>CM070589.1:17374719-18665161 GCA_036346355.1 Rhipidocladum racemiflorum | reverse complement strand
TCACCTTGCAAGAATTTGAACTGAGTCTAATATACAACCACATGTCTGGAATGGGACAGACCTGGCTGATTAATTTGTGACATCTAGATTTCAGTGTTGTCGTGGTGGTGTGAGACCAGGGTGTACGGGTACGCTCACATGGCACAAGAGGAGGGCCCTGAGTATGGTAACCAGTCCCTTCAGTGTTGAAACCATAGCAGGCAGTACTGGGTCTAGAAGGAGCATTGTAAAGACTTTGTTATGGTCACTCGCCTTGGTGGTGATTGATTGTATCTTGTGGGCAAAGTGTATAACCTCTGCAGAGTGTCAAAACTATTCGAATAGCCGTGTTCGCGGTATTGGACAATACTCGGGGATTACTGCCAAGGGTTAGACTTTCATAAAATGAACTTGGGATGGTGGATATTGTGATATGAAAATGATGAAATTGATTAAGGATGCTAAATGCTTTCCTTGAGAAATAATTGTGAAAGTTATTATTGTTTTACTGCTTTTCAATCTATTATGATTATTTGTGAATGCTGCTTTACTGCAAAACAACCATATAGCCTGCCATTTGGGATAAGCCATGCATGTAGTAATAGCTTGCATTCTGTGCACAACTTGTTGAGTGCTTTAAGTACTCACCCCTTGCAACAACACAAACACCAGCTGAGGTGGAATCAACACTAGCTTTGGAGGAGGACTACTAGGAGGAGCCGATGAACTAGGGTACAAGCCCAGTCAGTTGCCTGTGACATATTGATTGAACACCACGACTCTTATTTATTTCCATTGTAATTTTATTTATTTGAGACTCTGCCCTGTGAGGCGTATTATTGTAAGTTGTCCATAAGGTTGACTCCACATGTTATAATAATAGTTGAAGTTTATTTATTATTCCACTGTGTATGATGGCGATATTCATCTATGCTGAGACGTTGTGCACTAGCATGATCCTGGACTAGTGTGAAATACACCGAGGGTCCAGGTTTGCACATTCGGTCCCAACAATCTAAGTGAAGATTCATCCTATCATTCTCTCATCTTCAGCAATAAGACCCAGAAGCAAGTAGAAGGAGGGGAGGCAAATCCAACTTGCATAAATTTAAATGCAAGAATGTAAATATTGAGTTTAAATTGTGTAAAGTAAAGACATAATGTAAATACAGAATTTAAATTCAGAATTTAGAGAGAATGGACCTTTGTATTTTCTTTGGAAGATTTTACAAAGCCTCACTTCATGTGGCCAAAACTCAAAGGAGCAACCAAAATCCTCAAAGAGGGAGACTACCCCTACCCCTCTATTTATAGTGTTCATAGGTCATCCTCCATCCTTGGATAGCTTGCTCCAATTGTAAGCTAAACTCCAAGAGCCAGGATGTGATCCCACACACTTCACATTTTGGGCTAACCCGAAACCCACTAACAACCGGGTTTTATCCACTAGTTGATTTGACCACTACTCTATCTCCTAAAACCCATAATCCAATGGGTTTCATGACCCGATAGCTTCAAGCAAGTATCCACAAAGTTCCCTTGACATTTTGACTTGCACCCGCTTCATCTCCGGCCATCCTCCGGCGATCACCAGCCATCTAGACCTCCGGCGCTCCTCCTTGCCTAGTCCCAACCATCCTTCACCTCACCATGACCTCGGATAGAAGCCCTGCAATCATTAAAGACAAGGAAACACCTCACATAGTATTATTCAACAATAATATATATTGATCATTCAAGAACAAACAAATTTCCTATGGATCAATTCATGTCTCGCTCATAAGATTGGTACTACCGCTGGCCATTGACCGGTAGTACTGCAAGTCGGTACTACCACATGAACTAACACAATTCAAATTTCTTTGATTTGAATCTCAAATTCAAATCTAAACTTAAACCTAAGCAACCCAAGATCAAATATTATCAAATACTAATCACAACACATGGATGGACCTCCACTTGGTCCTTCAATCACCCTCTTGATGAGTATATTGACAAATCACACAAAAGGCATAAGTTTGAGTTTGAAAATAAGAAAGATGCAATTTGATTGCAAAATCATATTTTGTCCAAATAAAAGAGAAAGCAAGTTCATGACCAAATAGATGAAGAAAATTTTAGAGCTTATCTCAAAAAGCTCAATTTTGCTCATGAACTAAATGCAATGACAATTGTTCAACATGATCAGAGAAAGCATTTTTTAAATTTTCTTTCCTTTAAGATGCCTTTTCTACATTTTCTCCCCCTTTTGGCAATATAGGTATCAAGAGATCAAATATGGATGAAATGCAACCTAAAAGAGCTTTGAGGATTATACAAGTGATCACTTAGACAAAGTATGACACCAAGCTACTTAAGTTCATATTATCTTATCCTAAGTCATATCCAAAGGCGTATTTCAATTTTTGCTAACTAGCTCAAAAGAAGTTATACTAGGTTTAGCATCACATAGCACAATTTCAAAACTAGAAGCAAAGCCAATCCTAACAGCAAATGGATATATAAAAGTTCAACCTAGTCAACACTTTGGGAAGCTATAAGTCCATAAGAGAAGCCTCATGCTCAATTATCTTTTAAATGCAATATTTTAGATTTAGCAAACAAAACGGTTTAGAGAGTTAAGCCTAGTGAAGCACATCCTCGACTAGGAGCCATCGACAAAGTCTTCCTAAGCTTCACTCTCCTCTACAAACCTTTTAGGTGTAGAGAGTTTATCCTAATGAAACACAACCTCGACTAGGAGCCATCGACATAGGTCTCCTAGGCATCACTCTCTTCCTCTAGACCATTTTGCATTTTCCAATTGTATTGACTCAAGACATATTCAACCATCTCAAGCACGAGGCTTAAAAGTATGGTTTTGGTCATACACAATACATTTCAAGTTCATCCCAAGTGTAATGGGAAGCAGTCTCATAAATATAAAGTGTTGAGTTCAGTTATAAACAAGTTAATTTTTATCATTGTAGCACATATATTCAAGAGCATGTTGAGGATTCTAAAATGAAATGGTAGCTAACCCAAGTTGTTCTAAGGACTCTTGTAGAAACCCACTATGTCACTAAATATGGCATAAGCATCCAGTGAAGAAATATAGCAAGTGAAAGCTCAGTTTCATCAAGTGTTTCAAGAAGGATCAATTTTAAATGTTGGCTAGTTTAAACATGATACACCAAATTGGATACAACCTATACTAGCAAGAATCTTTAGAAAAGCAACTAGGGGTAACTAATCACAGTTTTATCGTTTGCATAAAATACAAAGCTCAGAAATGAAAACAAGTCTATATGCAATGCAAGAAAATCAGTCCCAAATCTCCTCCTCAATATGTGAGTCAATTTTAAGCATAAATCTGATTTAAGTTGAGTTATTAGCAATTTCAATTCCAATAAATAAAGAGGAACTCAATTGAATCCAGAGAGATAGAAATGAGAAGAGGGAAACAAGAGACTGATTGCTGTGTGATCTAAGAGCATAGAAGAGATGATAGAAACCACTACAGTTTTGACTCACTCCCACCTTCCCCATATGACTTACATTGGAAAACTAACCCACCGGCTCAAACTACGTAGTGCACACAGACCCTGTCTACCCAGGGGCCAAACATCTGCTAGACTTATAAGACTGTGGGGGAACTCAACCTAGAGAGAGAAGAGAGATAGCTAATTGTGCATGATAGCAACCTATAGCATAAGGTGAGAGGTCTTTGCCAAAGCATGCCAGAAGTCTAAGTGAAGAGGACTCTGAAGCTAAGACCCAGCCCAAAGACACCCAGAAGAATCAGAAAGGGAATGCTGAATATATACATATAAACATATAATACATATCAACTCCCATTCAAGAAATGCCATATGGGCTCATAATCCCAAGCTTACCCCTCAAGGTAACAAACCTAGAGCTACCCAAAGGCTTAGTGAAAATATCAGCCAACTGGTGGTCACTCTCCATAAATTGGAGCAATATGTCACCCTTCTCCACATGGTCTCTAAGGAAGTAACATCGAATATCAATATGCTTGGTCCGAGAATGCTGCACTGGGTTCTTAGCAATGTGAATGGCAGACGTGTTATCATAGAAAAGTGAAATACAATCTGCTGCTAACCCATAGTCCTGCAAGGTCTATCTCAACCAGAGTACCTGGCTACAACATCTGGTTATAGCAACATACTCAACCTCAGCAGTGGACTGCGCAACTCCGAACTGCTTCCTAGATGACCAACAAAAATACGAGAAGTGCCAATGAATTGACAAGTGCCAGATGTGCTCTTCCTATCTATCCTACAGCCAGCAAAGTCTTCATCAGAAAAAGGATCTAAGTGACAGACAGTAGGAGGAAGAGTACCAGATATCATAGTCAATGGTAGCTCTAGGGTACCTGAAGATGCACTTCACCTCCTAGCGGTGAGATACACGAGGAGAAGCTTGAAATCGAGCACAAAAACATACTGAGCGTCCAGATTGGTCCACGTCACCCCGAACAAATCCCGTATTACGGTTTAGATTTATTAGCCACCGTTGGATCTAGATCCAACGCACCAGATTGAGCCATGTAGATCCATATTGCACAGTGCTAGATTAGAACCCTACCCGTAGGATTTAGATCGAACAGTGTAGATTGGGCCATGTTACGATAGCACATCAACCGAGCGTAGCACGTGTACGCCAAACCAACTTTCCAGTCCATCATGAGTGACGTTGGACCAACTTTTCGGTCCGTTGTGAATAATGCCGGACCAAAGTTACTGGTTCGTAGTGAACGTGTAGTTGATGTTTGCGCCGGACCAAAGTTACTGGTCCGTAGTGAACGTGTAGTTCGATGTTGCGCCGGACCAAATTTCCCAGATAACCGAGAGATCGACATGTACGCTGGACCAACTTTTCAGTCAGTCATGAGTGACAACGGACCAACTTTTCGGTCCGTCTTGAACGATGCCGGACCAAAGTTACTAATCCATAGTGAACGTGTAGTTGATGTTTGCGCCGGACCAAAGTTACTGGTCCGTAGTGAACGTGTACTTTGATGTTGCGTCGGACCAAATTTCCCAAGTAACCGAGAGATCGACGTGTACGCCGGACCAACCTTTCGGTCCATCGTGAGTGATGCCGAACCAACTGTTTGGTCCATCGTAAATGATGCTGGACCAAGTTCCCAGTCCGGCGTGAATGGATTATTTAAGCAGTTAGATGCTTGCGAAATAATTCGATTTTCCTTTAGAAAAATAATTCGGCCAAAATTAAAATTCGGTGCTGATGCAATGCTAACGTCATATTCGCAATTTTCAATAGAAAAATAATTGAATTAATTCAGTTTATTTATTTAATTTGATTTTTCAAACTTCAAATGGCTATAACTTTTGTGTTTTAACTCCGATTAAGGTGATTCCAATTTCTAAATTGTTATGAAATTGAGCTCTATTTAGTGGTGAATTTTATTTAATTTTGGATATGAGTTTTTCTCTGTTTGTATTTATTTGGTGTTTATTTATCCGATTCGCGTAGACGTTGAACTGCCCGAAGGCTTCGAAGGAGAAGTTTTGACCCAGGAGCAAGCTCAAGACCAATAACAAGTACTTTTTGAAGGCAAGTTATGTTTTGACCATGTTGATCCCACTTTTGAAACTATGTTTATTTAAATTATTGCATGCTAGTTTATTTAAAATGCTTTTGAATAACTCCAGGAATAGTTATGTGACCTACTTGATGATGCCACCTTGTCTATGATAATTGTATGCCATGAATTATTTGTCACCCTAGGATGTGGAATAATATTTGGACATTAATACTTTGCCAACATGGGTTAATTAGACCGTAAGTAGCCAGCTTAGCCATGCAATCGTGTTATTGATATAATTTTGAATGTCGGAAATTAATCTTGACTTAATGAGAGATGGAACATGATTTTGGAAATTGTTACATGTGTCGTTGATGATGTTGATGGCACGTGGTGCATGGTAATCAACTGGGTGATAAAATGATTTAGATTGGGGCAAGTGGCAAGATTGTTCTAGTGGGCCAGGGTGTGGCATCGGGAACGTCGATTTGGTTTTGATAATTGAGTAGTCTTGCCCTGGTTAACCTATGGACTTAACCTTGCAAGCCTTTTGAACTGAGTTCATCATGCAAACACATGTCTGGAATGGGACATACCTAGTTGAGTAGGTTGCTGATATCTTGCATGTGGTACCTCGGGGTGTCAGCTACACTTCTGTGTAGTTGTATGGGGGAGCGTACCGGGGCTGCGGCCAGGTACCCGTCCAACGGTTCGTTGTCCTAAACATTGCCTTTGCTAAGGGAAGGGTTAGTGTTCGACAACCGGGGAGGTTCACTTATGGAGTTAGAAGCTTCCAAAAGACTTTGTTACAGACACTCGCCTTTGTGGTGTTTGACTGTATCTTGTGGGTAAAGTGTATAACCTCTGCAGAGTGTAAAATCTATTCGAATAGCCGTGTCTGCGGCATTGGACACTGCTCGGGGATTACAGTCAAGTGTTAGACTTTATAAAAATGAACTTGGTTTATGGATACTTGGTGTTGGAAATGATGAACTTGCTTAGGCTGATAAATGCTTTACTTGTGAAATTGATTATGAAGTTATTATTGCTATTACTATTTTACTGCTTTCAATCTATTATTGTTATTTATGAATGTGTTTTACTGCAAAAGAACCATCTTAGCCTATCCTTTGTAATAAGCCATGCATGTAGAATATTAAACTGCATTCTGTGCATGACTTGTTGAGTGCTTTAAGTACTCACCCTTGCAACAACAAAACATCAGTTGAAGAAGAATCAACGCCAGCACTAGAGGAGGAGTTCCAGAAGGAGCCGACGAACTAGGGGGAGAGCCCAGTCGGTTGCCTGTGGCATATTGGTTGGCGCCACACGTTTTTTTATTTTTCGCTGCAAGTTTATTAGAATAAGACTTAAGCCCTACGAGGCGTACTTTTGTAACTTGACCATAAGGTCGAGAAACCGGTTATATTTCCTTTCAATAAAGTACTTTACTATTTCGTTGAGTATGATTGTGGTAATTACCGATGTTGAGACTGTGTGCACTAGCGTGATCTTGGACTAGTGCTGAATACACAAAGGGTTCAGATTTGCATATTCGGGTCCTGACACTTCCTCTCCACTACGCCATTCTATTGAGGGACGTATGGACAAGAGAACTGATGCTTAATGCCTAACTCCTCACAGAAGCTACTAAAGTAGGAGTTCTTGAACTCCGTGCCATTGTCACTACGGATCGCTCTTAAGGCATCTAGGAGCCTAATGGAACCTACGAACTAAACCCCTAAAGTGTGAAAAAGACTCATCCTTCGAGGTCATGATGAACACCCAACAATACCTCAAAAAATCATCGACTATGACAAGAATGTACCACTTCCCTCCCGCTGATGGCACTCTGGCCAGACCAACAGTGTTCATATGCAAGAGCTATCCTGGTGCATCAGTCATCACTCGGGTGACTAGAGAATGAGAAGCCGCAATTATCTTGCCATGTCAGCAAGGAGAACACACACATTTGACCATCTTGATTTTGGGCAAACTATGAATGAGATCATGGGTGCTAACTTGGGTCAAATGTTCAAAGCTTATGTGACCAAGTTTCTTGTTCCAAAAGGAGAGATCATGGTACTCTAAAGCAATAAGATAACGGAGAGAGTCTACAGAAGAAGCAAAAAAATCAGCACGAAAGACTCTCCCAAATCTAGAAATACTACAAACCAACTCCCCAGAAGAATCGAGGATCCTACAAGCGCTACTCTTAAAGCTTACCTTGAAATCGTCATCGATAAGCTGAGAAACAGAAAGCAAATTATGCTGTAGCTTACTAACTAAGGCAACATCATTATGAATGAAATGATCATTCATGCATACGGTACCTTTAGCGATAACTCTACCTAACGAAGCATCCCCAAAATTGATCGACTCATCACTAGGAGCACAAACTAGGGAAGAAAACTAGCGGGAGTCTCTGGTCATATGGCGAGAATAGCTGGAGTCTACAATCCAAACCTCCCCCTTCCCTGTTCTACGAACCTGAATCAATGAGATCGAAAGGCAGATGTCTCAGTATCAGGATAGATTAGTGCTGATCTAGGAACCCAATACTGAGTCACTCGAGCAAAAGACGAAACTATCAATGCAACAAAAGAATGCAATCTAGCACCTCTCCATGACTTGGCTCTCACAAAATCAAAGACAGCTCCTATAGGATGCCTAGGAATATGTGCTGGGTTGGTCTGTCGGCGTACAAAGGCCGAACCATCCCAGTGCTACTGCCCAGACCTCCTGCTAGAGGAAGTAAAATCACGCCGCTAATATCCACCTCGATGGAAAGAACGAGGAATGTCATGAGAATGGCAGAAAGACTGACCATGAATAGCTCTGGGGTGAAAACCCGAGATAGAAGCCTAAAACCCAAGCCCCGTACGCTGTCCAAAAACAGGAGACTCTCTAACCTGTCTAGAAGCAATGTGTTCCTTAGTAGCACACAGAGTCTGGGGATGACCCTGAATACTCATAAGGGCAAGAACACGCTCACGCGCGAGTGATCTTGGCACGTTTGAAGCAAAAATCAGCAATGTGTCCATCCTTCTGATAGAAGGTGCAAGTATACTTCGCCTTGGAGGCTGAAGTAGCAAGAGAAACACCCTTCTCGTCAGAAGTCTCATGGACAATCCTAGCTGATCTAAACATAGTTGTGCTCTTTTGTGGAGCAACCACAATTTCTCCTCCCTCAGTGGCACGACAACTATAGGCAGATGTGCCTGTGCGTGCTCGAGGTAGTCAAATCCTAGATCCTGACTGACTATGCTAATCTTTGACTAGTCTAGGATGAGATTAAGCTTCTTCTTGCCTCCTATAAATTTCTTGAGAGTGCTCATGAGGTACTCACACTCCCAGAAAAGCAAGGCGCATGAAGAATAGGGGAAGAAGTAGAAGAAGAGCCAAGAGAGGAAGAACGAACATCGCGTGCATATCTCTCCTTATGCACGACTACCTCAATCTTGAGGGCCTCACAAGAAACGCACGGGACATTTCTAATCCTAGTAACCCGGGCCTCTAATTTCTTCCTAAGCTCCCCATGGATTTTATCCAGATCCCCCTCAATCTCAACACACAGCAAGTAACCATTTTGTGACTTATCTAGTAAGTCCTTAGCAAGTTGAGCACACTTGACCTTTAAAGCATTATTTTAAAGTTTTAGTTACTTACAGCCCTTACATGAGCTAATTGGGTCCTTAGAAGTATGCAATTCAAGTTCATCATTTCCAATAGAAAGCTTTCTAAGGTGTGAGCTCATTGCATCAATTTCAACAAGGAGTTTAGGGCAATTTTCACATGAAGCAGTTGTGTTAGCATGAAGAAAGCTAGCATATATAGAAATAGGATCAATGAGATAAGTGCTAGCATTCTTTGACCTAAGACCATTAAGTTCAGTAACCACACTATCATGTAAAGTCCTTAGGTTCTCCGACTCCACAATCAAAGCATCACAGAGAGTACAACTATCAGAATCTCGGGGGGAACATGATTTAAGTGAAGCTAAATCTTAAGACAAGGTACCTACTTCCTTTTCTAATTCTACACATCTAGCTCTAGCTTGAAATTTTTCTAACTTGCAGAAAGCATCATTGAGCTGGTCATAGGAGGGTACCTCGTCCATATTGTTGTACAGCTCGGAGTCGATGACATCATCGGCTTCTGCCATGAAGCACATGCTGGAGAAGTCATCGCCGCCCTTCTTCTCTTGCAGATCATCCTCGCCATCATCGCTCAAAGTCTCTGTGTCAGAGAAGTCGATGTCGTACAGCGCGGGGAGGACGTGGTGGAAGAGCTTCTTGTTCTTGGTGAAGTTGTGGTACTTCTTCTCTCGTGCTGGCTCGCGAGCTGGAGTCATTCTTGCCCTTCTCCAGCTTTTGGCAGTTTGCCCGAATGTGGCTAGGGCCACCACACTCGAAGCATGTGATCATGCTACCTCTCTTCCTCTCTCACTCTCTTGTAAATATTAAAAAAATTGTGAGTGACAAGAGCAAGCTTATTTTCTAGAATTTCATCACTTACGTCGCAAAGAGCAGAGAGAGAGAGAGAGAGAGAGAGAGAGAGAGAGACCAGAAGAGAAATCATGAGAAGATCCAGAAGAAGATCCAATGGGATTGGTAACCAAAGCCATTGACTACAATTTTGTCTTACAATAGACGACATCGATCTCATGAGTCTTGAGTAGGGAATAAAGCCCGTCAAGAGTCAAAGTCGATAGGTCAGTGGTGTCCTTGATGGTGGTCACCTTCATCTCCCAAACTCTTAAATCAAGTGCAGTTAAAAAATGCCTAGTGTTCTCCGAATCAGAGTATGTGCAACCAATTGATCAAAGATTGCTAAGGATCTTAGTGAAACACCCGAAACACACATCGAGACTCTCACCAGCGTGTGGTTCAAATTTGTTGTAGTTATGCTTGTATTGATCTTGTCTCACTGTTTTGATCTGAGTGGTGCCCTCATGATAAATTTTGAAAGTCACCCAGATCTGATGAGTGGATCATAAGTGAGAAACTCGGTCATACTCATTGTAGACTAAGCCATGTATGAGGATGTTCCTTGCCCTTGCATTTGCCTCAACGTTAGTCATATTTGCGGCACTGACGTTTTCATCAGCAGGAACCTCATACGGAAACTTCACCTTGTGCTAAATCAAGAAACCCTAGGTAGTGATGTATAATTCAATTCTAGACTTCCATAAGGGATCGTCAAGTCCAAAAAAGATCAAACGTTTAGTCGAGTATTTGTCCGTCACCAAGGCGATCGGTAAATATCTAAAAGAGCAGAACCGACTCTAATACCAATTGAAAGACTAGAAAGGCGACTAGAGGGGGGTGAATAGGAGCCAAATAAAATTCCCACTTAAAAATTCAAATCACCAAGAGAACAAATCAAACAAACTGTAAAATACGAACAATTGAGTTCGGACGAACAGTACTGCCAACCTGGAGGTTGGATGAATAGTACTCCAACTAAGTGAGGTCGGATGAACAGTACTATGACCAAGTTTGTGGTTGGATGAACAGTACCACCGACCTGGTTGGATGAACAGTGCTCAATGAATAGTGCTCCAGCCAAGTTGAGGTCAGATGAACTGTATCATCGACTTGGAGGTAGATGAACAGTGTTCGGTGAATAGTACTCTAACCAAATTAAGGTCGGATGAACAGTACCACTGACCTAGAGGTCAGATGACCAATGTTCGTGTGAATAGTAAAAATCAGCGCGATTTGAGAAACAAAAATCGATATAACTTTTGATCGGCTGATCCAAAATTCGTGAAACTTGGTACATACGTTCTTAAGGATATCAGGAACTTGCTTCACCTATCAATCACAAATATTGACCTCAAAGTTTCGACCTTTAACCATTCTAAGAGGGAGTGCACCAAGAACAAGCAAAAATCAAAATATGTGATCTAGACTTGCTCGTGGGGTTTTGATTATCAAGATGATCTTGGATGATTTCTCACTTGTCACAGCAAGCTAGAGCATAAGAGAGGCAACCTCAAAACACAATCTACAATAATATCTTCATGGATGAGCCAAAAGATTAGTTTCTCGCAAAGAACTCAAACTAAATTTACCTAGAGGATTGGCATATAATCTAAGTGAAGATTCATCCAATCAATCTCTCATCTTCGGCAACAAAACCTAAAAGCAAGTAGAAGGAGGGGAGGCAAATCCAACTTGCATAAATTTAAATGTGAGAATATAAATATTGATTTTAAATTGCATAAAGTAAAGACATAATGTAAATGTGGAATTTAAATTCAGAATTTAGAGGGAATGGATCTTTGTATTTTCTTTGGAAGATTTTACAAAGCCTCACTTCATGTGGGCAAAGCTCAACGGAGCAACTAAAATCCTCAAAGAGGGAGACTACCCCTACCCCTCTATTTATAGTGTTCATGGGTTATCCTTCACCCTTGGATAGCTTGGTTCAATCCTAAGCTAACCTCCAAGAGCCAAGATTTGATTCCACGCACTTCACATTTCGGGCTAACCTAATCCAATAGGTTTCATGACCCGGTAGCTTCAAGCCAGCATCCACAAGGTTCCCTCAACTTTTTGACTTGCACCTGCTTCATCTCCGGCCATCCTCAAGCGATCACCAACCATCCGGACCTTCGACGCTCCTCCTTGCCTAGTTTCGGCCATCCTTCGCCTCACCATGACCTTGGATCAAAGCCCAGCAATCAACAAAGACAAGGAAACACCTCATATAGCATTGTTCAACAATAATATGTATTGATCATTCAAGAACAAACTAATTTCTTTTAAATCAGTTCATCTCTCGCTCATAAGATCGGTACTACTGCCGGCCATTGGCCAGTAGTACTGCAAGCTGGTACTACCACTTGCACTGACACAATTCAAATTGCTTTGATTTGAAACTCAAATTCAAATCTAAACTCAAACCTGAGCAACCCAAGCTCAAATATTGTCAAATACTCATCACAAATATGGATGGATCTCCATATGGTCCTTCGATAGGAAACATGAAGAAGACTAGCATTAGCAGAAATAGCATCAGAAGTACTAAAGCTAGCATTCTTCTCCCTAAAAACCTCCATATCAGCAAGCACACTATCATGCAGGGTCCTTAGTTTCTCAAGCTCCCCAAGCACAACATCACAAAGCATACAATCAGAGTCACGGGAGGAAGAAGATCTAAGTGAAGCTATCTCCCATGACATGTCATCTACTTTCTTCTCTAGATCTAAACACCTTTTCTTAGCTCTAGCATGGAATCTCCCTAGCTTACAGAATGCATCATTAAGCTAGTCATAAGAAGGTACCTCATCTGTCTTATCGTAGAGCTCAGTGTCACTGATGCCGTTCTCATCGGCCATGAAGCACATGCTGGTGAAGTCAGTGCCGCTCTTGATCTTCTCTCACGGTTCATTCTCGCCCTCATCGCTCCAAGTCTCCATGTCAGAGAGGTTGATGTCATCGAGTGCGGCAAGGACGCGGTGAAAGAGCTTCTTATTCTTGGAGATGTTGCGGTACTTTTTCTCACTCACTGGCTTGCAGGCTAGAGGCTTCTTGTTGTAGTTCTTATCAATGTAATCGTTCTTGTTGGAACTGTTGGAGTCATTCTTGCCCTTCTCCAGCTTGGGACAGTTCGCCCGAATGTGGTTGTGGCCACCACACTCGAAGCAGGTGATCGTGCCACCTCTCTTCTTCTCCCTCACCCTCTTGTATGCACGTGAAAACTTTTTGGCTAAGAGTGAAAGGTCACTCTCTAGGAACCTCTCAAGCTGATCATCGCTCATCTCACAAAGAGCAAAAAGTGAAAAACCAAAAGAGGTATCATAACTGGATCCAGTGGGATCGGTGACCAAAGCCATCGACTGCGACTTCGTCTTATGAGATGACATCGATATCATGAATCTTGATTCGGGAATAAAACCCGTCAAGAGTTAGAGTCAATAAGTCTGTGGTGTCCTTGATGGTGATCACCTTCATCTTCCAAACCCAAAAGTCGAGTGCAGTCAAAAAATGATAAGCATTCTCCGAGATAGAGTATGTGCAACCAACTGCATGGAGATCACTCAAAGTCTTTGTAAAACGACCAAAATACTCGTCCAGGGTTTCACCAGTGTGCTGTTCAAACTTGTTGTAGTCATGCTTATACTGATCCTGTCTCACCTCTTGATCTGGGTGGTATCCTCATGGTATGCATTGAGGGTCACCCAGATCTAGTGAGCAGATCGTAGGTGAGGGATCCTGTCATACTCACTGCGGCTAAGACCCTGTATAAGGATGTTCCTTGCTATAGTGTTTGCCTCAACGTCAGCCATATTACCAACTGTGTCATTCTCATCGACAGGAACCTCATACGGGAACTTCACCTTCTGCCATATCAAGAAGCTCTGGGCATGAAGTATGACTCCATCTGAGACATACATAAAGGAAAATCAACTCCAAAAAAATCCGAAGGCTTGGTGTAATACTTGTCTGTCACCATGGCTCTTGAGACCGATCAAGATCTAGAAAAGAGAGTAAAACTAGCTCTGATACCAATTCAAGGACCGAAAAAGGCGACAAGATGGGGATGAATAGTTGCTCAATAAAATATCCCCTAAAAACTAAATCACCAAAAAAATAGATCAAAAGAAATGTATAATCCGAATAGGAGGTTGGATGAATAGTACACGACCATTTAATGAACAGTACCACCAACTAGTTGAGCTCGAATGAACAGTGTTTGGGTGAACAAATGCTCGATGAACATTGTTCGGATGAACAGTGCCCTGAGTTGGTCATCAGCCCTGCTCGGATGAATAGTGTTTAGTGTGAACAATGCTCTGATGAACAGTACTCCGAACTGGTCATGAACAGTACTTAGGTGAATAGTAAAATCAACACGATTTAAAAAATAAGAATCGATATAACTTTTGATCGGTTGATCCAAAACGCGTGAAACTTTGTGTGCATTTTCCTATGGATGTTAGGAACCTATTCCAACCTTCAATCATATGGATTGATGTCAAAGTTCTAATTTTTTTCCAGTTTAGTGAAGGTCGCATCAAAATTGAGTAAAATACAGAAACTTCACCCTATGCTTGCTCGTGAGGTTCTGTTGATCAAGATAATCTTGAATAACCTCCCACAAGTCACAGCAATGAAGAACACTAGATAACAACCCATCAAACAAACAAGAACACGGTCTATAAGGATCTTTCTTATTCCAAGCACAAAAGATCGATTTCTTGTAATAACTGAAAAGAAGAGTTTGTAGATTGCCTAAATTACTAGGATATGATCTATAGAAGATCCATCCAGCAATCTTTCATCATTGGCACAAAATCCAAAATCACTCAGAAGGAGGGGAGGCAAATCCAAAGAGCAAAAAGTAAAATGGAAGAGCTTAAAGAAATTTCAGAACATGAAAAATAAATCTTTCAACACTTAGAGAAAGAGTATTTTAAAGTCAAACTACCATGTGGGCAAAGCTTTTATTAAGTAACCAAAGAATCCTCTCTTACAAGTTTGGGGTGCGGCATACCTCCACCCCTCTATTTACATCATTATGGGAGCAATATTCACTTTTAGATGACCTTCTTGACCCTCAAGAAACCTCATCAAGGGTTCATATCCACTCCCTCACACATAAATGGACTAACCCACAATCCAACAATATAACAGATTTTATCCCACACACACTACCTTGTCCCTACTCCACCCGTGAACCCTTGATCCAACGATCCTCTTTTGCTTGAGTAGGGCTCAAGTTAGCATCTCAACCATCCACTTGTCGTCCTGGTTCGCAGCAACTCTCCGGCCTTAGTCATTTTCCGGCAGCACCTTGATCGTCTAGACCTCAGCTCTCTTAGCCTAGTCCCGATCTCCTTCACCTCACTATAACTTAGCTCAGAAGTCTTGCAACCATTACAGAGAAAGGAAACACATCACATAGCATTACTCAAAATGATATGCAAACAGTAATTCACACAACTAAGAATCCTACCTTAGCTTACAACCACTTAAGGGTGCCATGACCTCTTAAGACTAAGAGCACATAAAGCTCCGACCAGCCAAGATATTGACCAGTGAAGCCCCGACTACTTAAATGGTCCGACTAGCTAAGGTTCCGACCAGTGAAGTCTCCACCACTTAAAAGGTTCGACCACTCAATGCTCCGACCTCTCAAGGCTACTTCCAGTGAAGGCTCCGATCTCTGGTCCTGGGCCACCCGCGGCAACTAAAATTGCTCTTTCCAAAACAAACTCAAACCTGAACACCAAAGACTCAGAATACAATCAATTATTTATTACACAAAAGGATAGACCTTATATGATCTTTCACTTGCAATCAGCAAAAACTGAGACTTAAGAGCAAACATTGAGAAGCAATTCTTACACAATGCTGAATTACTTAATACTTGCAAGTTGTAGTTAGCTAAAACAGCGGCATGACAACAAGTGATGAGTTGATGACATTATGGGGCTACAGTACTGATTTAAGGAGCGCAAAGAAAAACGAAGGAAAAACTTTGAAAAGCACGAGTACTGAATTTCTGAAGATATTATCAGACTACAGTACACATTAAAATCCACTAGAGCATGACAGACATCGAAACGGATAAAGTTGTCTTGGTGTCCCATGCTTGGAACTGTTCACATTCTGCAGAGGACGCACACGCCCCCAGTACGATAGCTCATCTGCAGAAGTCATAGCTTTTCTAGTTACTTTGTATTTTTTCAAATTTATTTTCTTACGACTGTAATAGGTATGGTTGCGCAGCGTAGTGCGCCGTGTGAAATTTGGTCCGATGATTATCGTAGGGATTTTTTTTGTGGAAAAAAACCCTGAAGGATCTAAACGTAATTTCAATTTTTTAGGATCTTTTTTATAAAAATAGCGGTGGAAGGACCTATCCGCAATCTTAATTTTTCGGAGGAGATTTTCACAAAGAAGGTGAGGTGGCGCCCTGGCTAAGCTGCAAATCTTGGGCATTAGAGATATATATTATTATAAAAATAATTTTTTTTTAATCATGAAAGCACCGATATATAATGTATGTATCCTACCGGTGCTTTTATTTTTATAATTATATTTGTACAAAGTAAGATTTGTAAAAAAAAAAAAGTAAGAGGGAGCTAGAAAAGTGCCCACTTCCATCTGCGCCGCTGCTAGCCTGGGATGCTTCCTGGTTTTGAACGGCAGCAGCAGAAAACGCCAGCTTTTGCATCGCCACTCGATCCCCACTCACTCCACCTGGTTTTCTTTCTAGTTTTATACGAGAGCTTACGTGCTTTGCCTTTCATTCTAGTTTCATCGATCTCCTCTTTTTCGTACGTACGCCAGACAGAGTGGAGGAGCATCGGAAAGACCAACTTGACGATTAATCCATGATTCAGTGTCTCAGCTCATGGCACGCAAATCATACCGAAATGAACACCTCCGAGCATACGTAGCAATGATCCTCGAAACTGGCTTGTGTTGCCGAAAAGCTTTGTGATCGGAAAGAAACTAGATTTGTAATTTTATTTAAGAAAGATTAAAAAAAAAGTATGCAAGGGCTACACAGTACACACACGGGTTTCTGTATTGCCGGAAGGTCGGGTTTTTGGACGTCGGGGGTGACCCGAATTGGTCACCAACGGCACGCCGCTTTAGGCTGTTGGATCGAAATCGAACGATAGGAATCACACCACACGAGAAGTTGAAGTACTTTGAATATCTCACGATAAAATTACAATTTCTCGCCAATCTAGATCCAAGCCACTCGAATTCTTATCCAACAGCTAGGAAGCTGCCGAACGGACCGTGCTTCTCTACCTTCCGCTTGGAAAAGGCAGATGATACAAATCTATGAATTCTAGTCATTCTGTTGTCCAATCCTCATGCCAATGTGTATTATGCATTTCAATCTTCCAGTTAGTGAAGTTTCATCGGCACATGTATCAAACTATTGTTTTTTTTTAAAAAAAAAGAAAGATAATTCCAATCTGGATCCTTGTAGCTGTGCAAATAACATGAAATGTACAGGGATCTGGATGATGAGTTCCAGGTGGTGAAGTGCAGGGCTGCACTGCACATGAGAGTGAGGTTTTGGTTCAGTCGCATCCAAACATGAAATAATCACTTGGTGGTATCCGTTGAGTGCGCACCGTTTTTCCACAAACTTGTGTACGTATTCTTTGTTTTTTGTTTAAAGGAAAAATAGTGTGTGAAAATTGCAGACCATCATTGATGCAATTGTAATGATGCTGTATTTTACAATTTTTGGGTTTAAATTTAATGAAAAAGGTGGGAACAACAGTTTAAATTGAGCCACTCCAACATTACTTATACTGTTGCGCTAAGATGCTGACCACTTTGTTCTTTGGATTACGACCAAAACACAACATATCATTATTGTGCCGAAAGAATGATCACAGAAATAACCTAGCTGGGGGCAGTGACCTCAATGCTTTGTCCAAGGTGTGATCCTTCTTGTCACTACAATGACAACATCGATTGATCTCCAAAGCCCTCTCTTGTACTCTTCCAAGTAAATAATCTGAATTAGTTAGCTAAAACTGTTCCTCCCAAACCGACCGGGCATCCTAATTAATCAAACCACTTGGAAAAAGGAGAACCCGACTGATCCAAGGAAAGGATCGATATTAATAGAGAATCTGTGTAGGTTGATCAATTCTCGAGGAAAAGAATTATGCTTGCATAAAGTACGGTTATACTTGGGAATATGTATAGGATAAAATGCTAAAAGCCGTGCTTTAGGGAAGAAATTTGAAGGATGCACTTGGAACCTGTCTTTTTGACGATCAAATAATCTCTCCCTTGCAAGGATCAACGTTGCCATGCTGTCAATGAATATGTTAGAGCAACAAGCTGCTAATTATGTTCTAGTGTTTTTATTTATTGAGATACTCTTTGTATATAGAACTGATCCTAACCGGTAGGATCGTTGAAGCAGTGAGTATATCGCTTAATTACCTTCTCACAACATAAGCCCCCATTTGGGGACACATGAATTTTCTTCAATTCCTACCGAAATTGAACCGTATTATGTGAAATTATTGACAAATTCCTACTTCCCAAATAGGGTCTTGAGCTTTTAACTGAACTAGTCGGTACATGGAACTCAATAATATTCTTGATGGTGAGGACTTGAGAGTTTGAGGGGTTTACCCTAAGTTCAAATCACTACTACACAAAAACTCATCATAGACGGCTCAAAAACCTCATCACAGACAGATTTGTGAACCGTCTCTAAACATGTGTCAGTGATGAGAAAGGTACATCACACATGGTTCAAAACCATCCGTGAAAATTAATATCAGAGACGACCGTCTCTGATGACACCCTCATTAGAGACGGTTCTAGCCTAGAACGTCTCTCATGAGGGTGTTGTCATCAGAGACAATTCTAGTCTAGAAGTGTCTCTGATGATTTTCATTTAATTGGCTAGTCTCAGGAATAAATGCTAACCATACTTTCTGAGACAAGCAGAATACAGATTACATATCCACAAAGTAAATACATAAATACATATTACACATCCACAAGTGAATGCACAAATACCACATCACATCCATTTCAGAAATCAACTCATATATATATATATGTATATGTATATATATGTATATATGTATATGTATATATATATGTATATATACATATATATATAGAGAGAGGATTGCTAGTGTACTATCGATAGTACAGATCCTCCGTGCTATAGGGTTGTGTTTGCAAAATTCGAAGACGAAACTGTTGATCCAAATTGTGCATTTTGTTCATCTCATTGAAATCTCACTACCCACCAAATTTTATATTTTTCGAATTTTTTCTCTTATTTATTTTGTATTTTTCAAAATCCACGATCTAATTAGTTGTGGGGCGTCTATATATATATATATATATATATATATATATATATATATATATATATATATATATATATATATATAGAGAGAGAGAGAGAGAGAGAGAGAGAGAGGATTCCTAGTGTACTATCGATAGTACAGATCTTCTGTGCTATAGCGCCGTGTTTGCAAAATTCGAAGACGAAGTTGTTGATCCAAACCGTGCATTATGTTCATCTCATTGAAATCTAAATAACCAACCAATTTTATATATTTTGAACTTTTTCTCCTATTTATTTTGTATTTTTAAAACCAGCTTCATTGGACGCCCAACAATTAATTAGATCGTGGATTTTTAAAAATACAAAATAAATAGGAGAAAAAGTTCAAAATATATAAAATTTGGTGGGTAGTGAGATTTCAATGAGATGAACAAAATGCACGGTTTGGATCAACAGTTTCGTCTTCGAATTTTGCAAACACAACCCTATAGCACGGAGGATCTGTACTATCGATAGTACACTAGCTATCCTTTATATATATATATATATATATATATATATTATACAATTGAATGCATCAGTACACATGCTACTACAAATCACAAATCACAAATCCACAACAAAAATACAAATGCCATTTGCTCATTTGGAAATATACAAAGGTTAAAAATGTGAAATGAAATAAGAAAGAAAAGTTTCAATAGTACTACCTCAGTATACGTTTGATTATATTGCCTAGCTCTTCACCACAATCCTCCTGCACATGGTGTCTTGTCTGCATGATAAATCATAATACCAGAGAATCAAAATTAATACCATGCAAAGTGAAGAAAATGGAAGGGAAAAATAGGCATAACATTAGTTGTCCATGTGTGCATATACCCACACTATTCAAACCAACCTATCCCCAACACAAGCAAACATGAAAATAATTTGAATTTGTAGTTAGTCTATTTCGTGTCATTTACATTATCATTTTCACACTTTTTAAGCCGATTGATTTTCAAAATTCAGAGGAGATATGGCGCTGAGAGACCTGCAATATTATGCAGTACGCACACAGCATATCAAAACATTGCAATGGCTATATATGATGATGAAAATGTACAAGGGAGCTTAAGAGAAATTAGAAATAGATTGGCTTACCATCTTGAAAGTTTCCTAATTGCATATTAGATTATACTGACTTGAATTCACTCATTGGGAACACCAATAAGATCTACAAAATGTTCTATCACACCCCAAACCTACAACATAAGTTTGGTAGGTCATCACCAGCAAAGCTATCTGATATCATAAAATTTCAGTAGGTAAAATGCCACAACCAAACTACTTATAGCGATTGCTAACTTCAGAAACTTATTGAGAGGCAAGTGTGAATGACATTTATGTGATAAAAAAAACTTCAGTTAAACTAATTAATGTTGTGAAATCATGTGCTGAAAAATTGGCTTAGAATTGAATTTGCAAATGTGTTTGTTCATGTGTTTTGACAATTTGACAAGAAACAGTAAGTTTCGCTTTGGCGCCGGACCAATCTTAAAGAAAACAGTAAGTTTCCCATCTACGATGGACAAAGCTTTTGGGTCTGTCGTGAACGTGTTTTTGAGCTCATGAGTCGAACTCAATCTTCAAAGAAACCAGTAAGTTTTGCATGTACGGCGGACAAACTTCTTTGGTCAGTCGTGAATGCATTTTTGCTTTAGGGTTTCGTTCGGACCATGTTGTTTTTGAAACCGAGCGTGGCACGTTTGTGCCGGACAAGATTTTTTTGTCCGTCGTGAACATGAATTTGAAAGCGTTTTTGAACCGAGACTTTTGCATGTACGACGGACCGATTTTGGTTGTCCGTCGTAAACATGTTTTGGCCGGAATGATTTCTTCTTGGAACCGAAACTTTCACTTGTACACCGGACCGATTTTGTTTGTCCGTTGTGAATGGTTTTTTGAGTGACTTTTCATGTGTACGCCGGACCATATTTTTTGGTCCGTCGTGAATGCGTTTTTGCTCGATTAGGGTTTTGAGCAAAATTGAAATGGTTTGAATTTGAAATTATGAAATTTGTGATGATTTCATGATGCGTGTTTTGAAGTGGACTTTATGCAATGCTCATGTGAGTAGTTGCATGGATTGACCTTGAGTCAAGTCGTGGACTTGTGCTCGGATTTGTTTTGTGGCTTGTTCATGTGCAGGTATTGCTCGAAGACGAATGTGGTCGATGACGGGACCGGAACTAGGTTCATGGAGGAACTGAGGTTCGGGACTAGGTTCAGGAGGAACTGAGGTCTTGGTGGTCAAGGATGTCATGCGGGACGTTCGGGCTAAGGGAATGGTGCACATGAATAATGGTTAGTCACGTGAGTATGGCAGGTGGCCATACGCGTGCAAAGTGTTAGTCACGTGAGTATGGTAGGGTTGCCATACGCGTGCAAGAGTTGTACTCGGCCAGGTTGGGCCAAGAGGAGTTGTGTTGAATACATACTCTTTCTAGGATTAGGAGTGGGACTCCTACTAGGATAAGGAATTGTATTCAAAACTCCTTGTGTTTTGCTCCTTTAAATAGGAGGGGTGTCTCCTGTTGAAGGGCACCAAGTAGAGCTGAGCGCATCAAGCCTTGAGCTTGGTTTTAGGGTTTGTACTCTTTTGTTGAGAGTACTTTAGACAAAAGAAATAAAGATCAATTCTTCTAGTTCCTTGTGTGCTACAATATTCTCTTTTGGTTCTTGTTTGCATACTTGTTCTAGTTCTAGATTGGTTTTTGTTTTTTGAGTTTCATCTTGATTTGATGCATCAAAAACCTCTCTAGGGTATTGATCTAGTGTTCCTCTAAGTCTAGTTGATTAATCTTTTGTCGTTCTTGTTTAATCTTGAAGTTTTGATTAGATTGATTCTCGTCAAGTTCTGGATCAGCAAGCTTGCGAAGCTCATAACTTTTGATCCGTAAGTCCGATCGAGCTGATTCTTTTTGGGTTCGATTCATACTGGAATCTAGTTTCTTGTGTCCAAATTTCAGATCGTTTCGACGGTTGGATCTCCGGGAATTCTCGTTTTACCGAACCTCTGTCATCCTGTTTCTGTCGAAAACGAGGCAATTATTTGGTTCTGTTTTGGGGTGAACTTTTAATAGATCAAGAATTTGGTTTTAGCTTCCGCACAATCATTCACCCCCCCTCTGATTGCTATATTCGTGTCTTTCGATCCTACAAATGTCAAACATATCGGTAAGGCTAAGAATAATATGAGGGACTATCCAGTTCAACATCATGGCACCACACCATAGTGTTAAATAACCTATTAAATGAACAACATAATACAATTCGTGTAATTTACAAGAGAAGTACAAAAGACCAAAATTGGTAGTTACATTTTTGTGGTATACTAGTGTTAGCTCTGGTTGGCATCATTCCTCCACATCCATTGCAATGCAAGTGTGCTGCTCTCGGACTGCATCTAAATCCATAAAATTCAGTACCTACAAATCTGCAATAAAGCTTAACAAGCTAAAACTACCCTAACTTTACAGTGAGTGGTAACTCACGGCCACAAATAAACTGGTGAATGGGGATTACATTAGGAAAAAATGTTCCGATAGTTGAATTTTCAACCTCTCACACCCATGCAAAAAGAAGAAAATAGTGGTGCATTGAATCAAACCTCCAGCTAAATCGAATACCCTAAATACTCAAGAATAAGGGGGAGGAGGTTGCGGAGGGGGAGGAGGCTGGCGAGGGAGAGGAGGCCGGCTAGGGTGATCTGGCAGCATCGCCAAGGGGGAGGAGGCCGCGTCGCCCAGGGGGAGGAGGCCGCACCAAAGGGGAGGAGGCCACGTCACCCAAGGGGAGGATGTCGCATCGTCGAGGGGGAGAAGGCCGGCGTGGGGGAGGACGCTACGGATGGGGAGGAGACCGGCGTGGGGTGAGGAGGCAAGCTAGGGTTAGGGTGTTTGCGCTATCTGAATCCCTTCTACGTTTGATATGATGCTTGTGGGTTGCCCAAAATTGGTTAAGTAGCTGAATGATTATCGGAGACTGTTTTTGGCTGGGAGATTGGCGCCAGCGACACTCTTTAAAATTCGTGTTTTAATATCTGACACTCTAGCCCACAGTCATACACACAGATGGTCCCGCATATCATACACACAGTCAGAACGACACACGAATTGGGTGTCGCGTGCCCGATTTTCCCGTTTTTGGCTAGAAGGGTCAGTGATGAGAACCTTATCACTGACATTTCTAGCCAAATACCATCTGTGATGACCATGAGACGGTTTTTGGTTATAAGGGTCAGTGATGTGAACCCTCATCACTGACGCTTCTAGCAAAAAACGGTTAGTGATAAGAGGTATAATATAAGCATTTTTGTAGTAGTGAATTTTGTGTTAATTTTTTTTTTTTTTTTTGGAAAAACCTTCCTTTAAGAGATACTTCAACGCATCTCTTTTTTAAAGTTGCGTAAGCATTAAAACATAGATAAAGAGTAACTAGTAATTATTTACCATTTCAGTTGCTTCAAAATTTAAACAATTTATATCGAGCAAATATACATAAAATCACCTCTCCTTTTAGAGAAATGTATAGCGAAGCTTTTGAGAGAAAAATGTATAGTGACGCTTTTTAAGCACAGCAATGCTACTAAAGAAAGTGGGTACAGTGGCAGTGCCTTTAGGTCCAAGGATTAAGCATTTTTTTCCCGTTTGGACACGAGAAAGGTTGGATCACGAGAATGAGAACCCAAACGAAAACCAAGTTTGGTTTTGGGCCACCAGTACTTGCTGGATACAGCCCTGCTCAACTGGACGTGGCGACCCAAGATCAGTCATACGGCCCAATAGACCGAGACAAATCAAGCAAGCAATGAATTAAGAACGAAAACCAAAACTTAAAACAAGAAATTTGAGGAAGCCCAATCCCTACTACGCCCTCTGGCCCATTTGTAGCCTACCAATCGGCCAAACCCCTACACTCAGTCTTAATTTACTGCATGAATTAGCTACTCGTATTGATCAAGACTAAAAAGGAAATAACGGGGAATAGGAAAATGGCTTACAAAACTAAAAGCCTCGAGTAAAAGGAAAATAGGAACGCACGAGATTGCCATGTGGGTCTACGTTGCCGGATTTGTTACAAGAAAAGATCAATTCTAAATCGTGATACAAATTCTTCTAAAATGTACATTTTTATGAAATAGAACCTAAAACATATAGTTTTATTAATAGCTTATACAAATAACTTGTAGCTACGTGAGATTTACTCAAAAGGAAAAACAGAAGTTTCACTTTATTATTTTGTAACGGTCATACAATGTCAGATTAGAACCAAAATTTCTTTTGCTGATGTGTGCCAAAATTTGGTGTTGCAAAATTTAGTTACGGAATTGATGATATTTTTTTTTTTTTTGAATTTTGGCTAGGAGCTACTGGCATTCGCAAATAAGAGAAGCAGCGGCTAGACTAAATCCAACCCTCATGAGCACCGCACGCCGAGCAAGCTCAACACGGATGGGTGGGCTGCCCACTGGCGCGCCTCACCGCCCGAGCTAACGATCGGCCTCGAATTGATGATATATTATTGGCTAACATGCGACAATTAGAAACCTCTCCACGGAGCCGACAGGCATGTGTAAATGTCAAGCAGCTTTGATCATTACGGATCATTTAGTGTTTTTGGCCATTACAAGGATAATTATTACACGCACGGTTTCACAGTTTTGCAGTTAATAATGTCTACCACTAGGAGTAACAAGTAGAATCTGCTAAAGTAGTTCTTTCAATCGTGGGATCCACCTTTCTCTGCCATTATATAATATACTAGATCAATAAGCACGGCGCACGTTGCGCGTGTGCACGAAAAAAGAATTTGCGTTTTTTTAGGAGAATGGACCTAGACGTAAGGAACGAGGATATGTTTGTAATTTTTTTTGGACCTGAGCGCTACTGTGAAAAATTTGAAAAGAGTTCGTTCGAGATTTGTATCTAACGGGAGGTTTTTTCTGTAAAGTAACGAGCAAGAGACCTAAACGCTATTTGGAAACGTTTTTCTTACCCTCACAAAAAAATCGTAAAGGATTTTTTTGTAATCTATAGGGACCTATCCGTAATTTAAAGGAAACATAGAGGCTTTTTTGTAAAATCAGCGGGAGGACAGGTGGCATAGGTGAGCGTCGCCGAAACCTCCTGAAAATATGGCTAGGAGTATATGAGAGGTGTTTATATGCTTTTCTTTTTAAATTTATACGAATATTAAAACATGAATGAAGGGTAGATAGTGATTACTTATCCTTTTGTTTGCTTCAAGATTTGTACAACTTGTATTACAAGGAAAAGCATAAAAACACTACTCATAATATATATATATATATATATATATATATATATATATATATATATATATATATATATATATATATATAGAGAGAGAGAGAGAGAGAGAGAGAATGGCTAGCGTGAACACGACGGGTTTATAAAATCTAGCACTTTTTAGATCGATCCAAACCGTTCATCTTGTTCGTCTCATCAAAATCAATCTAGTGATGAAATTTCGTATTTTTTTGAATTTTTTTAGTATTTATTTTGTATTTTTGAAAATCAGCCTTTTAATGCGTTAGTAACCGTAGACTTGTTAGATTTATCAGGAAATGCCTATCTTGCCCCTCAACAGTGCCTTCTTCTCCACTCTTGTAATACCCCGGGTATTTCTATACTCGAATCACTGTACATTTGTACTCAAGCACTGTTTAATAATACACTGCTCTTATGTATTTCTGTATTTTGAGATGAGTATACTTGATTGGCATCAAAAAGAGCCCTACAACTTATTTAACTTCGCTCAAAATCAATTTCCCATTTGATCGCGGTCATTAGACTACCCGACTAAATTAATTGCACTCTCATGAGTAATTGCAAATTGAGTTGGAAAGGTGTTAAATTGACCTAAAAACCTTCCTAAATATCTTAGAATCGATAAAAATCAACTTTGGAAGTTTAATTCTTCAAGATTTGTCACTTGACCATAATGCCCCTTGTAAGTGCATAGTGTCTTTATACCCTTTTATTGCCTCCTTGCCCCCAAAACCAACAGCCACTCCATTGCTCACCTCCCTCACGTGCTAAGCAAAGAAGGAGAAGGAGAAAGAGAGGAAGAAGAAGGCAAGGAGCACCCAAATCCGGAGTTTGAGGGCTTAATCGACCGACGAAACTTGATCCTGAGGCGGAATCGACACCACCATCGCGTTCCCCACCTTCCGAACCCTCTCAAGTGAGTATTCCAACATCTCCCATGGATGTTTCCTTGAGCTTGCATGGGGTTTTTGAGTTCTAGGTTGATTTCTAAACTCCCGGACTTCCCTCTAGCCATTGCTACGACTATCCCCATCGTAGCATCGCATTTCATCAAGTTCTTCTAAACCCTAGCCTAGGTCAAGTCTAGGTACCATGTGTTAGGAACATCGCATGGCAATTGTGCTTCGAAACAAGACTCAGTCATCGTTAGGTCCATTTAACTCTACTATCAACCTAGCATTTGACCACCTTCGAAATCTAGCAACCTAATGCTAGGTTTTCGATTTGTCGGAGTTCTAGTGGAGCAAAGCATGGATAGTAATTTTTGTGGGCACTTCGGTAGCTAGAGCCGCTATCGTAAGAATCGAATTCAATTACGATAAGCCGGATTTTATTTTATTTAATTAGGTGTTAAGTGTTTTCACAAAATACTAGGAGTCCGTAGCTTGAATCGACGATTCTATTAGCTCTTCCGATAGCCGTAGTCGCGATCGTAAGAGTCGAATTCAATTTGTCGATCCTACACAAAGTTGTCACTCTAGGTCACTCTATTTGCGAAAAATCCTAGAGGTCCGATGACCGAATGGATAGCCCCTATAGCTTTCTAGCTAGTAGAAACCCCGATAAAAAATACGGATTTTAGTTTTGACCATTTTGCAGCATACTTTGTCGCTCTAGGTCTCAATTGGTTGAATAAAATCCTAGAGCTCCGAGCACGAATCGACTTCACCATTAGTCTTCTTAGAGGCTAAAACATGGCTAAAAATGCTAGATTTGCATTTTAGCACTTCGCATTTTATTTTAATAATTAGAGGGCCCAAAGCCGTTCTTGGCTTTTCGCTTGATTCGCCTCGTTTAAGGTCCCTAAGGTTGAAAGCATGCTTCACGTGTGCTTTAGATCCCATTTTGTCCCTTTTCCGACTTTTGTCGTACTTCTGTAAATACCGGAGTTACGGACGTTTGATCAAAAGTCCGAGTAGGTTAAGTCAATTTTGGCGGTGATTGGCTCGAGAAGTCATTATTACCTCCAAGTGTCTAGCTGCGGGTCCAGAACGAAGTTTCACGACATTCTTGATCAAAACGACCTTCCGCTTCGGTTTTGATCGCTTTTGGTCGCACCCGCCGCTTTGATCGCTTTTGGCCGCTTTTGCGAATTCGATGCAAATTGCTAATCTACCGAGCGCTTTAGTTAGGTGTTGAGTGTTCGAACTCAGATCGGAACCCACACGCCTTGGATTCGATCGCGTTTGGACTCAATACTGGACTCAAAACGGTTTTGTCGGTAATTACTCCGCGGTTTTTCATTTTGATTCAATTTTGGTCAATTTCATTAGGAATTGCTTTGCAACCGATCCAACTAAGTCCTAAATATCTTGCTTTAGCTTGTTGCGTTGTCGGAAACCTGTTTTGCGCAAAAATCCGCAAAATTGGCCGCTTAACTGATTTCCGACAAAACGATCGCTTTACTGCTTTCGGCAAATTTGTCGCTTTTAGGCCGAAAGGTTTTTTTTCGATCTTTCGAGCGTTTTAGCACCTAGTTATGTACCTGAGGCCATATTGAGGCTCCACATGCAAATTTAATTGCATTTGTCTTCAATTTACGTATTTTTATTCACGTAGGTAAAGAATACGCCCGTTGGGCTGCTTTAGCTCCCTGCTGATCATTTCAACTTCAAACAAGTTCCAATAAGTCCCATTAGGTATGTTATACCTATTTTTAGGTATTTCACTAAGTTTAGTTGGGTTTTACTTCATTTTGCACGTTTTAATCCATTTTGGCACTTGTTCGGCGAAATGGACATAATAGGTCATAGTTTCACATTTTCTTCGTTTTCTTCATTTCTTTCTCCTTTAAATATTTAAGTGGGTCTTATTTGATGTTTAGTTGGCATTTGTGCATTTAAATCCTTCTTTTGCTAAGTTGTATTTCTTTTGTCGCTTTTGTTGCTTTGACCGATTAGAGGCTAGCGAAGCCCAAGCCGCCTCGAACGACCGAACATCATCCCTGACATCACCAAGTGCAACAACAAGGCAAGCACCTCATTTGACCATCTTGAATCCTATATTTCACAATGTTTACTTTGATTTCTCAAAATAATATGCATCGTTTAAATTCAATAAAGCGCTAGTTTGTGGGAATGGTAGATATAATCCAAATTGGTGGTTTTCCTTAATCTAATTTCCCTTCCACACATTGATAACCCTAGTAGAGGTTAGACAACTTAATAAATGTCACTTGGGTATAAACGAACTAGTAATCAGATATGCTTAGACATTGCAATAGAAGTGATTACAATGGCAGTCTTGTACCATACATTTTCAACTATGACATTTTTAAGTGGTTTTAGAAATGTGACATGAGAAAGTAATTTGGTAAAAATGTGAAGTGTCTAGTTGGTAATTAGACCGAGCGGGAGGTATAATATGTGCTAGTTAAACTGGTGGCGATTGGTTGACGAGTTAAGTGGAGTACCCCGCTTGAGTCACTAGGAGAAAACTATAAGGACCAAGCCTTGAAACCATAATTGACCGACATTACGTGCAACCGCGCATGCCGGGATGGGGCAGCCGCAATTGAGTACTTGAAGTGTGAGGGTTTAGCCGTGTCTGTTGGTAGGCGTGTGGACCTTTTTCCCGTGATGAGCAAGTCAAGCGCGGTGTGAGTGTCCCCACGACCGCCGCTTGCACCTTCGTGAGTGCGCTTGGTCTTAGCAAATGGAAATCGCTTCAAGATCACATCGGGTGATACAGCGGTGTACGCCTTGCTATGGGATAAGGGCCGCGGCACGGACTTACAGATTACCCGCCGTCACGAGAAGGTGGCGCTGTGTGTGCGGTTGGCTCCTTATCGCCATAGTGGTGGATATCGTCACCGGTCGGGGTGTGGCTAAAACCTCAACGATGGGAAAGAATGTGTTCGGGCTTGTACAACGGGTACCTTTGGTATTGCGTGTTCCCTGGATGACAGGGTGCAAGTCCTGGTTTATGGGGATAAAGTGTACATACTGCAGAGTCTTAAAATAAATCTGATCGATTAGCCGTGCTCACGGACATGAGCAATTAACTCGCTTTTGTTTCAAGTATAGACGTTTGGTTTGGTTTTGAAAATGAAAATCTATTTCGAGTCTAACTAAAGTATATGAATCGATATGAAACTTGGTGGATTTACATGTGGTTCGATATGGTACTTGATGGAACTATGGATGTGTGGATATAACACTTGGTGGATTTATGCATATATGGATGTCCAATCTTATCTCAAGCTGCGATCATGTATGGCGGCTGTTGAGAAGCTCAAATGTTATATATATACTGTAAATATGTTTTAGTCAAATCATTGTCTTTCAAATTATGTATTACTTTTCGATGAATTGATTCAACTCTTGCTTTTCGCAATAGACTTAGTGTAGCGACCTTTCATTGAATCAGCCTGCATTAAATTTATATTTGCATACACTAAAGTCTTGCGAGTACATACGTGTACTCACCGTTCGCTAACCTTTTTCCAACAGAGGAAGGTACAGTGATGATGTCTGGGTGATCTTGAGCTTGATTCTGCGAGTCCGTGGCTTCAGAGGGTCCTCCCTCGATCCACCTGCCTTAGGATGTGTTCGGGCTCGCAGACCGGGTTTTGATGTCACTTTTGGTTTCCGTTGTCGTTCTTTCTTTTGTAATCTACTTTGTAGGATATTGTAAGATTTACACCCAGTTATGTAAATTAAGTTAACTTAGTTCGTTTTTGTGTTGATACGTGTGTTGTTGGTACGCACATCTTGGGCTATTGATCCAGGGAACCAAGATCGAATGCGTTGCAGTGCACCGGTCTGAAGCTAAGGGTTCGATTCCGTCGATCAAATTTTTGGGTTCAGATTTTCGGTATCGAGGCTTCATGTTTCTATACGGTGCTATACGCTACAGTAGACGGCGTACAGTACGGTATAGGACAAGGGGCCCTCACAACTCTCCACACGCCTAAGTCCCTCTTCTCTCTGATGCCAGTCACCACCTCCTCTGGCCATGTCGCCCTCCTCTCTAGCCCTATGCCGTCACCAGCGACCACGAGCTGAGCGAGCGTCATGCTATGCCGGTAGTGGAGCTTTAGCAATACAAGAGAGGGAGGGAGTTCACTGACGTACGATGTCGTACGTGGAAGTGCCGAGACCGAATGCGTTGCAGCGCTACAGCTCCGAGCTCGAGATGCGATTACAGGAGGAAGTTGGGGATGAGGTCGACAGCGAAATAGAGGTGGGAGGAGGCCGCGACGGAAGGGAGCAGGGAGAAAGTGGCCGGCTTATTCCCCAACTCTGAGCTCTAGATCCGACGGCATGAGGAGGTGGGGAAGAGGCCAGCGGTGAAAGGAGCAGCTTGGCAGCATCGTAGTCGACCCCACTTCCGAGCTCTAGATCTGATGGTGTCACCCTACTGTTCCAGGACGACAGGGTTGGCAGCCTACAGGTGCTCAAGGACAGCGTCGCAGCGAGTGGTTCGACGTGAGGAAGGTAGGGAGTATGCTAACAATGGGAGGTGGGAGGAGGCTCCTCGAGCAGCAGCTCGGCGCCTCCGATGAGGCTACCTCGTAGGCTCGTAGCGCCGCTGCCGCATGGTTGTTGAAGAAGAAGGGTAGAAGCGTCCTTTTGCCGCTCGCTTAATAACATCTTTATGGTTTGTTGGAACAGGATACTCCTCAGGATCAATCTCTTTGTTTCGCTATTGTCGCCGATTGCCACCTTGCTGATATCGTTGTTGCCGATATTCAGAACACAACAATTGAAATAGCGAGAACAAACATGTAGCGATGCAATACAAGTTTGGTGCTACAACTCTCTTCTTCCTGTTGCTGCTTTCATCTCGTTTCTGATTGTCTCACAAAACTCAGGACTACCCCTATTTATACTCAAAACTACAGCCTTAAGGAACAGAATAGAATTCCAGTTCCTTGTCCTACTTGGATTCCTCATCCTAAACTTTCTTAATACAAACTTTCCAAACTAAAACTTTCCTATTACAAGATTAGTTCCAACATTCACCCCCCTAATCTTGTAACGCCTAATTTCTAACTTCTTGAGGCAATCGGTCACAATTACGATTTGCCCAACTTTTATTCGACACACGACGATGAACGCTTCTCCAAGGAGTTTCGCCTTCTTCTTGCTAACCATACCACTGGCGACGCACCTCACCGGCAATCATGACTTTTTGACACAGCTCCAACTGTCTTTTCACCGTTGACGGCAACGCAGACTCACATTAGAACTTACCTGCAAGAGAAAACTTGGACACACCTACAAGAATGTTCATCTACCACACATGCATCATGCACAGACTCTTTCTTGACGGACTTGACTTTGGTCGGTGAATACATCTTCTCAATGTCCCGGAGTCAACATCATGTTGCAAGTGAACTCAATTTTGACTTGCCCTGCAAACACAAATGATCATCATTGCTATCTTATCACATCGGTTATTGACGACGCTCGTCAATAGCGCGTATCAAGGAGACACATCTCCTCCACCCTTTCGCCGCCACATCTTCTGGCCGCCTCTTCCCGCTTGTGACGCAACATTGATGGCACGAAGACTCGGATTGGCCTCCAGGTTGGCCGCTTGCTTCCTTGGGGGCTGCCCCTCGGGAGTCTCCTCCTCCCGGGGGGCAACGGGTTAATCCAAAACCTTAAGCTCTGATATCAATTGTTGGAAAAGGATACTCCTTAGGATCAATCTCTTCGTTTCGCTATTGTCGCCGATTGCCACCTTACTGATATCGTTGTTGCCGATATTCAGAACAGAGCAATTGAAATAGCGGGAATAGACATGCAGCGATGCAATACAAGAAAGTTTGGTGCTACAACTCTCTTCTTCCTGTTGCTGCTTACATCTCATTTCTGATTGTCTCAGAAAACCCAGGACTACCCCCTATTTATACTCAAAACTACAGTCTTAAAGAACGGAATAGAATTCCAGTTTCTTGTCCTACTTAGACTCCTCATCCTAAACTTTCTTAATATAAACTTTCCAAACAAAAACTTTCCTATTACAAGATTAGTTCCAACATGGTTTGCCGACGAATATGGCATGAGGGGGAACAAAGTAAAAACTTAGTGGCATGGATGTAAGCCTATTTTTTTTAGTGGCGAATCAATGATCGAGTCAAATCTGACTAATTTTCTCTTATATATACTCGTATAAGTAAATGAGTGAAAAAAACTGTTTTGCTTAATTTATTTACTTGAGAATGACAGAGAGGTCGTTTATGCCTATATTCGGTGTAATTCTATAATCAAAAAGCGATATATACTTTTACTCGTTGGATTTCCCACTTCTTTACATAAGTCCTACACAAAAAGCCAATATCTCGATTTAATAGTAAGGCGCATAAGTTCTCACCTGATTAAATTTTGAGCCATCACTTGTCATACCTTCTCATCCACCACTAGATGAATTAATATACAATTTATCCCCTGATAAGCATGTTATCCTTGTTAATTCATTTGTTGCTGGGAATGATGCTACAAACCTACAACATTGGAATAAATTTGGATCAGATTGACCATATTATATGTCTGTCAAGAATGATATATTTTGTCCTGTGAACACAAGAGATATGCAAATAAGATCCCTTAGGCTGTATGGACCCTGTTCCTGTGCAGTAGGTAGTGTGACTACAACTTAAACAGTCACTACCGAATGGTTAGATATGGATCCGAGGGTTTAAAGTTGTCCTGTAATGTTCATGACCGTGGGGGAGGTGGTACTGCAAAGAATCTGAGCCATTTATCGAGAAAACGAATCGACAAAATCGTGTGGAGTCGTTTAACTTGTGGTCGCAATAGCGACTGCAGACGATTCCAGTACAAGCTGTATATATATATATATATATATATATATATATATATATATATATATATATATATATATATATATATATATATTAGGAAGCCTCTTTTCTACTCCCGGGAGTAATTACTCCCTATGCCGTATCTCACAACGTAGGGAGTATTTCGCGCAACGGAAAGTATGTACGTGTAGTATATAAGTATATAAGATCATATAGGTGGTATTTAAGTACTCCCGGGAGTATATAAGTACACTTTTTAGACATACTTCTTTTTATATGCGTATATGAAGGTATTTGCAAAGTATGCTAAAAACTATGTACTCCCTTGCAATTTTTTAATGTGGATCTCATTGGAATATCTTATAATTAGTATATGAGTGTATCCAAACTGATAAAGGAGTATTTCAAATACGTTTGGGTGGTATTTCAGATATGGGAGTAATTACTCCCGGGAGTACGAAGTATTTTTAGCCATCTAGTCTGTTTTCTTAGAGCTTGTCATGGACACGCATGTATTTATTCTTTGGTCAATGGTGATCTCATCATAGGGTCCATTTGGATTTCTTGTGTTTTTCCTTTATTTGTCCCCAAAATATTTTTTATGGTCTTGGAGCTTTTGATTTGGCTTGGCCACAATAAAACTAACTAATTAAAGTGACCCATGACAGCAACCTCATCTCCTAATGTAGCAAAGTTAATATGTACCCATGGCTCCTTGAAAAGGTTACAACTGTGTGGTGGTTCTTGAGGCTCAAAGATAATATGAAAGTACATACAATCAGAGTTCACTACTACAAAACACTTAATAGGTGTCGGTCCATTAGTGTCGGTTTTTTTGGAACCGACACAAATAAAGTTTTTGTGTCGGTTCTAAAACTCAAAATGGCGGGAAGACTATTTGTGTCGGTTCTAGCTAAAAACCGACACTAATAGTAGTCATATTATTTGTGTCGGTTCTAGCAAAAAATCGACACTAATAGTAGTCATATTATTAGTGTCGGTTCTAGCAAAAAACCGACATAAATAGTCCAATTTTATGTGTCGGTTCTAGCTAAAAACCGACACAAATAATACTATCTGTGTCGGTTCTAGCCAAAAACCAACACAAATAATATTATTTGTGTCGGTTCAAGCAAAAAACCGACACAAATAGTCCGCGTCTCTGTGTGATAGTAAAACGGTCATAACTTTTGACTTGTAACTCCGATTGAGGTGTTTTTTGGGTTGTTAGAAAGATGACGAGAAGCTCTATCCATAAATGAGTAGGTTTTTCAATTATTTACTTGTGTGAGTGCGACCAAAATGAAAGAATTTAAACAAAAACATCGTTTAAGACCTCAAAACGGCCTTCGAAGTTTAGTACCCATTTTGAAGTACGATAACATTAAAATATATCTCAAACCGTGTTTAGAATATGAGAAAATTAAAATTGGTTTTCGGGTGCTCTGCAAGGTTAAGAGGAGAAAAACGCGTTATATGTCACATGCGATCACAGCAGCACTAAAGTATGGGTTATCCGACACTAATGTTGGTTCCGAACCGACACAGATGAGGTTCTCTGTAGTAGTGGTTAACCAAATCGAAACCGAAAAAACAGCTAGAAAACCAAAATTGAAAAACTGAAAATATTGAGTGGAAAATTGCTCGAAAATCGTTGGAAACCAAAGGAAATCTCTGTAAGAATTCAAAATTTTTGGGAAAAAAAATCGAAAACCAACTGATTTTGACAAAAAAAAAACAGACCGGTTTTGGTCGAAAACCGATCGATTTTGACCCGGTGCTAACCATTGACGCAGTACCATACGATTTTTGATAGAAAACTAGCTGGGTTTGATAAAAAAAAAATTGGCCGGTTTTGCGTCGCATAAATTTTTCCGAATTTTTGAATTGTTTTGAATTTAATTAATTTACTGATCGATTTTATATATTGAACCGCCTCAATATGTCGAAAACCGCGAAAATCAACAAATTTACTGCGGTTTTGTGAACCTTGCATGCAACTATCTTCCCTGTACTGATGCACAACCGGCCAGGTGGCAGTAAGTGTAATCACACTATGGATGGCTCTCCTATGCTTGATTTCTGTCAGGATTTCCGAGATCATCATCATCATCATATATAGGTTTTTAGCATTTGTCTGTAAACTATGGGGCTAAATTTATTTTAATAAAATTGCACAATCCCCTTCGGATTATCATAAAATCTGCGACCTTTTTCACTTAACAACGAACGGGTTTAATTAATTACTAAAATATGGTACGTTCAATTCCCAGATAAATCCTTTTCTGACGAAATATTGGCACAAAGCAACGCGATAGCTATGAGCCTATGACCTCCGATGAACACACGTACGGTTCTAGCTTGGACTAATTTGTCATGTCAAATTATAAAAAGCAGATGAGCCTTATGCCGATACTGGTGTGTTCAGTTACTAATAACTAGTAAGGTGCCCGTGCGTTGCAACGGAATTCTAAACCTTACAATGAATAGCACTTTTTTTATATACATCTATCAAACGAATCAACTAATCAAATGACAAATACATGTATTCTCAAGCAAATATCACATTAAGGTTGTTTAACACTCTTGACAGCTGTTCAAATAAAAACATGAGGTGTACTGCGCACTTTTTTTTGTCAAAAGATGAAGCACAAAAAACGCATAACAAAAAATCATCACACATTACAATTGTTATAGAGCTCAAAGTAGGGGAAGACATCACAAGTTGGCCTACTCTTACCCATTACCCATTTCGGCTAAAAGAAACATCACAATATTGAAGCATGGGCATATATCAAAATTACCTCAAAGTTTATATATACATCAGATGGAGCAGCTGCAAAAACCTACTCTTGCGAATCTGAAAGAGGCCTCAAATTTTCAAGACTTTTCAGAAGTACTTGCTGATGCTCCTTTCAACCAAAGGATGACCCAAAAAAAGATCACAGTTAGAATATCTTGACAATGGGTTTCAACTCTGCAGGAATATGGTCATAGTTGCCCAAATTAATGTCTGTCTGGAACATGGGCTGCTTCCTGTACTCCCACAAGACACCTGGTTCCAGATGCTCCTTGCTTGGTGTCAACATAACATAGTTTGGATCAGCCCTTTGGTAATCACATTTCATTCAGATTCACGAACAAAGTGTTATCAGTAGTCAATACAACATTGCTAATAACTACAATAAAGAAGGATTCACTTGCAGTTAATTATGCCATTCGAAATCCCGAACAAAATATAATCCAATTACAGGAGATAAATAACAGAACCGAGTCTGTCTAAGATCCTCAACATGAATTCCAAAGCCATATGATGTTGTCCCCTTTAAATGATCATTCACAGCACCTGACTCCTTTGCACAACCAATGTATTAGCTTTAGGTTAGCTTTATCAGCTGGATGTAACTGCACACACTAAATGAAAGTACTTGGTAAAACAAGAAAGAAACTTCAAGCTCATGCTGATGATAGTGGAGCTCATTTTGAAGCTCTGATATCTACTTAACCAAACCATATGCAGAAACATATGTTGTTCCCATTGCTTGAGCCCTACAGAAAATGAAAAGAGAATTGAAATATTCCAACTTTGGGTAGATAATTCCATTACAATTTATAATGGAAGCCTGTTTACTTGAGCGCCTGCTAAGAATATCCCCCATAGCACGGAGAAAAGTATCACGATCATCAATAGATCCTACTTCAAGTATTTCCTATGCACGGAGAAAATCTCAGCATTAGTGTAGTAAACCTAATATACCAAAATCTCAGCATTGGCGTAGTAAACCTAAGCCAGCAAAATGACATAAGAAATTCAACCCTGGACGAAGCAAACGTTAATGATGAACCACAGCTCCATACACAAACTCCCTCATACAGCTTGTATGAAAATATGTGATGACCAAATTAAAGGCGTGCTTACATTGGACATCAAACAAAATTAAAAGCAACACGCCAATTTGGTAACCCAGCAACAATGACATCTTTCAACCAAATATAGTAAAGTTTTTGCTCACATCATGATATGAACCATAATATGAAGCAATGGAAGGTATTGGAATTAGAACATAATCATACCTGCAATGGTTTATAGTAAAACATCTCTGTATACAATATTTTTTGTGCTTTTCCCTGTGGGATCGATGTCAATTCTTGGTTTGGCTAGAATTCTCGTTGTGTCCCTCGATACTCCCCTAGACAATGCCACATATAGTTGACCATGGGAGAAAACTGGTTCGGGAAGGTAAATACCAACATTAGGGATTGTTTGTCCTTGAGCTTTGTTGATTGTCATTGCGAAACTAAGGCGGATAGGGAATTGCTTCCTCTTGAATTTGAAAGGAAGTGAAAGATCCTCCGAGGGGCACAGTGGGATCCGAGGAATGAATACCCTCTTTGCAGCATGGGGGCCACCAACAATCTCTGCATCTATTGCATTATTCTAAAATGATCTAATCATCAGCCTCGTTCCATTGCACATACCATTCTGAGGGTCGATATTTCGTAGCAAGATAGCCGGGCAATATGCTTTCAGCTTGAGAACATGTGGAGGCAATCCATTTGGCATGAGGGAGTTGAGAAACTCGTTGGGGTAATGATTATGTGGATCATCTTCAATACTGTCAAAGCTGTAGTAGATCTTTTCCTGCCCAGGGAACCGATCAATCATCTTTTCGTTCAACTCATCAACATACTCATTCTTGGTTGCAAGGATAGCACGACAGCTCATGTAAGACGATGATCTGGCATTATCCTGAGGGTAGGGGAAGACATCATCTATCAACTTGTTAATACAAGAATCAGTCGTAGTATATTCAATTACTATATCATCAGGAATATGTACGTAATCATCACCAATTGATTCTTCTGTACCATTTCCAATTCTCAGGATGAATTCAGAGAATAGTGGATCGATCGTGCTCTCATGTTGCAGTGAGGATAGTTTCTTAATCTTGTCCCATGTGTAAGACCTTTTAATTGTAGAATTAGTGATCTGTGCTCTAGTTCCCCGTCTCACAACTGGCAGGACCTGCCTAAAGTCTCCCCCAAACACCATAACCTTCCCCCCAAAAGGTGTTGTACAACCGGTAGCGTCTTGCAATGACCTATCTAGTGTCTCCACTGTTTGACGTTTTGTCATGGCAACCTCATCCCAGATTATCAATGACGCCCTTCGAAGCAACTCTGCAGTACCACTCTGCCTTGTAAAGTTGCACATGCTGTTCTCTGAGGTATTTATCGGAATCTTGAACCTAGAATGGGCGGTACGTCCACCAGGCAATATGGACGCTGCTATACCAGAAGTTGCTGTTGCAATCGCAATTAAGCCCATTGTTCGCACTCTAGCAAGTAATGCTTTGTACAGATAAGTCTTCCCTGTACCCCTGGACCATCTATGAAGAAAACATTGGCCTTCTGACTGATAATGTCCTTCATGATCTCATCGAAAGCGGCCAACTGCTCAGTGTTAAGAGATCGATATAAATCTTCATGTCCTTCATCCACTTCAATTGACAACTCTTCTAACACCTCCCTTGTTCCATTTGTGGACACATCCCTTGATTCATCCAACTCTGGCAGTCCATAGTTTCTTATATCCTTCCCCATCGAATGTAGCAAATCCCTTATCTGTGTAAGCACCAGCTGTTGAATCAACTGGTTGTTTGTGTGCGTTCTCCGAAAATCTTCAGACATTGATTCAAGATGCTTGTCCCACAAAGCACGGATATCGGTAGCCTCGCAAAAAACCAGAATTGTTGCGAATAGCCTTCTCAATGCACATGGCATCTGGAAAGCTGCAGACTCAGTCAAACAATCATCAATTGTTCTGTCGGTCTCCAAAAGTCCCCTTTTTTCAGCTGAAACCCTAAATGTAGGGTATGTGACACCTTGAACAGTTCGCAGATCTTCAAAAGAAGTTGCCCCCCTGACATGGTTTAGCAGCACCCTTAAGAAGTACCTCTCACCTTCAGATGGGTTTGCAGCAACAATTCTGCCAATTTGTGTCCGCTGTTTTCGTTGTGCCCAACACTTTTTACCCCTCTGCCAAACAAAGTGTTCAGGGAATTCTTTATATAGCAAATTCCATGCCAAACCAATAACTTGGTTTGTCTTGAAATACTCTGTAAGCATGGTACATGAGACAGAATCTCGTGCGACAATATTTTCCAAGTTATCACATCCTCTAAATGCCACGGTATGCATACCTGGCAAATGTAGTTGCAGCTGCAAAACAGGGGGAGACACATCGAACAAATCAAAACCATATATTCTCCACGTAGCCTCTGGTGGAGATACGAACCTTGCATCTCTGAACTGTCTTATCTCATTCACCTCGACACTTTCACTTGTACAATCGACAGAGATAGATGCACGATCATGTCCCTTGTAAATGTACTTGAACAAATACTTAACTGCCTTGATGCTTGAACATACCTCTACATTGATATGGCAGTTATAGCGCATAGTTAGTCCTGGATTATATGGTACCACCCATCTGTTATCCAAGTCACAACGCCTCACCTTTACCCGACGACCGTCATCCCTTCTCCTATAGATGGGATATGAGTCGTTTCCTTGCTGCGTAGCCTCGCAGAACTGCCGTGGATAACGGCATTTGCACCTTCCATCTACCATACATGGATTGTCTTTCTTGAGGGTACCACATGGACCATGCATCATGTGCTTTATGACCAAAGCATGCAATTCAGGATATCTGTCCTTGTCAGGAATCTCGGCGGATATTATCTTGTCATATTGATCGGGGGTTGCAATCTTGCAGACATTACGCATGATCAATAGGAAGTGTTCATGTGGGAGTCCCCTCTTCTGAAATTCAGTAACATGTACATATGTTGCAACCTCATCAAAGTAAGGTTTCTTGATCAGTAAGTCCATTATATCCCGCAACTTTGCCCTGAAGACTCGTGCAACCAAGTCTGGCCGGTCTTGTGGGGATTGTCCTGGTAGAAGCTCATTTGTTATCTCTTCCCAGTGTGGGTTGCATGTCATAGTTAGAAAAATATCCGGCTTGCCAAATCTTTGTACTAATGCCATTGCATCAAGGAATCTTCGTTTCATGTCCCGGTCTCCTCCGTTGAAAGATGCAGGAAGAACAATTCTCTTTCCAGCCATCGAAGCACGTGTCTCACCAGTTGCAATGGTGTCGATGACACCTTGGTATAGGTCTGCACGTATGAGCTTCTGGGTTGCCTCCTTGGCAAAAAAAATCCAATCTCATAGTCTCGATCTTGATGTACATGTCAACAACATACTGCTGGAAAAGACGGCGCCCATACAATATGATGTTACAGATTCCAACCCGGATCTGTAACTTGAAACAATAGTATTCTCTCGCACTGACATAGGAACCCCCCTCATTGCTGTCACCTGCATACATAAGGAAACACATGACCAAATAAGTTCACAAAATTTGAAGGTAGCACATGGAACTAATATGGTTGTTTGTGTTGTTGTTAATTACCTTCTACTTGTATTGTTGTTTGGTTGTATGGATGCTCATTCAACAGGGCACCGTTGTATGGCATGAAATGATTCCATCCTATTTCCCCACCTGGGAAAAATAATGGATAAGACAATGGATCGTAGCATCCATGGTATGCCTTGATATATTGGGGGTGATCATCTCTTCCATAAACGACGACGCTCCTATCGAAACTATTATGTGGATCATTCCCTTCAACCCATATTGCAGCGACATGTGACACTGTGGGAGCATTGTATACTCTTTGGTCCAAAGTAATACTTGTGTTAAGAGAAATCCGATAATCATCAAGGTTTGGCACAGAACCGATGCTCCTAAAAGTCTGCACATATGGATTGTTATGCATAATTTGTAGGATTTTCCGGATGAGATTTATGTCCAGATTGGGAGACCGATGCACCCTATGAGCCAGCTATGCAAATGCCTGGGGCCTTGATCGCCAGGTATCAACTGGTCAAGACGGTGATATACTTGTCCTTGTACCCGAAATGTGTAAACGCCAGATTTGTTGTTGCAGTAACGTTGGTCGAGTGTAACTCCCAACGATGTGAATGAGAAGTGCGAGTTGAAGTACCGTATATGTTCTAGGAAATACTTTGCGTCTTCATCCTGACTTGCGTAGAGTCGATGAAGATCATCAGGAACATTGGGGGTAACTAATTTGACCCTCCCATTTCTACAACAAAATGCGGGTGTCTCATACTGGAACCTCTTTGCACTGCAAAGATTTACAAATTGCTAGTTGGCTTCAATACAGAAGGACGATCTGGAAGGTTTTGATATATACTACCATAAGGATCCGACGATGTAGAGGTGCACACTAAATTGTTTATTGCCAGATATGATTCGGTCTCAATATCTACATGGAATGCAATACACAATTTACTTTTTATATTATATTAGTATAGATGAACACGAAATACATAATAAATAAAAAACAATATGGATTACACAATGCGCAATGATTAATGCGGTTCATACCTTCCCCTCTAAAAAGTATACTTTCTTCATCATTATCAACATCCTGTGGTACAATGCTATCATGTGTTAACATGCTCTGTGCATATTCCATGGGATCTGTAAAAGCACACAAGGATCATTGACATGCTATCATGTGTTAACATGCTATGTGCTATCAAGATCAAGATTGTGTTACCTGATATGGATCGAAGAAAGTCAGAATGTACACTGGTAGATGTTGCTGATTTCGCACGTATGGTCTTTGTGTACTCACGTCGCTTACGCAAAAGAGACTCCTTGACATCTTTATGCAGCAGTGAGTATCGTTCCCTTCTACACTTCAGTTTGTCTTCATGTGTAAGACGTGGAGTATTTGGTATGACACAATCAGCAGTCATAAGTTGTGAAGTTTGGGAGGGAAATATTGGAGATACGCCTATAAAGAAAACAATTAATCATAGTGCAATTAGCTAATTTCTTTAATACAGCAGGATACACCAGGATTGGTAGCTGAACCTGTTTTTTTTCCATTGGATGGCGGAGTTGTGTAAGTAGGAAGGAGTGGTGCTGAATTTGTAATATCTCCGAGAGGGACACGCTCTCCACGTGGTGGGTTCAATAGGACCCCATCTGTCACAAGTTGTGATGCATCTAGACATGCAAAGACAAGTATAGTAAAACAATGTAATTTTAGTTCGATAAGTTTGGGATACAACATTCAAGATTATGAAGGATTAGTTACATTCATCATGAGTCCCAATTGGTAATTGTGTATTCACAACTTGTGAAGTTTGGGAGCTTGATCCAAGAGACCTAGATTTTAGTTTGTACTCACGCTTCCTTTTTAAAAATTCTGCCTTCTTTTCTGTACCCATGTCATTGTATCGTGCCCTTTCACGATCACGGGATTGCTGACTCCGAGGTGTTTGTGTTTGTGAGGGAAATAATTGAGATACGCCTATCAAAAAAAATAATAAACCATACTTTAATTATCTAATTTCTGTATTACAGCAGGATTGGTAGATGAACCTGATTTTGCACTAGATGGCGGAGTTGCGTAAGTAGGAAGGAGTGTTTCTGAATTTGTAATATCTCCGAGAGGGACACGATATCCATGCGGAGGGTTGAATTGGACCCCACCTGTCCCAATAGAATCAGATGCATAATTTAAACAAATAATTAAAAGTCAAGATTCTCAGCTGTATATAATATAAACAAATAATTAAAAGCCACACCTCCTTTTGGTTGTACAGTGGAATCTGTACAGTTAAACCCTCGCTTTATCATAGATGCACTGGCACTAAGTGAATCTCAATTTTGAAACCTCTTTTTGCTGGAAAGAAAAAGTTGAAAGTAAGTAATTGCAGGACATATATGCACTGGCAATAAGTGAATAAGTACAAATCTTAACAATGGGGACAGGTAGGAGATAATATCCTTTCTCAATTCTAAAGCCGCATTTTGACCTGGGCTTATGATTTTTATGGCACCTTCAGTGGTTGATTTTTTATTTGGTACACTTTTACTTTTGACTCATTTGTTCAGTGCTTACCAAAGATGTTACTTGGCAGTCGGCACACCATTTAGTACACAATTTTCTAAGAGGGCTAAATAATATGATTCCTGGTACAGTTACACCTATAATCTAAGACCGAACTTGTGGAATGCCACAAATTATAGAAAGGGGTAAAGAGATATGAGCTCCTATTTGTTTTGACAATCTATGTGACTTGAATGTGCTTTGGTTTCCCATGTATTTCCCTCTATTGTTATTCACTTGCTCAACAAACACCCTCTGAACGCAGCAGCAGATGAGCTAGCACCAGCTTGACTCTAGCTTCTGCTTCTTGTAAGCAGGTCCTGGCTGAACCATCTAAAGCAACTATCTGGTTCTCTCTCAATACAGGCTTCGTCACTTAAATCATCTGATTTGAACATATTCTACCGGCGGAGGAGGCGCGCACTGGTGGAGCCGGTTGCGGCGGAGGAGGCGCGCGCGGGTGGAGCCGGTGGCGGCGGTGCGACGGAGGAGGCGCGACGGTGGAGCCGGTGGTGGTGCCGGGCGCGACGGAGGACGCAGGGTGGAGCCGGTGGCGGCGCGGCGCGGCGCGACGGAGGAGGCGTGCGTGTGGAGACGCTGCGGCGACGGGAGGAGGGTCGCGTCGGGGGAGCCGGAGAGGCGGCGCCCGGCGCGACGGAGGAGGGTCGCGCGTGGGGGAGCCGGAGGCGGCGCCGGCGCGACGGAGGAGGGTCACGCTGGGGAGCCAGAGGGCGCCGGGCGCGACAGAGGAGGGGCGCGCTTCGGGAAAGCGAAGGGAGCCGGGGACTCGGCCGGCGTGGGGCGGAGGCGGCGCCAGCAGCGTGGGAGTAGGGAGCGACGGGAGGAGGGGCGCGCTCGGGGGAAGGCGAAGGGAGTCGGGGGAGTCGCCGGCGTGGGACGGGAGGCGGCGCCGCGCGACGGGAGTAGGGAGCGACGGGAGGAGGGGCGCGCTCGGGGGAAGGCGAAGGGAGCCGGACCCGCGGCTGGATTTGATGACCCGCGGCTGGATCCAACTTTTAATCTCAGGCATTAGATAAATCTTAGTGTGTGGTTTAGATGATCTGTATCAACCAAACTGTTACTTTTTATATTAGTATAGATATAGATATAGATATAGATATAGATATGACCATCCATCCAGCTAGCTAATTGCATTCTGTATGACTGATCACCTGAACTTAACACATGACCTGGACCATCTTGTTAATTAAGCCAAATGATTCTATAAAATCTTTAGTTCTTCTCGCAAAGATTCAGCCAGTACTCACTAAACCGCAGAGATAATGACGCGTGATGGGAGCCTAGCAGGCTAGCACTCGCCAACTAGCTCTTTAATGCAATCATAAGTCGCTGTCTGTTTATCCTTATGCTTTTTTATTTATAGTTTAAAACTAACCTTTTGGCTCAAATAGTTTGGAAGCAATCCATTTTTTAGTGATAGAGACGAGCAATTCTATCAAAATTTCAATGATATTGGTTTAAAAAACTCTTAATAAACCGAAAAAGCATCTCGCTAGAGGTTTTTATAGTTAGATGAACGCTTAGGGCTTTTAGAAAAGTCTAATTAAAAGCCATCTATTTATTTAGACTTTGACTTTTGAGTTTTTAAGCTGGATAAAAAGTCCAAACAAACATGATCTAAGTTGGGAGGTTCTTCTATGCATCATTATTTGAAAATTGCATAGATATTAAAGCATAAATGAAAGGTGGATAGTGATTACTTACCCATTCGCTTACTTCAAAATTTGTGTTCCATGAATTCAGCCGTGCCACTTCCAATATATAGTTTCATGAAAATGCTCCAGCAACCATATATAGTTGCTATCGATCTGCTCGACGCTCCAAATTTGACTGGAGGTCCATCGATCACCGGATAATCCCTTGGAGAAGAAAGGTAGAAATGATGTTCTTAACCATTATTAATATTAAGTGCGGCGCACTATTTTGTAACGTGCCGCATTTTAGTGACCACAACTGAAATCTTTTGAAGCATGCATGCAAATCGATTTGCCGATCCACACCAAAGTTTAGCTGATCATGCAATCGTGCGACTTTTTCGGGACTTCGACAGTTTACATGAGACGAGATTTTCTTCCCGAGGGTAGCAGCGGTAGCTACCTCAGGGTTATCTAAACCATTTCGAATTAAAAATCGAGATCTCGGCGGTACCGGTTTACCGTGAAAATCAAACAAAAATCGTTAAAAACCAAAAAGTTCGAAACCGAGCATTTGAAAAAAGATTCAAAACAAATTCAAAGAAAAAACAAAAATTGATCAGTTTTCTCAAAAACCCATCGATTTTCTTGAAAAACCGATCAGTTTTCTCGAAAAACCGATCAGCGAGTTGAACCATTTGGGCGGCCAATTTTTGGAGCGGTTTTTGTCGAAAACCGCTCGGTTTTCACCGGTTTTCAACCGGTTTACATCGTATAAATTTTTTGATTTTTTTTTAATTGAACCGATTTACCGATCGGTTTAAAGTTTTGAACCAGCTCGATACGGTCGAAAATCACGGTTTTCGAAGGTTTTGTGAACCCTAAGCTACCTTCCTGCCATCACGTATCCACCGTTGGATGTTGTACGAGATTCGCACCCTCTTCCAAGACCAATAGGTCAATGGCTTGATATAAAAGTCAATTGTAGCCTTGCGGGTTCGTGCTTGTTTAGAGGTGGGCATCAGGCCGGGCTTTTTTTGAGTCGGTCTGAGGCACAACAGACACAACACTGCCTAGCATGAATTGGACCGTGCCATGTTGGCATGGTACTGTAGCTCGGACCGTGCCTGGCACGACGGGCGGCATGGCCCGACACGGCACGGTGGTCGCGGCAGGAAGGTGAGAGAGAGAGAGAGAGAGAGAGAGAGAGAGAGAGAGAGAGAGAGGAGATGCAGGGGGTAGCTTCAGTGTCACCATCGTCATGCTCACCTTGGATGCACTAAACTCGCACAGCCTCACCTCCCGCCGTGGCCGCACCGAGCCTGCGCCACCTAGCCTCCCACCATGTCACCTAGCCTCTGTGCGCCATCATCGTGGCCGCTATGCTGAAGCATCTAGGCTCCTAATTTTATTTGAGCTTTTCTCATTAATGACAATCGTGTTAAAGGACCAACAATTTCTCTTGAGCTTATGAGAATGGGTTGGTCTCTATAATGGCATATAAAAAGGAAAAATTTTGTGAGGTAAAAGTTAAGTAAAGAAGACTAAAAGCTTAAAGTCAAGGTATAATTGTGTTAAGAACCTTTTATATAGTTTTACCGATCTCGGGGTTAGAAGTAAAAGATCGGATTGTGTCAAGGGGGAGTGATGCCTAGTAGCTTGAATTTGATTAAGTTCATTTGGCTCAAACTCTTTTAAAAATCATCTCTTAGTTGCATTTGGACTTGATTCTCCCAAGTTTTTTATGCATGATTAGAGAAGTCGACATTATTCTCATGTTAGGGCTGGTACTACTGTATGGCTGGTAGCACTACAGTTTACATCACGGTACCCTTTTTCTAAAGAGCTCTTGCAGCATGTCTTTCTCAAAAACACTGGACCGGTAGTACCAACATATAAAGTTCGGTACTACTGGAGGTTGGTAGTCTTGAGCACTTGCCCGGTAGTTGTTTAACAAAAGCACTCTGCATTTTTCTGTAGTAGAAGCTACTGACATGTAAAGTCTGGTACTACTGGAGGTCGGCAGTACCATGACTTAGCTTCGGTACTCTTTTTTAAAGAATGAGTGTTTTTGTGCATTTTCTCTGTATTTTGAAGGCCGTCACTACTGCAGTGAAAAGGGCGGTACTACCGCAAAATACATGTATGTACTTATTTTATAGAGAAGGTATTTTTATGAGAAAATCTAGATTCAAAAGTCGGTACTACCGCACTTTGTGTGCTTGTAGTACCGGACCTCTTTTAATGGCTCTCACCTAACGCATGAATTGCACTAATTCGACCATTGGACAGGGTCCAGTACTATTGGGTTTTGCACGCCGGTAGTATCGGAATTACTGATTTTTTTTATGAATTCTGGTTCCAACGGTTGGAATTGTTGTTGGGGCTATAAATACTCCCACACATGCATCAATAGTGCTTCTTGGATATTAATTGAATACTTTGTGAGCTTGTGAGACCCCGGATCGGCTATCCGAAATCTCCTGTGTATTTCCGTACTAGTCCCAGATTAGTAGCTAGTACACACAGTCAACAGTGATACTTCATTGCCGAACATCACAAAAATTGTAACATAAATATTAAAGTATGGGCCACATGGCCACTTATTACAATACTCGGTCAAAAGACCGGAGACATGACAGCGGAAAACGAAAGCGAAAACAAGCGAACACCAAATCGCCACAGGCGACGACTAGAAGCGCGACTAGTTATCCTGGCAATCCTCCTCGAACTCCTCGGGGTAGAACTCACCATCTTCAGCTGCGTCTTGAAAATTTTCTGATGATGACAAGTTGATGTAGCACGTGAGTACAAAAGTACTCAGCAAAATCTCCTGTGTATTTCCGTACTAGTCCCAGATCAGTAGCTAGTACACACAGTCAACAGTGATACTTCATTGCCGAACATAACGAAAATTGTAACATAAATATTAAAGTATGGGCCACATGGCCACTTATTACAATACTCGGTCAAAAGACCGGAGACACGAAAGCTGAAAACAAAAGCAAACACAACAGACACCAAAACGCCACAGGCGACGACTAGAAACGCGGCTAGTTATCCTGGCAATCCTCCTCGAACTCCTCGGGGTAGAACTCACCATCTTCACTGCGTCTTGATAATTTTCTGATGATGACAAGTTGTGGTAGCACGTGAGTACAAAAGTACTCAGCAAGTCGGGAAAAGTATGATTATGTGGGGCTTTCCAAAGGGAGCTTAACAGGGTTCTTTTGCACAAAGCCAAATTTTACTAAACCATACTTAAGTAATAAATTTCACAAAGCATCTTTTTACAATTCTTTTTAACAAATGAATTATTTAATATTGCAGTGAGGTTCTATCCACCATCACTAATATAAAGGCTCTAACCGCCAACTTTTAAAAGATCAAGGTTAATCATATGACTCCATCCGTCAAGTATAAAACAGGTTCTTTCCACCTGGTTGGCTCTATCCGCCATTCAACATCCGAGAGTTCTAACCACTCCCGAATCCCAAAACCAAAACACCTTTTAGCTTTTAAAATCAAAACCAAAGTCTACCAATATGAAAGCATTCTTCGCTTTGCCCTTGACCGTAGGCACGACTATTCAAATAGTTTTAACTCTGCAGAGGTGTACAACTTTACACACAAGACATGATCGTCTCTTGATGCCAAGCTATTGACACACTTCCTTTGGTGTGCCGGCAGAGAGATCATGGCAAGGCCGTTACAATGTATCCACCTAACTCGACCCACCCGCTGAGGTTTCACCGCTGTTAGGGTTCCATCCGCCCAGTACAGAAGCCCCCTCTTGCGCCGTGTGAGAAAAACGTCATTGCCTCTATCCGGCACTCACATTCCACCGTTTGGTGAGTCTAAATTAGGTTTATACAAATTAGTTGGCCAGGTCGTACCATTATAAACATGTGGTAGTACGGTTATGATTAGAATGGACAATCACAAGCGTCGGTCCTTAATTGACTTAGGGCGGTACTTGCACAAGACAACTAGTGCTCCATCCGCACCCACCCGACACTCCAATCCGCCCAAGTCCAAACCATTTTTCCTTTTCTTTTTATTTTAGAAAAACAGTACCAAAATCATAATAATAATTTCCAAATCATACTTGAAATCATTCTTTTAGAGTAATCCCACCCATGGGTTGTTTTCATCGATAACGGTCCTAAGCAATTCTACCGTACTATTACACAAAGGGTACCATATAAGCATTAACATGGCATAGCAATTGTCCTAGGGTTACAAATAACATGGATGTCGATAACAAAGGAGGAAATTACAATTCGGATTAGCTATACACTTATATTTGACATACGATAAAACATAGCATGCAAGTTTATAAAACATTTAAAACATGTTTCTAAATGTAGGATCAATATGCGTCAAGGAGACTTGCCTTCAGTCGCGATGAGGTCGTCGAATGAGGAAAGTCCGGCGGCGGGGTCGGCGGTCGCGTCGGGGTCCTCAGCTACGCGCAAATCGAGGCAATAAATAAATACCAGAAAATAAATAAAATCTAAAAATTACAAAAGTAGTACTGGCAGGTAGATCTTGATTTTAGATGAATTTAGAAATTTGAACGGAGTCAATCGGAGTTCAGACGGAGAAGTTATGAGCTTCCGAAGTTTGAATTTCGAAAAATTGGAAAACCGGGAATATTCCGCGGAATATTCCTTTTCCTTTTTCTGATTTTTAGGAATTGTTTTGTGTCTATGGCAGGTGGGCCCCACATGTCATGCTCTCATGGCTTTCTTTTTGCTTGGGCCAAAGCCATGGCCATGGAGCTTGAGCTTGGGCTTGGAGGGGTGGGGGCATGGGTGGCGGGGCGGCGGCCGCAAGCGGCGGCGGCATGTCGCGCTCGGTATGGCCAAGGCAGGCGCGAAGGGCACGGGCGGGCGAGCATGGGCACCGGCGGCGGGGCGCGCGGCTACGTGGCCGGGCGGCGGAGCACATGCACGCACGAACACAGTATGCTAAAAAAAACAGAAAGCATACCTTCACTCCAAAATTCGATTTTTAGACCAAATTTGTATGAAATTGGACCAAATAAAATCATGGATTCTATAGAGGACAACCTTAGGGACCCATAGGAGGAAGGAATTGGATTGATTCTCACTGGAGACGACGAATTTGACGACGAACGGCGTTCCGGTCGAACCGACAAAAACACGAAATTCGCCTTCAAAACTTGAGGGATCCTAAAATTGATTGAATGGTTAGGTGTTAGACCTCCTCACGGTCACAAGGAACCAATCGGAGTTGAGAAAAACCCACCGGAGAGAGATCTACGGCCAAGAACACGAAGAACACCGAAAATATGACCCGGCGTTGGTTTTCTTGATCTCACGGGCGCACGAGTTGAAGAGGCTAAAGGAGGATCATACCACCGGGACGGGGACTCTTAAACGGAGAGAATGGAAGTGGAATCGCATGCTTTGATGAAGAAACGCCCGAGTTAATGCCATTTGATTGCATTTTGGTTTTTTTTTAATGCGATGGTTTTCGGTGAGATTAGCGGCTAATGAAGGTGGGGAATGGCAAGAGGACGTCGCTACGGATTCAATGGAACCGGCCGTTCGTGATTTGGAGTTGAATTGAGGAAGATATGGGCATTTAAAGAGAACCCTAGCCATGAAAGCTTGTTGGAGTTCTTCCTCTGTACATGCCATGGCTAGAGGTTGAAGACAACACTATTCATGCCACGTGGCGACTTGTGATTGGTCGAGAATTACGTAAATGATCCGCCCTAGAGAAGAATTAGGAAAAATGGTCTAAAAATTTCGAAAAAATTCCTAGAACCATTTTGGAATATTTGGGACCCAATAAAATTGGTTTCGCGGAATTTGGATGAAATTTGTGGAATTAAATATTCAGGTGCGGATTGCGGGCATTAAACAAAAGCCGCGCGAGATAAAATAGGAGCGAAAGTCCAAAAATCCAGGGAATTATTCCAAAAATCATTTTGGAATATTTGGGACATAATTGAAGTGGTTTTTGGATTTTTGGAGCATTTTTGGACTCAGGTGAAATTTCGGGTACCGGCGGGAACCTGAAAATTCGATTTTTCGACCGGAAGGGAATTAAATCCCGATTTTGGAGGGAAAAGGATGCCAGGTTAATATAAACACCATAGAAACTCTATTTTTTGAATTTAATTTATTTAAATTAGATTTTTTCTCCAGAAAGCAAAACTGATGATGTTACAGAGCTCTAGCAAGTATCCACTCTTCCTTTGTGCATTAAATTTACATTTTGAGGTAGTTAGGAGCATTCATGTGTGCATTTCAAGTTTGAACCAATTAGACAGTTGAATCAACCTCAAGCAAGCATCATCAGTCTATTCTCTTGGAGGTTGCCGCCTCCTAGACGGTTTGGAGGCATGAGAACTGGTGATCTTCTCAAAGGAGTTTGTGAGAAGGCCAGGTGGTTTGTGAAGGCCAAAGCTTGCCTACCCAGAGTGGGGAAGAGCTACCAATAGTGATCGAGGGAGGCTCATTTGCGCAAGGAGCTGGCTTGAGTTAGCGAGTTACCTCAACATGGATTAGGGGAGACCGATAAGTCTCCGAGACCATGAGATAAATCTTTTGTTCATCTTTGTGGTTTGATCCTCTCTTTGCTATTTGTGCGAATTTATTATACTAGTTCTTTTATTCTTGATCTTGTATCTAGGATTGAGTATTTGTTTATACTTAGCTTGTTAGTACACTTTAGTAAAACCTAGACGATTTAGTCTTTAATTGTTAAAATTCTCAATTCTAGTATTACTCATTTAATTATTACAATTAGAGTCAATAATTTTAAAACCTCCTATTCACCCCTCTCTAGTCAGTCATCCTTGATCCTATAAGTCGTATCAGAGCTTGAACTCTCTTTTAGTGCTTTACCGCATAGAGAGTAAATGATGGCTAGCGATGGGGTGTCCATAGGCAAAGTACCTTTCTTTGATGGTACAAACTATGCATATTAGAAAACACGCTTATGTCAAGGCCATGGGTCCTAGTATATAGAGGATTGTAGGTGAGGGTTTAGCAATGTCACTTAATCCCACATCCACTATTGATTAAGCTGAGCGAAACTCTCATCTCAATCACTACTACAGAAAGGCTTATGTTAGACGCCTCATTACATATGGTTTTTCAAAGCCGTCAATGATGAGGACCATCACTAATGGTTCTATAGTGAAACCTTTTGTGACATCATCATAGACGGTACTCTATATTAACCGTCAGTGATATATAGCAATATCACAGACGTTTTAGTGTAAAACTGTGAGTGATAACTCCTGTAGCTATCACAAATGGTTTTAAACTAAAATTGTCTGTGATATATATCCATCATAGATGGTTCTAACTATGAACCATCTGTGACATGACCTGAGACTACTATATCAACATACCGATAGAGGTTCATCGCCTAGACCTCGGCTCCCAGCTCGTTTCACCTCCCCAAACCCTAGCCCCCTGGCATCCTCCTCTTGGATGAACTCCTCCCTGGCAACCTCCTCCCCGGCAACGCCCTCCTTGGCTGCCTCCTCCCTAGCAACCTCCTCCTTGGTGATCACCTCCTTCATGGTGACCTCCTCCCGACCGGTGTCCTCTCCCTCGGCAACCTCCTCCTCCTCCCCTCGAGCCCGTGCTCCATTTGATTCAGTGAGTCCCATGTGTCCTTATGTCCTTATATCGTGATTTCTATGGATGATTGGTAAAATAGTACAAAAGATCAATCTCTACCTAGGGCATGCATGCATAGGTTTAAAACACATGTAATTTTCTTATGTGTTCTCGAAACAAATATTACTGTTACATGGCTTTCATGATTTTCTTGCTAGTTTGTAGGTATGGAACAATGCAGGACAATGTGTTGTTTTAGTGACTGGGAATTGAGATGAAAATAATTTATAGTAGTGGAAACAATACTCTAATTGGAAAAGAGCAATGTGGATTTGATGATTTTGTTTTCCAAAGTAGTTTGGCCATGCTCATTGGAAATCCAATGTTGTGTAATTTGTTTGAAATTCTTGAAGAAAATCAATTGGATGCTTGATTCCAAATTGTTTTGTACGTTTGATTTTCACTAGAGCTTAGGTAATACTTTAGGTTCGTGCCAGTTTTTAATGTATATCATGAGGAGAGAAGTGATTTTGAATTAATTTGATCTCAACTAGTGAGTCATGTTTTGGCATTATTTTAGCCACTGAATAGGATGAATCCTGGTTGCACTGAATGCACAGTAATATTGTTGAGATGTGATATTACTTCCATCTATAAAAAAACTGCTCTCTATATTCGAATTATGATTGTTTATATACTTCCTTGGGATCTACTCCCAATTTTCATCATTTAACATGTACACTGTCCAATAATGGCTGGTAAATTTGCATTTGTAGCACTGGCCAAGTTGGGATCTACTTGAAATTGCAATGATTAAATGTTTTCTGATCTAAATTAACCAAAATCTAATTTGATAAAAATAGACGACATGGAAAAGCTATTAGAAGCTAAACAAAAACTTTAGGTGGAGATCAAACAATTGAAGGGCATGTATGAGATAACATAAAAGATTTATGAGATGAAACAAGAACTGAAATACATAAATGATCTCTTGCAAGATATTGAATCCCTTAACATGGCACTCATCACTAGGGACCGCAGGGCGAATGCAGAGCTGGAAGACGCCAAAGCTGAGCTTATAGAGGTAATATAAAGGTTTCTTCTAGTATTTAATTCGATATGGTTACTGATAATATACCAAGACACCCTTTTCACAAAAACATGATCGCTTTTGTAGGGATTAAAAGATATGACTGGAGATCAATCGGTTATTGGTATCAAACAGATGGGCATTGAACTGGTGTTGTGGAACTTCAAAAAGAACCAAAAAGCCGCAAACTTTCACGAAACAAGAAGGGCTTTCAAAGATGATTTCTCAAACCAGTAAAATGACGAAATCAAACACCATTTACTCCTACAAAGCCACAGAACTTCAGCCCTGACAAACAAGTCTGGCATAACGCTGCAATAACTCTTTTGACCTCGGAGAAAGACAAACACATGAATAAATTGAATGCTTCTCCCCATAAAGCAATCAACAAACTAAGCATCAAAGCTGGAAAGGCGACCAAAAGAAGCGCAACACTAGACTCTTCTTCTTCGTCTTCAACCAAGGAAGACAAAACCACACACCGCATACGAAACAATCCGCGAAAATCCAAGACCAAACACTTTTCTTTTGATTTCAATCGACTAAAAACCAAGAAGACCAACCAAAACCGACCATTAGAATGGTGAAAAGCATCCGAAGGAAACCACCATCAACTCTTCTATTTGTCTCCAGCCAACTACCCGATCTACGATAGAAAAGGTAAGCACTCTTTCCCCACAAGGGGTTAATAGTTCTTCGGTGATGGCTTTAACCGGCCATACCGTCAAACCACACCCTTACTATTAACAAAAGTGGTGACCGAAATCCTTCGGCACCAAAACCCCACTTTATCACCACAACAAGCACAATTCAATCATTTATCTCATAGACATAGCAACATGGATTATCAAATGAAGCATTCAACATCAAAGCTTAAATACAACATTTAAGCGTAAAGGAATGATACTCATACCCTTTCCTACTGTGATATGTGTGTCAAATTTTAGATTAGTTATACCATTTTTTTTGCAAATTTTAATGTTGCTATCCTATGACAAAATTTTAGTTAAAACCTAAGCCATGTTTCTAAGTTATACCATATCACATTTTAGTTGTAACCTAAGGTATGACACTAAAAATACACATTCCAAGGACCTACAGCCCGCTCTGATACCAACTGTAACACCCCGGCATTTAATATGCCTGAATGCTACCAAACATAAGCTAAACAACATCTAAATACCACAATTAAACATAAATTCCAGCAAAGGCGCATATGCTAAAAACCGAGATTTCGGCAGCATCTCCTTTGTTTTATCATGATTTGAACAATAGCAAAATATCAAATGATAATCATAATGGAAAACATCCAAAGCAGCATCAATGGGTAATATAGCAGCTATTTAAGTCTACCAAAATGGAATTAACCATCTCATAATCTAATACGAAGTGAAGGATGTAATCAAGCATACGAACAAATCATAATCCTAGTTTCATCACACTAGAATCATGATCTCAACTCTGAAGGGTAATTATAGTCTAAATGTGTGGGAAATTATGTGATGAAGTGCCGCTAAGCCCTTTTCCCGCATGCCGGTGTCAACGTACCTAAAAACAACATAAAACACAAGCGTGAGTTCATCACTCAGCAAGTATATTGCAATGGTACAACAAGAACAATTGCATGGCAATAATATCTCACATCATGTAAACTGTCGGGACCCCGAATTTGCAAATCCGGACCCTCTGTGTATTCAGCACTAGTCCAGGAACGCGCTAGTGCACACAGTCTTAACATCGGTATATATCACAATCATACCATACGATACTATCAAAGTACTTTATTTAAATAATCAAAGGGTTACTCGACCTTATGGCCAAGTTACAAATATATGCCTTGCAAGGCGAAACTTATTAAAAGAGAAATAGCAGCAGCGGAAAATCAAATAAACTTCGTGGCGCCATCCAGTATACCACAGGCAACTGACCGGGCTCGCATCCCTAAGTAGACGGGTCTTCTTGGAGTTCCTCCTCCAAAGCTGGCGTAATCTCCTCTTCAACTGATATTGTGTTGAGGCAAGGGTGAGTACTTGGTACTCAGCAAGTCATGCACAGAATGCAAGCTAATATACTATATGCATGGCTTGGTACAAAGGAATAGCTCAAGGTATATTTGCAGTAAACAGCTTTTTGAAAAGTAATATAAGTAGATTCGAAAGCAGTAGAAATAAGTAAAGCATAAATAACTTTTCAAGAAGTTTAAATAACATTTTTCCCCATCCTAAACCATATTTCCATCATCTTCCTTGTTAAACCAACCCATCTTTTCAAAACCAAGTTATTTTCAGAAAATCTAACCCTTGACTGTAATTCCCGAGCATTGTCGATCACAGTGGACTCGGCTATTCAAATAGATTCTACACTCTGCAGAGGTTATGCACTTTACCCACAAGATACAATCCACTCACCACGTCAGCCGTGAATCGCCATACAAGAGTATGCGAATGAGCGATCATAACAAAGCCTTTCGGAAGCCTCAAACAACACAGGTGGTCCTCTCCTAAGACGTGCTCTACACCATCCCTTCCCTTAGCCAAGGCGAAGTATGGGACCAACACACCGTTAGATGGGTACCTGGCCACACCACGATACGCTCCCCGCAATCACACAAACGGTGTAATCGACACCGAGGCTCCACAAGTGAGTCCTTAGCGACTTAGTCAACTAGGGCCGCCCCATTCCGACCATGTGGTTGCAAGTATGACCAGTTCAAAGGCTTGCAAGGTTAAGTCCTTAGAGTGACCAGGGCAAGACTACGAAAAACCAAATCATCACTCCCAATGCCACAACCGGCCCACTGATTACTCTTGCCACATGCCCCGATCGAAATCTGTTTATCAAACCCCGCTTGATTACCATGCACCACGTGCCATCAACATCACATGATACTTTTCCAAAACAGGTTCAATATATCATTAAGTCCATATTAGCGTTTGATTGTCCAAAATCATGTCATGAGCACGAGTGTGTCTAAGCAAAGATACTACAACGATCTAAACCCATGTTGGCAATTTAGTAATGTCCAACTAGTAAACCACAACTAGGGTGACAAAAGGTCATGGCACATACTTAAGTAATCAAGGTGTCATATATCAAATTGGTATTTATCTAACCCCTGTGTTTAAACAAAGTATCTTTCTAATTGAACTAGCATGCAATAGTTTAAATCAAAATAGATTTCAAAATGGGATCAATATGGTCAAAGCACAACTTGCCTTCAAAAAGTACTTGCTCTTGGTCTTGAGTTGGATCTGAGTCAACAATTATCCCTCGAATCCTTCCGGCACTTCAACGTCTACTCGTAAAGCGTGCAAATAGCAAATACACAAATGAACACTATGCAAAAAGATCCCAAAACTCCAAATAAAATCCATAAACAGAGAGAACATAATTTTCTGGATTTTTAGAAACTGGAATAAATCAAATTTGGAGTTAAAGCATAAAAGTTATGATTATTTAAAGTTTAAATAATCAATTAAATAATTTTACAGAGAAAAACTTTAGTCCAAAAATTAAATAAAATTCATATTTAGGTAGATCTCAATTTTATACAAATTTAGAAATTTGAATCGCTCAAATCGGAGTTGAAACGCAAAAGTTATAAGCGTTTGAAGTTTGAATCTAAATTTGAATCAATATTTCGAATTAATAAATCATTTTCTTTTTCGGAAATTAATTATTGCGTCAGCATGGACACGTGGCAGCCTCTGATTGGCCTGCTGACGTCAGCCGGTCCATGGACTTGGTCCACGCTCGGCTTGGGTCTACCGTGGACTCGGTCCACGACTCTACGTGTCGCTGACATGTGGGCCCTCTCGGGTGACGTCATCGCTGACGTCAGCGGGGCTCAGCCCACGGTGCTGACAGGTGGGACCCATTGTGACGTCATGGGTGACGTCAGCGCCTGGCGGGGTCAGCCACTGACATGCGGCCCCTCTGACACGCGGGCCCCGCGCGTCAGCGTCACACGCACGCGCGCGTGGACGGCGTTGACCGCGGCGGTCCATCTTCCCGACACGTGGCGCAATCTCAACCGTTGGTTTGAAAATCAACGGCGCGGATTAGATCCAGGGTTAACACGTTGAAACTACTCGTTGCTCGTGGGCCGTTCGATCTAGATCGGACGGTCCAGATCTAATCCTATATTCGCACTGCTACAAAGACGCGTGGCAATTGTGAACCGTTGGATCTTGATCCAACGATCCGAATCTAATCGGGTTTGGGAACACGTGAGCTCACCTCAACCGTCCGATCTGGATCCGACGGTCCTCCGAGCTCGCGGACGGTGATGGCTTCACGCCGGCGCCGGGCTTGACCGGAGACGGGACGACGACGAGCCCGACGGCGTTGGGGCGTCTTTCGGCGAGATGAAGCCTCCTTCGGTGCGTCTCGTCGCGGGACTCCGGATCTGGGCTCCTTCTCGGCGGAAGACGACGGACGACGGCGAAACCGCGCAAACCGCGGCGGAGGAAGAGACAACTCCGGCGAGCGATTGCGGCTCAATCGGTGGCGGCTCGGCGAGATGGCTCGGGAACGGAGTGCGCAAGGATGAGGGCAACCTCGGGGACGTCTCACGCTTTAAATAGCCTCGGCGTCCGTGCCCTAGACGGAAACCTAGTTCGCTACGGCGGCGGGCGCGGCGGCGAAGTCCGGCTCGGACTCGGCGAAGACGACGAAATCGTGGCCGTCCACGTGGCGCGATCAACGGCCACGATCGCACGAGCGCGATCGGATCCGGCCCGGTTACGGCTCGAACCGGTACGGGCGGATCTCAGCCGTTGGATCTTGATCCAACGGTTGGGATTGATTAGGTTTAGGAGTGGGTTCGGTCGAGTCAACTGGCTCGGTCGGGTTCGAGTCCGACTCGGGTTCCGACTTCGGTCGGATGAACAAGACTTGACCCGAGTTGGATTTCCAGCGATTTAATATTTAAAATAATTCGATAATTCATTTAATTCATTAAAAATAGCAAAGACTTCGAAAAATTCAGAAAAATTCTGGAAAATATTTTGGAACATTTTGGACTCAAATAAAATATTTCCAACAAAATTTTATTTGCAAAATTAAATTCTTTAATTATTTCAAAATGGAATAAATTCAAATAAATTCCAAATAAATCCAAATAAATTCCAGAAAATTCCAAAAATTCACCAAAGTGCCAAATCACACATGAATTTAAGAAAAGCAAAATTTTGGGGTGTTACAAACCTCCCCCCCTTAATAGAATCTCGTCCCCGAGATTCAGGGCTCACTAAAGGAATAGGTTTGGAAACTCTTTCTTCAAATCCTCTTCGCGCTCCCAAGTCGCTTCGCTTTCTTCATGGTTGCTCCACTGAACTCTACAAAAACGGGTTGACTTGTTTCTAGTTTCTCGATCCATTGTGTCTAGAATCCTCACGGGATGCTCCTTATAGGTCAAATCCTCTTGCAACTCAATTGACTCTAGCGGTGTCTGTTCCTCAGGAACTCGGAGACACTTCTTTAACTGGGACACATGGAATACATCATGTACTCCTCGCCAACGATCGTGGCAACTCCGGTGATAAGCAACTTCGCTCTGCGGCTCAAAATCTTAAATGGTCCAACATAACGGGGTGCGAGTTTCCCTTTGGCATGGAACCTCTTAACTCCCCTGAGAGGCGTAACTCTGAGGTAAACAAAATCTTCTGGTTCAAAACTCAAGTCTCGGCGACGATTGTCAGCATAACTCTTTTGTCGAGATTGGGCTATCTTCAACCTTTCCCTAATCATAGCGACCGCTTCTTCACCTCTTGAAGAATATCAGGTCCAAAGACACGGCGCCACGGTCTCATTCCAATTCAATGGCGCCCGACATGGTCGACCATACAAAGGCCTCAAAAGGTGACATCACGTAAACTAGCCAGATAACTATAGTTTTAAATGAACTCAGAATACGGCAAACGCTTATCCAAAGAGGTAGAATAATCCAATGCACAAGCTCTTAGCATATCTTCGAATCTGGTTGACTCTTTTCGATCTGGCATCCATCCGATGCGTGGATGATAAGCCGTACTGAAGTTCAAACGGGTCCCCATGGCTTCATGCAACTTATTCCAAAACCTTGAGGTAAATTGGGTACCTCTGTCCGATACAATCCTCTTTGGTACTCCGTGCAAACAGACAATCCTGATCATATACAATTCTGCTAATTTATCTCCCGAGTAAGTGGTCTTCACGGGGATAAAATGGGCTACTTTAGTCAAGCGATCCACTATAACCCATATGGAGTCATAACCCCCTTGAGTCTTCGGCAAACCGGTAATGAAATCCATTCCGATTTCCTCCCACTTCCACTCAGGTATTTTCAGCGGCTGTAGCAATCCTGCTGGTCTCTGATGCATTGCCTTGACTCTCTGGCATACGTCGCACAATGCAACATGCTCGGCAACTTCACGTTTCATACTCGGCCACCAGAATCTCTCCTTCAGATCCTGATACATCTTGGCGCTTCCAGGGTGAATTGAGTACTTGGAGTCATGGGCTTCTTCCAAAATCAGTTGCTTTAACTCCTTTTTGTTAGGCACACAAATGCGATCCTTCATCCACAACGTGCCTTGCTCATCCAACTTGAAGTCCTCTGCCTTGCCTTCCTCCTTGATGGACTTAATCCTGCGGATCTTGTCATCATCCTTTTGTCCTTCTCGAATCTGATCCTCCAGGGTCGGTTTTACTTCTAATTCGGCCAAGAATCCGCTAGGTACAACCTCAATCTTCATCTTCTGAAACTCCTCCCATACCTCATCCTGACTTATGGCTAGCAACATACTCGCGGTATGGCTCTTCCGACTCAGAGCATCGGCAACTACGTTGGCCTTCCCGGGATGGTAATGGATTCCAACATTGTAGTCCTTGATTAACTCTAGCCATCTCCTTTGCCTCATATTCAGATCCGACTGGGTGAATATGTACTTAAAACTCTTATGATCCGTATACACTTCACATCTGTTTCCAATCGATAGTGGCGCCATATCTTCAAGGCATGTACTACGGCAGCTAACTCCAGGTCATGTGTCGGATAATTTTCCTCATGCGGCCTCAATCGCCTTGATGCATAGCGGCGACCTTTCCATTCTCGTGACAAAGACACATCCAAGTCCTTGGCGCGATGCGTCACAATAAATATCAAAGCTTTGAGCAACGTCCGGTAGAACTAACATCGTGCTGATGTCAATCGCTTCTTCAGCTCCTGAAATCCTTTCTCACATTAAGGCGTCCATACGAACTTCTTTTCCTTCTTGACAATTGCGTAAGAGGCTTCGCAATTGTCGAAAAGCCTTCAATGAAACGGCGGTAGTATCCTCGCCATTCCAAGGAAACTCCGAATCTGGTCACAGTCTTGGCGGCTCCCAATGTAACACAGCTTCTACTTTGCTTGGATCTACTGGCGACTCCTTCTGCAGTCATTACATGTCCAAGGAACTCCACTTTGTCCTTCCAAAAGTCACACTTGCTGAACTTGGCGAAAAGTTGCTTGTTCCTCGGCTTTTCCAAAACTCGCCTTAAGTGTTCGGCATGTTCATCCTCTGTCTTGGAGTAGATTAGGATATCGTCTATGAACCACGATTTACAAACTTGTCCAAATATTCCATGAACACCTTATTCATCATATTCATGAAATAATTTGGCGCATTAAATCAGCCAAAGGACATAATCAGTAAACTCGTAATGTCCATATCTTGACGAGAATGCAGTCTTGAATATCTTCTCGATCGGATCTTCAATCGATGGTATCCCGATCTCGAGATCAATCTTGGAGAAAACTCGGCTCCTCTTAACTGATCAAACAAATCATCAATCCTGGGTAGCGGATACTTATTCTTCACGGTGACTTCATTGAGTGCACGGTAGTCAATGCACATCCCGAAACTCCCGTCCTTCTTCTTGACAAACAAAACTGGTGCTCCCCACGGCGACGAACTTGGTCTGATAAATCCTTTCTCCATTAATTCCTCTAGCTGTTTCTTCATTTCTACCAACTCCTCGGTAGAGCATCCGATAGGGTCTCTTTGCTATCGGTCTTTGTACTGTACAAGCTCTATCACAAACTCTATGTCCCTGTGCGGCGGCATACCGAGGTAGATCTTCGGGAAAAACATCGGGTACTCATTCACTACTTTGGAACATCCTCTATGCTGATCGCCTTGGTACTATTAACCATCAATCGTCCGTCTCTAGCTGCGGTGGCTTGAAATTCCACTTTCTTCCCACACGGGCTCTCAATCGAGATAGTCCTTCGTCCACAATCCAATACTGACCTTGTGCTTGGATAACCAATCCATTCCCAATATAACATCTAAGGTCAGGTCTCCAAAATTATAAGGTTTGCTAGGAACTCTATTCCATCTATTAGTATTCTCACCCGGAACATCCTACTTCCGCTCGGAGTTCGGAACCAGGGGTTTGAACTAAAAGCATGCACTTAAGTCTTGCAATTCTCAAGTCATTTCTAGCAGCAAAGCCTTGCGAAACAAACGAATGCGAAGCTCGAGAGTCAAACAAAATCAAGCAGGTGTACTCGAGTTAACAAGTAACTTACCCAAGACGACGCCGTAGCATTTCGCAAAGGTATTCATGCGGTGACATGGTTGACTCGGCCTCTCACCACGCGATGCAGGTGTGGCTCCTGGTGCTGGCGTCCTAGGCTGGGTGGTTCCTAGATTGAAGCGGCGGGTCGCTCCTGCTGTCTTCTTCGGACAAGCTGTTGGCAAAGTGTCTGGCTCGTTGCGGTTGTAATGGCGTCTCACTGTTCCTTCTTGTTGCACAGGGGTAGCGTTTCTAAGCGGGGCTGGGGTTTGGTAGTTACGATTGGCAGGTCTTGGTGCTTTGGGGATGGTGTCCTCGTTGCATTCGTGGTTGGAATCTGAAGAATTGATTTGGTGCAACTCTCGGTATTGCGTTCCTCGACGTGATCCTTCTTTGTTGCATCCTGCGCTTCTGTTCTCATCCAGTTCCTTGCGCTTGTCCTCAAGAATAAGTGCCTTATTCACCAACTCTTGGAAATCCGGAAAGGTGTGGGTGATCAACCCTACTTGCAATCTGAGTTAAGTCCTTCATAAAACGAGACTGCCTGGATTTATTTGTCGCTACGTCCTCAGGTGCGTGGCGTGCTAGTAATGTGAACTTGTTCGGTAGTCGGCCACCGGGTGATTACCTTGCTTGATGCTCGAACTCCTCCTTCTTAAGGTCCATAATTCCTTCAGGCACGTGATCTTTGTCGGAATGCGGTGTGAACTCTTCCCAAGTGATATCTTGAGGGTTCTCTGCGTGGCAGAAGTTCTCCCACCATTCGGTATTTGTTCCTTCCAACTGATGAGAAGCGTAAAGTACCTTCTCATTCCCTATGCATTGAGCTATGTGTAGCTTCCTCTCAATTGATCTTAACCAATCATCGGCCTCCAATGGATTGGCATTTCCAGAGAAAGTGGGTGGGTGAGTCCTCATGAACTCGGCACCTTGTATTCTGGCGTGGTCCCTGATTAACTTGATTAGCAGTGGCCTGAGCAGTGACGTGCTGCATTTGTTGCATCATAGCATGCATCAACTGGGTCTGAGCAGCAAGAAATGCTCCAAAATTCTGCACATCCAGTGGCGGTGCTGGTGCTCCATCATTGGGGTTTTCCGCTGGGCGAGATCCACTCCCATTGCTTCCAAAGTTTCCACGGGTGTTCACCATCTGTCGATTTGCTCTAGGTTTAGAGATGAGAGGGAAACAAGAATAGACAAGTAATATGGAACTTATGCGGGGCAAAAGGGGTAACTTTAAGGTCCAACTTTATTATTAATAACTTGGTATGGCTGCTTACAATGCCTAAGGGCCTTGCAACACATACTGCACACTCAGCAAACAAAGCAAATCCAAATCGAACTAACTCTGGAGTCTAACGCCTAAAGGGTGACTCTTTATTCTATGACTCGGCGAAGGAGTCTCACTATAGAACCTAAGCTCACTCATCGAGAAAACCTCCACGGCCTGGGTACGGGTGCTGCGGCATAGGCGCGAAACGATCGCCATGTCCAAATGACTATGTCATCTGTGGTAGTCGAAGAAGCGATGTCCTCATCGAGATCGACTCCTCTGGATCTGGCTCGTGTAGCTCAATCTTGGCTCTGGGTCTGGTCCGTACAAAGTCATCTCCAACTCGTCAATCCTTCGTAGAAGGTGTGCCACATACTCTTGAGCTTCCCGCCATCTCAGGCTTCTGCCGTGATCTCCTTGCGGGCCTTCAGCAGCTCCTTGCTTGTATTATCTAGTACATCTTCCTGGCGACGACGAATCGTGCCAAGCTGTGTAACCGTGGCATTCTCCTCCCGAATCGTCTTCGGGTCCAAGAAGGTTATCATTCTTGTGGATGATAACGGAACACCGTGCTTTCCAACTCTCTGGCGTGGATACTGGTAATGTGCCGCATTGCTCGTCGTGAAACTTCTTGGATACCCATCTGCATTGTAGATCTTCTAGCAGTGCAGTGTATCGGGCGATTGCCTGGGCCCCTCTTCCTGACAGGTACCTCAATCCTTACGTCACAAGCCTTGATCAATCCTGCTTGTCTGATCACTTCCACTTGGTATTGGGGCTTCTCAAAATCTCCGAGAGTTTGTAGCATGTGCCAAAGCTCTGCAGCGTGACCAACTCCTAGATCAACGTAGTTGAACTCTTCCTCCATCTGTCACAAGAGTGCTTTACGTAAGAACTCGGAATTTTCGAATTGTGACAAGGTAAGGGAAAATTTCAGCAAGAGACAAGAAAAGAGAGAAGGGGATAAGTCGAGATGTCATTTCTTATCTTGACAAACTTTTAGCTTTTAGAAAATAGGTTTTATCCTCACTACGACCATTCTAGCTTAGGGTTGAGCCTACGGTCAAGTATGGCTCTGATACCACCTTCTGCTGACCCCGAATTTGCAAATCCGGACCCTCTGTGTATTCAGCACTAGTCCAGAACGCGCTTAGTGCACACAGTCTTAACATCGGTATATATCACAATCATACCATACGAGACTATCAAAGTACTTTATTTAAATAATCAAAGGGTTACTCGACCTTATGGCCAAGTTACAAATATATGCCTTGCAAGGCGAAACTTATTAAAAGAGAAATAGCAAGAATGAAAATCAAATAAACTTAGTGGCGCCATCCAAAGATACCAGGCAACTGATCGGGCTCGCATCCCTAAGTAGATTCGGTCTTCTTGGAGTTCCTCCTCCAAAGTCGGCGTAATCTCCTCTTCAAGCGATATTGTGTTGAGGCAAGGGTGAGTACTTGGTACTCGGCAAGTCATGCCTGAATGCAAGCTAATATACTATATGCATGGCTTGGTACAAAGGAATAGCTCAAGGTATATTTGCGATGCTTGACTTTTGAAAAGTAATATAAGTAGATTCAAAGCGGTAGAAATAAGTAAAGCATAAATAACTTTTCAAGAAGTTTAAATAACATTTTTCCCCATCCTAAACCATATTTCCATCATCTTCCTTGTTAAACCAACCCATCTTTTCAAAACCAAGTTATTTTGAGAAAATCTAACCCTTGATTGTAATTCAGAGCATTGTCCAAAGACTGTGGACTCGGCTATTCAAATAGATTCTACACTCTGCAGAGGTTATGCACTTTACCCACAAGATACAATCCACTCACCACGTCGGTAGTGAATCGCCATACAAGAGTATGCGAATGAGCGATCATAACAAAGCCTTCGGAAGCCTTAAACAACACAGTGGTCCTCTCAGACGTGCTCTACACCATCCCTTCCCTTAGCCAAGGCGAAGTATGGGACCAACACACCGTTAGATGGGTACCTGGCCACAGCCCACGATCACGCTCCCCGCACAATCACACAAACGGTGTAATCGACACCACGAGGCTCCACAAGTGAGTCCTTAGCGACTTAGTCAACTAGGGGCCGTCCCATTCCACCCATGTGGTTGCAAGTATGACCTGGTTCAAAGGCTTGCAAGGTTAAGTCCTTAGAGTGACCAGGGCAAGACTACCCGAAAACCAAATCATCACTCCCAATGCCACAATCGCCCACCTGATTACTCTTGCCACATGCCCTACCGAAATCATTTATCAAACCCAGCTTGATTACCATGCACCACGTGCCATCAACATCACATGATACTTTTCCAAAACAGGTTCAATATATCATTAAGTCCATATTAGCGTTTGATTGTCCAAAATCATGTCATGAGCACGAAAGCAGTCTAAGCGACATACTACAACGATCTAAACCCATGTTGGCAATTTAGTAATGTCCAACTAGTAAACCACAACTAGGGTGACAAAAGGTCATGGCACATACTTAAGTAATCAAGGTGTCATATATCAAATTGGTATTTATCTAACCCCCTGGTTTAAACAAAGTATCTTTCTAATTGAACTAGCATGCAATAGTTTAAATCAAAATAGATTTCAAAATGGGATCAATATGGTCAAAGCACAACTTGCCTTCAAAAAGTACTTGCTCTTGGTCTTGAGTTGGATCTGAGTCAACACTTCTCCTCGAATCCTTCCAGACTTCAACGTCTACTCGTAAAGCGTGCAAATAGCAAATACACAAATGAACACTATGCAAAAGATCCCAAAACTCCAAATAAAATCCATAAACAGAGAGAACATAATTTTCTGGATTTTTAGAAACTGGAATAAATCAAATTTGGAGTTAAAAAGCATAAAAGTTATGATTATTTAAAGTTTAAATAATCAATTAAATAATTTTACAGAGAAAAACTTTAGTCCAAAAATTAAATAAAATTCATATTTAGGTAGATCTCAATTTTATACAAATTTAGAAATTTGAATCGCTCAAATCGGAGTTGAAACGCAAAAGTTATAAGCGTTTGAAGTTTGAATCTAAATTTGAATCAATATTTCGAATTAATAAATCATTTTCTTTTTCGAAATTAATTATTGCGCCAGCATGGACACGTGGCAGCCTCTGATTGGCCTGCTGGCGTCAGCCGTCCATGGACTTGGTCCACGCTCGGCTTGGGTCTCACTGTGGACTCGGTCCACGACTCGTGTCGGCCCGACATGTGGGCCCTCTCGGGTAGCGTCATCGGCGGCGTCGGGGCTCGGCCACGGTCTTGACAGGTGGGACCCATTGTGACGTCATGGGTGACGTCGGCGCTGGCGGTCGACCAGCGACATGCGGCCCCTTCGACCGCGGGCGCGTCGGCGTCTGCACTGCCAGCGTGGGCTGCGTTGACGCGGCGGTCCATCTTCCCGACACGCGTGGCGCAATCTCGGCCGTTGGTTTGAAAATCAGCGCGCGGATTAGATCCAGGGTTAACACGTTGAAACTACTCGTTGCTCGTGGGCCGTTCGATCTAGATCGGACGGTCCAGATCTAATCCTATATTCGCGACCGCTACAAAGACGTGGCAATTGTGGAACCGTTGGATCTTGATCCAACGATCCGCATCTAATCGGTTTGGGAACACGTGAGCTCACCTCAACCGTCCGATCTGGATCCGACGGTCCTCCGAGCTCGCGACGGTGATGGCTTCACGGCGGCGCTGGCTTGACCGGAGACGGGGCGACGACGAGCCCGACGGCGTTTGGGCGTCTCGGCGAGATGAAGCCTCCCGCCGGGTGCGTCTCGTCGCGAGGACTCGGACCGGGCTCTTCTCGGCGGAAGACGACGGACGACGGCGAAACCGGCGCAAACCGCGGCGGAGGGAAGAGACAACTCCGGCGAGCGATTGCGGCTCAACGGTGGCGGCCCGGCGAGATGGCTCGGGAACGGTGCGCAAGGATGAGGGCAACCTCGGGACGTCTCACGCTTTAAATAGCCTCGGCCTGGTGCCCTAGACGGAAACCTAGTTCGCTACGGCGGCGCATGGCGGCGAAGTCCGGCTCGGACTCGGCGAAGACGACGAAAATCGTGGCCCGTCCACGTGGCGCGATTAACGGCCACGATCGCGACGGGCGCGATCGGATCCGCCCGATTACGGCTCGAACCGTGCAGACGGCGGATCTCGGCCGTTGGATCTTGATCCAACGGTTGGGATTGATTAGGTTTAGGAGTGGTTCGGCCGAGTCAAGCGGCTCGGTCGGGTTCGAGTCCGACTTCGGGTTCGACTGGTCGGATGAAACGATTTGACCCGAGTTGGATTTCCAGCATTTAATATTTAAAATAATTCCCGATAATTCATTTAATTCATTAAAAATAGCAAAAGACTCGAAAAATTCGGAAAAATTACGGAAAATATTTTGGAACATTTTGGACTCAAATAAAATATTTCCAACAAAATTTTATTTGCAAAATTAAATTCTTTAATTATTTCAAAATGGAATAAATTCAAATAAATTCCAAATAAATCCAAATAAATTCCAGAAAATTCCAAAAATTCACCAAAGTGCCAAATCACACATGAATTTAAGAAAAGCAAAATTTTGGGGTGTTACATAAACCATCTCATTCATGAACACATAACATTATCATCATCATTATGTATGCAATGCAATGCGATGCTCATGTCTCCTTGGAAACTCATACCGGTATGGTTGAGTACACACCCGTCGGTGTGCACCCTCTCCCCCCTTCCATCCCGAAGATGGAGGGTGCCTACTCTCGCTTAAACGTTCACCGCGGTGAATGGAATCACGATGTAGGACTTACTCATTGGCTCTCCGGATTAGTCATAACTTTCTCACCGACCTTCCCCGGACTAGTCATGACTTTCTCACCGCCCGGGCCATGTATCATGCCATGTATGCAAATATGCCAACATCATGATTAACTTGTACATTAACACATGGCATCATCATAGATAACTTGTGCATTAACACATGGCATCATTCATATAATAAACATATTCATCATATCAATGGCACACATTAAATCATGGCATGTGAACATATCATATATTCAAATATCAATCTCAATCAATCAAACAAACCACAACCCGCTACCATTCCAATACACTTGCCTCAACCACGGGCGACGGATTGGCAGGATGTATAAGGCACTCCTGGGGTCACACCACCTGCACATAGGTACCACACACTCACAATCATGTCCACAAAATAGTACGCAAACCCTCATCTACCCCGACATAGCCAACTACTCGCAATACCCAAAAACAGAGTTTCTGTCCCGCCGGGACAGCAGCCTTCCAAAAGGCATAACTTGAGTTCTGGGACTCCGAATCAATTAAATGAGTACATCCTCGCGTATCTTAGGAAATTTCCCATCTTTTTTCTAGTTATAGGGAAAGACTGATTCGGACTCTAAAGTTGTTTAATCTACAAAATACCGTGATCTGTTCCAATCACGTCACAGATTTTTATAAGCTCGGTAAAATAGTCATAACTTTCAAATGGCTGATCGGAATTTAACGTTCTTTATGTCCACTGAAAGATAATTAAATTACCTACAACTTCTTCAACAGGCGGCCGACCAAATTCTAAATCTAAATTGGCGAAAAACTGAACCCTAGGTCGACTGCTCATGCTGTCCCAAAACAGAAACGTGGTAACATCTAGATCTAATCCAATCTACTCAATTCCAGCACCACCAATTGATCTAAAATCATGATAAACACCCTTAGAACAGATCCTAGACCAACCCCAAGGATTCCCATGGCCATGCCTTCGCCCGACGACCGAAAACCCAACGGATCTCCTCCCGGTTCGCGTGATCTCCTTCCTCGCTCCAAATCCACCGGATCTCCTCGTCGCGGAGCGCTCCTATGGACGGATCTTCGAGGTGTTGAGGTGGAGAACTCCCCTAGGGGCAGCAAGGGAGGTGGAGAGGGGAGGAGAGGGGTGGTGGCGCCATGGGGGAAGATGGAGAGGAAGGGGAAGGGTGGAGGCGCATGGGGGGGCTAGGGGGTGGCGGCTAGGGTTGGGAGAGGGAGTTTGGGGCGCACCAAGGGGTGGGGGCCAGATTTGGCTGCCCAAAAGTCCCCCCTGGGCCCAAACCCTTCCACCGGAGGCCCAACTCAACCCCAAGGCCCAAAGCCCACCGGAGAGGTCCAAAACACTCGAAAACGGCCCAAAAACACGCTATAAACGGCATAACGTAAAGTTTTAACCTCTATTTACATATTTTATAATGTTTTGACCTCAACATCCACATTTTATAAGATTATGACACTCCGTGGTGTCACATTCTCCCCCCCTTCAACAGGATTCGACCCCGAATCCGAGACACGCCACTTCGCAAACAACCAAATCGAAGGGAGCTATGGTTCACGCCTCAGAACCCGCTTAGAAGCCCCTACAATTTGCACCAGCCAGCACTCAGAAGCAAGGAGCTAAGGATCAAAGGTAGCTGACTCTAAAGATAACTCACATTCAAAACTTGCTAGAATTCTTACTCCACTTTGAAACACCGAGTACACACATAAGGATTCAGAACGTCCCAAGCAAAAGGATAACTTCCTAAGCTGACAATGAAGGGAAGCTATCTCATATTTCTCATTTTTATGCATTCCTTGGCACTAAAGTGCCCGATCCCTTTAATCGATGTTTCTCCTCAGAAGAACACGGCACCAACCTCTAGAACCCTCTTCAGCTCCCACGCACAAAAGTGCTTTCACATCTCAACCTCTCTACTGTGGTTCGTCGTATTCTAGACGACGCGAACCAAGCAAAACACAACACTCCAAGACTACCAACTGCTTGCACAATCGGCTAACACATTGCAAAAGATTGACCCTTTACAAAAGACCAATACCCACCACTACCACCGAAGGAAAAAACCTACTTTATAACCAGGGTCCTTAAAACCCACAAAAACACTGTCAACCGAGCAATCCACATCAGTCGACACAACTCGCTCAAAGATCGGCGACAAAAGATCCAATACATTTCGAAAGGATAAAGCAATTACTTGCAACCACCAAGTGGTCCACTAATAGTTTAATCAACCCTACCGTGGAACACATCAACGACCCGATTCTCCAAGAAGGTTTGCATTGGGTGAACTCAACCATAAACCATGAACCCCAAATGGTCCACCTACAACAACTCAAACCCCAAAGCGCTAAAACCACTTTGGGAAGGATCCGACAACATCCAAAGAGCACACATTTTAATTTCCTATGCCAAGACACAAAGGAAACACAAATGCCCTACACCACAGCCAACATACCAGAAATTCTTTATTGTTTCTTTTCATACTAGAAAGCAAGGGAAATCTCGTTTCATGACATAAATGCACACTCTTCAAGAGCACTCCGGATTAGTCATATCTCCATATATGACTTTCTCACCGACCTGGCTCATCGACTCTTTTATAATTAAATAAACATAAACAATGTCATGCTTCCTTTTCACCATTCATTCTTCATGTAACAACAATATCGAATAATCATTCACCAACCGACTACTTCCTCGGTATCACATGTTTGAAACACACCTAACATTGACGGTTGCGCTAAATCTTATAACTATGATGGCAACACCGATAACAGCAACACCACGTCGTAAAAGAACCCACATCAATTGAAAACTGAACTTGCAAAACATTGCATTTCATCCAAATTCAACATTTTGGAAGATAACGTTAAAATTTCAAGTCGAGCATCTGCTCCCACAACCGTCACAAATTTTCTAAAGGAGAGGGAAACTCATTTTGAAAAGAGAACACTTCACTAACAGCATCGCCGATGAAACATCCACAAACCACCTTTTGAAGCACTTACAAACTCTACACATATTTTTCCCCCCAAATAACTCCAACTCTAGCAAAGAAAAGATTACAAATTAAACCTCGTGAGTTTCCCAACATAACCCTTTATGTCCATTTGTTTCCTTTAAAATTTATTCCAAAAGATAATTCAGGGTGAACGCGAAGGAGTGCGATCCACTCAAAATCTTTTGGGTGTAAAACCATACACATAGCATAAACTGATCAAATTAGCCAAAACCGAAAATGGGCACTAATCTCTACAAGTTTTAGGGAAACTCTGAAACACAGCATATAGAACACCTTGACCGAAAACCCTTCAACCAAAATGGCAACCAACCAAGCCAGTCCAAAAGCTTTTAAACACAAGCTCAGCATAAATACAATCATCTCTAGTGTTCCACTACGCTTTCCATTAAAGATTTCGAAATTCACTACTTACTCATTGAGAAAGTCCAACCGGTTTTAACAAAATTGACATAACAAATTCTCTCTAGTTACCATTTCCAACATTTTTAATTAAAATTTATGGTGTTTATAAAATAAGACACCCAACCAAGACTACATCGACATGATCCCCACGGATCATCATATCATAATACATCTTATTCTACATTTGAAATATAGTACTTCAACAAATCTTTCAGCATGATCAAACTATAAATTTCATACCACCTATATGTCAACGCCTCGACAATCGAAACTTATTCAGTTAACAAACGACTTCAACATGTAAATATTATCTCCACAGGGTAGAATTCGCAAGTAAGACTCTAAATTATACATTCATTAAGGATAAAATCATTCATCATGTTAATTACCCAAAGTTCACTCCATCACCACATGTTACAAATTCCTCTATTTTAACCATGGTTTTCAACAAGTAATCTAAACAATTACCACCACTACTAGGTTATTAATAACAACCAACGAGCATAATCATCAAACGACAACATTACTTTTAGCTACCCTATAGATAGGTGATAACAAAATTACCACCACACAACATACTCCAACTATTTAAAATAGATTGAATACTAGCATTAACACTGCCCTTAACAGCATCATTAACAATAAGTCGTATGTCTTCTCAATTGATATCAATACTAGCATTGTAGAGACACAACTGCATACTTCCAAATATACTAGTAGGTTGCAACAACATAAATAGCAACTCTAATCAACTTCCAAATCAAAGCCACTAGTCAACATGATTAAATTTCTCTATTAACCCGTTAGATTAGAACATCTTTAAACAATCGGCAAGGTTTCTTTAACAGTATCATTAATTTACATCATCTTAATGTTCTAACTATGCATCAAGGTTTAAACTTTTAACATTAACAAGGATCATAAGCACTTTTAAAGCATGGCAACAGATTCTAAGCATGTACATTAACCCATTTAATCATTCCCACTATGGGGTACTCTACATCACTAGAGGTTCACCTAATCTTAAGCTAAAGGTAACAATTACATTTAATTGTTTCAACTCGCAAATTAACTTAACAATACGTCATTCCATAAACCACATTGGTACATACTACATAACATGCTAAACAACAATTTTCACTTTTGACAAGTAATTTCAGTCAAACGAATACTTACTTTATTTGCATCATTTTTTTTCTTTTAATACTCAACCCAAACTCACAAAGAAGCTTGACTCTCAAAGTTGCAATGAGACAAACCCAAACTTGATCATGCAAGAGGAAATTCTCCAAAACACTTTTCAATCTCAAAGACCCCCATAGAGGAAAATGGTTGAAACACAATTTTCTTAAAAGGGAACCAAGCGATCAAGTAATCCATTTCAAATAAAACCTTAACACCAAACCCCAAACTTTCACGAAACAAGAAGGGCTTTCAAAGATGATTTCTCAAACCAGTAAAATGACGAAATCAAACACCATTTACTCCTACAAAGCCACAGAACTTCAGCCCTGACAAACAAGTCTGGCATAACGCTGCAATAACTCTTTTGACCTCGGAGAAAGACAAACACATGAATAAATTGAATGCTTCTCCCCATAAAGCAATCAACAAACTAAGCATCAAAGCTGGAAAGGCGACCAAAAGAAGCGCAACACTAGACTCTTCTTCTTCGTCTTCAACCAAGGAAGACAAAACCACACACCGCATACGAAACAATCCGCGAAAATCCAAGACCAAACACTTTTCTTTTGATTTCAATCGACTAAAAACCAAGAAGACCAACCAAAACCGACCATTAGAATGGTGAAAAGCATCCGAAGGAAACCACCATCAACTCTTCTATTTGTCTCCAGCCAACTACCCGATCTACGATAGAAAAGGTAAGCACTCTTTCCCCACAAGGGGTTAATAGTTCTTCGGTGATGGCTTTAACCGGCCATACCGTCAAACCACACCCTTACTATTAACAAAAGTGGTGACCGAAATCCTTCGGCACCAAAACCCCACTTTATCACCACAACAAGCACAATTCAATCATTTATCTCATAGACATAGCAACATGGATTATCAAATGAAGCATTCAACATCAAAGCTTAAATACAACATTTAAGCGTAAAGGAATGATACTCATACCCTTTCCTACTGTGATATGTGTGTCAAATTTTAGATTAGTTATACCATTTTTTTTGCAAATTTTAATGTTGCTATCCTATGACAAAATTTTAGTTAAAACCTAAGCCATGTTTCTAAGTTATACCATATCACATTTTAGTTGTAACCTAAGGTATGACACTAAAAATACACATTCCAAGGACCTACAGCCCGCTCTGATACCAACTGTAACACCCCGGCATTTAATATGCCTGAATGCTACCAAACATAAGCTAAACAACATCTAAATACCACAATTAAACATAAATTCCAGCAAAGGCGCATATGCTAAAAACCGAGATTTCGGCAGCATCTCCTTTGTTTTATCATGATTTGAACAATAGCAAAATATCAAATGATAATCATAATGGAAAACATCCAAAGCAGCATCAATGGGTAATATAGCAGCTATTTAAGTCTACCAAAATGGAATTAACCATCTCATAATCTAATACGAAGTGAAGGATGTAATCAAGCATACGAACAAATCATAATCCTAGTTTCATCACACTAGAATCATGATCTCAACTCTGAAGGGTAATTATAGTCTAAATGTGTGGAAAATTATGTGATGAAGTGCCGCTAAGCCCTTTTTCCCGCATGCCGGTGTCAACGTACCTAAAAACAACATAAAACACAAGCGTGAGTTCATCACTCAGCAAGTATATTGCAATGGTACAACAAGAACAATTGCATGGCAATAATATCTCACATCATGTAAACCATCTCATTCATGAACACATAACATTATCATCATCATTATGTATGCAATGCAATGCGATGCTCATGTCTCCTTGGAAACTCATACCGGTATGGTTGAGTACACACCCGTCGGTGTGCACCCTCTCCCCCCTTCCATCCCGAAGATGGAGGGTGCCTACTCCTCGCTTCCGTTCACCACGGTGAATGGAATCACGATGTAGGACTTACTCATTGGCTCTTCGGATTAGTCATAACTTTCTCACCGACCTTCCCTGGACTAGTTATGACTTTCTCACCGCCCGGGCCATGTATCATGCCATGTATGCAAATATGCCAACATCATGATTAACTTGTACATTAACACATGGCATCATCATAGATAACTTGTGCATTAACACATGGCATCATTCATATAATAAACATATTCATCATATCAATGGCACACATTAAAGCATGGCATGTGAACATATCATATATTCAAATCTCAATCTCAATCAATCAAACAAACCACAACCCACTACCATTCCAATACACATGCCTCAACCACGGGCGACGGATTGGCGGGATGTAGAAGGCACTCCCGGGGTCACACCACCTGCACATAGGTACCACACACTCACAATCATGTCCACAAAATAGTACGCAAACCCTCATCTACCCCGACATAGCCAACTACTCGCAATACCCAAAAACAGAGTTTCTGTCCCGCCGGGACAGCAGCCTTCCAAAAGGCATAACTTGAGTTCTGGGACTCCGAATCAATTAAACGAGTACATCCTCGCGTAGATTAGGAAATTTCCCAACTTTTTCTAGTTATAGGGAAAGACTGATTCGGACTCTAAAGTTGTTTAATCTACAAAATACCGTGATCTGTTCCAATCACGTCACAGATTTTAACACGCTCGGTAAAATAGTCATAACTTTCAAACGGCTGATCGGAATTTAACGTTCTTTATGTCCACTGAAAGATAATTAAATTACCTACAACTTCTTCAACAGGCGGCCGACCAAATTCCAAATCTAAATTGGCGAAAAACTGAACCCTAGGTCGACTGCTCATGCTGTCCCAAAACAGAAACGTGGCAACATCTAGATCTAATCCAATCTACTCAATTCCAACACCACTAATTGATCTAAAATCATGATAAACACCCTTAGAACAGATCCTAGACCAACCCCAAGGATTCCCATGGCCATACCTTCGCCCGACGACCGAAAACCCAACGGATCTCCTCCCGGTTCGCGCGATCTCCTTCCTCGCTCCAAATCCACCGGATCTCCTCGTCGCGGAGCGCTCCAATGGACGGATATTCGAGGTGTTGAGGTGGAGAACTCTCCTAGGGGCAGCAAGGGAGGTGGAGAGGGGAGGAGAGGGGTGGTGGCGCCATGGGGGAAGATGGAGAGGAAGGGGAAGGGTGGAGGCGCTTGGGGGGGGGGCTAGGGGGTGGCGGCTAGGGTTGGGAGAGGGAGTTTGGGGCGCACCAAGGGGTGGGGGCCAGATTTGGCTGCCCAAAAGTCCCCCCCCCTTGGGCCCAAACCCTTTCACCGGAGGCCCAACTCAACCCCCAAGGCCCAAAGTCCCCCGGAGAGGCCCAAAACACCCGAAAACGGCCCAAAAAGACGCTATAAACGGCATAACGTAAAGTTTTAACCTCTATTTACATATTTTATAATGTTTTGACCTCAACATCCATATTTTATAAGATTACGACACTCCGTGGTGTCACACTTCTTGTCTTGAACTATGAAATAATGTGGTTTCTCAATGTACGCTTGTTGATATTTGTCGTATCATATCTTGTCAATGTATTGTCACCTAGCATTATCTTTAATATTTTCTCATCTTTAATGCAATAACTTAAATAGAGTCTTGTTTGTTGGAACCAAATATTTTTCCTACACCCCTCAACAAAACTTCCACCATTAGTATTTGTTTTTTGAAATTTTGTTCTGCTTAGATATTTCTGCAATGACATTTACAAGACACAACCAGCTATATATTTATTAAATGAATATGTAAACTTGTTATATGCATCGAGGCAACAGCTTGTCTGATCTGGATCATCTTAAAGTATGAACTTTTGTAGCACTTTCATCTCCTTTCTTATTATAATATAGATGCATTCCAAGGCAAAATCGATTTAATTCCACTATTTGTCCTAAAAGCAGTCATGTTCTAATTTATGACTTCCACTTCATTCTCATCCTCGAATGAGGATACCATAGGCTCTCATTGTGATGACACCCCCTCATTACAATTGGTTCTAGCTCAGAACAGATTGTGATAAGTGGGCCCCTCATCACAATCTGTTCTGAGCTAGAATCGATTGTGATGACAACCCTCATCATAATCGGTTCATTTTTAGAAACCGATTGTGATGTGCCTCGCTAGGTTTTATATACCCTCAGGATGAACTCTCCTCTGTTGATGTTTTAGAGCAAAAAAAAAAAAAACTACCACCACCCCAAAAAACAGAACATACTCTTGTTGAAACTTAGACTTAGGTGAGAAAATATGAAATACTTGAGGATGTGTGTCAAGAGTGTAGATTGAAGCCTTAGCTTGCGGAGATTTTCCCTCTATTTTTCCTCATTTGTGGTTTTCTTCAAAAGGTGAGCATTCCTTCAAATCCCTTTAATTTTGCATTAAAAAAGTTCGATTTTGATTTGTTGAATGTGTTACATGTCATTAGTGCTATGGTTGAAACCAATATGGGTGAGAAATTATGAAATCCTCGAGGATGGGTGTTAAATGGGTAAAGTTGAACCGCTAGCTTGAGGAGATTTCCCCTCATGTGTGCTTTCTTCAAAAGGTGAGCATTCCTTCAAATCCCTAATTTTGCACTAGGAATTAAATTCATTTTGATTTGGCTAATGTGTTACATGTCATTATTGTTGCTATAATTAATATGATCAATGTTAGAGTTTAGGTTGCGTAACCTATGCGTCTCCTATTCGAGGGTGCTTGTTTATAAATATGCTGAAATGACATATTTATAAATAAGTAGTCTTGAATTGTCCATGTATTTTTTTGGACAGTTCGAGGATATGTGGTTTGGGCAAGTTCCTAATGAAGCTGCTACACAACTCCAGAGAAAGTTTTGGTAGCATCTTCCTGGTGTTCTCCACATACACACCCTCTTGACCTGTTATCAAGATGTGTATTTGGAGAAAAGTGGGGAGATGCTGCTAATATTTTCTCTGGAGTTGTACAACAGCTATAGAACTTGCCTTAACCACACATCCTCAAATGGGATTAGGACCTAATCTAATTAGAGATTAGGAGTCATCGTTGGTACATACTTAGTTGGTCAATAGTTAGACGTTTCTTTAGGATCATTCAATTCTTCAACTTTGTTAATGCTTCCACCCTTATTTTCTTTTGTTGAAGTCAAAATAATTGCAAGCTTAACTACGACATTAGGTATTTTGATATCATTGTTGATATTTTAAATATGTATATCTCATAACTAGGGAATTGAATGCTCTTAACTAGGGAAGAAGGTATCGGGGTAAAATTATATATATTGGAACACATTCTCTACTTTGCAAAGGTAATTAAATAATATCCCAGTATTTGAAATAGCTAGTTGTCACTCATGTTTTTTTTATTAATTTATTATTTATGGTTTAATTGTAGTTGGACCGTGAAGAATGGATGTATCAGAAAAGCCGTGTGAGTGCTGAATTTCAGAGGGGTGTTAAGGAGTTCATAAAAATTGTAGAAGAAGACATGGTTAAAATAGGTGTGAAATTCATGTATTGTCCTTGCATTGATTGTATCGATCTTAGGAGATCAAATAACTTAGCTGAAATTGAAGACCACTTGATTCAATGTGGCTTCATGAGGAATTACACGTGCTGTATCCATCATAGGGAGAAAAGTATTACTCCTCCGGTATGCAACAAAGACATGCTGGAACCTGATCATGAATTGGAGGTTGATATGTTTGAGGAGGACAATTTAGAGCAAATGTTGCAGGATGTTGAGAGAAATTACATGGAAAGAGAGTTTGAAAAATTTAAAGCTTGATAGAAGACAAGCCAAACCATTATTTTCGAGTGGCAAAGCCAAATATGCAAGTTGGGTTTGTTCCTTGAATTGTTTGAACAAAAAGCAAAACACTGTAGGATAGATATAAGTTTCAATGCACTTTTAGTTCTTCTATAGGATATGCTTTCGAAGGGAAAAAAGTTACCAACAAGCATTTATGAAGCGAAGAAGCTACTATGTCCTATGGGAATGGAAATAGAAAGGATATATGCACGTCTGAATGATTGCATATTGTACCACAACGCGTATAAGAAACTGCGCGTTTGTTCGGTTTGTGGTGTACCCCGGTAAAAACAAAAGGAGAAGCGTAATGACAAGAAGTGTAAGAGCCGAACCGATAATGGTGAAAATGTGAACAAAGGGCCACCGGCCAAGGTAATGTTGTATTTGCCCATCATTACTGTTGCATTGGACTGGTAATTAATGCAACCCGTAATAGCTCCCAACTGCTAAACCAAATCCGTACTCGGATTGAGGCCAATTGATCGGCAGCACTTGGTACGAGTGCCCTTGCCAACCGATTGAACTCGACCCGAGCTTCCCGCAACCGTGTGTTTAGTACTGGTTCCCTGGATCAGTAGCCCAATACCCACACGTTGTCAATCGAGACTGATCATATCCATGCAAGAGTAAATAATTTACATCTGAAAGGTAAAGTAACTACAACTATTTAATTTACAGAATACGGCCTCATAGCCTACACAAGTCCAAAAGACGGAATAAAACAGAGCGGAAATTCAAAAGAATGTCGCGTAGTGTGCCATCCACCCATAGGCAACTGACTGGAAAGGAATCCCGTTAACCCTCGGCAAACTCGTCAAATTCCGACGCGAACTGTGACTCGTCAGGGTTGTCTTCATTACCTTCTACTCCTTCTAGCCAAAATTCGTTAGAGCAAATCGTGAGTACACGTATGTACTCGCAAGACTTTATTGTATGGAAATAGTATGTAGATGCAAGCTATAATCAATGAAAGCAGGTTTCTACACTAAGTCTATTTGAGCACAAAGCAGAATTTATTTGCAATACGATAATAGATTCAATATTCGTAATTTGTAAAGAGATTTTCGAAAGACATTTTTAAAGTAACAACAATCATCAATAATTAAGCCAACCATAAACCAACCATTCCAATTTCCAACCTTTAGCCAAACCTTTCCATTACCACCATCCATAATCCATTCACCACACCAACCCTTCCGGACAGACCAAACCCAAACCAAAACAGAACCAACCAAAAACCATTAGCTTTCCAAAACCACTTGTGGTTGCACGTTTTGACTTAGTGATAACATCAAGTTCAGTCCTTAGGGTGACTCAGGCGAGATCTTCCAACTCACTTGCTACGGCCACAGAGGATCGGCACTAGCGGCCCCACTGAGCTCCTACTAGCCCGCAACCTCCCCATAGCAAGGAACCAACCCAAAACAAGGCCCTGGCTTGAAATCCATTCCATTTCCGATTCCATCCAACCAATCGAACCAATCCGACCAAACCAAAACATTCCAAACCACTGACTCCACATATCTCGTCCGGGTCTAAACTCTCCGTATTTTCTATTTTACTCATGCAACCATTCCTTTTTCAGCAAGACCAAGCCACTGCTCAGGTTTTCCAAACCAAACCCAAATTCCAACCACAACCTAATCCAACCACCATTTTAGTTCCAGGAGAATTGTAATTGAGTGAGTCACGATCTCCTGTAGCAATTACTACTGCGAGGCTAAGCATATGCAATTACTACTCTTTATTACCCTCTTGGCATGTATTACTATGCCTGATATCAGTCAATGATTTCAACAAGGTTCTCGGTTCAACTCAGATTAAGGAAATCCATCGAATCTAGGATTAACAACCAATTCCCACAAACTAGCATGATAACTGAACATACATGCATGCATAATAGTTTTGACAATTGGAAAATATGATTTGCAAATATGGGATCAAAATGGTCAAAGGAGGTGCTTGCCTGTTTGCTCTTCAACGAATTCTATCTCCGGAACGTAGTCAGGGTCGTCTGCGGCGTTCGACATGTCAATGTCTACGTGGAGAACAAATAAAACCAATAACACGATCAACGACAGGGAAAGAGGCAATCAAATACCAAATGGAACCAAAACGAAAAACGAGAACTCAAACGGAAAAAAGGAAATCAGGGTTTTAACCCTGAGCTCGCCAGTACCGGTGGCTTATGTGCGGTAGTGCCGCCCTGGTCCGGCAGTACCGTCCAACAAGCCCGGTAGTGCCGCTGGCCGGAGTAGAGACCGGGGTGCTCTATGGAAAATAAGTACCGGGGTGCTACCTCCGGTACTACCGTTAGAGTGGCAGTACCATCCCCACGGCTCGATAGTGCCTGTCACCAGAGATCAAAATGGGGACCGCTATGGAAATTAACTGCGAACATTGTAGCTGCGGTAGTGCCACAAAATAGCGGCAGTACCGGACCCACAACGGTGGTAGTGCCGGCCTAAAGAGAAACCCAAAACTGCGAAAAGGAAAAATTGTGCAATCGAGTTCGAGACTTCGCGGCAAAGGCGTGGCTAGGTTCCTAGCGACGCCATGGACCTATTCACATTGGCCATGATGAGTTTCGAGCTTGCTTGCCAGAATTTCCCCTTTTTTGACCTAACTAGGAACAAAATGACGAAAAATCGGACTTCAACTCAAAAGGAGTCAAAATTTGATTCTCCTCACGGCAATGCTCTACGGCACTAGGGACCCATATGCAATGATTTCGAGGATTTTGGGACTTCAGAACACGAAATTGCTCCGAATGCCCAAAATGCACCTTTTTGCAAATCGATTGGAACCTCAAATTTGCAACTCGCTTATTGGTTCCATTAGAGCAATATGGTCCCATGCGACAGAGAGCTTGACTACGATTCCAACGCACAATGATTGAACTCCCAGAACTTATAAACCCTAATTAATCTTGAATTCGATTCTGGGCCCGAATCGAGTTCAAACTCGAGTCTTTCGCGAGAATCGACCTTCACGGTGTTGGACACGATCAAGGGTGACCTTCTCGACTTTTCGGAGCTAGGGTTTCAAAGGAAAGTCTCCAAAAATTCGAGGAACGACTTTTTGGGGTGAATAAATCAAACAAGATGTAGATCAGGGTTTCCGGAACGAATCGAGCATGCAAAAAAATCTCCTAACCCTAACCTAGGTCCAGCAACTCGACTAAGCATCAATCTACCACTAGAACTAGGTTTTCTAATGTTTAACTAATGGGAAAACAACAGAGAAAAAGGAAGAAGAGGCTAGGGTTTGGGATTAAACCTAGAGATTGAGCTCAAACCTTGAATCCACTGAGCAAGAAGCTTCTTGGGGGCTTGAGGAAGCTTCCTGTGACATCATAGGATGTGACAATAAAGATTATGATGTAACAAAATGCGACAATTTAGAATCCGACTTTCGGTACGACTTTTTATCGCGTTTTCGGGCCGTTTTCGGGTGTTTTGGGCCTTTCCGAGGAAACTTGGGCCTTGGGGGGTCTTTTCGGGCCTTAAGTGGAGGCTTCTGGGCCCATGAGGGGAGGAGGGGGTAGCCAACCAGCCCTAGGGCACCCCAAACCCCCCCATGCGTCCCACCTCCTCTCCCTCCCATAGCCGCCACCCTCCCCCTTGTGCGCCACCCTCCTCCTCCCTCCTCCCCATTGCACCACCAATCCTCTCCTCTCCACCACCCTTGCTGCCCCTATGGGAGTTCTCCACCTCACCACCCCGCAGATCTGTCCATTGGAGCGCTCCGTGACGAGGAGATCCGGTGGATTTGGAGCGAGGAAGGAGATCGCGCGAACCGGGAGGAGATCCGTTGGTTCTTCGTTCGTCGGGCGAAGGTATGGCCATGGGAATCCTTGGGGTTGGTCTGGGATCTGTTCTAAGGGTAAATATCATATTTTTAGATCAATTAGTGGTGCTGGAATTGAGTAGATTAGATGAAATCTAGAAGTTGCCACGTTCTCTGTTTCGGGCAGCATGAGCAGTCGACCTAGGGTTTGGGTTTTCACCAATTTAGAGGAGGAATTTGGCCGGCCTCCTGTTGAAGAAGTCGTAGGTAATTTCAATACCTTTTAGTGGGTACAAATAACATCCCATTCTGCCCAGCCATTTGAAAGTTATGCTCGTTTTACCGAACGTATTAAAATCTGTGACGTGATTGGAACAGATCACAGTATTCTGTAGATTAAACCACTTTCGAGTCCGAATCAGTCTTTCCGTATACTTAGAAAAAGTTAGAAAATTTCCTAAGCTACGCGAGGATGTACTCGTTTAATTGATTCAGAGTCTTAGAACCCGAGTTATGCCTTTTGGAAGACTGCTGTCCCGACGGGACAGAACCTCTGTTTTTGGGTTTAGCGAGTAGTTTGCGATGTCGGGGTAGAAGAGGGTTTGCTTACTGTTTTGTGCACATGATTGTGAGTGTGTGGTCCCTATGTGCAGGTGGTGTGACCCTGGGAGTGCCTTCTACTTCTCGCTAATCCGTCGCCGTGGTTGAGGCAAGTGTATTGGAATGGGTAGCGGGTTGTAGTTTGCTAGATTGGTTGAGATTGAAATTGAATATATGATATGTTCACATGCCATGCTTTAATGATTGCCATTGATATGATGAATATGCTTATTATGTTATGATGCCATGTGTTAATGTACAAGTTATTTATGATGTTGGCATGTTTGCATACATGGCATGATACATGGCCCGGGCGGTGAGAAAGTCATAACTAGTCCGGGAAAGGTTGGTGAGAAAGTTATAACTATTCCGAAGAGCCAATGAGTAAGTCCTACATCGTGATTCCATCCACCGCGGTGTATGGAAGCGTAGAGTAGGCACCCTCCATCTTCGGGATGGAAGGGGGGAGAGGGTGCACACCGACGGGTGTGTACTCAACCATACCGGTATGAGTTTCCAGGAGATATGCATCGCATTGCATTGCATTATATGAGGAAGTTATATGATGATGATATATGATGATGTCAATGATATGCTTACGCTATGAATATGAGATGTGTATGATGTCGTATGTGAAAAGTGGTGATGAAGGTATTAGAATGTATTTTCTTGTTCCATTGCAATATACTTGCTGAGTGATGAACTCACGCTTGTGTTTATGTTGTTTTTCTTAGGTACCATGAAACCGGCATGCGAGAAAGGGAGCAAGTCACACGTCATCACTTAGCATCACACATATAAACAATGACATGTTCCTTCCATTAAATTGTGATGGTTAATTTGTGTGCTTGGTTTCCTCATTTACTTCGTTTGGCTCATGAGATGGTTGGAATCTTTATTCTAGTCTTATACTGCTGCTAGAACCTTTATTATTGATGATTTAGATGTCATTCTTTATGCTATACCCTGTGATCATATTGTTGTTGCTTCAATTCATGGAAAAACAAAGGAGATACTGTCGAACTTTTCGGTTTTAGCATTTACTCCTTTGCTTAAATTTACCTTAGTTTATGGTATTTAGATGTTGTTTAGCCTATGTTTGGTAGCATTCGGGCATATTAAATGCCGGGGTGTTACAGTTGGTATCAGAGCGGGCTGTAGGTCCTTGGAATGTATATTTTTAGTGTCATGCTATAGGGTACAACTAAAATGTGATGTGGAATAACTTAGAAACATGGCCTAGGTTTCAATTAAAATTTTGTCATAGGATAGCAACATTAAAACTTGCAAAAGTGGTATAACTAATCTAAAATTTGACACACAATGGTTTATTTGATCGCTTGGTTCCCTCCTGTGGGAGTCTTTGAGATTGAAAAGTGTTTTGGAGACTTCCTTTTGCATGACCAAGTTTGGGTTTGTCTCATTGCAATTTTGAGAGTCAAATTTCCTTATGAATTTGGGATGAGTTTTAAAACTAAAATGCTGCAAACAAAGTAAGTAGTCTTTTGACTGAAATCGTTTGTCCCTAGTAAGAATTGTTGTTTAGCATGTTATGTAGCATGTACCAATGTGGTTTATGGGATGACGTATTGTTAAGTTAATTTGTGAGTTTAAACAATTCAATGCGGTTATTATCTCTAGCTTGAGAATAAATAGACTACTAGTGTTGTAGTTCACTCCGTAGCGAGAATGATTAAATGGGTTAATGTACATGCTTAGAATCTGTTGCCTTGCTTTAAAAGTGCTTATGATCCTTGTTAATGTTAAAAGTTTAAACCTTGATGCATAGTTAGAACATTAAGATGATGTAAATTAATGATACTGTTAAAGAAACCTTGTCGATTGTTTAAAGATGTTCTAATCTAACGGGTTAATAGAGAAATTTAATCATGTTGACTAGTGGCTTTAATATGGAAGTTGATTAGAGTTGCTATTTATGTTGCTGCAACCTACTAGTATATTTGGAAGTATGCAGTTGTGTCTCTACAATGCTGGTATTGATGTCAATGGAGAAGACATAAGACTTATTGTTAATGATGTTGTTAAGGGCAATGTTAATGCTAGTACTGATGTCAATTGGGAAAAAAACATAGGTCTGGTTGTTGTTTTAAGAACATTGTGCTGATCTAACTTATTAAATCTAATTTAATAGTTGGAGTATGTTGTGTAGTGACAATTTTGTTGCAACCTATGTGTAGGGTAGCTAAAAGCAATGTTGTTGATTGATGATTATGCAAAAAATTGATATTGATGCCTTGGTAGTGTTGTTAATTGTTGGAAACCATTGATCCAATAGAAGAAAAGTGTAAAACGGTGGTATTATGTCGAGTACATGTTGTGATGGGATGAACAATGGATAATAATCATGATGCAAGATTTTAATCTTAATGAATGCATATCTTAGAATCCTATTTACGAATTTTATCTTGTAGAGATATTACTTATTTGTTGAAGTCATTTTATTGATTGAACAAGTTTCAATTGTCAAGATTTTGACGTATGGATAGTATAAAATTTATAGGTTGACCATGCTCAAGTAGCAATTGAAGTACTATGTTTGAAATATAGAATATGTTGTTATATGATTTGGTGATCCGTGCGGATCATGTCAATGTAGTCTTGGTTGGGTGCCTTTGTGATAAGCATCTTAAACCTTAATTAAAAGTGTTGGGAATGGTAACTAGAGAAAGAAATTGTTATGTAAATTTTGTTAAATCCGGTTGGACTCTCTTAAGGAGTAAATAGTGATTTTTGAATGCTTAAATGGTAAGTGTAGTGGAATACAAGTTATGGTGGGATTCATCTTTGGTGGTGTTTAAAACCCTTTCAACTGGTGTGGTTGTTTGCCATTTTGGTTGAATGCCTTCGGTCAAGGTATTCCTTTTGTTGTGTTTCCGAGTTTCCCTAAAACCCGTAGCTATTGGTGCCAATCTTTGGTTTTGGCTATTTTGTTTAATTTGTGTTATGAGTATGGATTTACAACCAAAAGTTTTTGAGTGGATCGCGCCCCTTCGCATTCGCACTGAATTTCTTTGGAATAAATTTTAAAAGGAAGCAGATGGACATAGCGGGTTGTGTTGGAGATTCTTGGGATTTAATTTGCACCTCTATTAGGCTAGAGTTAGAGTTATTTTTGAAATTGTGTGTGGTGTTTGCAAGTGTTTCACAAGGTGGATTTTATGAATGTTTTATAAGTGATTTTGTTAAGTAAAGTGTTCCCTTTTGGAAATGAGTTTCCCTTTCTCTATGAGAAAATTTGTGGCGGATGTGTGTACAGATGGTTAACTTTCGAGTCGATGTTCTTTTCCAAAAAAAAAATGATTTTGGTTAAAATGCGAGGTCTTGCAAGTTTAGCTTTCAATTAATGTTGGGTTGTGATGCGACGTGGTGCCTTAATGCTAACTGCGCTGCTGTCATAGTCCATATGAATTTTCACAACCATTGATGTTATTTGTGTTTCAATCATGTGATACTGAAGAAGAAGTCATTTGGTGAATGACTATTCGGTACTGTTGTTACATGATGAATGAATGGTGAAAAGGAAGCATGACAACGTTTATGTACAATTAAACATAAATGAGTCGATGAGCCAGGTCGGTGAGAAAGTCATATATGGATATATGACTAATCCGGAGTGCTCCTGAAAAGTTTGCATTCATATCATGAATCAAGATGTCTATTTCTTTCTAGTATGAAAAGAAAGAATAAATAACTTATGGTATTTTTGGCTATGGTGTAAGAGGTTTGAGTTTTCCTTGTGATTTGGCTTAGGAAAATAAAATGTGTGCTCTTTGGATGTTGCCGAATTCTTTCCAAAGTGGTTTTTAGCGCTTTGGGGTTCGAGTTGTTGTATGTGGATCAATTGGGTTCATGGTTTATGGTTGAGTATGCGAAATATGTTTATACTTGGGCTTGATTACTAAGTGTTAATATGTGAGGGCGAGACCCTCTTAAGAAAGGAGCCATTTGTGGTTTGGTAAGGCTTTTACGGTCCTAGCTAAGGGCTAGGTGCTGGACATTAGTGGTATAAGGATGGATTATGGCGGAGGTTGATAATGTCTGGGTTCAACTTTTATTAAGAGTATCAATGGGTGGTAGTGAAGATGATAGTAATTCGGTGACAATTGTCATGTCTTGAGCAATTGTCTTAGCTAGTGGTCTATGGGTATGAGGTTTACTTGGGAGAGGATGGAGTAAAAATGTATCATGATTTGTGACTTGGAAAGGAAGTTGTTCCTTAAATGAGTTATAGCTTTGATGACATTTCTTAGTAATGGTCCTTTCGATTTAAAGGTCAATTAATTGGAAGAGTTGGGAATCAATGTTTTTCTGGGTTCTTAGGGGTTCCCGTTGCGGACCCTAGTCATTCAATCAGATACCATTAGTGATTTGGTGGTCGAGCGGTGGATAAAGAGTTACGACTCGTTTTGATTGTGTCTTGTTGAGTTTAATGAAATGTGGTAGTCAGATTGTTTGCGGTAGTAGTATGAAATGTTTGATGTAAGGTTTTGGGCGTATTTTGTATTTTCGATTGAGCCCTTTAGTGGGTGAAATCGAGGATTTCAGATGGGGAATTGGAAGGAAAGGTGGAATCGTGAGAAGCTAGGCATAGTTGTGCTAAGTCAACTCTTTCTTACTAAGTATTGGTTTTGGGAGTTTGTTTGTCATTTGATTCGGATTGAGTTTTTTTGTGTGGTTGCCTTTATTGCACAGAAGTTCTTGTCCCGTAGGGACTTTGTTTTTGTTCTTGGCGTTCTTCAGATTCAAGGTCGAATCCTGTTAAGGGGGAGAGAATGTGACATCATAGGATGTGACAATAGAGATTATGACGTAACAAAATGCGACAATTTAGAATACGGCTTTCAGTACGACTTTTTATCGCGTTTTCGGGCCGTTTTCGGGTGTATTGGGCCTTTCCGGGGAAACTTGGGCCTTGGAGGGGTCTTTTCAGGCCTTAAGTGGAGGCTTCTGGGCCAATGAGGGGAGGAGGGGGCAACCAACCAGCCCTATGGCGCCCCAAACCCTCCCCCCATGCGTCCCACCTCCTCCTCTCCCTCCCATAGCCGCCACCCTCCCCCTTGTGCGCCACCCTCCTCCTCCCTCCTCCCCATTACACCACCACCCCTCTCCTCTCCACCACCCTTGCTGCCCCTAGGGGAGTTCTTCACCTCACCACCCCGCAGATCCGTCCATTGGAGCACTCCGCGAAGAGGAGATCTGGTGGATTTGGAGCGAGGAAGGAGATCGCGCGAACCGGGAGGAGATCCGTTGGTTATTCATTCGTCGGACGAAGGTATGGCCATGGGAATCCTTGGGGTTGGTCTAGGATATGTTCTAAGGGTCAATATCAAGTTTTTATATCAATTAGTGGTGCTGGAATTGAGTAGATTAGATGAAATCTAGAAGTTGCCACGTTCTTTGTTTCGGGTAGCATGAGCAGTCGACCTAGGGTTTTGGTTTTCACCAATTTAGATTAGGAATTTGGCCGGCCGCCTGTTGAAGAAATTGTAGGTAATTTCAATACCTTTCAGTGGGTATAAAGAACGTCAATTCCTCCCAGCCGTTTGAAAGTTATGCTCGTTTTACCGAACGTATTAAAATATGTGACGTGATTGGAACAGATAACGGTATTCTATAAGATTAAACCACTTTAGAGACCGAATCAGTCTTTCCGTATACTTAGAAAAAGTTGGAAAATTTCCTAAGCTACGCGAGGATGTACTCGTTTAATTGATTCGGAGTTTTAGAACCCGAGTTATGCCTTTTGGAAGGCTGCTGTCCCGACGGGACAGAACCTCTGTTTTTGGGTTTAGCGAGTAGTTTGCGATGTCGGGGTAGAAGAGGGTTTGCTTACTGTTTTGTGCACATGATTGTGAGTGTGTGGTCCCTATGTGCAGGTGGTGTGACCCCGGGAGTGCCTTCTACTTCTCGCTAATCCGTCGTTGTTGTTGAGGCAAGTGTATTGGAATGGGTAGCGGGTTGTAGTTTGCTAGATTGGTTGAGAGTGAAATTGAATATATGATATGTTCACATGCCATGCTTTAATGATTGCCATTGATATGATGAATATGCTTATTATGTTATGATGCCATGTGTTAATGTACAAGTTATTTATGATGTTGGCATGTTTGCATACATGGCATGATACATGGCCCGGGCGGTGAGAAAGTCATAACTAGTCCTGGAAAGGTTGGTGAGAAAGTTATGACTATTCCGGAGAGCCAATGAGTAAGTCCTACATCGTGATTCCATCCACCGCGGTGTATAGAAGCGAGGAGTAGGCACCCTCCATCTTCGGGATGGAAGGGGGGAGAGGGTGCACACTGACGGGTGTGTACTCAACCATACCGGTATGAATTTCCAGGAGATATATGCATCGCATCGCATTGCATTGCATTGCATTATATGATGATGTTATATGATGATGATATATGATGATGTCAATGATATGCTTACGCTATGAATATGAGATGTGTATGATGTCGTATGTGAAAAGTGGTGATGAAGGTATTAGAATGTATTTTCTTGTTCCATTGCAATATACTTGCTGAGTGATGAACTCACGCTTGTGTTTATGTTGTTTTTCTTAGGTACCATGAAACCGGCATGCGGGAAAGGGAGCTAGTCACACGTCATCACTTAGCATCACACATATAAACAACGACATGTTCCTTCCATTAAATTGTGATGGTTAATTTGTGTGCTTGGTTGCCTCATTTACTTCGTTTGGCTCATGAGATGGTTGGAATCTTTATTCTAGTCTTATACTGCTGCTAGAACCTTTATTATTGATGATTTAGATGTCATTCTTTATACTATACCCTGTGATCATATTGTTGTTGCTTCAATTCATGGAAAAACAAAGGAGATGCTGCCGAAATTTTCAATTTTAGCATTTACTCCTTTGCTTTAATTTACCTTAGTTTATGGTATTTAGATGTTGTTTAGCCTATGTTTGGTAGCATTTGGGCATATTAAATGCCGGAGTGTTCTGATTGGTATCGAGGCGAAATTTTGTAGGTCCTTGGAATGTGTATTTTTAGTGTCATGCTATTGGGTACAACTAAAATGTGATGTGGAATAACTTAGAAACATGGCTTAGGTTTGTACTAAAATTTTGTCATAGGATTGCAACATTAAAACTTGCAAAAGTGGTATAACTAATCTAAAATTTGACACACAATGGATGCACAGTAGGAAAGAGTATGGGTATCATTTCATTACGCTTAAATGTTGTATTTAAGCTATGATGTTGAATGCTTCATTTGATAATTCATGTTGCTATGTCTATGAGATAAATGATTGAATTGTTCTTGTTGTTGTGATAAAGTGGGGTTTTGGTGCCGAAGGGTTTCGGCCACCTCTCTTATTTCATAGCAAGGGTGAGGTTTGACAGTGTGGCCGGTTAGCGCCATCACCGAAGAACTATTAACCCCTGTAGGAGAAGAGTGCTTATCCTTTCTGTCATAGATCGGGTAGTTGACTGGAGTCAAATAGAAGAGTTTGGTGATGGATTCCTTCGTATGTTCTTTACCGTTCTGACGGTCGGTTTTGGTTGTTTTTCTTGACTTTAGTTGATTGAAATTAAAAGAAAAGTGTTTGGGATTGGATTTTTTGCGGAGAGTCCCTTCGGTGTTCCTTGGTTTTGTCCTCCTTGGTTGAAGACGAAGAAGAGGAATTTAGCGTTGCTCCTTTTTTTTAGTCGCCTTTTGGCTTGGACACCGGTTTTGTGGGTTGCCTTGCAAAGAAAAGTATAGTTTTGGTTCTTGTGTGTCTTACTCTGAGTTTAAAAGAAGTTATTGAAGCGTGTGCAAAAAGTTAAGTTGTGTCGATTTATGTTTTGTGCCTTTGTCCGCAATGGTTTATTTGATCGCTTGGTTCCCTCCTGTGGGAGTCTTTGAGATTGAAAAGTGTTTTGGAGACTTCCTTTTGCTTGACCAAGTTTGGGTTTGTCTCATTGCAATTTTGAGAGTCAAGTTTCCTTATGAATTTGGGATGAGTTTTAAAACTAAAATGCTGCAAACAAAGTAAGTAGTCCTTTGACTGAAATGCTGCAATTTTGTTGGAAATATTTTATTTGAATCCAAAATGCTTCAAAGTATTTTTCAGATTTTTTTTGGAATTTTTTTTAGCATTTTGCAATTTTTCTCGATTTATTTGAATTCCTAGAATTATTTTAAATATTAAAATGCTAAAAAACCCTAATGGTTTCCACTGTTCATCCGACCCGAGTTAGACTCGAGTCTGACTCGAGTTCGATCGAGCCCGGTCCGAGCCAGGCCTGAGTCGGACCCAAACCCTAACCGCCCGATCCAACGGTCGAGATTGCGCCACGTCGCCCCGCGCGGGACCAGATCAGACCCGTTTGCGTTGATCGGATTTGGGCCGTTGATCGCGCACACGTGGACGGCCAGGATGCGGCCACGTCACCTAGTCCGAGCCACCACCGGATTCCGCCACCGCGTGCGAGTGGGCCTCATTTTCTGCGGATTTCACGGAGACCGAGGGTCGTATTTAATGCGCTGCCACCCGTGTCGTGATCGCCATTTCAGTGCGCACCCATTTCCAGCCGTCGTAGCCTCGCTGAAATTGCACTAGGGTTCCGCCACGGTTTTCCACCATTTCCCGCCGTTGCCGCCGTCCTCCGCCGCGTTGGTGCCCAGATTCGAGACCGTCGCGACGAGGCGCACTTGGGGTACCATCCACTTTGTCGGAACGCACCCGAAGCGCTGTTGGGCTCATCATCGTCTTTGTCTCTGGTAACCTTTGCTCCGCCGCGCCATTGCCATCTTCGCGAAGCTCGACAGTCGTCCGATCTCCATCACACGCTCCAGGTTCGTCTATGTCACCACACCGTGCAATTTCCCCAGATTAGATCTCTGTAGTTAGATCTAAATCGAACTGCTAGGGTTAGATCATGCAGTACTATGTAGATCTATTAGCAACTGTCGGATCTCGATCCAACGCACTAGATTAAGCCACGTAACCCCTAAACCGCACCGTGCTAGATTAGATCTCAACCGTTAGATGGTTAGGGTTCACCCGCGTTGCAGTGCTAGATGTAATCTCGGCCGTCCGATCAATATTGGACGGTGTAGATTGTGCCACGTGTCAGCCACCGGGACATGCCACGTCACCCCCACGGTGAAGCAAAAACCCGATCGGATCTTGACCGTCCGATCTAAATCGAATGGTCCAGATCAACCGCGTAGATCCAAAACGTGCGGGATTAGATCCGATCTGGACCATCAGATTTCAAACTGACGGGCCAGATTGCGCCACATGTGCGGAAGCCGAACCATCGCGGTCCACGCGGGCGACGCCCTGTCGTCGCTGACGTCACGGGTGACGTCATCGTGGGGCCCGCGTGTCAGCGACGTGGTCACCTGCATGATGACGTCATCCGTGACGTCATGATGATGTCACGGTGGGGCCCAGCTGTCAGAGCTGATCGGCCGAGCATGATGACATTAGCGATGACATCATCCAAGCAGGACCCACGTGTCAGTGACACTGTTCCCGTGGACCCGGTCCACGGTGGACCAAAACCGAACTATGGACCAGGCCCGTAGACCGGATGACGCAAGCATGACGCAATAATTCGATTTTCCTTTAGAAAAATAATCCGGTGGAAATCCAAAAATTCGTGTTGACGTTAGCTGACGTCATATTTCTGATTTTCCCGTATAAAAATAAATGAATTAATTCGATTTATTCTTTTAATTGATTTTTCAAACTTCAAACGGCTATAACTTTTGCGTTTTAACTCCGATTGAGACGATTCCAGTTTCTAAATTTTTATAAAATTGAGCTCTATTTAATGGTGAATTTTATTTAATTTTTGGACATGCGTTTTTCTCTGTTTTTATTTATTTGGTGTTTATTTATCCGTTACGAGTAGACGTTGAAGTGCCCGAAGGCTTCGAAGGTGAAGTTTTGACCCAGGAGCAAGTGCAAGAACCTGAACCAGCACTTTTTGAAGGCAAGTTATGCTTTAATCATGTTGATACTGCTTCAAATATTTCTGGGAATTAGATAAATGCCTAGTTGTTGTATGCCACGTTGATTATTTAATTATGTGCCATGAACCCTTGTCACCCTAGTTCGGTTTAAGAAGTTGGACATTATGAAATCGCCAACATGGGTAATTAGACAGCTGTAGTATAATGCTTAGCCCTGCCACGTAGTCATGACATGATTTTGGATAATCAAATATTAATGTTGACTTAATGAGATATGGAACATGTTTTGGGAAAGTGTCATATGTTATTGATGATGATGATGGCACATGGTGCATGGTAAACAACTGGGTGTTTTACTGATTTAGACCAGGGCATGCGGCAAGATTTTTCTAGTGGGCCAAGAGTGGTACCGGGAATGTCGATTTGGTTCCGTTACTTGGGTAGTCTTGCCATAGTCAACCTAAGGACTTAACCATGCAAGCCTTTGAACTGAGTTTATCGTACAACCACATGTTTGAAATGGGACAGAACTAGTTGAGTAGGTTACTGATAACTTGCATGTGATACCCCGAGGTGTCAACACTACCAGGTGTAGTTGTGCGGGGGAGCGTACCAAGTGGTGCGGCATGGTACCCGTCCAACGGTATGTCGGTCCTATACTTCGCCTTTGCTGAGAGAAGGGATAGTGTATGGCAACCGGAGAGGTTCATTTGTTAAGGTAGAAGTTTCCAAAAGGCTTTGTTATGGTCACTCGCCTTTGTGGTGTTTGACTGTATCTTGTGGGTAAAGTGTATAACCTCTGCAGAGTGTAAAATCTATTCGAATAGCCGTGTCCGCGGCATTGGACATTACTCGGGGATTACATTCAAGGGTTAGACTTTCATAAAATGACTTTGGTTAAATGATTGGAATCGATGAACTGGCTTTAGGCTGATAATTGCTTTACTTGTGAAATTGTTTATGAAGTTATTATTGCTATTACTGTTTTACTGCTTTCAATCTATTATGGTTATTTATGAATGTGCTTTGCTGCAAAAGAACCATCTTAGCCTATCCCTTGTAATAAACTATGCATGTAGAATATTAGACTGCATTCTGTGCATGACTCGCTGAGTGCTTTAAGTACTCACCCTTGCAACAATAAAACATCAGTTGAAGAAGAATCAACGCCAGCACTAGAGGAGTAGTTCCAGGAGGAGCTGACGAACTAGGGGAAGAGCCCAGTCAGTTGCCTGTGGCACATTGGTTGGCGCCACACGTTTCTTTATTTTTCTGCTGCAACTTTATTTGAGTAAGACTTAAGCCCTGCGCGGCGTACTTTTCTAACTTGACCATAAGGTTGAGCAACCAGTTATATTTCCCTTTCGATAAAGTACTTTACTATTTCATTGAGTTTGATTGTGGTATTTACCGATGTTGAGACTGTGTGCACTAGCGTGATCCTGGACTAGTGCTGAATATACAGAGGGTCTGGATTTGCAAATTCGGGTCCCGATAGCTATGGTATTTTTCAACATAATTAATTTTTTGGCGCTTGGTAATTTGGCAGGCTATAGTGCGAAGGGTGCCAAACCATGTCCTATTTGCGAAGAGGAGACTGAGAGATTGTGGCTGCCAAATTCAAAGAAAACTGTGTACATGGGTCACCATATGTTTCTACTTAGAAGTCATCGATACCGTAAGATGAATGACAAATTTGATGAGAAGATGGAAGTTCGTGTGGCCCAGTAGCCTATGAGTGGAAGGCAAGTACATTCACATGTGGAGGATATTGATGTTCATTATGGAAAGAGCCATGAATCTGTTCATCCCAGGACCATTTAGAAGAAGAGGTCGGTATTTTGGGACTTACCGTACTGGAAGGAGTTTGATGTCCATCATTGTATTGATGTCATGAATGCTCAGAAGAATGTTTACGATAATTTGCTTGGCATCCTGCTCAACATACTTGGGAAGACCAAGCATGGTATAAATGCTCACCGCGACATGGCCTACATGGGGATCAGGCCCAATCTTGCCGTTATAGAGGAGAATAGAAAAAGGTCTGTATATCCCCGCTACATACTACAACTTGTCCAAGAAGGAGAAAGAGGACATATGCAAGTGTCTTCAAGGTATTAAAGTTTCATTGGGCTACTCCACAAACATTAAGAAGTTTGTGTCCATGGATGATTTGAAGTTGCTTGGTATGAAGTCCCACGACTTTATTGTCTTGATGACCTAAATGCTCCCTATTGCAATCATAAATATTCTACTAGAGGATGTTAGGTTGGCAATCAAAAAGCTATGTTATTTCTTCAATTCAATTTCTAGCATGGTTATTGATCCCGATGTGCTAGACAACTTACAAAGTGAGGTGGTGCAGACTCTATGTCAGCTTGAGATGCATTTTCCCATCGTTCTTTGATGTCATGGTCCACCTTGTTGTTCATATTGTTAGAGAAATTATGATATGTAGACCAACATTTCTACATTACATGAGTCCATTTGAGAAGTACATGGGTATACTAAAGTCATACCTAAGGAATCGATCGAAGCCTGAGGCTAGTATTGTTGAAGGTTGTGGGACTGAAGAGGTTATTGAGTTCTACATGAACTATCTAGGTAAAAGACAACCAATTGGTGTTCCTGTATCTCATCATGAGTGCAGACTTGGTGGCAAAGGAACCATTGGGTCCAAACTAAAGAGTCCATAGTTTGATATGTATTGCAAAGTGCATTTGACAGTCTTGTAACACAGCGTAGAAGTTCATACATACATCCAGCAGCACAAGTTGATATTACGAGAAGAGAATCAATATATGGATGAGCTTTCCATCACATGAGAACACAACAATCAATTCCCTACATGGTTCAAAGAAAAGGCGAAGGTCTCTGTCAGCGAGATTGTCAAATGGTTGGCCGACGGACCAAGATTTAATGTACAAACATGGTAGGGGTACGATATTAATGGCTACATGTAAAATCAAAACAGTGGTGTGAGCGTAGATACTTTATCCGATGATCACTTAAAAAGAGGAACCTCAACTGCAATGACCTCCTACTACGGGATGATCGAAGAAATATGGGAGCTCGATTACGGAATATACAAAATTCCATTATTCAGATGTAAGTGGGTGAGACTTCCACACGGAGTGAAGGTTGACAAGAGAAGTTTTTCTCTTGTGAATCTCAGTAGACTTTCCTACAAATATTAACCATTTGTCCTTACGAAGCAAGCAACTTAAGTCTTGTACATGCATGATCCGGCCAATCCAAGGTTGCGTGTCGTCCTTCATGGCAAGAGGTGGATTGTTGGAGATGAAAATAACGTAGATGAAGAAGAGTACAACCAATTCAATGAAATACCTTCGTTTGCAGGTGGGGAATGTCTTAGCTATGATGACAATACACATGGAACAAATTACATGCGTGTAGACCATCAGGAAGGGTAGTATTGTAACTAAAGGGACTACATTATATTTTTTTTCTTTATGTCACCGCTTGGGAAAATTGTTGATAATCTCATAGTTCCATTAGAATATGCTCTTTTTGTTTATTTTGATATTTTTTTAAAATAATTTTGAAAACCCTATGCATGCATATCCTTTTATATTAGCCTTTTTGGTCAAATGTCAAAAATATTGTTTAAAAGGCCCATATTTGTGAAAATATTTGTAAAAATTCTCAAATATGTATTTCAAATGTTTTACAATGCTTTTGAGGTAAAAATCCCTATGTTAGAAACAAAATAGCAAATTTGGCCTCAAATGGATCTTAAATGATTTTTGAATTAATTAAATGACACCTACAAAGCCACACAATGCGCATTTTGCCATATATTTTGAAAGAAAATTCCTTTTAAGAAATTTTTTTTTGGGAAATCTTCTAACTAGTCTAAAGTTCATTTCTGCAAATTTTCAAACAATTTGGACTTAATTTGAAAAGGTTTTGACTTTTCTACTCTTTAAGCAATAAATCATGCCTACAAAGTGAAATTTTGCATATCTTTTGATTGGGGACTCTTTTTTTGAAAAATATTTCTGGAAAAGCTGTGTAGTATCCCAAAGTATGTTTATAAAAAATTTCAATTAATTTGAACTATATGTGAAAAAGTTATGATTTTTGTTACTTTGTAGTATCCCATGTAATACAAATTGCAAAATTAGCAATCCAAAAATTAGAATACCATTATTGCAGTCGGTTCTTTACAAAGAACTAACATAGATGGATATTGTTATTGGTTCTTTATCAAGAACCAACACATATGCTATATTACTGCAATTAGTTCTATATCAAGAACCGACACAGATGCTATATTATTGCAATCGATTTTTTATCAAGAACCGACACAGATTCTATATTATTGTAATCGGTTCTTTATGAAGAACTGACACTGATACTATATTAATCACAATCGGTTCCAACACGGAACCAATTGTGATGCTCAATTATTATAATCAGTTCCAACTAGGACCCGATTGTGATGATGTATTCATCACAATCGATTCCTAGTTGGAACCGATTGTGATGGCCTTCCATTTTCATTAAGTTATAGTTCCTAAGCTCACTCATCAGTTCTGTGACACCACGGAGTGTCATAATCTTATAAAATGTGGATGTTGAGGTCAAAACATTATAAAATATGTAAATGGAGGTTAAAACTTTACGTTATGCCGTTTATAGCGTGTTTTTGGGCCGTTTTCGGGTGTTTGGGCCTCTCCGGGGGACTTTGGGCCTTGGGGGTTGAGTTGGGCCTCCGGTGGAAGGGTTTGGGCCCAAGGGGGGGACTTTTGGGCAGCCAAATCTGGCCCCCACCCCTTGGTGCGCCCCAAACTCCCTCTCCCAACCCTAGCCGCCACCCCCTAGCCCCCCATGCGCCTCCACCCTTCCCCTTCCTCTCCATCTTCCCCCATGGCGCCACCACCCCTCTCCTCCTCTCTCCACCTCCCTTGCTGCCCTTAGGGGAGTTGTCCACCTCAACACCTCAAAGATCCGTCCATTGGAGCACTCCGCGACGAGGAGATCCGGTGGATTTGGAGCGAGGAGCGAGGAGCGAGGAGTGAGGAGTGAGGAGCGATCCGGGAGGAGATCTATTGGGTTTTCGTGCGTCGGGCGAAGGTATGGCCATGGGACTCCTTGGGGTTGGGTTAGGTACTGTTCTAAGGATCAATATCATGTTTTTAGATCAATTGGTGGTGCTTGATTTGAGTAGATTGGATTAGATCTAGAAGTTGCCACGTTCTCTATTTTGGACAGCATGAGCAGTCGACCTAGGGTTTCGTTTTTCGCCAATTTAGAGTTCGGATTTGGTCGTCCTCCTGTTGAAGAAGTTGTAGATAATTTCAATACCTTTCAGTGGGTATAAAGAACGTTAAATTCCGATCAGCCATTTGAAATTTATGGCTGTTTTACCGAGCGTGTTAAAATCTGTAGATTAAACCACTTTAGAGTCCGAATCAGTCTTTCCTTATACTTAGAAAAAGTTGGGAAATTTCCTAAGATACACGATGATGTACTCGTTTAATTGATTCGGAGTCCCAGAACTGAAGTTATGCCTTTTGGAAAGCTGTTGTCCCGACGGGACAAAACCTCTGTTTTTTGGGTGTTGCGAGTAGTTGGCAACGTCGGGGTAGATGAGGGTTTGCGTACTGTTTTGTGGACATGATTGTGAGTGTGTGGTACCTATGTGCAGGTGGTGTGACCCCGGGAGTGCCTTCTACTTCTCGCCAATCCGTCGCCCGTGGTTGAGGCAAGTGTATTGGAATGGGTAGCGGGTTGTAGATTGTTTGATTGATTGAGATTGAATTTTGAATATATGATATGTTCACATGCCATGCTTTATTGTTTTCCATTGATATGATGAATATGTTTATTACGTGATGGTGCCATGAGTTAATGTACAAGTTATCTATGATGATGCCATGTGTTAATGTACAAGATATCTATGATGATGCCATGTGTTAATGTACAAGTTATTCATGATGTTGGCATATTTGCATACATGGCATGATACATGGCCCGGGCGGTGAGAAAGTCATAACTAGTCCGGGGAAGGTCGGTGAGAAACTTATGACTATTCCGGAGAGCCAATGAGTAAGTCCTACATCGTGATTCCATTCACCGTGGTGAACGGAAGCGAGGAGTAGGCACCCTCCATCTTCGGGATGGAAGGGGGGAGAGGGTGCACACCGACGGGTGTGTAGTCAACCATACCGGTATGAGTTTCCAAGGAGATATGAGCATCACATCGCATCGCATTGCATACATAATGATGATGATAATGATTTGTGAACATGAATGAGATGATATACATGATGTGAGTTGTTGTAGCCATGTAATTGTTTTTGTTTGTACCATTGCAATATACTTGCTGAGTGATGAACTCACGCTTGTATATATGTTGTTTTTTTAGGTACCATGACACCAGCATGTGGGAAAGGGCATTAGCTACACATCTTCACGTAGTTCCAGTCACATTTACCAACCTTGAGTCATGATCATAATAATAGTGCCCTGAACTAGGTGTATGGAATAATTTTAATGTGCTGTTGATTCTCTTTGCTTAGCTATAGATGTTTGTGTGGTTGGTTTTGGTTTAATTGCTTATGATGATGTTTATCCATTATATATTGCTGCTTTAGATGTCTTATGTTATGAAATATTTTGCTATGATATTGCTATTGTTCAAATCATGATAAAACAAAGGAGATGTTGCCGAAATTTCGGTTTTTAGCATATGCGCCTTTGCTGTAATTTATCGTTAGTTGTGGTATTTAGATGTTGTTTATTCTATGTTCGGTAGCATTCTGGCATACTAGATGCCGGGGTGTTACAAGTTCATCCCCTTGCCCCTGCCAAGTTCACTCCTACACCCCAGCCCCTGACCGCTGACAACCCCGCTTCCCCCTACCCCCCACCGTGACCGCCCCCCTTTGCCCCTGCCCCCTGACCAACCCGTTGGCCCTTAACCCCCGCCACCACCCACGCCCCCTTCCCACTGCCCCCCGCCACAGACCACCCCCCTCCCCGCCTGCTCCCTGGCCCCGAGGTCGAGCCCAAAGGTAAAAGAAATTGAGTTTTCTGTTGGATATTCATGTCACAAATTAGCCATTATATACATACTTGATGTTGGTTTATCATTATATACGTGTATACATTGTTTTAGATGATCAATTGATTAGGTTCTTAAACTGCAAAGTATTGACTTTGCGCAAGGTGGCTTGCTGATTGGCTTGGTTACTTGTGCTGTGATTTGGCTCGGTTGAACTTGCCCTAGTCTAGCTTACTTATGCTATGATTTGGCTTGGTTGCTTGTGGATTGTGTGGAGTAGGTCCTTCGTGACTACTATTGTGGTTCGGCAAAGCCATCTCCTTTAGCCAGGAGATGGTTCTATGGCCTTATGTAGTATCTACAGCATCTCAAATTGTTGGTTGAATGACCTCAACAAGTGATTTGCAGCTTTGTATCTACGGATTGATCACTGGTGGTTTCTGTAGCATTGCAGCTGTGTATTGTTTTCTGTGACATCATCTTTGATGTGCCTAGCCAGCTGCACTAACTTTTCAGTTGGTGCATTGTGATTATTCTTAAACTGGTGTGATTACTCATTATCTTTATTTTGCAAGGGGCTAATTAATTTAATTAACTTAGGGAACTTGCACATGGGAAGACATTGTTCTATGAGGATTTGGGTTAAGATAGGCTATTTGTGACGATAACAATTTGCTCCTTTAACTTGCAATACTTGATTAGTTCGATTGATTATCTTTTTTTAGTTGATGATATATATGTGTTGATGCTTAGCTTGTTCAGTGGCGAGGAAGGCCTTTTTTAAGGCAACCCGACATCTGATAATACTAAAATTACAATTTGAGCTTTATGCTAGTTGTTATGTCTCCTTTATTGCACATTATTATACATTTGCTTAAATACCTGATTATGAGCATGTTTGCTTTGATATTATCAAATATCTTGTTTCAGTATTTATACTTATGCTTCATTAAAAATGATTATTCATGGTTATTTAATTTGCTTGGAATTATTGTCTTGATAAATTTGCTCTTATTATCGCATTTTCTACAACAGTTTTTACTTTACATGTCATTATTGTTGCTATAATTAATATTATCAATGCTAGAGTTTAGGTTGCGTAACCTATGCGTCTCCCATTCAAGAGTGCTTGTTTATAATATGCTAAAATGGCATATTTATAAATAAGCAGTCTCGAGTTATCCATGTTTTTTGGATAGTTTGAGGATTTATGGTTCAGGCAAGTTCCTAAACTGTTGTACAACTCTAGAGAAAGTTTGGGCAACATCTCCCTGATGTTCTCCGGGTACACATCCTCTTGACCTGTTGTTGAGACTTGTATTTGGAGAACAACGGGGAGATGCTGCTGAAATTTTCTCTGAAATTGTACAATAGTTTAGGAACTTGTCCGAATCACATATACTCGAATGGGATTATGACCCAACCTAATTAGAAATTTGGAGTCATTGTTGCTACTCCTCTTTTCTTAGCTAGTTGGTGAGGGAGAGAGTGCCGATCACAGTTAAGGAGTGGAGGAAGGAAGTCAGCGCTGAGCAAAAGAACTAACTGTGGGATGAAGTTAAGGGGAAATAGGCTATACCAGAGGAAGATGAAATCAATGTGAGTGGTACACTTTACAGAGAATGGGTGTGTCTTTGAGGCAATCATGGGTTCTCATGCATGCTGAGTATTTGCTAAAAGACTGTACTCCCTTCCATAGATATCCGTTTGTGACTCTGGAGGTTTGGGTGGAGTTCACAAGGATGAAGAGTACGCCCAAGGTGGAGGAGTTGAGAGAGAGGAACATCGCTCACCGCCTTGGTTTCATAGGCTATGTAGGGAAGAAGGCAGAGTGGGTGTGACTAGCCGAGGAGTGTGTGAACTCTGGGATGGCGATGCCTTACTACCACATACGTGAAGAGCGGGCACACGACTAGGTATTATCAAGGACGAAGAAAACCTTCAATGATTGACTTGTAGTTCCAAACCCCGCGACCGCACAGATCGTCTCCACCTTCGTAATACATCTAACATAATAAGCTGACCCTTTTCATTGTATTTTAGCACTAACTTATATTTACTTTCTGTAGGAGGAGGTAAGCCAGCAGAAAGAGCAGGGGATGTTTCAAAGCCAAGGGTCAAGCGATATCCTATCTTCAGCAATCGAGAAGCCCGACCATAAGGGTCGGATGCTTGCCACAGGTGCGGGGCATACAAAGAGGTCCTTCCTCCAAGACGAGAGTGCTTCTAGTGCCAGATCAAGGTCATAGGAAACCTGAGGGCCGAGCTGAGGGAGGAGATGATGGCACATGAGGAGTACCTAAGGGCCAAAATGATGGCGATGATCTTCCAGAGTCAGAGTTAGATAGCCTCGCCTCTCTTAGAATCACCTGTGATATGCCCTAGTAGCTGCACTTCTAGAAATGATTTTGCGTACAAGTTGTATAAATTTTAAATTAAATATAGGATAAGTAATCACTATTTATCTTCCATTTGTACTTTAATATTTGTACAAATTTTAAAAAGGGAGATATAGAAGCACATTTCATACTGCTATGCCCTCTGCGATTAGTACTTTCTTGAATAATTAAGTTGGTACCGGACAGAATATGCTCAGTTACTATGGCATCTCAACCGTTAGATTGTCTGCCATTGGACGGTGTAAAAAGTTTCCAAGCACCGTAAAATACTTCTTGATTTGATCGGTGCCAACCCTAAATTTTAGCCGTGCTGCCACCAAAAAATTAAGGATTCTTTTACTTTCAGAGTAAACAAAATTTATCTAAAAAAACAACACAATAGAACAGGTAATGTGAAGCTAGCACTTGCAGAATATAAGGTATCTATATCAAAGGTTCGTACGTCGTTGTAAGCGTTCTTTGAAATATACATACATACATGCCTGCATGCATAACGTTGTGGTGTAATTAGGCCGTCAGTACCTGGCTTACAAATCATCACTTCTAAGCACTACCACACACATCGACATCACGGACGGTTCACAAACCACATCATAGATGATTTTGTGAACCGTTTATATCAAACTTTCAATGATGACTATAAATCATCACAGACGGTTTTCCAACTATCAGTGAAAAAGGTCATCCCAGATGGTTCCAATTTAGAACCGTATATGATGTGGTATCCCAGACGGTTCTGTGATGAGGCGCTCATCCAAGATGGCTCTTATTTAGAGCCATCCGTGATGTTGATTTTTCTTTTTCTTTTAGTAATTTTGTTTTTATTGCTAGCCTCAAGAAATGCTAGCCATGCCCTCTGAAATAAAAGACAGTACATAGCATCTCCAACATATTATTATGACATACATTTCAGAAATAAACTAGAATCACATAAACATACAGCGCACCTATTTTAGAAATCAACTCTGATCGCACATTACAATGGATAGCGCATCTATTTCAGAAATCAACTCACATATACAAAAAGCAATTGAATTCAGAACTAGGACTCACAAATCCACTGCACAAGATTCACAAATTAATCCAAATGGTATCTAACAAATTCACAACTCATCAGGCGAGGCTTAAGTGGCATTCGCCTTTTGGATTAATGACTTCACGCATCAAGAAGGCACATAATTATCCTCGAATACCTAATAGGTTAGCCTGTTCCAATGCAGATTCAGCGGATTGCCATGCTTGTCGATGGGAAGAGTAAAGTCTTGTGTGTATATAAATTAATAAGTAGAAACAATTGTTGCAAGATTGACAAACCTCTGTGACATTGGTCTTCTTTGAACCAATGTGGAGTTGCATGTTGTGGCAAACATATAATCTACATAGGTCAGTGCCCTTTCGCTGCTGGTGGCACTTCCAAATATATTAGGTTAATTAGTTCTGAAGGTATTATTATGGAGTGTGAAGGATTATTGCGTACTAGCGGATACCAAAAAGTTATAAGTATGTTTCAGCTTAGCTGGGTCCTTCCTGTGTGGCTCTCTAAGAGCTTTGTAGACAGAGAATGATGCATCGAGTAATTTTTTGATAGGCACCAAGTTGTGGGTGCCGCCCTTTTTGGATTCAAGGTAAATTACTCAGTTTTGTCTTGGTATGATTACGAGTAGAACCCAATGAAACCTACATAGGCATGTCATCATGGTCATTCAACCTATCTTCAAGCTATGTTATATAGTACAAATCAACAAGTATAGCAAATTGATGAAGCACTTACTCCGGGTTGTGGGGTAAAAGTATGAATTTTTTGTTCCATTAAGCCAGCAATACTTTTTCCACGTACTCGTGGGTGAGTTGTAAATTTTTGTCCATAGTTTGCTTGGACACTATGTGTGGGTCGAGGAAACCCACATGTTCTTCCCTTGCTTTTGCTTCCACGATAATGTATCTACATATAAAAAATCAAGGATCATATATATATATGACATTTATCGGTATGACACGAATGTACACCGTGATTGCACACACTTTACAATGTCCAGCATCTCATGAGGGATGCGTCGAGGGCATTAAGACTGTACAAATCAAACAAGTCATTGAAGTTGACCAAGAAGAAGCCATCTAAAAACCTATGTAAGAAATGCTCCTCCTTGAAGCTGACCGAGATACTCGAAGCCCGTTGTGCCACCCACTTGTTGGCTTGTTCCATGCACTAATCTTGCAATCTAACACATTCTAATGTAAGCATCTCCAGGCGCTCTTTCGAAACAAATGGCTGTCTTAGCTTGAATTTCTACGCAAACAGAACGTCATGGGTTGACGTGGTCATCCCTTTCGATTATGCCCTTGTCACACCCTCAACGTCTACCAAATGTCGTCTTCATGGGAGATGACTTGGCCTAAACTACAGTAATGGCTTGTGCCTAACGGGACATGGTAGCACATGGCTCCAGTAGTGCTTGTAGCTTCGGTGCTGCAGGGCGAGCATCGAAGGAGATGTCCTTCTTAGGCCATTGGATGAATGTGCCGATGGCATCCCCTAATATGATGATCTCTATTTGGGGCCATCTATAGCATGATGGCCTTGCAAATTTCACATGCACTATCAACATGGACCTTCGCGTAGCCCGGATCTAAAGTATGACCATACACAAATGCCCCTACACTGGATGGATACACATGCCTCTAAGCAGCCAGCAGGAGAACAGAGCCGTTGGCAAGCCTCACTTGGAGATTACACGATGTCGCTACCTACATAAGAGTACATAATTAATTATCTAACACATCAAACAGGTCTATCTAAGGAGCATTGTAGATATGTATACTACCCAGGTATCGTCGGGAGGAAATCTGGCGTCGTCCACATCCACCTCAAGGGCAGACGCGCAACTGTTCTGACGGTTAGTTGGGTTGAACAGCGACTGTGCTTCTTGGGCTTGCACATTCCGTGCCTGCCTCTTCGCAGCTGCCCTTTGCTCCATCCTTTTGTCAAAGCTTCTTAGCTGACTATTGAACTGCGCTCTCAGCCTTTCGTCAAGTCTTTTCTTAATCAGGGCAACTAGCCATTCCTTGTGCTCAACTTTGCTTTTCTTCCTACTCCAGTACGTGTTGGAGTCTTGTGGGAATCTCATTTTCTAGGGAACAAAAACACTTAGGCCTCGGGTGTGACTCGGGTGCTTCTTGTTTCCAAGGCCATGGAGAGTCTATATTTCTATCTGTCTAAAGTGAAAGAGCCCTATAAAGATTCCATGCTCAATGATATTAGGCATTAGGACTCTTCCTTATCAGTGAGGTTGGCAAAGGACACATCGCTCGAAGAAATGGGACGTGACCTTGCTCTTACCCAGTTTCGGGCACGTGGGTCCAAGATTGAGGCAAACAGCAATGCGACCTCCTTCTGGATTGCCTCATCATCCTCCCTTGTCCATTGTGTGATCTTGCCTTACCTAGTGGAGCTGAGTCTATGTGGGAGGGTATTTTTTGACTGGAAAATCTTGTGCGCCTCACTTTGATGCACGAACTCTTCCGTCGTCTTCATCTCAACAAATTGTTCCAACACATCTTCAGTGATGAACCCGTACTTTTGGAATGGATTTATTTTCTTGTTCACATAATTAGTGAAGAGGACGCTCTTAAAGTTCTTCCACGCCTTTCTCGCCACTAACAACTCATACCATCGCAGTGCGTGCATGGCGTCTTGTGGGAGCTCGAACAATGCGAAAATTTCTATCACCAGGCTTTCACACTCCTCATCTGTCAGCATCTTCCATGATGGATACATGATAGGGACCCTTTCATGCCCAACGATCCCGCACAATGTCTGGAATGCTGCTACGGCCTTAGGTGGTGTGGTAGGGGCCCCATCCTGCGGATTGACTGTTGTGATGGTATATCGGCTCTGGGCCTTTTATTAATCCCTCTTGGACCGCACCTTTGTTTTTCTATGTTGGGCGCCTCATTAGATCCATTCGGCGATGAGAAATGATGGGATGCCATCTTGTAATAAAGATCATAGAAGAGGTAGTTAGTAAATCAACAACTCATAGAGGGTCATAGAAGAGGAAAGAAAGTTAGGAGAAGCAAATTTAAGAGAAGGTAAGTTAAGAGTTGTTTTGTACATACAAGGTTAAGAGAAGGTAAGTTAAGAGAAGTAAACTTAAGAGAATCAATATTACTTACAAATGACAATATACAAAACAATTCATGATATTGATGTTTTTAGACATGAATATAAAAACTATGCATTAGGAGTGTTCTTAAGAGGCCTTCCAAAGTAGAGGGCGCTTTGACGGATTTGACCTATTTTTACTAGTCTTTTTAAGCATGTTTTTACTAGTTTTTTAATACATATATCTCATTATTTGTAATACATACATCTTATTAATTGTAGCACATATATCTGATTCTTTATAATACATACATCTCATTAATTACAATACGTACATACATCTACATATATATCATTAATTGCAATACAACTACACTTAAAATAAACATGCATGATGACCTCATCATAACTCCACTTGCTTATTCTTTTATAAATACTTAGCCCTTCACGATGATCAACGCGTGTGTAGCTAGCTTTCTTAGGTTGTTCTTCATAGAGCGTGATGCCAGTACCAATAGGAGGCAACTCATCAAACTGATTGTATTCTTCCTCATCTACCACATTCTCAACTCCGACAATCCTCCTTTTTCCCTGAAGAACCATGTGGCGCTTCTTGTTGGACAGGTCAATTACATAGAAGACTTGAACAACTTGGTTAGTGAGCACAAATAGCTCATCTTGGTATCTGACACTTTCAAGGTCCACAATACTGACACCATACTTGTCAACCTTCACATGCTACTGGTAAACCCAATGGCACCGAAAAAGGGGATCTTCAATAGTATGTAGTCGAGCTACCAATATTCCTCAATAAACCCATAGTACGAGCTCCTCATCGACCCAACGGTATTTAGTTCATCTATGAGAACACTGCTAGTTTGGCCTGTGCTCTTCATGTACTGATCTCTCATGTAAAATGTGTACCTATTTAAGTCGTATCCTCTCCATGCTACAACCGTAAATGCCAGCCCTTCTACCAGCCATGTCAGTATATCTCCGACCGAGCTTCCAGTGATGGGTTGTCACTCCTTCAACCATCTATTGAACTAAAGGTTATGCTGTCTGATGATCCAGGACTCCTCCGTGACGGATTCTCTTGACATAGCCAGTTCTTGTGCTCATCGACATATGGGGCCAAACAGCCGTGTGTTGCAAAACCGTGAAATGGGCTTTAGTGCACACAGCTGGATTAGGTGTGATTGCTTTTCTTTCGATGGTCCCAATACCCTGGAGCCTCCCCTCATGGCTTGATTGTGGCATACCTATCAGCTCGACCTAAGCCATGTAATCCATGCAGAATTCGATGACCTCTTCGGTTGCATAATTGTCGGGACCCGAATGTTCAAATCCGGACCCTCTGTGTTTTCAACACTAGTCCAGGATCACGCTAGTGCACACAGTCTCAACATCGATGAATATCACAATCATACACAGCGAAATAACAAATAGGTCTTTATTATAACGGAAAGCGATTGAGTCAACTTGAGGGTCAACTTACAAAAGTACGCCTCGCAGGGCAAAGTCTTAATTAAATAGACTGCAGCAAAAATAGATGACTCGTGGCGCCAACCAATATGCCACAGGCAACTGACTGGGCTCGCCCCCTAGTTCGTCGGCTCCTCCTGGAACTCCTCCTCCAATGCTGGCGTTGATTCCTCCTCAGCTGATGGTTGTGTTGTGGCAAGGGTGAGCACTTAAAGCACTCAGCAAGTTATGCACAGAATGCAATTCGAATAGCTACATGCATGGCTTATTCCAACAACAGGCTAAATGGTTCTTTTGCAATAAGTAACATTTATAAATAACAGTAGTAGATTGGAAAGCAGTAAAACAATAATAACAATAATAACTTTCACAATTACTTTCTTAAGTAAAGCATTTCTCATCCTAAACTAGTTCATCATTTCCAATATCAAGTATCCATAAACCCAAATTCATTTTTATAAAAGTCTAACCCTTGACTATAATCCCTGAGCAATGTCCAATACCGTGGACTCGGCTATTCAAATAGGTTGTACACTCTGCAAAGGTTATACACTTTACCCACAAGATACAATCAAACACCACCAAGGCGAGTGACCGTAACAAAGCCTTTACAATACTCCTTCTAGACCCAGTACTGCCCGCTATGGTTTCAACACTGAAGGGACTGGTTACCACACTGAGGGGCCCCCTCTTGCGCCATGTGAGTTTTCACCCGTATACCGGGAACCGACACCACCACGACAGTACCGAAATCTAGACATCACAAATTAATCAGTGAGGTCTGTCCCATTCCAGACTTGTGGCTGTCTGTTGGACTCAGTTCAAATTCTTGCAAGGTTAAGTCCTTAGGGTGACCAAGGCAAGATTACCCAAAGAATTCACAAGTGTCCAAATCAACAAAACCAAATACGACCTCCCATGTGCCACTCTTGGCCCACCAGAAATGATCTTGCCACTTGCCTCAGTCTAAATCATTTTATCACCCAGTTGATTACCATGCACCACGTGCCATCAACGTCATCAACAACACGTGTCATAACTTTCATAAACATGTTCCATATCTCATTAAGTCAAATTTAACAATTAATAATCCAAAACAGTGTTATCGATACGTTGCAGGGCTAAGCATACTACATACGATCTATTTAACCCATGTTGGCAAATTATTAATGTCCAACTAATATTCCATAATCTAGGGTGACAAATGATTCAGGGCATACAATTATTATAGACAAGGTGGCATACATCAAATAGGTCGTATAACTAATTCCCGAATTATTTAAAAGCGTTTTAAATTAAACTAGCATGCAATAATTCAAGTCAACATAATTACAAAAGTGGGATCAATATGGTCAAAGCATAACTTGCCTTGGAAAAGGTCCTATTCCTGGTCTTGGACTTGTTCTTGGGTCAAAACCTCTCCTTCGAACCTTCGGGCAATTCAACATCTACGCGAAACGAATAAATAAATAAAAATAGAGAACAACTCAAGTCCAAAAATTAAATAAAATTCACCATTAAAGAGATCTCAATTTTACTAAAATTTAGAAATTGGAATCACCTCAATCGGAGTTAAAACGCAAAAGTTATAGCCGTTTGAAGTTTGAAAATCAATTAAAAAGAATAATCCGAATTATTTCTTTTATTTTTCTATTGAAAAATCAGAATTATGATATCAACTGACGTCAGCACCGAATTTGAATTTCGGTCGAATCATTTTTCTAAAGGAAAATCGATTTATGGTGTCAGCATTGTGTCATCCGGTCCATATACTAGGTCCACGGCCGGTTGGGTCCACAGTTGACTCGGTTCACCAGACCACGTGTCACTGACATGTGGGCCCACTTGGGATGACGTCATGCTGACGTCAGCACGGCACGGTCCAACTCGGCTGACAGGTGGGCCCACCGATGATGTCATCATGATGACATCGATGACATCACGCCTGTGTAGCATAGCCGCTGACATGCGGGCCCTATGCTGACGTCATTGCTGACATTAGCGACGACCGGGCGCTGGCCTGTGCCGCTTTTGTTTTCGCACGTACATGGCGTGCGGTGATTGGTCTAGGCGCGATGCAATCTCACGCGTCCGTTCAAAAATCGACGGCCGAGATTCATCCGGATCTATACCACGCGAATTGATCCGATCCGTACAATCCAAAATGGACGGCTCAGATTGATCCGGACTCTCCGCGGCGATGGGGCTACGTGGATAGTCCCAGGCAGTGACACGTGCACGCATCTATGCCGTACATTCTAGATCCAACTGCTGCTACTAAATCTAATCGAACTATGCGATTCAATCTGGACCGCACATCTTTGATCCAACGGCTAGGATCAATCTAGTACTCTACTGAGCCATGCTACATGGCTTAATCCTAGCCACACATCTATGAATCTAACGGCATATATTAGATCCCATCTACGGCGACGAACTACCACTACGTGGCCTGATCTGGGTCATTCAATCTAGATCTAACGGTTAAGATCCAATCTAATTTACTACGATAACGTGCTACATGGACGAACCTGGGCCGTGCGATTGAGATCAGACGGTCGACGGAGCTCGTGGGGTTCAGCGATGTTGCGGCGGGGCTGGCTGGCCGGGGCTGAGGATGACGACCACCCTTGCAGCGTTTCCGCGTGACTCCGGCAAAGTGAGTGGTCCCCTTGCGCGCGCCTCCTCGCGAGTAACCCGAATCCAACCTTAGCTGCGGCGGAACGACGACGACGGTGCCCAAAACAATGGAAAAATACGGCAACAACCTTCGAACTTCAGCGAGCAATCCAGCGCAGGTGGCGACGGTGCAAACGACGAGACCTAGGGCAACGGAAAGAGAGCGGCGCGGTGAACAGGACAACGGTATTTATAGTGCATGGGCGTCCGTGTCCTGCCCAGAATCCGCGGCGGCTGTTGCGCAACAGCGGAGTCCGGCGGCGTTGCGGATTGGGTGACATGGCTCAATCTCCAGCATCCATCCGGTTTCAATCTAATGGTTCGCAGACTTCGAACATGCAGCGAAACCTCGGCCAACGAATCAAAATCGGACAGTCCACACGCGCACGCGACGTAGATGAACGGCAACCGTTAGATCGCAATACGGCAACTCATATCCTAGGGTTAGGGTTTCAGCGGATCGGGTTGCGGCGCGGGCTAACGGGTTTCCGGTTTGGGCGACGCGGTTGAACCCGTTAGGGTTTCCAGAATTCCTTTTTTATTTTTATTATTTAAATTAATTCCAAAAATTCAATTAAATTGATAAAAATAGCAAAATCTCAGAAAAATTCCAAAAAAATTCTGGAAAAATACTTTGAGACATTTTGGACTTAAATAAAATATTTCCAACAAAACTTTATATAAAACTTTTAAATATTTAAATAATTCAATAAAGGACTTAGTTCAAATTAAATCCAAATAAATTCCAAAAAATTCCAAAAATTCAAATAACTCAATAAATTCAATAAAAGCAAAAATTTGGGATGTTACAATAAACTTTGATAATGCTACCCTCCGGTCGAGATTGATTTCGTACGTAAGACTTGAGAATTCCAATGTACCTCTCGAATGGGTACATGCTACATATGAATATGGTCATGCACATCTTTATCTAGCTCATAAGGTGAACAATGAGATGGACTATGACATCAAAAAATGACAGAGGGAAATACATCTCAAGATTACATAGAGTCGTTACCACCTTGGCCTACAGAGCATTTAGTCTTTCGAGATTGATGACCTTTGAGCAATTATTTTAAAGAAATAACATAGTCTTGTTATTGTCTCCCAGACATTGCTCGGAAAGATACTTCTAATTTCCACAGGGAGAATCCGTGTCATAAGTACATGGAAATCATGAGACTTCATGCCAGTTAAACTCAAATCTTGCATCGAAACAAGTCTCTTCATGTTGAAAGAGTAACTGGATAGAACTTTCAAACCATGCAAGCATGTAACACCCCAATTTTTGCTTTTCATGTATTTAAATGAAATTTGGCATTTTTGAGAATTTTTGAAATTTTTTGTAATTTATTTGGATTTAATTTGAATTTATTCCCTTTTGAAATAATTAAAGAATCAAAAGTTATAAATAAAATTTTGTTGGAAATATTTTATTTGAGTCCAAAATCTCTCAAAGTATTTTCCAGATTTTTTTTGGAATTTTTTTGATTATTTTGCTATTTTTCTTGAATTATTTGAATTTATAGAAATTATTTTAATTATTAAATCGCTGGAAAACCAAGTCGGTTCCACTGTTCACCCGACCGAACCCGAGTCAGACTCGAGTCAGAGTCCGACTCGAGCCCGACCCGAACCACGTTCGAGCAAGACCCGAGCCCAACCAAACCCTAACCCCGCGACCGTCGGATCTTGATCCAACGGTCACGATTGTGCCACGTCACCCAATCTGAATCCCCGTTGGATTTCGCCGCCGCAGCCGAGTGGGCCTCATTTCGTGTGAGATTCATGGACGTTGAGGTCGGTATTTAAGTCCCCGAGCCACGCGTTGGATAGAGCTTTCCGAGACGCACCTAAACCCTAAAGCGCCACCGCCGGACTCGCCGTCGTCTAGCCAGGGGAGGTCGCCATAGTAGAATCGTGCTCAGCTGCCTTTCTTTGCCGTTTCTCGCCACGTCTGCTGTCCTCCGCCGCGTGGGTGCCCAGATCCTGAACCGCCACGACGAAACGCGTCGGAGGGTACCACTCATCTCGCCGGAACTGCACCAAAACGTCGTCGGGCTCGTCATCATCTTCATCTTCGGCAACCCCAGCTCCGCCGTGGCCAACATTGAACCCGCGAAGCTTCTCCGCCATTGGATCTCCATCGAACTACCGAGATTCGTCCACGTCACCCGTGAGTAATCTTCCACGTTGCAGTGTAGATCTAATCTCAACCGTTGGATCTAGATCCAACGACTTAGACTAAGCCACGTAGCCCGTAAACCACCGTGCTTAGATTAGATCTAGATCGTATGGTTAAGAATATCCCACGTTGTAGCAACAGATGCAATCCCAGCCGTCCGATCAAGATCGAACGGCGAGGATCGAGCCACATGCCGAGCGCTGGGTCATGCCACGTCGCCCCCAGTGATGCGGTGAAACCCGATCGGATCTCAGCCGCCCGATTCAAATCGAATGGTCCAGATTGACCGCGTTATTTCCAAACGCGTGAGGTTAGATCTGATCTCAGGCGCGCCCGATCGTCGCTGACGTCACGCGTGACGTCTGCGTGGGGCCTGCGTGTCAGCGGCTCAGTCCACCGTGCGGTGACGTCACCCGTGATGTCACGCTGACGTCACAGTGGGGCCCACGTGTCAGTCCGCTCAGCCGAGACGTGCTGACGTCAGCGCTGGAATCATTCGAGTGGGTCCCGCGTGTCAGTGGCACGTGCACTCGTGGACCGAGTCCATGGACCGGATGACGCAATGCTGACGTCATAATTCAATTTTTCAATAGAAAAATAATTCGGTGGAAATTCAATTTCCACGCTGACGTCATGTTGACGTCATAAATCAGGTTTTTCAATAGAAAAATAAATGAATTAACTCGGTTTATTCTTTTATTTGAATTTTCAAACTTCAAACACTTATAACTTTTTCATTTTAACTCCGATTTGGGTGATTCCAATTTCAAAATTTTTATAAAATTGATCCCTACATAATGGTGAATTTTATTTAATTTTTGGACACGATTTTTCTCTATTTATATTTATTTAATTGATTTTTCAAACTTTAAACGAGTATAACTTTTGCGTTTTAACTCCGATTTGGACGTTTCAAATTTCTAAAAATTTATAAAAATGTGATATCTCTGTTTATGAACTTCATTTGAATTATTGGACTCTTTTTGTCTACTATTTAATTATTTATTGCTATTTGCACGCGTTATGAGTAGAGGTTGAAGTGCCCGAAGGCTTCGAAGATGAAGTTTTGACCCAAGAGCTAGCTCAAGACCAAGACCAAGTACTTTCTGAAGGCAAGTTATGCTTGGACCATATTGATCCTATTTTTGAAATTAATTTAATTTAAATTATTGCATGCTAATTTAATTAGAAATTGTTTTAATTATTTCTGGGAATTAGATAAATGCCAAATTGCAGTATGACACCTTGACTATTTAATTAAGTACCATGAACCCTTGTCATCCTAGTGGTGGATATTTTGTTGGACATTACTAAACTGCCAACATTGGGTATTTAGACCGTTGTAGTAAATGGCTTAGACCTGCTACGTAAACATGACATGATTTTGGACAATCAAATGTTAATACTGACTTAATGAGATATTGAACTTGTTTTTGAGAAGTATCATGTGTTGTGATTGTTGATGGCACGTGGTGCATGGTAATCAACTGGGTTTGATAAATAGATTTAGACCGGGGCAAGTGGCAAGAATGATTTGGTGGGCCATGAGTGGCACCGGGGATATCGTTTTGGTTCTTCGGGTAGTCTTGCCATGTACATCCTAAGGATTTAACCTTGCAAGCCTTTGATCTGAGTCAAACGTGCAACCACATGTCCGTAATGGGACGGACCTAGTTGAGTAAGTTACTAATAACTTGCATGTGGTGCCTCGGGGTGTCAACTACACCTTTTGTGTAGCTTGAAAGGGGAGCGTACCAGGGCTATGGCATGGTACCCATCCAACGGTATGTCGGTCCCATACTTCGCCTCTGTTAAGGGAAGGGATGGTGTATGACAAAAGCCGGAGAGGTTCACTTGTTTAGTTTGCGGTCTCTGAAAGGCTTTGTTACGATCACTCGCCTTTGTGGTGTTTGACTGTATCTTGTGGGTAAAGTGCATAACCTCTGTAGAGTGTACAACCTATTCGAATAGCCGAGTCCACGTTATTGGACACTGCTGGGGGATTACAGTCAAGGGTTAGACTTTAATGAAAACAACTTGGACTTGAAAAGTTTGGTTGGGTTTATTGATGACGTTGATGGAAATGTATATTAGGAAAGGGAAGAATGTTTACTCAACTCCTGGAAAAGTTATTGATATTATCTTTACTTTTACTGCTTTCGAATCTACTTATGCTACTTGTTAAATGTTGTTTACTGCAAATGCACCTGTTAGCCTATCCTTTGTACCATGCCATGCATGTAGAATATCAGTTGCATCGTGTGCATGACTTGCTGAGTACCAAGTACTCACCCCTTGCAACAATACAACACCAGTTGAAGAAGAAGCGACGCCAGCTTTGGAGGAAGAACTTCAGGAGGAACCGTCCATCTAGGGAGCGAGCCCAGTCAGTTGCCTGTGGTATACTGGATGGCGCCACGTTGATACTTTTATTTCGCCACAATTTATTTTCTTTAATAAGTTTTTGCCCTGTGTGGCGTACTCTTGTAATTTGACCATAAGGTCGAGCAACCAGTTTGGTAATTTTTAATTAAAGTACTTATTATTTCGTTGAGTATGATTGTGATATTACCGATGTTGAGACTGTGTGCACTAGCCTGATCCTGGACTAGTGCTGAATACACAAAGGGTCCGGATTTGCAAATTCGGGTCCCGACAAAGCACTAGCATAGTTTAGTTCTCTCAGCCTTGAATAGAGTGTAACAAGCAGGTTCGTAGTATGTTTGGCCTTTATCAGTATCTTTCTTTTACACCCCGGCATCTAGTATGCCCTGGATGTCACCAACATAGCAAGAATAGGAACTAAATACCACAATTAATAATAAATTGCAGCAAGGGTGTAAATGCTTGAAATGAAATTTTGGCAGCATATACTTTGTTTTTCCATAGATTTTAGCATCAATAATCATAACATGGAAAGATAGCATAATAGAGAACAATTCTAACATGATAGCTAAGGATTTCATCAACCATTCAAGTCCATCACATACCTTACCCATCACATAAACCAATTATAAATAAACATTGAATCATGGGCATCGACGAGGCAATTAACCATTATAACATTGAGCCAAATGACCAACATAAATGAGGGAAACGTTGGGTGGTGTTTATTTGAATGAAGTTATGTGTGGATGTGCATCTAGCTCCCTTTCCCACATGCCGAACTCAAGGTACCTAAAAAAAACATCAAACAACAAGCGTAAGCTCATCACTGAGCAAAGTGTACTGTAATGGATTAGAGCATCAACATTAATCAATAGCAACATTATTACATATCATAACACATCGTCATAAGCATCTCATAGTACAACTTCATAAACATCTCATAATCATCTCCATGAACATCTCATAATCATCTTCATTCATGCAATGCAATGCGATGCGATGCACATGTCTCTTTGAAGCACATACCGGTATTGCCGAGTGCACACCCATCGGCATGCACCCTCTTTCCCCTTCCATCCCGTAGATGGAGGGTGCCTACTCCTCGCTTCCATTCACAACCGTGGATGGAATCACGAGGTAGGTCTTATTCAATGGCGCTCCGGATTAGTCATAACTTTCTCACCGACCTTATCGGACTAGTTATGACTTTCTCACCAACCTGGCCAGTTCTCATGCCATGTATGCAAATATGACATAAACATAAACAACTTGCACATAAACTCAACTAAACACGGCATAGCATCATATTAATCCATTTTCATCATATCGCAAGTAAGAGTCAATCATGGCATCATAACATAAAACATGTGTCAACCATCTCAATATCAAACATTGCGGCTCCCTAAGCCACAACCACTACAATACACTTGCCTTAACCCTTCGGAACGGTGTGGCGAGATGATGATGCCACTCCTGGGGTCACACCACCTGCAAATACTTGTTTTCCACTCAATATCTTACCACCCAAGCAAGTACAAAAATCAGAACACAACGATTCTACCTGAAACCCCGAAAACCTGAAAAACAGACCAATCTGTCCGTCGGGACAGCGGGCTTCCAACAATCATAACTTGAGTTCTAGGACTCCAAATTAAGTAAACGAGTACATTTTCTCATAGATTAGGAAATTTCATAGCTTTTTCTAAGTATTGGGAAAAACTGATTCGGCCTCTAAAATTACCTAATCTACAGATCCACCCGATCTGTCCCAATCGCGTCACAGTTTTGAACACGTTCGGTAAAACAGCCATAACTTTCAAACGGCTGATCGGAATTACACGTTCTTGGTGTCCACTGAAAGGTATTGTATATCTACAACTTTCTCAACATACGGACGACCAAAAAACACATCTAAAATTGCGAAATCTTAAGCCCTATGTCGGACGCCCAATCTGCCCGAAACAGAACACCATGCAAACTCTAGATTTCATCAAATCTAACTAATGGCAGCACAACCTTTTGATCTAATAGCATGAAATCCTCCATTAACACAGCACCTAATCCACCCCAAAGGTTTCCCATCCCCATACCTTAGCCCGACGAACGAAGAACCGACGAACACGCCTCCCGATCGCCCGATCTTCCTCCACGCGCCAATCCCACCAGATCCTCTCGTTGTGGAGCACCCCAACAGCGTGGAAGAGCGTGGCAGCAAGGGGTGGGGTGGAGCTCACATAGGGCTGGCTAGAGGTGGTGGGGAGGAAGAGGAAGGAGGGGCGCATGGCATGGGGTGGGGGAGAGAGAGGGTGGCGGCTAGGGTTTAAGGGAAGAGGGGTGGGGCGCAATGGGTAGGGGCAATAGGGTTTGCTGCCCCCAACCCTCCCACATGGGCCAAGAGCACCCACCTTCAGCCCAACTAGGTCCCCCAAGGCCCAAACTCCCCCGAAAGGGCCCAAACACCCGAAAACGGCCCAAAACATGATATAAAGTCATACCGTAATACCGTAATCTATAAAGTCCCATTCTAAAATGTCTCTTTCCATAATGTCACATCCCGTGATGTCACACTTTCGGTGCTAACTCAGGTTTGATGCCCATATCGGTCAAGTCAAGCTGTGCATTGATACTGCCATTTGTTTTACCCTTAATATTCAATAAGAGACTAATCAAGCTATCACACACATTCTTCTCTATGTGCATCACATCGATGTAGTACCGAAATTGTAGGTACTCCCAATAAGGTAGTTACAAAAATATTGATATCTTCTTCCACAATCTCTTCTCACGGGTCCTCGATTTACATCCCTTTCCAAGCGCAGCATCTAAGTTCTTAACCATATCATGAATGTTTGTCCCGCTTAAAGGCTTTGGAGCTAAACCGTCTTTGGTCATTCCGTCAAATTGTTTCTTCATCTTGTGGTGTGAGTGATTCCTCCAAAGGAACCTACGGTGACGTATATACACAATTTTGCACGAGTGATTCAGACACACACTCTCGATATCATGCAAGTAGTGAGTACATGCTTTGGCTCCTTTTGTACTCTGTTCTGATAGGTTAGCAAGGGCAGGATAATCATTTATGGTGCAGAACAATAGGCCATACAAACTGAAATACTCTCATTTGTCAGCATCTGTCGGGACCCCGAATTTGCAAATCCGGACCCTCTGTGTATTCAGCACTAGTCCAGGAACGCGCTAGTGCACACAGTCTTAACATCGGTATATATCACAATCATACCAAACGATACTATCAAAGTACTTTATTTAAATAATCAAAGGGTTACTCGACCTTATGGCCAAGTTACAAATATATGCCTTGCAAGGCAGAACTTATTAAAAGAGAAATAATAGCAGCGGAAAATCAAATAAACTTCGTGGCGCCATCCAGTATACCACAGTGCAGTGGTGGGCTCGCATCCCTAAGTAGACGGGTCCTCTTGGAGTTCCTCCTCTGAAATCGGGCGTAGTCTCCTCTTCAACTGGTATTGTGTTGAGGCAAGGGTGAGTACTTGGTACTCAACAAGTCATGCCTGAGAATGCAAGCTAATATACTATATGCATGGCTTAGTACAAAGGAATAGCTCAGGGTATATTTGCAGAAATGACTTTTGACAAGTAATATAAGTAGATTCGAAAGCAAAGAGAAATAAGTAAAGCATAAATAACTTTTCAAGAAGTTTAATAAACATTTTTCCCATCCTAAACCATATTTCCATCATCTTCCTTGTTAAACCAACCCATCTTTTTCAAAACCAAGTTATTTTGAGAAAATCTAACCCTTATTGTAATTCCAGAGCATTGTCCATCATCAGTGGACTCCGGCTATTCAAATAGATTCTACACTCTGCAGAGGTTATGCACTTTACCCACAAGATACAATCCACTCACCACGTCGGTAGTGAATCGCCATACAAGAGTATGCGAATGAGCGATCATAACAAAGCCTTCGGAAGCCTCAAACAACACAGTGGTCCTCTCCAGACGTGCTCTACACCATCCCTTCCCTTAGCTAAGGCGAAGTATGGGACCAACACACCGTTAGATGGGTACCTGGCCACAGCCACGATACGCTCCCCGCACAATCACACAAACGGTGTAATCGACACCCTGAGGCTCCACAAGTGAGTCCTTAGCGACTTAGTCAACTAGGGGCCGTCCCATTCCGACCATGTGGTTGCAAGTATGACCCAGTTCAAAGGCTTGCAAGGTTAAGTCCTTAGAGTGACCAGGGGCAAGACTACCCGAAAAACCAAATCAACACTCCCAATGCCACACTGGCCCACGATTACTCTTGCCACATGCCCCGGCCGAAATCGTTTATCAAACCCGATTGATTACCATGCACCACGTGCCATCAACATCACATGATACTTTTCCAAAACAGGTTCAATATATCATTAAGTCAATATTAACATTTAATTATCCAAAATCATGTCATGAGCACGTAGTGTGTCTAAGCAAAGATACTACAACGATCTAAACCCATGTTGGCAATTTAATAATGTCCAACTAGTAAACCACAACTAGGGTGACAAAGGGTCATGGCACATACTTAAGTAATCAAGGTGTCATATATCAAATTGGTATTTATCTAACCCCTGTGTTTAAACAAAGTATCTTTCTAATTGAACTAGCATGCAATAGTTTAAATCAAAATAGATTTCAAAATGGGATCAACATGGTCAAAGCACAACTTGCCTTCAAAAAGCACTTGCTCTTGGTCTTGAGTTGGATCTGAGTCAATACTTCTCCTTCGAATCCCTCCCAGGCACTTCAACGTCTACTCGTAAAGCGTGCAAATAGCAAATACACAATAAACACTATGCAAAAGATCCCAAAACTCCAAATAAAATCCATAAACAGAGAGAACATAATTTTCTGGATTTTTAGAAACTGGAATCGTCAAATTTGGAGTTAAAGCATAAAGTTATGATTATTTAAAGTTTAAATAATCAATTAAATAATATTACAGAGAAAACTTTAGTCCAAAAATTAAATAAAATTTATATTTAGGTAGGTCTTAATTTTATACAAATTTAGAAATTTGAATCGCTCAAATCGGAGTTGAAACGCAAAAGTTATAAGCGTTTGAAGTTTGAATCTAAATTTGTAATCATTATTCGAATTAATAAATCATTTTCTTTTTTCGGAAATTAATTATTGCGTCGGCATGGACACGTGGCAGCTCCTGATTGGCCTGGCGGCGTCGGCCGTCCATGGGCTTGGTCCACGCTCGGCTCGGGTCCACGGTTCACGTGACTGACATGTGGGACCCACCCGTCAGTGCGGGGTCTCACGCTAACACGGCTGACGTGTGGGCCCTCTGACATGCGGGGCCCGCGTGTCAGGGACACGCGCTCACACGCTGCGACGGCCCGGCCGCGTCGGTCCAACTTCCCGACACGTGGCGCAATCTCGTCCGTTGGTTTGAAAATCAACGGCGCGGATTAGATCCAGGGTTAACACGTTGAAACTACTCGATGCTCGTGGGCCGTTCGATCTAGATCGGACGGTCCAGATCTAATCCTATAATCGCACTGCTACAGCACGTGGCGATTGTGAACCGTTGGATCTTGATCCAACGGTCCAAATCTAATCGGGTTTGGAACACGTGATCTCACCTCAACCGTTCGATCTGGATCTCGACGGTCCTCCGAGCTCGCGACGGCGATGGTTTCACTGCGGCGCTGGCTTGACCGAGACGGGACGACGACTAAGGGCGCGGCGCCACGGGTCTTCTCCGGCGAGATGAAACCTCCTTCGGTGCCTCGTCGCGGGACTCGGATCTGGGCTCCTTCTCGGCGGAAGACGACGGACGGCGGAAAAGCGGCGCAAACGCGGCGGAGGGAAGAGACAACTCCGGCGGCGATTGCGGCTCAACGGCGCGGCTTCGGCGTAGATGGCTCGGGAAACGGGTGCGCAGGGCGAGGGCAACCTCGGGGGCGCCTCATGCTTTAAATAGCCTCGGCGTTCGTGCTGAGCGGAAACCTAGTTCGTTACTGGCGGCGGCGGCGAGTCCGGCTCGGACTCGGCGAAGACGACGAAATCGTGGCCGCCCACGTGGCACGATCGACGGCCACGATCGACGGGCGATCGGATCCGGCCGGATACGGCTCGAGCCGTCTGGTGATCTCGGCCGTTGGATCTTGATCCAACGGTTGGGATTGATTAGGGTTAGAGTGGGTTCGGTCGAGTCAATCGGCTTGGGTCGGACTCGAGTCCGACTTCGGTCGGATGAAACGATACTTGACCCGAGTTGGATTTTCCAGCGATTTAATATTTAAAATAATTCCCGATAATTCATTTAATTCATTAAAAATAGCAAATGACTCAGAAAAATTCGAGAAAAATTACGGAAAATATTTTGGATCATTTTGGACTCAAATAAAATATTTCCAACAAAAATTTATTTGCAAATTTAAATTCTTTAATTATTTCAAAATGGAATAAATTCAAATAAATTCCAAATAAATCCAAATAAATTCAGAAAATTCCAAAAATTCACCAAAGTGCCAAATCACACATGAATTTAAGAAAAGCAAAATTTTGGGGTGTTACAAACCTCCCCTTAATAGAATCTCGTCCCGAGATTGGGGGCTTACTAAAGGAATAGGTTTGGAAATTCTTTCTTCAAATCCTCTTCGCTCCCAAGTCGCTTCACTTTCTTCATGGTTGCTCCATTTGAACTCTGAGAATCGGGTTGACTTGTTTCTAGTTTCCCGATCCATTGTGTCTAGAATCCTCACAGGTGCTCCTTATAAGTCAAATCTTCTTGCAACTCAATTGACTCTAGCGGTGTCTGTTCCTCAGGAACTCGGAGACATTTCTTCAATCCAGGACACATGGAATACATCATGTACCTCGCTAACGCATCGTGGCAACTCGGTGATAAGCAACTCGCCTCTGCGGCTCAAAATCTTAAATGGTCCAACATAGCAGGGTGCGAGTTTCCCTTTGGCATGGAACCTCTTAACTCCCACGAGGCGTAACTCGAGGTATACAAAGTCTTCGGTTCAAAACTCAAATCTCGGCGACGATTGTCAAGATAACTCTTAGTCGAGATTGGGCTATCTTCAACCTTTCCCTAATTATGGCGATCTGCTCTTGACCTCTTGAAGAATATCAGGCCCAAAGACACGGCGCTCGCCGGTCTCATTCCAATTCAATGGTGTCCGATGAGTCGACCATCTGATGCCTCAAAAGGTGACATCTGTAGAACTAGCCTGATAACTATTGTTGTAACTAAACTCGGCATACGGCAAACTTTTATCCCAAGAGGTAGCATAAGCCAATGCACAAGCTCTTAACATATCCTCGAGATCTGGTTGACTCTTTCTGGCCCGCCCATCCGTGTGGATGATAAGTCAGATCTTGAAGTTCAAACGGGTCCCCATGGCTTCATGCAACTTATTCCCGAGAACCTTGAGGTAAATTGGGTACCTCCGTCTGATACAATCCTCTTTGGCACTCCGTGCAAACAAACAATCTGATCATGTACAACTCGCTAACTTATCTCCGAGTAAGTGGTCTTTCTGAGGATAAAATGGGCTACTTTAGTCAAGCGATCCACTATAACCCATATGGAGTCATAACCTCCTTGAGTCTTCGACAAACCGGTAATGAAATCCATTCCGATTTCCTCCACTTCCACTCAGGTATTTTTAGCGGTGTAGCAATCCTGCTGGTTTCGATGCATTGCCTTGACTCTCGGCATATGTCGCACAATGCAACATGCTCGGCAACTTCACGTTTCATACTCGGCCACCAGAATCTCTCCTTGAGATCCTCGATACATCTTGGCGCTTCCAGGATGAATCGAGTACTTGAGTCATGGGCTTCTTCCAAAATCACCGCTTTAACTCCTTTTTGTTAGGCACACAAATGCGATCCTTCATCCACAACGTGCCTTGTTCATCCAATTTGAAGTCCTCTGCCCTGCCTTCCTCCTTGATGGACTTAATCCTGCGGATCCTGTCATCATCCTTCTGTCCTTCTCGGATCTGATCCTCTAGGGTAGGCTTTACTTCCAATGCGGCCAAGAATCCGCTAGGTACAACCTCAATCTTCATCTTTCGAAAATCCTCACATAACTCATCCTGACTTGTGGCTAGCAACGCACTCACGGTATGGCTTTTCCGGCTCAGAGCGTCGGCTACCACGTTGGCCTTCCCGGGATGGTAATGGATTCCAACATTATAGTCCTTGATCAACTCTAGCCATCTCCTTTGCCTCATATTCAGATCCGACTGGGTGAATATGTACTTAAGGCTCTTATGATCAGTATACACCTCACATCTGTTTACAATAAGATAGTGACGCCATATCTTCAAAGCATGCACTACGGCAGCTAACTCTAGGTCATGTGTCGGATAATTTTCCTCATGCGGCCTCAACTGCCTTGATGCATAAGCGACGACCTTTCCATTCTGCATCAGCACACATCCAAGTCCTTGGCGCGATGCGTCACAATAAATATCGAAGCTTTGAGCAACATCCGGTAGAACTAACACCGGTGCTGATGTCAATCGCTTCTTCAGCTCCTGAAATCCTTCCTCACACTCTGGCGTCCATGCAAACTTCTTTTCCTTCTTCAGCAATTGCGTAAGAGGTTTCGCAATTGTCGAAAAGCCTTCGATGAAACGGCGGTAATATCCTGCCATTCCAAGGAAACTCCGAATCTGGGTCACAGTCTTCGGCTGCTCCCAATGTAACACAGCTTCTACTTTGCTTGGATCCACAGCGACTCCCTCTGCGGTCATTACATGTCCAAGAAACTCCACCTTGTCCTTCCAAAAATCACACTTGCTGAACTTGGCGAAAAGTTGTCGTTTCCTCGGCTTTTCCAAAACTCGCCTTAAGTGTTCGGCATGTTCATCCTCTGTCTTGGAGTAGACTAGGATATCGTCTATGAACACGACGACAAACTTGTCCAAATATTCCATGAACACCTTATTCATCATATTCATGAAATAAGCTGGCGCATTAAATCGGCCCAAAGGACATAGCTGTAAACTCGTAATGTCCATATCTTGACGAGAATGCAGTCTTGAATATCTTCGATCGGATCTTCAATCGATGGTATCCCCGATCTCGGATCAATCTTGGAGAAAACTCCGGCTCCTCTCAGCTGATCAAACAAATCATCAATCCTGGGTAGCGGATACTTATTCTTCACGGTGACTTCATTGAGTGCATTGTAGTCAATGCACATCCTGAAACTCCCGTCCTTCTTCTTGACAAACAAAGCGGTGCTCCCACGGTGACGAACTCGGTCGATAAATCCTTTCTCCATTAACTCCTCTAGTTGTTTCTTCATTTCTACCAACTCCTCGGTAGACATCCGATAGGGTCTCTTTGCTTATCGGTCTTTGTACCGTACAAGCTCTATCACAAACTCTATGTCCCTCGTCTGGCGGCATACGGTAGATCTTGGGGAAAACATCAGGTACTCACTCACTCTGGAACATCCTCTATGCTGATTGCCTTGGTACTGTTAACCATCAATTGTCCATCTCTAAGCTGCAGTGGCTTGAAATTCCACTTTCTTCCCACACGGGCTCTCAAGCGAGATAGTTCTTCGTCCACAATCCAATACTGACCTTGTGTTTGGATAACCAATCCATTCCCAATATAACATCTAAGGTGCAGGTCTCCAAAATTATAAGGTTTGCTAGGAACTCTATTCCATCTATTAGTATTCTCACCCAGGAACATCCTACTTCCGTTCGGAGTTCGGAACCAGGGTTTGAACTAACAGCATGCACTTAAGTCTTGCCATTCTCAAGTCATTTCTAGTAGCAAAGCCTTGCGAAACAAGCGAATGCTAAGCTCCAGAGTCAAACAAAATCATGCAGGTGTAATCGAGTTAACAAGTAACTTACCCAAGATTTATCGCTCTGTAGCATTTTGCAAAGGTATCTGCGGTGACATGGTTGACTCGGCCTCTCACCACGATGCAGGTGTGGCTCTGGTCTGGCGTCCTAGCTGGGGTGGTTCCTAGATTGAAGCGACGGGGTCGCTCTCGCTGTCTTCTTTGGACAGCTGTTGGCAAAGTGTCCTGGCTCGTTGCGATTGTATGCGTCTCAGCATTCCTGTTGCTTGTTGCACAGGGTAGCGTTTCTAGCGGGGTCTGGTAGTTACGGTAGCGCAGGTCTTGGTCTTTGAGGAGGTGTCCTTGTTGCATTACGTGGTTGGAATCGAAGAATTGATTTGGTGCAACTCTCAGGCCATTGCGTTCACGCGTGATCCTTCTTTGTTGCATCCTGCGCTTCTGTTCTCATCCGGTTCCTTGCGCTTGTCCTCAAGAATAAGCGCCTTATTCACCAACTCTTGGAAATCTGGAAAGGTGTGGGTGATCAACCCTACTTGCAATCTGAGTTAAGTCCCTTCATGAAACGAGGTATGCGGATTTATCTCGTCGCTACATCCTCAGTGCGTGGCGTGCTAGCTGTGTGAACTTGTTCAGTAGTCGGCCATCGGTGATTACCTTGCTTGATGCCCTGAACTCCTCCTTCTTAAGGTCCATGATTCCTTCAGCACGTGATATCTTGTCGAATGCAAATGTGAACTCTTCCCAAGTGATATCTTGAGGGTTCTCTGCGTGTACGAAGTTCTCCCACCATTCGTAATTTGTTCCTTCCAAGCTGATGAGAAGCGTAAAGTACCTTCTCATTCCCTATGCATTGAGCTATGTGTAGCTTCCTCTCGATTGATCTTAACCAATCATCGGCTTCCAATGGATTGGCATTCCCGGAAGAAAGTGGGTGGGTGAGTCCTCATGAACTCGATAGTCTTGTATTACGGCGTGGTCACGATTAACTTGATTAGCAAAGATGGCTCGAAAGCGATGACGTGCTGCATTTGTTGCATCATAGCATGCATCAGCGGGTCCGAGCAGCAAGAAATGCTCCAAAATTCTGCACATCCAAAGGGCGGTCTTTGGTGCTCCATCATTGGGGTTTTACGTTGGCGAGATCCACTCCCATTGCTTCCAAGGTTCCCACGGGTGTTCACCATCTGCTGATTGCTCTAGGTTTAGAGATGAGAGGAAACAAGAATAGACAAGTAATATGGAACTTATGCGGGCGAAAGGGGTAACTTTAAGGTCCATCTTTATTATTAATAACTTGGTATGGCTGCTTACAATGCCTAAGGGCCTTGCAACACATCTTGCACACTCAGCAAACAAAGCAAATCCAAATCGAACTAACTCTGGAGTCTAACGCCTAAAGGGTGACTCTTTATTTTATGACGCGACTCGGCGAAGGAGTCTCACTATAGAACCTATGCTCACTCATCGAGAAAACCTCCACGGCCTGGATGCGGGTCTTTGTGGCATAAGGCGCGAAACGATCGCCATGTCCAAAGAACTATGTCATCTGTGGTAGTCGAAGAAGCGGTGTCCTCATCGAGATCGACTCCTCTGGATCGCTCATGTAGCTCAAATCTGGCTCTGAGTGCAGTCCGTACAAAGTCATCTCCAACTCGTCAATCCTTCGTAGAAGGTGTGCCACATACTCTTGAGCTTCCCGCCATCATCTGTTCTTCTCTGTCGTGATCTCCTTGCGGGCCTTACTGTAGCTCCTTGCTTGTATTATCTAGTACATCCTCCTGGGCGGCGACAAATCGTGCCAACCGTGTGTAACCGTGGCATCCTCATCCTGAATCTCCTTCGGGTCAAGAAGGTTATCGCTGCTTGTGGATGGTAACGGAACACCGTACTCTCAATTCTCTGGCGTGAATCGGGTAATGTGCCGCATTGCTCGTCGTGATACTTCTTGGATACCCATACGCATTGTAGACCTTCTAGCGGTGCGGTGTATCGGGCGATTGCACAGGCCCTTTTTCCTAGCAGTACCTCAATCCTCACGTCACAAGCCTTGATCAATCCCGCTTGTCCGATCACTTCCACTTGATATTGGGGCTTCTCAAAATCTCAGAGAGTCTGTAGCATATGCCAAAGTTCCTTGGCGTGACCAACTCCCGAGATCAACGTGGTTGAACTCTTCCTCCATCTGTCACAAGCGTGCTTTACGTAAGAACTTCGGAATTTTCGGTTGTGACAAGGTAAGGGAAAATTTCAGCAAGAGACAAGAAAAGAGTGAAGGGGATAAGTCAAGATGTCATTTCTTATCTTCACAAATTTTTAGCTTTAGAAAATAGGTTTTATCCTCACTACGACCATTCTAACTTAGGGTTGAGCCTACAGTCAAGTATGGCTCTGATACCACCTCTGTCGGGACCCCGAATTTGCAAATCCGGACCCTCTGTGTATTCAGCACTAGTCCAGGAACGCGCTAGTGCACACAGTCTTAACATCGGTATATATCACAATCATACCAAACGATACTATCAAAGTACTTTATTTAAATAATCAAAGGGTTACTCGACCTTATGGCCAAGTTACAAATATATGCCTTGCAAGGCAGAACTTATTAAAAGAGAAATAATAGCAGCGGAAAATCAAATAAACTTCGTGGCGCCATCCAGTATACCACAGGCAACTGACTGGGCTCGCATCCCTAAGTAGACGGGTCCTCTTGGAGTTCCTCCTCTGAAACTGGCGTAGTCTCCTCTTCAACTGGTATTGTGTTGAGGCAAGGGTGAGTACTTGGTACTCAGCAAGTCATGCACAGAATGCAAGCTAATATACTATATGCATGGCTTAGTACAAAGGAATAGCTCAGGGTATATTTGCGATGCTTGACTTTTGACAAGTAATATAAGTAGATTCGAAAAGCAAGAGAAATAAGTAAAGCATAAATAACTTTTCAAGAAGTTTAATAAACATTTTTCCCATCCTAAACCATATTTCCATCATCTTCCTTGTTAAACCAACCCATCTTTTCAAAACCAAGTTATTTTGAAAAATCTAACCCTTATTTGTAATTCCCGAGCATTGTCCAAGACCGTGGACTCGGCTATTCAAATAGATTCTACACTCTGCGAGAGGTTATGCACTTTACCCACAAGATACAATCCACTCACCACGTCGGTAGTGAATCGCCATACAAGAGTATGCGAATGAGCGATCATAACAAAGCCTTTGGAAGCCTCAAACAACACAGGTGGTCCTCTCCGACGTGCTCTACACCATCCCTTCCCTTAGCTAAGGCGAAGTATGGGATCAACACACCGTTAGATGGGTACTGGCCACAGCCACGATCGGCTCCCCGTACAATCACACAAGCGGTGTAGCGACACCCTGAGGCTCCACAAGTGAGTCCTTAGCGACTTAGTCAACTAGGGCCGTCCCATTCCAGACCATGTGGTTGCAAGTATGACCAGTTCAAAGGCTTGCAAGGTTAAGTCCTTAGAGTGACCAGGGCAAGACTACCGAAAAACCAAATCAACACTCCCAATGCCACATGGCCCACGATTACTCTTGCCACATGCCCTGGCCGAAATCGTTTATCAAACCCAGCTTGATTACCATGCACCACGTGCCATCAACATCACATGATACTTTTCCAAAAGCAGGTTCAATATATCATTAAGTCAATATTAACATTTAATTATCCAAAAATCATGTCATGAGCACGTAGCGAGTCTAAGCGTTATACTACAGCGATCTAAACCCATGTTGGCAATTTAATAATGTCCAACTAGTAAACCACAACTAGGGTGACAAAGGGTCATGGCACATACTTAAGTAATCAAGGTGTCATATATCAAATTGGTATTTATCTAACCGAGTGTTTAAACAAAGTATCTTTCTAATTGAACTAGCATGCAATAGTTTAAATCAAAATAGATTTCAAAATGGGATCAACATGGTCAAAGCACAACTTGCCTTCAAAAAGCACTTGCTCTTGGTCTTGAGTTGGATCTGAGTCAATACTTCTCCTTCGAATCCCTCAGGCACTTCAACGTCTACTCGTAAAAGCGTGCAAATAGCAAATACACAATAAACACTATGCAAAAGATCCCAAAACTCCAAATAAAATCCATAAACAGAGAGAACATAATTTTACGGATTTTTAGAAACTGGAATCGTCAAATTTGGAGTTAAAACGCAAAAGTTATGATTATTTAAAGTTTAAATAATCAATTAAATAATATTACAGAGAAAAACTTTAGTCCAAAAATTAAATAAAATTTATATTTAGGTAGGTCTTAATTTTATACAAATTTAGAAATTTGAATCGCTCAAATCGGAGTTGAAACGCAAAAGTTATAAGCGTTTGAAGTTTGAATCTAAATTTGAAATCATTATTCGAATTAATAAATCATTTTCTTTTTCGGAAATTAATTATTGCGTCAGCATGGACACGTGGCAGCTCCTGATTGGCCTGCTGACGTCAGCCGGTCCATGGGCTTGGTCCACGCTCGGCTCGGGTCCACGGTTCACGTGACTGACATGTGGGACCCACCCGTCAGTGCGGGGTCTCACGCTAACACGGCTGACGTGTGGGCCCTCTGACATGCGGGGCCCGCGTGTCAGGGACACGCGCTCACACGCCAGCGTCGACGCTGACCGCGTCGGTCCAACTTCCCGACACGTGGCGCAATCTCGTCCGTTGGTTTGAAAATCAGCGGTAGCGGATTAGATCCAGGGGGTTAACACGTTGAAACTACTCGATGCTCGTGGGCCGTTCGATCTAGATCGGACGGTCCAGATCTAATCCTATAATCGCCTTTGCTACAGCGCGTGGCGATTGTGAACCGTTGGATCTTGATCCAGCGGTCCCGGATCTGTCGGGTTTGGAACACGTGATCTCACCTCAACCGTTCGATCTGGATCGGCGGTCCTCCGAGCTCGCCAGGCGGCGATGGTTTCACGCGCCGGGCGCTTGGCTTGACCGAGACGGACGACGACCAAGGGCGCGGCGCCACGGGCTTCTCGGCGAGATGAAACCTCCTTCGCCAGTGCGTCTCGTCGCGGGACTCCGGATCTGAGCTCCTTCGCTGGAAGACGACTGACGACCCGGAAAACTACAAGTAAACCGCAATGAGGGAAGAGACAACTCCGGCGCAGCGATTGCGGCTCAACGGCGGCGGCTCGAGCGAGATGGCTCGAGGAAAGCAGTGCGCAGAGGACGAGGGCAACCTCGGGGGCGTCTCATGCTTTAAATAGCCTCGGCGTTAAGTACCCTAAACGGAAACCTAGTTCGATTCTGGCGGCGAGCGCGGCGGCGAAGTCCGGCCGGACTTCGGCGAAGACGGCAAAATCGTGGCCGTCCGCATTAGCACGATCGGCGACCACGATCGCGCAGCGCGATCGGATCCGGCCGACACGGCTCCGAGCCGCAGACGGCCGATCTCGGTAGTTGGATCTTGATCCAACGGTTGGGATTGATTAGGGTTAGGAGTGGGTTCGGTCGAGTCAACTGGCTTGGGTCGGACTCGAGTCCGACTCGGTCGGATGAACAGTACTTGACCCGAGTTGGATTTTCCAGCGATTTAATATTTAAAATAATTCCCAGTAATTCATTTAATTCATTAAAAATAGCAAATGACTCAGAAAAATTCCAGAAAAATTCTGGAAAATATTTTGGATCATTTTGGACTCAAATAAAATATTTCCAACAAAAATTTATTTGCAAATTTAAATTCTTTAATTATTTCAAAATGGAATAAATTCAAATAAATTCCAAATAAATCCAAATAAATTCCAGAAAATTCCAAAAATTCACCAAAGTGCCAAATCACACATGAATTTAAGAAAAGCAAAATTTTGGGGTGTTACAGCATCCCATACATGTACCCTTGGAGCCCACAACGTTTTTAGATCTTCCACCAATGGTTCTAGGAACACATCAATATTGTTTCTAGTTTTCTTTCGGGTCTTGGATGAGTATATATAGAAAAATGTACTTCCATGTTATAAACAACCAAGGAGAAAGATTGTAGATACAGAGATTCACAGGCCAAGTGCTATGACGGCTACTCATCTTACCGAAAGGATTCATTCCGTCCATACTCAATCTGAACCTTATATTCCCTGAATCCAATGCAAATTCTTCAAATCTTCTATAGATGTTTCTCCAGTGGGTGGAATCAGCAGGGTGTCTTATCATTCCATCATTCTTACGCTCATTCGGGTGCCACTGAAGCAATTTTGGCTCTTTTGGGTTCGCAAACATACGTTTTAAATGGATAATTATAGGCATGTACCACGCCACCTTAGTAGGAGGTCCTTTCTTCACCTCGATGCTCTCATCGTCATTATCTGATCTATGTTTACGACTGTACCGGGATGCGTTGCACACTGGACATACATGTAAGTTTGAATACTCTTTGCGGAAGACGATACAGTCATTCGAACAAACATGTATTCTTTCTACTTCCATTCCCAAGGGACAAAGAACCTTCTTAGCTTTGTATGTGGTTGTTGTAACACCCTAAATTTTGCTTTTCATGTATTTGAATGAAATTTTGCACTTTGGTGAATTTTTGGAATTTTCTAGAACTTATTTGGATTTAATTTGAATTTATTCCCTTTTGAAATAATTAAAGAATTTAAATTTATAAATAAAATTTTGTTGGAAATATTTTATTTAAGTCCAAAATGTTCCAAAGTATTTTTTAGAATTTTTCTGGAATTTGTCTGATTGTTTTGCTATTTTTCTTGAATTAAATGAATTTCTGAGAATTAATTTAATTATTTAATCGCTGGAAATGACGAGTGGGTTTGTACTGTTCCTCCGACCGAGCCCGAGTCGGACTCGAGTCCGAGCCCAACCCGAACCGCACCAAGCCGGCCTAACCCTAACTCGCCGACCGTTGGATCTTGATCCAACGGCCGTGCGTAAACCGCGTCACGCGCGTGAGGTGGACCGCGAGATTGGGACACGTGGACGGCTCCGATTGCGTCGTCTTCACCGAGTCAGACTCGGATAGCGCCGCCACGCCCTCCGCCGAGTTCGTTAGGGTTTCGGATCTTGCGCGCATGCCTAGGCTATTTAAAGCGTGGGTCGTCGCCCGAGGTTGCCCTTTGCCGTGCGCACATCCTGACCTAGTTTTCTTCGCCCAAGCCGCCGCCACAATCTCCCGACCCCTCGCGGAAGTTGAGGTAGCGACCGCCGCGGTTTTGGCCTTTTGCCGCCACCGTCAAGCCTCTCCGGGTGCCTTCGAGCCCAGATCCGGACTCCCCAAGCCGAGGCGCGCCCATGTGTCATCTTCATCTCGCCGGAGCAGCCCCGAAACACCATCGCGTTGGTCGTCTTCCCCAACCCCGGTGAACCAACGCCGCCGCAACGCCATCAACCTTCGCGAGCTCTGTCAACCGTTCGATCTCGATCGCACGCACGAGGTGAGACCACGTAGCCCTTTACTGTTTCAACCCTAGATCCTTTAGTTGTCGTTAGATCTAGATTGAACGGTGTAGATTAGATCTAGTGTTGGGGTTTGGATCTGTTCGGGACCATTAGATTTAGATCCAACGCTTTGGGTCGCGCCATGTAGGCTGTTACCGCGGTGACCTGGTTTAGATCTGAGCCGCTAGATCTTGATCCTAGGGCTTAGATTGAGCAACGTAGGAGCCTTGGGTGCGGATTTGATGCATTTGGGGCCGTCCAATCCAAATCAAACGACCCCGATTGTGCCGCGTGTCATGCGCCGGGTGATGCCGCGTCACCCTTTTCCCCGCGTGAGTTAGATCCGATCCGCACCGTTGATTTTTGAATGAACGCCTCAGATCGTGCCACGTAGCCTAGCCGCGGCACCGTGCGCATGTGAGCGTGCCACTGACATGCGGGGCCCGCATGTCAGCGGCTGTTGCATGCGCCGAGCACGGCGTAGACCCCTCCGGGTCCGTGGACCGGGTCCATGGACCGGGACACGTGGCAGCACCAGGGTGGTGCCACGTGTCATGATAACGTCATGCTGATGTCATCGGGGAGTTCGGCCGGTGCTGATGTCAGTAGGCCGACGTGGACTAATGAGGTGCTGACACGTGTCATGCTAACGCAATAAATTATTTTCCGAAAAAGAAATTATTTATTTAATTCGATTTATTGATTTTAAATATAGTTTCAAACTTCAAACGCTTATAACTTTTGCGTTTCAACTCCGATTTGAGTGATTCAAATTTCTAAATTTTCATAAAATTGAGACCTACTCAAATATGAATTTTAATTAATTTTTGATTATGAATATTTCTCTATTTATATTTAATTAATGGTTTCTTTAAACTTTAAACGATTATAACTTTTGCATTTTAGCTCCGATTTTGATGATTCACATTTCTAAAAATTTATAAAAATGTGCTCTCTCTGTTTATAAACTTTATTTGAATTTTTGGATACTTTTTGCCTACAGTTTATTTATTTATTGCTATTTGCACGCGTTACGAGTAGACGTTGAAGTGCCCGAAGGCTTCGAAGGTGAAGTGTTGACCCAGGAGCCAGCCCAGGACCAAGAGCACGTACTTTTTGAAGGCAAGTTGTGCTTTGACCATGTTGATCCCATTTTGAAATTATTTTGATTAAATTATTGCATGCTAGTTTAATTAGAAAATGCTTTAATTAGTTTTGGGAAATTAGTTAAATGCCAGCTTTGCACTATGACACCTTGATTATTAATTATGTGCCATGACCCCTTGTCACCCTAGTTGTGGTTTAATAGTTGGACATTATTAAATTGCCAACATGGGTAGTTAGATCGATGTAGTATGCTTAGCCTTGCCACGTGAAATGTTTTAGACAATTACGTGTTAATATTGACTTAATGAGATATGGAACCAGTTTTGAAAAAGTGTCATGTGTTCTTAACGATGATGTTGATGCACGTGGTGCATGGTAATCAACTGGGGTTTGATAAATAGATTTGGACCGGGGCATGTGGCAAGAATGATCGGGTGGGCCAGTTGTGGCACCGGGAACGTTGTTTTGGTTCTTCGGGTAGTCTTGCCCTGGTCACCCTAAGGACTTAACCTTGCAAGCCTTTGAACTGAGTCAAACGTGCAACCACATGACCGGAGTGGGACGGTCCTAGTTGAGTAAGTTACTAATAACTTGCATGTGATACCTCGAGTGTCAACTATACCTTTTGTGTAGCTTGAATGGGGAGCATACCAAGGCTACGGCATGGTACCCGTCCAATGGTATGTCGGTCCCATACTTCGCTTCTGTTAAGGGAAGGGATGGTGTATGGCAAAAACCGGAATGGTTAACTTGTGTAGTTAGCAGTTGCTGAAAGGCTTTGTTACAATCACTCACCTTCGTGGTGTTTGGCTGTATCTTGTGGGTAAAGTGCATAACCTCTGCAGAGTGTAAAATATATTCGAATAGCCGTGTCCGCGGCATTGGACATTGCTCGGGGATTACAGTCAAGGGTTAGACTTTCCTGAAAACAACTTGGACTTGAAAAGTTTGGTTGGGTTTAATGTTGACGTTGATGGAAATGTGGATTAGGAAAGAGAAAGTGTTTATTTAACTCCTGGAAATTTATTCATAATATATTGTTTCTACCGCATTCGAATCTACTTATGTTACTTGTTAAATGCTGTTACAGCAAATGAACCATAAGCTATTCCTTTGTATTAAGCCATGCATGTAGTATATTAGCTTGCATTCTGTGCATGACTTGCTGAGTACCAAGTACTCACACTTGACACAATACAACATCAGTTGAAGAAGAGTCTACACCAGCTTTGGAGGAGGAGCTCCAAGAGGAACCGTCTATCTAGGGAGCGAGCCCAGTTAGTTGCCTGTGGTATACTGGATGGCGCCATGAAGTTATCTTATTTTACGTTGCTGTTATTTCTCTTTTAATAAGTTTTCGCCCTGCATGGCGTATATTTGTAACTTGACCTTAAGGTCGAGCAACCAGTTTGGGTTAACTAATTAAAGTACTTTATTATTTTGTTGAGTATGATTGTGATATTTACCAATGTTGAGACTGTGAGCACTAGCGTGATCCTGGACTAGTGCTGAATACACAGAGGGTCCGGATTTGCAAATTCGGGTCCCGATAGTTGTCTGCAACTCGTTTCCCTCCGAAGGCATGTCTGCTAACAGACCTAACAGTGCTGTAAAACTCTTGTTGGACCAATCATTGATTGGCTTTAATTTCAGGAGTTCCAGCACGAATAACAACCTTGTGTATTTGGACTTGCAGCTTGGTAACAAAGGTTTCTCTGAGTCATCCATCAAATCCTGTAATTTTACATACTCCCACTCATCATGGTTCCCTTCTACATCCTGTAGCATCTAATCCAGATTGTCATCGTGAAACCTATCCTTATTGAAAGCATAGTTGATATCATCCGGTGTATGTTTGACTTCATCGATGATGTTAGTACTACTTTCTTTCTGCATAATCTGCTCTTTACTGTGACTGGTCTAACAAGTATACCTCCTTTTGAAACCCCATAGAATCAAGTGTGCTTCTATCTGCGTTGGGTTTCACAACATTCTTAGATTATCACAGTCAATGCATAGACAAGGCATAAACTCCACCACCTTCTTCAACATATCTTCCTTTGCAGCTCTTCCAAAAGCTGAGACACCATTAATGTACTCGGTGCTCGCACGTTCTTGATCGTACGCCCAGCTTCAGTTCATCTATGCTACTTATGTAACAATAGGTGTTAAATAATGCATTAAGTGCACTAGGAGTGCACATGCACACATATGCTACATATAAGCTACATTTAAACTTGCCGATTAACTTATATAGCTCCTTACATTACCACTACTACAAAACACCTAATAGGTGCTGTTGTATCTGTGTCGGTTTTTCTGGAACCGACACAGATAAAGTTTTTGTGTCGGTTCTAAAACTCAAAATGGCGCGAAGACTATGTCGGTTTTTAATTACAACCGACACAAATAGTTACATATTAGTGTCAGTTTATAATTGAAACTGACACAAATAGTATTTGTGTCAGTTGGTAAATAGAACCGGCACAGATATAAACTTATTAGTGTCGGTTGTAATTACAAACCGACACAATTTTTTTCCAATTATTTGTGTCGGTTTGTAAATAGAACCGACACAAATAATTAATTATTTATGTCGGTTGTAACTACGATCGACACAAATAAATTATAGTTGTGCCGATTCTAATTAAAAACTGACACTAATAATGCTCCTATATATACTCCTGTACCTCGCAGCTGTTGCTACTATTGTACCTCGTAGCTACAGCTCCATGCCCGATCTTCTTCCTTCCCAGAGCAAACCGAGAGTCCAAAATTTTAGATTCTATTTGCAAAATTTCCTTTGTTTGTACTTCCTCAAGGCATTCCAAGCTGAGTAATTTGTTCTCCTCTCTTAATTTGTGGTGATCTAGTTGCAATTTAATGTTTAGAACTAGTTTAATTAAGGCAGGTGGAATCACGAGGTAGGTCTTACATCCATGGCGCTCCGGATTAGTCATAACTTTCTCACCGACCTTACCGGAATAGTTATGACGTTCTCACCGACCGGGCCAAGTTTCATGCCATGTATGCAACATATGCCATAAGCATTAACCATAAACCATTGCATAGCATCTTAACATACCCTTTTTTATCATATCATGGCAAACACTAAGCATGGCAAGATAGCATAACATGGAAACAATTGCATCTAGTCAAGACAAGCAAATAAACCACATGCTACCCATCCCAATACACTTGCCTTAACCTCGGGCGACGGATTGGCGGGATGAGGAGGGCACTCCCGGGGTCACACTACATGCACATAAATGCCACACAATCACAACGTGTCCACAAAATAGTACGTCATTGCCCATCTACCCCGATATCGCAAACTACTCCCGAAAACGAAAAAACAGAGAATCTGTCCCCCCGGGACAGCAGACTTCAAACTATCATAACTTTAGAATAGGACTCCGAATCAATTAAATGAGTACATCCTCGTGTAGCTTAGGAAATTTCCTAACTTTTTCTAACTATATGGAAAAGCTGATTCGGAGTCTAAAGTTGTCTAATCTACAAAACTCTACGTTCTGTCCCAGCTACGTCACAGATTTTAACACGTTCGGTAAATCGAGCATAACATTCATACGACTGGGCGGAATTAGACGTTCTTCATGTCCACTGAAAAGTATTGAAGTTACCTACAACTTTCTCAACAGGCGGCCGACCAAATTCCGACTCTAAGGTCGTGAAAACTCAAACCCTAGGTCGACTGCACAATCTGCCCGAAGCAGAGAACGTGGCAAACTCTAGTTTTCATCTAATCTACCCAATCACAGCACCACCACTTGATCTAAAAGCATCCAAATACCCTCTAGCACAGCACCTAGACCAACCCCAAGGATTCCCCTAGCCATACCTTCGCCCGACGAACGATGAACCGATGAATCTCCTCCCGGTTCATGTGATCTCCTTCCTCGCTCCAAATCCACCGGATCTCCTCGTCGCGGGGCTTCCCGAAGGATGGATCAACGGGATGGCGAGATGGGATTCTCCTCTAGGGCAGCAAGGGGGGGTGGAGAGGGGAGGGGAGAGGTGGTGGCGCCATGGGGGAAGATGGAGAGGAAGGGGAAGGGTGGAGGCGCATGGGGGGCTAGGTGGTGGCGGCTAGGGTTGGGAAAGGGAGTGGGGGCGCACCAAGGGGTGGGGGACAGATTTGGCTGCCCAAAAGTCCCCCCCCCTTGGGCCCAAACCCTTCCACCGGAGGCCCAACTCAACCCCCAAGGCCCAAAGTCCCCCGGAGAGGCCTAAACACCCGAAAACGGCCCAAAAACAAGCTATAAAGTCGTACCAAAATGCCGAATTCTAAAATGTCATATTCTGGGGTGTCACAGTAGCTATGCCACTGAAGAAGGGAGCAGCAGCAGCATCCAGAGAAGCTGCGGCGATGACTAGAGAAGAAGGATAAAAAAGGCCTGCAAGGAGCCAATCCCGCAACCAGCCCTTGCTCCGAGCGGTGAGAACCCATTGCAAATTCCAGCGGGACCAGTGGAGACGTTAGGAGCACCGCCACCACAAACTCCGGTGACAGCGCGCAGGCGCACCCCCAAATGGCGACCACCGGTCATAGGCCGATCGGTTGCGATACCAGAGGAGGACGTAGCAGAAGCATCAACTCGCACGGTTCGTCACCGAGCAGCTCTCGGGGGCGGAGAGGCCCTCGAGGAAGAAGAAAGAACCCAGGAGGCGCTCGACCCCAATGTGCAGGCGTTGATGGAGGCTAATGAAAAGCTCATGGCGGAGGTGAGGCGCCTACAGGAACAACAAGATCGGGGGCGCGGGGAATCGCAAGATGAATGTACAAGCCGCGAAGTGTTGCCTCCGGCATATGCATGAGCGACTAGGGATGACGATGACCCAAACCCCCTTGGCATCCGGCTCTTGGCAAGAAGATGGCCCTCCCTAGGAAGTTTCAAGTTCCCTACCGTCAAACCGTACAACGGCAGGACGGACCCTAGAGAATTCCTCCGCGTCTACAACACCGCCGTGGAGGCCGCAGGGGGAGATGATGATATCAAGGCTAAGGGGATTTTATTGGCGCTCGAGGGGATAGCCCTATCTTGGTACTCTTCGCTAGAGCCAAGTTCGATTACAAGCTGGCCGCAGCTCCGCGCCAAGCTGGAAGGCAACTTCCAGGGCAATTTTAATGGAATGAAAGAGGAAAGTGACCTATTCGCGATCAAACAGCGAAAAGGGGAGACCCTCAAAAGCTAGTTCCAGCGCTTTTCCAAAGTTAAATGCCAGATCCGAGGGGTCAGCGACACCACCATCATCAACGCGGCGCGTTGCGGACTCCGAAGGGGACCATTGATGGAGAGACTTGCACGCAAAGAGGTGCGCACTGTGGAGGAGCTCTTTGCTAAAATGAGAGAGTATGCTCAACAAGAAGAGCACAACCACCAGAGGGAGGACAAGCCACGGCGTGAACCTCCGAGGCGAACCCCAAGCAAAAGGGGCAGGGAAAGGGAACCCCCTCCCAGGGCCAAAGCGAAGGACCGACACTCAGAATCTGTCAGAAGGAACGGAGGAAGGAGAATTCATTACATCGATGAGTGAAGCGATAGGCGGGGCGGCAGAGAGCGACAAGTGGAGCAGCGGAGGCGAAGCCCTCCCCCCGGGCGAGAAAAGCGGGAGGATGGACCTCGGGTGGCCAGGAGGGAAGAACAAGAGCGGAAACGGTACCTCTGCGAATACCATAGCAAGAATAACACACACGACACCGGTCATTGCAAAGTGATCGAGGGCTTATCGATGCTTCGAAGCGAAATGAAGGGAAGCTGGGTGTCGTGGGGCTCCTATCCTGGTACAGTGATACTCCATTACTGTTGCGCGGGCCTAGTTAATCACGCAACCAGTAACGTAACGATCACGGCATCACGACAAACACAGATTGAAACCACTTGGTCAGCACGATACTCGGCTAATGAGGTCACATGCCATCCAATTGGTTCCAATTTGAGCTTCCCGCAACCACGTGATAACCACTAGTCCCTGGATCAGTAGGCTAGTGTCACATGTTGAAGCAGGTAGAGTCTCATCCAAGCGAACGCAATTTAAGGGCAGAGGTAATATATTACAGCGATAGATAATAATATTACAACTTGTTTCTGTTTACAAAATGCCGATTGGCTTAAAGTAAACTGAAGAGAAAAACATCAGAGAAACAAAAGTAAAGCGGCCACGGTGTGCCTCCAATCCCACAGGCAACCGGCGAGCAACTAACTCCGCTAGCCGTCAAACGCACCACCCGCGTCTGGGTCACTGAACTCCTGGTCACCTTCCTCACCTGCGTCTTCTGCTCCTCACGCAAATTTTCAGAGAAAACGGTGAGTACACGTATGTACTCGCAAGACTTTATTGTTTGCAAGTATAATAATGATGCAGGCTAGTCAATGAAGATGGTTACTATTCTAGTTCAGTTTTGCATGAAGCTGAAGTTATTTGTAATAGACTAATAGATTGGAATCTTTGCCTGATTTATAAAGCATTTAGTAAATGAGAGTAAATCAATACATAATGTAATTGTACATTTCATTCAACACCCAAATTCCTCCAACATAAGCAACACCACCATCACATGGCATCAGGAATCATTTCTTTCAACATAACCATCATACCATCACAAGGCATCGAGAATCACCACCAGCTTGATCAAATCACCAGTCCAACCGATCTTTGAGTTCAACGACTCAACATTTGCCTGATACACCCCAACATTTAAAAGATCTACCGATTTCAAATCCTTTTCAGAAATCAAAACCAAAATACTATACTTGACAATAAATACCCAAGATGCTCGTGACCGTGAGCACGGCTAATCGATTAGTTTGATTAATCTCTGCAGAGAATGCACACTTTACCCACACGACACGCTCTAGCAATCATGTCATCCATGCCACACGATACATACCGTATCCGTTTTGCTAGATAGTGACGAAACTTTTCCAATTGTCGGCATTTAACCTTATGTCAGCCCCGGCGATGTGCGCTCTTTGCTTTGGGTGGGGGCTCCACACACCCACACAAAGTACCCCCGGGCCAGGCGAGAGTACCCCCCAATTAAGGTGTTTGGGTACCATAAGCTCCCAACCTGATTCACCCACACAGATCCAACGATGGCTAACACCCCATCGTGCCTTTTACCCTCAGCAAAGCATCCACCGTTGTTTCACGAAAGTCTCCAACACCTGCGCGTGGTGAGGGAGTATTCTAAGCAACACCAAGACGCGTCGGTATTGCCCAACTACTTACGACCTACCACGGCGCAAGACCAAATTCCAACTCTGTCTTGGGTTTAGGCTATTCCATACTAGCACATGTGGTTGTCACGAAAGGACTTGGTTAAAGCGTCAAGTTCAGTCCTTAGGATTGCACATACGAGACCTCCCATCATCACGTCGGCATAAATCACTGTACACCTTTTCCTTTTTCATCTTTTACCAACATAGCCTTTATTTTTCCAAAATCATCATTTCGAAATCCTAATAACGTGTCGAAAAACTTTGATTGGTGAGTCCACCGATCATTATTCAATCAATCTAAAGCTGGGCTAAGCGTATGCAACTATTAGACTTATATTCACGATGACACTTATTATAGCGTCTATCCTTAAACTAGGGTTACTCAAGGATTTTAGGGTAACAACGAGATTGAGATAAGCCATCCAACCATTAGGGTAACTACCTATTCCCACCATTTAAATACTTGTAATAATCATATGCATGCGTAATAATTTTGCAAAACATCAAATACTTTTGCAATTATAGGAGCAATATGTTCAAAGGGGGTGCTTGCACCTTGCTGCACGGGTTTTGCGTGTCCTCTGGGTCAAAGTCCGGATCCTCGCCTACTGCTCCCAAGGCGTCAACGTCTAAACGAAAGCGCGACAAAAGAAATAACGAGGAAACGATTAAGATCCAACGAGAACAAGGCAAAAAGCTCAAAGAAGCGGACAACAACCAATAAACGAACACGAGAGAGAGAAACTTAACGAAAACCAAAACTTGAATCGAGACCGAGATGCAGGCATACAAATCGGTAGTGCCGCCCTACGATCAGCGTCGCCTCAAGGGTCGGTAGTCTGGAGGCGAACCTAAAGAGGATCTCTACGGAAAATAACTACCCGGCGTTGCGGGAGGCGGTAGTCTTGGCCTAAACCGGTAGTACCGGCCACAAAGTCGAGGTGCGGCTTTAGGCTGAGCAGCGTGCAGTCTCACCACTCCGGTAGTGCCGGCCACAAGTCGACTGAATTTTCCAGATAAAGGATTTTCGCACAAACGGCTTCGGAATTCGCGGCGATTGCATGGATGGGTTCTCGAAGATGGCAAGGACCCATTTATGCAAACCACTCGAGGTTCCGACCTCGTTTGGCCTAAATTCTAATCCGAGAAACTCTAGAGTCCTAATTCATGCTAAATTCCGACTTTCACCCCGAATCGAATTCAAGCTCGATTCTTTCATGAAACTTCGGACTTTAACGACGTCGAATATAGTCTAGTGTCCTTTTCCTAGATTTTCGAACTAGGGTTCCAAGGTTTACTTCCAAAAGCTATGAAAATGACATTTAACCAAATATATTCGATAAAAACGTATTTAGGGTTTCTGATCTTAGATTTTGCACTAAAAAGAACTCTAGCACCTAACCTAGGTTTAGAAACTCAGCTAACTAGAGGCAGATCATTACAACCAGGGTTCCTAGGGTTCCAACTAGGACAACAAGGAGTAAAGGAAACATGAACTAGAGGAGAGAACTCAGGATCGCGTGAGTTGACTAGAACTCGATCCACTTACCAGATTCTTTGCTAGGGTTTGAGAACGGCGATCTCCTCCGTGGCTTGCTTCTCCTCGAGCTCAAGAACACCAGAGAGAGAGTTTTAGAGAGAGGAACAGCTTGAGAGAGAGGGAGAGAGCTCCATGGGAGAGAGAGCTAGAGAGGGAGAGCTAGAGGGTGAGGGTGAGAGTGAGAGGGTGTGAAGTGAGAGGGTGCTGGGGGAGGAGAACCCTCTAGAAAAGAGGAGGTGGCCAGGGCAACAGGCAGCAGAGAGGGCTCTGCCGCTGCCCCTGATTTACCTCGGCCCGGCGATGCAGGCCGAGGCGTGATCTTTGCCTTGAGCGAAAAAACCCAAAACCCCCCAAAAAAAACTCTGAAACTCAAGATCCCTTCCCGGAAACCTTTAGGATAGATTCTAGGATAGCTAAAGAAGGTTTGGAAACTACGGTTGCTCGGAAGTCCTAACCGCAACACGAAATAAGATTTTGGAGCAAAACTAAAATGAAACAGATCAAGCAAACAAATCCAAGCACAAATAACTCCAAATTGAATTCCAAATAACTCTCAAAGGATAATTAGCATTTAAAAAGGCAACTACAAACTCAGGATGTTACAGCTCTACCCCCCTTACAATAATCTCGTCCTCGAGATTACAAGGATTCAGAAAAGAAAGATGGAAACTCGGATCGAAGGCGATCTTCACGTTCCTAGGTTGCTTCTTCTTCGGTATGATTACTCCACTGAACTCGAAGCATTTTGATTACGTGATTACGAGTAAATCGTTCAGCTTCATCCAAAACGCGAATTGGATATTCACGGTATGTAAGATCTGGTTGAAGTTCAATTGCGTCTAGAGGAGTGAGTTCAGTAGGAACTCGAAGACACTTCTTCAACTGAGAGACATGAAACACGTCATGCACATCCGCAAGTTGAGGTGGAAGCTCCAACTGATAAGCTACTTCACCCTTCCTTGCAAGAATGCGATACGGACCGACGTATCTCGGCGCTAACTTTCCGCGAACTTGGAATCAACCGTGCCCGCATAGCGGCGACACCTTAAGATGGACAAAATCATCTACATTGAAGCTCAGATCACGGCGGCGATTATCAGCATAGCTCTTTTGTCTAGACTTAGCTTCTTTCAACCGATCACGGATTAGCCTGACTTGCGTCTCAGCTTCCTAAATCACTGTGGGACCAAAGAACTTTCTTTCACCGACTTCGGACCAGAAGAGAGGAGTTTGACATTTTCTTCCATACAGTGCTTCAAACGGAGACATTTGAAGGCTTGCTTGATAACTATTATTGTAGGAAAACTCAGCAAAAGCTAAACACTTTTCCAGCCGAGTGTCTGAAAGAATACAAGCTACGAGCATGTCTTCCAGGACTTGATTTGTTCTTTCGATCTGTCCATCCGTTTGGGGATGGTAGGCATCTTGAAGAAGCGACTTAGTCCCTAGGAGTTCATGCAAATTCTTCCAGAACCGCGAAGTGAACTGGGGTCCTGTAACACCCCGGCATTTAATATGCCCGAATGCTACCAAACATAAGTTAAACAACATCTAAATACCACAATTTATCATAAATTCCAGCAAGGATACATATGCTAAAAACCGAGATTTCGGCAGCATCTCCTTTGTTTTAACATGCTACGAAGAATCAACATATTATAGCAATGTAAGGCAATATGAGAGACATCTAAAACAGCAATTATTAAAGACTTAACGGCAATATAAGTCTAACATCAAGCACTTAATGTCTCCAAGTGTCAAATGAACAAATAAACTCTCAAATAGTAAAGCTAAACACTAAAGCAATGATCATCACACGCAATTTATTATCAAACTAATAGAATGACTTGTGGAATCATTATGGTGAAGCTATGTGTGGGCGTGTGACTATTTCCCTTCCCCGCATGCCGATCTCATGGTACCTAAAACAACAAGAAAACACAAGCGTGAGTTGAAACTCGGCAAGCATATTGCAATGGACAACAAGAACAACAACATGGCAATAACATCTCCCATCATGTAAATCATCTTATTCATAAACACTTAACATTGTCATCATCAATATGTATGCGATGTAATGCAATGCTCATGTCTCCTTGGAAACTCATACCGGTATGGTTGAGTACACACCCGTCGGTGTGCACCCTCTCCCCCCTTCCATCCCGAAGATGGAGGGTGCCTACTCCTCGCTTCCGTTCACCGCGGTGAATGGAATCACGATGTAGGGCTTACTCATTGGCTCTCCGGATTAGTCATATCTTTCTCACCGACCTTCCCGGATTAGATATTGACTTTCTCACCGCCCGGGCCATGCAACATGTCATGTATGCAAGCATGCCAACATCATATATAACTCATATATTACCACATGGCATCATAACATCTTAAACATGCTCATCATATCATATCAATCATTAAAACATGGCAAGTGATCATATATCATGTAGACAATTCCATCTAATCTCAACATGCAACCTACAACTCGCTATCCATCACAACACACTTGCTTCAACCACGGGCAATGGATTGGCGGGAAGTAGAAGGCACTCCCGGGGTCGCACCACCTGCACATAGGCATCACACACTCACAATCATGTCCACAAAACAGTACGCAAACCCTCATCTACCCCAACATTGCCAACTACTCGCAAAACCTAAAAACAGAGGTTCTGTCCCGTCAGGACAGCAGCCTTGCAAAAGGCATAACTTGAGTTCTGGAATTCCGAATCAATTAAACGAGTACATCCTCGCGTATCTTAGGAAATTTCCCAACTTTCTCTAGGTATAAGGAAAGACTGATTCGGATTCTAAAGTTGTTTAATCTACAGATTACTGTGATTTGTTCCAATTACGTCACAGATTTTAACACGCTCGGTAAAACAGCCATAACTTTCAAACAGCTGGGCGGAATTTAACTTTCTTTATACCCACTGAAAGGTATTGAAATTATCTACAACTTCTTCAACATCCGTACGACAAGATTCGGATTCTAAAATGATGAAAACGCAAACCCTAGGTCGACTGCTCATGCTGTCCCAAAACAGAAACGTGGCAACATCTAGATCTAATCCAAATTACTCCAATCCAGCACCACCAATTGATCTAAAAACTTGATAATCTCCTTAAGAACAGTACCTAGATCAATCCCAGGGAACCCCATGATCATACCTTTGCCCGACGCACGAAAGCTCCAATGGATCTCCTCGCTCCTCGCTCCTCACTCCTCGGATGGATCCACGAGGATGCAGTGGTGGGGAGGCCACCCTAGGGCAGCAAGGGGGTGGAGGAGAGGTCGTGGGGAGGTGGAGAGGGCAAGGGCTAGGGGTGCACGGCTAGAAGGGGTGAGGGGAGGGGTGCGGCTAGGGGTTAGGGAGGTGGTGTGGGGGCGCAATAGAGGGGAGGGGGCGCACATAAGGCAGGGAGGACCTCCTATCAGCCCTCAACAAGGATTCCTAGTCCTAGAAGGACTCTTAATCCATCCCACCAAAGCCCACAACCTTTAAGGCCCAAAATCCCCCGGAAAGGCCCAAAACCCCGGAAACGGCCCGGAAACGTTATTAACCTCCAAATCCTATGGTTTTAACCTTATTTCCACATCTCATACTGTTTTTGACCATATCATGCACGTTAAATAAGGTTACGATACTCCGTGGTGTCACATTCTTCCCCCCTTCAACAGGATTCGACCTCGAATCTAAACGCACCAACACGCAACCCAGCAAAACCGAAGATAGCTAGGTTTTCACATCACATACCTGAGGCGAAAAGCTCAGGATACTTCTCTCGCATGCGAGACTCCAGCTCCCAAGTCGCTTCTCTCTCGGTCTGATGTGACCACAGGACCTTGACAAACTTAAGCGTCCTATTCTTCATCACTCGCTCAGAAGTCCCCGAGAATTTCCACGGAGGCGGGACTCGAAGGTGAGGTCTGCTCAAGCACTAATGGTTCCAACGGAACCACCAACTCCGGATCATGCAAGTATTTCCTCAACATCGAGACATGGAACACATTATGCACACCTTGCATGGATTCCGGTAGCTCCAGACGATAGGCCAGCCTACCCACACGGGCGATGATAGGGAAAGGCCCAACATACCTTGGACTGAGCTTTCCTTTGGTGCCAAAACGCACCACACCCTTGGTGGGAGATACTCGCAAGAATACGCTATCACCCACCTCAAACTCCAAGTCTCGCCGCCACATCAAAGATAGCTTTTACCTGCGCTTCTGTCTTTGCGAGAAGGTTCTCGCCGAACCTTCGACACGCGATCAACGATCTGCTGAACCCAATCTGGTCCAAGAGCGCTCTCTCGCCCACGGCATCCCAACAAAGTGGCGATCTGCACTTCCGGCCATACAAGACCTCATAAGGAGCAGGCCAGGATCTTTGGAATGATAGCCGTTATTGTAAGCAAACTCCGCAAGAGGCAAATGATCCTCAGCTACCTTTCCAAGCCATCACACGGACCACTGAGCATGTCTTCCAAAGTATGGATGGTACGCCGATCTGCCCATCCGTCTGAGGGTGAAAAGCGGTACTAAGGCTAAGTCACAGCATCCAAAGCACTCTGCAAACTCTCCCAGAACTTGGAGACGAACTTCGCATCCCGATCAGAAATAATGGTCTTGGGTACACCATGCAGTCTCACGATCTCCCGCACATAGATGGGAGCCAACTCGTTCGCTGAATTGGTAGTGCGGATTGGAATGAAATGCGCAGATTTGCTGAGATGATCCACCACAACCCAAACAGCATACTTCCCTCGTGGAGAACGAGGTAAACCAACCACAAAATCCATGGAGATGTCATCCCATGGCCACACAGGAATCTCCAATGGCTGCAACAGACCAGCGGGACGCTTATGCTCAGCTTTGATCTTCTGACAGATCCCACAAGACGCCACATACTTAGCAATATCCACTCTCATCCTTTTCCACCAGAAATTCTTCTTCAAGTCCCTGTACATCTTGGTCTCCCCAGGATGGACCGTGTACGGGGTGCGATGAGCTTCTTTCAGAATGTCTTCTTTCACTTGAGATTTCTGAGGCACGCCTGCACGGCCCTGAAACCTCAAAGCTCCCGCATCATCAACGGTAAAGTCTCACGACTTGCCATCCTCAAGGCGTCTCCTCACTGCTGGAGCATACGGTCATCTTCTTTGTGCCTCCCGCACACGCTGGGAATCGCCGACTCAAGAATCAATTGAGTTTCAACTTGCACGGTCCCCGCAGCGATGGGAGACCCCAAACGCTCAAAATCAGCAACAAGACAATCAACAGGGGGCATTGTCTTGCGATCGAGAGCGTCGGCCACCACATTTGCCTTCCCGGATGATACTTGGATTGTGAGGTCATAATCCTTTATCAATTCTAGCCACCTCCTCCGCCTCAAGTTCAAATCTTTCTGGGTAAAGATGTACTTGAGGCTCTTGTGATCGATGAAAATGTCACAAGACTCGCCATCTGAGTAATGCCTCCATATCTTCAATGCAAACACCACGGCTAGCTCAAGATCATGCGTGGGATAGTTCGCTCATGCTTTTCAGCTGCCTCGATGCATAAGCAATCACCTTGCCATCTTGCATGAGCACACAACCAAGTCCCAAATGAGAAGCATCGAATAAGCAGTGAAGCGCTTCCCGGCTCGGGAAGGGTAAGAACAGGAGCGATCCACTAACTTCTCCTTCAAAGTGCGAGCGTGCTCACACTCTGCAGTCCACTGGAATTTCATCCCCTTCTGAGTCAGCTGCGAAAGTGGCTTGGCAATGATAGAGAAATCCTGCACAAAACGCCGATAGTAGCCAGCCAACCCAAGGAAACTACGCACCTCTTTGACATTGGAAGGCCTCTTCCAATCCAAAACCGCTGAGACTTTGCCAGGATCTACAGATATGCCCTCTGGATTGATGATGTGGCCAAGAAAATGTAACACCCCAAATTTTTGCTTTTCATGAAATTAAATATTATTTTGCACTTTGGTGAATTTTTGGGATTTTCTGGAATTTATTTGGATTTATTTGGAATTTATTTGAATTTATTCCATATTGAAATAATTAAAGAAATTAAATTTTCAAATAAAGTTTTGTTGGACATATTTTATTTGAGTCCCAAATGCCCTAAAATATTTTCCAGAATTTTTCTGGAATTTTTCTGAGTATTTTGCTATTTTTCTTGAATTAAATGAATTACTGGAAATTATTTTAAATATTAAATCGCTGGAAAATTTAAGGCGTGAGATAGCCCCCGAGGTGGCTCCTTGCCGTGCGCACCCGTGCCCCCTTCTCACCTCGCCTGAGCCGCCGCCGTCGCCCCGCTAGAGCTCGCCGTAGTTGCTCTCTCTTCCGTCGCGTTCTTTTGCCGAATCCGCCGCCGTCCGCCATCCTCCGCCGCGCTGGTGGCCAGATCCGTGACCAGTGTGACGAGGCGCACCTGGAAGTAGCACTCACCTCGTCGGAGAAGCCCGGAAGCGCCATCGGGCACGTCATCGTCTTCGTCTCCGGCAACCTCCACGCCGCCGCGTGCCATCAGCCCTCGCGCCGCGAGCCTGCGGCGCCGTCCGATCTTGATCGTGCGATCGAGTGAGTTGGCGTGTTTTTCCTGCATCGTAGCCTCGATCGGATCTCGACCGTTGGATCAAGATCCAACGGCCACGATCACCACGCGTCGTAGCGGCGTTTACGTGGGGATTAGATCCGACCCGTCCCGATCTAGATAGAACGGCCCACAACCACCGTGTAGTTTGCAACGTGTTAACCTTGGATCTAATCGCGGCCGTTTATTTTCAAATAAACGGACGCGATCGTCTAATGTACCCTGGCCCACGCCGCACACACGCAGCGGTGCGTGTCTCGACACGCGGCGGGGCTACGTCGGCGGACAATGGAACCGCACCATGGCGTCATCGGCCCGACGCCACGGTGGGGCCCGCTTGTCAGTAGCGTCGTTGAGCGCGCTGACGTCAGCAATGACGTCATCTCAAATCCCACGCCGGTGACTGAACCGTGGGCCGGGTCCACGGTGAGACCGAAAGCGCCGCAAGTGCGGACCGAGTCCATGGACCGGCCGACGTCGAGACCAATCAGAGGCTGACACGTGTCTGGGCTGACGCAATAATTAATTTCCGAAAAAGAAAATGATTTATTAATTCGAAATAATGATTTCAGATTTTGATTCAAACTTCAAACGCTTATAACTTTTGCGTTTCAACTCCGATTTGAGTGATTCAAATTTCTAAATTTGTATAAAATTGAGATCTACCTAAATATGAATTTTATTTAATTTTTGGACTAAAGTTTTTCTCTGTAATATTATTTAATTGATTATTTAAGCGTTAGTAAATCATAACTTTTGTGTCTTAACTCCGATTTGAACGATTCCAGTTCCTAAAAATCCAGAAAATTATGTTCTCTCTATTTATGGATTTTAGTTGGAGTTTTGGGATGTTTTTGCCTATTGTTTATTTGCGTATTGCTATTTGCACGCTTTACGAGTAGACGTTGAAGTGCCGGAAGGATTCGAAGGAGAAGTATTGACTCAGGATCCAACTCAAGACCAAGAACAAGTACTCTTTGAAGGCAAGTTATGCTTTGACCATGTTGATCCCATTTTGAAATCTATTTTGGTTCAAATTAGTGCATGCTAGTTCAATTAGAAAATACTTTATTTAAATATGGGAGATTAGATAAATACCAATTTGCTGTATGACACCTTGATTAATTAAGTATGTGCCATGACCCCTTGTCACCCTAGTTGTGGTTTACTAGTTGGACATAATCAAATTGCCAACATGGGTTTTAGACCGTTGTAGTACATTGCTTAGACCTGCTACGTGCTCATGACATGATTTTGGACAATCAAATGTTAATATTGACTTAATGATATATTGAACCTGTTTTGGAAAGGTATCATGTGATGTTGATAGCACGTGGTGCATGGTAATCAACTGGGGTTTTGATAACTAGTTTTCGGCCGGGGCATGTGGCAAGAATAATCATGTGGGCCAGTGTGGCATTGGGGATGTTGATTTGGTTCTTCGGGTAGTCTTGCCCAGGTCACTCTAAGGACTTAACCTTGCAAGCCTTTGAACTGAGTCATACTTGCAACCACATGGCTGGAATGGGACAGCCCTAGTTGACTAAGTCGCTAAGGACTTGTGGAGCCTCAGGGTGTCAATTACACCGTTTGTGTGATTGTACGGGGGAGCGTATCGTGGCTGTGGCCAGATACCCATCTAACGGTGTGTTGGTCCCATACTTCGCCTTGGTTAAGGGAAGGGATGGTGTAGAGCACGAACCGGAGAGGACCACCTGTGTTGTTTGAGGCTTCTGAAAGGCTTTGTTACGGGAACTCGCATTTGTGGTGTTTGACTGTATCTTGTGGGTAAAGTGCACAACCTCTGCAGAGTGTAGAATCTATTCGAATAGCCGAGTCCGCGGTATTGGACATCGCTCGGGGATTACAGTCAAGGGTTAGATTTTCTGAAAATAACTTGGATCTGAAAGGTTGGGTTGGATTAATAAAGATATTGATGGAAATATGGTTTAGGATGGGAAAGATGTTTTATTAAACTCCTTGAAAAGTTATTTATGCCATACTTGTTTCTACTGCTTTCGCATCTACTTATGATACTTGTCAAATGCTGTTTACTGCAAATATACCTTGAGCTATTCCTTTGTACCAAGCCATGCATATAGTATATTAGCTTGCATTCTGTGCATGACTTGCTGAGTACCAAGTACTCACCCTTGCCACAATACAACACAGTTGAAGAGGAGACTACACCGGCCGGAGGAGGAGATTCACGAGGAATCGTCTACTTAAGTGCGAGTCGATCGATTACTGTGTTATACTGAATGGCGCCACGAAGTTTTCTTATTTTCCGCTGCTATTATCTCTTTTATAATAAGTTCCGCCCTGCGAGGCGTACATTTGTAACTTGACCTTAAGGTCAGGTAACCAGTTTGATTAATTAATTAAAGTACTTTATTAGTATCGAGTGGTATGATTGTGATATTTACCGATGTTAAGACTGTGTGCACTAGCGCGTTCCTGGACTAGTGCTGAATATACAGAGGGTCCGGATTTGCAAATTCGGGGTCCCGACAGAAAACCCACTTCTGAAATCCAGAACTCGCACTTTTTCAGCTTAGCAAAGAACTGATTCTCCCTCAAGGTGCTCAACACAAGCCTCAGATGTCGCTCATGCTCCTCTTCTGATTTAGAGTAAACCAGAATGTCATCGATGAACACTACCACAAACTCATCAAGGTACTTGTGTAGCATACTGTTCATCGCCTCCATAAAGACAGCAGGAGCATTAGTTAGTCCAAAAGACATAACTTTAAATTCATAATGCCCATACCTAGTGGAGAAAGCAGTCTTCTCAATGTCCTGCTCCCTCACACGGATCTCGATTGTACCCGATCGAAGATCAATCTTGGAGAACACCTTTGCTCCCTTGATTGGTCAAGCGGATCCTCGATGCGAGGCAAAGGATACTTGTTCTTGATTATCACTTGGTTAAGAGCACGATAATCAATGCACATACGCCAACTTCCATCCTTCTTCGAGACGAAGAGGGCGGAGTGCTCCCCATGGCGAAACGCTACGCCGAATAAAGCCCTTGGCCAACAGATCCTCCAACTGCTTCTTCAACTCGTCTTGAAAAGGACGAGCCAAGCGGTATGGAGAGATAGAAATAGGTCGAGTGCCAGGAACAAGATCAATACGAAACTCCACACTCCTCACAGGAGGTAAGCCAGGCAACTCGTTAGGGAACACATCAACAAACTCCTTCACAACATGAATCTCCTCAATGGAAACTGAAGAAGATGGCTTTTCTGACAAAGCCATGAGGAAACCCAAATGCCTCAAACGGTGACCAGAAAACAGACTAGTCAAAGCAAAGATGGAGCTGGAAGGTATACCACCCTGAAAGGTCAACTCTACCCCTGACGGGGCCTGCAAGGCAACCATCTTCCAGAAACAACAGATCTTGGCACGATCGATGCAGCGATCCATGCCCAAAATGACATCAAAAGGAGCCAACTGGATCACCATAAGATTGGCAAAGAAAACCTCATCATCAATGGCAATGGTGCAACCCGAGCAAACCAAAGAGCTAGCAATCAAACCCCCAGGAGAACTGACTAGCACAGACTCAAAAATCCGCTGAACTCCCAACTTAGCTCTACTAGCAAACTCCGACGACACAAAGGAATAGGATGCACCGGAATCAAACAGAACAAAGGCATCAACGGAATCCATGAGCAGAGTACCTGAAACCACCTCTGGATGCTCGGCTGACTCGGCGGTCGGCAAAGCGTACACTCCTGGTGGCGCCAGAGGCAGAGGGAGCCCGACTCGGTGATGCCCCAACAGAGCTGGGGCGGAGGAGGCAGCGAGGAGGAAGCGGCGGCTCACGGGCACCGATGCGCCGCTGGTGGCGCCACGCAAAGGGCGGCCGAGAAGCAGAGCAGCCATCATGTGCACCGATCCTCTGCGGAAAGCGCCGGAGTGGGAGGAGAAGGCACCGTCTCCCACTTGATGATGCTACCGGGATTCATCCGTGGGCTCGTCCCCATGTGGCCGGGCTTGCCACAGTGGTTGCAACTCCCGGTCCAACCACACTCTGAAGCACGGTGCTCACCACCGCACTTGAAGCACTTCATGCCCTGCCCGGGCACAGGACGAACAGCCGCTCGCGAAGAAGACGACTGGGGCGGCCCCATCTTAGCCCCTGAGGAGGAGCCCTGTCCTCCCTTGAACTTCTTGAAGGTGGGTCGCTGAGAAGACCCACCTCCTCCACCAAAGGTCCTCTTTTGGCCCCCGCTTGGGGCCGCAGTGAAAGACCGAGATGGCGATCAGAGGGGGGGTGAATGATCCCAAATAAAAATATCCCCTACTCAACGTACTCCAAACAATCCCGCAAAGAAAACCGATGCTCCTTAAAATCGCGAAACCCGCAAAAATCGGAACGACTTGACAACTATGTGTATCCCTAGCTTACATGGATAGGAACCATGAATCATGTGAGGGATATTTAAATCACAAATTCTGGTTGTCAAGTGTCCAAAGCAAGGAGGAATCAATTCAAATACTTCTTTTCTAAAAGAGATCAAGCCAAAACACAAAAGCCTCTTTTTAGAAAAGCAAAAGCAGATTTTCAGGAATTGTCCTCAATTAGAGCAGGTGGATGGTGGACTTCTGTAGCTCCAAAAAATTTGGGAATTTTTCAGCCTGTGAGCTGTTGAGTCGTGAAACACTCCACCAAAAATCACCACCAAAAACCTTCTACAAAAAACAGGAAAAATCAAGAACTACGAACAGTCAGGATTTTCAATCAGGAAATTTGGGGCTCGGTTTTCACCTCACAGCTCCCAAATGGTGCATCCAGTGGACTCCAAAATTTTTCCACAGATTGGTATATGAGTCAAGCACCTTCTCCAACAAGAATCAATCAAGAAAGATTTTTCTATATTTTTCTAAAAATCAAAGACTGACTGCTGCGCGAAGAACAAGTTCAGGACAGATTTGCAATCTTGATAGAAACTTGATCTCTAGTCTATCCTAGGGTGCAAGAAAGATGTAAAACCAAATGAGCACCCTCAAGACCTCCTTGATCAACAGCATTTAGAAGGAGAGGAGCAAATCCAAATTGCGAGAAAGTAAATTGCGAGAATTTACATGCGGGAAAGTAAATGCTGAATTTAAATTGCGTAAAGTAAAGACATAATGTAAATCGAATTTAAATTCACAAAAAGTAAAGAAAATCTTTGTATTTTCTGGTTGGAAGGTTTACAAAGCCTCACTTCATGTGGGCAAAGCTCAAAGGAGCAACTCAAACCTTCAAGTGAGGGAGGACACCCCTCCCTCTATTTATACTACTCTAGGGCCACCTACCACCCGTGGATGAGTCCCAAACCCTAGGGCACTCCACCAAGGGCTAGGATTAACCCTCTCATTTCAACCCACACATGGGCTTTACATGGGCCACATTGGCCATACATGGAGTTTTAAACAAAACCCGATCAACCCGATGCAACGGGCCTTCATCCGCCGGACTTGACCGCTCAGTTTCCTCCTCTTCGAGCCTCCAACCCGAACCGAAACCTTGAGCCACCTCAAGTCCATTTCCATGACGTCCAAGTGAACCTGGTTTGAGCCCAACCATCTCGTCGGCATCCTCGACCGCTCTGGACCTCGGTTCTCCCAACCTAGTCGGTACTCACCAACGACCATAGCTGCCTCAGGGAACTGTACCACAAGGAACAAACCATTTTGCACATACCACAATGCACATACCTTTTCTTCCTGCATGTTAGTCCACAATTATCATTAATTGAAACATGCAATACCGAGTCAAATCAAACTCAAGCCTGAGCACACCTTGCTCAAATAAAGTCAAATACTCATCACAAACATGGATGGACCTCCACATGGTCCTTCAATCTCCCTTGATGAGTATATTGACAAACCACACAAAAGGCATAAATTTGAGTTTGTAAACAAAGGAAGAAAAGCAATTTGATTGCAAAAAACATATTTGGTCCAATAAAAGAGAAAGAAAGCTCATGACCAAATAGATGAGAAGATTTTAGAGCTCAACACTTGAAAGGACAATTTTTCAACAAGAGCTCCAAAACCAAGAAATCTCTCAAAAGCTCAATATTACTCATGATCCAAATGCAAGGACATTTGTTCATCATGATCATGAGAAAGCATTTTTTAATTCTCTAAGATGTCTTTTCTCACGTTTTCTCCCCTTTTGGCAATATAGGCATCAAGAGAACAATTTTTGCATGAAATGCAACCTAGAAGAGCTTTGAGGATTATGCAAGTGACCACTTAGACAAAGTATGACACCAAGCTACTCAAGTTCAAATTATGTCATCCTAAGTCATATCCAATGGCATATTTCAATTTTTGCTAACTAGCTCAAAAGAAGTTATAATACTTTGGTATGATTTCAACAATAGCAACACTTAGCATAACTTCAATACTAGAAGCAAAGCCAACCAAACGAGCAAATGGATATACTAGAGTTCAACCTAGTCAACACTTTGGGAAACTACAAGTCCATAAGAGAAGCCTCATGCTCAATCATCTCTTTAAATGCAAATTTTTAGATTAAAGCTCATAAAGCGGTATGAGAGAGTTAGGCTTAGTGAAGCACATCCTCGACTAGGAGCCATCGACAAAGGCCTCCTAAGCTTCACTCTCCTCCACAAACCTTTCAGGGTTTAGAGAGTTTATCCTAGAGAAACACAACCTCGACTAGGAGCCATCGACATAGGTCTCCTAGGCATCACTCTCTTCCTCTAGTTATTTTTGCATTTTTCGGTGTATTGACTCAAGCCATTAGCAACCATCTCAAGCATGAAGCTTAAAAGAGTGGTTTTGGTCATACACACTTCATTCCAAGTTCATCCCAAGTGCAATGGGAAGCAGTCTCGTGAATGAAGAGTGTTGAGTTCAATTTTAGCACAAAAGAGTCAATTTATATTTTCAGCACTTTAGATTTATGAGCATTGTTGAGGATTCTAGAATGAAACAATGTAGCTAACCCAAGTTGCTTTAGGGACTCTAGTAGAAACCCACTATTTCAATAAGCATGGCATAAGCATCTAGTGAAGAAGTATAGCAAGTAAAAGCCAAGTTTCATCAAGTTTTCAGGAAAGCTCAATTTTAAAATGTTGGCTAGTTTCACATGATACACCAAATTGGATATGACCTAGATTAGCAAATATCTTGAGAAAAGTAGCTAGGTGCAACATATCTTAATTTTATCAATTGCATAATAGACAAAGCTCGTAAATGAAAAACAAGTCTATATGCAATGCAAAAGAATCAATTCCAAGCTCCCCCTCAACAAGTGAGTCGATTAAGCACAAAATCTGATTGAAGTTGAGTTATTAGCAATTTTAGATTCAAAAGGATGAAATGAACTCAAATGAAACCGAGAAAGGCAGAAATGATGAGAAGGAATCAAGAAAGCGACACAAAGGTAGTCTAGGAGCATAGATAACATGAAGAGAAACACTAACACTCGGACTCGCTCTCACCTTCCCCATATGACTTATATAGGAAAGCTACAACTCCAACTCCAACCCAGGAGCAAACAGGACCCTGTCTACCAGGGGCCCAACACTGCTAGACCTAAAAGGCGTGGAGTGAGCTCAACCGAGGATAAGAGAGGAATAGCACCCTAAAGCATAAGGTGAGAGGTCCATGCCGAAGCATGCCGGAAGTCTAGGTGAAGTGGGCTCAACCAAATGAAAACCAACCCAAAGATACCCGAGAAGAGAAAGAAAGGCTGAATATACATATGAACATATAATACAAGCCAGCTCCCCCTCAAGATATGCCATATGGGCTCATAATCCCAAGCTCTCCTCTCAGGAAACAAACACGGAGCTATCCAAAGGCTTGGTGAAAATGTCGACCAAGCTGGTGGTCACTCTCCTGGCGGAGCACTATGTCACCCTTCTCCACATGGTCTCTAAGGAAGTGATAGCGAATGTCAATGTGCTTGGTCCGAGAGTGTTGCACTTTGGGTTCTTAGCAATGTGAATGGCGGGCGTGTTATCACGAGAAAAGTGGAACACAATCTGCTACTAACCCAAAGTCCCGCAAGGTCGATCTCATCCAGAGAACACAGGCTACAAAGAATCGAGCTGCGACAACATACTCGGCCTCGGTGGGTATGCAACACCGTTTGCTTCCTAGGCGACCAAGAGACAAGAGAAGTGCCAATGAATTGGCAAGTGCGGAAGTACTCTTCCTATCTATCCTGACCGGCCGTGAAGTGCGCATCGGAGAAGGCTCGAGAGATAGACAGGAGGAAGAAGAGTACCAGATACCATAGTCAATGGTAGCTCGAAGGTACTGAAGATGCGCTTCACCGCTTTGACGGTGAGAGACGCGGGAGAAGCCTACGAAATCCGAGCACAAAGACATACGAGAGAAATGTATGTCAGGTCTCGGCGATGAGATACAAAGGAGCCGATCATGCTCAGGAACTCCTTCGATCAAGCGGCTCACCATCCTCGTCAGGCTCGAGGACAGCGGTGGTGGCCATAGGAGTCATAGCGGCTTTCCATCGAGACATGTCAAAGCGCTTGAGGAGGTCTCGAGTGTACTTGCCTTGATGCAAGAATGTACCCTCCGAGTGCCTTAATCTGGAAGCCAAGGAAGTAGCTCAACTCGCCCATCATGCTCATCTCGAACTCGGTACTCATCACATCGAGGCGAGTAACGAGCGAATGCGAGGAACCACCGAAAATGATGTCGTCGACATAGATTTGGACTAGGAGAAAATCCGAATCAGAATGTCTCGACGAGGAAGTCTTGTCCACTTGACCCATATGAAAACCATGACTCAAGAGGTAGGACTTAAGCCTCTCATACCAAGCTCGTGGAGCTTGCTTAAGTCCATACAAAGCTTTGGAAAGCTTGAAGACATGGTTTGGGTACTTGGGGTTCTCAAATCCTGGAGGTTGTCGACATACACCTCTTCCTCAATGAAGCCATTGAGGAATGCACTCTTGACATCCATTTGAAAAAGCTTGAAGCCCTTGGATGCCGCGAATGCGAGCAGGATCGGATGGCCTCGAGTCCGGCTCTGAGGGCAAAGTCTCCTCAAAGTCGAGACCCTCGACACGAGAGAAACCCTCGAAATGACTAACCTAGCCTTGTTTGAACTACAACCCCATCCTCACTGCTTGTTTTTGAACACCCATTTGGTCCCAATGATATTGTGACCGTAAGGGGGCTCGACAAGCTTCCAAACTTTGTTCCTCTCGAAGTTTTCAAGTTCCTCATGCATAGCATTAATCCAAGATTCATCGGATAATGCATGAGAAACATCCTTCGGCTCAAAAGAGGCAACAAAGGCAGAGTGAAGGCGAGAAAGTGGGCCAGACTGACTTAGAGCGAGTGACTCGCTCAAACAGATCTCCAATGATGCAGTCGGTGGATGAGCCTGGCTGAATGTGGCGGGAGGTCGAAGCCAGTGACCTCTACTCCTCGCGTGGGAGAAGTAGGAACAGAGCCACTAGTCTGAAGAGTGCGAGGGTAAGTGGTCGATCTCACTGAGGTGCAGATATGGAAATGGGAGGCACCTCGGGAGGCGAGAATGGTATTTGGATCAGGCAAGGCGCCTTCATCTCCGTCATCAACTTCCTCTGAGAAGATAGATCGGGAAAGAGGAGAAGAGCCTGAAATGTCTGGTCTAGCACCGGGCTAGCCTCATCAAAAGTCACCTCGCGAGGTCTCTATGATCCTACCCAAATCTACGGCCCAAATCCTATAGCTACGGGCGGAAGTCGAGTAACCCGTAAAGATCCCATCGCTAACGTGACTCGAACTTATCTAGGTTCCCAGGACTTCAAGAAGAAGCACTTGCAACCAAAAACACGAAAATGAGATACACTAGGCTTTCGCCCATATCTCAACTCATAAGAAGTGCAATGCAAGTGTGCCCTAAGAAAAACTCTGTTGGCAACATGGCATGCCGTAGCTACTGACCTCACCCAAAACTTCCTAGGAGTATTGTACTCATATAGCATCGTCCGGCCATCTCAACCAGGGTCCTGTTCTTCCTTTCCACTACGCCATTTTGTCGAGGGACGTATGGAGAGGAGAACTGATGCTCTAAGCCTAACTCCTCACGAAGCCGCTAAAGTAGGAGTTCTTGAACTCCGTGCCATTGTCGCTTTGCGGATCGCTCGTAAGGCACCCGGGAGCTCAACAGACAACCTACGGACCAAACCCTGAAGTGTGAAAAACACTCATCCTTCGAGGCCATGAAAAACACCCAAGAGTACCTCGAAAAATCATCGACAATGACAAGAATATACCACTTCCCACCGGCCGATTGCACTCGAAATTTGGACCAACGGTGTCCATGTGTAGCGGCTGTCTGTGCATCGATCATCACTCGGGTATTTGGAGGATGGGAGGCAGCAACCATCTTGCCATGTCGGCAAGGAGAACATACAACATCTTTGACCATCTTGAGTTTAGGCAGGCCACGAATGAGATCATGGCCGCTTAACTCGAGTCAAATGATCAAAGCCAATGTGACCAAGTCTCCTATGCCAAAAGGAGAGATCACGGGACTCGAAGCAATAAGGCAATGGAGAGAGTCTCTAGAGGAAGAAGAAAAATCAGCACGAAAGACTCTCCCAAAGCGAGAAATCCCGCAAACAAACTCCCCGAGGAAGAATCGAGGATCCTACAAGAGCTCCTCTTAAAATTGACCTCGAAATCGTCATCAAGAAGCCGAGAGAGAAAGCAAGTTGAAATGCAGCTTACTGACTAAGGCAACGTCCTTAAGAATGAAATGATCGTTAATGCAGACGGTACCTTTAGCAATGACTCTACCCGACGCAGCATCCCCAAAGGTGATTACCTCATCACCGGGATATCGGTTCAGGGAAGAAAACCAACGGGAGTCTCCGGTCATGTGGCGAGAACAGCCGGAGTCTACGATCCAAACCTCCCCTTCCCTGTCCTACGGACTGAATCAAAGAGAGTGAAAAGCAGATGTCTCAAGTGCCGGGATAGATCGGTGCGAGATCTAGGAACCCAATCTTGAGTCAAGCGTGCGAAGACGGAAACTTGATCCAGCGGAGTAGAAGAATGCAATCTGGCACCTCTCCGTGACTCGACTCTCACAAACTCAGACTCCGCTCCAGTAGGATGTCTGGGAGCAGCTGCAGGGTTGGTCCGCCGAGGTGCAAAGGCCGGACCATCCCAGTGCTGCTGCCCAGACCTCCCGCTGGGGAAAGCAAACTCACGCCGCTGATATCTACCTCGATGGGAAAAACGAGGAATATCAAGAGGGCCCGGAAAAAGCGACTTCGGGACGACTCTGGGGCGAAAACCAGAAGTAGAAGCCTGAAAACCAAGCCCCATGCGCTGTCCAAAAACAGGAGACTCTCTAGCTTGTTTATCCTGTCTAAAAGCCGTGTGTGCCTTAGGCGCACTCAGAGTCTGGGGATGACCCTGAATACCCCTAAGAGCATGGACACGCTCACGCCGAGAAATCTTGACGCGTCAGGCGTAAATCAGCTATATGTCCATCCTTCTGACAGAAGGTGCATGTATACTTCGCCTTGGGGGGTGAAGTAGCATGAGAAGCACCCTTCTCGTCAGACGTCCCGTGGACAATCCCTGCTGATCTAAACACAGTGGTGCTCACTTGTGGAGCCACCACTATCTCTCCGCTCTTGGAGGCACGCACAACAGTGGGCGGATGCGCCCGTGTATGCTCCAAGGCATCAAACCCTAGACCTTGATTGAATCTGCTAATCTTGGACTGATCTAGGATAAGATTGAGCTTCTTCTTACCTCCAACAAACTTCTCGAGAGTGCTCATAAGGTACTGACACTCTCGAAAAAGTGAGGCACAAGAAGAGCAAGGGGAAGGAGTAGCAGGGGAAGAGCCAGATGGAGAAGAGCGAACTAAACGATCAAATCTCTCCCTATAAAGAGCAGCCTCAATCTTGAGGGACTCAAGAAACACATGGAGAGTCTCTAATCCTACCCACTGGGCTTTGAGCTTCTTCCTAAGCTCTACATGAATTTGATTCATGTCCTCTGCTACCCCAACACACAAAGATGCAACCATTTTGTGACTTAGCTAGTAGATCCTTAGCATATTTTGAGTTTTCAAGCACCAAGTCATCATAAGCATATTTTAGTTGCATACAGCCCTCACATGAGCTGATTGGGTCCTTAGAAGCATGCTTTTCAAGTTCATCATTTCTAGCAGATAGCTTCCTCAGGTGACATCTCATGGCATCAATTTCTGCGAGAAGCTTATGGCAATTAGCACATGAAGCATTTGTGTGAGTGTGAAGAGAACTAGCATCAACAGGAATAGAAGCTACTGGACATGTGCTAGCATCCTTCGACCTAAGTGACTCAAGATCGTAAAGCACACTATCATGTAGAGTCCTTAGATTCTCCAACTCCACAAGCAAAGCATCACACAAAGTACGACTATCAGAGTCTCGGGAGGAACAAGATCTAAGTGAAGCTAACTCCCGAGATAAGGTACCTACTTCCTTCTCTAGATCAACACACTTAGCTCTAGACTTGGAATGAAATTTTCCTAGTTTGATAAAAGCATCATGGAGCTGGTCATAAGAAGGTACCTCCTCCGTGTCATTTGTCTGGCTCGGTGTCGGGTAGTTCCATGGCATTGGAGGCCATGAAGCACATCTTGGAGAAGTCATCGCCGCCCTTCACCTTCTCTTGCGGTTCATCCTCGTCCTCGTCGCTCCATGTCTCCGTGTCGGAGAGGTCAAGGTCGTCGAGCGCGGCAAGGACGCGGTGAAAGAGCTTCTTGCCCTTGGCGAACTTGCGGTGTTTCTTCTCTTGCGCCCGGCTCATGCGAGCTGGAGGCTTCTTGTTGCGGTTCTTGTTGATGTAGTCGTTCTTACCCGCACTGCCTTGTTCATTATTGCCCTTCTCCAGCTTGGGGCAGTTTGCCCGAATGTGGTTGGGGCCACCACACTCAAAGCAAGTGAACTTGCCACTCCTCTTCCTATCTCTCACCCTCTTGTAAATGTTCGAAAATTTTCGGCGACAAGAGCAAGCTAAATCTTACGAAATTGTTCCAGAACGTCGTCGCTTACGTCACAAAGAGCGGGGAGAGAAAAACCAGAAGAGAAGTCAAGAGGGGGTCCAGAAGAGGAAGACCCAGTGGGATCGGTAACCAATGCCATCGTTTGGGACTTCGTCCTGCGAGCGACGATGTCGAGCTCATGAGTCTTGAGGCGGGAATACAACCCGTCAAGAGTCAAGGTCGACAAGTCCGTATGGTCCGTGATGGTGGTTACCTTCATCTCCCAAATCCTCAGATCGAGTGCTCGAAGAAAATGCCTCGCATTCTCCGAATCAGTGTATGAACAACCCACTGACCGAAGATTGCTGAGAATCTTTGCAAAACGAGCAAAGCACTCATCAAGGCTCTCACCGGGCGTGCTGCTCAAACTTGTTGTAGTCACGCTTAAATTGATCTGTCTCACGGACTTGATCTGAAAGTGGTGCCCTCATGGTAAGCATTGAGGGTCACCCAGATCTCGTGAGCTGATCGTAGGTGAGAGACGCCGATCATACTCACTGCGGCTAAGTCCTCAGATGAGGAGGTTCTTGGCCTTAGCGTTTGCCTCAACGTCAGCCATGTTTGCGGCGTTGACGTTCTCATCGGCCGGAACCTCATACGGGTGCTTCACCTTCTGCCATAAAGAAAAACCCTGGGCAGTGATGTATGTCTCCATCCGAACCTTCCAGAATGGATAATCAACTCCAGCAAAAATTGGAGGCTTAGTTGAGTACTTGTCCGTCGCCATGGCTCTTGAGACCGGTCAAGATCTATGAAAGAGCAAACCGGCTCGATACCAATTGAAAGACCGAGATGGCGATCAGAGGGGGTGAATTATCCCAAATAAAAATATACACTACTAAACGTACTCCAAACAATCCCGCAAAGAAAACCGATGCTCCTTAAAATCGCGAAACCCGCAAAAATCGGAACGACTTGACAACTATGTGTATCCCTAGCTTACATGGATAGGAACCATGAATCATGTGAGGGATATTTAAATCACAAATTCTGGTTGTCAAGTGTCCAAAGCAAGGAGGAATCAATTCAAATACTTCTTTTCTAAAAGAGATCAAGCCAAAACACAAAAGCCTCTTTTTAGAAAAGCAAAAGCAGATTTTCAGGAATTGTCCTCAATTAGAGCAGGTGGATGGTGGACTTCTGTAGCTCCAAAAAATTTGGGAATTTTTCAGCCTGTGAGCTGTTGAGTCGTGAAACACTCCACCAAAAATCACCACCAAAAACCTTCTACAAAAAACAGGAAAAATCAAGAACTACGAACAGTCAGGATTTTCAATCAGGAAATTTGGGGCTCGGTTTTCACCTCACAGCTCCCAAATGGTGCATCCAGTGGACTCCAAAATTTTTCCACAGATTGGTATATGAGTCAAGCACCTTCTCCAACAAGAATCAATCAAGAAAGATTTTTCTATATTTTTCTAAAAATCAAAGACTGACTGCTGCGCGAAGAACAAGTTCAGGACAGATTTGCAATCTTGATAGAAACTTGATCTCTAGTCTATCCTAGGGTGCAAGAAAGATGTAAAACCAAATGAGCACCCTCAAGACCTCCTTGATCAACAGCATTTAGAAGGAGAGGAGCAAATCCAAATTGCGAGAAAGTAAATTGCGAGAATTTACATGCGGGAAAGTAAATGCTGAATTTATATTTCGTAAAGTAAAGACAGACTGTAAATGCGAATTTAAATTCACAAAAAAGTAAAGAAAATCTTTGTATTTTCTGGTTGGAAGGTTTACAAAGCCTCACTTCATGTGGGCAAAGCTCAAAGGAGCAACTCAAACCTTCAAGTGAGGGAGGACACCCCTCCCCCTCTATTTATACTACTCTAGGGCCACCTACCACCCTTGGATGAGTCCCAAACCCTAGGGCACTCCACCAAGGGCTAGGATTAACCCTCTCATTTCAACCCACACATGGGCTTTACATGGGCCACATTGGCCATACATGGGTTTTAAACAAAACCCGATCAACCCGATGCAACGGGCCTTCATCCGCCGGACTTGACCGCTCAGTTTCCTCCTCTTCGAGCCTCCAACCCGAACCGGAAACCTTGAGCCACCTCAAGTCCATTTCCATGACGTCCAAGTGAACCTGGTTTGAGCCCAACCATCTCGTCGGCATCCTCGACCGCTCTGGACCTCGGTTCTCCCAACCTAGTCCGGTACTCACCAACGACCATAGCTGCCTCAGAACCTGTACCACAAGGAACAAACCATTTTGCACATACCACAATGCACATACCTTTTCTTCCTGCATGTTAGTCCACAATTATCATTAATTGAAACATGCAATACCGAGTCAAATCAAACTCAAGCCTGAGCACACCTTGCTCAAATAAAGTCAAATACTCATCACAAACATGGATGGACCTCCACATGGTCCTTCAATCTCCCCCTTGATGAGTATATTGACAAACCACACAAAAGGCATAAATTTGAGTTTGTAAACAAAGGAAGAAAAGCAATTTGATTGCAAAAAAACATATTTGGTCCAATAAAAAGAGAAAGAAAGCTCATGACCAAATAGATGAGAAGATTTTTAGAGCTCAACACTTGAAAGGACAATTTTTCAACAAGAGCTCCAAAAACCAAGAAATCTCTCAAAAAGCTCAATATTACTCATGATCCAAAAGCAAGGACAAAGGTTCATCATGATCATGAGAAAGAATTTTTTAATTCTCTAAGATGCCTTTTCTACGTTTTCTCCCCCTTTTGGCAATATAGGCATCAAGAGAACAATTTTTGCATGAAATGCAACCTAGAAGAGCTTTGAGGATTATGCAAGTGACCACTTAGACAAAGTATGACACCAAGCTACTCAAGTTCAAATTATGTCATCCTAAGTCATATCCAATGGCATATTTCAATTTTTGCTAACTAGCTCAAAAGAAGTTATAATACTTTGGTATGATTTCAACAATAGCAACACTTAGCATAACTTCAATACTAGAAGCAAAGCCAACCAAACGAGCAAATGGATATACTAGAGTTCAACCTAGTCAACACTTTGGGAAACTACAAGTCCATAAGAGAAGCCTCATGCTCAATCATCTCTTTAAATGCAAATTTTTAGATTAAAGCTCATAAAGCGGTATGAGAGAGTTAGGCTTAGTGAAGCACATCCTCGACTAGGAGCCATCGACAAAGGCCTCCTAAGCTTCACTCTCCTCCACAAACCTTCAGGGTTTAGAGAGTTTATCCTAGAGAAACACAACCTCGACTAGGAGCCATCGACATAGGTCTCCTAGGCATCACTCTCTTCCTCTAGTTATTTTTGCATTTTTCGGTGTATTGACTCAAGCCATTAGCAACCATCTCAAGCATGAAGCTTAAAAGAGTGGTTTTGGTCATACACACTTCATTCCAAGTTCATCCCAAGTGCAATGGGAAGCAGTCTAAGTGAATGAAGAGTGTTGAGTTCAATTTTAGCACAAAAGAGTCAATTTATATTTTCCAAAGCACTTTAGATTTATGAGCATTGTTGAGGATTCTAGAATGAAACAATGTAGCTAACCCAAGTTGCTTTAGGGACTCTAGTAGAAACCCACTATTTCAATAAGCATGGCATAAGCATCTAGTGAAGAAGTATAGCAAGTAAAAGCCAAGTTTCATCAAGTTTTCAGAAAGCTCAATTTTAAAATGTTGGCTAGTTTCACATGATACACCAAATTGGATATGACCTAGATTAGCAAATATCTTGAGAAAAGTAGCTAGGTGCAACATATCTTAATTTTATCAATTGCATAATAGACAAAGCTCGTAAATGAAAAACAAGTCTATATGCAATGCAAAAGAATCAATTCCAAGCTCCTCAACAAGTGAGTCGATTAAGCACAAAATCTGATTGAAGTTGAGTTATTAGCAATTTTAGATTCAAAAGGATGAAATGAACTCAATCAAAACCGTAAAGACAGAAATGATGAGAAGGAATCAAGAAAACTCGACACAAAGGTAGTCTAGGAGCATAGATAACATGAAGAGAAACACTAACACTCGGACTCGCTCTCACCTTCCCCATATGACTTATATAGGAAAGCTACAACTCCAACTCCAACCCAGAGCAAACACTGCACTGCCTACCTGTGGGGCCCAACACCGCTAGACCTAAAAGACTCGTGGAGTGAGCTCAACCGAGGATAAGAGAGGAATAGCACCCTAAAGCATAAGGTGAGAGGTCCATGCCGAAGCATGCCGAAGTCTAGGTGAAGTGGGCTCAACCAAATGAAAACCAACCCAAAGATACCCGAGAAAGAGAAAGAAAGGCTGAATATACATATGAACATATAATACAAGCCGCTCCCCCTCAAGATATGCCATATGGGCTCATAATCCCAAGCTCTCCTCTCAGGAAACAAACTGGAGCTATCCAAAGGCTTGGTGAAAATGTCACCAACTGGTGGTCACTCTCCACAAACGGAGCACTATGTCACCCTTCTCCACATGGTCTCTAAGGAAGTGATAGCGAATGTCAATGTGCTTGGTCCGAGAGTGTTGCAATCGGGTTCTTAGCAATGTGAATGGCAGACGTGTTATCACGTAAAAGTGGAACACAATCTGCTACTAACCCAAAGTCCCGCAAGGTCGATCTCATCCAGAGAACACAGCTACAAAGAATCGGGTCGCAAAGCAACATACTCGGCCTCGGCGGTGGATCGTGCAACACCGGATCGCTTCCTAGACGACCAAGAGACAAGAGAAGTGCCAATGAATTGGCAAGTGCTGAAGTACTCTTCCTATCTATCCTACGCCGGCGAAGTCTGCATCGGAGAAGGCTCTCAGAGATAGACAGGAGGAAGAAGAGTACCGATACCATAGTCAATGGTAGCTCGAAGGTACTGAAGATGCGCTTCACCGCTCGACGGTGAGAGACGCGAGAAGCCTCAAATCGAGCACAAAGACATACAGAGAAATGTATGTCAGGTCTCGAGGCGTTGAGATACAAAGGGAGCCGATCATGCTCCGGAACTCCTTCTCGATCAATCGGCTCACCATCCTCGCCAGGCTCGAGGACAAAGTGGTGGCCATAGAGTCATAATCGGCTTTCCATCGGACATGTCAAAGCGCTTCAGGAGGTCTCGAGTGTACTTGCCTTGATGCAAGAATGTACCCTCCCGAGTCCGCTTAACTGGAAGCCAAGGAAGTAGCTCAACTCGCCCATCATGCTCATCTCGAACTCGGTACTCATCACATCCGGAGAACCGAGTAACGAGCGAATGCGAGGAACCACCGAAAATGATGTCGTCGACATAGATTTGGACTAGGAGAAAATCCGAATCGTAATGTCCGTGACAGAGTCTTGTCCACTTGACCCATATGAAAACCATGACTCAAGAGGTAGGACTTAAGCCTCTCATACCAAGCTCGTGGAGCTTGCTTAGAGTCCATACAAAGCTTTGGAAAGCTTGAAGACATGGTTTGGGTACTTGGGGTTCTCAAATCTCGGAGGTTGTCTCGACATACACCTCTTCCTCAATGAAGCCATTGAGGAATGCACTCTTGACATCCATTTGAAAAAGCTTGAAGCCCTTGGATGCCGCGAATGCGAGCAGGATCCTGATGGCCTCGAGTCCGCTACAGGGCAAAGTCTCCTCAAAGTCGAGACCCTCGACTGAGAGAAACCCCTGAGCGACTAACCTAGCCTTGTTTCAACTACAACCCCATCCTCACTCTGCTTGTTTTTGAACACCCATTTGGTCCCAATGATATTGTGACCGGAAGGGGGCTCGACAAGCTTCCAAACTTTGTTCCTCTCGAAGTTTTCAAGTTCCTCATGCATAGCATTAATCCAAGATTCATCGAGATAATGCATGAGAAACATCCTTCGGCTCAAAAGAGGCAACAAAGAGAAAGCAGAGTGAAGGCAGAAGTGGATGAGACTGACTTAGAGCGAGTGACTCGCTCAAACAGATCTCCAATGATGCAGTCGGTGGATGAGCCTCGCTGAATGTGGCGGGGGAGGTCGAGGAGGCAGTGACCTCTACTCCTCGCGTGGGAGAAGTAGGAACAGAGCCACTAGGCTGGCCGAAGAGTCTCGAGGGTAAGGGCTGATCTCCCGAGGTGCAGATATGGAAATGGGAGGCACCTCGGGAGCAGGAATGGTGACTTGGATCAGGCAAGGCGCCTTCATCTCCGTCAAGAACTTCTCTCGAGAAGATAGACTGGGAAAGAGGAGAAGTGCTCAAATGTCTGGTCTAGCACCGGGCTAGCCTCATCAAAAGTCACCTCGCAGGTCTCTATGATCCTACCCAAATCTACAGCCCAAATCCTATAGCTACGGGCAGAAGTCGAGTAACCCAGAAAGATCCCATCAGCAGAACGTGACTCGAACTTATCTAGGTTCCCAGACTTCAAGAAGAAGCACTTGCAACCAAAAACACGAAAATGAGATACACTAGGCTTTCGCCCATATCTCAACTCATAAGAAGTTCTATGCTAGTGTGCCCTAAGAAAAACTCTGTTGGCAACATGGCATGCCGTAGCTCTGACCTCACCAAAACTTCCTAGGAGTATTGTACTCATATTGCATAGTCCTTGCCATCTCAACCAGGGTCCTGTTTCTTCCTTTCCACTACGCCATTTCTTTGAGGGACGTATGGAGAGGAGAAGCGATGCTCTAAGCCTAACTCCTCACGAAAGCCGCTAAAGTAGGAGTTCTTGAACTCCGTGCCATTGTCATCATGCGGATCGCTCGTAAGGCACACAGGAGCTCAACAGACAACCTACGGACCAAACCCCTGAAGTGTGAAAAACACTCATCCTTCGAGGCCATGAAAAACACCCAAGAGTACCTCGAAAAATCATCGACAATGACAAGAATATACCACTTCCCACCTGCCGATCGCAGACTCGAGCCGACCAACAAAGGTCCATGTGTAGCACTGTCCCTGGTGCATCGGTCATCACTGGGTGGATCGGAGGATGGGAGGCAGCAACCATCTTGCCATGTCGGCAAGGAGAACATACAACATCTTTGACCATCTTGAGTTTAGGCGGGCCACAGAATGAGATCATGGCCGCTAACTCGAGTCAAATGATCAAAGCCAATGTGACCAAGTCTCCTATGCCAAAAGGAGAGATCACGGGACTCGAAGCAATAAGGCAATGGAGAGAGTCTCTAGAGGAAGAAGAAAAATCAGCACGAAAGACTCTCCCAAAACGAAATCCATAAACAAACTCCCCGGAAGAATCGAGGATCCTACAAGAGCTCCTCTTAAAATTGACCTCGAAATCGTCATCAAGAAGCCGAGAGACGAAAGCAAGTTGAAATGCAGCTTCGACTAAGGCAACGCCCTTAAGAATGAAATGATCGTTAATGCGAGGCGGTACCTTTAGCAATGACTCTACCCGACGCGGCATCCCCAAAGGTGATTACCTCATCACCGGGATATCGGTTCAGTGGAAGAAAACCAACGGAGTCTCCGGTCATGTGGCGAGAATGAGTTCACGATCCAAACCTCCCCTTCCTCGCCCTACGGACCTGAATCAAAGAGAGAGTGAAAAGCGTATGTCTCAGCATTTCGTGATAGATCGGTGCAGATCTAGGAACCCAATACCGAGTCAATCGTGCAAGATGAGACGAAGCAAATCCAACGGAGTAGAAGAATGCAATCTGGCACCTCTCCGTGACTCGACTCTCACAAACTCAGACTCCGCTCCAGTAGGATGTCTGGGAGCAGCTGCAGGGTTGGTCCGCCGAGGTGCAAAGGCCGGACCATCCCAGTCTGTCGCTGCACTTCTGGGGAAAGCAAACTCACGCCCGATATCTACCTCGATGGGAAAAACGAGGAATATCAAGAGGACGGCGGAAAAGACTGACTGACAGCTGGGCGAAAACCAGTAGAAGCACGAAAACCAAGCCCCATGCTGTCCAAAACAGGAGACTCTCTAGCTTGTTTATCCTTGCCTAAAAGTCCGTGTGTGCCTTAGGCGCACTCGTGAGTCCGGGATGACCCTGAATACCCCTAAGAGCATGGACACGCCACGCCGAGAAATCTTGACGCGTCAAGGTAAATCAGCTATATGTCCATCCTTCGACCGAGAAGGTGCATGTATACTTCGCCTTGGGGGTGAAGTAGCATGAGAAGCACCCTTCTCGTCGACGTCCCGTGGACAATCCTCGCTGATCTAAACACATGGTGCTCACTTGTGGAGCCACCACTATCTCTCCGCTCTTGGAGGCACGCACAACAAGGCGGATGCGCCTGTATGCTCCAAGGCATCAAACCCTAGACCTTGATTGAATCTGCTAATCTTGGACTGATCTAGGATAAGATTGAGCTTCTTCTTACCTCCAACAAACTTCTCGAGAGTGCTCATAAGGTACCGACACTCTCGAAAAAGTGAGGCACAAGAAGAGCAAGGAAGGAGTAGCGTGGAAGAGCCGATGGAGAAGAGCGAACTAAACGATCAAATCTCTCCTATAAAGAGCAGCCTCAATCTTGAGGGACTCTTAAGAAACACATGGAGAGTCTCTAATCCTACCCACTGGCTTTGAGCTTCTTCCTAAGCTCTACATGAATTTGATTCATGTCCTCGCTACTCCCAACACACAAAGATGCAACCATTTTGTGACTTAGCTAGTAGATCCTTAGCATATTTTGAGTTTTCAAGCACCAAGTCATCATAAGCATTTTTTAGTTGCATACAGCCCTCACATGAGCTGATTGGGTCCTTAGAAGCATGCTTTTCAAGTTCATCATTTCTAGCAGATAGCTTCCTAAGGTGACAACTCATGGCATCAATTTCATCGAGAAGCTTTGGGCTCTGAGCACATGAAGCATTTGTGTGAGTGTGAAGAGAACTAGCATCAACAGAATAGAAGCATCGGACATGTGCTAGCATCCTTCGACCTAAGTGACTCAAGATCAGAAAGCACACTATCATGTAGAGTCCTTAGATTCTCCAACTCCACAAGCAAAGCATCACACAAAGTACAGCTATCAGAGTCTCGGGAGGAACAAGATCTAAGTGAAGCTAACTCCCGAGATAAGGTACCTACTTCCTTCTCTAGATCAACACACTTAGCTCTAGACTTGGAATGAAATTTTCCTAGTTTGATAAAAGCATCATGGAGCTGGTCATAAGAAGGTACCTCCTCCGTGTCGCTGTACAGCTCGGTGTCGGGTACTTCCATGGCATTGGAGGCCATGAAGCACATGCCGGAGAAGTCATCGCCGCCCTTCACCTTCTCTTGCGGTTCATCCTCGTCCTCGTCGCTCCATGTCTCCGTGTCGGAGAGGTCAAGGTCGTCGAGCGCGGCAAGGACGCGGTGAAAGAGCTTCTTGCCCTTGGCGAACTTGCGGTGTTTCTTCTCTTGCGCGCGGCTCACGAGCTGGAGGCTTCTTGTTGCGGTTCTTGTTGATGTAGTCGTTCTTACCCGCATCGCCTTGTTCATTATTGCCCTTCTCGGCTTGGGGCAGTTTGCCCGAATGTGGTTGGGGCCACCACACTCAAAGCAAGTGAACTTGCCACTCCTTCTTCCTATCTCTCACCCTCTTGTAAATGTTCAAAATTTTCGAGCGACAAGAGCAAGCTCGCTCTTCCGAAATTGTTCCAACGCCGCCGCTACGCCACAAAGAGCGGAGAGAAAAACCGTAAGAGAAGTCAAGAGGGGGTCCAAGAGGAAGACCCAGTGGGATCGGTAACCAATGCCATCGCTTGGGACTTCGTCTGCGAGCGACGATGTCGAGCTCATGAGTCTTGAGGCGGGAATACAACCCGTCAAGAGTCAAGGTCGACAAGTCCGTATGGTCCGTGATGGTGGTTACCTTCATCTCCCAAATCCTCGGATCGAGTGCTCGAAGAAAATGCCTCGCATTCTCGAATCAGTGTATGAACAACCCATCGACCGAAGATTGCCGAGAATCTTTGCAAAACGAGCAAAGCACTCATCAAGGCTCTCACGGCGTGCTGCTCAAACTTGTTGTAGTCACGCTTAAATTGATCCTGTCTCACGGACTTGATCTCGAGTGGTGCCCTCATGGTAAGCATTGAGGGTCACCTGCATCTCGTGAGCTGATCGTAGGTGAGAGACGCGATCATACTCACCGCGGCTAAGTCCCTCAGATGAGGAGGTTCTGGCCTTAGCGTTTGCCTCAACGTCGACCATGTTTGGCGGCGTTGACGTTCTCATCGGCCGGAACCTCATACGGGTGCTTCACCTTCTGCCATAAAGAAAAACCTGGGCAGTGATGTATGTCTCCATCCGAACCTTCCGAATGGATAATCAACTCCAGCAAAAATTGGAGGCTTAGTTGAGTACTTGTCCGTCGCCATGGCTCTTGAGACCGGTCAAGATCTATGAAAGAGCAAAACCGGCTCTGATACCAATTGAAAGACCGAGATGGCGATCAGAGGGGGGGTGAATGATCCCAAATAAAAATATCCCCTACTCAACGACTCCAAACAATCCCGCAAAGAAAACCGATGCTCCTTAAAATCGCGAAACTCCATAAAAATCGGAACGACTTGACAACTATGTGTATCCCTAGCTTACATGGATAGGAACCATGAATCATGTGAGGGATATTTAAATCACAAATTCTGGTTGTCAAGTGTCCAAAGCAAGGAGGAATCAATTCAAATACTTCTTTTCTAAAAGAGATCAAGCCAAAACACAAAAGCCTCTTTTAGAAAAGCAAAAGCAGATTTTCAGGAATTGTCCTCAATTAGAGCAGGTGGATGGTGGACTTCTGTAGCTCCAAAAAATTTGGGAATTTTTCAGCCTGTGAGCTGTTGAGTCGTGAAACACTCCACCAAAAATCACCACCAAAAACCTTCTACAAAAACAGGAAAAATCAAGAACTACGAACAGTCAGGATTTTCAATCAGGAAATTTGGGGCTCGGTTTTCACCTCACAGCTCCCAAATGGTGCATCCAGTGGACTCCAAAATTTTTCCACAGATTGGTATATGAGTCAAGCACCTTCTCCAACAAGAATCAATCAAGAAAGATTTTTCTATATTTTTCTAAAAATCAAAGACTGACTGCTGCGCCGAAGAACAAGTTCAGGACAGATTTGCAATCTTGATAGAAACTTGATCTCTAGTCTATCCTAGGGTGCAAGAAAGATGTAAAACCAAATGAGCACCCTCAAGACCTCCTTGATCAACAGCATTTAGAAGGAGAGGAGCAAATCCAAATTGCGAGAAAGTAAATTAAGTAGAATTTACATGCGCGGGAAAGTAAATGCTGAATTTAAATTGCGTAAAGTAAAGACATAATGTAAATGCGAATTTAAATTCACAAAAAGTAAAGAAAATCTTTGTATTTTTCTGGTTGGAAGGTTTACAAAGCCTCACTTCATGTGGGCAAAGCTCAAAGGAGCAACTCAAACCTTCAAGTGAGGGAGGACAGGCCTCCCCCTCTATTTATACTACTCTAGGGCCACCTACCACCCTTGGATGAGTCCCAAACCCTAGGGCACTCCACCAAGGGCTAGGATTAACCCTCTCATTTCAACCCACACATGGGCTTTACATGGGCCACATTGGCCATACATGGGTTTTAAACAAAACCCGATCAACCCGATGCAACGGGCCTTCATCCGCCGGACTTGACCGCTCAGTTTCCTCCTCTTCGAGCCTCCAACCCGAACCGGAAACCTTGAGCCACCTCAAGTCCATTTCCATGACGTCCAAGTGAACCTGGTTTGAGCCCAACCATCTCGCTCGGCATCCTCGACCGCCTCGGACCTCGGTTCTCCCAACCTAGTCCCGGTACTCACCAACGACCATAGCTGCCTCAGGAACCTGTACCACAAGGAACAAACCATTTTGCACATACCACAATGCACATACCTTTTCTTCCTGCATGTTAGTCCACAATTATCATTAATTGAAACATGCAATACCGAGTCAAATCAAACTCAAGCCTGAGCACACCTTGCTCAAATAAAGTCAAATACTCATCACAAACATGGATGGACCTCCACATGGTCCTTCACGCAGGAACCCCTGAACCACCCGGGTTTTGCTTATCCTGGGAGAGCTCCAGCTCCAGCTCCATGCCCTTCGCCTGCTCCACCACGGAGCAGAAGTCACGAGGGACAGTCTCCCCCATGACAACTCTGAACTCCTGGTTGAGGCCCCTACGGAACCTCCTTGCCTTCTCCCGATCATCGGCTGCCACAGCCGGTACGAAGCGCACCACGCTGTTGAACTCCACCTCATACTCTGCCACCGACCTCTTTCCCTGGGAAAGAGTCGTCAGAGTATGCTCCATCCGCTCAAGGAAAGACTCTAGGTAGAACTTGGCTCGGAAGCGAGCCACAAAGTCCTCCTGTGTGATCGACCAAGATCGGGGCTCTAGCAGCCGTAACCCCTCCCACCAGATATCGCCTTGGCCCTTCAAATTGAAAGGCCAAAAAGCGAGCCCTCTGGACCGAGGTCAACTCTAGGACCCCAAATCGCCTCTTCATGTACCGCAGCCAATCTGGCGGATCGGATCGGGCGTGCCCGTTCCGTCAAAAGTGTCAAGACGGAGGGACATCCACTCCTGGAGACTCATCCTCGGCTCCGCACACGGGGCAACAATCGGGGCCACTACACGGGAGGCACAACAGGGCTGCCATGGCCGGGCGCAGCTCCCGAATCTCCCTCCGCAGCCTCGAACTAAATCTTCATTGGCGGAGGGTACTCGCCGATCAGGTAGCTGGAAGCTCCTCTGAGCTGGCTCCGCGAGCATTGAGCGAACGCTACCTCAAGAACAGAGTCCGCAACTCCTGGGCGCCGCCTCGCCTCCACGACCCACGGCGTCCACGGCCTCTACCCCTCGGCATGGCTTCTTCAGACAGACAACCATCCAAACACAAAAACATAAACACAACATCACACAATCAAGAACATAGATCAAACATCATCATAGCCATATTTTTTATCACATAATCAAGCGCGATGCAATGATGAACCAAAACCCCATCCTACTGTGCAACCAAGTGTGTCAAATTTTAGATTAGTTATACCACTTTTGCATGTTTTAATGTTGCTATCCTATAACAAAGTTTTAGTTAGAACCTAAGCCATGTTTCTAAGTTATTCCACATCATATTTTAGTTGTAACCTAAGGTATGACACTAAAAATACACATTCCAAGGACCTACAGCCCGCTCTGATACCAACTGTAACACCCAGGCATTTAATATGCCCGAATGCTACCAAACATATGTTAAACAACATCTAAATACCACAATTTATCATAAATTCCAGCAAGGATACATATGCTAAAAACCGAGATTTCGGCAGCATCTTCTTTGTTTTAACATGCTAGGAAGAATCAACAATATTATAGCAATGTAAGACAATATGAGAGACATCTAAAACAGCAATTATTAAAGACTTAACGGCAATATAAGTCTAACATCAAGCACTTAATGTCTCCAAGTGTCAAATGAACAAATAAACTCTCAAATAGTAAAGCTAAACACTAAAGCAATGATCATCACACGCAATTTATTATCAAACTAATAGAATGACTTGTGGAATCATTATGGTGAAGCTACGTGTGGGCGTGTGACTATTTCCCTTCCCCGCATGCCGATCTCATGGTACCTAAAACAACAAGAAAACACAAGCGTGAGTTCGAAACTCAGCAAGCATATTGCAATGGACAACAAGAACAACAACATGGCAATAACATCTCCCATCATGTAAATCATCTTATTCATAAACACTTAACATTGTCATCATCAATATGTATGCGATGTCATGCAATGCTCATGTATCCTTGGAAACTCATACCGGTATGGTTGAGTACACACCCATCGGTGTGCACCCTCTCCCCCCTTCCATCCCGAAGATGGAGGGTGCCTACTCCTCGCTTCCGTTCACCGCGGTGAATGGAATCACGATGTAGGTCTTACTCATTGGCTCTCCGGATTAGTCATATCTTTCTCACCGACCTTCCCGGATTAGATATTGACCTTCTCACCGCCCGGGCCATGCAACATGTCATGTATGCAAGCATGCCAACATCATATATAACTCATATATTACCACATGGCATCATAACATCTTAAACATGCTCATCATATCATAGCAATCATTAAAACATGGCAAGTGATCATATATCATGTAGACAATTCCATCTAATCTCAACATGCAACCTACAACTCGCTATCCATCACAACACACTTGCCTCAACCACGAGCAACGGATTGGCGGGAAGTAGAAGGCACTCCCGGGGTCGCACCACCTGCACATAGGCATCACACACTCACAATCATGTCCACAAAATAGTACGCAAACCCTCATCTACCCCGACATTGCCAACTACTCGCAAAACCTAAAAACAGAGGTTCTGTCCCGTCGGGACAGCAGCCTTGCAAAAGGCATAACTTGAGTTCTGGGACTCCGAATCAATTAAACGAGGACATCCTCGCGTAGCTTAGGAAATTTCCCAACTTTCTATAGGTATAAGGAAAGACTGATTCGGACTCTAAAGTTGTTTAATCTACAGATTACCGTGATCTGTTCCAATTACGTCACAGATTTTAACACGCTCGGTAAAACAGCCATAACTTTCAAACGGCTGGGCGGAATTTAACTTTCTTTATACCCACTGAAAGGTATTGAAATTATCTACAACTTCTTCAACATCCGTACGACAAGATTCGGATTCTAAAATGACGAAAACTCAAACCCTAGGTCGACTGCTCATGCTGTCCCAAAACAGAAACGTGGCAACATCTAGATCTAATCCAAATTACTCCAATCCAGCACCACCAATTGATCTAAAAACTTGATAATCACCTTAGGAACAGTACCTAGATCAATCCCAGGGAACCCCATGATCATACCTTTGCCCGACGCACGAAAGCTCCAATGGATCTCCTCGCTCCTCGCTCCTCGCTCCTCGGATGGATCCACAAGGATGCAGGGGTGGGGAGGCCACCCTAGGGCAGCAAGGGGGTGGAGGAGAGGTGGTGGGGAGGTGGAGAGGTGGAGAGGGCAAGGGCTAGGGATGCACGGCTAGAAGGGGTGAGTGGAGGGGTGCGGCTAGGGGTTAGGGAGGTGGTGTGGGGGCGCAATAGAGGGGAGGGGGGCGCACATAAGGCAGGGAGGACCTCCTATCAGCCCTCAACAAGGATTCCTAGTCCTAGAAGGACTCTTAATCCATCTCACCAAAGCCCACAACCCCCCCTTTAAGGCCCAAAATCCCCCGGAAAGGCCCAAAACCCCGGAAACGGCCCGGAAACGTTATTAACCTCCAAATCCTATGGTTTTAACCTTATTTCCACATCTCATACTGTTTTTGACCATATCATGCACGTTAAATAAGGTTACGACACTCCGTGGTGTCACAGGTCCACGGTCATACACAATAGTTTTAGGAACTCCATGTAGTCGGACAATATGGTTCAGGTAGAGTTCTGCAAGTTTAGCTCCATTGTAGGTAACGCGTACCGGTATGAAATGAGCAACTTTGGTTAACCGGTCGATGATTACCCAAATAGAGTCATGGCCATTAGCTGATTTTGGCAGGGCAGTGATGAAGTCCATTCCGACCTCATCCCATTTCCACTCTGGAATCTTCAAGGGTTGAAGCATTCCAGCTGGTCGTTGGTGCTCTTCTTTAACTTGCTGACACACGTCACAAATGGCGACGTATGCGGCGATATCTCTTTTCATACCAGGCCACCAAAACTTCTTTCGAATATCTTGGTACATTTTTGTGCTTCCAGGGTGGATTGACAACGGAGTCTCATGAGCTTCTTTCAAGATCAATTCTTTGATCTCCTGATCATTCGGGACATAAATTTGATATCTACGCATGATCAAACCATCAACTCGCTCTGAAAACTCCGATGATGCGCTTTCTTTCAAGGTACGCTAATCTCAGCTACTCCTTCATCTTTCAACTGAGCAGCCTAAATTTGGGATTCAAGGGCAGGTCGTAGGGTTAATGTAGCCACAAATCCTTCCCCTACCATCTCCAAGTTGAGTCTACGAAACTCATCCAGTAACTGGGGTTGATAAACACCCGACAAGGTATTACTAGTGTGTAGCTTGCGACTGAGGGCATCAGCTACCATATTAGCTTTTCCTGGATGATAATGAATTCCCAAATCATAGTCTTTGATTAGCTCCAACCACCGGCGCTGTCTCAAGTTTAGATCTGGTTGGGTGAAAAAGTATTTCAGACTCTTATGGTCGGTAAATATCTCAGTTCGGTTTCCGATGAGATAATGACGCCATAACTTAAGAGCATGAATTATGGCAGCCAATTCTAGATCATGAGTCGAATAATTGGCTTCATGAGGTTTCAGTTGGCATGAAGCATACGCCACGACTTTTCCTTCCTGCATCAGCACACAACCAAGACCCTGACATGAAGCATCACAGAATACGTTAAAGTTTTTGTGCACATCAGGCAAGACAAGAATTGGAGCTGTCGTAAGCCTTCGCTTCAACTCTAGGAAACTAACTTCACAAGCTAACGTCCACTCAAACTTCTTCTCCTTCTTGAGTAACTCAGTCATCGGCTTGGAAATTTTGGAAAAGTTTTCAATGAATCGCCGATAGTACCCAGCTAACCCAAGAAAACTTCGACTTCGAATAAATTCGTGGTTGTTTCAGGCAAGTACATCCTTCACCTTGCTGGGATCAATAAAGAACACCTCCTTCGGAGAGAACGTGGCCTAAGAAGGCAACTTCTTTGAGCCGTAACTCACATTTGGCTGAACTTGGCATACAAATTGATGTTCACGCAGTTTATCAAGCACTAAATGCAGATGGAGTTCATGCTCCTGCTCACTCCGAGAATAGATAAGAATGTCATCAATGATCACCACCACAAATTTATCTAGGTATTCCATGAATACCTTATTCATGAGATTCAGGAATGTGGCTGGTGCATTGGTGAGTCCAAAAGAAGCTACTGTATACTCGTACAAACCATATCGAGTAGTAAACGCAGTCTTCTGGATATCTTCCGGTTGAATTTTGAGTTCAAAGTACCCTAGTCTTAAGTCAATCTTAGAAAAGACTCGAGCTCCATTTAATTGATCAAACAAATCATCAATCCGAGGAAGAGGATACTTATTTTTGATAGTGACTTCGTTTAAGGATCGATAGTCACGCACATGCGTAAACTACCATCTTTCTTCTTGACGAAGAGCACTGGACTACCCCATGGAGATGAACTAGGGCGAACAAAACCCTTAGCTAATTGCTCCTTGAGTTGTTTCTTCAACTCCAACAACTCATCAGAGGGCATCCGATACGGATGTTTGGACAATGGTGCTGTTCCAGGCAGCAAGTCAATAACAAACTCCATATCCCGATCTGGGGGCAATCCCGGCAATTCTTCAGGAAACACATCAGGATACTCACAGACCACTGGCGCTTAACTTAATTCCGGCACAGAAAGCGAATGGAAAGAAGCCTTAAGCACATTTGATCGTCTGGAGTAATACTTAGTCTGGATTCCATCCGAATTCACCAGAGAAATGGAACGATTTGCGCAATCAATATGTCCTTGATTTTGAGATAACCAATCCATCCCAAGGATATATAACATTCAGTCCAGGGGTATCAATCTGAATCAGATTTCCCAAAAATAGAACTTCATTGATCACTATGGGTACTCTAAGGCATATGCGCTCAGCTCGCATAACCGAACCAGGAGAATAGACTAACATTGGATCTCGCAATCTGTTAGTCTCAACCTTATGTTTCATAACAAACTTTGAAGAAATGAAAGAATGCGAAGCGCCCGAATCAAATAAAACCAAAGTGGGTACTGAGTGTACGAGAAACATACCAACTACCACATCTGGAGCATTACTGGCCTCTTCCGCGGTCACTAGGTTAAGTCGGCCACGGGCTTGACTCGGGGCTACTTTTTGGCTAGAACGCCCTCCTAGGTGTCCACCGCGCCCGGTTACAGAACCTTGCGGGCGAATCGGACCGCTTGGAACTTGAGGTCGAGCAGCAACAGGACGTTTGCTCGAACAAACAGTAGAGATATGTCCCTTCTCACCGCAAGCATAGCAGGTGAGTGCGGCCATCCTGTCCTGCCATCCACGAATCTGTCCTCCGCGGCCAGAAGGTTGAGCCGCAGATAGAACAGGTTGGGGAAAGTTCCTCTAAGATCATGGAGGCGGCGATGCCACGGACTGAGCACTGACGGTTTGCCCAGAATGCGGTCTCGAAGTACCGGCACCGACAGATTTCTGAGCCATCCACTTACGCTTCCAGCTCTCCAAAACTGCCTTGCCCCTGTCCTCTACACAAATCGCCTTGTCCACAAGCACTTGCATATTGGGGATGTCAAGTGGTGCGAGCGAATGACGAATCTCCTCGTTGAGATGTTGACGAAACAAGGAGACTTTTCGAGCTTCGCTCGGGACCTCATCTGCTACATAACGAACCAGATAATTGAACTTATGCAGATAATCCATCACTGACATAGACCCCTGACGAAGATCATAGAACTCTCGTTTCTTTATCTCCATCAGACTAGCATGAATGTGCGCTGCACGAAAGGCTCCTTTAAAATCCTCCCAAGTCATGACCTGACCAGGTGGACGAATTGCCTTAATACTACCCCACCAAGCTGCTGCTGCGCCTTGGAGATAGTAAGTAGCGTACTAAACCTTCTCCTCATCAGTACACCTTATGAGGTCGAGTTTATCTTCAACATCGCGAAGCCAATCGTCTGCGTCCAGAGGATCGGTCGCTGATGAGAAGTTTGGCGGGCGAGTTCGCTTGAACTCGGCCAACCTCGATTGGGGTTGCATTGCTGCCAAACCACCATAAGCAGCGGCACCAAGGTTCTCGGAATTCTGCACCAACCGCTGCAACAAGCGGGTCTGCATAACAAGAACTTGGGCCATTGACGGAGGTGGAGGTAACTCTTCACTTTGGGCGTTGTGATGACTAAGCGATGCCTCCCGATTACCTACTGGCTCATTAGAGTGATGAGATCCTTGGCTACGGGATCTGGCCAAAGGTGGATCATGATGCTCCGGATTCGGCATTGCCACAGCTAGTTCTTGGCTATTCTGAGCAACACCCCGGGTCATCACCGAACGATCAACACGTCTCTTCGGCGGCATCCTGTTGACACAAAGACTTAGAGACAAGTACCACAAGAGCCCATCGAAGAACGCGGGGATTTTGAACAACAGTTGCGAAACTCAAGCACAATCCATCACATAGCAATACAAAATTCAAAATATGTATCATAGTGAAAGGATTGCAGGGCGATAGATTCACAGATGATAACTTAGCACGTCTCTTCGCGCTACAGGGGGTTATTTACAACACCACCAACATCAACTACCACTAGTTCCACGGGAGTAATTACAACAAAAGGTTTCATCCGCCAGCTCGTAATTACAACAAAAGCGAGCTGTAGATCCAACTACCTATTGGGATAAGGATCTAATCCTAGACACGACCACCGTTCGCAACAGGGACATCTGAGGTGCCTGGGGCTATAGAGGAAGCAGTTGACTCTGCAGGAAACATCAACTCGTACTCGCGTCCACCAAACAGCAGGTTACGTCCTGGCATGGCAGTCGCAGGAGCACTAGGGCGCACAGCTGAAACACGGCGACGGCTGCTACCTCGAACAGACATCCTGGCACTGCGAGAGACCCGACGATAAGATCCATAAGGACGGGGTAACTCCTCAGCAGGCTCGAGATCGTCATTCTCCCCATAGATCATCCCAGTAGTAAAGAAACCATAGCTAACCAAGGGCGCCATGTTACTCACTAACTCAGAGATACGGCATTGAGCGAGCAACAGTTCTTCACAGAGACGAAGCAAATATCGATCAAAGGACCTCACTAGCCCAGTCTGCCAAATCTGCACAGGATCCAATAGTGGATAATCTGGCACATACAGGTTCTCTTGGCTGTCCGGCTCACGAGAGGGACAAACAGGAAACAACTGAGCCATCTCCGGTACATCAAAGCGAAGCCTCAGAATTGCAATGTATGCTCCATCGAGTAGAGCTGCAAGAGGACTTGGCGCTGTACCATGATACTGACGGGTTTGCTCCCCTGTGTGGCGTCCGCGGATGGAAACTTCAGCCACATACAGGGAGGAAGCGGGACTAAGTCCAGCATGTGAGATTAAGTACCCTGGCGGCTCAGGAAAGCCAGCACGCTGCATCATCTCCCAGAGGGTAGCCTGAACTGAGCCCTCTAGAATCGCAGACGTGAAATAGCAGGGTTCCCAACATCCAGACATCTAAGATTAAGAAGGGAAACAGATTAGTGACATCCTCAACAAACGGAAATTCGAAATAAACAGAAATTAAATAAACGAAAAGAAAATAACCCAACAACGAACCAATAAAGAAACTCACGATTTTAAGCCTAATCCTTATCCTTACTCAATTCTTATCTATCTTTTGAAGTGGATAAGCTTCCCAAATAATTCTAACTTAAATTTCGAATAGGATCGGGAAAATAGATCGAATCGAATACCCCATTTGCTTTTGCCCTGGAAATCTGACTTTGAAAGCCGAGATAAGAGAAAAATTTCGTTTGAAGCCCAAAACCAGAAGAGATGCTACTAAAAAGAAAAGATCAGCATTCTATGTTTTCACTATTAAGGAGTGCATAATCAAAATAACTTTTAAGGGAAAAGACTCTTCCTTAATCCTATCAATTACTAACCTTGGCTCTGATACCACCCTGTCATGGGGGCTCCTGTCCTGGTACAGTGATACTCCATTACTGTTGCGCGGGCCTGGTTAATCACGCAACCAGTAATGTAACGATCACGGCATCACGACAGACTCAGATTGAAACCACTTGGTCAGCACGATACTCGGCTAATGAAGTCACATGCCATCCAATTGGTTCCAATTTGAGCTTACCGCAACCACGTGATAACCACTAGTCCCTGGATCAGTAGGCTAGTGTCACATGTTGAAGCAGGTAGAGTCTCATCCAACCAAACGCAATTTAAGGGTAGAGGTAATATATTACTGCGATAGATAATAATATTACAACTTGTTTCTGTTTACAAAATGCCGATTGGCTTAAAGTAAACTGAAGAGAAAAACATCAGAGAAACAAAAGTAAAGCGGCCACGGTGTGCCTCCAATCCCACAGGCAACCGGCGAGCAACTAACTCCGCTAGCAGTCAAACGCACCACCCGCGTCTGGGTCACTGAACTCCTGGTCACCTTCCTCACCTGCGTCTTCTGCTCCTCACGCAAATTTTCAGAGCAAACGGTGAGTACACGTATGTACTCGCAAGACTTTATTGTTTGCAAGTATAATAATGATGCAGGCTAGTCAATGAAGATGGTTACTATTCTAGTTCAGTTTTGCATGAAGCTGAAGTTATTTGTAATAGACTAATAGATTGGAATACTGCACAGTTTATAAAGCATTTAGTAAATGAGAGTAAATCAATACATAATGTAATTGTACATTTCATTCAACACCCAAATTCCTCCAACATAAGCAACACCACCATCACATGGCATCAGGAATCATTTCTTTCAACATAACCATCATACCATCACAAGGCATCGAGAATCACCACCAGCTTGATCAAATCACCAGTCCAACCGATCTCTGAGTTCAACGACTCAACATTTGCCTGATACACCCCAACATTTAAAAGATCTACCGATTTCAAATCCTTTTCAGAAATCAAAACCAAAATACAATACTTGATAATAAATACCCAAGATACTCATGACCGTGAGCACGGCTAATCGATTAGTTTGATTAATCTCTGCAGAGAATGCACACTTTACCCACACGACACGCTCTAGCAATCATGTCATCCATGCCACGCGATACATACCGTATCTGTTTTGCTAGATAGTGACGAAACTTTTCCAATTGTCGGCATTTAACCTTGCGTCAGCCCCGGGGATGAGCGCTCTTTGCTTTGGGTGGGGGCTCCACACACCCACACAGAGTACCCCCGGGCGAGGCGAGAGTACCCCCCAATTAAGGTGTTTGGGTACCATAAGCTCCCAACCTGATTCACCCACACAGATCCAACGATGGCTAACACCCCATCGTGCCTTTTACCCTCAGCAAAGCATCCACCATTGATTCACGAAAGTCTCCAACACCTGCGCGTGGTGAGGGAATATTCTAAGCAACACCAGCACATCGGTATTGCCCAACTACTTCGACCTACCACAGCGCAAGACCAAATTCCAACTCCTGTACTGGGTTTAGGCTATCCCATACTAGCACATGTGGTTGTACGAAAGGACTTGGTTAAAAACATCAAGTTCAGTCCTTAGGATTGCACAGACGAGACCTCCCATCATCCGTCCGGCATAAATCACTGTACACCTTTTCCTTTTTCACCTTTTACCAACATAGCCTTTATTTTTACAAAATCATCATTTCCGAAATCCTAATAACGTATCGAAAAACTTTGATTGACTGAGTCCACCGATCATTATTCAATCAGTCTAAAGCTGGCCTAAGCGTATGCAACTATTAGACTTATATTCCCTGACGACACTTATTATAGCGTCTATCCTTAAACTAGGGTTACTCAAGGATTTTAGGGTAACAACGAGATTGAGATAAGCCATCCAACCATTAGGGTAACTACCTATTCCCACCATTTAAATACTTGTAATAATCATATGCATGCGTAATAATTTTGCAAAACATCAAATACTTTTGCAATTATAGGAGCAATATGTTCAAAGGGGGTGCTTGCCTGCTTGCTCTGGGTTTTGCGTGTCCTCCGGTCGGTCCGGATCCTCGCCATCGCTTCCCGAGGCGTCAACGTCTAAACGAAAGCGCGACAAAAGAAATAACGAGGAAACGATTAAGATCCAATGAGAACAAGGCAAAAAGCTCAAAGAAGCGGACAACAACCAATAAGCGAACACGAGAGAGAAAAACTTAACGAAAACCAAAACTTGAACTGGAGACCGGCAGTACCGGCATACAAATCGGTAGTGCCGCCCTCTACAATCGGCAAGCATCGGCCTCAAGGGTCGGTAAAGCCGAGGCGAACCTAAAAGAGGATCTCTCGGAAAATAACTACCGGCGTTGCAGCAGAGCGGTAGTGCCGGGCCTAAACTCGGCAAAGACCGGCCACAAGGGCTCGGTAGTGCCGCCTCGAGCGGCAGATCGATCTCACCACTATGGTAGTGCCGGCCACAGGTCGACTAAATTTTCCAGAAAAAGGATTTTCGCACAAACGGCTTCGAAATTCGCGGCGATTGCATGGATGGGTTCTCGGAGATGGCAAGGACCCATTTATGCAAACCACTCGAGGTTTCGACCTCATTTGGCCTAAATTCTAATCCGAGAAACTCTAGAGTCCTAATTCATGCTAAATTCCGACTTTCACCCCGAATCGAATTCAAGCTCGATTCTTTCTGCGAAACTCGGACTTTAACGACGTCGAATATATTCTAGTGTCCTTTTCCTAGCTTTTGGAACTAGCATTCCAAGGTTTACTTCCAAAAGCTACGAAAATGACATTTAACCAAATATATGCGATAAAAACGTATTTAGGGTTTCTAATCTTAGATTTCGCACTAAAAGAACTCTAGCACCTAACCTAGGTTTAGAAACTCAGCTAACTAGAGGCTAATCATTACAACCAGGGTTCCTAGGGTTCCAACTAGGACAGCAAGGAGTAAAGGAAACTTGAACTAGATGAGAGAACTCAGATTGCAGCAGAGTTGACTAGAACTCGATCCACTTAACACAGATTGCTGCTAGGGTTTGAGAACGGCGATCTCCTCCGTGGCTTGCTTCTCCTCGAGCTCAAGAACACCAGAGAGAGAGTTTTAGAGAGAGGAACAGTTTGAGAGAGAGGGAGAGAGCTCCATGGGAGAGAGAGCTAGAGAGGGAGAGCTAGAGGGTGAGGGTGAGAGTGAGAGGGTGTGAAGTGAGAGGGTGCTGGGGGAGGAGAACCCTCTAGAAAAGAGGAGGTGGCCAGGGCAACGGGCAGCAGAGAGGGCTCTGCCCCCTGCCCGGTCACGTCGGCCGGCAAGACGGGCCAGGCGGCAGATCGCCGCCAGGCGTAAAAACCCAAAAACCCCCAAAAAAACTCCGAAACTCAAGATCCCTTCCCAGAAACCTTTACGATAGATTCTAGGATAGCTAAAGAAGGTTTGGAAACTACGGTTGCTCGGAAGTCCTAACCACAACACGAAATAAGATTTTTGAGCAAAACTAAAACGAAACAGATCAAGCAAACAAATCCAGGCACAAATAACTCCAAATTGAATTCCAAATAACTCTCAAAGGATAATTAGCATTTAAAAAGGCAAGTACAAACTCAGGATGTTACACTGGGACACGTCCTCCGCCACCAGCGCCACCTCCGGCTGAACACCAATTCTTCCCGTCTCGAGGAGGGGTGAATCACCTTCGCCGTGTTATCAACGTCATCGCTGGGGGCTCTTCGTCACACCTTTCATCGAAGAGACAGAGAAAGGCCTACGCAAGACAAATCAACCACGTTGAAGTGAATCCAATTACCCCCTCACAACCGAAGTTTGAGCCGGTCACCTTTACGGAAGAAGATGCAATGAGGGTGCATTTTCCGCACTAAGACTCCTTGATTGTGGCTGCCATCATCACCGACTACGAAGTGAGCCGTGTGTTGATAGATGGGGGAGCACAGCAGATATCTTGTCCGCAGATGCTTTTCGGCAGATGATGATCCCTCAAGACCGGCTTAAGAAGTCGAAGGTGCCGCTGATGGGCTTCGGGGGGAGCACGGTCAGCACCCTAGGCCAAGTGGAACTGGAGGTTACCTTTACGACGTCGTAAGCTAGCGCCACAAGTCATGTCACATTTGACGTGGTTGACATGCCTTTCCAATACAACACCATTCTGGGATGAGGCTCGTTGACTGCCCTCGGAGCTATTGTCCATCATGGATTTTTGTGCATGAAGATCCCCTCTCCCAACGGTGTTGTCACAATGCGAGGGGACCAAGCCCTCGCAAGGAAGATAGATATGGAAAGCCCCCCAGGTCAAGCACGTCTGCACCACAGAGCTAGACTCTATGCCAGCGCAACACAGTAAGTGGCTCCCCAAGCCACAACCTCAAGGAGAGATGAAATGGGTAGTGCTTCGGCCGGTCGGAAATAGAACTGTGACACTCAGCGCCATTCTACCCCCTGATGAAGAAAAATGCTAGATGCAGCTCCTTCAAGAGTATGAAGATATATTTGCGTGGCGACCGGAAGATCTAACCGGGGTTCACAGAGAAACTATTGAACACTCCCTCACCATCTGCCCGACCGTGAAGCCAAAGAAACAAAAGCTCCAAAAATTTGCCATGGAAATACAAGTGGCCGCGAGAGCGAAGGTGACCAAGTTGCTCCAAGCGGGAATTGTACGCGAAGCTCTCCATACAGAATGGTTGGCCAACGTGGTCTTGGTCAAGAAGTCTAGCGGGGCTTGGAGAATGTGCATCGACTTCACCGACTTGAACAAGGTGTGCCCCAAAGATGACTTCCCCTTGCCCCGCATCGACCAACTCATCAACTCTACCTCTGGATCGGAGAGAATGAGCTTCCTCGATGCCTACTCTGGCTATCATCAAGTCTACATGCGAAGTGAAGATGAAGATAAGACGGCATTCATTACCCCTTTCGACACGTACTGCTTTGTACGAATGCCCTTCGGCCTCAAGAATGCAGGTGCCACCTTCACGCGGCTCATTGCTAAGGTCTTCGCCAACCAGCTGGGGAGGAGTGTAGAAGCTTACATTGATGAAATCATCGTTAAGAGCAAGAAAAAAGAAAGCCACATCATCGACCTCAAGGAAACCTTCGACAACCTAATGGCAGAGGAAGTAAAGCTCAACCCAACCAAATTCTGTTTTGGTGTGGACACCGGGAAGCTCTTAGGATTTCTGGTCTCCCAGCGGGGCATCGAGGTGAACCTGGAAAAGATAAGGGCCATCCAAGATATGGCCCCACCAAGGAACCTAAAGGAGGTGCAGCGATTGACCGGGCGGCTTGCGGCACTCAGCCGATTCTTGGCAAAGTCGGCGGAGCGGAGCCCCTGCCATTCTTCAAAGCGCTGCGATCGAGCGACGCTTTCGCCTGGATGAAGGAGTGCCAACTCGCCTTCGAGGAACTGAAGCAGAATCTCATGAAGGTACCCACCTTACAAAGCCCGATGTAAGGCGAGGAACTTCTGCTTTACCTAGCTGCGAGCCCCTCCGCTGTTAGTGCGGTACTGGTGAGACCACAAGGTATAAAGCAACAGCCAATCTACTTCATTTCCTAATCGTTGCAGGGAGTGAAGCTACGATACTCAGAGATGGAAAAGCTGGCATACGCTTTGTTGATGGCTTCTAGAAAGCTCTGCCATTATTTCCAAGCTAATTGCATCAAAGTGCCAACAGCGTACCCTCCCGGTTCCATGCTATCCAACAAAGAGAGCACTGGGCGCATCAGCAAATGGGCAGTCAAGTTGGCACCCTTTGAGCAAACTACAATACCGCGCACCACCATCAAAAGCCAAGCCCTAGCCGATTTTATGGCAGAATGGACTTCTCTGGTGCCCGAAGATAATGATGCTTCAGCGGTATGGTCCATCAATTCTGATTGGTCGTGGGAGTAAGCGGAGCAGGGATAGCTGTAGTAGTGATGGATCCCGGAGGTGAAAAGGCCGAGTTCGCAGCAAGGTTGGAATTCCCCTCGATCAACAATGTAGCCGAATACGAAGCGCTCCTGCTGGGGCTCCGGTAAACGAAAACCATGGGAGCGAAAAGGGCTATCTTGCGCACCGATTCAAAGCTTATCTAGGGACATATCACCAAAGAATATCAAGTGAAAGATGAACAACTCCAAAGATATGTGGAGACGGTCTAAGCGATGGAGAAGAGCTTCGCAGGTTTCTCCATGTATGCGATACTGTAACACCCCAATTTTTGCTTTTCATGAATTTAAATGTTATTTTGCACTTTGGTGAATTTTTGGAATTTTCAAAATTTTTTGGAATTTATTTGGATTTTATTTGAATTTATACCCTTTTGAATAATTAAAGAATTAAAAGTTGCAAATAAAATTTTGTTGGAAATATTTTCTTTGAGTCCCAAATGCCCTAAATATTTTCTAGAATTTTTCTGGAATTTTTCTGAGTATTTTGATATTTTTAATGAATTAAATGAATTTTTGGGAATTATTTTGAATAATTAATCGCTTCGGGTTTAGTACTGTTCCTCGGGTCCGAGTCGGACTCGAGTCCGACCCAAACCCGACCGCACCAGTCGTCTCGATCGAACCACGTCACCCGAACCCAACCTCAACCCTAATCGCGTGACCGTTGGATCAAGATCCAACGGCCACGAACGCGCCACGTCGCCCGAACCCGAGCCCGACCGAGCCAGCCAAGTCACCGGGCCGGACCCGAGCCCAAACCCCGTGCCCGTTGGATCAAGATCCAACGGTCCATGTTGAGCCATGTCACCGAATCCTAATTGGATTTGGATTCCACCGCCGCAGCCGGGTGGACCTCGGTCTCCGCGTGATTCACGGAAGCCGAGGCCCCTATTTAATGCGCCGCCGCCGCCATCGTGTTCTCCGTTTCTTTGCGCACCCGTAGCCCTAGTCCATCACGCCTGAGCCACCGTGGTTGCGCCGCAATCGCTCGCCGTAGTTGGGTTAGGCTTCCGCCGCGGTTCTCCGTTGATTCCGCCGCCGTCCGCTGTCCTCCGCGCCACCGAGCCCAGATCCGGAACCACAAGGACGAGACGCGTCGGAGACTACCACTCACTCCGCCGGAGGAGCCCCGCAACACCGTTTCTGTGGTCGTCGTCCCCAACTCCGGTCTGCTAGCGCCGCCGCACGCCATCGCCGTCTCCCGAGCTCTCTCCACCATCCGATCAAGATCCGAGGGCCCAGATTCATCCACGTCATCCTCGGGTAATTTTCCATGTTTTAGTTTTTAGATCTGTTTCCAACTGTTGGATCTAGATCCAAGGATTTAGATCGTGCCACGTAGCCGTAACTGCACCGTGCTTGGGTAGATCTCAGCAGTTAGATCTAGATCGTACGGCTAGGGTTAGCCCACGTTGTAACTTTAGATTGGATCTTGACCGTCCGATCAAGATCGAACGGTCCAGATCAGCCGAGTTGTTTTCCAAACGCGTGAGGTTAGATCCGATCTGGGCCGTTGATTTTCAAATTAACGGCCGAGATCTAGCCACGTGGCCGGAAGGCTGACCGTCGCGGTCAGCGCGGTCACGCCGGTCACCACTGACGTCAGCACGCGACGTCAGCGTGCGGCCCGCGCGTTAGTGACCGCCGAACTACACCATGACGTCACCCATGACGTCATGCTGACGTCATGGTGGGGCCCAGCTATCAGAGCCCTCGGCCGAGCCGTGCGCTGACGTCACCCGAGGGGCCCACCTGTCAGAGGCACACGTGCCGTGGACCGGGTCCACGGTGGACCGAGCCGAACCATGCGCCGGGTCCATGGACCCGAGGTGACGTTTCAGCCTCTGATTGGTCCACGTGTCATGCTGACGCAATAAATCATTTTCCGAAAATGAAATTATTTATTTAATTCGCTTTATTGATTTTAAATATAGATTCAAACTTCAAACGCTTATAACTTTAGCGTTTCAACTCTGATTTGGGTGATTCAAATTTCTAAATTTTCATAAAAAATGAGACCTACTCAAATATGAATTTTAATTATTTTTTTATTATGAATATTTCTCTGTTTATATTTAATTAATGTTTTCTTTAAACTTTAAACGATTATAACTTTTGCATTTTAACTCCGATTTGGACGATTCCAGTTTCTAAAAATTTACAAAAATGTGCTCTCTGTTTATGAAGTTGAAAGACCGAGATGGCGATCAGAGGGGGGGTGAATGATCCCAAATAAAAATATCCCCTACTCAACGTACTCCAAACAATCCCGCAAAGAAAACCGATGCTCCTTAAAATCGCGAAACCCGCAAAAATCGGAACGACTTGACAACTATATGTATCCCTAGCTTACATGGATGGGAACCATGAATCATATGAGGGATATTTTTAAATCACAAATTCTGGTTGTCAAGTGTCCAAAGCAAAGAGGAATCAATTCAAATACTTCTTTTCTAAAAGAGATCAAGCCAAAACACAAAAGCCTCTTTTAGAAAAGCAAAAGCAGATTTTCAGGAATTGTCCTCAATTAGAGCAGGTGGATGGTGGACTTCTGTTGCTCCAAAAAATTTGGGAATTTTTCAGCCTGTGAGATGTTGAGTCGTGAAGCACTCCACCAAAAATCACCACCAAAATCCTTGTATAAAAATCAGGAAAAATCAAGAACTACGAAGAGTCAGGATTTTCAATCAGGAAATTTGGGGCTCGGTTTTCACCTCACAGCTCCCAAATGGTGCATCCAGTGGACTCCAAAATTTTTCCACAGATGGGTATATGAGTCAAGCACCTTCTCCAACAAGAATCAATCAAGAAAGATTTTTCTATATTTTTCTAAAAATCAAAGACTAACTGCTGCGCGAAGAACAAGTTCAGGACAGATTTGCAATCTTGATAGAAACTTGATCTCTAGTCTATCCTAGGGTGCAAGAAAGATGTAAAACCAAATGAGCACCCTCAAGACCTCCTTGATCAACAGCATTTAGAAGGAGAGGAGCAAATCCAAATTGCGAGAAAGTAAATTGCGAGAATTTACATGCGGGAAAGTAAATGCTGAATTTAAATTGCGTAAAGTAAAGACATAATATAAATGCGGAATTTAAATTCACAAAAATGTAAAGAAAATCTTTGTATTTTCTGGTTGGAAGGTTTACAAAGCCTCACTTCATGTGGACAAAGCTCAAAGGAGCAACTCAAACCTTCAAGTGAGGGAGGACACCCCTCCCCCTCTATTTATACTACTCTAGGGCCACCTACCACCCTTGGATGAGTCCCAAACCCTAGGGCACTCCACCAAGGGCTAGGATTAACCCTCTCATTTCAACCCACACATGGGCTTTACATGGGCCACATTGGCCATACATGGGTTTTAAACAAAACCCGATCAACCCGATGCAACTGCCTTCATCCGCCGGACTTGACCGCTCGCTTCCTCCTCTTCGAGCCTCCAACCCGAACCGAAACCTTGAGCCACCTCAAGTCCATTTCCATGACGCCCAAGTGAACCTGGTTTGAGCCCAACCATCTCGTCGGCATCCTCGACCGCTCTGGACCTCGGTTCTCCCAACCTAGTCCCGTACTCACCAACGACCATAGCTGCCTCAGAACTGTACCACAAGGAACAAACCATTTTGCACATACCACAATGCACATACCTTTTCTTCCTGCATGTTAGTCCACAATTATCATTAATTGAAACATGCAATACCGAGTCAAATCAAACTCAAGCCTGAGCACACCTTGCTCAAATAAAGTCAAATACTCATCACAAACATGGATGGACCTCCACATGGTCCTTCAATCTCCCCCTTGATGAGTATATTGACAAACCACACAAAAGGCATAAATTTGAGTTTGAAAACAAAGGAAGAAAAGCAATTTGATTGCAAAAATCATATTTGGTCCAATAAAAAGAGAAAGAAAGCTCATGACCAAATAGATGAGAAGATTTTTAGAGCTCAACACTTGAAAGGACAATTTTTCTACGTTTTCTCCCCCTTTTGGCAATATAGGCATCAAGAGAACAATTTTTGCATGAAATGCAACCTAGAAGAGCTTTGAGGATTATGCAAGTGACCACTTAGACAAAGTATGACACCAAGCTACTCAAGTTCAGATTATGTCATCCTAAGTCATATCCAATGGCATATTTCAATTTTTGCTAACTAGCTCAAAAGAAGTTATAATACTTTGGTATGATTTCAACAATAGCAACACTTAGCATAACTTCAATACTAGAAGCAAAGCCAACCAAACGAGCAAATGGATATATTAGAGTTCAACCTAGTCAACACTTTGGGAAACTACAAGTCCATAAGAGAAGCCTCATGCTCAATCATCTCTTTAAATGCAAATTTTTAGATTAAAGCTCATAAAGCGGTATGAGAGAGTTAGGCTTAGTGAAGCACATCCTCGACTAGGAGCCATCGACAAAGGCCTCCTAAGCTTCACTCTCCTCCACAAACCTTTCAGGTTTAGAGAGTTTATCCTAGAGAAACACAACCTCGACTAGGAGCCATCGACATAGGTCTCCTAGGCATCACTCTCTTCCTCTAGTTATTTTTGCATTTTTCGGTGTATTGACTCAAGCCATTAGCAACCATCTCAAGAAAGAAGCTTAAAAGAGTGGTTTTGGTCATACACACTTCATTCCAAGTTCATCCCAAGTGCAATGGGAAGCAGTCTAAGTGAATGAATAGTGTTGAGTTCAATTTTAGCACAAAAGAGTCAATTTATATTTTCAGCACTTAGATTCATGAGCATTATTGAGGATTCTAGAATGAAACAATGTAGCTAACCCAAGTTGCTCTAGGGACTCTAGTAGAAACCCACTATTTCAATAAGCATGGCATAAGCATCTAGTGAAGAAGTATAGCAAGTAAAAGCCATGTTTCATCAACTTTTTAGGAAAGCTCAATTTTAAAATGTTGGCTAGTTTCACATGATATACCAAATTGGATATGACCTAGATTAGCAAATATCTTCAGAAAAGTGGCTAGGTGCAACATATCTCAATTTTATCAATTGCATAATAGACAAAGCTCGTAAATGAAAAACAAGTCTATATGCAATGCAAAAGAATCAATTCCAAGCTCCCCCTCAACAAGTGAGTCGATTAAGCACAAAATCTGATTGAAGTTGAGTTATTAGCAATTTTAGATTCAAAAGGATGAATTGAACTCAACTGAAACCAGAAAGACAGAAATGATGAGAAGGAATCAAGCAACTGACACATGGGTAGTCTAGGAGCAAAGATAACATGAAGAGAAACACTAACACTCAGACTCGCTCTCACCTTCCCCATATGACTTATATAGGAAAGCTACTTCTCAACTCCAACCCAGGAGCAAACACAGAGACCACTGTCTACCCAGGGGCCCAACACTGCTAGACCTAAAAGACTGTGAGTGAGCTCAACCGAGAATAAGAGAGGAATAGCACCCTAAAGCATAAGGTGAGAGGTCCATGCCGAGGCATGCCAGAAGTCTAGGTGAAGAGTTCTCAAACAAATGAAAACCATCCCTAATATACACAGAAAGATAAAGGAAGTCTGAATATACATTCGAACATATAATACAATCCTGCTCCCCCTCAAGATATGCCATATGGGCTCATAATCCCAAGCTCTCCTCTCAAGGAAACAAACACGGAGCTATCCAAAGGCTTGGTGAAAATGTCGATAACTGGTGGTCACTCTCCACAAGCTGGAGCACTATATCACCCTTCTCCACATGGTCTCTAAGGAAGTGATAGCAAATGTCAATGTGCTTGGTCCGAGAGTGTTGCACTGGTTCTTAGCAATGTGAATGGCAGGCGTGTTATCACGAGAAAAGTGGAACACAATGCTACTAACCCAAAGTCCCGTAAGGTCGATCTCATCCAGAGAACACAGCTACAAAGAATCGGCTGCGACAACATACTCGGCCTCGGTGGATGTGCAACACCGGATCGCTTCCTAGGCGACCAAGAGACAAGAGAAGTGCCAATGAATTGGCAAGTGCCGAAGTGCTCTTCCTATCTATCCTCTGGTAGTGAAGTGCATCGGAGAAGGCTCTTAGAGATAGACAGGAGGAAGAAGAGTACCGAGATACCATAGTCAATGGTAGCTCGAAGGTACTGAAGATGCGCTTCACCGCTCGACGGTGAGAGACGCGAGGAGAAGCACGAAGGAGTACAAAGACATACGAGAGAAATGTATGTCAGGTCTCGAGGCGATGAGATACAAAGGGAGCCGATCATGCTCAAACTCCTTCGATCAATCGGCTCACCATCCTCGTCAGGCTCGAGGACAGCAGTGGTGGCCATAGGAGTCATAAGCGGCTTTCCATCGGACATGTCAAAGCGCTTGAGAGGTCTCGAGTGTACTTGCCTTGATGCAAGAATGTACCCTCCCGAGTCCGCTTGTCTGGAAGCCAAGGAAGTAGCTCAACTCGCCCATCATGCTCATCTCGAACTCATTACTCATCACATCCGAGGCGAGTAACGAGCGAATGCGAGGAACCACCAAAAATGATGTCGTCGACATAGATTTGGACTAAGAGAAAATCCGAATCAGAATGTCTGACGAACAGAGTCTTGTCCACTTGACCCATATGAAAACCATGACTCAAGAGGTAGGACTTAAGCCTCTCATACCAAGCTCGTGGAGCTTGCTTAAGTCCATACAAAGCTTTGGAAAGCTTGAAGACATGGTTTGGGTACTTGGGGTTCTCAAATCCTGGAGGTTGTCTGACATACACCTCTTCCTCAATGAAGCCATTGAGGAATGCACTCTTGACATCCATTTGAAAAAGCTTGAAGCCCTTGGATGCTGCGAATGCGAGCAGGATCCGGATGGCCTCGAGTCTAGCTACAGGGACAAAAGTCTCCTCGAAGTCGAGACCCTCGACACGAGAGAAACCACTGAGCGACTAACCTAGCCTTGTTTGAACTACAACCCCATCCTCACTCTGCTTGTTTTGAACACCCATTTGGTCCCAATGATATTGTGACGGAAGGGGGCTCGACAAGCTTCCAAACTTTGTTCCTCTCGAAGTTTTCAAGTTCCTCATGCATAGCATTAATCCAAGATTCATCAGATAATGCATGAGAAACATCCTTCGGCTCAAAAGAGGCAACAAAGGCAGAGTGAAGGCAGAAAGTGGACAGACTGACTTAGAGCGAGTGACTCGCTCAAACAGATCTCCAATGATGCAGTCGGGTGGATGAGCCTCGCTGAATGTGGCGGGAGGTCGAAGCAGAAGTGACCTCTACTCCTCGCGTGGGAGAAGTAGGAACAGAGCCACTAGGCTGGAAGAGTCTCGAGGGTAAGGCTGATCTCCCTGAGGTGCGAGATATGGAAATGGGAGGCACCTCGGGAGGCGAGAATGGTGACTGGATCAGGCAAGGCGCCTTCATCTCCGTCATCAACTTCCTCTGAGAAGATAGACTGGGAAAGAGGAGAAGAGCCTGAAATGTCTGGTCTAGCACCGGGGATAGCCTCATCAAAAGTCACCTCGCAGGTCTCTATGATCCTACCCAAATCTCCCCCCCCTTAACAGAATCTCGTCCCCGAGATTCAGGGCTGACTATAGAATTAGGTTAAGGGGGACTCAACTCTTGAGCTTCCTCGAACTTCCAAGCAACTACACACTGGACAGGGGTCGCTTCTGAACAAACGCTTGGTAACATCCAAAATTTTGCATTTGCTCCTTCTCGATGGGGTCCTCTTACAAGTCCACTGACTCCAACTGTGTCTGCCTTTCGGCCACGAGGCACTTCTTCTACGAAAAATCTTGATACTAACTTTGTCGGGAAATCTTGAACATCTTCTGCACTCATGCTGACGTTTCTGGTAACTCCATTGATAGGCTCCTTGCTTCTGTTCCTGAACACTTGATTTTTGGCTTCTCGTAGAAATTGGACAGACTGTATCTGACAACAAAGCTTACTTGCAATTACGTGGTCTTCAATAGGACTTGGATAGCATTCCGGTTGGTCTGGCACTATCTTTGTCGGCTTGATTATTCAGCATTGACTGAAACTCTGTATCAACTGAATACTCCTTAACAATTCACTTTCTGACGCAAGTGTCTCGGTAGGTGAAGGACTAGGATTGAAGTGGGCAGGTAAAATATCTTTTCTCCTAGGACAACTATTAGCAAAGTGTCCCGGCTCATTGCATCTGAAGCAATACTTGACTGACATCCGTTGGCTTCCTCCTGACATGGCACTAATCTTGGTAGGGCAGAGCTGAGATCGATGCGATCAGCGGTGATCACTTTCTTCTAAGGATAGTGGTTAGCAAAATATTCTGGCGGATGACAGGCATAGCAAACTCTAGAGAGCAGGCTTCTTTCTTGAGAACGTTTCACCAGGTTGGTGTTATGGAAACTCTAACCATCAGGGCGAAGCACAGGTGAAGGTGTCTCGAACAAAATCTGAGTAGTATGGCAGCTGAGTTGTTGAGAGGCACTCCTCGTTTGCTGTTGCGGTGGTCCTCCTTGGCTAGACTTCTGACGCTTGCGGTGGTCTTCCAATTCCTTGCACTCATCTTCTAGGTCAAGGTCTTGTTAATCAACTCTTCTTGCTTCAACTGACTCCTTAAGCAAGTTGCTTCCATAGTCTTACCACTCACTTTCACAGTTGTAACATGAATGTTTGGGTCATCGTGTCGGGTTGATGGGGCATTCTCTAGGCCAATGACCTCATTTATCACACAAGAACAATTCCATGGTGACCAAGTACTACTGATTTCCTGAGGTAGATGGATAGGGTTGACATGCTTCCTCTTCTTTTCTTCACGTGGCACAGCTAGTGCGAATGACAATCATTCTCTTTTCGCTAACTCTTGAGCAATGACGGCTCGAAAATTCTCTCGCTGCCGAGTCACAGCGGTCACTATTGGATCTAAGGGACATTGAGCTGGGCAATGATCACGACCTTCGCAAAGATAGCAGGTGATATTGCGCATAGGACATTCTCTGGGTAAATGGCTTCCTTCACAGCTGGAACAATTGATTGCATGTTCATCAGCAGTGTATCCTATTTCTCCACATCGGATGCATGCACGGTCTTCTAACTTGTTTGGTTGACAACACTTCAAAGAACAACATCTCGGTATGGTATTAGGTGCAGGGGTTGTGCTCTTCTCTGAACTCGCGGTAGTCACACTATCTTCTGATGACGCAACAAACTGACGAAGGGCGGTGGCAATTTCCAACCAAGTGATAGTATGTCCATCTTCCGAGGTGGCGTAGAAACCTTTCTTCCAAACTAATGCATCTCCTTTTTACTGGCAAGTAGCACAGGGGACCTTCTCTTCATCTTCACATTGTACCCAAGCAAGCTTCTCTTCTATGACACGAAGCCATATTTCTGCGTCTTTGAGAGTGGCTGATCCATCAAACGTGGGTGGTTACAAACTGATCCAAGTGTCGAATTGTCACGGTTGGTACGGTGGACGGCTGTTGGTCACAGTCTGCTTTGACACTGACATCGGTAGTAGCAACTGAACTGACTTGAACTGCCTCGAGGTCACTGCTGCAGTCGGTGCTTTCCATCTTTTGTCCACTCCAGGGTTTTAGGTAAGAGGGAAAAGCATAGATGAGGTTCAAGAATCCTATTGCAGGGGAGCAGGTTTAACCCAAAAACTTGTACAAACATTATTAAGAACTTGGTATGGTTGCTTATCCAAGCCTAAAAGCTATGCAACGCATCTTGCACTCTCAAAGAATAAAGAAAGATCCAAATTCCTAATCACACCATAATCTAGCGTCTAAAGGGTAACGCTCCTATCTTAAGAGACGTGACTCTCACACATGAGTCTCAACTTACTACTAAGCCTTTGGTTCTTCAAGCTTCTAGAACACTTCATCGATCCACTTCTCTTGAGCTCGGCGATTCCTTACTTCCACGATCTTCGTGGTTGACGGCGACATCCAAGTACTTTCTCCTTAAGTGTGAAACATCGTTAACTATTCGAACAACTCGTAAGATTTCCATTTAAATCGGTGGGAAGGATAGAAATTTCAGCAAAGGTGAAAGAATAGAAGAGTAAGATAAGTCAAGAACGTATTATTCTTTCAAGTTAAAATTTCTCTTTAGAAAATAATTTTGAAGCTCCTAAAGACGGCCAATCTATCTAAGGTCAAGACCTCTGATCAACTTTGGCTCGATACCACCTCTCGGGACCCGAATTTGCAAATCCGGACCCTCTGTGTATTCGGCACTAGTCCAGGATCACGCTAGTGCACAGTCTCAACATAGATGAATATCACAATCATACACAAATGAATAGTAAAAATAACTCAATAATAGAATATAAACTATTGAGCGACCTTAAGGTCAACCTTACATTTGTGAAACCTCGACGGCTTCAACTCCAAATAAGCGGCAGCCGAACGAAGAACATCGGTGAATCCCATCAATACGCCACAGGCAAGCGATGTGGTTCGACTCCTAGATAATCGCCTTCTCACGGAACTTCTTCTTCTTCGACGATGTAGACTTTTGCTCACCGGTGATTGTTTGTTTGCAAGGGTGAGTACATAAAGCACTCGGCAAGTCATGCCTGAGAATGCAAGTCTAATAGCTATATGCATGGCTTATTCCAAATGACAGTGAAGGGGTTTTTTTGCAATAAACAGCATTTCACAAATATTCATAATAGATTGTAAAGCGGTAAAACAGATAATAATAATAATAATTTCACAGTTGTTTCAAAAGTAAACCATTCCACATCCTTAACCAATTATCACTTTTCCACAGGCAAACTGCCTCCAAACCCAAGTTTACTTTTAAGAAAATCTAACCCTTGACTGTAATCCCGAGCATTGTCGATCAGTGGACTCGGCTATTCGAATAGGTTTTACACTCTGCAGAGGTTATACACTTTACCCACAAGATACAATCCACTCACCACGTCAGCCGTGAATCGCCATACAAGAGTATGCGAATAAGCGATCATAACAAAGTCTTTCGGAAGCCTCAAACAACACAGGTGGTCCTCTCCGGTTCGTGCTCTACACCATCCCTTCCCTTAGCCAAGGCGAAGTATGGGACCAACACACCGTTAGATGGGTATCTGGCCACAGCCACGATACGCTCCCCCGTACAATCACACAAACGGTGTAATTGACACCCTGAGGCTCCACAAGTGAGTCCTTAGCGACTTAGTCAACTAGGGCCGTCCCATTCCAGCCATGTGGTTGTACGTTTGACTCAGTTCAAAGGCTTGCAAGGTTAAGTCCTTAGGGTGACCAGGGCAAGACTACCCGAAAAACCAAATCAACATCCCCAGTGCCACACTGGCCCACCTGATTACTCTTGCCACATGCCCCGGTCGAAATCTGTTTATCAAACCCCAGTTGATTACCATGCACCACGTGCCATCAACATCACATGATACTTTTCCAAAACAGGTTCAATATATCATTAAGTCAATATTAACATTTGATTGTCCAAAATCATGTTATGAGCACGTAGCTTGAGTCTAAGCAAAGATACTACAACGATCTAAACCCATGTTGGCAATTTAATAATGTCCAACTAGTAATCCACAACTAGGGTGACAAGGATCATGGCACATACTTAGATAATCAAGGTGTCATACGACAAATTGGTATTTATCTAACCCCATGTTTAAACAAAGTATCTTTCTAATTGATCTAGCATGCAATAGTTTAAAGCAAAATAGATTTGAAATAGGATCAACATGGTCAAAGCACAACTTGCCTGGCCCTTGCAAACTTTCTTTGTCTTTTACTCTTTATCCTTGATCCTTGATCCTCGAGCTTCAACTTCCACTTTCTCGATCCTCACTCGTTCGAGCGACTTAGGACGACACGCCTAACGATTAAGGAAGAAGCAAATACAAACCAATTCAAAAGACAAATCAAGTAAACTCCAAATTAAGAACGAACAGCAGATTGGGCACAACGGCTTGGGAGAGATTTGGGAACTCGAACGGATTAGATCGAAGAGTTGACAAAGAGAACGGGCTTCGGCAAAACACCGAAAAGGGAAAGATTAATAATCGGGAAAGAAAGAATAATATTCGAAGAATATTTCTTCCGGGTTATTATCTTGATTGGACAGATAGCGACATATGGGCTCTCGATCTATAGATCGGGTCCATACGGATATGTTAGTTCGCGATGAACTAAATCGATTCTCGAAGTTGACTTTTGTTGACCGAGCGGACAGATCAAACAAAAGAGAGGCGGATAGATCGGGCATAGGGTATGACAGATGGCCAATGGTCTATCGACCAAGTCCACGAAGGAATTCTCGATTAAAGGCAGATTAGGTCTTGAGGGGATAAGACAAGACAAGTGTCTTACCACGGTTGAAACAACGGGAAAGATTGCAAAGATAACAACGCGGCTCACGATAAACTTAGTTCATCAAACCGGTCTTGGTTAGGGTTTTGATTCGGCTTGAAGATGATATGACGATGAGACTAGGCTCACGCCATGATGATAGAACAGTGAAGGCATCGCACTAGGGTTTGTGCAAGAATACACGCATGCGATGACAACGAGGCGAAGAGAGCCAATCGTTAACGATGAAACGTTATCGATGGAACGTTAACGGCGAAACGTTAACGGTGGAATGTTAACGCATGAGTGCGGCAAAACGTTAACGGAGGAACGTTAGCGGCAAACGTTAACGGCGAGCGTTAACGGGAAACATTAACGGAGGAGCGCAACGATTGCCGCTAACGATTTAAACGTTACGAGGAACATTAACGGAGCGTTAATGACAAAACGTTAACCGGCAAGACGTTACGACGGAGCGCAACAGCAGCGTTAACGGTGAAACATTGACGGCAAAAGCGTTAGCGGAGGAACGTTAACGGCGTTAACGGAAGAACGTTAACGGGAAAGCGTTAACGGCGAGCGTGCGAGCGTTAACGGTAGAACGTTAACGGCTAACGCACCCGGTGGAGGTCAACAATGATAGGAGACTTCATGAAGCGAAGTAGCGACCGTCGGTGCAACGACATGGCCGCGGTAGAACGCTACCAAGGACGGCTAACCGGTGCGCGAACCGGCGGCACGGCCTAGGTTGAAAGACGACGGGTTTAGGCCGGAATCGGCTTCTCGGCAAACGGAGGCCAAAAGAACTCTAAAGATGGACCAAAACAGTACAAGATGATCCTACGGACGCGACAACACGGCCGGAGCGAACCAAAATAACCGGGCGTCAAAAGCGGCCTTGCGGCGCAACAAGCGGTGGCCTAAATATATAAAAAAAATTCCGGAGGATGGGATGGCAAAGGGAGAATGTCTACTGCGTAGAACGCGGCGAGACGATCTCAACGGTATAGGCGGATTTTGCGGCGCCCTTCCGGATTAATCACAAACTGGCGATTAACGGGTTTCGGATCAAAACTTTGGACGGCCATAACTTCTAGAATAATGATCGGAACTTAACGAAATTTGACCGAGAGCTATATGGGACCAAGAGGCACACCGTGACGCAGGTGGCTCGAAGAAATACCTTCTGGAACAGCGGGGAACGCGCGAGGAAGTTTGCCGCTGTCTGGAACGCAGTCTGAACGGAGAAATTAATTTGCTGCGCCAAATCCAGAGGGCAAAACCTTGGGGCAAGATGTGCATCCTGTAGAGGACATCCCCAGGAGTCTACACAAAAAATTTCACCGTCAAACTCGAAAAATTGAGGGAGTTATGGCCTCGGCAAGATTCGAGATTGAAACGGCCGTAACTTTTGATCCCATGGACCAAATTGGCTGAATTTTGGACAGCAAGTAGATGGTACCTTGTGGCACACCACGGAGAAGACGGATCTCGAAAAGAGTCGACGAGTTGCCCGAGACGCGGCTCCAAAGTTCGGCCGACGTTGGGCGACGTTCGGGCGACATTGGATGGATCTCGGAGTTTTGGAGATGATCCGGAGGTTGTATATCCGTGGGAGAGGTCTAGGGGCACTTATATAGGTTTGGGGAAGAGGCTAGATCAAGAAAAATCAAGTTTGGACGCGTTTGGAGGTGTTTGGGTCGGTTTGGGCATTTTATCGAGCACTTACCGTGCATGGGACGGATCCGGGCGACGTGGCCTCGCCTGGAGGCGACACGTGGCGGGGGTGGGCGCTGCTGGGCTGACTGGCCTGGGCGTGAAGTGCTTTGGGCCGGCGCCATGGCATGAGGGAGAAGCGAGTGGCGGCACGGTGGGGCGCGGGGGTGGAGGCGGCTGGGCCGGTTGGCGGGGTGGGCTGGGCGCAGGAGAGAGAAGGGGTTTTGGCCCAAGCCAATTTCGGAATTTCCCATTAATTTTCCAATAAAAACAATTCCAATAAATCAAATAAATCACTAGAGGCAATAAAAATACCCGAAAAATTCTAGAAAAATTCCAGAAAATATTTTGAGACATTTTGAACTCAAATAAAATATTTGCAACAAAAATTTATATAAACTTTTTCAAATAATTAATTAATTTCCATAAAAGGGCTTAATACAAATCGATTCCGAATAAATCCAATAAATAGCAAACGAGCTCCGAAAAATCTCAAAAATTACAGGAAAACTTCTTGAAGCACAAGGAATCCAAATAAAATAAAATAAATTTTATTTGAGGTTTACAATAATCAAATTAAATTGTTTTAGCTTTTAGAAAATTCAAATCAAGTTTTATAAATGCGAGAAAATCGACGAAAATTTTTGGGAAGCTAAACTAAACCAAAATTTTTGAAAACCCAAATTTTGGGATGTTACAGTCTCTAAGGAAGTGATAGCAAATGTCAATGTGCTTGGTCCGAGAGTGTTGCACTGGGTTCTTAGCAATGTGAATGGCAGACGTGTTATCACAGAAAAGTGGAACACAATCTGCTACTAACCCAAAGTCCCGTAAGGTCGATCTCATCCAGAGAACACAGCTACGAATCCAGATTTGCGGCAACATACTCGGCCTCGCGGTGGTGTGCAACACCGGATCGCTTCCTAGACGACCAAGAGACAAGAGAAGTGCCAATGAATTGGCAAGTGCCGAGAAGTGCTCTTCCTATCTATCCTACAGCCGTGAAGTCTGCATCGGAGAAGGCTCTTAGAGATAGACAGGAGGAAGAAGAGTATCGAGATACCATAGTCAATGGTAGCTCGAAGGTTCTGAAGATGCGCTTTCACCGCTTTGTGAGAGAGACGCGGAGAAGCCTCAAACTGAAGTACAAAGACATACAGAGAAATGTATGTCAGGTCTCGAGGCAGTGAGATACAAAAGGGAGCCGATCATGCTCCGGAACTCCTTCTGATCAACTGGCTCACCATCCTCGTCAGGCTCGAGGACAGCAGTGGTGGCCATAGGAGTCATAACTGGCTTTCCATCAGACATGTCAAAGCGCTTCAGGAGGTCTCGAGTGTACTTGCCTTGATGCAAGAATGTACCCTCCGAGTGCCTTAATCTGGAAGCCAAGGAAGTAGCTCAACTCGCCCATCATGCTCATCTCGAACTCAGTACTCATCACATCTGAGAACTGAGTAACGAGCGAATGCGAGGAACCACCAAAAATGATGTCGTCGACATAGATTTGGACTAAGAGAAAATCCGAATCAGAATGTCGTGAGCAGAGTCTTGTCCACTTGACCCATATGAAAACCATGACTCAAGAGGTAGGACTTAAGCCTCTCATACCAAGCTCGTGGAGCTTGCTTAGAGTCCATACAAAGCTTTGGAAAGCTTGAAGACATGGTTTGGGTACTTGGGGTTCTCAAATCTGGAGGTTGTCGACATACACCTCTTCCTCAATGAAGCCATTGAGGAATGCACTCTTGACATCCATTTGAAAAAGCTTGAAGCCCTTGGATGCCGCGAATGCGAGCAGGATCCGGATGGCCTCGAGTCTAGCTCTGAGGGCAAAAGTCTCCTCAAGTCGAGACCCTCGACTGAGAGAAACCCTGAGCGACTAACCTAGCCTTGTTTGAACTACAACCCCATCCTCACTCTGCTTGTTTTGAACACCCATTTGGTCCCAATGATATTGTGACTGGAAGGGGCTCGACAAGCTTCCAAACTTTGTTCCTCTCGAAGTTTTCAAGTTCCTCATGCATAGCATTAATCCAAGATTCATCGGATAATGCATGAGAAACATCCTTCGGCTCAAAAGAGGCAACAAAGGCAGAGTGAAGGCGAAAGTGGACAGACTGACTTAGAGCGAGTGACTTCGCTCAAACAGATCTCCAATGATGCAGTCGGTGGATGAGCCTCGCTGAATGTGGCGGGAGGTCCGTAAGCGAAGTGACCTCTACTCCTCGCGTGGGAGAAGTAGGAACAGAGCCACTAGTCTTGAAGAGTCGAGGGTAAGGGCTGATCTCCCTGAGGTGCAGATATGGAAATGGGAGGCACCTCGGGAGCAGGAATGGTGACTGGATCAGGCAAGGCGCCTTCATCTCCGTCATCAACTTCCTCTGAGAAGATAGGCTGGGAAAGAGGAGAAGAGCCTGAAAAGTCTGGTCTAGAACAGGTGATAGCCTCATCAAAAGTCACCACGCAGGACTCAATGATCAAACCCAAATCTACAGCCCAAATCCTCTAGCTACTGTCAGAATTCGAGTAACCCAGAAAAGATCCCTCAGTAGAGCGTGACTCGATCTTATCTAGGGTCCCAGACTTCAAGAAGAAGGACTTGCAACAAAAAACACGAAAATTAGATCCACTAGGCTTTCGCCCATATCTCAACTCATAAGAAGTGCAATGCAAGTGTGCCCTAAGAAAAACTCTGTTGGCAACATGGCATGCAGTAGCTACGACCTCGACCCAAAACTTCCTAGGAGTATTGTACTCATCTAGCATCGTCTGGCCATCTCAACCAGGGTCTGTTCTTCCTTTCCACTACGCCATTTCTTTGAGGGACGTATGGAGAGGAGAAGCGATGCTCTAAGCCTAACTCCTCACAGAGGCTGCTAAAGTAGGAGTTCTTGAACTCCGTGCCATTGTCATCGCGGATCGCTCGTAAGGCACAGGGAGCTCAGCAGACAACCTACGGACCAAACCCACGAAGTGTGAAAAACACTCATCCTTCGAGGCCATGAAAAACACCCAAGAGTACCTCGAAAAATCATCGACAATGACAAGAATATACCACTTCCCACCTGCTGTCTACACTCGAGCTGGACCAACAGTGTCCATGTGTAGCAAATCTGTCCCGTGCATCAGTCATCACTCGGGTGACTGGAGGATGGGAGGCAGCAACCATCTTGCCATGTCGGCAAGGAGAACATACAATATCTTTGACCATCTTGAGTTTAGGCAGGCCACGAATGAGATCATGGCCGCTAACTCGAGTCAAATGATCAAAGCCAATGTGACCAAGTCTCCTATGCCAAAAGGAGAGATCACGGGACTCAGAAGCAATAAGGCAATGGAGAGAGTCTCTGGAGGAAAAAGAAAAATCAGCACGAAAGACTCTCCCAAAACGAGAAATCCCGCAAACAAACTCCCCAGAAGAATCGAGGATCCTACAAGAGCTCCTCTTAAAATTGACCTCGAAATCGTCATCAAGAAGCCGAGAGGCGAAAGCAAGTTGAAATGCAGCTTACGACTAAGGCAACGTCCTTAAGAATGAAATGATCGTTAATGCAGACGGTACCTTTAGCAATGACTCTACCCGACGCAAAGCATCCCCAAAGGTGATTACCTCATCACCGGGATCTCGGTCCAGGAAGAAAACCAACGGAGTCTCGGTCATGTGGCGAGAAACCGGAGTCTACGATCAAAACCTCCCCTTCCTCGTCTCACGGACTGAATCAAAGAGAGTGAAAAGCGGATATCTCGATGCGAGGATAGATCGGTGCAGATCTAGGAACCCAATACTGAGTCAATCGTGCGATGAAGCAAGCTTGATCCAACGGAGTAGAAGAATGCACCGCACCTCTCCGTGACTCGACTCTCACAAACTTCAGACTCGCTCGATGGGGACGCCTGGGAGGCGATGCCGGGTTGGTCCGCCGAGGTGCAAAGGCCGGACCATCCGGTCTGCTGCCTGCACTCTCCCGCTGGGAAAAGCAAACTCACGCCGCTGATATCTACCTCGACGGAAAAACGAGGAATATCAAGAGGACGGCGGAAAGACTGACTCGGGACGACTACGGGGCGAAAACCGTAAGTAGAAGCACGAAAACCAAGCCCCATGCATTTGTCCAAAAGCAGGAGACTCTCTAGCTTGTTTATCTGTCTAGAAGTTTGTGTGTGTGCCTTAGGCGCACTTTCAGTCTGAGGATGACCCTGAATACCCCTAAGAGCATGGACACGCTCACGCCGAGAAATCTTGGCGCTGTCAAGAAATCAGCTATATGTCCATCCTTCCGACGTAAGGTGCATGTATACTTCGCCTTGGGGGTGAAGCGACATGAGAAGCACCCTTCGTCAGACGTCCCGTGGACAATCCCTGCTGATCTAAACAGTGGTGCTCACCTGTGGAGCCACCACTATCTCTCCGCTCTTGGAGGCACGCACGCTGGGGCGGATGCGCCGTGTATGCTCCAAGGCATCAAACCCTAGACCTTGATTGAATCTGCTAATCTTGGACTGATCTAGGATAAGATTGAGCTTCTTCTTACCTCCAACAAACTTCTCGAGAGTGCTCATAAGGTACCGACACTCTCGAAAAAGTGAGGCACAAGAAGAGCAAGGGAAGGAGTAGCAGGGAAGAGCCGGATGGAGAAGAGCGAACTAAACGATCAAATCTCTCCCTATAAAGAGCAGCCTCAATCTTGAGGGACTACTTAAGAAACACAAGGAGAGTCTCTAATCCTACCCACACAGGCTTTGAGCTTCTTCCTAAGCTCTACATGAATTTGATTCATGTCCTCTGCTACCCCAACACACAAAGATGCAACCATTTTGTGACTTAGCTAGTAGATCCTTAGCATATTTTGAGTTTTCAAGCACCAAGTCATCATAAGCATTTTTAGTTGCATACTGACCCTCACATGAGCTGATTGGGTCCTTAGAAGCATGCTTTTCAAGTTCATCATTTCTAGCAGATAGCTTCCTAAGGTGACAACTCATGGCATCAATTTCAGCGAGAAGCTTAGGGCAATTAGCGCATGAAGCATTTGTGTGAGTGTGAAGAAAACTAGCATCAACAGGAATAGAATCTACTGGACATGTGCTGGCATCCTTCGACCTAAGTGACTCAAGATCAGAAAGCACACTATCATGTAGAGTCCTTAGGTTCTCCAACTCCACAAGCAAAGCATCACACAAAGTACAGCTATTAGAGTCTCGGGAGGAACAAGATCTAAGTGAAGCTAACTCCTGAGATAAGGTACCTACTTCCTTCTCTAGATCCAAACACTTAGCTCTAGATTTGGAATGAAATTTTCCTAGTTTGATAAAAGCATCATGGAGCTGGTCATAAGAAGGTACCTCCTCCGTGTCCTTTGTCTGGCTCGGTGTCGGGTACTTCCATGGCATTGGAGGCCATGAAGCACATCTTAGGAGAAGTCATCGCCGCCCTTCACCTTCTCTTGCGGTTCATCCTCGTCCTCGTCGCTCCATGTCTCCGTGTCGGAGAGGTCAAGGTCGTCGAGCGCGGTGAAAGAGCTTCTTGCCCTTGGCGAACTTGTGGTGTTTCTTCTCTTGCGCCGGCTCGCGAGCTGGAGGCTTCTTGTTGCGGTTCTTGTTGATGTAGTCGTTCTTGCCCGCACCGCCTTGTTCATTATTGCCCTTCTCCAGCTTGGGGCAGTTTGCCCGAATGTGGTTGGGGCCACCACACTCAAAGCAAGTGAACTTGCCACTCCTCTTCCTATCTCTCACCCTCTTGTAAATGTTCGAAAATTTTCGGGCGACAAGAGTAAGCCTGCCTTCCGGAAATTGTTCCAGAATGTCATCGCTACGCCGCAAAGAGCGGGAGAGAAAAACCAGAAGAGAAGTCAAGAGGGGGTCGTAAGAGGAAGACCAGTGGGATCGGTAACCAATGCCATCGCTTGGGACTTCGTCCTGCGAGCGGCGATGTCGAGCTCATGAGTCTTGAGGCGGGAATACAACCCGTCAAGAGTCAAGGTCGACAAGTCTGTATGGTCCATGATGGTGGTTACCTTCATCTCCCAAATCCTCAGATCGAGTGCTCGAAGAAAATGCCTCGCATTCTCCGAATCAGTGTATGAACAACCCACTGACCAAGATTGCTGAGAATCTTTGCAAGCGAGCAAAGCACTCATCAAGGCTCTCACCGGCGTGCTGCTCAAACTTTTGTAGTCACGCTTAAATTGATCTGTCTCACGGACTTGATCTGAGTGGTGCCCTCATGGTAAGCATTGAGGGTCACCCAGATCTCGTGAGCCGATCGTAGGTGAGAGACGCGATCATACTCACTACAGCTAAGTCCCTGTATGAGGAGGTTCTTGGCCTTAGCGTTTGCCTCAACGTCAGCCATGTTTGCGGCGTTGACGTTCTCATCGGCCGGAACCTCATCACGGGTGCTTCACCTTCTACCTTAAAGAAAAGCCCTGGGCAGTGATGTATGTATCCATCCGAACCTTCCAGATCGGATAATCAACTCCAGCAAAAATTGGAGGCTTAGTTTAGTACTTGTCCGTCGCCATGGCTCTTGAGACCGGTCAAGATCTATGAAAGAGCAAAACCGGCTCTGATACCAATTGAAAGACCGAGATGGCGATCAGAGGGGGGGTGAATGATCCCAAATAAAAATATCCCCTACTCAACGTACTCCAAACAATCCCGCAAAGAAAACCGATGCTCCTTAAAATCGCGAAACCCGTAAAAATCGGAACGACTTGACAACTATATGTATCCCTAGCTTACATGGATGGGAACCATGAATCATATGAGGGATATTTTTAAATCACAAATTCTGGTTGTCAAGTGTCCAAAGCAAAGAGGAATCAATTCAAATACTTCTTTTCTAAAAGACATCAAGCCAAAACACAAAAGCCTCTTTTAGAAAAGCAAAAGATGATTTTCAGGAATTGTCCTCAAATAGAGCAGGTGGATGGTGGACTTCTTTTACTCCAAAAAATTTAGGAATTTTTCAGCCTGTGAGCTGTTGAGTCTTGAAGCACTCCACCAAAAATCACCACCAAAATCCTTGTATAAAAATCAGGAAAAATCAAGAACTATGAACAGTCAGGATTTTCAATCAGGAAATTTGGGGCTCGGTTTTCACCTCACAGCTCCCAAATGGTGCATCCAGTGGACTCCAAAATTTTTCCACAGATGGGTATATGAGTCAAGCACCTTCTCCAACAAGAATCAATAAAGAAAGATTTTTCTATATTTTTCTAAAAATCAAAGACTGACTGCTGCGCGAAGAACAAGTTCAGGACAGATTTGCAATCTTGATAGAAACTTGATCTCTAGTCTATCCTAGGGTGCAAGAAAGATGTAAAACCAAATGAGCACCCTCAAGACCTCCTTGATCAACAGCATTTAGAAGGAGAGGAGCAAATCCAAATTATGCGAGAAAGTAAATTGCGAGAATTTACATGCGGGAAAGTAAATGCTGAATTTAAATTGCGTAAAGTAAAGACATAATATAAATGTGGAATTTAAATTCACAAAAATGTAAAGAAAATCTTTGTATTTTCTGGTTGGAAGGTTTACAAAGCCTCACTTCATGTGGACAAAGCTCAAAGGAGCAACTCAAACCTTCAAGTGAGGAGGACACCCTCCCCTCTATTTATACTACTCTAGGGCCACCTACCACCCTTGGATGAGTCCCAAACCCTAGGGCACTCCACCAAGGGCTAGGATTAACCTCTCATTTCAACCCACACATGGGCTTTACATGGGCCACATTGGCCATACATGGGTTTTAAACAAAACCCGATCAACCCGATGCAACGGGCCTTCATCCGCCGGACTTGACCGCTCAGTTTCCTCCTCTTCGAGCCTCCAACCCGAACCGGAAACCTTGAGCCACCTCAAGTCCATTTCCATGACGTCCAAGTGAACCTGGTTTGAGCCCAACCATCTCGTCGGCATCCTCGACCGCTCTGGACCTCGGTTCTCCCAACCTAGTCCCGGTACTCACCAACGACCATAGCTGCCTTAGGAACCTGTACCACAAGGAACAAACCATTTTGCACATACCACAATGCACATACCTTTTCTTCCTGCATGTTAGTCCACAATTATCATTAATTGAAACATGCAATACCGAGTCAAATCAAACTCAAGCCTGAGCACACCTTGCTCAAATAAAGTCAAATACTCATCACAAACATGGATGGACCTCCACATGGTCCTTCAATCTCCCCCTTGATGAGTATATTGACAAACCACACAAAAGGCATAAATTTGAGTTTGAAAACAAAGGAAGAAAAGCAATTTGATTGCAAAAATCATATTTGGTCCAATAAAAAGAGAAAGAAAGCTCATGACCAAATAGATGAGAAGATTTTTAGAGCTCAACACTTGAAAGGACAATTTTTCTACGTTTTCTCCCCCTTTTGGCAATATAGGCATCAAGAGAACAATTTTTGCATGAAATGCAACCTAGAAGAGCTTTGAGGATTATGCAAGTGACCACTTAGACAAAGTATGACACCAAGCTACTCAAGTTCAGATTATGTCATCCTAAGTCATATCCAATGGCATATTTCAATTTTTGCTAACTAGCTCAAAAGAAGTTATAATACTTTGGTATGATTTCAACAATAGCAACACTTAGCATAACTTCAATACTAGAAGCAAAGCCAACCAAACGAGCAAATGGATATATTAGAGTTCAACCTAGTCAACACTTTGGGAAACTACAAGTCCATAAGAGAAGCCTCATGCTCAATCATCTCTTTAAATGCAAATTTTTAGATTAAAGCTCATAAAGCGGTATGAGAGAGTTAGGCTTAGTGAAGCACATCCTCGACTAGGAGCCATCGACAAAGGCCTCCTAAGCTTCACTCTCCTCCACAAACCTTCAGGGTTTAGAGAGTTTATCCTAGAGAAACACAACCTCGACTAGGAGCCATCGACATAGGTCTCCTAGGCATCACTCTCTTCCTCTAGTTATTTTTGCATTTTTCGTGTATTGACTCAAGCCATTAGCAACCATCTCAAGCAAGAAGCTTAAAAGAGTGGTTTTGGTCATACACACTTCATTCCAAGTTCATCCCAAGTGCAATGGGAAGCAGTCTCGTGAATGAATAGTGTTGAGTTCAATTTTAGCACAAAAGAGTCACTTTATATTTTCAAAGACTTAGATTCATGAGCATTATTGAGGATTCTAGAATGAAACAATGTAGCTAACCCAAGTTGCTCTAGGGACTCTAGTAGAAACCCACTATTTCAATAAGCATGGCATAAGCATCTAGTGAAGAAGTATAGCAAGTAAAAGCCATGTTTCATCAACTTTTCAGGAAAGCTCAATTTTAAAATGTTGGCTAGTTTCACATGATATACCAAATTGGATATGACCTAGATTAGCAAATATCTTCAGAAAAGTGGCTAGGTGCAACATATCTCAATTTTATCAATTGCATAATAGACAAAGCTCGTAAATGAAAAACAAGTCTATATGCAATGCAAAAGAATCAATTCCAAGCTCCCCCTCAACAAGTGAGTCGATTAAGCACAAAATCTGATTGAAGTTGAGTTATTAGCAATTTTAGATTCAAAAGGATGAATTGAACTCAACTGAAACCAGAAAGACAGAAATGATGAGAAGGAATCAAGCAACTGACACATGGGTAGTCTAGGAGCAAAGATAACATGAAGAGAAACACTAACACTCAGACTCGCTCTCACCTTCCCCATATGACTTATATAGGAAAGCTACTTCTCCAACTCCAACCCAGGAGCAAACACAGACCCTGTCTACCCAGGGGCCCCAACACCTGCTAGAACTAAAAGACTGTGAGTGAGCTCAACCGAGAATAAGAGAGGAATAGCACCCTAAAGCATAAGGTGAGAGGTCCATGCCGAGGCATGCCAGAAGTCTAGGTGAAGTGGTCTCAACCAAATGAAAACCATCCCAAAGATACCTGTAAAGAGAAAGGAAGGCTGAATATACATACGAACATATAATACAAGCCGGCTCCCCTCAAGATATGCCATATGGGCTCATAATCCCAAGCTCTCCTCTCAGGAAACAAACACGGAGCTATCCAAAGGCTTGGTGAAAATGTCACCAACCTGGTGGTCACTCTCCACAACCTGGAGCACTATATCACCCTTCTCCACATGGTCTCTAAGGAAGTGATAGCGAATGTCAATGTGCTTGGTCCGAGAGTGTTGCAATCGGGTTCTTAGCAATGTGAATGGCAGGCGTGTTATCACGTAAAAGTGAAACACAATGCTACTAACCCAAAGTCCCGTAAGGTCGATCTCATCCAGAGAACTCGGCTACAAAGAATCGGGCAAAGCAACATACTCGGCCTCAGCGGTGGACTGTGCAACACCGAACTGCTTCCTAGACGACCAAGAGACAAGAGAAGTGCCAATGAATTGGCAAGTGCCAGAAGTGCTCTTCCTATCTATCCTACAGCCGGCGAAGTCTGCATCGGAGAAGGCTCGAGAGATAGACAGGAGGAAGAAGAGTACCAGATACCATAGTCAATGGTAGCTCGAAGGTACTGAAGATGCGCTTCACCGCCCGACGGTGAGAGACGCGGGAGAAGCCTCGAAACCGAAGTACAAAGACATACAGAGAAATGTATGTCAGGTCTCGAGGCGATGAGATACAAAAGGAGCCGATCATGCTCAGGAACTCCTTCGATCAAGCGGCTCACCATCCTCGCCAGGCTCGAGGACAGCGGTGGTAGCCATAGGAGTCATAGCGGCTTTCCATCGGACATGTCAAAGCGCTTGAGAGGTCTCGAGTGTACTTGCCTTGATGCAAGAATGTACCCTCCCGAGTCTGCTTAATCTGGAAGCCAAGGAAGTAGCTCAACTCGCCCATCATGCTCATCTCGAACTCAGTACTCATCACATCTGAGAACTGAGTAACGAGCGAATGCGAGGAACCACCAAAAATGATGTCGTCGACATAGATTTGGACTAAGAGAAAATCCAAATCAGAATGTCTGACGAACAGAGTCTTGTCCACTTGACCCATATGAAAACCATGACTCAAGAGGTAGGACTTAAGCCTCTCATACCAAGCTCGTGGAGCTTGCTTAAGTCCATACAAAGCTTTGGAAAGCTTGAAGACATGGTTTGGGTACTTGGGGTTCTCAAATCCTGGAGGTTGTCTGACATACACCTCTTCCTCAATGAAGCCATTGAGGAATGCACTCTTGACATCCATTTGAAAAAGCTTGAAGCCCTTGGATGCCGCGAATGCGAGCAGGATCTGGATGGCCTCGAGTCTAGCTACAGGGGCAAAAGTCTCCTCGAAGTCGAGACCCTCGACCTGAGAGAAACCCTGAGCGACTAACCTAGCCTTGTTTCGAACTACAACCCCATCCTCACTCTGCTTGTTTTTGAACACCCATTTGGTCCCAATGATATTGTGACCAGAAGGGGCTCGACAAGCTTCCAAACTTTGTTCCTCTCGAAGTTTTCAAGTTCCTCATGCATAGCATTAATCCAAGATTCATCAGATAATGCATGAGAAACATCCTTTCGGCTCAAAAGAGGCAACAAAGGCAGAGTGAAGGCAGAAAGTGGACAGACCTGACTTAGAGCGAGTGACTCGCTCAAACAGATCTCCAATGATCTGGTCAGGTGGATGAGCCTGCTGAATGTGGCGGGGAGGTCCAGAAGCAGAAGTGACCTCTACTCCTCGCGTGGGAGAAGTAGGAACAGAGCCACTAGCTGCTGAAGAGTCTGAGGGTAAGGGCTGATCTCCCTGAGGTGCAGATATGGAAATGGGAGGCACCTCGGGAGCAGGAATGGTGACTGGATCAGGCAAGGCGCCTTCATCTCCGTCATCAACTTCCTCTGAGAAGATAGGCTGGGAAAGAGGAAAAGAGCCTGAAATGTCTGGTCTAGCAGGGGATAGCCTCATAAAAAGTCACCTCGCAGTCTCTATGATCATACCCAAATCTACAGCACAAATCCTATAGCTAAGGGCAGAAGTCGAGTAACCCAGAAAGATCCAATCAGCATAACGTGACTCGAACTTATCTAGGTTCCCAGACTTCAAGAAGAAGCACTTGCAACCAAAAACACGAAAATGAGATACACTAGGCTTTCGCCCATATCTCAACTCATAAGAAGTGCAATGCAAGTGTGCCCTAAGAAAAACTCTGTTGGCAACATGGCATGCCGTAGCTTCTGACCTCACCCAAAACTTCCTAGGAGTATTGTACTCATCTAGCATCGTCCTGGCCATCTCAACCAGGGTCCTGTTCTTCCTTTCCACTACGCCATTTTGCTGAGGGACGTATGGAGAGGAGAACTGATGCTCTAAGCCTAACTCCTCACAGAGGCTACTAAAGTAGGAGTTCTTGAACTCCGTGCCATTGTCACTGCGGATCGCTCGTAAGGCACCTGGGAGCTCAACAGACAACCTACGGACCAAACCCCTGAAGTGTGAAAAACACTCATCCTTCGAGGCCATGAAAAACACCCAAGAGTACCTCGAAAAATCATCGACAATGACAAGAATATACCACTTCCCACCTGCTGACTGCACTCGAGCTGGACCAACAGTGTCCATGTGTAGCAAATTTGTCCCGTGCATCGATCATCACTCGGTGATTTGGAGGATGGGAGGCGACAACCATCTTGCCATGTCGGCAAGGAGAACATACAATATCTTTGACCATCTTGAGTTTAGGCGGGCCACGAATGAGATCATGGCCGCTTAACTCGAGTCAAATGATCAAAGCCAATGTGACCAAGTCTCCTATGCCAAAAGGAGAGATCACGGGACTCGAAGCAATAAGGCAATGGAGAGAGTCTCTGGAGGAAAAGAAAAATCAGCACGAAAGACTCTCCCAAAACGAGAAATCCATAAACAAACTCCCAGAAGAATCGAGGATCCTACAAGAGCTCCTCTTAAAATTGACCTCGAAATCGTCATCAAGAAGCTGAGAGACTGAAAGCAAGTTGAAATGCAGCTTACTGACTAAGGCAACGTCCTTAAGAATGAAATGATCGTTAATGCAGACGGTACCTTTAGCAATGACTCTACCCGACGCAGCATCCCCAAAGGTGATTACCTCATCACCGGGATCTCGGTCCAGGGAAGAAAACCAACGGGAGTCTCCGGTCATGTGGCGAGAACAGCCGGAGTCTACGATCCAAACCTCCCCCTTCCCTGTCCTACGGACCTGAATCAAAGAGAGTGAAAAGCAGATATCTCAGTACCAGGATAGATCAGTGCAGATCTAGGAACCCAATACTGAGTCAACTGTGCGATGAGCCAGAAGCAGATCAGCGGAGTAGAAGAATGCAATCGGCACCTCTCCGTGACTCGACTCTCACAAACTCGAGACTCCGCTCGATGGGGCGTCACGGGAGCATTGCCAGGGTTGGTCCACCGAGGTGCAAAGGCCGAGACCATCCCAGTCTTCTTTGCCCGGACCTCCGTGGGAAAAGCAAACTCACGCCGCTGATATCTACCTCGATGGGAAAAACGAGGAATATCAAGAGGACGGCGGAAAGACTGACTCCGACAGCTCTGGGGCGAAAACCAGAAGTAGAAGCCTGAAAACCAAGCCCCATGCGCTGTCCAAAAACAGGAGACTCTCTAGCTTGTTTATCCTGTCTAGAAGCTGTGTGTGCCTTAGGCGCACTCAGAGTCTGGGGATGACCCTGAATACCCCTAAGAGCATGGACACGCTCACGCCGAAATCTTGGCGCCTCAAGGTAAATCAGCTATATGTCCATCCTTCGACAGAAGGTGCACGTATACTTCGCCTTGGGGTGAAGCGGCATGAGAAGCACCCTTCTCGCCGACGTCCCGTGGACAATCCTGCTGATCTAAACACGGTGGTACTCACCGTGGAGCCACCACTATCTCTCCGCTCTTGGAGGCACGCTCAGCGATGGCGGATGCGCCTGTATGCTCCAAGGCATCAAACCCTAGACCTTGATTGAATCTCGCTAATCTTGGACTGATCTAGGATAAGATTGAGCTTCTTCTTACCTCCAACAAACTTCTCGAGAGTGCTCATAAGGTACCGACACTCTCAAAAAGTGAGGCACAAGAAGAGCAAGGGAAGGAGTAGCAGGGAAGAGCCGGATGGAGAAGAGCGAACTAAACGATCAAATCTCTCCTATAAAGAGCAGCCTCAATCTTGAGGGACTCGCAAGAAACACAAGGAGAGTCTCTAATCCTACCCACCTGGCTTTGAGCTTCTTCCTAAGCTCTACATGAATTTGATTCATGTCCTCTGCTACCCCAACACACAAAGATGCAACCATTTTGTGACTTAGCTAGTAGATCCTTAGCATATTTTGAGTTTTCAAGCACCAAGTCATCATAAGCATTTTTAGTTGCATACAGCCCTCACATGAGCTGATTGGGTCCTTAGAAGCATGCTTTTCAAGTTCATCATTTCTAGCAGATAGCTTCCTAAGGTGACAACTCATGGCATCAATTTCAGCGAGAAGCTTAGGGCAATTAGCACATGAAGCATTTGTGTGAGTGTGAAGAAAACTAGCATCAACAGGAATAGAATCTGGACATGTGCTAGCATCCTTCGACCTAAGTGACTCAAGATCAGAAAGCACACTATCATGTAGAGTCCTTAGGTTCTCCAACTCCACAAGCAAAGCATCACACAAAGTACAGCTATCAGAGTCTCGGGAGGAACAAGATCTAAGTGAAGCTAACTCCTGAGATAAGGTACCTACTTCCTTCTCTAGATCCAAACACTTAGCTCTAGATTTGGAATGAAATTTTCCTAGTTTGATAAAAGCATCATGGAGCTGGTCATAAGAAGGTACCTCCTCCGTGTCACTTTACAGCTCGGTGTCGGGTACTTCCATGGCATTGGAGGCCATGAAGCACATGCCGGAGAAGTCATCGCCGCCCTTCACCTTCTCTTGCGGTTCATCCTCGTCCTCGTCGCTCCATGTCTCCGTGTCGGAGAGGTCAAGGTCGTCGAGCGCGGTGAAAGAGCTTCTTGCCCTTGGCGAACTTGCGGTGTTTCTTCTCTTGCGCCGGCTCGCGAGCTGGAGGCTTCTTGTTGCGGTTCTTGTTGATGTAGTCGTTCTTGCCCGCACCGCCTTGTTCATTATTGCCCTTCTCCAGCTTGGGGCAGTTTGCCCGAATGTGGTTGGGGCCACCACACTCAAAGCAAGTGAACTTGCCACTCCTCTTCCTATCTCTCACCCTCTTGTAAATGTTCGAAAATTTTCGAGCGACAAGAGCAAGCCTGCCTTCTCGGAAATTGTTCCGTAACGTCATCGCTACGCCGCAAAGAGCGGGAGAGAAAAACCAGAAGAGAAGTCAAGAGGGGTCGAAGAGGAAGACCAGTGGGATCGGTAACCAATGCCATCGTTTGGGACTTCGTCTGCGAGCGGCGATGTCGAGCTCATGAGTCTTGAGGCGGGAATACAACCCGTCAAGAGTCAAGGTCGACAAGTCCGTATGGTCCGTGATGGTGGTTACCTTCATCTCCCAAATCCTCAGATCGAGTGCTCGAAGAAAATGCCTCGCATTCTCCGAATCAGTGTATGAACAACCCACTGACCGAAGATTGCCGAGAATCTTTGCAAACGGAAAGCAAAGCACTCATCAAGGCTCTCACCAGCGTGCTGCTCAAACTTGTTGTAGTCACGCTTAAATTGATCCTGTCTCACAGACTTGATCTGAGTGGTGCCCTCATGGTAAGCATTGAGGGTCACCCAGATCTCGTGAGCCGATCGTAGGTGAGAGACGCGATCATACTCACTGCGGCTAAGTCCCTGTATGAGGAGGTTCTTGGCCTTAGCGTTTGCCTCAACGTCAGCCATGTTTGCGGCGTTGACGTTCTCATTGGCCGGAACCTCATACGGGTGCTTCACCTTCTGCCATAAAGAAAAGCCCTGGGCAGTGATGTATGTCTCCATCCGAACCTTCCAGAACGGATAATCAACTCCAGCAAAAATTGGAGGCTTAGTTGAGTACTTGTCCGTCGCCATGGCTCTTGAGACCGGTCCAAGATCTATGAAAGAGCAAAACCGGCTCTGATACCAATTGAAAGACCGAGATGGCGATCAGAGGGGGGGTGAATGATCCCAAATAAAAATATCCCCTACTCAACGTACTCCAAACAATCCCGCAAAGAAAACCGATGCTCCTTAAAATCGCGAAACCCGCAAAAATCGGAACGACTTGACAACTATATGTATCCCTAGCTTACATGGATGGGAACCATGAATCATATGAGGGATATTTTTAAATCACAAATTCTGGTTGTCAAGTGTCCAAAGCAAAGAGGAATCAATTCAAATACTTCTTTTCTAAAAGAGATCAAGCCAAAACACAAAAGCCTCTTTTAGAAAAGCAAAAGCAGATTTTCAGGAATTGTCCTCAAATAGAGCAGGTGGATGGTGGACTTCTGTTACTCCAAAAAATTTGGGAATTTTTCAGCCTCTGAGATGTTGAGTCGTGAAGCATTCCACCAAAAATCACCACCAAAATCCTTGTATAAAAATCAGGAAAAATCAAGAACTACGAACAGTCAGGATTTTCAATCAGGAAATTTGGGGCTCGGTTTTCACCTCACAGCTCCCAAATGGTGCATCTAGTGGACTCCAAAATTTTTCCACAGATGGGTATATGAGTCAAGCACCTTCTCCAAAAAGAATCAATCAAGAAAGATTTTTCTATATTTTTCTAAAAATCAAAGACTGACTGCTGCGCGAAGAACAAGTTCAGGACAGATTTGCAATCTTGATAGAAACTTGATCTCTAGTCTATCCTAGGGTGCAAGAAAGATGTAAAACCAAATGAGCACCCTCAAGACCTCCTTGATCAACAGCATTTAGAAGGAGAGGAGCAAATCCAAATTGCGAGAAAGTAAATTGCGAGAATTTACATGCGGGAAAGTAAATGCTGAATTTAAATTGCGTAAAGTAAAGACATAATATAAATGCGGAATTTAAATTCACAAAAATGTAAAGAAAATCTTTGTATTTTCTGGTTGGAAGGTTTACAAAGCCTCACTTCATGTGGACAAAGCTCAAAGGAGCAACTCAAACCTTCAAGTGAGGGAGGACACCCCTCCCCCTCTATTTATACTACTCTAGGGCCACCTACCACCCTTGGATGAGTCCCAAACCCTAGGGCACTCCACCAAGGGCTAGGATTAACCCTCTCATTTCAACCCACACATGGGCTTTACATGGGCCACATTGGCCATACATGGGTTTTAAACAAAACCCGATCAACCCGATGCAACGGGCCTTCATCCGCCGGACTTGACCGCTCAGTTTCCTCCTCTTCGAGCCTCCAACCCGAACCGAAACCTTAAGCCACCTCAAGTCCATTTCCATGACGCTCCAAGTGAACCTGGTTTGAGCCCAACCATCTCTGTCGGCATCCTCGACCGCTCTGGACCTCGGTTCTCCCAACCTAGTCCCGGTACTCACCAACGACCATAGCTGCCTCAGGAACCTGTACCACAAGGAACAAACCATTTTGCACATACCACAATGCACATACCTTTTCTTCCTGCATGTTAGTCCACAATTATCATTAATTGAAACATGCAATACCGAGTCAAATCAAACTCAAGCCTGAGCACACCTTGCTCAAATAAAGTCAAATACTCATCACAAACATGGATGGACCTCCACATGGTCCTTCAGAAGTTTATTTGAACTTTTGAACACTCTTGTGTACTGCTTTATTTATTTGCACGCGTTACTAGTAGACGTTGAAGTGCCCGAAGGCTTCGAAGGTGAAGTGTTGACCCAGGAGCCAGCTCAAGACCCAGAACAAGTACTTTTTGAAGGCAAGTTGTGCTTTGACCATGTTGATCCCATTTTGAAATTATTTTGATTTAATTTATTGCATGCTAGCTTAATTAGAAAATGCTTTAATTAAGTTTGGGAAAATTAGCTAAATGCCAACTTTGCACTACGACACCTTGATTATTACTTATGTGCCATGACCCCTTGTCACCCTAGTTGTGGATTATTAGTTGGGCTTTATTAAATTGCCAACATGGGTAATTAGACCGATGTAGTATGCTTAGCCTTGCCACGTAACATGTTTTTGACAAATACATGACAACCTTGACTTAATGAGATATGGAACCTGTTTTTGAGAAGTGTCATGTGTTGTTGATAATGAAATACTTGGCACGTGGTGCGTGGTAAACAACTGGGGGTTTGATAACTAGTTTTCGATTGGGGCATGTGGCAAGAATGATCGGGTGGGCCTGTTGTGGCACCGGGAACGTTGATTTGGTTCTTCGGGTAGTCTTGCCCTGGTCATCCTAAGGGCTTAGCCTTGCAAGCCTTTGAACTGAGTCAAATGTGCAACTACATGTCTGTAATGGGACGGACCTAGTTGATTAAGTCACTAATAACGTACCTGTGGGACCTCGGGGTGTCAACTATACCTTTTGTGTGGTTGTACGGGGGAGCATACCGGGGCTGCGGCCAGGTACCCATCTAACGGTTGATTGGCCTAAACTTCACCTTCGCTAAGGGAAGGGTTAGTGTGCAATAACCGGGGAGGCCCACTTGTGCTGTTAGAAGTTTCAGAAAGACTTTGTTACGGACACTCGCCTTTGTGGTGTTTGGCTGTATCTTGTGGGTAAAGTGCATAACCTCTGCAGAGTGTAAAATCTATTCGAATAGCCTTGTCCGCGGCATTGGCCATTGCTCGGGAATTACAGTCAAGGGTTAGACTTTCTTGAAAATAACTTGGACTTGAAAGGTTTGGTTTGGTTTAATAATGATGTTGATGGAAATGTGGATTAGGAATGGGAAAGATGCTTATTTAACTCCTGAAAAAGTTATTGATCTTATACATGTTTCTACTGCTTTCGAATGTACTTACGTTACTTGTCAAATGTTGTTTTACTGCAATTATACCATGAGCATTCTGTGCATGACTTGCTGAGTACCAAGTACTCACCCTTGCCACAATACAACATCAGTTGAAGAAGAGTCTACACCAGCTTTGGAGGAGGAACTCCAAGAGGAACCGTCTATCTAGGGAGCGAGCCCAGTCAGTTGCCTGTGGTATACTGGATGGCGCCACGAAGTTATCTTATTTTCCGCTGCTGTTATTTCTCTTTTAACAAGTTTCGCCCTGTGTGGCGTATATTTGTAACTTGAGCTTAAGGTCGATCAACCAGCTTGGTTAACTAATTAAAGTACCTTATTATTTCGTTGAGTATGATTGTGATATTTACCAATGTTGAGACTGTGTGCACTAGCGCGTTCCTGGACTAGTGCTGAATACACAGAGGGTCCAGATTTGCAAATTCGGGTCCCGACAGAGGTGGTATCAGAGCCATACTGACTGTAGGCTCACCCATAGTTAGATTGGTCGTAGTGAGGGTAAAACTTATTTTCTAAAGTTAAAAGTTGTCAAGATAATGAATGAATTCTCGACTTACCCCTTTCTTTCTTGTTCATACCCCTTGCTGAGTTCTTTTGTCTTCCACTTTGATTTAAAAATGTTACGTTCTTATGCGTGCGTCTTTTGACAGATGATGATGAAGAACAACTACTCCGAGCGTGAGGGAGGCTACGCTGCTGAGTTATGGCGTATGCTTCAATTTCTTGGAGGTTTTGAGAGACCGCTCTACCGAGGGACTACACTCGTGCAGGCAGGACATGTCATAGGATGGGACGTCAAGATCACGGTGTATGCCCGAGAGAAGACAAAGTTCAGTTGCCCTTTCCACTTCACCGCCAGGAGGTCTACCTTTGAGATGGGAATCCATGAGGTGTCGCGTCGAGCAATGCAGCAGATCGCTCGCACCTACTCCAGGGAGCTGGAAGGCACAGTATTCCATCACCACCCACGCCGAGACAGCAGTGCTCAGCAGAAGCCGATAGAAGATGAGGATGCTACCGTCACTCACTAAGCCAGATTCGTCGCCACCCAGGAGGAGCTTATTGGTGACACAGTTCAGGAGTTGATGAAGGCTCGCGAGCAGGTTGAGGAAGAGAAAAAGTACTTAGAGAATGCTCGAGAGTACGTCGCCTATGCTGCGGAAAGGATCGCAGAGCTAGAGACCGCAATGTATGGATAGGGCCCCGATCCAGTGTTGGAGTTGAACGCCCCAGAGCCAGAGGAGGACCTAGAAGAGGCGCCACCTGCACCCGCGCCGCAGCCACAGCAACAGCCAGATCCTGAGCCAAAGGAGGACGCCGCGTCGTCAACCACAGTTGCAGGGCATGGCGATTGTTTCGCGCCTATGCCACCGCACCCGCCCTGAGGAGGCAGTGGAGGTTTTCTCGACGAGTGAGCATAGGTCTTGAAGTTGAGACTCCTTCGTCGAGTCGCGTTATAGAATAAGAGTCACCCCTTTAGGCGTTAGACTCCAGTAAGAGTCGATTTGGATCTTCATTGCTTGCTGAGTGTGCAGTATGTGTTGCAAGGCCCTTAGGCATTGTGAGCAACCATACCAAGTTATTATTATTTAATAATAAAGTTGGATTTTGAGTTACACTTTTCCCCACATAATTTTCCCTACCACTTGTCTATTCTTATTCCCTCTCATCTCTGAAACCTTGGAGTAATCGACAGATGGTGAACACCCACGGAAACCTTGGAGGCAATGGAAGTGGTTCTCGCCCAGCTGGGAACCCCAATGATGGAGCACCTGCACCCCAACCAACACCGCCAATTGACATGCAGAACTTTGGAGCATTCCTTGCCGCACAGACCCAGTTGATGCATGCAATGATGCAACAGATGCAATAGATTACTGCCCACGCCACTGCTAATCAGAATAATAAAGTCAATCAGGGACAACGCCAGAATTGAAGACTGTCAGAGTTCATGAGGACTCATCCACCCACCTTTTCTGGGAATGCCAATCCGTTGGAGGCCGATGACTGGTTAAGGTCAATTGAAAGGAAGTTACACATAACCCAGTGTGGGGTAAATGAGAAGGTGCTTTATGCCTCTCATTAGTTGGAAGGAACCGCCACTGAGTGGTGGGAGAACTTCTGCGCAACGCGGGAGAATCCACAGGATATTACCTGGGAAGAATTCACAGCTGCTTTCCGTCAGTATCATGTGCCGGAAGGAATTATGGACCTCAAGAAGGAAGAGTTCAGAGCACTGAAGCAAGGTAATCAGCCGGTGGCTGAATACCTAAACAAGTTCACACAGCTTGCACGTTACGCACCTGAAGACATAGCGACAGATAAGGCCAGACAGTCTCGCTTTATGAAGGGACTTAACTTAGGGCTACAGGTGGGACTGATCACCCACACCTTTCCAGATTTCTAGGAGCTTGTGAAGAAGGCACTCATTCTCGAAGATAAGCGCAAGGAACTGGATGAGAATCGAAAGCGAAGGATGCAATAGCAGGGATCACGTCAGGGAGCGCAGCAACGCTTGAGGGTTGCGCCAAATCAGTTTTTCAGATTCCAGCCATAGAATGCAACAAGGACACCGTCACCAGCATCGAGACCCGTCAACCAGAATTATCAGACCCAGCTCGGCCCGAAACGCCGCTCAGAGGCGATCAACGAGGGCGATGAGACGGCGCTACACATGCAACGAGCCAGGGTACTTCTCCAACAGTTGCCCCAAGAAGACAGCAGGAGTGACCCCGGTCCGCTTCAATCTGGGATCCACACCAGCCAGGACGCCTGCACCCGGAGCAAACCGCGGGACAGCACAGCCGGGAGCCACGCCCCAAACCGTGGTGAGAGGCCGAGTCAACCATGTCACCACAGAGGCACTCTAGAATGCCACGGACGTCGTGCTGGGTAAGTTACTTGTCAACTCAGTACCTGCAACAGTTTTGTTTGACTCTGGAGCTTCGCATTCGTTTGTTTCTCAAGGCTTTACTGCTAAAAACGATTTGGAGATTGCAAGACTTAAATGCATGCTTTTAGTTCAAACCCCTGGTTCCGAACTAAAGTAGGATGTTCTAGGGTGAGAATATTAATAGATGGGGTAGAATTCCTAGCGAACCTTATTATACTGGAAACCCAGACCTTAGATGTTATCTTGGGAATGGATTGGTTATCCAAGCACAAGGCTGTGCTGGATTGTGGATGAAGGATTATCTCAGTTGAGAGCCCGTGTGGAAGGAAAGTGGAATTTCAAGCCACCGCCGTTAGAGATGGACAGTTGTTGGTTAACAGCGCAGAGGCAATCAGCATAGAGGATGTCTCAGTGGTGAACGAGTGCCCGGATGTCTTCCCTGAAGATCTACCTGGCATGCCTCCAGACAGAGACATAGAGTTTGTGATAGAGCTTGTACCTGGTACAGCGCCGATAGCAAAGAGACCCTATCGGATGTCCACCGAAGAATTGGTAGAGATGAAGAAGCAGCTTGAAGAGCTGATGGAGAAAGGATTCATCAGACCGAGTTCGTCGCAGTGGGAGCGCGATTACGTTCGTCAAGAAGAAGGACGGGAGCTTCAGGATGTGCATTGACTACCGTGCACTCAATGAAGTCACCGTGAAGAATAAGTACCCGCTGCCTAGGATCGATGATCTGCTTGACCAACTGAGAGGAGCCAGACTCTTCTCCAAGATTGATCTGAGATCGGGATACCACCAGTTGAAGATCCGATCAGAGGATATTCCGAAGACCGTGTTCTCGTCCAGATACGGACATTACGAGTTTACAGTTATTTCATTCGGTCTGACGAATGCGCCAGCGTATTTCATGAATATGATGAATAAGGTGTTCATGGAATATTTGGACAAGTTTGTTGTTGTGTTCATAGATGACATCTTAATTTACTCCAAGACAAAGGATGAACATGCAGAGCACTTGAGGCGAGTCTTGGAGAAGTTGAGGGAATAGCAACTCTTCGCCAAGTTCAGCAAGTGCGACTTTTGGAAGGACAAGGTGGAGTTCCTCGGACATGTAATGACCGCAGAAAGAGTCGTCGTTGATCCGAGCAAGGTAGAAGCTGTGTTACATTGGGAACAGCCGAAGACCGTGACCCAGATTCGTAGTTTCCTTGGTATGGCAAGTTACTACCGCCGCTTCATTGGAGGCTTTTCAACCATTGCAAGACCTCTCACGCAATTGTTGAAAAAGGAGAAGAAGTTTGCATGGACACCGGAGTGCGAGAATGGTTTTCAAGAGCTGAAAAAGCGATTGACATCAGCCCCGGTGTTAGTTCTACCGGACGTTAGTCAAAACTTCGATATTTATTGTGATGCATCGCGCCAATGACTTGGATGTGTGCTGATGCAGAACGGAAAGGTCGTCGCTTAAGCATCGAGACAGTTGAGACCACACGAGGAGAATTATCCGACGCATGACCTAGAGTTAGCTGCTGTAGTGCATGCTTTGAAGTTGTGGCGTCACTATTTGATCAGGAACAGATGTGAAGTGTGTACGGACCATAAGAGCCTTAAGTGCATTTTCACCCAGTCAGACCTGAATGAGGTAGAGGAGATGGCTAGAGCTGATCAAGGATTATAACATTGGAATCCATTACCATCCTGGGAAGGCCAACATGGTGGCCGATGCTTTGAGTCGGAAAAGCCATACCGTAAACATGTTGATAGCCATGAGTCAAGAAGAGCTATGCAAGGATTTCCAAAGAATACAGATTGAAGTGGTACCAGAAGGATTCTTGGCTACATTAGAAGTGAAGCCTACCGTGGAGGATCAGATCCGAGAAGGACAGAAGGATGATGACAAGATCCGCAGGATTAAGTCCAAGATGGACGAGGGCAAGGCAAAAGACTTCAAGCTGGACGAGCAAGGCACGTTGTGGATGGAGGATCGAATTTGTGTGCCAAACAAGAAGGAGCTGAAGCAGTTGATCCTAGAGGAAGCCCATGACTCCAAGTATTCAATCCATCCAGGAAGTGCCAAGATGTATCAGGACTTGAAGGAAAGATTTTGGTGGCCAAGCATAAACGTGAGGTTGCTGAGCATGTCGCATTGTGCGACATATGTCAGAGAGTCAAGGCAATGCATCAGAGGCCAGCAGGATTGCTACAGCCGTTGAAGATACCTGAGTGGAAATGGGAGGAAATCGGAATGGACTTCATTACCGGTTTACCCAAGACTCAAGGAGGATATGACTCCATATGGGTCATAGTGGATCGCTTGACTAAGGTCACTCACTTTATCCCTGTGAAGACCACCTATTCGGGAGATAAGCTAGCCGAGTTATACATGACCAGGATCATCTGTTTGCACGGAGTGCTGAAGAAGATTGTATCGGACAGAGGTACCCAGTTTACTTCGAGATTCTAGGGTAAGCTGCATGAAGCCATGGGGACCCGTTTGAACTTCAAGATGCGACTTATCATCCACAGCATTTAATGGGACCAGGTGAAAGAGTTAATCGAATCTTGGAGGATATGTTAAGAGCGTGTGCATTGGCTTATGCTACCTCTTGGGATAAGAGTCTACCGTATGCCGAGTTCAGCTATAATAACAGCTATCAAGCAAGTTTACAGATATCACCTTTTGAGGCATTATATGGTCGACCCTGTCGAACCCCGTTGAACTGGAATGAGACGGGTGAACGCCATGTCTTTGGACCGGATATTCTTCAAGAGGCCGAAGTGCAGATTGCCATGATCCGGGAAAGACTGAAGATAGCACAGTCAAGACAGAAAAGCTACGGCGATATCCATCGCCGAGACCTGAGTTTTGAACCAGAAGATTTCGTGTATCTCAGAGTTACGCCACTCAAGGGAGTTAAGAGATTCCATGCCAAGGTTCTCAGTAGCAAAGGGAAATTGCGTATCAGCTGGAGTTGCCGCAGTCGTTGGCAGGGGTACATGACGTGTTCCACGTGTCCCAGCTAAAGAAGTGTCTTCGGGTGCCAGACGAGCAAACACCCTTGGAATCGATCGAGCTACAAGAAGATCTGACCTACAAGGAGCACCCCGTCAAGATTTTGGACACAATGGATAGGGAGACAAGGAATAAGTCAACCCATTTCTGCAGAGTCCAGTGGAGCAACCATGCAGAGAATGAAGCAACTTGGGAGCGCGAGGAGGATTTGAAGAAAGAGTTTCCAAACCTATTCTTTAGTAAGCCCTGAATCTCGGGGACGAGATTCTGTTAAGGGGGGAGGTTTGTAACACCCCAATTTTTGCTTTTTATGAATTTAAATGTTATTTTGCACTTTGGTGAATTTTTGGAATTTTCTGGAATTTATTTGGATTTTATTTGAATTTATTCCCTTTTGAAATAATTAAAGAATTAAAAGTTGCAAATAAAATTTTGTTGGAAATATTTTATTTGAGTCCCAAATGCCCTAAAATATTTTCTAGAATTTTTCTGAGTATTTTGCTATTTTTAATGAATTAAACGAATTTCTGGGAATTATTTTGAATAATTAATCACTTCGGGTTTAGTACTGTTCCTCGGGTCCGAGTCGGACTCGAGTCCGACCCGACCGCGCCAGTCGTCTCGATCGAACCACGTCACCCGAATCCAACCTCAACCCTAATCGCGTGACCGTTGGATCAAGATCCAACGGCCACGAACGCGCCACGTCGCCCGAACCCGAGCCCGACCGAGCCAGCCAAGTCACCGGGCCGAACCCGAGCCCAAACCCCGTGCCCGTTGGATCAAGATCCAACAGTCTACGTTGAGCCACGTCACCGAATCCGAATTGGATTCGGATTCCGCCGCCGCAGCCGGGTGGACCTCGGTCTCCGCGTGATTCACGGAAGCCGAGGCCTCTATTTAATGCGCCGCCGCCGCCATCGTGTTCTCCGTTTCTTTGCGCACCCGTAACCTTAGTCCATCATGCCTGAGCCGCCGTGGTTGCGCCGCAATCGCTCGCTGTAGTTGGGTTAGGCTTCCGCCGCGGTTCTCCGTTGATTCCGCCGCCGTCTGCCGTCCTCCGCCGCCACCGAGCACAGATCCGGAACCGCAAGGACGAGACGCGTCGGAGACTACCACTCACTCCGCCGGAGGAGCCCCGCAACGCCGTTTCCGTGGTCATCGTCCCCAACTTCGGTCTGCTAGCGCCGCCGCACGCCATCGCCGTCTCCCGAGCTCTCTCCACCGTCCGATCAAGATCCGAGGGCCCAGATTAGTCCACGTCATCCTCGGGTAATTTTCCACGTTTTAGTTTTTAGATCTGTTTCCAACCGTTGGATCTAGATCCAACGGTTTAGATCGTGCCACGTAGCCGTAACTGCACCGTGCTTGGATAGATCTCATCCGTTAGATCTAGATCATACGGCTAGGGTTAGCCCACGTTGTAACTTTAGATTGGATCTTGATCGTCCGATCAAGATCGAACGGTCCAGATCAGCCGAGTTGTTTTCCAAACGCGTGAGGTTAGATCCGATCTGGGCCATTGATTTTCAAATCAACGGCCGAGATCTAGCCACGTGGCGGAAGGCGGCAAGTAAATGGTCGGTAGCGGTCACGCCGTGCCGCCAGCGTCGGCCAAAGACGTGATGTCAGCGTGGGGCCCGCGCGTGAGTGACCGCCGAACCGCACCGTGACGTCATGCTGACGTCACGGTGGGGCCCAGCTATCAGAGCCCTCGGCCGAGCCGTGCGCTGACGTCACCCGAGGGGCCCACCTGTCAGAGGCACACGTGCCGTGGACCGGGTCCACGGTGGACCGAGCCGAACCGTGCGCCGGGTCCATGGACCCGAGGCGACGTTTCGGCCTCTGATTGGTCCACGTGTCATGCTGACGCAATAAATTATTTTCCGAAAATGAAATTATTTATTTAATTCAGTTTATTGATTTTAAATATAGATTCAAACTTCAAACGCTTATAACTTTAGCGTTTCAACTCTGATTTGGGTGATTCAAATTTCTAAATTTTCATAAAAATGAGACCTACTCAAATATGAATTTTAATTATTTTTTGATTATGAATATTTCTCTGTTTATATTTAATTAATGTTTTCTTTAAACTTTAAATGATTATAACTTTTGCATTTTAACTCCGATTTGGATGATTCCAGTTTCTAAAAATTTATAAAAAATGTGCTCTCTCTGTTTATGAAGTTTATTTGAACTTTTGAACACTCTTGTGTACTGCTTTGTTTATTGATTGCTATTTGCACGCCTTACGAGTAGACGTTGAAGTGCCCGAAGGCTTCGAAGGTGAAGTATTGACCCAGGAGCCAGCTCAAGACCCAGAACAAGTACTTTTTGAAGGCAAGTTGTGCTTTGACCATGTTGATCCCATTTTGAAATTATTTTGATTTAATTTATTGCATGCTTGCTTAATTAGAAAATACTTTAATTAAGTTTGGGAAAATTAGCTAAATACCAACTTAGCACTATGACACCTTGATTATTACTTATGTGCCATGACCCCTTGTCACCCTAGTTGTGGATTATTAGTTGGGCTTTATTAAATTGCTAACATGGGTAATTAAACCGATGTAGTATGCTTAGCCTTGCCACTTAACATGTTTTTGACAAATACATGACAACCTTGACTTAATGAGATATGGAACCTGTTTTTGAGAAGTGTTATGTGTTGTTGATAATGAAATACTTGGCACGTGGTGTGTGGTAAACAACTGGTGGTTTGATAACTAGTTTTCGACTGGGGCATGTGGCAAAAATGATCGGGTGGGCCTGTTGTGGCACCGGGAACGTTGATTTGGTTCTTCGGGTAGTCTTGCCTTGGTCACCCTAAGGACTTAACCTTGCAAGCCTTTGAACTGAGTCAAACGTGCAACCACATGTCTGTAATGGGACGGACCTAGTTGATTAAGTCACTAATAACGTACCTATGGGACCTCGGGGTGTCAACTATACCTTTTGTGTGGTTGTACGGGGGAGCGTACCGGGGCTGCGGCCAGGTACCCATCTAACGGTTGATTTTCCTAAACTTCGCCTTCGCTAAGGGAAGGGTTAGTGTGCAATATCCGGAGAGGCCCACTTGTGCTGTTAGAAATTTCCGAAAGACTTTGTTACGGACACTCGCCTTTGTGGTGTTTGGCTGTATCTTGTGGGTAAAGTGCATAACCTCTGCAGAGTGTAAAATCTATTCGAATAGCCGTGTCCGCGGCATTGGACATTGCTCGGGAATTACAGTCAAGGGTTAGACTTTCTTGAAAATAACTTGGACTTGAAAGTTTTGGTTTGGTTTAATAATGATGTTGATGGAAATGTGGATTAGGAATGAGAAAGATGCTTATTTAACTCCTGGAAAAGTTATTGATCTTATACATGTTTCTACTGCTTTCAAATCTACTTATGTTACTTGTCAAATGCTGTTTTACTGCAATTATACCATGAGCTACTCCTTTGTACTAAGCCATGCATGTAGTATATTAGTTTGCATTCTGTGCATGACTTGTTGAGTACCAAGTACTCACTCTTGCCATAATACAACATCAGTTGAAGAAGAGTCTACACCAGCTTTGGAGGAGGAACTCCAAGAGGAAGCGTCTATCTAGGGAGCAAGCCCGGTCGGTTACTGTGGTATCTTTGGATGGCACCACGGTTATCTTATTTTTATTTCTTTGTTATTTCTCTTTTAATAAGTTTCGCCCTGCGTGGCATATATTTGTAACTTGAGCTTAAGGTCGAGCAACCAGCTTGGTTAACTAATTAAAGTACCTTATTATTTCGTTGAGTATGATTGTGATATTTACCAATGTTGAGACTGTGTGCACTAGCGCATTCCTGGACTAGTGTTGAATACACAGAGGGTCCGAATTTGCAAATTCATGTCCCGACAGATACCTAGAGCCCAAAATGAGCGAGCAGATGAATTGGCGAAGATCGCCATAGCTGGAGGGGCCTTACCCTCGGCGGTGTTTTTTGAGGTGCTCCGCACTACCTCTATCTCCCCCCGGATAAACCTCATCACCTGGGTGGCCGATGAAGACTGGAGGAGCGAGATACACGACTACCTCCTCAACAGTACAATCCCGCATGACGAAGCACAAGCGAAGCGTCTGGAGAGGCAAGCAAAGAAATATGCCATAATCGATGGGCTCCTATTCTGCAGTGGTATCTGTGCTCCATGGCTCCGTTGTATATCCCGTGAAGAGGTGGTGCAGGCCCTGCGCGAAGTACACCAGGGGGCTTGTGGAGCACACCAAGCCCCCAGGAACCTCGCGGTAAAAGTGTTTCAAATGGGTCTCTACTGGCCTTCGGCACTACAAGACGCAGAACAGGTGGTCCGACACTGTACGTGTGACAAAACAGAAAAACAGATAATGGCAGAATGGGGGATGACAAAACAGAAAATAGCCCCACCCGGCGAGCTACACACAGTACCCCCAATTTGGCCCTTCGCCAAATGGGGGATGGACATCGTCGGAGCACTCCCTAGGGCCCAAGCAAACCTTCAGTTCGTGATCGTCGCGATCGACTACTTCTCCCGATGGATTGAGGCAGAGCTGGTGGCAAAGATAATGGCAGATGCTACAATCAGGTTTTTGTGGAAAACAATCATCTGCAGGTCTGGAGTCCCATTCCACATCGTCACGGACAATGGATCCCAGTTTGACTCCAAGAAATTCCGTGACTATTGTGAAAGCATCAGGATGAGGATCTGTTTCGCTTCAGTGAGTCACCCGCAGTCAAAAGAACGAATGGGTTGCTCCTCGACGGCATCAAGAAGAGACTCTACAACTCGACAAAGGGTGCATGGCACGATGAACACTCCCACATCCTATGGGCCACCCGTACCTCTGCGTCATGGGCAACCGGATTCTCTCCGTTTCGGCTCGTCTTTGGGAAGGAAGCTGTCTCCCCCGCAGAAGTCCAAGCCAAGTCCCTCCGCATAATTAAAGCTCTGGCCCAGGAGGAAGTAGACATCATGCATGATTTGACGGAAGAGCAGAAACTTCGAGCCCTTGATACTATGAAGGCATACACGAAGGCTTCGACGCGGAGCTTCGGCAAGAAAGTCAAAAGGCGCGACCTACATCCCGGGGACATGGTACTCAAGAAGGCGACCTCAGCCTTTGCCAAGCTCGAAACCACTTGGGAGGGACCGTACCTTATTTGGGAGTCCACGACGAAGGGCGCGCATAAACTCATCACCCTGGGCGGCAAGGAGATACCGAGGACTTGGAACACGGAGGTGCTCAAAAAGTTTCATCCATAGTCATCAAAGAGAAACAGAGATAGGACATGTACCAGCTTTTATCGATATAGTGAACAGAAAATTCACCACTGAAGATTGCTTCACTGTGTTTCGCAACTAAACCGTAGGACTTAACGGGATGCTTGGTCGGGCTAACGTCCCACCCATCCCTTCGCTCCGAATTCCCATAGTCAAAGGCCAAGTGGGAATTTATGGGGGAATCGGGTCGGGCCAATGTCCCGACCACCCCTTCGCTTCGCATATGATCGTACCTTACCCGCGTCAGGAAAACATGCGATACAAAATATCATGAACATCAAAATGCACGAGCCTACAATCAAATTAAATGATGGAAGCGGGAGTCGAAGCCAAGATGTGTTGCTTCGAAGCCAAAGCGAAGATAGAAGCAAGTAGAAATAGGAACCTGTACAGAAGCCCAACATCATTTTTATTATATAAGATAGCACTAAGGAATACAAAGTCTTCACATATATCGATCCTAAGCGCCATGCGCGCGCCTCACCGCCTTGATGAGGGCATCCATCGCCCCAAAGAGCTTGGGCACCGTCTCAATCAGCACGTAGACATTGGTGATGTCGCGAGCAATGGCCTCCTGCACCGCGAGCTCCTCCATGGCGCAGTCGTGGTCGATCCAGAGCTCGACTAGGAGCCCCTCATCAACCGGACCAGGTGGAACATCGGCCATTGTAGTTGAGTTATCGAAGGAGAACCGGTAGGGGCAGACTAGAGTGAGCACAAGTGGCACAAAATCGCCAGGCAGATCGAAGCTGAAGGGCTACTATTCACGCCTTTATATACACGCTCGACGGGAAGAAACTGAGGAGTCTAGAATAAATACTAGAGCAAGAAACCGAGGAGACTCTTCGTTTCCTGAGCACTACGCTTGTCCCCTCGAATCCCGAGTATCGAGCCAATTGACGCACGCGGGCGAGTTAAGCAAAACTAGTACGACTTAACATATGCCACATCAAAGGGTACTCGCAAATCTAGTACCAAAGAAACAGGTGGGGCCAAAAATACACGAAAGCAGGTTCGCTATGCCGAATGAAGAAGTTCATTTACATACGAAGGACCCTTTAAGGAAAAGAGACTAAACTACGGAGGAGCTAGTTTCTCTTTGCCCTTCGCCTCGCTTGTCTTAGCTGCCGATCTGGAAGTACCCATCATCGCTCGGGCTCGGTGTACTGATTCCTTCGCTGCGGCCTCGCCATATTTGCTCTAGAAATCGGAGATAAAGCGATAAGTTAACCGGGTTGCCGCGGGAGAAGGCTTCTCAACCGAAGCTACATCCGCGAAGTCAGGCTGCGTAGAAACAAGAAAAGTGGCAACGAAGTACTCACGAATGTGCGTGCAACCCTTCGCCTCAAGAAGCTGGGCAGTCTTCAAAGAACCGAGCCGAGCACAGTGGCCGCCGAAGGTCACAGTGGAGCTTCCAACCAGCCCCGTGGAAGTCTGAAGGAACTTTAGGGCTTCCGAATCCGAGGAAGGAATACGGCAAGCAGCTTCGATCCCGAGCCGGGGGAGTTGGCGAAAGAAGATATCGGTTGCCTCCCGAACCCCAGAGGCAAGAGACTTCGATGCCTTCTGGAGCATTTCACAATGCTCCTCCGCCCGCTGGGTGTTGCGGAGATGCATCTGAGCCTCGCTCCTCGCTGCTGCCAACTGCTTTGGGTGTTCCTCCGCATTCTTCCTGAGCGCCTCATTGCCCTGCTCCGCCGCCTTAAGAAGATTTTTTAGTTCTTCGATGCGATCATCTTTCTTCTTCTTGTTTCACTCCGCCACTGCACGACCCTGTTCCGCCTGAGCAAAGCCTACTTTCATTGAGGCCACCATATTCTCGAGCTCCGCATTCTGGCTTACCAAATCCTGGCTCCGGGCAAGCTCAGCCTGTACCTTCACCAATGTCTCAGTCGATGTCCACAGAGCCTGCTCCAGCCTAATTTTTTTAGCTTCAAGCTCATCTATGCATTTTTGAGCAGCGTTGCGCTCGTTAACCGCTTCTGTATGTTGGTTCACACGCGATCGGACCCTTCGGATCGCCTCCACGGCCACGCAAGCCCCCTACGAAAGCCAATGACACAATGGTCAAAAGGACTTGTGAGCAACATGATGAAAGAAAACAAGATAAAAAAAATACCTTCAGAAATAGGTCCATAGAGGTATCACACAACTTGTAGTCATGAAAACTCCTGAAAAGATCCGCGGACACCTTGTCGGGGGCGAAAGTCGCGTGGATTTTCCTCATAGTGGGGCTCGCTGCGACCCCGGTTTCGAAATCCATGAGCGAGAGATCTGAAAAGTCAAATTTACGAGGGGGCCTCAGCCGGCCCCCGGAAGGCGAAGCCTCCCCATTTTCGAAGGAAACATATGATAGTGTCATGACCAAGACCCCCAGGTCACCCACTTGGACCGATGCCGGTGGTGCAGCCGTCGACCCTGTAGGAATTGCCCCAGCGAGCTCCTCCACGTCTATCACCTCCGCGCCACTCCCTCCTGCGCACACCCCGTCAAATCTTGAAAACCTGATGTAACCAAGAGAGCCCATGGGGAAAGTTTCAGGAGTCAGACCTTCGACGCCAAGGGGAGTGTCCAGGGTGACTACACCTAAGGGCAAACCGCACTGCCTCCACTGTGGAATCGGTGGCTCCTTCATAAGGGACTGGCGCCCCCTCCGCAACGGGCCAACCGTTCCACCGGAGGGATTGAAGCATCCTACACAACGGGCTCGACCACCCCCTCGAGGATACCAGGCTCCCCTCTGCTACGGGGCTGCTCCTTTCCTCTGCATCGGCTAGGTTCGCAAAACCCGCCTGTTGGATATCCAGGAATGAATATCCAGGGGATCGATCGCCGGATGGACCGGCTTTGGGGTAGAGTCGACGACGCGTGACAGGGCTGACGACGTCGCCGGCACAGAAGCGAAGAAGTCGTTCTCCTCCTCCGCTTCTTCATCATCTGAATCATCATCGCCTTCAACGTCGCCCACATCTTCACTTATCTCAGACTGAGTGATCGCCCGGATCAGGGCCGTGCGAGTTAACCTCGCCCGCTTAAGTGGGTGGGGAGAACCGGCCGCACCGCTCGGCTTGGGAACCGCACGGAGCCCCCATTCAGCAAAATGAGTATTACGGTGGGCACCGATCGCCTCCATGGCAGCTTCGTATTCTGCGGGTTTGCACGGCCCAAGAAGCCCACGTGCCAACCTTTTAGCTGCTCTGCGCCCGAGATTCCGAGTCCCCTCGGCTGGATCATAGACGCAGTACCTCCGGACGACCACTCCAAAGTCACGGTGGGATTCCTTGCTAGGGGCTCCACCCGATAGAGGCAAAATTCCTCAACCAGATCGCGCATTGTACTTTGAAGCCAGAGGGCCTTCAAATATTTGAGAAACCTCTCCTCCTCAGCGGACGCGGTCAAATTCGAAGATCGAATGGCCCGGACGGGACCCAAGGAGGTGCGAAGAGCCGAATCCTGACCATCAAGACTCTGATAATACCAGCGTTGCATCCATCCAGACTCCCACTTCCCCTTCGCAGCGGCCACTCGAATCTCCTTCACCAACGACCTCTTTGTCTGAAAATTCAAAGAACTGAAGCAAGATCACTGATGTCCTTCGCCAGCCCTCTGTTGCTTCGGCTACCAGAATGCGTCCTCGATAAGGGAGAATAACCGCCCGGTTATTCTGAACCCCGCAGGATGGAAAGCCCACTCCAATACCGCCAGGCGAACTATGGCATTAAGAGTCAGCTGTGAGAGCTCCGCCTTGAAAACTCGCAGTGTGGCCCCCACCAGTGGGGCAGCCGGGAACTGAAGCCTCGCCTCCAGAAAGGCGGCAAACACCACCGCCTCGTCTGGACACGGCTGGGGAATCTCCTCTTCACCGGGAAGGCACATGGAAGGATGCGCAACCATGAACTCATTTGACAAAATGTCAAGCTCATCGGAGCTCAAAGAGGAACGACCCAAGGTTGGAGACAACGCAGCGGCATCTCCTTCGCTCAGAACCGGCTTCACTTGGGGAGGACGTTGAGGCGCCATGGGCGAAAAAGGCTAAAGTCGATGGAGAACAGGCGAGATGAACGGGAAAAGGAGACTAGAGGGCGCGATGAGAAGTAAACATTAAGAAGCACCCCACTCCCATCGACCATCCCACTTATAAGGGGTAACCCCATATCCCCCAGCCATAGATCCGAACACGTGGAGTTCATCACGCAATCCATGGGAGCGTGCGAACGTGGGTAAGAGAGCGTAAGAAGAACGTAAGAAGAATGGCAAGTTCGGCACTAAGCCAAAAACATCATAAAGAGCCCCAGCGCCCGATGACAAAGGGCAAAACCAACCCATCCGTACCTGACACAGCAGAACCCATGATCAAAGGCGTTGAAAAGGATAGAAGACCACTCACCCAAGGTGAAAGCGGGAAACTGAACGGGCCTTGCCCCGCACGCCCAAGTGAATGAAAAGAGACCTGGGCCTCCTTTTGACATGACCGAGAGCGGTGCGACGCCAACCCACACCCATGAGGGACTCCTGTTGTAGGCCTAGAGATTTCATCCCCTTCGTCGGGTGGGGCAAGGCCCACAACTCCCCCGGACCATATAGGCACAAGAAGTGATGAGCGAGTAAGATGACATGGGATATGAAACCAACGAGGAGAGCAAGGAGGGGTGGGAGCGAAGCAAAGCAATGAGAGGAGCTGCAGAGGAAAAAACCCTTGTAGCTCATATGGGCATGGCCGACAAGATGATTAACCGAGCCTGTTGTTCTACCATAATCTGCAAAAAGGATGCTAGGTACTGTCAGGTTGACGCGGGACCAAACGACGCCTGAAGTTCCCTTTAAGCCCTCAAAAAGAGCGTAGGACAAAAGGATAAAGACGTAAAGAAAAAATGAATACTCCACGTAAGAGACATCTGGTCCCTAGAAGAGAACAGGTGGAGGGCGATGTGAATAACGCCACTGTAAAAAATATCTGCAACCTCATGTCAGCGCCGGTCAAAAAAAGGCCAGCCGATGCTCGCCTTTAGAGGCATTTTTCTACGTCCCCTCCATATAAAAGGAGAAGAAGATCGCCTAGAGGGGGGATCCTTTTTCTCGGATCTTCAGACATTCCGCTTGAGGGTGTTTGAACTCAAGGGCCGAGAACGGGACATTATCAGCATGGTGCAATCCCACGACACCAAGCTATATCAAAACCATCTTCAATTCCCTCTTTACCAAGCTAGATGTATATACCTTGAATTTAATGCCATTACAACCAATTATTATCCTACATCACCTTTCTTTAAGTAACTATCTACATATTGAGCATAATGCAATTACAGCCAATTACTACTTTACATCATAAAGAACAAATGGATCTACACCAAGTTAGATCTAAAAATCATCTTCATTTCCCTCTTTACCAAGCTAGATCTTAAATATAATATAAATTTGAACCAATTACTAGCCTTAGATGACCTACCTAGAACAGAAGGATCTACAATCAAAATTCCAAATCTAGGGTCACTTTACACCAGATCGCCTCTCAATCACAGCCACCTCAAAAATAGCTCGAGAAACCCTAAAAATACAGAGGAGGTTGGGGCACTCTGTTCTTATTTACTAGAAAAGGTCATCACAGACGGTATTAGCTAAAAACCGTTTGTGATCACTGACGTTTTTTGGCTAAAACTGTGTATGATTAGGGATATATCATAGACGGTTTTAGCCAAAAACCATCTGTGATGTGCACGATTCTTATCTCTGACGGTTTTCATAAAAAAAAATAATCTGTAGTAAGGTGTGTAGTATAACCTCTTTTGCAATAGTGAAGGGATTTGTTTCCTTTTCTCTGGAACTCCCGGCCGTGGTAATTAATCATGTGTAAACCTCTGAAGCACTCATCACCTAAATAATGCCCAAACAATTGGCAGCTAGCTAGCTAAGCAACGAACCGTATCCTTTCTGATTGATCCATCACCATTGCATTGTGATTCCTCTTAATCATATCATGACCCTTTCATTCGAAACAACTCACATAAATTAAAAAAAGAAAAGAAAAGGTATCAAATTTGCCCATTGGATCATAATATCCTATCCACACGTATCAATGGCTACTCATGGATATATACATCGGATCGATGATGCTGTGGCATACCATTTTTTTCCTTGCCTTAAATTTGTTTGCTAGCTGGTTTGCTTGCCGACCTCGCCCAATCTGTCACCATCTCGGTAGTTTTAAAGGAGACGTAGTTGGCATCTGCATTCGCATATATATGAGCCTGCATGCTTCCAATTATGCATAGTAAGGTTAATTAGTGTACATTGCCATGGAATAAGACGCCCATGACGGCCCCAGTTGTGCCTTTCATTAGTCATGCGTGGAGTGTGTCGTCTTCTAACAGGAACGACTGTTTGGCGTCACATGAGAACAGCTGAATCGAAAGGGTTGCCAATACGGAATGGAGAGGTGATAAAATTTATTTTTTAAATTTATTTTGAGTAAATTGCGCTATCGGTACATCAGCTTGTGAGGCAGATATATGTATCTAGATCACTGAACTTGTTAAACCGTGCAAAGTTGGTAAAAAAAAGGTTTAGGCTGACAAGGCATCCACGTGGCTCTAATGCTTATGTGTCGTTGATGCGGACGATGACATGAGAACACTACTACAGAAATGACTTCCAGAAGCGGTTCAAAACCACTTCCAGAAGCGGTTCTACAACCGCTTCTAAGCAACCGCGAGTGATACCCCGAAGGGTATCACAAGCGGTTGCTAGAACCACTTGTGGTGGTACGAAACGAAGCGATAAAAGACTACCAATAATATAGTGGGAATGGGATTCGAACCCACGACCAGCACTCCATCCTCGTGACCCGCTTCATCCATCTAGCCAACCCACCCACGCGTGCTCTCTGATAGAATAGGACACACATTCCTTTTATTATTTCTAAAACTGGGCTTCTACAAGCGGTTCGTGACACGAACCCCTTCTGAAGGGGGTCTTTAGAAGCGGTTCGTGTCACGAACCGCTTCTAAAGCCCCACCTTCTAAAGCTTTAGAAGCGGTTGGAGATAAGAACAGCTTGTAAAGATCTTTAGAAGGGGTTCGTGCCACGAACCCCTTCTAAAGGTGGGGCTTTAGAAGGGGTTCGTACCACGAACCCCTTCTAAAGGTGGGGCTTTAGAAGGGGTTCGTGCCACGAACCGCTTCTAGAGATCCCCTCCGGCCTGTTGCCATGAACCGCTTCTGGTGTGAGCATTACAACCGGTTCGCACCAAACCGTTTCTAATAGGCCGCTTGTGATGCCCGGTTTTGTAGTAGTGGAAGGTGAAGGCCTAGCTTTCAAACGTAAATTGGTTTTGATGGAGAAGGAAAGTTGCGAGCTTGCTGCAATGATGTGATTACTTGCAAGGAGAATTCTTATTGCTTTCTCGGCAAATGAGACGGGTATACGTACTGCCGGAAGGTTTCCTGGTCAGACAGCCCTGACACATCAGTGGATTTGCGGAGAAGCCCTCCAAATGTTTTGAAACTACGTTCGGATCCTTTATCCGTTCTTTAGCAAATTAGCCCTTAAAATTCTAAAATTACGTTTAAATCTGTTCAAAAATTTGAAGAAAAGTACGTTCAAGTCCCCCACCAGCTCTTTCGCAAAAGAACCACCTATTTTGCTAAAAAAAAGTCGTGGTTCTGCAAATTCGAGTCAAGCTCCTTCTCGAGATCTTTTGCAAAAAAAAAGCCCTCGCGGTTTAAGAAAATTGCATCCAAGCTCGTACCATGCCCTTTTGTAAAAAAAACCTAGGATTCTGGAAAATCACCCTTGCACGGGGTCACGTGCTTGCATGGCATGGTGCCATGAGTACACATCTAGTTGAGTTGATGTAGCTGCATGGTAGATGTAAATGGAGCAAAAAGCCAACCAAGAAGGCAACAAGCCCTTCCACGTGCTCTAGATCGTGTCGACCGTTACTAACAACTTCCCAGAGCCCCTGTGAAGGAGTCATCAGGGTGCGTTTGGTTCTTCGGATGAGGTTAGATGGGATGTGGACATCCAGCCTAGATGAGATAGGGCTATCAAGGTGTCTGTTTGGTTGGATGGATATAGAATAAGCTAATTTTTTGTATAGTTGGATAGATGAGACTGATAAGATGAGCCAATTTTTTGTTTAGTTGGATGAATGAGGATGGATGGGCTAGTTGTGATCAAGGTTTTGAAATTTTGGTTTGAAATTTTTGGGGAAAATGTAACCAAAATTTGAATCTTCAGAGAAAATTTGATCGAAATTTAAATTATTGGACAAAATTTGACTAAAATTTAAATTTTAGTACAAAATTTTATTGAAATTTGAAATTTTAGAAAAAATTTAACTAAATTTGATATTTTGGAAAAAATTGACCACAATTTGATAGAAATTTGTATTTGAACAAGTACATCTCTTCATACAACAAAATGGGTGAGCTCATCCAAAAATTTTTAGATAGCTCTATCCATCATCTTGAGAGAATATTCCTAAAAACTAGATGACCATATCCATCTATCCACTCATCCAAACAATTAGATAACTTTAAATATATGGATGGCAATATCCTATCCACCTTCGTCCAGGCAATCAAACGCCACCCAAATAGCGCCCCTCGATCCTTTGTTCACGACATCATAGTGGCCCCTAAAATCTTCCCCAATTATGTCTTCTCCCCTTACAAATCTGACTAAACCCTCCCAAATAGTACACATCTCATCACTTCCTAATTTTCGATATCATCGTTTTTCCAGCCTCATGATAAACTTTTTTTACAAATCGGATCTCCTTTCGAACACAATTACAAAAATAATCCTATCCCTAAGAGTAGAAGCGCCGGAAGGAAACATATGTCACCTTCCGAGCTGCCCCGAGCTCTGGGAGTTTGGTAGGTGCTTCCGCGGTGTGGAAGCGTAGAAGGTGGCATGCTCTCCTTCCGGTGTTTTCGTGGTCAGAAATGACGCTATTTTGTAATTATATTAAAAAAAGGTATATTTACACACAAAACTAGAAAAGTGATGAATTGCCTAATTCCCAACCCGAATGAAGAAACAAACAGGCACTTGACACCACACCCCCCTTGAGAATCATTCAGTCCTGCTCCCGCTTCTCGACGGGGAGGGCGGCTTGAGACCTGAAAGTGGCCACCTGGTGTTCGACAAAGAGAGTATGTGAAAGATAGGGGAAAGAGTAGGTGAGAAGAGAGAGAAGAATAAGAGCTAACATGTAAACTGTTAGAAATTGGTTTATGAGTGGCCCATTTCCTTTAATTCCAAAACATGCAAGGTTTAGTACCATATTTCCTAGCTAAGTGAAGGAAAGACAACTTAAAAGGTGGAGTCCTTGACACCTCTCAATTAATCTGACACTTGCATGAGAATGACATAGGGTGGACAGTAGCTAAACACACACACGCATGCGCGCGCATTCGCTTATTTTCGCGTGAAAATCCGTGTGACTTGTGACTTGGGACGAGCGACCACACCGCGTTGTAATGTGTATCTTGGCACTTTGAATTCACCTTTTATTTTGTTGAATCTTGCAGTTATCTCTCTATTCATTCTGTTTAAATGTGATTTAAACATTCTAGTAACTGACGACATTACGCAGTCAGTTACTAGTAACTGTCACATTACTCTGTGAATTACTCTGTGAAAAATCCCTTGTTCCCTGACCCTGGACCTGGTATCGAGGGACACTTTGCCCCGTTCCCTGTCCCCGTCAAGGTATCAGGTGCCCCATAGGGAGCCATACCCGATAACAAGCACAAACCACATATTCCAATCACAAATCATCAATCTGGGGAGTTCTAGAAGAGGATGAGAAATTGGGGATTGTGTTCACTCACTGATGCTCATGCCACCGAGGCGGCCATGGTGGATGGGGAGGGGGAGGCGGCCACCGACACTCGTGCCACCGACGCCCACGCCAAGCTAACGCTCGCACCCTGCTGCCAAGTTGACCATGGCGGAGGGGCAGGGGGAGGCGTCCACCGACACCTGCGCCACCGAGGCGGCCATGGTGGAGGGGGAGGGGGAGGCGGCCACCGATGTCGTGCACGCCTGCGCCACCGACATCGTGCCGCTCGGCGAACTCGGCCCACGAAGGCAGACGGCGTAGTGAACATGGCGTAGGGGGAGGGAAGGAGGGGAGTCGGGGGGAGAGGGTGAGGCTGAGAAGGAGTCAGAGGGGGTGAGGCAGAGCAGGCGAGGTGGAGCAGGTGGAGGCAACAGGGGCACTTGATGAAGGCGAGGCGGAGCAGGTGGAGGCGACAGGGGTGAAGCGGAGCAGGTGGAGGCGACAAGGATGAGGCAGAGCAAACAGAGGCGAAGGTGAGTGGTGATGAGGAATGGATAGGGATTGGGATTGTGGGGGGGGGGGCGAGGGAGGGCAAGCCGACAAGATAGGCTTAGGAAAGTTGGACGGGGCGGGTAGCAGGGATGGAGGGTAGTGGAATGCTCTCGTACCCATTTTTCTGACAGGGACAAATTTTCCATGTTAACGGCTCCATGGGGAAAAACTCCTCTATCCCCGCTCTATAATTGGGGAATTCCGCAACGAAGAACGGGAAATAGGGCCATTACCATCCCTAACCATATATGCATGATTGGATTTGGTTATGACAAGCTTGAATATACAAGTGTTCAAGTTACATGATCAGTCACACAGATATGACTCGCTAAGGTAAATATATAATGCACGGACCTTTTTACTGCACATTTCGAAATCATGCTTAAATAAACCAACTTCAACTTATATGTAAGCATATATTTCCCCGGCCTCTTTTAAGTGACAAAAGTAAAACATATAGAACAAGAATAAATATCATCGACAGACCAGACTGGTAAAAGACGCGGTCAGTCTGACGTGGACCCACTTCAAGATCCTAACAAAAAAATATATAAAAAATTATTCCATCAAAACAATTAGCGAAAAAGATTAGTCCAAACTAAATTTCTCAGTTCGCAAGCAATCCTGTGGGCTGATGGTTCACACAAATTTAAGAGATTTAGTTAATTTGACGAGAAACAATGTACTCTTTCCGTCCCGGTTTATAAGACATAGTTTGACTTTACACAAGAATTAAGGTTGTATTGAAATTGAGAAAGGAGAGAAAATGATGTAGGTGCCCTTACTTAATTGTCTTAGAAGATGAAAGATATATTTTGTGTGGTGGTAATGAATAAATGCATGTGGTTGAGAGAGAATAAATAAGAGTATAGAAGAAAAGATATTATTAAATCTACATGCACATCTTATATTTAGGACAAGACCTTTTAAATTATAGACCTGGATGGAGAGAGTATGCGTTAATTGCAAGGTCCAGTCACGTGTATGTGTATATATGCACATTGCATTGCGTGTTGATGAGGCGTGCGTTGCTGTAGCAATAAATCTTCTCGTGCCAAACACATATCATACAATGATGCTTTGTTTAAAGAACGTTAATCATACTGCAAGCACTACTATAAAAATATACATCATAATCGGGTTTTTTTTCATCATCATAGTCTATTTTGATAACGATACAAAGTCTTTAGACAGCGATGAGGAGACCACATGTCGGGACCCCGAATTTGCAAATCCGGACCCTCTGTGTATTCAGCACTAGTCCAGGAACGCGCTAGTGCACACAGTCTTAACATCGGTAAATATCACAATCATACCACTCGATACTAATAAAATACTTTAATTAAATAATCAAACTGGTTACTCGACCTTATGGTCAAGTTACGCCTCGCAGGGCGAAACTTATTTAAGAGAGAAATAATAGCAGCGGAAAAATAAGATAACATCGTAGCGCCATCCAGTATACCACAGGCAACTGACTGGGCTCGCTCCCTAAGTAGACGGTTCCTCGTGGAGCTCCTCCTCCAAAGCTGGTGTAGTCTCCTCTTCAACTGGTGTTGTATTGTGGCAATGGTGAGTACTTGGTACTCAGCAAGTCATGCACAGAATGCAGGCTAATAGACTATATGCATGGCTTGGTACAAAGGAATAGCTCAAGGTATATTTGCAGTAAACAGCATTTGACAAGTAGCATAAGTAGATTCGAAAGCAGTAGAAACAAGTAAAGTATAATTAACTTTTCCAGGAGTTTAGTAAACATCTTTCCCATCCTAATCCACGTTTCCATCAACATCGTTATTAATCCACCCCAACCTTTCAAAACCAAGTTATTTTTGAGAAAATCTAACCCTTGACTGTAATTCCCGAGCGATGTCCAATACCGCGGACACGGCTATTCAAATAGATTCTACACTCTGCAGAGGTTATGCACTTTACCCACAAGATACAGTCAAACACCACAAAGGCGAGTTCAAGTAACAAAGTCTTTCGGAAACTTCTAACAATACAAGTGGTCCTCCCCGGTTATTGCACACTAACCCTTCCCTTAGCTAAGGCGAAGTTTAGGCCAATCAACCGTTAGATGGAGTACTGGCCTCACCAGACGCTCCCCGCACAACTTACACAAAGGGTGTAGTTGACCTCCTGAGGTCCCACAGTGCGTTATTAGCAACTTAATCAACTAGGTCCGTCCCATTACTGGACATGTGGTTGCACGTTAGACCAGTTCAAAGGCTTGCAAGGTGAAGTCCTTAGGGTGACCAGGGCAAGACTACGAAGAACCAAATCATCATCCCGATTGCCACAATGGCCCACTGATCATTCTTGCCACATGCCCGGTCAAAAACTATTTATCAAACCCGGTTGATTACCATGCACCACGTGCCATCAACATCACATGATACCTTTCCAAACAGGTTCAATATATCATTAAGTCAATATTAACATTTGATTGTCCAAAATCATGTCATGAGCACGTAGCAGGTCTAAGCAGTATACTACAACGATCTAATTTCCCATGTTGGCAATTTAATAATGTCCAACTAGTAAACCACAACTAGGGTGACAAGGGTCATGGCACATATTTAAATAATCAAGGTGTCATACAGCAAATTGGTATTTATCTAATCCCCCATATTTAAATAAAGTATTTTCTAATTGAACTAGCATGCAAATAGGTTAAATCAAAATAGGTTTCAAAATAGGATCAACATGGTCAAAGCACAACTTGCCTTCAAAAAGTACTTGTTCTTGGTCTTGAGTTGGATCCTGAGTCAATACTTCTCCTTCGAATCCTTCCGGCATTTCAACGTCTACTCGTAAAGCGTGCAAATAGCAATACACGAATAAACAATAGGCAAAAAGTGTCCAAATATTCAAATAGAATCCATAAACAGAGAGAACATAATTTTATCAATTTTTTAGAAACTGGAATCGTCAAACTTGGAGTTAAAATGCAAAAGTTATAGCGTTTTGAAGTTTAAATAATCAATTAAATAATTTTACAGAGAAAAAATTTAGTCTAAAAATTAAATAAAATTCATAATTAGGTAGATCTCAATTTTATACAAATTTAGAAATTTGAATCACTCAAATCGGAGTTGAAACGCAAAAGTTATAAGCGTTTGAAGTTTGAAACAAAATCTGAAATCATTATTTCGAATTAATAAATCATTTTCTTTTTCAAAAATTAATTATTGCGTCAGCCTGGACACGTGGCAGCCTCTGATTGGTCTGCTGGCGTCCAGCCGATCCATGGACTTGGTCCATGCTCGGCTCGAGTCTCTAGTGGACTCGGTCCACGGCTCCATGTGTCGGCCGAGCGGGTGGGGTCCACTCGGGTGACATCACTGCGGCGTCGGCAGGGCTCGGCCGCAGTCTTTGTGCAGTGGGACCAGCTGTAGCGTCATTCTTGGCGTCGGCGCTCGGCTAGAACGGCCGGCCCGACATGCGGAGCCCGCCATGGCGTCGATGTGGCGTCATGGTGCGAGGTGGTCGGGCCGTGACATCACGGGCCGCGTGTCGGCGTCCACGCACGCTGGCGTGGGCGGCGCCGACGCGGCGGTCGGCCTTCCTGGGCGCGTGGCGCAATCTCGGCCGTTGATTTGAAAATCAACGGCCCGGATTAGATTCGGCTCACGCGCGTTTGGGTTAACGCAGCGTTTGATCTCGATCGTTGGATCTAGATCCAACGGTCGAGATTGGATCTTGAGATTTTTGGGCGAGATCTCACCGGCGGGTGACGTGGCGTGATCTTGGACCGTGCGATGAAGATCCAACGGCTCCGCGATGCTCGCGACGGCGATGGCGACCGCAGCCGGAGCAGTGGCCACCGGAGACCAACGGCAGCGAGCCCGACGGCGCCAGGGTCTCTCCGGCGGAGTGAGAGGTACCGCAGGTGCGCCTTGGCTTGAGGACTCGGGCCAGGCTCCCACTCGGCGGAAGACGGCGGGCGGCGGCGAGGCGAGGCAAGGACCGTGGCGGAGGCTTCTCCAACTACGGCGAGCAATAAGCGAGTCGGCAATGGCGGCTAGGGCTAGGGCGCTTGGGGCAAAGCGACGACGAGGCAAAGGCGAACCTCGGCGCGGTCGGGCATTAAATCAAACACGGACGTCGAGATCAGCGGAATCCGCGGCGGAACGTCTGACGGGCAATGAGTCCGTTCGAACACGGCAGGTGATGTGGGCGTCGTGAGCCGTCCACGTTACGCATTGACGGCTGAGATCGGATTACAGTGCGGCCGTGTCTAGCTTCCGGATTGATCATGACCGTTGGATCTTGATCCAGCGGTTCGGATCCCGATCTGGGAGTTGACAGCGGTTAGGTCAGAATCAAGTGGCGCAGCTGGCTCGTGTCGGACTCGAGTATGACTCGGGTTCCGACTCGGTCGGATGAATAGTACTTGACCCAACTCAAATTTCCAGCGATTTAATATTTAAAATAATTTCCAGTAATTCATTTAATTCATTAAAAATAGCAAAATACTCAGAAAAATTCCAGAAAAATTCTGGAAAATATTTTAGGGTATTTGGGACTCAAATAAAATATTTCCAACAAAAATTTATTTGCAAAGTTAAATTCTTTAATTATTTTAAAATGGAATAAATTCAAATAAATTCCAAATAAATCCAAATAAATTCCAGAAAATTCCAAAAATTCACCAAAGTGCCAAATCACACATAGATTTAAGAAAAGCAAAATTTTGGGGTGTTACAAACCTCCCCCCCTTAATAGAATCTCGTCCCCGAGATTTAAGGCTAACTAAGGAATAGGTTCGGAAACTCTTTTCTCAAATCCTCTTCGCGCTCCCAGGTTGCTTCACTCTCCGCGTGGTTGTCCATTGAACTCTGCAAGAAACGGGTGACTTGTTCCTCGTCTCTCGATCCATGGTGTCCAAAATCTTTACGGGATGCTCCTTGTAAGTCAAATCTTCTTGCAACTCAATTGACTCTAGCGGTGTCTGTTCCTCAGGTACTCGTAGACACTTCTTCAACTGGGACACGTGGAACACGTCATGTACTCCTGCTGCATCGCGGTAGCTCTAGGCGTAAGCAACCGCCTCTGCGGCTCAAAATCTTAAATGGTCCAACATAACGGGTGCGAGTTTCCCTTTAGCATGGAACCTCTTAACTCCCACGAGAGGCGTAACTCACGAGGTATACAAGGTCTTCTCGGTTCAAAACTCAAGTCCCGGCGACGATTGTCAAGATAACTCTTCTGGCCGTGATTGGGCTATCTTCAACCTTTCCTAATCATGGCAATCTGCTCTTGACCTCTTGAAGAATATCAGGCCGAAGACACGGCGCTTGCCGGTCTCATTCCAATTCAATGGCGTCCAGCAGTGGTCAACCATCTGATTGCCTCAAAAGGTGACATCTATAAACTAGCCTGGTAACTATTGTTGTAATCGAACTCGGCATACGGCAAACTCTTATCCCAAGAGGTAGCATAAGCCAATGCACATGCTCTTAACATATCCTCCATTCTGGTTGACTCTTTCGGTCTGTCCATCCGTCTGTGGATGATAGGTCACATCTTGAAGTTCAAACGGGTTCCCATGGCTTCATGCAACTTATTCCGAACCTTGAGGTAAATTGGGTACCTGTCTGATACAATCCTCTTTGGCACTCCGTGCAAACAGACGATCTGATCATGTACAACTCTGCTAACTTATCTCCCGAGTAAGTGGTCTTCGAGGGGATAAAATGGGCTACTTTGGTCAAGCGATCCACTATAACCCATATGGAGTCATAACCTCCTTGAGTCTTAGGCAAGCCGGTAATGAAATCCATTCCGATTTCCTCCCACTTCCACTCGTATTTTCAATACCGTAGCAATCCTGCTGGTCTCTGGTGCATTGCCTTGACTCTCTGGCACACGTCGCACAATGCAACATGCTCGGCAACTTCACGCTTCATGCTCGGCCACCAGAATCTTTCCTTCAAATCCTGATACATTTTGGCGCTTCCAGGATGAATTGAATACTTGGAGTCATGGGTTTCTTCTAGAATCAACTGCTTCAGCTCCTTTTTGTTCGGCACACAAATGTGATCCTTCATCCATAACGTGCCTTGCTCATCCAACTTGAAGTCCTCTGCCTTGCCTTCCTCCTTGATGGACTTAATCCTGCGGATCTTATCATCATCCTTCTGTCCTTCCCGGATCTGGTCCTCTAGGGTAGGCTTCACTTCCAGTGCGGCCAAGAATCCGCTAGGTACCACTTCAATCTTCATTCTCTGAAATTCCTGGCATAGCTCATCCTGATTCGTGGCTATCAACATATTCACGGTATGGCTTTTCTGACTCAAGGCATCGGCAACTACGTTGGCCTTCCCGGGATGGTAATGGATTCCAACATTGTAGTCCTTGATCAACTCTAACCATCTCCTCTGCCTCATATTCAGATCCGACTGGGTGAATATGTATTTAAGGCTCTTATGATCCGTATACACTTCACATCTGTTCCCGATCAGATAGTGACGCCATATCTTCAAGGCATGCACTACGGCAGCTAGCTCTAGGTCATGCGTCGGATAATTTTCCTCATGCGGCCTCAACTGCCTTGATGCATAAGCGACGACCTTTCCATTCTGCATCAGCACACATCCAAGTCCTTGGCGCGATGCGTCACAATAAATATCAAAGCTTTGATTAACATCCGGTAGAACTAACACCGGCGCTGATGTCAATCGCTTCTTCAGCTCCTGAAAACCTTTCTCACATTCTGACGTCCATGCAAACTTCTTCTCCTTTTTCAGCAATTGCGTGAGAGGTCTTGCAATTGTCGAAAAGCCTTCAATGAAATGGCGGTAGTATCCTGCCATTCCAAGAAAACTCCGAATCTGGGTCACAGTCTTCGGCTTCTCCCAATGTAACACAGCTTCTACCTTGCTTGGATCAACGGCGACTTCTTCTGCGGTCATTACATGTCCGAGGAACTCCACCCTGTCCTTCCAAAAATCACACTTACTGAACTTGGTGAAGAGTTGCTGTTCCCTCAGCTTTTCCAATACTCGCCTCAAGTGTTCGGCATGTTCATCCTCTGTCTTGGAGTAGATTAGGATATCATCAATGAACACAACAACAAACTTGTCCAAATATTCCATGAACACCTTATTCATCATATTCATGAAATATCTTTGGCGCATTAAATCGAGCCAAGAAGGACATAAGCGTAAACTTCGTAATGTCCATATCTTGGCGAGAATGCGGTCTTGGGATATCTTACGATCGGATCTTCAAGCGATGGTATCGATCTCGAGATCAATCTTGGAGAAAACTCCGGCTCCTCTCAGCTGATCAAACAAATCATCAATCCTGGGTAGCGGATACTTATTCTTCATGGTGACTTCATTGAGTGCACGGTAGTCAATGCACATCCTGAAACTCCCGTCCTTCTTCTTGACAAACAATACTGGTGCTCCCCACGGTGACGAACTCGGTCTGATAAATCCTTTCTCCATTAACTCTTCAAGTTGTTTCTTCATCTCTACCAACTCCTCGGTGGACATCCGATAAGGTCTCTTTGCTATCAGTGTTGTACCAGGTACAAGCTCTATCACAAACTCTATGTCCCTGTCTGGCGGCATACCAGGTAGATCCTCAGGAAAAACATCTAGGTACTCATTCACTACTGAGACATCCTCTATGCTGATTGTCTTGGTACTGTTAACCATCAACTGTCCATCTCTAACGGCAGTGGCTTGAAATTCCACTTTCTCTCCACACGGGCTCTCAACTGAGATAGTTCTTCGTCCACAATCCAATACGGCCTTGTGCTTGGATAACCAATCCATTCCCAAAATGACGTCTAAGGTCTGGGTCTCCAAAATAATAAGGTTCGCTAGGAACTCTATCCCATCTATTAGTATTCTCACCCCAGAACATCCTACTTTCGTTCGGGGTTCGGAACCAAGGGTTTGAACTAAAAGCATGCATTTAAGTCTTGCAATCCCCAAATCATTTCTAGCAGCAAAGCCTTGGGAAACAAACGAATGCGAAGCTCCGGAATCAAACAAAACTGTTGTAGGTACTGAGTTAACAAGTAACTTACCCGATCTGACGTCCATAGCATGCGGTGCATCTGCGGTGACATGGTTGACTCGGCCTCTCACCACGATGCAGGGTGTGGCTCCTGATCTTTGTCGTCCTGGCCGGGTGGATCCTAGATTGAAGCGGTGGGGTCACTCCTGCTTTGTCTTCTTTGGGCAGCTGTTGGCAAAGTGTCCTAGCTTCGTTGCGATTGTAGCAGCGTCTCCTTGTTCCTTCTGTTTTGCTGAAGCGGCGTTTCTAGCGAGGGGCCGAGGTCTGCAGTAGTTCTAATTGACGGGTCTTGGTGCTTTGGTGACGGTGTCCTTGTAGCGATTCTGTGGTGGAATATGAAAAATTGATTTGGTGCAACTCTTAGACGCATTGCGTTCCTGGCGTGATCCCTGTTTGTTGCATCCTGCGCTTCTGTTCTCATCCAGTTCCTTGCGCTTGTCCTCAAGAATGGCGCCTTATTCACCAACTCTTGGAAATCTGGAAAGGTGTGGGTGATCAATCCCACTGCAATCCTGAGTTAAGTCCCTTCATGAAGCAGGTATGCAGCTTTATCTGTCGCTACATCCTCGGTGCGTAGCGTGCAAGCTGTGTGAACTTGTTCAGTGTATTCGACCAGGCTGATTACCTTGCTTGATGCTCTGAACTCCTCCTTCTTGAGATCCATGATTCCTTCAGGCACGTGATACTGACGAAACGCAGCTGTGAACTCCTCCCAAGTGATATCTTGAGGGTTCTCTTGCGTGGCACAGAAGTTCTCCCACCATTCGGCGGCTGTTCCTTCCAGTTGATGAGAAGCGTAGAGTACCTTCTCATTTCCCATGCATTGAGCAATGTGTAGCTTCCTCTCAATTGATCTTAACCAATCATCAGCCTCCAATGGATTGGCATTTCCAGAAAAAGTGGGTGGATGAGTCCTCATGAACTCTGGTAGTCTTGTATTCTGGCGTTGTCCCTGATTAACTTGATTAGCAGTGGCCTAAGCAGTGACGTGTTGCATCTGTTGCATCATAGCATGCATCAACTGAGTCTGAGCAGCAAGAAATGCTCCAAAATTCTGCATGTCCAGTGGCGGTGCTGGTGCTCCATCATTGGGGTTTTCTGTTGGGCGAGAACCACTTCCATTGCCTCCAAGGTTTCCGCGGGTGTTCGCCATCTGTCGATTTGCTCTAGGTTTTAGAGATGAGAGGGAAACAAGAATAGACAAGTAATATGGAACTTATGCGGGGCGAAAGGTGTAACTTTAAGGTCTAACTTTATTTTTTTAATCACTAATAACTTGGTATGGTTGCTTATAATGCCTAAGGGCCTTGCAACACATACTGCACACTCAGCAAACAATGAAAATCCAAATCGAACTAACACTGGAGTCTAACGCCTAAAGGTGACTCTTTATTCTAAGACGCGACTCGGCGAAGGAGTCTCTCTATAAAACCTACGCTCACTCATCGAGAAAACCTCCACGGCCTGGGTACGGATGCTGCGGCATAGGCGCGAAACGATTGCCATGTCCAGCAACTGTGTCATCCGTGGTAGTCGAAGAAGCAGTGTCCTCATCGAGATCTGACTCCTCCGGATCTGGCTCGTGTAGCTCGAGTACTGGCTCTGGTTCTGGTCCGTACAAAGCCATCTCCAACTCGTCAATCCTTCGCAGAAGGTGTGACACATACTCTTGAGCTTCCCGCCATCTGTTCTTCTCTGTCGTGATCTCCTTGCGGGCCTTCTGTAGCTCTTTGCTTGTATCATCGAGTACATCCTCCTGGGCGACAACAAGTCGTGCCAACTGTGTGACCATGGCATCCTCATCCTGAATCGCCTTCGGGTCAAGAAGGTTATTGCTGCGCGGATGATAACGGAACACCGTGCTCTCCAACTCTCTGGCGTAGATGCGGGTAATGTGCCGCATTGCTCGTCGTGATACTTCTTGGATACCCATCTGCATTGTAGACCTCCTGGCGGTCGGTGTATCGGCGATTGCACAGGCCCTTCTTCCTAGCGGTACCACAATCTTCACGCCACAAGCCTTGATCAATCCTCGCTTGTACGATTACTTCCACCTGGTATTGTGGCTTCTCAAAATCTCCGAGAGTCTCAGAGCATACGCCAAAGTTCCATGGCGTGACCAACCTCCAGATCGACATAGTTGAACTCTCCCTCCATCTGTCACAAGAGTGCTCACGTAAGAACTTGAAATTTTTAAATCGTGACAAGGTAAGGAAAAATTCAGCAAGAGATAAGAAAAGAAAGAATGGGATAAGTCGAGATGTCATTTCTTGTCTTGACAAATTTTTAGCTTTAGAAAATAGGTTTTAACCTCTCTACGACCATTCTAGCTAGGGTTGAGCCTACGGTCAGTATGGCTCTGATACCACCTCTGTCGGGACCCCGAATTTGCAAATCCGGACCCTCTGTGTATTCAGCACTAGTCCAGAGCAGCGCTAGTGCACACAGTCTTAACATCGGTAAATATCACAATCATACCACTCGATACTAACAAAGTACTTTAATTAAATAGTCAAACTGGTTACTCGACCTTATGGTCAAGTTACAAATGTACGCCTCGCAGGGTGAAACTTATTTAAGAGAGAAATAATAGCAGCGGAAAAATAAGATAACATCGTGGCGCCATCCAGTATACCACAGGCAACTGACTGGGCTCGCTCCCTAAGTAGACGGTTCCTCGTGGAGCTCCTCCTCCAAAGCTGGTGTAGTCTCCTCTTCAACTGGTGTTGTATTGTAGCAAGGGTGAGTACTTGGTACTCAGCAAGTCATGCACAGAATGCAGGCTAATAGACTATATGCTTGGCTTGGTACAAAGGAATAGCTCAAGGTATATTTGCAGTAAACAGCATTTGACAAGTAGCATAAGTAGATTCGAAAGCAGTAGAAACAAGTAAAGTATAATTAACTTTTCCAGGAGTTTAGTAAACATCTTTCCCATCCTAATCCACGTTTCCATCAACATCGTTATTAATCCACCCCAACCTTTCAAAACCAAGTTATTTTTGAGAAAATCTAACCCTTGACTGTAATTCCCGAGCGATGTCCAATACCGCGGACACAGCTATTCAAATAGATTCTACACTCTGCAGAGGTTATGCACTTTACCCACAAGATACAGTCAAACACCACAAAGGCGAGTTCCCGTAACAAAGTCTTTCGGAAACTTCTAACAATACAAGTGGTCCTCCCCGATTATTGCACACTAACCTTTCCCTTAGCTAAGGCGAAGTTTAGGCCAATCAACCGTTAGATGGGTACCTGGCCTCAGCCCCGGTACGCTCCCCCGTATAACTTACACAAAGGGTGTAGTTGACCTCACGAGGTCCCACAGTGCACGTTATTAGCAACTTAATCAACTAGGTCCGTCCCATTACAGACATGTGGTTGCACGTTAGACCCAGTTCAAAGGCTTGCAAGGTGAAGTCCTTAGGGTGACCAGGGCAAGACTACCCGAAGAACCAAATCATCATCCCTAGTGCCACAACTGGCCCACCTGATCATTCTTGCCACATGCCCCGGTCAAAAACTATTTATCAAACCCCAGTTGATTACCATGCACAACGTGCCATCAACATCACATGATACCTTTCCAAACAGGTTCAATATATCATTAAGTCAATATTAACATTTGATTGTCCAAAATCATGTCATGAGCACGTAGCAGGTCTAAGCAGTATACTACAACGATCTAATTTCCCATGTTGGCAATTTAATAATGTCCAACTAGTAAACCACAACTAGGGTGACAAGGGTCATGGCACATATTTAAATAATCAAGGTGTCATACAGCAAATTGGTATTTATCTAATCCCCCATATTTAAATAAAGTATTTTCTAATTGAACTAGCATGCAAATAGGTTAAATCAAAATAGGTTTCAAAATAGGATCAACATGGTCAAAGCACTACTTGCCTTCAAAAAGTACTTGTTCTTGGTCTTGAGTTGGATCCTGAGTCAATACTTCTCCTTCGAATCCTTCCGGCACTTCAACGTCTACTCGTAAAGCGTGCAAATAGCAATACACGAATAAACAATAGGCAAAAAGTGTCCAAACATCCAAATAGAATCCATAAACAGAGAGAACATAATTTTATGAATTTTTTAGAAACTGGAATCGTCAAACTTGGAGTTAAAATGCAAAAGTTATAGCATTTTGAAGTTTAAATAATCAATTAAATAATTTTACAGAGAAAAACTTTAGTCCAAAAATTAAATAAAATTCATAATTAGGTAGATCTCAATTTTATACAAATTTAGAAATTTGAATCACTCAAATCGGAGTTGAAACGCAAAAGTTATAAGCGTTTGAAGTTTGAAACAAAATCTGAAATCATTATTTCGAATTAATAAATCATTTTCTTTTTCGAAAATTAATTATTGCGTCAGCCTGGACTCGTGTCAGCCTCTGATTGGTCTGCTGACGTCAGCCAGTCCATGGACTTGGTCCATGCTCGGCTCGGGTCTACCGTGGACTCGGTCCACGGCTCCATGTGTCGACGGTGTGGGTCCACTCGGGTGGCGTCGCTCGGCGTCGGCCAGGCTCGGCCGCAGTGGCGGCAGTGGGGCCCATCAAGGCCCCAAGTTCGAAGGTGCAGGACATCCGAGTGTCCGGATCCAACCCGAATGTCCGGATAAATGTCGGAGTATCCGGATTGGGTGACTGAACACCCCAACCGGAGTGTCGGACTAGATGTCCGGAGTGTCCGGGTTAATGCTACCGAAGACCCCAACCCGGAGTCTCCGGGTTAGCGTCCGGAGAGTCCGGTATTTGCGGGGGTTTAGTATAAAAGTCCCATTTCGTGGCTCCCCTCCATTCTTCTCCTCCATGTTGTTTCCCCACTCCTTGGTGCTACTCCCCTCCACCCTAGCTTCACTCCGGTGAGCTCCCCACCGGCCGGCGACCTCCATTGGTTCCTCCCCGGCGGCTCCTTCACTCCGTGGAACTCCTCAAGCCGGTGTCTTCTTCCCTCCGCCCGGCATTGTTCTCATCCATCTTCCGTGGGGGTAAGTCCTCTTCTTGGGGGTGGATTCGTGGGGTTTCTAGGGTTCTAAGGTCATCCATGGTGGATTTGGGGCCTAGGTTTAGATTTGGGAGTCTTGGGATTTAGCTTTGGGCCTTAGGGTTTTGGGGGTATAATGGTTCTAGGGTTGGACTTGGGACTTGGGTTGGCAAATGTGGGTTGCTAAAGTGTAGGTCGGGTAGTGGTGATACCATCCCGGGGGCTAGTTAGTTTTGGTTTGGGATTTGCTCTAGTGGCATCGTTTTCTCGTGGTTTGGGCTTGCTCGGAGCTTTTCCGGCTCGACCGCGTGTAGAAAGGATTGTAGATCGGGTTCTCGCGGTGTCGTAGGACTTGGCGGCACCTCGATCCCTCGCGCTAGTTGGGCCAAATGCCCCAGGTCCGGAGTATCCGGACAGTTGGTCCGGAGTGTCCGGATTATCCGGAGTCTCCGGAAGGATCGGCCCGGAGTGTCCGGCCTATCCGGACTGTCCGGATATAAAACCCGGACTGTCCGGGTTAGGTCGATCTGTCCGGGTTTAGTCGAGTGTCCAGTTGCGTCGTTTCGTCGGGGATTTTCAATTGTGGTTGTTTTATTTGCATGGCATGCATCTCATTATGCATTGTACTCGTGTAGAGAGCGATCCCGCGGGACTTGACGCTGCGGTGACCGAGGGTGCGACCGGAGAGCCAGTTACTGCCGACCCACAAGCAGAAGATCAAGGCAAGCACCTAAGCATATTCAACCTTTATGTAAATGTATTTTTGTGAATAAACTGCTACATGATTGGTTAAGTGATGCATTAGGAATTTAATGGAGGGATAGGTCTAGATCGATTCTTTGCACATACACCCGTTGGTAATTGTTGAACACATCCCTTGGAGCTAGGCTATGGGTAATATAATTGAGTCCATGCTTAGTCTTGCTTAGAAGTCGGGGTTTGGGCCAAGTGACGGAGGGTTCTGTCACTTGCGATTGTGATTATTTCACACATATTACATTATGTTGGACTTGGAATTGGGAAAGTTTTTGGAAAGAAATGAATTGTGGACCGGGCGGGGAGTTGGTTCATTTGGGTACGGAGACTCAAATGTGTAGCCCCGTCTGTGTCAGTTAAGGACCGATCCGTAAGTGGAATAAGATTGAGCACACCCCGGTTGGTCGCATGCCCGATTATGGTACGGTAAGCCACTCTTTCTCTCATACGGAATCGATGGACCGTAACTTCCTGTGGTTGGACGTGGTTGAGGGTGAGGCTTAGGCCGACTCTCGAGCGCCAAGCCGGGCTTGGGGCTGCTCGAGGGGGTGCTAGGTTTTCGGGCCCACAGGAGGGCGCTTCGGCGATTGGGTATGATTGGGAGGGGGTTGACACTAGGCCCTTGTGGTAAGTGTCGTGCGATCAATGCTTCCCTGCAGGGTTAAATAAGCGATTCGAATTGCCGCGCTCTCGGATATGAGCAAGCTTGATCCGAACTTCTTCTGCGTAGTAAATAAATTGAACTTGTGGTTCGCCGTTGGGCTTGAGCTAAATTTTGATATGAGATGACTTGCTTGACGTTCTCTTAATTACAATATCCTGTTAGAAGTAGGTGCTGTTACAACTGCTAACTATATTGAGAAAAACTTGAGTAGATGACAAAAATTGAAACAAAGTTAAGCATTTCCGCACTTTTAACCTAAGCCTATTTACCTTGCTACCGCCAAATGCATCTCCTTTGGAGTCGGTCATATATGGACCCCGGGTAAGACTTGCGAGTACCTTCCGTACTCAGGCTTCTGCTTTGTGGTTTTGCAGGTGAGGATCCAACGGGGTGCGAGTTTTGCCCCTACTGCCTGTCGGTGACCGGGCGGGGCACCGAGTAGAGGCTGTCGTCGTTGTACGCCCGAAAGTGTTCAGGGCATGACACTTCCGGAGGTGTTTTACTTTTGTTAGTATAGAGTAGTTGGTTTTACTTTTGTGAACATCTGTACTTCTACTTCTGCAATGGATTTCGTTTACCTTTCCTTGGTCGTTTTGTTGGTTGTCTTTGTTGGGCCTCTTTGTGTCGTGTGGTGTGTTTGTTGGCTTCCGCGTTCTTGCATCTCTGGTAGTGAGTTTGGGTTCGATGCCCCTTTGTGGGAATTGTTGTGATATGGCATTGGGAACCGGTATGTGGGGATCCTGGGCGAGTTTCGGATCACATACCGGGGGAATACCGGGGTTGTTGTCGAGTCATTGGAAGGCGTAGAGTTGTCTCGTTTGGGCTTGGGTATTAGCATCGGGATCGCCTCCGGTGATTCGTTGCTAGAATCCAAATCAAGCGAGTAATGGTTCATCCAACAACTTCGAGGGCGATCTGGCGGCTCCTCTCGAGGACCTTTGTCAGCGTCATTCTTGGCGTCGGCGCTCGGCTGGGACAGCGGTACGACATCTTGAGCCCGCCATGACGTTAGTGTGACGTCATGGTGCAGGGTGGCTGGGCCGCTGACATGCGGGCCCCGCGTGTTAGCGTCACACGCACGCGCGCGTGGACGGCGCTGACCGCGGCGGTCAGCCTTCCCGGACGCGTGACACAATTTCGGCCGTTGATTTGAAAATCAACGGCCCAGATTAGATCTGGCTCTCACGCGTTTGGGTTAACGCGTTTGATCTGGATCGTTGGATCTAGATCCAACGGTCGAGATTGGATCTTGAGATTTTTGGGCCGGGATCTCCTTTGGCGGGTGGCGTGGCGTGATCTTGGACCGTGCGATGAAGATCCAACGGCTCCACGGTGCTCGCGGACGGCGATGGCGACCGCAGGCGGAGCGAGGGCCACGGAGACGAAAACGGCAGCGAGCCCGACGGGCGCCGGGTCTCCGGCGGAGTGAGAGGTACCCACGGGTGCGCCTTGGCTTGAGGACTCCGGAACTGGGCTCCCACTCGGCGGAAGACGGTGGACGGCGGCGAGACGAGGCAAGGACCGTGGCGGAGGCTTCTCCAACTACGGCGAGCAATAGCGAGTCGACGGCGGCGGCTAGGGCTAGGGCGCTTGGGGCAAACGACGCACGAGGCAAAGGCGAACCTCGGGCGCGGGTCCGGGCATTAAATACTGCAAACGGACGCCGAGATCAGCGGAATCAGCGGCGGAACGATGCGTCGCGGCGGAGTCCGTTCCGAACACGACGAGGTGACGTGGACGTACGTGAGCCGTCCACGTGGCACGATTGACGGCCGAGATCGGTTCTAGTGAGGCCGTGTCTAGCTCGGATTGATCCTGACCGTTGGATCTTGATCCAACGGTTCGGATCTGATCTGGGAGTTCGGTTGCAGTTAGGGTCAAGTCAAGTGGCGCAGCTGGCTCGGGTCGGACTCGAGTCTGACTCGGGTTCCGACTCGGTCGGATGAATAGTACTTGACCCAACTCAAATTTCCAGCGATTTAATATTTAAAATAATTTCCAGTAATTCATTTAATTCATTAAAAATAGCAAAATACTCAGAAAAATTCTGGAAAATATTTTAGGGTATTTGGGACTCAAATAAAATATTTCCAATAAAACTTTATTTGCAAAGTTAAATTCTTTAATTATTTTAAAATGGAATAAATTCAAATAAATTCCAAATAAATCCAAATAAATTCCAGAAAATTCCAAAAATTCACCAAAGTGCCAAATCACACATAGATTTAAGAAAAGCAAAATTTTGGGGTGTTACACCACATCACAGTTGATTTTCATGCAATAGTGATAATATGATCATCACAATCGGTTCTACTTCAGAACCGATTGTGATGTGGTGTGAAATCAAGTTCTTGTGCCTAATGATATTCAGTAGCAGATGATCTAATAGAGTTGCTCACTAATATTTCACAAGTTACTATAGGACATACAAAATAGACATATAAGTAATCATCACATGAACAACTGTATCGGATCATGAGAGAAGTAATAATACTAATCATTTACAATTATTTAAGCACTGACATGAACATCCAATAAAATAGTCATGGGAAATGACTACAAATATGAAAAACACATCAAATACTTCAACATCAGCATCTAGTTGAAAAATAGTAAACAATAAAAGGCGTTGACACGGTATTCATGTCTTGCAGAATAATTTGTCACAATCCTGCCAACGGCAAGAGATACCAGAGAAACAGCTAACATTTCCTCAACCTGCTTTCTCCCTTTCTTCTTCATAGCATTTCCATTTGCAATTCCCGGGGGAATTATTAGAAAGGCATTAAAATAGGAGGCTCTATTTTTCTACCACTCTAATTCATGTAAGGAAAGGTCTCTTTCATCTTCATCTTTCTTGTGCAGAACAGAAATACTAATAAGACCACGCAAAAGCATGTTATTGAAACTTGAATGACAAATGCATAAGGTAAAAGATGTTTGGAGAGAAGAAATTGCACCTGATTTCTTCTTTGCACAACCAATGTAGGCTAAGACTTCCATTTTCTCTCCATGATGCAGTGGCTTACTGGAATTTGAGTGACATTTGGCATTAATCTCTACTATATAAAGTGAGAGTTTCTTCCCACGTCATTTCATCAAAATTATCAGTTCTGCCATTCTTTAATTACCCACCTTTTTAATTAATTAACCACTCCAGGCGCAAGAAACGAAGCGTCAGAATGCTTTATTTACATAGAAATATAGGAATATTGTTTCAATAGTGTCCTACTATATAAGGTATTATTTGCACGACATATTTTATTGTTTCATATTATCGTAATAGCAGGACAGCCATTCAAAATGTAGATACCGTTGCAACGCACGAGCACCTTACTAGTGTCCTCTATATTTGACTCTTTTCAACCTTCACATGATCTCAGCTTCTGTTTATTTGTACCCCTACTAAGCAGAGAAATCAGAAACTCGCTTCTTACTAATCTATTAGTTAAAAAAGAAACTGAAGAATGAACTGGTACTCCAATAGATCTGTTCTTTGTAACAGCATAAAGAAGACATATTTACTACCTTGCAAAGTGCAACCTTCTAATCAATGACTGGTCGTCAAGTACACAATAATTTATGGCTTAATACAGTCTCTAGATAATTTTTGGCTAAAAAATGGTGATCATAGACTTACCATGATATTTGGAGGCTGCTGAGGATACTTTCTTGTTGTGTGGATATGACTCAATTGAAAAACATCTATACTCAATAATCCCTGAGCAATAGGTCCAATTTTTTGCTCCTTGCAGCATGCTTCAGCTTCTCCATGGCAATGAATTCTACTTGACTCACCGCCTCCCTCGACTATCAAAACCTGCAGAAACACCGAGCAGTGCAGCCTGAACATAAAGAATGTGATACACATTTTGTGATGCATGAGCAAACACTAACCATGTATCTGCACACAAGTACTACTGAATATTTACTTACTACTACAGTACTACTCTGTTAACTTCACTGCCAAAAGGATATGCTACTTGGACTGAAATTGGACGACAACAACTTGGAGCTAGCCGACTCCAATCATGTTAGCTAGATGGCATTATTTTGCAAATGAATTAGCTGCATGTATCTACTTTTGACTACACATCATACACAGTTATTACTAATATGAGCGAAATTTTTCTCTACTGACCTCGTGAGACCAAAATGATAGACATATCCAAATTAAATAATATAAAGAAGCAAACATCTGTTAGCAAAATTAGTATAAAAATTTTGATTGTAAGAACTTTTCGTGTTAACATCTTCTATAGGCGCAGTTATAGAATTATCACATAGTTTCTATGAAGGATCGTTATTTTTGATCCATTTGATTTTGATGATGAGTATTTGAAAAAGATTTGAAACCAGTTTAATATTTCGACAAGATTCTTTTTTTGGTTTCTTTATTTGAAAAGATCTGAAATTAGTTTGATTATTTGAAAAGCTTTTTGATTTTTGCAAAGGTTTTGGTTCGTGTTTTGAAATCGTGTTCTTAGAATATTTAATGCAATGCACTCCTGTGAGTGGTTGCATGGTTTAATGTGAGTCAAGTCGCGGATTTGTGCTCGGAATCGTTTTGTGGTTTGTTCATGTGCAAGTATTGATTGAGGGCGAATGTGGTCGATGACGGGACCGGAACTAGGTTCATGGAGGAACTGAGGTTCGGGACTAGGTTCAGGGGGAATTGAGGTCTTGGTGGTCAAGGATGTCATGCGGGACGTTCGGGCTAAAAGAATGGTGCACATGAAGAATGGTTAGTCACGTGAGAATGACAGGAGGTCATTCGCGTGCAAAGTGTTAGTCACGTGACTATAGTAGGGTTGTCATACGCGTGCAAGAGTTGTACTCGGCCAGGTTGGGCCAAGAGGAGTTGTGTTTAATACATACTCTTTCTAGGATTAGGAGTTGGACTCCTTCTGGGATTAGAAGTGGGACTCCTTCTAGGATTAGGAGTAGGAATTGTAATCATGACTCCTTGTGTTTTGCTCCTTTAAATAGGAGGGGTTGTCTCCTGTTGAAGGGCATCAAGCTTTGAGCAAGCTTTAGGGTTGTACTCTTTTGTTTGGAGTACTTTAGACAAAAGAAAGGAGAAATAAAGATCAAGTTCTTCAAATCTTTCGGCGAGCTACAATTCTAGTTAGATCTATTCTCGTCATCTTCTGTCATAGCAAGCTTGCGAAGGACATAACTTTTGATCCGTAAGTTCGATCGAGCTGATTCTTTTTGAGTTCGATTCATATTGGAATCTAGTTTATTGTTCCCAAATTTCAGATCAATCTAACGGTTGGATCTCCGGGAATTCGTGTTTTACCGAACATTTGTCATTCTATTTTTTTCGAATACGAGGCAATTATTTGGTTCTATTTTGGTGTGAACTTTTAGTAGATTAAGAATTTGATTTTAGCTTCTGCACAATCAATCACCCCCCCCTCTGATTGCTATATTCGTGTCTTTCGATCCTACAAGTGGTATCAGAGCTTGGCTCTACTAATCCATCTTAACAGGTGATTAGTAAACGGTTAGTTATGGCAACAGAGAATTACTCGAACAAGCCGCCAATCTTCAATGGCACAGACTTTCCCCACTAGTGGATTCGGATGACTACATACCTTCAAGCTCAAGGTAACGCTATTTGGCGCAAGGTAAAGATTCCATATGAACTTCCTTCAAATGATGATATTGATAAAATCGAGTTTGAAAAAGATGTTGAAAACAATAATAGAGCTAGAAACATATTGCTTCAAGGACTTGCTAGAAAAGAATTCGATAGAGTCTGTCACTTACTCACTGCCCATGAAATTTGGAAATCTCTTCAAGATTATCATGAGGGCACTGACTCTGTAAAAGAAGCTAGGCAAGATCAATTTAAAAAGGAATACACTAGATTTGAAATGAACTCTGGAGAATCTCTAGATGATTGTTTTGCTCGCTTTAACAGAATCTTAAACAATCTTAGAGCTGTAGATGTAAAGTACACTGACTCTGAAAATGCTAGACATTTCTTATCATCTCTTGATCTTAAAATCTGGCAAATGAAAGTGACTGCTTTTAGGGAAGCTCACAAGATGAGTGAAATGACTTTGGATAAACTATATTCTAGTCTCAAGACTTTTGAGATAGACATTATTTCAAGAACATCCAATGATAACTCTATGGTTCTTAATGCTAATTCCTCTTCATATGATAATGCTACTAGTTATTCATCATCATATTCCATTACTGCTTTGAGTGCTCTTAGTGATGAACAACTAGATCAAATACCAGAAGATACACTTGCTCTTTTTTCCAAGCGTGTCAATGCAGCTTACATGAGATCAAGGGAGAGAAGAGGAGCCTCCATCCACTGCTACAACTGCGGCAAGGCAGGGCACATCCATGCTAACTGTTTCAAGAACAAAGATAGAGAGGAGAAGGAGCAAAGCAACTCCTCCAAGTCCTTCCGGCCAAGAGAGAGCAAGGATAAAAATAAGCAACGGACGAAGAAGATGCTCAACAAAGTCTTCGCGGCAATTGGTCGCTTAGACTTAAGCGACATTGATGACTCAGCGAAGATGAGAAGGAAGCGAAGCAAGCGAAGGTGAATGAGAAGGATTTCACCTGGACGTAGCTTCATGGCAAAGGGAACACTAGTGATTCTAGTGACAACGTGACACCTCCCCGACGGTGATGAGGTAATGCCTTCGTATGATGAGCTTTGTGAAGTTTTAGTCATATTGAGAAAATCTTTAAGAAAATCTTCACTCAAAAATAAAAACTTAGAAAAAGATCTATCCATGCGAAAATCTGAAAACTTTGATCTTAGAAATTCAAATTCTGAAAATATTTGTGATACTTGCTTAGATCTCAAATTTGAAATTAAGTCTCTAAAAGAGGAACATGTGATTAAACTAGAACAAGTTTATGCCGAACAATTGAAAAATAAAAAACTTGTGAAAAATATTGGTTGCTCTACTGATAGTTTACATGATCAAATTGCTTGCTCTAAATGTTCAATTCTTGAGTTGAAATTAAAAGATGCAAATTGTAGAGTTACCCAATTAACAAATGACATGTTCACTCATGAAATTAACTCGTGTTCAAATTGCCAGAAACAAAAAGCTAAAATTGACACTCCTTGTGATAATTGTTTAAATCTTGCTAAAAAGGTTGACTACTTGCAAGATTCTCTTTCTAGGTTCACTAAAGGGAAGAAAAATTTGAACATGATTTTAGATTAATCTAAAGTGAGCTCCAACAAACAGGGTTTAGGTTTTAACTCTTATGCTTCTACTATCATAAAAACTGTTGAGAGCAAAAATGTGAAAATTGATAATGAGCCTAAAAGAACTTTGTTTAAATCTGCCGGCACTCTATTTCCCACTATTTCAAGTGCAAAAGTTACTTCTAATGCCAAACCATATGTTAAGTATAATTGCACTCATTGTGGGAAAGATGGTCATTTGGTGAATTTCTGCTTTAGACTAGCCAAACAACAAAAGAAAGAGAGAAGTAAGGCTAGGTCTAATTTCAGACAGGCACGCTTTGTTTCTCATTATGTGCCTAGGGTGATGCAAACACCTTTTGTTGGTAAGAACACGGGAAAAGACAAATCTATCTTTGTGCATAAGAATGCTCGTGTTGTGGCTACTGTTGTGCGTCGTGTGTCTCAAGATCTTTGGATTCCTAAATATCTTATTTCTAACTTGATGCGAGACCTCGATACTTTCTGCTTCTATGTAGGCTTCTCACGAGGAAGGAAAACATATGGCTAGTGGATTAGGATGCTCACGCCACATGTTCGATGATAAGAATTGGTTCTCCTCCTTCACTCGTGCATCTCGTGCTAAAAGTGTTATTTTTCAAGATGCTTCTTCCACCTCTGTTTTTACTTAAAGGCACTAGTCCAAATAGTGCAGGTACATGTGCATATGTTCAGGGGGAGAGTATCTTTGTTGATGAAGATGATGATGATGCTGTTGAGGATGAGATAATTGGAGTTTGCTGTGTGCTTGTGTGCTCGTTTTCAAGCTTCCCCGCGTGCTTCACATCGGCAAGCTATCAAGAGGATTTGAAGGTATCTCCGTGGTACTCAAGATTTTGGCATTTGGCTTTCTGCTTCCTCATGCATTAGTTTAAGAGCTTTCTCTGATGCTGAATTTGGAGGATGTAGAATTGATAGAAAAAGTACATCTGGTTGATGCCACTTCTTGAGTAATTCTCTTTCTTGGACACATTGACATCAGATTTCATTTTCTTAGAGATCATGTTTGTCGGGACCCGAATTTGCAAATCCGGACCCTCTGTGTATTCAGCACTAGTCCAGGAACGCGCTAGTGCACACAGTCTCAACATTGGTAAATATCACAATCATACTCAACGAAATAATAAAGTACCTTAATTAGTTAACCAAACTGGTTGCTTGACCTTATGGTCAAGTTACAAGTATACGCCTCGTAGGACGAAACTTATTAAAAGAGAAATAACTGCAGCGGAAAATAAGATAACCCGTGGCGCCATCCAAGATACCACAGTAACCGATCGGGCTCGCTCCTAGTTAGACGGTTCCTCTGGGAGCTCCTCCTCCAAAGCTGGTGTAGATTCTTCTTCAACTGGTGTTGTATTGCGGCAAGGGTGAGTACTTGGTACTCAGCAAGTCATGCACAGAATGCAGCTATTACACTACATGCATGGCTTAATACAAAGGAGTGGCTCAAGGTATGTTTGCAGTAAAGAGCATTTAACAAGTATCATAAGAAGATTCGAAAGCAGTAGAAACAAGTATAGCATCAATAACTTTTCCAGGAGTTAAATAAATATCTTTCCCGATTCTAATCCACATTTCCATCAACATCATTATTAACCAAACCCAACCTTTCAAGACCAAGTTATTTTCATGAAAGTCTAACCCTTGACTGTAATTCCCGAGCGATGTCCAATGCCGCGGACACGGCTATTCGAATAGATTTTTACACTCTGCAGAGGTTATGCACTTTTCCCACAAGATACAGTCAAACACCACGAAGGCGAGTGTCCGTAATGTAGTCTTCGGAAACTTCTAACAGCACAAGTGGTCCTCCCCGGTGATTGCACACTAACCCTTCCCTTAGCGAAGGCGAAGTTTAGGCCAATCCACCGTTAGATGGGTACCTGGCCGTAGCCCCGGTACGCTCCCCCGTACAACTACACAAAAGGCATAGTTGACAACCTGAGGTCCCACAGGCACGTTATTAGCAACTTAATCAACTAGGTCCGTCCCATTCTGGACTGTGGTTGCACGCTTTGACTCAGTTCAAAGGCTTGCAAGGTTAAGTCCTTAGGGTGACCAGGGCAAGACTACCCGAAGAACCAACACAACGTTCCCGGTGCCACAACTGGCCCACCAGATCATTCTTGCCACATGCCCCGGTCGAAAACTATTTATCAAACCCCAGTTGATTACCATGCACCACGTGCCATCAACATCACATGATACTTTTCCAAAAACAGGTTCAATATATCATTAAGTCAATATTAACATTTGAGTGTCCAAAATCATGTCATGAGCACGTAGCAGGTCTAAGCAATACTCTACAATGACCTAAATTCCCATGTTGGCAATTTAGTAATGTCCAACTATTTAATCCTCAACTAGGGTGACAAGGGTCATGGCACATACGTAATTAACCAAGGTGTCATACAGCAATTTGGCATTTATCTAATTTCCCATATTTATATAAAGTATTTTCTAATTAAACTAGCATGCAATAATTTTAAATCGAATTAATTTGAAATTGGGATCAACATGGTAAAAGCATAACTTGCCTTCAAAAAGTACTTGCTCTTGGTCCTGAGCTTGCTCCTGGGTCAACACTTCACCTTCGAAGCCTTCGGGCACTTCAACGTCTACTCGTAAAGCGTGCAAATAGCAATAAATAAATAAACAGTAGACAAAAAGTGTAGAAACTTCCAAATAAAGTTCATAAACAGAGAGAGCATAATTTTATAAATTTTTAGAAACTGGAATCGTCAAATTCGGAGTTTAAATGCAAAAGTTATAAGCGTTTAAAGCTTAAATAATCAATTAAATAATTATTCAGAGAAAAACTTTAGTCCAAAAATGAAATAAAATTCACCACTAGGTAGATCCCAATTTTATACAAATTTAGAAATTTGAATCACACAAATCGGAGTTAAAATGCAAAAGTTATAAGCGTTTGAAGTTTGAATCATATTCTGAAATCAATAATTCGAATTAATAAATCATTTTCTTTTTCGGAAATTCATTTATTGCGTCAGCGTGACACGTGGACCAATCGGGTGCCGCCACGTCGCCTCGGGTCCATGGACCCGGCGCACGGGCGCGGCTCGGTCCACCGTGGACCCGGTCCACGGCTCACGCGTCACACTGACAGGTGGGCCCCTCGGATGACGTCAGCAGTGATGTCATCACGCACGGCTGAGGACGGCTGATAGCTGGGCCCCACCGTGACGTCAGCGTTGACCTCATGGTGCACTTGGCTGGACCGCTGACAGCTGGGCCCCACTGACACGCGGGCCCCGCGTGTCAGAGACACGCTCCACGCGCGGGCGCTGACCGCGCTGACCACGACGGTCGGCCTCCCGGCCACGTGGCGTGATCTCGGCCGTTGATTTAAAAATCAACGGCCCAGATCGGATCTAGCCTAACGCAGAAGAAAAACTACTCGGCTGATCTGGACCGTTCGATCTTGATCGGACGGTCAAGATCCAATCTAACGTAAACAACGTGGCTAACCCTAACCGCTCAATCTAGATCTAACGGCTGAGAATGGATCTAGTACTGTGCGATTTAGGCTACGTGGCACAATCTACGCCGTTGGATCTAGATCCAACGGTTGGAAATAGATCTGGGATTAGCACGTGGGATCTCACCGAGGTGTGATGTGGCGCGATCTGGACCCTTGGATCTGGATCGGACGGCTGGTGGAGCTCGTGGTCCGGCGATGGCTTGCGGCGGGGCTGGTTCACCGGAGACGAAGACGACGACCACGGCGACGGCGTTGCGGGGCTCCTCCGGCGAAGTGAAGGGTCTCCTTTGGCGCGGCTTGACCTTGCGGTTCCGGATCTGGGCTCAATGGCGGACGGCGGCGGAAACTGCAATTGAACGCGGCGGAACGCTCCTCCAACTCCGGCGAGCGATTGCGGCGCAACCACGGTGGCTCTGGCGGCGTGAGCTAGGGCTACGGGTGCGCACGGAAGTCGGCGTCACGGCAGCGGTGGCGGCGCATTAAATAGGGCCCTCGGCGTCCGTGAAACACGCGAAAACCGAGGCCCACTCCGTTGCGGCGGCGGAATCCGAGTTGGATTCGGATTGGGTGACGTGGCTCAACGTCAGCCGTTGGATCAAGATCCAACGGTGCGAGGGTTTGGCTCGGGTCTGGCTCGGGCTAGCTGGCTGGCTCGGTCGGACTCGGGCTCGGGTGACGTGGCTCAATCGTGGCCGTTGGATCAAGATCCAACGGTCACGCGGTTAGGGTTCGGGTCTGGCTCGGGTCGGACTCGAGTCTGACTCAGACTCGGGTCCGATCGGATGAACAGTACAAACCCACTCACTATTTTCCAGCGATTAAATAATTCAATTAATTCCCAGAAATTCATTTAATTCATTAAAAATAGCAAAATACTCAGAAAAATTCCAGAAAAATTCTGGAAAATATTTTGGATCATTTTGGACTCAAATAAAATATTTCCAACAAAATTTTATTTGCAAAGTTAAATTCTTTAATTATTTCAAAATGGAATAAATTCAAATAAATTCCAAATAAATCCAAATAAATTCCAGAAAATTCCAAAAATTCACCAAAGTGCCAAATCACAGATGAATTTAAGAAAAGCAAAATTTTGGGGTGTTACAATGTTGAAAAAGGAGCTATTGAACTGAAATTTGTTGATTCGAGTGCTCAACTTGCTGATATTTTCACTAAACCGCTTGATTCTTCTCGTTTTGCTTTCTTACGCGATGAACTTGGGATCATTCATCCCCATGGGTTGATTTGAGGGGGAGTCTTGAGTTTATCTCCTTTTGGGTTACTTGACTTTGGTTCCTACAAGTGATTTTTTTATAAGTGGTATTTTGACTTTACACCTCAAGTAAAATCCCCTATTTACATTGCATCATGTAGTACAAAGCTTTGGTGATTATTCTTGTGTATATAGCCAAGTTAATGCTCAATGCTTTACTTATCACTAAAAGGCTAAAATAATTCAATTTGAGATGCTTTTCGAGAATATTTTGGCTCTTGCTCATTATGGTATTGTATTTGTGAAATAGGCTTAAAAGTTTCTTGTCATCTGTTGAAAGGCTAGAGCTGATTAGAAACTATGTGTGAGCTTTTTGTTAGACTTCAAATGATCATTATGAGTCTCAAGCAAAATCAGTGTTTTAATGTTAAAAGCAAGTTGAAAAAGATACAAGCAAAAGCTACTTGGCTAAACACAAGTTTAGTACAATGTGCAGCTTCCTTGCCAGGGATTTAAATGCAAAAGATGCAAGAAAAGGCTACTTGTCTAAACAAAAGTTCAGAACAATGTGAAGCCACTTGCCAATTTAAACTGAGAAAGATACAAGAAAGAACTACATACTCATACACAAGTATGGGCTAGTGTGCAGTTACTTGTCATCCCTGCTGATCACAAAGCAAAATTGTCAAACTTGCTAAAAGAGAAAAAGGAAATTCAAATGGTTGAAAAAGGCTTGAGACAAATATTAGTGAATTTGAAAGTCTCTCTATGCTCATGATAGATTTCTTTTTCGCTTTGGCAAAATCAGTTTATGACATTTTACTTGTTTGCTCTAATTTGCTTATGCAATAACTATTCTATGTGTTAGAGCCTCCATATTCTCACAATTTGCTTTCTCATTGGATAAATTGATACAAAATGAGAAAGTTCTCCTAAAAACTCTCCAAATGCTTTACTTTGATTATATACCTTGAATATACTTCAAAGCTTGAGATACTTCATTCATTAAGGGGGAGTTTTAAGATGTTGATGACTATTTTGTCAAAAAGAGGGAGAACAAGTCAAGCAGGTTTTTGAATTGGGATTTTTTTGGTCTTTTGGTTCTTGCTCAATCTCTTGTCAAATCTTATATTGTGTTTTGTCAAATTACTCATCAAGGGGGAGATTGAAGGATCGTTATTTTTGATCCATTTGATTTTGATGATGAGTATTTGAAAAAGATTTGAAACCAGTTTGATATTTCGACAAGATTCTTTTTTTGGTTTCTTTATTTGAAAAGATCTTAAATCAGTTTGATTATTTGAAAAGCTTTTTGATTTTTGTAAAGGTTTTGGTTCGTGTTTTGGAAACGTGTTCTTAGAATATTTAATGCAATGCACTCCTGTGAGTGGTTGCATGGTTTAATGTGAGTCAAGTCGCGGATTTGTGCTCGGAATCGTTTTGTGGTTTGTTCATGTGCAAGTATTGATCGAGGGCGAATGTGGTCGATGACGGGATCGGAACTAGGTTCATGGAGGAACTGAGGTTCGGGACTAGGTTCTGGGGGAACTGAGGTCTTGGTGGTCAAGGATGTCATGCGGGACGTTCGGGCTAAAAGAATGGTGCACATGAAGAATGGTTAGTCACGTGAGAATGGCAGGAGGTCATTCGCGTGCAAAGTGTTAGTCACATGAGTATAGTAGGGTTGTCATACGCGTGCAAGAGTTGTACTCGGCCAGGTTGGGCCAAGAGGAGTTGTGTTTAATACATACTCTTTCTAGGATTAGGAGTTGGACTCCTTCTAGGATTAGAAGTGGGACTCCTTCTAGGATTAGGAGTAGGAATTGTAATCATGACTCCTTGTGTTTTGCTCCTTTAAATAGGAGGGGTTGTCTCCTGTTGAAGGGCATCAAGCTTTGAGCAAGCTTTAGGGTTGTACTCTTTTGTTTGGAGTACTTTAGACAAAAGAAAGGAGAAATAAAGATCAAGTTCTTCAAATCTTTCGGCGAGCTACATTTCTAGTTAGATCTATTCTCGTCATCTTCTGTCACAGCAAGCTTGCGAAGGACATAACTTTTGATCCGTAAGTCCGATCGATCTGATTCGTTTTGGGTTCGATTCGTATTGGAATCTAATTTCTTGTGTCCAAATTTCAGATCAATCTAACGGTTGGATCTCCAGGAATTCGTGTTTTACCGAACCTCTATCATTCTGTTTTTTTTTTTAATACGAGGCAATTATTTGGTTATGTTTTGGGGTGAACTTTTAGTAGATTAAGAATTTGGTTTTAGCTTCCGCACAATCATTCACCCCCCTCTGATTGCTATTGTCGTGTCTTTCGATCCTACATTCTAGTATCTCCATATTTCAGATTTTTGTGCGCTCATGATAGCATGATCTGAATATCACAAAACTGAAAAATGGGATGAATCAAGTGCAGTGGCAAACCAAGCGGGCCATTTTCTACTCTTACCAAGTGCCACAATTGTGCTTAACATTTTTTGCTGCCGCATACTGATATAAAGGATGTGGTTCAATGTTACATAGTACAGAGAGAGAAAAAGGAACAAACAACCTCTTGCAATCTCGAATCTCACCAGCACATTGTTAGAGCTACCGTGTCGACAGTTGGCATCCTCAATCTTGTGCAGCCTCTGTAACCCAAAACCTCACTACAGCCAGATCCATGGGGATGACATGATGTCGGGACCCGAATTTGCAAATCCGGACCCTCTGTGTATTCAGCACTAGTTCAGGATCACGCTAGTGCACACAGTCTCAACATCGGTAAATATCACAATCATACACATCGATAGTAATAAAATACTTTAAATAATTAACCAAACTGGTTGCTCGACCTTATGGTCAAGTTACAAGAGTATGCCACACAAGGCGAAATCTTATTAATAGAAATAAATTGCAACGGAATAAAAACATCAACGTGGCGCCATCCAGTATACCACAGGTAACTGACTGGGCTCGCTCACTAGTTAGACGGCTCCTCCTGATATTCTTCCTCCAAAGCTGGCGTCGCTTCTTCTTCAGCTGGTGTTGTATTGTCGCAAGGGGTGAGTACTTGGTACTCATCAAGTCATGCACAGAATGCAAACTAATATTCTACATGCATGGCTTAGTTCAAAGGATAGGCTAACAGGTACATTTGCAGTAAAACAACATTTAACAAGTAGCATAAGTAGATTCAAAAGCAGTAAAAGTAAAGATAATAACAATAACTTTTCCAGGAGTTGAATAAACATTCCTCCCTTTCCTAATCCACATTTCCATCAACGTCATCAGTAAACCCAACCAAACTTTTCAAGTCTAAGTTGTTTTCATGAAAGTCTAACCCTTGACTGTAATCCCTGAGCAATGTCCAATGCTGTGGACTCGGCTATTCGAATAGGTTGTACACTCTGCAGAGGTTATGCACTTTACCCACAAGATACAGTCAAATACCATAGAGGCAAGTGATCGTAACAAAGCCTTTCAGAGACCGCAAACTAAACAAGTGAACCTCTCTGGCTTTTGTCATATACCATCCCTTCCCTTAACAGAGGCGAAGTATGGGACCGACATACCGTTGGATGGGTACCATGCCACAGCCCTGTTACGCTCCCCTTTCAAGCTACACATAAGGTGTAGTTGACACCCCGAGGTACCACATGTAAGTTATTAGTAACTTACTCAACTAGGTCCGTCCCATTACAGACATGTGGTTGCACGTTTGACTCAGATCAAAGGCTTGCAAGGTTAAGTCCTTAGGATGACCAGGGCAAGACTACAGAAGAACCAAGCGACATCCGGTGCCACTCATGGCCCATCATATCATTCTTGCCACTTGCCCCGATCTAAATCTAATTATCAAACCCGGTTGATTACCATGCATCACGTGCCATCAACAATCACAACACATGATACTTCTCCAAAAACAGGTTCAATATATCATTAAGTCAATATTAACATTTGATTGTCCAAAATCATGTCATGTGCACGTAGCAGGTCTAAGCAATATACTACAACGATCTAGATACCTAGTGTTGGCAATTTAATAATGTCCAACTATATATTCACAACTAGGGTGACAAGGGTTCATGGCACATAATTAAGTAGTCAAGGTGTCATACTGTAATTTGGCATTTATCTAACTCCCAGAAATAATTTAAACAATTTCTAATTAAATTAGCATGCAATAATTTAAATCAAACTAATTTTCAAGAACAGGAGCAATATGGTCAAAGCATAACTTGCCTTCAAAAAGTACTTGCTCTTGGTCCTGAGCTGGCTCCTGGGTCAAAACTTCACCTTCGAAGCCTTCGGGCACTTCAACGTCTACTCGTAACGCGTGCAAATAGCAATAAATAAATAAATAAATAGTAGGTAAAAAGTGTCCAAAAACTCAAATAAAGTTCATAAACAGAGAGAGCATATTTTTATAAATTTTTGGAAATTTGAATCGTCCAAATCGGAGTTAAAACGCAAAAGTTACACTCGTTTAAAGTTTGAAAAATCATTTAAATAAATATAAACAGAGAAAACTCATGTCCAAAAATTAAATAAAATTCACCATTATGTAGAGCTCAATTTTATACAAATTTAGAAATTGGAATCACCCAAATCGGAGTTAAAATGCAAAAGTTATAAGCGTTTGAAGTTTGAAAATTCAAATAAAAGAATAAACCGAATTAATTCATTATTTTTCTATTGAAAAATCCGATTTATGACGTCAGCATGATGTCAGCCTGGAAATTGAATTTCCATCGAATTATTTTTCTATTGAAAAATCGAATTATGACGTCAGCACGACGTCAGCGGGTCCATGGACTTGGTCCATGGCTCGGGGTCGGTTCACCGTGGTCCCAATCCACGGGTACATGTCTCACTGACATGTGGAACCCCTCGGATGACGCCAACGCTGACGTCATCACGCTCGGCCACACGGTACTGACACGCGGGCCCCACCATCACGTCAGCGTGACGTCACGGATGACGTTATAGTCTTTGTTTGGCGTACCCGACCGCTGGCTTCACGCCGACGTCACACGCAGCGTGGCGTCGGCGACGCCGGCGGCGCGCTGCGTGGACCACGCCGGTTCGGCTCCCGTGCACGTGGCACGATCTAGGCCGTTGGTTTGAAATCCAACGGTCTAGATTGGATCTGGGTCACGCACGTTGTGGACAACGTGGCTAATCTGGACCGTTCGATTTAGATCGGACGGTCAATATCCGATCGGGATTCACCGCATCAATGGGCGATGTGGCATGTCCCGGGCGGCGACGCGTGGCTCAATCTACACCGTTCGACTTCGATCGAACGACCGAGATCGCGCTACAACGCGGGTTAACGCTAACCGTACAATCTAGATCTAACGGCTGAGATCTAATCTAGGCACGGTGCAATTTACGGCTATGTGGTTCAATCTAGAGCGTTGGATCTAGATCCAACGGCTGGAAATAGATCTAAGGAATAAAACGTGGAACTTACCTGCGGTGACGTGGAAGAATCCTGGGCGTGCGATGAAGATCCAACGGCGGAGAAGCTTCGCGGTTCGGCGATGGCGTGCGGCAGAGCTCGGTTGCTGGCACTGAGGAAGACGACCAACGCGCGGTGCTACGGGGCTCCTCCGGCGAGGTGAGTGGTCTCAGCGGGTGCGGCTCGACGGGAGGACTCCGGATCTAGGCACCACCACGGTGGAGAACGGTAGACGATGACGGAAAACGACGAAAACTGTGGCGGACCTAACCTCCAACTTCGGCGAGCTTTTGCGGGCTGGCAGCGGCAGCTTGGCCGGCGTGGGTTGGGGCAAAAGGTTCGCACGAAAGAGGGCTTCACGTTGGCGGCGGCGGCGCATTAAATAAGGGTCTTGGCTTCCGTGAAATCCGCGGAAACCGAGGCCCATCGGCTGCGGCGGCGGAGTTGTAACACCCCAAAATTTTGCTTTCTTAAGTTTCATGTGTGATTTTGCACTTTGGTGAATTTTTGGAATTTTCTGGAATTGATTTGGATTTATTTGGAATTTATTTGAATTTATTCCATATTGAAATAATTAAAGAATTAAACTTTGCAAATAAAATTTTGTTGGAAATATTTTATTTGAGTCCCAAATAACCTAAAATATTTTCCAGAATTTTTCTGGAATTTTTCTGAGTATTTTGCTATTTTTAATGAATTAAATGAATTACTGGGAATTATTTTAAATATTAAATCGCTGGAAAATCAAACCCGGGTTTGCTTGTTCATCCGACCAGGACCGAGTCCGAGTTAGACTCGAGTCCGACCAGCGCCCGATTGGTCCAAATTAACCCGCTCGGCCGAGCCCAATCGAGGCGCCACGCGTGTCCAGCCGACGCAATAATTAATTTCCGAAAAAGAAAATGATTTATTAATTCGAAATAATGATTTCAGATTTTGTTTCAAACTTCAAACGCTTATAACTTTTGCGTTTCAACTCCGATTTGAGTGATTCAAATTTCTAAATTCGTATAAAATTGAGATCTACCTAATTATGAATGTTATTTAATTTTTGGACTAAAGTTTTTCTCTGTAAAATTATTTAATTGATTATTTAAACTTCAAAATGTTATAATTTTTGCATTTTAACTCCAAATTTGACGATTCCAGTTTCTAAAAATTCAAAAAATTATGTTCTCTCTGTTTATGGATTCTATTTGGATGTTTGGACACTTTTTGCCTATTGTTTATTCGTGTATTGCTATTTGCACGCTTTACGAGTAGACGTTGAAGTGCCGGACGGATTCGAAGGAGAAGTATTGACTCAGGATCCAACTCAAGACCAAGAACAAGTACTTTTTGAAGGCAAGTTGTGCTTTGACCATGTTGATCCTATTTTGAAACTTATTTTGATTTAACTTATTGCATGCTAGTTCAATTAGAAAATACTTTATTTAAATATGGGGAATTAGATAAATACCAATTTCTTTGTATGACACCTTGATTACTTAAATATGTGCCATGACCCCTTGTCACCCTAGTTGTGGATTACTAGTTGGACATTACTAAAATTGCCAACATGGGTTTAGACCGTTGTAGTATATTGCTTAGACACGCTTTCGTGCTCATGACATGATTTTGGACAATCAAGCGTTAATATTGACTTAATGATATATTGAACCTGTTTTGGAAATGTATCATGTGATGTTGATGGCACGTGGTGCATGGTAATCAAGCGGGGTTTGATAAATAGTTTTTGACCGGGCATGTGGCAAGAATGATCAGTGGGCCAGTTGTGGTAATCGGGATGATGATTTGGTTCTTCGGGTAGTCTTGCCCTGGTCACCCTAAGGACTTCACCTTGCAAGTCTTTGAACTGGGTCTAACGTGCAACCACATGTCTGTAATGGGACGGACCTAGTTGACTCAGTTGCTAATAACGTACTGTGGGACCTCGGGAGGTCAACTACGACCTTTGTGTAAGTTGTGCGGGAGCGTCTGGGTGAGGCCAGGTACCCATCTAACGGTTGATTGGCCTAAACTTCGCCTTAGCTAAGGGAAGGGTTAGTGTGCAATAACCGGGGAGGCTCACTTGTATTGTTAGAAGTTTCCGAAAGACTTTGTTACGGGAACTCGCCTTTGTGGTGTTTGACTGTATCTTGTGGGTAAAGTGCATAACCTCTGAAGAGTGTAGAATCTATTCGAATAGCCGTGTCCGTGGTATTGGACATCGCTCGGGAATTACAGTCAAGGGTTGGATTTTCTTGAAAATAACTTGGACTTGGAAAAATTGGGTTTGGTTAAATAATGATGTTGATGGAAATGTGGATTAGGATGGGAAAGATGTTGATTACACCCCTGGAAAAGTTATTGATATTATACTTGTTTCTATTGCTTTCGAATCTACTTATGATATTTGTCAAATGCTGTTTTACTGCAAATATACCCTGAGCTATTCCTTTGTATTAAGCCATGCATGTAGTATATTAGTTGCATTCTGTGCATGACTTGCTGAGTACCAAGTACTCACCCTTGCCACAATACAACACCAGTTGAAGAGGAGACTACACCAGCTTTGGTGGAGGAGCTCCAAGAGGAACCGTCTATTTAGGGAGCGAGCCCAGTCAGTTGCCTGTGGTATACTGGATGGCGCCACGAAGTTATCTTATTTTTCTGCTGCTATTATTTCTCTCTTAAATAAGTTTCGCCCTGCGAGGCGTACATTTGTAACTTGACCATAAGGTCGAGTAACTAGTTTCACTATTTAATTAAAGTACTTTATTAGTATCGAGTGGTATGATTGTGATATTTACCGATGTTAAGACTGTGTGCACTAGCGCGTTCCTGGACTAGTGCTGAATACACAGAGGGTCCGGATTTGCAAATTCGGGGTCCCAACAGAAGTGGTATCAGAGCCAGGTTGACCGTAGGCTCAACCCTAGCTAGAATGATCGTAGAGAGGTTAAAACCTATTTTCTAAAAGCTAAAAGGTTGTCAAGATAAGAAATGATATCTCGACTTACCCCCTTCTCTCTTTTCTTGTCTCTTGCTGAATTTTTCCTTACCTTGACACGACTTAAAAATTTCGAGTTCTTACGTGAGCACTCTTGTGACTGATGGAGGGAGAGTTCAACTATGTCGATCTGGAGGTTGGTCACGCTGCGGAACTTTGGCGTATGCTACAGACTCTCGGAGATTTTGAGAAGCCACAATACCAGGTGGAAGTGATATTTACCGATGTTAAGACTGTGTGCACTAGCGCGTTCCTGGACTAGTGCTGAATACACAGAGGGTCCGGATTTGCAAATTCGGGGTCCCGACAGGAGTCCGACGGGGATTCAGACTGGGTGTAACACCCCAAAATTTTGCTTTTCTTAAATTCATGTGTGATTTGGCACTTTGGTGAATTTTTGGAATTTTCTGGAATTTATTTGGATTTATTTGGATTTATTTGAATTTATTCCATTTTGAAATAATTAAAGAATTTAACTTTGCAAATAAAATTTTGTTGGAAATATTTTATTTGAGTCCAAAATGATCCAAAATATTTTTCAGAATTTTTCTGGAATTTTTCTGATTATTTTGCAATTTTTAATGAATTAAATGAATTTCTGGGAATTAATTGAATTATTTAATCACTGGAAAATAGCGAGTGGGTTTGTACTGTTCATCCGACCGGACCCGAGTCTGAGTCAGACTCGAGTCCGACCCGAGCCAGACCCGAACCCTAACCGCATGACCGTTGGATCTTGTTCCAACGGCCACGATTGAGCCACGTCACCCAAGCCTGAGTCCGACCGAGCCAGCCAGCTAGCCCGAGCCAGACCCAAGCCAAACCCTCGCACCGTTGGATCTTGATCCAACGGCTGACGTTGAGCCACGTCACCCAATCCGAATCCAACTCGGATTCCGCCGCCGCAACGGAGTGGTCCTCGGTTTTCGCGTGTTTCACGGACGCCGAGGGCCCTATTTAATGCGTCGCCACCGCTGTCGTGACGCCTACTTCCGTACGCACCCGTAGCCCTAGCTCACACCGCCAGAGCCGCCATGGTTGCGCCGCAATCGCTCGCCGGAGTTGGAGGAGCGTTCCGCCGCATTCAATTGCAGTTTCCGCCGCTGTCCGCCGTCCTCCGCCGCCGTTGAGCCCAGATCCGGAACCGCAAGGTCAAGCCACGCCAGAGGAGACCCTTCACTTCGCCGGAGGAGCCCCGCAACGCCGTCGCCGTGGTCGCCGTCTTCGTCTCCGGTGAACCAGCCCCGCCGCAAGCCATCGCCGGACCTCGAGCTCCACCAGCCGTCCGATCCAGATCCAAGGGTCCAGATCGCTCCACGTCACACCCCGGTGAGATCCCACTTGCTAATCCTATATCTATTTCCAACCGTTGGATCTTGATCCAACGGCGTAGATTGTGCCACATAGCCTAAATCGCACAGTACTAGATCCTTTCTCAGCCGTTAGATCTAGATCGAACGGTTAGGGTTAGCCACGTTGTTTACGTTAGATTGGATCTTGACCGTCCGATCAAGATCGAACGGTCGGATCACCGAGTAGTTTTCTTCTGCGTTAGGCTAGATCCGATCTGGACCGTTGATTTTCAAATCAACGCCCGAGATCACGCCACGTGGCGGAGGCCGGCCGTCGCGATCGGCGCCGGTCGGCGCTGCGCGTGGGCGTGTCTCGACACGCGGGCCCGCGTGTCGGTGCCGTCGGCCGGCCCGACCAAGTGCACCATGATGTCACCGCTGACGTCACGGTGGGGCCCGGTATCCGAGGCGTCCTCAGCCGTCGCGTGATGACATCATCAGCCGGCGTCATCCGAGGGGCCCGCTTTGTCGGTGTGGACGTGCGTGAGCCGTGGACCGGGTCCACGGTGGACCGAGCCGCGCCCGTGCGCCGGGTCCATGGACCCGAGGTGACGTGGCAGCTTCTGGTTGGTCCACGTGTCATACTGACGCAATAAAAGAATTTCCGAAAAAGAAAATGATTTATTAATTCGAATTATTGATTTCATAATTTGATTCAAACTTCAAACGCTTATAACATTTGCATTTTAACTCTGATTTGAGTGATTCAAATTTCTAAATTCGTATAAAATTGAGATCTACCTAATGGTGAATTTTATTTAATTTTTGGACTAAAGTTTTTCTCTGAATAATTATTTAATTGATTATTTAAACTTTAAATGCTTATAACTTTTGCGTTTCAACTCCAAATTTGACGATTTCAGTTTCTAAAAATTTATAAAATTATGCTCTCTATTTATGACCTTTATTTGGTAGTTTGGACACTTTTTGTCTACTGTTTATTTATTTATTGCTATTTGCACGCTTTACGAGTAGACGTTGAAGTGCCCGAAGGTTTCGAAGGTGAAGTGTTGACCCAGGGGCCAGGTCAGGACAAAGAGCAAGTACTTTTTGAAGGCAAGTTGTGCTTTGACCATGTTGATCCCATTTTGAAATCTATTTTGATTCAATCTATTGCATGCTAGTTTAATTAGAAAATACTTTATTTAAATATGGGAAATTAGATAAATGCCAAATTGCTGTATGACACCTTGGTTAATTACATATGTGCCATGACCCTTGTCACCCTAGTTGAGGATTAAATAGTTGGACATTACTAAATTGCCAACATGGGAATTTAGGTCGTTGTAGAGTATTGCTTAGACCTGCTACGTGCTCATGACATGAATTTGGACACTCTAATGTTAATATTGACTTAATGATATATTGAACCTGTTTTTGGAAAAGTATCATGTGACGTTGATCGGCACGTGGTGCATGGTAATCAACTGGGGTTTGATAAATAGTTTTCGACCGGGGTATGTGGCAAGAATGATTGGGTGGGCCAGTTGTGTCACCGGGAACGTTGTGTTGGTTCTTCGGGTAGTCTTGCCCTGGTCACCCTAAGGACTTAACCTTGCAAGCCTTTGAACTGAGACAAGCGTGCAACCACATGTCCGTAATGGGACGGACCTGGTTGATTAAGTTGCTAATAACGTACCTGTGGGACCTCAGGATGTCAACTACACCCTTTGTGTAGTTATGCGAGAGAAGCGTCTGAGGCTGCGGCCAGGTACCCATCTAGCGGTGGATTGGCCTAAACTTCGCCTTCGCTAAGGGAAGGGTTAGTGTGCAATCACCGGGGAGGACCACTTGTGCTGTTAGAAGTTTCCGAAAAACTTTGTTACGGACACTCGCCTTTGTGGTGTTTTACTGTATCTTGTGGGAAAAGTGCATAACCTCTGCAGAGTGTAAAATCTATTCAAATAGCCGTGTCCGCGGCATTGGACATCGCTCGGGGATTACAGTCAAGGTTTAGACTTTCATGAAAATAACTTGGTCTTGAAAGGTTGGGTTTGGTTAATAATGATGTTGATGGAAATGGGGATTAGAATCGGGAAAGATGTTTATATAACTCCTGGAAAAGTTATTGATGCTATACTTGTTTCTACTGCTTTCGAATCTACTTATGATACTTGTTAAATGCTCTTTACTGCAAACATACCTTGAGCCACTCCTTTGTATTAAGCCATGCATGTAGTATATTAGCTGCATTCTGTGCATGACTTGCTGAGTACCAAGTACTCACCCTTGCCACAATACAACACCAGTTGGAGAGGAGTCTACACCAGCTTTGGAGGAGGAACTCCCAGAAGATCCGTCTAACTAGGGAGCGAGCCCAGTCAGTTGCCTGTGGTATACTGGATGGCGCCACGAAGTTATCTTATTTTCCGCTGCTATTACTTTTCTCTTATTAAGTTTCGCCCTGCGTGGCGTATATTTGTAACTTGACCATAAGGTCAAGCAACCAGTTTGATTATTTAATTAAAGTACTTTATTAGTATCGAGTGGTATGATTGTGATATTTACCGATGTTAAGACTGTGTGCACTAGCGCGTTCCTGGACTAGTGCTGAATACACAGAGGGTCCGGATTTGCAAATTCAGGTACCGACACTGGGCAACGTGGCGCAATCGTGACCGTTGGATCAAGATCCGACGGTCACACGCATTAGGGTTCGGTTGGGCTTGGGTCGGGCTTGAGTCTGGTTCGAGTTAGACTCGAGTCTGACTCGGGTCGAACTCGGTCGGATGAACAGTACTAACCCACTCGGTATTTTCCAGCGATTTAATATTTGAAAATAATTCTAGTAATTCAAATAATTCGAGAAAAATAGCAAAATAATCAAAAAAATTCTGGAAAATACTTTGAGATATTTTGGACTCAAATAAAATATTTACAACAAAATTTTATTTAAAACTTTCATTTCTTTAATTATTTCGAAAGGGGATAAATTCAAATTAAATCCAAATAAATCTAAATAAATTCCAAAAAATTCCAAAAATTCTCAAAAGTGTGAAATAGCATTTAAATACATGAAAAGCAAAAATTGAGGTGTTACACATGAGGGGTCCAAATCTAGATGCGGCAGAAGCAGACCAAACCCAACTTTCGCGTCTTGCTCATCGGCAATGCCCATGTTGAGGTAGCACCCCAGGCTCACCATCTCTACCGCGGTCGTAGGACACACACGATGCCAACCAGATCTACTGTGTGAGAGAGGGAGAGTATAATAGAGTGAAGGGTTGTGAGTCAACTTACCGGAGATGCCAATGCATCCATCTGCACCTCCAGGGTCCGTCTCCCATTTATCCATCCCACTAACGAGGCAGCCCGCTCTGCCTCCAGAGTTAGGGTTGCACTAGATGTGCCCGCAGGAGCTAGCGCTCTGCCTCCAAAGTTAGTATTTGTGTCGGTTCTTCCAGAGAACCAATTGTGATGTGAATGTGCACATTGATGTTTTATAACAGTCTGACCAGCTCACAACTTCCTTCATCACTCCGTACGGCTCATACTGTTACGTCACGATGCCGTTTGGCCTGAAGAACGCGGGCGCGACATACCAGCGATGTATGCAAGCGTGCTTCTTCGACCAAATAGGCCGTAACATCGAAGCCTACGTCGACGACATCGTCGTCAAGACCAGGAAGGCCGATGACCTCGTAACCGACCTGGAGGAAACTTTTGCGAACCTTCGGCGGTTTCGCATAAAACTCAACCCCAAAAAATACGTCTTGGGGGTCCCGAAGGGAAAGTTGCTCGGCTTCATCGTCTTCGAGCGCGGCATCGAAGTCAACCGCGACAAGATCTCTGCCATCATGAGGATAGGGCCGATCAACGATCTGAAGGGGGTCCAGAGGCTGATGGGGTGTCTCGCGGCTCTAAGGCGCTTCGTGTCTCGCCTCGGCGAGCGCGGGATGCCACTCTACAAGCTGATGAAGAAATTCGATCATTTCTGCTGGACCCAAGAAGCTCAGGAGGCCCTCAGTCGACTGAAGACATTCTTGACTTCGCCTCCAGTATTGGTCGCCCCGGAACCGCAAGAGCCGTTGCTCCTCTACATTGCCGCCACAACCCAAGTCGTCAGCGCGGCGCTTGTCGTGGAGCGAGCGGAGGAAGGCCGCGTCTTCAAGGTGCAGAGGCCGGTCTACTTCGTCAGCAAAGTACTCTCCAAAACAAAGCTTTGGTACCCACAGGTACAGAAGCTATTGTATTCGGTTCTCATCACAAAGAGGAAGCTGGTGCACTACTTCGACCGGAACCCCGTCTCCGTGGTGACCTCGTCACCCCTTGGAGAAGTCGTCCACAACCGCGACGCCACCGGAAGGATCGCCAAGTGGGCTCTCGAGCTCAATGGCCTCGACATATCGTACGTCCCTAGGACAGCGATCAAGTCACAGGTCTTGGCCGACTTCGTCGCCGAGTGGATTGAAGCGCAAGTCCCGCCGATGGTCAAGGACCCCGAGTACTGGACGATGTACTTCGACGGGTCCTACACTAAGAACGGAGCTGGTGCGGGGGTCGTCGTTATCTCCCCTCTCGGCAACAAGCTTCTGTACGCCATCCGACTGCTTTTCGATGCAACCAACAATGTCGCCGAATACGAGGTCCTCGTCAATGGCCTCCGGATCGCCACCGACCTCGGCGCTCGACGACTCTACGTCCACGGCGACTCCAAGCTGGTCGTCGACCAAGTTATGAAGGCCACGGAGCCTCGCGACCCCCGTATGGTGGCCTATTGCTTGGAGGTCCTCAAGCTCGAGGAAAGGTTCAAAGGATTCGAGCTTCACCATAGCTACCGACGGTACAATGGAGAAGCCGACTCCCTTGCCAACCTCGCCTCCAGCAAAGGCCCGGTCCCACCCGGAGTCTTCGTCTCCGACCTCCACAAGCCGTCCATCCGGTGGGATCCGACGTCGAGAGCGCAGCCGACCCCCTAAAAGCGGATGCCCCGACCGACGATCGGTCGGACGCGCAATCGCCTGGGTCCGACCCTAATGTGCTGAATGTCGAGTCCGATTGGAGGCAACCCTTCATCGACCAGCTGACAGACGGATCGCTCCCCGCCGACCCCACCGAGGCTCGGCGCCTCGCCAGCGAGCCAAGTCCTTTGTCCTGGTTGAGAAGATCCTTTATAAGAGGAGCCCCTCCGGGATCCTCCAGAAGTGCATCCCGACCGACCAAGGGAGGCACCTACTGGTCGACGTCCACGGCGGGGTCTGCGGACATCATGCAGCGCCATGGTCCCTGGTGGGGAAAGCCTTCCGACAAGGTTTCTACTGGCTGACCGCTGTGGCTGACGATACGCAGATTGTCCGCACTTGCGAAGGATGCCAATTCTTCGCCAGGCAAACGCACCTCCCGGCACAAGTCCTGCAGACGATCCCCATCACGTGGCCCTTTGCGGTCTGGGGACTCGATCTGGTCGGACCCTTCAGAAAGGCACCCGGAGGCTTCACTCATTTGCTCGTCGCCGTAGACAAGTTCACGAAGTGGATAGAGGCCAAGCCGCTAGCGACCATTACCTCCGCGCAGGCGGCAAGCTTCTTCCGCGACATCGTCTACCGCTTTGGGGTTCCGAACTCCATCATCACCGACAACGGAATGCAGTTCACGGGGAAGGAGTTCCTCGAATTCTGCGATGACTTCAACATCCGTGTCGACTGGGCAGCGGTTGCGCACCCCCGTGCCAACGTCCAAGCCGAGCGGGCCAACGGCATGATTCTCCAAGGTCTCAAGCTGCGAATCTTCAGTCGACTGAAGAAATTCACGGGACGGTGGGCGGCCGAGCTGCCCCCCGTTCTCTAGAGTCTGCGGACCACGCCTACACGATCGATCGGATTCACGCCGTTCTTCCTGGTGTTCGGAGCGGAGGCCGTCCTACTAACCTACCTCGAGTACGGCGCCCCAAGAGTACAGGCCTACGACAACGCACGGGGGTCGGAGGCACAACAGGATGACCTCGACCAACTTGACGAAGCACGAGACATCGCCGTCCTGCGGTCGGCCAAGTACCAGCAAACACTACGGCGGTACCACAGTCGCCTGGTCCGCGGCCAGTCGTTCGACGTCGGCGATTTAGTACTGCGCCAAGTCCAAACCAGCAAGGACAGGCACAAGCTTTCCCCACCCTAGGAAGGCCCTTTCACCGTCGCGGAGATCCTCCGACCCGGCACCTTTCATCTCAAAGACACCGAGGGCAACCTCATTGCCAACGCGTGGAATATTAAGAAGTTGACAAGGTTTTATCCTTAGAAGACCTCCCTTCTCCTTGTACTGCTCAAGAAGTTTCTAAACCAAGAAATTGCGACAGTCGGTCATCCGACCGAGTGTCCGTTTCCTCCTCTTAAATACCCTTTGTCGACCCGAAACACTATGACCTATGCCCCGGCGGCACAGGTCCCGAAATAGTGCCCTGCGGGTCGGAGAAGTTGCGCGTACAAATTAGACCAGCGGTTGGTCGGAGTAACCCTTCTCCCGCGCAAGCTCGCACTAACGCTTGCTTCCGACCTACGCTCGACCCCTTGCGGTCCCTAAAAGCTACGGTCGTCGGAACACGTCCCGTGAGAGCAAGCTCATGGAAAAGAAGAAGAAAAACAACCAGCAAACAGAAGAGGGAAGCGGAACAAGCGACTTCTTTATTTATTCATTTACATAGAGGGGCGCTAGCCCCACCGACGGAAGCCGCCCACCCAGGTCGGAGCCTCCCGTCACTCGCGGCGGTACTCCTCCAGGTGTGCGCCGATCCAGCCGAATGACGCATGGCGCCGCTCCGTCAGCGCCTCGATCAGCGGCGCCCTCACCTCCCGAAGGCAAGGGACGACCGCGATAAGGGCGTCAACCCGCCTCGCGTCCCAGACCACTACGCCGGCCTCGACGTCCACCACAATCCTCCGCCAAGCTTCCTCAGCATCCGCGGAGGATTGCCTAAGGAGCTGAGCAAAGCGATCCCCATTGTGGCCCAAGAGGAGCTTGGTGAGCAAGTTCTGGTGAAGCTCACGAAGACGCCGGCGCATCCCCTTTTATACCCCAGGGTGCGCAGCACGAAGAAGATTGAGTAACTGCAAGGAGCGGAATTCGAAACGTCCAGCACCAGTTCCAACCATGGCGCGGCTCTCCAAAAAAGTTAAGAAAGCCTAATCCCAAAGACTCTTTTCCGTTTTTTACACGTCTCTTCCCCCGAGCTCAAAGTGGTACACGGTGACGGCACCCCAGTCCCCGCGCACCACTCGAGGGCTACTTATGACCACATGGGTCAGTGACCTCGGTCAGTAACCCGACCGACCAAATGGTCTCCCTCGCGGTAACCTCTTCGACCCAAGTGCTACGGCCTACGCCCTTGCGGCTACGGCTTCGAAGTGGCACTTCGCGAAAGAAAGAAATTACCCAAGCGAGGAAAGCTAAGGCCGATCGGAAGTACTTCGACTTAGGTCAGCAACCCGACCGACCGAACGGTCTCCCTCGCGGTAACCCCTTCGACCCAAGTGCTACGGCCCATGCCCCTGCGGCTACGGCTTCGAAGTAGGCACTTCGCGGAAGAACGAAATTACCCGAACCGGGCAAGCCGACATCGGTCGAAAACTCCTCTTCTCTACAAAGTAAGTGCTTTAAGTCCTAGTCTCATCCCGCGTTTCCCTCAGATGTGATCAACACAACACCCACACTCTCGGGATGCCCCTACGGATCCTGTGGCTACAGTCATAAAAACGTTCATCACATAAAAGAAACACGAGATGAGCGAAGGGAAACTTAAAGCGGCCCAGCAGGCCGGAGTCATTAGCGACACTAATTGTTCATTACATATTTTTTACCAAACACAAAAACTAATCGTCTCCCCCCTCTCGGTGGAGGGCACTCTGCGGCGAGATCCGCTCGGCGATCTCCCGGGCGTACGGGTCGACCTGGGACTCGAACCTGTCGATTTCCTCTTCGGTCCGGTTCGCGGCAATCCCGATCCCGACCGTCTCGAGGTCGATGCTATCATAGTACGAGACGGCATTGACCAGCGCCGAGTGTCGCCGCCTCGCGCACTGAGGCTTCGACGTGCTCCGGTACGCCGGCCAACAGGGCGGAAAGGGAGCTCGGGCCAGGGATAAGCCCTAGCAACCAGTCGCAAACAGCCTGGCCGACCCTCCGAAGGGTCGCCAGCTCGACTGTCAGATCGGTCACACCCCTTTCCGCTATCTGCTGACCCGATAGGGCCACATCCCGCGATGTTACCGCCGCATCTCGTTCCTCCTCCGCCAACCTTCGCAACTCTATGGCTTCGCCAAGATTCTTCTGCAGCTCTGCAAGGGCAAAACAGTGTCAGAAGACGCCCATTGCAACGACCACTAAGAGGTCAGACTACTCACCAGCCGCGGAGGCAGTCAGGACGCGGAGGTCCTCTTCGGCCTTGGTGCGCTCCTCTCGGTCTGACGCTGCGCTTTCGGCAAGCGCTCTCGCCGACGATAACTCCTCACGGGCGGAGTCTCGCTCGGCACGCAGTTGGTCGGCCTCCCTCTGGGCCGAGTCGAGTTCGTCCCGATAGAGGGCAGCCTCCGACCGAACAGACTCCTCCGCGCTAGCCGCCGAGGCCCTAGCTCTCTCGGCCTCCGCCAGGGAAGACCTAGCCTCAGCCACCTCGCCGCTCAAGGACTGTGCCAGCCGCTGGGCCTCCTGCAGCGACCCAGCGACTTCCTCTAGCCTCCAACCGGCGACGGTGGCCCTCTCTCGCTCGATGGCGAGCGCCCCCTGAGTGTCGCGCAACATCGCCCCGAAGCGGTCACGTTCCTCTTCGGCAGCCTCACTCCGACCGTGCATACGTCGGAGGAAGCCTGACTTCTCCGACGCCCGGGACTGCAGACGCTGCAAGAAACCGCCTGTCCGGTCAACCCCGGCCCCGTTCAAAAAATTGCAAGAACAAGGTTTTCTTGACCTTACCGACCTGGCCGGACGGGCTTCCTTGATCACAATATCCAACGCCCTGGAAGAGGATTCGAGAGCGAGGAGGAGATCCTTGCGGATCCGGCTGATCTCGTTCTCAACCTTCCTATCACTCTCCCCCAGAGCCAACCAGTCGCGGTACTCCGCTGCGTCGTCCAGGATGAGCAACGGCTCTCCGGACGGGCCGCTGCCCGGCCAGGTGAGTACGGGAATGGACTCCGCGGTGAGCCCCGATTGTGTCGCCCCGGCGGCCCGCTCTTCCGGAGACCCACCTGGAGAGTCCGACCTGACCTCGATCGTCTCCCAGGCCGCTCCAGCTGGTGCGTCCTCAAGGGCCCGTCGTAGGGCCTCCTCCGACACTCGGCCCGCACCAACCGGCAGTTGCCCCGGCGGTTGTCGGGACCCGAATTTGCAAATCCGGACCCTCTGTGTATTCAGCACTAGTCCAGGAACGCGCTAGTGCACACAGTCTTAACATCGGTAAATATCACAATCATACCACTCGATACTAATAAAGTACTTTAATTAAATAGTCAAACTGGTTACTCGACCTTATGGTCAAGTTACAAATGCGCCTCGCAGGCGAAAACTTATTAAGAGAGAAATAATAGCGGCGGAAAATAAGATAACATCGTGGCGCCATCCAAGTATACCACGAGCAAGCCCGGCTTGGGCTCGCTCCTAAGTAGGCGGTTCCTCTTGGAGCTCCTCCTCCAAAGCTGGTTTAGTCTCCTCTTCAACTGGTGTGGTATTGTGGCAAGGGTGAGTACTTGGTACTCGGCAAGTCATGCAATGAATGCAGCTAATATACTACATGCATGGCTTAATACAAAGGAGTGGCTCAAGGTATTTTTGCAGTAAACAGCATTTAACAAGTATCATAAGTAGATTCGAAAGCAGTAGTAACAAGTAAAGCATAGATAACTTTTCAAGGAGTTTAGTAAGCATCTTTCCCATCCTAATCCACATTTCCATTAACGTCATTCGTAAACCAAACCCAACCTTTCAAGTCCAAGTTATTTTCAAGAAAATCTAACCCTTGACTGTAATTCCTGAGCGATGTCCAATACCGCGGACACGGCTATTCTAATAGATTGTACACTCTGCAGAGGTTATGCACTTTACCCACAAGATACAGTCAAACACCACAAAGGCGAGTTCCCGTAACAAAGTCTTTCGGAAACTTCTAACAATACAAGTGAGCCTCCCCGGTTATTGCACACTAACCCTTCCCTTAGCTAAGGCGAAGTTTAGGCCAATCAACCGTTAGATGGGTACCTGGCCTCAGCCCCGGTACGCTCCCCCGTACAACTTACACAAAGGGTGTAGTTGACCTCCTGAGGTCCCACAGGTACGTTATTAGCAACTTAATCAACTAGGTCCGTCCCATTATAGACATGTGGTTGCACGCTTGACTCAGTTCAAAGGCTTGCAAGGTTAAGTCCTTAGGGTGACCAGGGCAAGACTACCCGAAGAACCAAAACAACATTCCTAGTGCCACAACTGGCCCACTTGATCATTCTTGCCACATGCCCCGGTCGAAAACTATTTATCAAACCCCAGTTGATTACCATGCACCACGTGCCATCAACATCACATGATACCTTTCCAAAACAGGTTCAATATATCATTAAGTCAATATTAACATTTGATTGTCCAAAATCATGTTATGAGCACGTAGCAGGTCTAAGCAGTATACTACAACGTTCTACAAACCCATGTTGGCAATTTAGTAATGCCCAACTAGTAGTCCTCACTAGGGTGACAAGGGGACATGGCACATATTTTAAGTAATCAAGGTGTCATACAGCAATTTGGTATTTATCTAATTTCCCATAATTAAGTAAAGCATTTTCTATTTGAACTAGCATGCAATACATTAAATCAAAATAGGTTTCAAAAATGGGATCAATATGGTCAAAGCACAACTTGCCTTCAATAAGTACTTGTTCTTGGTCTTGAGTTGGATCTGAGTCAATACTTCTCCTTCGAATCCCTCGGCACTTCAACGTCTACTCGTAAAGCGTGCAAATAGCAATACACGAATAAACAATAGGCAAAAGTGTCCAAACATCCAAATAAAATCCATAAACAGAGAGAACATAATTTTATGAATTTTTAGAAACTGGAATCGTCAAATTTGGAGTTTAAATGCAAAAGTTATAGCATTTTGAAGTTTAAATAATCAATTAAATAATATTACAGAGGAAAACTTTAGTCGAAAAATTAAATAAAATTCATAATTAGGTAGATCTCAATTTTATACAAATTTAGAAATTTGAATCACTCAAATCGGAGTTGAAACGCAAAAGTTATAAGCGTTTGAAGTTTGAATCAAAATCTGAAATCATTATTTCGAATTAATAAATCATTTTCTTTTGGAAATTAATTATTGCGTCGTGAACACGTGGCAGCCTCTTATTGGGCGGTGGCGTTAAGCCGATCCATGGGCGTGGTCCATGGTTTGGCTTAGTCCACCGTGGACTCGGTCCACGGCTCACGTGTCGGCCCGGCGGTGGGACCACTTTCGGGTAGCGTCATTCGGCGTCGGCGAGGCTCGGCCACTGGCGGCAGTGGGACCCAGCCAGCGTCATTGCTTGGCGTCGGCGCCAAGATCGCCGGGGCGATTCGGCGACATGTGGGCCCGCCATGGCGTCGGCGTGGCGTCTTGGTGCGGTGTGGTGGGCGGCCGACATGCGGGCCCGGCGTGTCGGCGTCAGCGCCAGCAGCGTGGGCGGCGGCCCGACCGTGGCGGTCAATCTCCCGCATTACGTGGCTAGATCTCGGCCGTTGATTTGAAAATCAGCGGCCCAGTTGGATCTGGACTCACGCGTTTAGGTTGAGCAGCGTTTGATCGGAACCGTTGGATCTAGATCCAGCGGCCGAGATTGAATCTGGGATTTTTGGGCGAAATCTCACCGTGAGATGGCGTGGCGTGATCTGGGGACGTTGGATCTGGATCGGACGGTGAGAGCTCAAGTCCGGCAATGGCTCCAGCGGCCAGCTTGCCGGGGTTGGGGACGACGACCACGGCAGCGGCGCGCCGGCGTGCTCGGCGATGTGAGAGGTGTCCTCCGGCGGCTTGACATCGGTTCGATCTGACCTCAGCGGCGGAGGGCAGCGGAGACGGCGGCTGTCGGCGAAGAACTACTGGCGAACGCTCACGGCAACTTCTGGCGGCGATTGCGGCTAGAGCGGCGGCGGCTCGGCGGCGTTGTCTAGGGCTGCAGTGCGCAATGAAGCGGGCTTCCACGATGGCGGTGATGGCGCAATAAATATGGGCCTCGGCTTCCGTGTATCGCGCGGAGACCGAGGTCGACACTTGGCGGCGAGTCCGACGGCGACTTCGGATTGGGTGGCGTGGCGCGCGCCGCGGCCGTTGGATCGAGATCCAACAGTGTGTGGGTTTGGGTTCGGGTCGGACTCGGGCGAGCTGGCTGGCTCGATCGGGCTCGGGTCCGGCGACGTGGCTCAATCGTGGCCGTTGGATCAAGATCCAACGGTCACACAGGTTTGGGCTCGGCCGAGCGGGTTAATTTGGACCAACTGGCGCGGGTCGGACTCGAGTCTGACTCGGACTCGGGTCCGGTCGGATGAACAGTAAAACCCACTCGCATTTAAATAATCCAATTAAATTCCCAGAAATTCAATTAAATCATTAAAAATAGCAAAAGACTCAGAAAAATTCCAGAAAAATTCTGGAAAATATTTTAGGGTATTTGGGACTCAAATAAAATATTTCCAACAAAATTTTATTTGCAAAGTTAAATTCTTTAATTCTTTTAAAATGGAATAAATTCAAATAAATTCCAAATAAATTCCAGAAAATTCCAAAAATTCACCAAAGTGCCAAATCACACATAGATTTAAGAAAAGCAAAATTTTGGGTTGTTACAGCGGTGGAGGCGGCAGGACCTCCTCGACCCCCCCCCCCCGACCTGCATCCCGAAGGGGAACAGGCCCTGCGGGACCCCCTCGACCGGTGTCACGATGGGCATTAGACCCAGCGGTCCCCCTAGCGGCGGCGCCACCTCCTCTTCTACTGGCCCCGCTGTGGGGACGGCACCCGTAGGGCCCCCACGCCGGGCGACCGTCGACGTAGCCCTCGCCGGCGGCGGCGGAGAAACAGGACCCCTCGCTCCAGAGGTCGTGCTCAGCACCACCCCCGCACTCGAGTAGCCCGTGCACATAGTAACCGGTCAGGAGCAACATAGAGTAACTCGGGCGGAGGACGGGACGGAAGGAAGAAGAGTCACTTACTGCGTCGAACGGATGCGCAACGGCCGGCGCACCCTCTTCGCCGGACCCCTGTGTATGGGCGTAGGGGCCCTCCGTCTCCTCAGGAGGAACCCCAAGCTCGGAGCGTCCCCTTGAGGATCGAGGGAGCCGACCCCTTGGTCGGAACCCGCATCAGAGCCACCCGAGTCGCCCCCAGCGCTCTCGCTGCTCTCGCTCGAGGTCGGCTCCTCGTCGCCATCACTCAAGGTCGTGTCGGAGACCTCCTCGCCTCTCGCGGCCCGGGCCGCGTGCTCCTCTTTCTTTCGCGCCACCACGGCTTTCTTCCTCTCCTCCCTCCGCGCCCGGCGGGCGGCGTCGTGTTGATCCGCGATGGCGCGGGCCGCGGCTCTCGCCTCCTTTTCTCCCAGCAAGAACGCCCGGGAGGTCATGCCGCCGAGCCCCTGCGAAAGTACATTCGGATCAGCGGAGGGAAGAACAAGGGGAAAGAGTCAGAAAGGTAGGCGCCGCCCGACCTACCAGGTTCGGCGGGTTCTGCGCCGAGAACAGCGTGGGGACTCCGCCTGCCGCCTCAGTGTCGCCCACGTGGACGACCGCATGGGGTCAGATGTCCCGGTGTACCTGAACATGGGGTGCACCCGATCCCTGAAGGGCTGAACGCGCCTCTCCATGAACGCGCGAATGACGACGTCGCCTGTCAGGCCTCGCGCCTTCAGGTCCCTGATCTGCTCGATGATTATCTTCACCTTCTTCTTGTCTTTCGCACCAGGACCCCAACCCCAGTGGGGACCCGGCTCAAGCAGTTTGCCGGTGAAGGCCGGGGCGCTGCCACCCGATTTTTGGACATAGAACCATTCGTTGTGCCACCCTCGGTTCGACGACGGCAGCTTCACGTCGATGTAGCCCGCCTTGCGGCCGCCACGCAGTTGGATGGCAAGGCCGCCGAGGGGAGCAGCCACATCCAACAGCAGCCGTGCCAAGAAGAAGTGCCTCCAGAGCCCCAGTGGGGTTCGATCCCCAAGAAGGCCTCGCACAGCGTGATGAAGATCGCGATGTGGAGGATGCCGTTCGGGTTCAAGTGGTGCACTTCCCCCCGATAGAAATGCAGCAGCCCGCGGACGAACGGGTGGAGGGGGAGCCCAAACCCGCGCTCGTAGAAAGAGGCGAGCCCGACGATCTCTCCATCGCCTGGCGCAGGGGTCGTAGCCCCCACCAGCACCCTCCACTGCGACTCGTCCTGTGGTGGAAGGAACCCCTTCCTCTCCAAACCGGGGATGCGGCCGGGCGCCGGCGAGCACGGAAGCCACGACATCGCCGAAACCGACGAGGAAGCAAGGCAACAGGCGAGGAAGCAAAAAGCTCTCTTCTGTTTCCTCTCTTTTGCAGGAAGCGAGAGTGAACGCGCCCCTTCTCGCACCTCCCTCGCCCGCTCTTATAGGCACCAGGCGGGAGCAGGCCCCCCTTTCACGTGAACCGGCGCCTCTTCGCACGAACCGACGCACTTCCTGAACGTTTCGACTGCCACCTCTGCCACTGCCGCCGGTAACGTACCGCAGTCCTTTAATCTCCACTGAGCATTAAATGTTCTAACAGGACAACCGCCTCGCGCCATGCGCCACGCAGCTCCACAGTCTCTGCCGGGCGTAACGGGCCAAAGCGCCCCGAAAAAGGTATGAACGGCCCATTGGGCCGCCCGGCCTTGGGGTAGCAGAGTGCCTTCCGGCTCGCACCCGAGGCCTGGCACCATGCTGAGGGTTATGAAGACCAAGTCCAGTCGACTGGAACAGGTGCCGCCCCAGCACATAAAACAGAGCGAGGGGTGGACCAGGCTGAGCCCCCAGTGGGCCTCTAGTTGGGTTGGCGGACGACCCAATCACCCTAGCTCGCATCCGAGACCATACATCATACTCTCCCGCAGAACTCATTGATGAGTAGCGGCCAACCGCGCTCCGGGTTGGTGGATGACCCGGTAGCCCGATACGGGATCGAGTAAGGAAAGGTTCTCATGGGACGCCCCACAGTGGGCCGGAAGCCCGCGCCGGGATTTACGTCCGCTCGGAAATGATCCCCCTCGAGGGAGATCACCAAGGTCCCACTCGGATTACCCGTTAGTAGCTCGCACGAGCACGGCGTTCAAACCGACATAGGTAAACGCGCGTTCGCTCACCCGACTCTAGGTCCCGCGACTGTGGCCGACTAGAGCCCGACCAACTGTCACACAAACAAATGCCTCGACTAGGCTAACCACCCGACCGGCTTTCTTACCCGCTCGAGGGCTCGGGGGCTACACCCACCGGGTGCGCTCGCGCGCACCTCGGCTCTTCGGCCACGGCGGGCTCCGGCAGGCTCTGGGCGCCGAGAACCCGCCCGACCTCCCGGCGGGTCGTCTTCGGCCAAGGCTAACCCTCGACCGGCTCTCCGACCGGCTCGGGGGCTGGCTCCACTCCACCGGAGATGCGCTCGCGCACCTAGGCTCTTCGACCACGGCGTGCTCGGCAGCTGCCGACCGAACCACGCTGACCTCCCCGGCGGCGGGTCGTCTTCGACCGGGTTACCCCCCGACCGGCTCTCCGACCCGCTCGGTGGCTACACCCACCGGGTGCGCTTGCGCGCACCCGGGCACTTCGGCCACGGCGGGATCTAGCAGGCTGCGCCGACCGAACCCCGCCGACCTCCCCGGAGGTGGTCGTCTTCGACCGGGATAATCCCCCGACCGGCTCTCCGACCCGCTCGGGGGCTCGGGGGCTACACCCACCGGGTGCGCTCGCGTGCACCGGGCACTTGGCCACGGAGCTCCGGCCAGTCTGGCGCCGAACCCCGTCGACCTCCCCAGAGGCGGTCGTCTTCGACCGGGCTAACCCCCCGACCGGCTCTCCGACCCGCTCGGGGGCTACACCCACCGGGTGCGCTCGCGTGCACCCGGGCTCTTCGGCCACGGAGGGCTCTGGCAGGCTGCGCTGACAGAACCCCGCCGACCTCCCCGGCGGTGGGTCATCTTTGACCGTGTTAACCCCCCGACCGGCTCTTCGACCCGAACGGGGGCTCGGGGGCTACTAACGAATACACATACCATGGGTACCCCCATCAGCTCGGGACCACGAACGGGCTGACCTCCTTAGAAACCCAGTCGTGGCGAAGGGCCCGTGGGCCATACAAAGTGGACCTGGCCTTGCTTCGATCCAGCTCCGGGTGATCTACAAGCTCCAACCTGCTAGGTTGGAGCACGCGGTCGGTCGGCTCCGCCAGCGTTCGAGGGGTCAAGCCCTACGCTGACGTCTGGCCAACTGCCCCGCGTGCGCGGTGCCCCATGACGTCCGTACCAGGGTAGATGGCCCCTTCCCGAGGATGTCAGAGGACCCGCGAAGAAGTCAAGCCCCAGTCCCGTCATCCTGACACACCACATAGCAGAGCTCCCCCTCCCGAGGCCAAGCCGAAGTCAAATACATTTAATCGCCGGAGCTGACGGTCGTACGGAGCAGTGCGTCACCCTGTCAGCCCAGCCGAAGACCCCCTGCCGCAGGACTACCAACCCAGCGTGGGGGTAGGTGGAGCCCAGTCGGACGACGAGACAGAAAACCAGACTCCAAGGCGTACAGTACCCCCTCCTTTTTCTCTCCAAACTCCCATGTAACCTGCCACCTCCGAGTCTATAAGGGGAGACAGGACTCCGGGGGCGAGGGGGGATCGAACAAGAGAACAAAGAACCAATTGAGCGCAAGGGAGATCGATCGATTGAACCCCTGCCGCATCTGTAACCCCTTTTTCGCCTCGCGAATCAATACATCCCAACAGCATGAACTGGAGTAGGGACATTCAGCCCGAACCAATATAAACCCCTGGCTTCCTGAGTCAACCATTCGAGGAGAGGGAGCGCGCGACCCCCACTAATCAAAAATTCGTATTGCCGGTGCACGAAACACCGACAGTATAAACTGCTCTTGAAAAACTGTCAAGATGAAAAGAACTCTTGTGTTGTAAATGGAGTATAATTGCAGTAGACCCCTCATATTGAGCAAAGACAACAAAATAACGTTGTAGTATCCACTAAGAAGAAAAACTCCTTCACTAGAAAAAAAACTCCGAAGAGCTTAATTCTACCACTAGGGTGTCAATAAAATTCCAAATGAACGTTGCCAAAAAAACTTCATAATGGTCAACGTATCCAAATGACGAATCAACACCAAGTTAACGGTGACGAAACACCAAAGTAACGGTTATGAAACATCAAATTCAATTGTCTCCTCAATTGATATATTTTTTTCTCCAATGTTGATGATAAAACGCCAAATAAACTGACAATAAAATGTCGAATAAAGTGCCAAGAATCCGTCAATGATAAATCTTGCCTGTAACTGCGCATGAAATCCCATCAATAATTTGCGCAAAAAAAAAAACTTCAATAATAGGTATGAAGGCCTGAAGTTGCAATGAAATCCAGGATGGAGAGCTCCTTACTAACGTAGTGACGTGAACCAACCAGATGTGAACTTCTGGACTTGAATTCAATTTGGAGAGAAGGACAGAGTGTCATGTCTTTCACGTATTGTCTTCACGGATGCACTTGAATCTGATGGCTTGTTAGTTTCTTCACGGAGAAGAATGAACAAGCGGCTTGTGGATCCAAATCGGAAGCCACACGGCTGAAGCGCTGGAGGAGCCGAAGGCGGTTGGCTCAGACGCGGGTTGGCCGGAGGGCGCACGGGCCGAAGGCGGTTCGACGGCTGGTTGAGGCCGAGGCAGTGCAAAGAAAGCCGATACAGAGGAAGCCAGAGGCCAGAGTGCGTCGGGGCCAGAGGCGGTCGGCTCGGGCGCGGAAGATAACGCGCGCCGGCGTGCCGACAAGGCGCCGAGGAAGACGGTGTGGCATGTGATGGCGGCGCGCGGAGTGGAAGCCGGATGCATCGGCCAGAGATCCCGAAGGAGGCGCCGACGGAGAACAATGTTGAGAGGAGTAGGCCGGAGTGACCGCGTTGATGGTAGTGTGTGGTCACGATGGAGGCCGGCGTGAAGATGTCAGCCAGCAGTGCATCCCTGTGTTGCCGTGCGATGTCGTCCCGAGAGTCTCCTTTTTTCGGGGCAGCGGATCAATCTAAAACCTTAAACTCTGATACCACTTGTTATGTTTAGAGCACAACAAAATAAATGAGACACAGATTTAACGTGGAAAAATTCTCTCGAGAAAAATCTATAGGAAACAATCTACTATATTGTTCAAGGATTACATGTACATAGGAGTGGCTTATATAGCTAGAGTCCGAGTTGTAGAAGGTAAGGACTACAAGATATGATAGGTTAGGATTTAAGGCATATTCCTAACAGATAGCTGCTGTATCAGTGATATGGGGTCCACTACAGGAATCGACACTATTTTTGTCGGCCCAAAACCGACGAAAATACAGGTAAAACCGACGAAAATACCTGTTTTCGTCGGTTTACCGACGAAAATAAACCGGCGAAAATATGTTGACGAAAATACAACTATTTTCGTCGGTTGCCGACGAAAATAGCATTATTTGCGTCGGCCGGGAAGGCCGACAAAAATAGTGTCCGTCACCGCATTAGATGACGTGCAATCTCTATTTTCGTCGGCAGAGGTCGACGAAAATACTTTTTAAAATTTTAAAAAATATATAAAAAACATTCCTGTTTGCTATTTTCGTCAGCATTTTTCTTCTATTTTGGTCGGCTATGGCCGACGAAAATACTTTTTTATATTTTAAAAAAAATATAAAAAACATTCCTGTTTGCAATTTTCGTCAGTAATTTCTAAATTTGAAAGCTGACAATGAGGATATAGTATCGTGAGGGAGACATAACCTATTTGAATATGACAGCATCAAGTTCAACGCAAGTGCAAACATGCAAACAGCACCATTCTTTTAATTATGTTCTAAAATAAAATTTATTTTTACATGCAACAAAAATATTGTTGTATTTTTCATAATAACTAAGAGTTGGACATTTGTACTACCATCAACAAGTTTGACCTGTGATGTATACAGAAATACATAATTATCAGTCAAGTCATATACAGCCTATTAAAGTAAAAGCCAACACATTATGGACACATTTCTTTTTTATATGATTAATGTACTTTATCTTCATGAACTATCAATCAACAATGGTGCAGGAAAAACTGAGTTAAAGAATCTTAAGTAGATATGGTTACCTAATGACACTTTCGTAGGCCAATATAACTGGTGGCAGAGAAATTTCTAGAGGAAACTCATCAACTTGGTAATTCTCCCTTTCAACAACCTGAGATACCATCAAAGTGATGTTATCAATTGGAGAAACACCATGTGATGGTTCTCTACCTTCACCTTCGCATTTAGAAAGTGCCAGGTATGCATGAACTAAGCCTGAAAATATATGTATATTAGGCTAACAGTAAGTTTTGAATGTACAATTACATGTACCAATGGCTAATGACCTTGATAAGAACGAAGATCAGCCCTTAGCTCCTGAGCTCCCCTGAAGTCAGTCACCGCCAAATCTGGTCGATTCAATGAAAGATGCAGATTGCCCTTAAAAGCAGTAAGCAAACAATAAGTTTCTTCATATGGGTAAAGAAAGACGAAGATGGTAGCAGGCACAAATCACACACAGCTTTGTTGTAATGCCACCCAACCATTGTTGTGTGCTTTATTGCAAACACACTTTCAACAATACTTTCAATGCATGAATATACTGGTATAATAATACAAAAATCAATCGTTATGAACTCTGGTCAAGCTTTTGCAGTATTACCTTCATAATATAGCCGATTATATGCCTATCATCAACTCGGAGGCTCTATTAAAGGAAAACATTGCAAGGAACATTAGATGGAATGAAGAATGATAGCTTCCAGTATTGCACAAAACAAATCTGTCAAAGGTATATACCTTTTCAGCATATGTCAAAGCTTTTCTTTCGTCTTTTCTTTCCCATAGTGCGGCAAGAGCAACACATGTTTCTGGTCTTGCAGGGTCAATATGCAGCATGTCATGTACAAACTTGTTTAGCTTAGTGTAGTCAGATTTTGATTTTAGGAGAATTGCATACTCATCCATATATTTCATGATGTTTGGATCAATTAACCGAGCCTACAAGGAGCAAATGATTTAACTCATATAACTTAGTACATGTTAGCACGTATTCCAAAAGCATGCGAGTCTAAGTCTCTACTTGTCAATGTACCTCTGTCGGGACCCCGAATTTGCAAATTCGGACCCTCTGTGTATTCAGCACTAGTCCAGGAACGCGCTAGTGCACACAGTCTTAACATCGGTAAATATCACAATCATACCACTCGATACTAATAAAGTACTTTAATTAAATAGTCAAACTGGTTACCCGACCTTATGGTCAAGTTACAAATGTGCGCCTCGCAGGGCGAAACTTATTAAGAGAGAAATAATAGCAGCGGAAAATAAGATAACTTCGTGGCGCCATCCAGTATACCACAGGCAACTGACTGGGCTCGCTCCCTAAGTAGACGGTTCCTCGTGGAGCTCCTCCTCCAAAGCTGGTGTAGTCTCCTCTTCAACTGGTGTTGTATTGTGGCAAGGGTGAGTACTTGGTACTCAGCAAGTCATGCACAGAATGCAAGCTAATATACTATATGCATGGCTTGGTACAAAGGAATAGCTCAAGGTATATTTGCAGTAAACAGCATTTGACAAGTATCATAAGTAGATTCGAAAGCAGTAGAAACAAGTATAGCATAAATAACTGTTCAAGGAGTTTAGTAAACATCTTTTCCCATCTTAATCTACATGTCCATCAACATTATTGTTAATCCAACCCAACCTTTCAAATCCAAGTTATTTTCAGAAAATCTAACCCTTGACTGTAATCCCCGAGCGATGTCCAATACCGCGGACTCGGCTATTCGAATAGATTCTACACTCTGCAGAGGTTGTGCACTTTACCCACAAGATACAGTCAAACACCACAAAGGCGAGTTCCCGTAACAAAGCCTTTCGGAAGCCTCAAACAACACAGGTGGTCCTCTCCGGTTCGTGCTCTACACCATCCCTTCCCTTAACCAAGGCGAAGTATGGGACCAACACACCGTTAGATGGGTATCTGGCCACAGCCACGATACGCTCCCCCGCACAATCACACAAACGGTGTAATTGACACCCTGAGGCTCCACAAGTGAGTCCTTAGCGACTTAGTCAACTAGGGCCGTCCCATTCCAGCCATGTGGTTGCAAGTATGACTCAGTTCAAAGGCTTGCAAGGTTAAGTCCTTAGAGTGACCAGGGCAAGACTACGAAGAACCAAATCAACATCCCCAAAGTGCCACACCGGCCCACGATCATTCTTGCCACATGCCAGGCCGAAAACTATTTATCAAAACCCCAGTTGATTACCATGCACCACGTGCTATCAACATCACATGATACCTTTCCAAAACAGGTTCAATATATCATTAAGTCAATATTAACATTTGATTGTCCAAAATCATGTCATAAGCACGTAGCAGGTCTAAGCAATGTACTACAACGGTCTAAAACCCATGTTGGCAATTTGATTATGTCCAACTAGTAAACCACAACTAGGGTGACAAGGGGTCATGGCACATATTTAATTAATCAAGGTGACATACAGCAATTTGGTATTTATCTAATCTCCCATATTTAAATAAAGTATTTTCTAATTGAACTAGCATGCAATAATTTGAACCAAAATAGATTTCAAAATGGGTTCAACATGGTCAAAGCATAACTTGCCTTCAAAGAGTACTTGTTCTTGGTCTTGAGTTGGATCCTGAGTTAGTACTTCTCCTTCGAATCCTTCCGGCACTTCAACGTCTACTCGTAACGCGTGCAAATAGCAAATACACGAATAAACAATAGGCAAAAAGTATCCAAACATCCAAATAAAATCCATAAACAGAGAGAACATAATTTTCTGGATTTTTAGGAACTGGAATCGTTCAAATCGGAGTTAAAATGCAAAAGTTATGATTATATAAAGTTTAAATAATCAATTAAATAATTTTACATATAAAAACTCTAGTCCAAAAATTAAATAAAATTCATATTTAGGTAGATCTCAATTTTATACAAATTTAGAAATTTGAATCACTCAAATCGGAGTTGAAACGCAAAAGTTATAAGCGTTTGAAGTTTGAATCAAAATCTGAAATCATTATTTCGAATTAATAAATCATTTTCTTTTTCGGAAATTAATTATTGCGTCAGCTGTGACACGTGGCAGCCTCTGATTGGTCTGCTGACATCAGCCGGTCCATGGACTCGGTCCACGCTCGGCTCGGGTCTACCGTGGACTCGGTCCACGACTCAACGTGTCAGCGGCGGTGGAGTCCCCCTCGGGTAGCGTCATTCTTTGGCGTCGGCGGGGCGCTCGACCACGCAGTGCGGACAGGTGGAGTCCCCATTGGTAGCGTCATTCTTGGCGTCGGCGCTCGGCTGGGACGACCTCGACATCTTGAGCCCGCCATGGCGTCATCGTGGCGTCATGGTGCGGTTCGATCACGTCGGCCGACAGCGGGCCGGCGTGTCGGCGTCCTGCCTGACGGTGCTGGCCCGACGCGATCGAGGCTTCCCGACACGTGGCGCCAATCTCGGCCGTTGATTTGAAAATCGGCGGCCCAGATCGATCGGCTCTCACGCGTTTGGGTTAACGCGTTTGATCTGAACCGTTGAATCTAGATCGGACGGTCGGATTGGATCTAGTGGTTTTGGACGAAATCTCACCGTGAGATGTCGTGGGCGCAATCTGGGCGTTGGATCTTGATCGGACGGTGAGAAGCTTCGAGCGGCGGCGATGGCGTCATGGCGGAGCCGGGGCCGAGGGGCGCGACACGGCCAACGGCGTTGCGAGGCTCTTCCGGCGAGGTGAGAGGTCCTTCGGGTGCGTCTTGTCGCGGTGAGTCGGATCTGAGTCAACGGCGGCGGGGACGGCGACGGCGGCGAACAAGCAAAACCGCTGGCGGAGCGGCGCGCAATTACGGCGGCGATTGCGGCGGCGTCGAGAACGCTGCGGCGGCGACGGCTAGAAGTAACGGCCGCGCAAGGTCAAGGTGATCTCGGTGCGATCCGGGCATTAAATAGCCTCGGCTTCGCGCTAAAGCGGAAACCTAATCCTCACGCGGCGGCGGCGGCGGAGTCCGGCTTTCGGACTTCGGGCGGGACGACGACGGAGGACCGTCCGCGTGGCGCGATCAACGGCCACGATGGTCGGCGCGCCGCGGATCGGATCGGATCCGATCGAACGGTGCGGCGCGGATCCTGACCATTGGATCCCGATCCAACGGTCGGGATCGATTAGGGTTGGGAGTCGGTTTGGTCGAGTCAACTGGCTCGGGTCGGACTCGAGTCCGACTCGGGTTCCGACTCGGTCGGATGAATAGTACTTGACCCGACTTGGATTTTCCAGCGATTTAATATTTAAAATAATTCCCAGTAATTCATTTAATTCAAGAAAAATAGCAAAAGACTCAGAAAAATTCCAGAAAAATTCTGGAAAATATTTTGGAACATTTTGGACTCAAATAAAATATTTCCAACAAAATTTTATTTGCAAAGTTTAATTCTTTAATTATTTCAAAATGGAATAAATTCAAATAAATTCCAAATAAATCCAAATAAATTCCAGAAAATTCCAAAAATTCACAAAAGTGCAAAATAATATTTAATTTCATGAAAAGCAAAAATTGGGGTGTTACAACAAAACAAATCTGTCAAAGGTATATACCTTTTCAGCATATGTCAAAGCTTTTCTTTCGTCTTTTCTTTCCCATAGTGCGGCAAGAGCAACACATGTTTCTGGTCTTGCAGGGTCAATATGCAGCATGTCATGTACCAACTTGTTTAGCTTAGTGTAGTCAGATTTTGATTTTAGGAGAATTGCATACTCATCCATATATTTCATGATGTTTGGATCAATTAACCGAGCCTACAAGGAGCAAATGATTTAACTCATATAACTTAGTACATGTTAGCACGTATTCCAAAAGCATGCGAGTCTAAGTCTCTACTTGTCAATGTACCTTTTGAAGTTGAATCCACCAAAACTAAATTTGAAGTTGAACTACAGACTTAACTAGTTTTCAAAATACTAAGGAGCACAATGGCAGAAAACTTGAAAAAAACACAAAAACAGAGAAATACTATGCCTAGCAGTTAGCACTTTAATATAATCACTTACAAATTCTTAACTAATGAAGGCACAAGTCTTGTGATCTGAAAGTGCATGCACAATAACTAAGTGTTCCTTCTGGACCTTCCAAACTAAAGCTAGGCAGTGATTCTTGGTTTGTTGTGATTTTGTTGCAGATGATACTATCCTTTTAGCTACCATTTATGCTCATCCCACTTTTCAAGTTCAGTAGTAGCAGAAGCAAGATGGGACCGCACAAGAACTCCATCAATGTACACACACCGGCTCAGGAAAACTAAATTCTTGCTGCTTGTTCGTTTATACACCTACATGCATGCATGCACCTTAATAATTGAGCATCCCCAATACATCATGAGCTAGCCTAGCTTTCAAAAAAAATGATCTAATGATCGATCCCTTTATACCATGTTCTTAATCAATGATATGTGAATGCCTGCACTACTAGTAGTACATGTCCAAGCTGAACCAAACAAATAGTAACATAAACGAGGACTAACATGTGGAAACAACCATTCAACCAACCAAGTTGGACACATCCTTTAATATCCTTAATATAATTTGCCAAGAAATGTTGAGCATTTACTGATACTACTAATAATTTGCCCTACATTGGTCCCTTTTCTTTAATATAATCACTTGCAATAGTAAAACTCTTTCATACCTAGGATTGTTAAGAACTTCATATGTTACCACCTTTCGAGGAACCAGTGGTGTGTGACTAGAAGTATTTTAACGCATTTGTGTTCCACCATAAACACCATACTAAGATGAAATACAACTTCCATTTCATTGTTCATAGTTTCTATACTCGCATCAGAAAATCTTACTACAAAACCATTGGCCAGTGGCCTGGTGTGCATGTAGTTGATGTACATGAGTTGGCTTTGTATTTCTAAAGCAGGTTGCAAAATCATCTTTGGAATCAGTTTGTCATGTGAAATTGTTACAGCAGGTAGTCAATTTGTTCTATTAGCAAATGGCATACAAGACACAGTTTGAGTTTTTGCTTATAGCTATGTTGCTCAGAACCCATAAACCTTCGGTCTACTGACAACCATTCAAACAACCATTCACATTCAAACATCCATTCAACCAAACAAGACCATTTTAGAAGACAATCTGAACCTACCTTGTCGGCGGCGGCGCGGCTCGGGGCCGTGCGGCGGTGTCGAGGCCGCACGCCACGGCTCGGGGATGTGCGGCGGCGGCGGCACGGGGACGGCGTAGGGATGGCGCGGGGATGGCGTAGGGATGGCGCGGAGATGTCGCGGGCGGCGGCGGCGTGGGGACGCGCAGCGTGGGGAGATGGAGACGGAACCAGGCATGGAGATAGCTAGGGCAAAAGCTAGCGATCGATCTAACTGGGCTTTTTGGGCTGGAAGTAGTTTCGTCAGCTCAGACCGACGCAAATAGCCCGGCCATGCCACGTGGCCTATTTTCGTCGGTCCAGACCGACGCAAATAGGTGCTCAACTATTTTCGTCGGCCTTGCCAATGATGCCGACGAAAATAAAGTTAATTGCGTCGGTTCATATCTGACCGACGAAAATAACCAGTTATTTATGTCGGCCTATTTCTGGCCGACGAAAATAGTGTCGATTCCTGTAGTGGTCACGGTGTTGTGTGATGATAGCTCTTGCTTGTCCATCTAGCTTTTAATAATTTCTAAGTTCTCCTTGGCCGACAAATCGCAAGGGAAGTACGAGTTGACAAATGGCGCCACAAGAAGGCACTTTCAAAATTGACATTGTGTGTTACGATGTGTCCTCTTTGCATCTCGGATTATTGGCTTAATCTCTTGTACATTAGAGAGAAAGAGAACTGTACATGTACAATGCGAGAGAGAGAGAGAGAACTGTACATGCACAACGCAGGTACGTGTAATTAACCCGAGATCACAAAAAGACCAGAGAAAAAAAGTTTTCGTAGATGAATTCAAAGAAAGCACGACCTGGTACTAATTAACCATGCAGTGTCACGTGAGCCCTAGCTATAGCTAGCCACGGAGCCGCATGCATGCCTCACTGCTGACCTCATTTCCGGGTCTCTTTTTACCGACTTGACGCTGACCGACCGCGGGTAGCATGCGATCGAGCTCACTCGTGTCCTCGGTCCAAAGTAGAGGTGGGCACCGTGCCGTGTCGTGTCATGTCGGTTTGGTCCGGGTTTATCGTGTTTCGAGTCGGAACCGTGCCGTGCCACGACGGCCCATCATGTCCACCGTGCTGGGCCGTGCCGGCCCGACTCGCCCAGGCCCAGCCCATTTGCGCTTCGTGCCGTACCGGTCTAGGTCCGATCCATTTTCAATATTATGACGAGCAAAGAAATAAAACACTTCACTAATACCAAGCTACCTATTTTAATTACATAAGAGACTAATCATATAAACAAAATGTCAAACATAAATACAATGCTTGAAGATGCCCTGAATCAACAATATTTGCCAATTTTTAAGTCTTAATCCGTGATTTCGTGCCCACTCGTGCCGTGCCGACACGGGCTCGGCCCAAACGATCGTGCCGGGTCGTGCCGCCCATCGTGCCCGGTTCTCAGGCCCGGCACGGCCCGTGCTACAGTTGCGTGCCGACCCGGCTCGGCACAGAACCGTACTGTGCCGGGTTTTGCACCGGGCCATCCTGTCGTGCTTCGAGCCGGCCCAAAAAAGCCCGGCCCAAGTGCCCACCTCTAGTCCAAAGGCGTATTTGCCTATGGCGCAAGGGTTAGGACTTACTGCCGGTGAAATAAATTCAGGTCAACACCGCTTCTGTGCCATCTTAGTGCACAAGTACAATATTGCAATGATTTTTTTTAAATAATATTTTTTTTTCAAATGAATTGCAGTATTAATACGCCGAAAACAAAAATTGTAAAAATAATACCTATTTGCCAAACGGTACGGCGAAATAGCTATTTTCGTCGAACGGTATGGCGAAATAGCTATTTTCGCCAAACAGTGTAGCGACAAATGGCTACATACGCAGTTAACAGTCGGCCATCAGAGTTTAAGGGAAAGAAGCTATCATCGCCGTACTGTATGGCGACAATAGCTATTTTTGCCGAACCGTATGGCGATAATAGCTATTTTCAATGCATCGTATGGCGATAACTCTATTTTCGCCGTACCGTATAGCGACAACTCTATTTTCGCCAAACGGTTCGGCGAAAATACCCTCATTTCCCGTGGAATTTATCGCCTAACGATTAACTGCGTACTTAGGCATTTGTCGCCACACTGTTCGGCGAAAATAGCTATTTCGCCGTACCGTTTGGCGAATAGGTGTTATTTTTGTAATTTTTGTTTTCGACGTATTAATACCGCAATACATTTTAAAAAAAAGTATCATTTAAAAAAAATCAAATTGCAACAAACATTTTTTTTTCGAAACCACGAGGGCTCGTGTAAATTGTTAGAAATTGGCCTACAAGAGGCACATTCTCTTTAAAAAGCACACATGGTTTAGTATCATATTATCTAGATAATTACATAATAGATGATCTATAAGGTGGAGTCATTGCCACTCTTTGAAATAATGTGACATATGACATAAAGACGACATAAAGTGAGCTTTGGCTAAACACAGATGTATGTACGTATTTGCCTATTATTGTGTGAAAAATCGCGTGACTTGTGATCGTATCGTGTCGTAGAGTGTCCCTTGGCACATCGAATCTACCTTTTATTTTGCTGAATCATGCAATTATCTCTCTGTTCATTCTGCTTAAATGAGATTTAAACATCTGTTTCTATTCGGTTTAATTGACATATTGTCATTAGTTACTAGTGAGTAAATTGACATAATGTTGTCAGTTACTGGTTAATAAATTGATATAATATCATCAATTACTAGTGAGTAATCGACACACGTCTATATAAGGGCCTAAAAACGTCCAGACCAGAAGATATTGAATTATGGCTTCATTCTTCTTCCTCCTACCTGGATAACTGTATTGTGGTGCTGAGCAGCTGAACCACGTCAGCCTTTCTCCTCAGCGTGCACTGGGAATAGGGGTGGGCAATTTTTAACCGAAATTGAAAAACCAAACTAAACTAACCGAAAAAATCGGTTTTCAGTTTTTGGTTTATGATTCGGTTTTTATTTCGACATTATTCGGTATTCTATTCGGTTTTGCCATTTGAAAAACCAAATTAACCCCGTCATCGGCCCTAGATTGAATCACTTCACCCTGTTCCCGAGTTTCAACCTCCTGTGTAACACCCCGGCACCTAGTATGCCGCGAATGTAACTTAAACAAAATTTCGGCAGCATGTACTTTGTTTCTCCATGGTTTTCAGCATCAATAATAGAAGCTTAGCAATATAGCATAATTGAAGACAATTCTAATATGGCAACTAAGGACTTCAGCAACAAATAAAGACCAATACATAACTTAACCATCAAATAAATCAATAAGGAATAAACATTTACTCCTGACAACCAACGAGACAATTAAACCATAGTCTAATTCAATATGGTGACCATCACAACTAAGAGAAAGATTTGAAATTATTTAATTGAGTGCTGCTAAGTGAAGATATGCATCTAGCTCCCTTTTCCAGATGCCGAATTCAAGGTACCTAAAAAAACATCAAACAACAAGCGTGAGTTCAACACTCAGCAAAGTGTATTGCAACAAGACAAGTGTGGGATGTCTGAGACAGGGGCCCCGCAAGTAGGGTCTACATCCGACCGGGCCGAAAGCGAAGCAGTAGGCCCAGAGTCCGGAAGCGCCATGATGGGCCTGGGGGATGTCTCGACTTGTCCCCCAAGACAACTCGTCGATCCTTCGGGGAAGCTTCGTGCGATGCCCAGACAACCCGTCGAAAGCGAAGCATGCAGCCTGACATCTGCATAGCCCGCAGACGCTGGAACCTGACGGAGTGGCAAGCGCAGGTCGGGGAAAGCACAACTACCTCCCCGAGCTGTAGTGAAGCCCAGTCGATAAAAGACAAAGCATGTACTCATGAAGCCACCATGTTCAAGGCCAGGTGGCGCCCTATTGTAACGTGCCCTTTCCCCCAGTATATAAGCGGGGAGGGAACAACCCTGAAAGGGGAGGAGAGGAGGAGAAAAAACAAGACTCATATATCCAAGAACACAGGACTAGGGTATTATCTCCACCGTGAGAGCCTGAACCTGTCTAAAAGAGAGAGATCGCCCTTGCCTCCTGTGTTACCATCTAGCTAAGGTCCCGCACGAATCCCCTAGAATCACAAATCTCATTGCCGGCGAAACCGATCGTCGACAACAAGAAAACGAGATTAACATACGAGCAAATAAACTTCATGATTTAAACCATGTGAGGAACAATCCATACTATTCCTTTGATCACGATCTCATTTAGACATTCACATGTACCTCCATGTAATGCAACATGCAATGCTCATGCCATGCTCCTTTCATTAGCACATACCGATATTGCCGAGTGCACACCCGTCGGTGTGCACCCTCTTCCCCTTCCATCCCGTGGAGGGTGCCTACTCTTATTGACTCGCTCCCATTCACAACTGTGGATGGAACTACGAGGTAGGTCTTTCTCAAAGGCGCTCCGGATTAGTCATAAGTTTCTCACACCTTACCGGATTAGTTATGACTTTCTCACCGACCTAGCCTGTTCTCATGCCATGAATGCATATATGCTATAATCATGAATAATTTGCATAAATACTCATTTTTAACAACTTGCATAACCATAATTAAACACATGATCATCAACAATGCTCACATCCATAACTTCACATTCATATATAATGAATCAGCTCATGCATAAGAGAGGTAGTAACCCAACAGAAGGATTTCTACCAAGCGGAAGAAACAAACCAATGTACATTCATTCACTCTCACACATCATGCATTGCAATACACTTGCCTTAACCTCCCGAAACGGTGTGGCAAGAAGTCGACGCCACTCCTGGGGTCACACCACCTGCAATTATATACAATCCACACAAAAACATGCCCGCAAAACAACACGAGAACAATCAATGACATCGACTTCGCAACCCACTTCTAAAACCCGAAAAACAGAGAATTTGTCCAATGGGACAGAAGGATTCCAACAAGCATATCTTGAGTTATACAACTCCAAATCAGGTAAACGAGTACATTTTATCGAACCTTAGGAAATTTTCCATCTTTTTCTAAGTATTCTCGAAAACTGATTCGGCCTCTAAAATCCTCTAATATACAGTTGATCACAGACTGTACCAATCGCGTCATAGATTGGACAGCGCTCGATAAAACAGCCATAACGTTTAAACGGCTGAACGGAATTTAACATTTTTTGTGTCCAATTAAAGTTAATTGAATTACCTACAACTTTTGTAACAGCCAGCCAACCATATCACGAATCTAAAATCCTCAAAACGTGTCTGAACGCCAGTTGTCAAACCTGGCGAAGAGCCACTCGCGAGACAGATCTAGAATCCAACTTATCCCATCTAACAACAGCACATAAACACCAATTTTAAGCATGGTCTCCCCCATCTAACCAGCACCTAAACTCTACTGACAAATTCCCTATAGCATACCTCTTCTTGGCGAACCACCCGATCGATGAACGCATCCTCCTCGCGATCCAATCTTCCCTCCGCTGGCCGAAAACGCCAGGATCTCTAGAATCGCCGGTTCCCCGTGGATGGAGAGCTCCCGGACAGTGATATGGAGGGCTACGAGAGGTGGTGCTAGGGCCATCTAGAGGTGGGGAGGAGAGAGGGGGTGGCGCATGGGGGAAAGGGGTGCGACTAGGGGGGAGGGAAGGGAAGAAGTAGGGGTGCGCATGGGGGGCTTGGGCACATGGGGGGGTAGGGTTTGTTGCCCCCCTCCTCCACCACATGGGCCAGGAACCCCCACCATCGGCCCAAACTGTTTCCCCCAAAAAGCCCAAACCCCCACCTCGTACCGTAATGCCACAACCTATATTGTCACGTTCCATAGTGTTACATCCTGTGCTCCATTCGGCCATTCCCCGCAACGATGCACCGCCCCCTCGTGTAAGTTCAAGCTCTATTAGTTTTGGTGATTGGTTTATTATTAATGTTTAATCATTATTTAATGATAAATCTATTCTTAATGAGACTAACGTTGTTTATTGAGCTTATTGCTAATAGTCTCATATTGTTAAGTTCATTATCTTAATGCATACTTAGGATTCAAGTTAAAGTATAAATTCCTCCATTGTATTAATCTCAAAATGTGCATCATATCTCTTTATTCATATATTACATGGATGCACACATCTATGGGAGTTCGTAATTTAACTTCATGTTTCAAATGTATTGATCTATTTCTTATTGCCAAATATAAAAGATCAAGACTTTGGAACTAATAATTGAGTATATAATTAACTTGCATAGTTGTAGTTGTCGAATATCTAAATATGGGATATGCATGTGTACGGGAAAGACGGAAATTATACCGTATACCCTGGACGCCAAGAGCCCCATCTCTACGTGAGACACAGTTAACGGGAAAGATATATCTACGTTAGGAACGACTCGATCCTGCTCTCGCCACGAGGTGACTAGATCGAGTACGTCAAATAGATAAGGAAAATCAGTTCTATAGGAGAATCTCGGAACGAAGATCCCCGATCGGGAACGATACAGAGTCCTCATCCGGCGACATCTCGAAGAGGATGGTGTACCCAGCTATAAATACAGAAGGACATGCACAAAGGAGAGGGACCAGGACCCCCCGAGCACTGGAGAAAGAGCCATCAGGAGTACACACGCAAGGAGGAATCAAAGAAGAGCGCTTGCTAGACCTTAGCAACTAGATTAGATCTAGCCGTAGCCTTCCTGTCTTTGTTGTAACCAGAGATTAGACACACACCCCAAACTTGTACTTCGTGTTCATCGATCCGATAGTGCAAAACAACAGGAGTAGGGTATTACTCTTCTCAGAGACCCGAACCTGTCTAAATCTTGGTTTGTCTGTGCCTGTTGATCCTGCGAACACCGAAGGTACCCGTTACAAATTTACTATCGATTTCTTAACCTTCGACAGTTGGCGAGCCAAGTAAGGGCCTTCAACTGATTTTGCAGATCAATCACGACGATGGCAAGCATGTTCTGTGGAGTGGACAACAGTGTCAGCAGCGCCACCGACTCCAAAATCTTCATCGACCAAGTTCCCACCATCGGGTCCCAGATTGCGTTCGGAACAATGCTTTATCAGTGGTGACCCGGAGGCACGCTCGAGCATCTTGGCTTCATCGAGTCCCGATCTTGGGATCCAAGCTGAGTAGTGTCCTTTCTCTATTTCGATCCTATGGGAGACAATCTCCTAAAGTGCATCAAAACGGATAGCGACAGCTCTAGTAGTGACGAGGATAGCAGCAGCCATGGTAGTAGCAGTCAAGTCGACCGCTACGTGTACGTGGACAGGAACGACAACACCACCTCTGCGGAAAACTCTCAAGAAAAGACTACCCAAGCAGAGGCCGTGGGCAATCTAGAGCTCCAAACTCCTATGGAAATACCCAGAGGCCCACTAGTTGCCTTCACGGCTAACATCATCGCCCCAGGCATGACAGACCATCGACGAGACACCAACACCATCGACAAAACATTTTTATCAGGTCAATTTGGTGACACCTTGCCCAGGGGCGATAGTTGCCAACTAGGTACAGGACCTAGAAGGACGTGATCACCCTAACGGGTCCGATCGTGTCGCAGGATCAACCTCTCAACAGCATTGCGGCAATGACATCTTCAGCACCCCTGAAGCGAACATCCAGTGTGCCCACATGCTGTTAAAAACACTCCCTCCATCGGGCCCAGAGAACCCGATGACCCCCGTGCTCGATCAGATGAGAGCACTCCTTGGTGCTGCGCAGGCCCAAACCGCTTGAGTAACCAACTCGACTCCAGGGCGCATCGAGTCGCATGTCGCGACCCTCATACCGCAGCCGCCCAGACTCGAGAACGGCGGCAGCTTCCTCGAGCCACCATACTTCCGGGACGCTCCGACATAACAACTACCCAAAGTGCCCAGAAAATCTCCGAGATCGCATTCCCCACGACCGGCGGAACTTACACCTCGTACTACGTGATCCATGGGAAGAACAAGCCCGTGAAGCTCAAGAGAGAGGAAGTTTTTCCTCAAAGACGTCCAGGTGAGTCCTTCCAACTAGCCAGTCGATCAACGGTCAGAACCAGAAGTCCTCGACCAGAGAGAAGATATCATGTCGGGACCCGAATTTGCAAATTCGGACCCTCTGTGTATTCAGCACTAGTCCAGGAACGCGCTAGTGCACACAGTCTCAACATTGGTAAATATCACAATCATACTCAACGAAATAATAAGGTACTTTAATTAGTTAACCAAGATGGTTGCTCAACCTTAAGCTCAAGTTACAAATATACGCCATGCAGGGCAAAACTTATTAAAAGGGAAATAACAGCAACGGAAAATAAGATAACTTCGTGGCGCCATCCAGTATACCATAGGCAACTGACTGGGCTCGCTCCCTAGTTAGACGGCTCCTCCTGGAGTTCCTCCTCCAAAGCTGGTGTAGACTCTTCTTCAACTGATGTTGTATTGTGGCAAGGGTGAGTACTTGGTACTCAGCAAGTCATGTACAGAATGCAAACTAATATACTACATGCATGGCTTAGTACAAAGGAGTAGCTCATGGTATAATTGCAGTAAAACAGCATTTGACAAGTAACATAAGTCGATTCAAAAGCAGTAAAAATGAGTATAAGATCAATTACTTTTCCAGGAGTTAAATAAACAACTTTCCCATTCCTAATCCACATTCCATCAACGTCATTATTAAGCCAAACCAAACCTTTCAAGTCCAAGTTATTTTCAACAAAGTCTAACCCTTGACTATAATTCCCGAGCAATGTCCAATACCGTGGACACGGCTATTCGAATAGATTTTACACTCTGCAGAGGTTATGCACTTTACCCACAAGATACAGCCAAACACCACAAAGGCGAGTGTCCGTAACAAAGTCTTTCGGAAACTTCTAACAGCACAAGTGGGCCTCCCCGGTTATTGCACACTAACCCTTCCCTTAGCGTAGGAGAAGTTTTGGCCAATCAACCGTTAGATGGGTACCTGGCCACAACCCCGGTACGCTCCCCCGTACAACTACACAAAAGGTATAGTTGACACCTCGAGGTCCCACAGGTACGTTATTAGTAACTTAATCAACTAGGTCCATCCCATTACAGACATGTGGTTGCACGTTTGACTCAGTTCAAAGGCTTGCAAGGTTAAGTCCTTAGGGTGACCAGGGCAAGTCTTCCCGAAGAACCAAATCAACGTTCCCGGTGCCACAACAGGCCCACCCGATCATTCTTGCCACATGCCCCGGTCGAAAAAAACTAGTTATCACACCCCAGTTGTTTACCACGCACCACGTGCCATTAATATCATCATCAATAACACATGACACTTCTCAAAAACAAGTTCCATATCTCATTAAGTCAATGTTATCATGTAATTGGCAAAAACATGTTACGTGGCAAGGCTAAGCATACTACATCGGTCTAATTACCCATGTTGGCAATTTAATAATGTCCAACTAGTAATCCACAACTAGGGTGACAAGGGGTCATGGAAAATAATTAATAATTAAGGTGTCATAGTGCAAGGTTGGCATTTAGCTAATTTCACCAAAATTTATTAAAGCATTTTCTAATTAAACAAGCATGCAATAAATTAAATCAAAATAATTTCAAAATGGGATCAACATGGTCAAAGCACAACTTGCCTTCAAAGAGTACTTGTTCTTGGTCCTGAGCTGGCTCCTGGGTTAATACTTCACCTTCGAAGCCTTCGGGCACTTCAACGTCTACTTGTAACGCGTGCAAATATCAAACAATAAATAAAACAGTACACATGAGTGTTTAAAAGTTCAAATAAACTTCATAAACAGAGAGAGCACATTTTTATAAATTTTTAGAAACTGGAATCGTCCGAATCGGAGCTAAAATGCAAAAGTTATAATCGTTTAAAGTTTAACGAAAACATTAATTAAATATAAACAGAGAAATATTCATAATAAAAAATTAATTAAAATTCATATTTGAGTAGGTCTCATTTTTATGAAAATTTAGAAATTTGAATCACCCAAATCGGAGTTGAAACGCAAAAGTTATAAGCGTTTGAAGTTTGAATCCATATTTAAAATCAATAAACCGAATTAAATAAATAATTTCATTTTCGGAAAATGATTTATTGCGTCAGCACGACACGTGGACCAATCAGAGGCCGCCACGTCACCTCGGGTCCATGGACCCGGCGCACGGTTCGGCTTGATCCACCGTTGACCCGGTCCACGGCACGTGTGCCTTTGACAGGTGGGCCCCTCGGGAGACGTCAGCGCACGGCTCGGCCGAGGGCTCTGACAGCTGGGCCCCACCGTGACGTCAGCATAACGTCAAGGGTGACTTCATGGTTCGGTTCGGTGGTCACTAACACGTGGGTCCCACGCTGACGTCACGTGCTGAAGTCAGCGGCGACCGCGGTTGACCGCGCGGACCGCGACGGTCCAAGTAATGGACACACGGCATGATCTGGGCTGTTGATTTGAATATCAACGGTCCAGATCATATCCAACCTCATGCGTTGGAAACTACTCGGTTGATCTGGACCGTTCGATCTTGATCGGACGGTCAAGATCCGATCTAAAGCTACAACGCGGTTTAACTCACGATCTAGATCTAATGGCTGAGATCTATCCAAGCACGGTGCAGTTACGGCTACGTGGCACGATCTAAACCATTGGATCTAGATCCAACGGTTGAAAACATATCTAAAAACTAAAACGTGAGAATTTACCCGAGGATGACGTGGACGAATCTGAGCCCTCGGATCTTGATCGGACGGTGGAGAGAGCTCGAGGACGGCGATGGCTTCGCGGCGGAGCTGATTCGCCGGAGACGAAGACAACGACACGCCCGACGGCGTTTGGGTGCGATTCCAGCGAAGTGAACGGTACCTCCTAACGCGTCTTGTCCTTGCGGTTCCGAATCTGGGCATCAACATGGCGGAGAACGGCGGACGACGGCGAAAACGACGGAGAACCGCGGCGGAACCCTAAATCCACTATGGCGAGCGATTGCGGCGCAACCACGGCGGCTTGAGCTCGGTGAGTTAGGGCTACGGGTGCGCACAGAAACGGGCTACACGACAGGGGTGGCAGCGCATTAAATAGGCCCCTCGGCGTCTGTGAAAACCGCGGAAACCAAGGTCCACACGGCTGCGGTGGCGGAATTCGAAATGGATTCGGATTGGGCGACGTGGCTCAACGGCAGCCGTTGGATCAAAATCCAACGGTCGGGGGTTTGGGCTCGGATCCGTCTCGGTGGTCTGGTTGGCTCGGTCGGAGCCTGACTTGGGCGGCGTTGGCGCGATCGTGGCCGTTGGATCTCGATCCAACGGTCACGCGCGTTAGGGTTAGGGTTGGGTTTGGTGACGTGGTTCGACCGAGATGGCTGGCGCGGTCGAATTAAGTCGGACTCAAGTCGACTTCGGACTCGGATCGATCGGAGGAAACGATAAAACCGGTTTGGTTTTTCCAGCGATTAAATATTCAAATTAATTCCCAGAAATTAATTTAATTCATTAAAAATAGCAAAACGCTCGGAAAAATTCTAGAAAATATTTTGGAACATTTTGGACTCAAATAAAATATTTCCAACAAAATTTTATTTGCAAAATTAAATTCTTTGATTATTTGAAAAGGGAATAAATTCAAATAAATTCCAAATAAATCCCAGAAAATTCCAAAAATTCACAAAAGTGCCAAAATCTTATTTAAATTCATGAAAAGCAAAAATTGGGGTGTTACAAACCTCCCCCCCCCTTAACAGAATCTCATCCCCGAGATTCAGGGCTAAGTAAGGAATAGGTTTGGAAACTCTTTCTTCAAATCCTCCTCGCGCTCCCAAGTTGCTTCACTCTCTACATGGTTGCTCCATTGCACTCTGCAGAAATAGGTTGACTTATTCCTTGTTTCTCGATCCATGGTGTCCAAAACCTTAACGGGATGCTCCTTATAAGTCAGATCCTCTCGCAGCTCTATCGACTCTAATGGTGTCTGCTCATCTGGTACTCGAAGACACTTCTTCAGCTGGGATACGTGGAACACGTCATGTACTCCTGCTAGTGATTGCGGTAATTCCAGCTGGTACACAACTTCCCGTCGGCGACTGAGAACCTTGAATGGTCCAACATATCGCGGCGCGAGTTTTCCTTTGGCATGGAATCTCTTAACTCCCTTGAGTAGCGTAACTCTAAGATACACGAAATCATCTGGTTCAAAACTCAGGTCTCGGCGACGGTTATCTGCGTAGCTTTTCTGTCTTGACTGTGCTATCTTCAGTCTTTCCCGGATCATGGCAATCTGCTCTTCGGCCTCTTGAAGAATATCCGGTCCAAAGACATGGCGTTCACCCGTCTCATTTCAGTTCAACGGGGTTCGATAGGGTCGACCATATAATGCTTCAAAAGGTGACATCTGTAGACTTGCTTGATAACTGTTATTATAGCTGAACTCAGCATACGGCAGACTTTTATCCCAAGAGGTAGCATAAGCCAATGCACATGCTCTTAACATATCCTCCAGTATCTGATTAACTCTTTCAGTCTGTCCATCCGTCTTTGGATGATAAGTTGTACTGAAGTTCAAACGGGTCCCCATTGCTTCATGCAGCTTATTCCAGAATCTCGAGGTAAACTGGGTACCTCTGTCCGATACAATCTTCTTCAGCACTTCGTGCAAACAGACGATCCTGGTCATGTATAACTCAGCTAACTTATCTCCCAAATAGGTGGTCTTCACGGGGATAAAGTGAGCGACCTTAGTCAAGCGATCCACTATGACCCATATGGAGTCATATCCTCCTTGAGTCTTGGGTAAACCGGTAATGAAGTCTATTCCGATTTCCTCCCATTTCCACTTAGGTATCCTTAACGGCTGTAGCAACACTGCTGGTCTCTGATGCATTGCCTTGACTCTCTGACATATGTCGCACAGCGCAACATGCTCGGCAACTTCACACTTCATGCTCGGCCACCAGAATCTTTCCTTCAAATCCTGGTACATCTCGGCACTTCCCGGATGAATTGAATACTTGGAGTCATGGGCTTCCTCTAGGATCAACTGCTTCAGCTCCTTCTTGTTTGGCACACAAATTCGATCCTCCATCCACAACGTGCCTTGCTCATCCAGCTTGAAGTCTTTTGCCTTGCCTTCATCCATCTTGGACTTAATCCTGCGGATCTTGTCATCATCCTTCTTTCCTTCTCGGATCTGATCCTCCAGGGTAGGCTTCACTTCTAATACGGCCAAGAATCCTTCTGGGACCACTTCAATCTACATTCTTTGGAAATCCTTGCATAGCTCTTCCTGACTCGCGGCTATCAACATGTTTACGGTATGGCTTTTCCGACTCAGAGCATCGGCCACTACGTTGGCCTTTCCAGGATGGTAATGGATTTCGACATTGTAATCTTTGATCAACTCTAACCATCTCCTCTGCCTCATATTCAAGTCCGATTGGGTGAAGATGTACTTGAGACTCTTATGGTTCGTATACACTTCACATTTGTTCCCGATCAAATAGTGGCGCCACAACTTCAAAGCATGCACTACGGCAGCTAACTCTAGGTCATGCGTTGGATAATTCTCCTCATGTGGTCTCAACTGCCTCGATGCATAAGCTTTACCTTTCCGTTTCTGCATCAAAGACACATCCAAGTCCTTGGCGCGATGCATCACAATAAATATCAAAGCTTTGATTAACATCCGGTAGAACTAACACCGGTGTTGATGTCAATCGCCTCTTCAGCTCTTGAAAACCTTTCTCACACTCCGGCGTCCATGCAAACTTCTTCTCCTTTTTCAATAATTGCGAGAGAGGTCTCGCAATCATCGAAAAGCCTTCGATGAAACGACGGTAGTAACCTGCCATACCCAGGAAACTACGAATCTGGGTCACGGTCTTCGGCTGCTCCCAGTGTAGCACAGCTTCTACCTTGCTTGGATCAACGGTGACTCCTTCTGCGGTCATTACATGTCCGAGGAACTCCACCTTGTCCTTCAAGAAGTCATACTTGCTGAACTTAGCGAAGAGTTGTTGTTCCCTCAGCTTTTCCAAAACTCGCCTCAAGTGCTCTGCATGTTCATCCTTTGTCTTTGAGTAGACTAAGATATCATCTATGAACACAACAACAAACTTGTCCAAATATTCCATGAACACCTTATTCATCATATTCATGAAATATGCTGGCGCATTCGTCAGGCCGAAGGACATAACTGTAAACTCGTAATGTCCGTATCTGGATGAAAACGCGGTCTTCGGGATATCCTCTGATCGGATCTTCAACTGGTGGTATCCCAATCTCAGATCAATCTTGGAGAAGACTCCGGCTCCTTTCAGCTGATCAAATAGATCATCGATCCTAGGTAGCGGGTACTTATTCTTCACGGTGACTTCGTTAAGTGCACGGTAGTCGATGCACATCCTGAAGCTCCCGTCCTTCTTTTTGATGAACAGAACTGGCGCTCCCCACGGCGACGAACTTGGTCTGATGAATCCCTTCTCCATCAGTTCTTCAAGCTGCTTCTTCATTTCTACCAATTCTTCGGTGGACATCCGATAGGGTCTCTTTGCTATCGGTGCTGTACCAGGTACAAGCTCTATCACAAACTCTATGTCTCTGTTTGGAGGCATACCAGGCAGATCTTCAGGAAAGACATCCGGATACTCGTTCACCACTGAGACATCCTCTATGCTGATTGCCTTGGTGCTGTTAACCATCAACTGTCCATCTCTAACGGCGGTGGCTTGAAATTCCACTTTTCTTCCACACGGGCTCTCAACTGAGATAATCCTTCATCCACAATCCAGCACAGCCTTGTGCTTGAATAACCAATCCATTCCCAAAATAACATCTAAGGTCTGGGTTTCCAGTATAATAAGGTTCGCTAGGAATTCTACCCCATCTATTAATATTCTCACCCTAGAACATCCTACTTTAGTTCGGAGTTCAGAACCAGGGGTTTGAACTAAAAGCATGCATTTAAGTCTTGCAATCTCCAAATCATTTTTAGCAGCAAAGCCTTGAGAAACAAACGAATGCGAAGCTCCAGAGTCAATCAAAACTGTTGCAGGTACTGAGTTGACAAGTAACTTACCCAGCACGACGTCCGTGGTATTCTGGAGTGCCTCTACAGTGACATGGTTGACTCGACCTCTCACCACGGTTTGGGGCGTGGCTCCCGGTTGGGCTGTCCCGCGGTTTCCTCCGGGTGCAGGCGTCCTGGCTGGTGTGCATCCCAGATTGAAGCGGACCGGGGTCACTCCTGCTGTCTTCTTGGGGCAACTGTTGGAGAAGTGCCCTGGCTCGTTACATGTGTAGCAGCGTCTCACTGTCCCCTGTTGACTTCCTGAGGCGGCGATTCTGGCTGGAGCTGGGGTCTGATAATTCTGGTTGACGGGTCTTGATGCTAGTGATGGTGTCCTTGTTGCATTCTGCGGCTGGAATCTGAAAAACTGATTTGGAGCAACCCTCAAGCGTTGTTGCGCTCCCTGACGAGATCCCTGTTGTTGCATCCTTCGCTTCCGGTTCTCATCCAGTTCCTTGCGCTTATCTTCCAGAATGAGCGCCTTGTTCACAAGTTCCTGGAAATCTGGAAAGGTGTGGGAGATCAGTCCCACCTGCAGTCCTGAGTTAAGTCCCTTCATAAAGCGAGACTGTCTGGCCTTATCTGTCGCTACGTCTTCAGGTGCGTAACGTGCAAGCTGTGTGAACTTGTTCAGGTATTCGGCCACCGGCTGATTACCTTGCTTCAGTGCTCTAAACTCTTCCTTCTTGAGGTCCATAATTCCCTCAGGCACGTGATACTGACGAAATGCGGCTGTAAACTCCTCCCAAGTGATGTCCTGAGGGTTCTCCCGGGTGGCGCAGAAGTTCTCCCACCATTCAGCGGCAGTCCCTTCCAACTGATGAGAAGCGTAGAGTATCTTCTCATTTCCTATGCATTGGGCAATGTGTAGCTTCCTTTCAATTGACCTTAACCAGTCATCGGCCTCCAAAGGATTGGCATTTCCAGAAAAAGTGGGCGGATGAGTCCTCATAAACTCTGACAGACTTGAATTCTGGCATTGTCCCTGATTGACTTGATTATTCTGATTAGCACTGGTGTGGGCAGTAATCTGTTGCATCTGCTGCATTATTGCATCCATCAACTGGGTCTGTGTGGCAAGAAAAGCCCCAAAATTTTGCATGTCAACTAGCGGTGCTGGCTGGGGTGTAGGTGCTCCATCATTGGGGTTCCCAGCTGGGCGAGAACCATTTCCATTGCCTCCAAGGTTCCCACGGGTATTCACCATCTGTCGATTGTTCCAAGGTTTAGAGATAAGGGGGAAACAGGAATAGTCGAGTAATGGGGAAACTATGCAGGGCGAAAGGTGTAACTCAAAATCCAACTTTATTATTTAATAATAATACTTGGTATGGTTGCTCACAATGCCTAAGGGCCTTGCAACACATACTGCACACTCAGCAAGCAATGAAAATCCAAATCGACTCACGCTAGAATCTAACGCCTCTAAGGGTGACTCTTATTCTATAACGCGACTCGATGAAGGAGTCTCAACTTCAACGCCTACGCTCACTCGTCGAGAAAACCTCCACTGCCTCCTCGGGGCGGGTGCGGCGGCATAGGCGCGAAACAATCGCCATGCCATGCAACTGCAGTTGTGGTTGACGACGCGGCGTCCTCTGGCTCTGGATCTGGCTGTTTCTGTGGCTGTGGCGCGGGTGTAGGTAGCGCCTCTTCTGGGTCCTCCTCTGGCTCTGGGCGTCTAACTCCAACACTGGATCGGGGCCCTGTCCATATAGTGTGGTCTCTAGCTCTACGATCCTTTCCGCAGCATAGGCGACGTACTCACGAGCATTCTCTAAATGCTTCTTTTCTTCCTCAACCCGTTCGCGAGCCTTCATCAACTCCTGAACTGTGTCACCAATAAGCTCCTCCTAGGCGGCGACGAATCTGGCTAAGTGAGTGACGGTAGCATCCTCATCTTCTATCGGCTTCCGCTGAGCTCTGTTGTCTCGACGTGGGTGGTGACGGAATACTGTGCCTTCCAGCTCCCTGGAGTAGGTTCGAGCGATCTGCTGCATTGCTCGACGCGACACCTCCTGGATCCCTATCTCAAAGGTAGACCTCCTGGCGGTGAAGTGGAAAGGGCGGCTGAACTTCATCTTTTCTCGATCATACACCGTGATCCTGACGTCCCATCCTATGACCAGTCCTACCTGCACGAGTGTAGTCCCTCGGTAGAGCGGTCTCTCAAAACCTCCAAGAAACTGAAGCATACGCCACAACTCGACAGCGTAGCCACCTTCACGCTCGGCGTAGTTGTTCTTCATCATCATCTGTCAAAAGACACTCGCTAATGCAACAAGGGGTATGAAAAAGAAAGAAAGGGATAAGTCGAGAATTCATTCATTATCTTGACAAATTTTATCGTTAGAAAATAGGTTTTATCCTTACTACGACCAATCTAACTATGGGTGAGCCTACAGTCAGTATGGCTCTGATACCACCTCTGTCGGGACCCGAATTTGCAAATCCGGACCCTCTGTGTATTCGGCACTAGTCGAGGAACGCGCTAGTGCACATAGTCTCAACATTGGTAAATATCACAATCATACTCAACGAAATAATAAGGTACTTTAATTAGTTAACCAAGCTGGTTGCTCGACCTTAAGGTCAAGTTACAAATATACGCCACGCAGGGAAAAACTTATTAAAAGGGAAATAACAGCAGCGGAAAATAAGATAACTTCGTGGCGCCATCCAGTATACCACAGGCAACTGACTGGGCTCGCTCCCTAGTTAGACGGCTCCTGCTGGAGTTCCTCTTCCAAAGCTGGTGTAGACTCTTCTTCAACTGATGTTGTATTGTGGCAAGGGTGAGTACTTGGTACTCAGCAAGTCATGTACAGAATGCAAACTAATATACTACATGCATGGCTTAGTACAAAGGAGTAGCTCATGGTATAATTGCTGTAAAACAGCATTTGACAAGTAACATAAGTACATTCAAAAGCAGTAAAAATGAGTATAAGATCAATAACTTTTCCATGAGTTCAATAAACAACTTTCCCATTCCTAATCCACATTTCCATCAACGTCATTATTAAGCCAAACCAAACCTTTCAAGTCCAAGTTATTTTCAACAAAGTCTAACCCTTGACTGTAATTCCCGAGCAATGTCCAATACCTCGGACACGGCTATTCGAATAGATTTTACACTCTACAGAGGTTATGCAATTTACCCACAAGATACAGCCAAACATCACAAAGGCGAGTGTCCGTAACAAAGTCTTTCGAAAACTTCTAACAGCACAAGTGGGCCTCCCCGGTTATTGCACACTAACCCTTCCCTTAGCGTAGGCGAAGTTTAGGCCAATCAACCATTAGATGGGTACCTGGCCGCAGCCCCGGTACGCTCCCCCGTACAACTACACAAAAGGTATAGTTGACACCCCGAGGTCCCACAGGTACGTTATTAGCAACTTAATCAACTAGGTCCGTCCCATTACAGACATGTGATTGCACGTTTGACTCAGTTCAAAGGCTTGCAAGGTTAAGTCCTTAGGGTGACCAGGGCAAGTCTTCCCGAAGAACCAAATCAACGTTCCCGGTGCCACAACAGGCCCACCCGATCATTCTTACCACATGCCCCGGTCGAAAACTAGTTATCACACCCCCAGTTGTTTACCACGCACCACGTGCCATTAATATCATCATCAATAACACATGACACTTCTCAAAAACAAGTTCCATATCTCATTAAGTCAATTTTATCATGTAATTGGCAAAAACATGTTACGTGACAAGGCTAAGCATACTACATCGGTCTAATTACCCATGTTGGCAATTTAATAATGTCCAACTAGTAATCCACGACTAGGGTGACAAGGGGTCATGGCACATAATTAATAATCAAGTTATCATAGTGTAAGGTTGGCATTTAGCTAATTTCCTCAAAATTTATTAAAGGATTTTCTAATTAAACTAGCATGCAATAAATTAAATCAAAATAATTTCAAAATGGGATCAACATGGTCAAAGCACAACTTGCCTTCAAAGAGTACTTGTTCTTGGTCCTGAGCTGGCTCCTGGGTTAATACTTCACCTTCGAAGCCTTCGGGCACTTCAACGTCTACTCGTAACGCGTGCAAATATCAAACAATAAATAAAATAGTACACAAGAGTGTTTAAAAGTTCAAATAAACATAATATACAGAGAGAGCATATTTTTATAAATTTTTAGAAACTGGAATCATCTGAATCGGAGTTAAAATGCAAAAGTTATAATCGTTTAATGTTTAATGAAAACATTAATTAAATATAAACAGAGAAATATTCATATTCAAAAATTAATTAAAATTCATATTTGAGTAGGTCTCATTTTTATGAAAATTTAGAAATTTGAATCACCCAAATCGGAGTTGAAACGCAAAAGTTATAAGCGTTTGAAGTTTGAATCCATATTTAAAATCAATAAACCGAATTAAATAAATAATTTCATTTTCGGAAAATGATTTATTGTGTCTGCACGACATGTGGACCAATCAGTGGCCGCCACCTTGCCTCGGGTCCATGGACCCGGCGCACGGTTCGGCTCGGTCCACCGTGGACCCGGTCCACGGCACGTGTGCCTCTGACAGGTGGGCCCCTCGGGTGACGTCAGCGCTGACGTCAGCGCACGGCTCGGCCGAGGGCTCTGACAGCTGGGCCCCACCGTGACGTCAGCATGACGTCATGGGTGACGTCATGGTGCGGTTCGGCGGTCACTGACGCGCGGGTCCCACGCTGATGTCATGTCTTGGCGACGTCGGCGGCATGGTGACAGCGGCCGACCGCTGACGGTCCAGAAATCGACACGCAGCGACGCGATCTGGGCCGTTGATTTGAAAATCAATGGTCCAGATCAGATACAACCTCACACGTTGGAAACTACTCGGTTGATCTGGACTGTTCGATCTTGATCAGACGGTCAAGATCCGATCTAAAGCTACAACGTGGTTTAACTTTAGCCGTACGATCTAGATCTAACGGCTGAGATCTATCCAAGCATGGTGCAGTTACGGCTACGTGGCACGATCTAAACCGTTGGATCTAGATCCAACGGTTGAAAACAGATCTAAAAACTAAAACGTCAGAACTTACCCGAGGATGACGTGGACGAATCTGAGCCCTCGGATCTTGATCGGACGGTGGAGAGAGCTCGAGGACGGCGATGGCTTCGCGGCGGAGCTGGTTTGCCGGAGACGAAGACGACGACATGCCCGACGGCGTTTGGGTGCGATTCCGGCGAAGTGAATGGTACCTCCCGATGCGTCTTGTCCTTGCGGTTCCGAATCACGGCGGAGAACGGCTGACGGCGGCGGAAACGACGGAGAACCGCGACGGAACCCTAAATCCACTACGGCGAGCGATTGCGGAGCAACCACGGCGGCTTGAGCTCGGTGAGTTAGGGCTACGGGTGCGCACGGAAATGGGCTACACGACAGGGGTGGCGGCGCATTAAAGAGGCCCCTCGGCATCCGTGAAAACCGCGGAAACCAAGGTCCACACGGCTGCGGTGGCGGAATCCGAAATGGATTCGGATTGGGCGACGTGGCTCAACGGTAGCCGTTGGATCAAAATCCAATGGTCGGTGGTTTGGGCTCGGGTCCGGCTCGGAGGTTTGGTTGACTCGGTCGGAGCCTGGCTTGGGCGGCGTTGGCGCGATCGTGGCCGTTGGATCTCGATCCAACGGTCACGCGCGTTAAGGTTAGGGTTGGGTTTGGTGACGTGGTTCGACCGAGACGGCTGGCGTGGTCGGGTCCGGGTCGGACTCAAGTCTGACTCGGACTCGGATCCGGTCGGATCAACAGTAAAACCCGGTTTGGTTTTTCCAGCGATTAAATATTCAAATTAATTCCGAGAAATTCATTTAATTCATTAAAATTAGCAAAACGCTTTGAAAAATTCCAAAAAAATTGTAGAAAATATTTTGGAACATTTTGGACTCAAATAAAATATTTCCAACAAAATTTTATTTGCAAAATTAAATTCTTTGATTATTTGAAAAGGGAATAAATTCAAATAAATTCCAAATAAATCCCAGAAAATTCCAAAAATTCACAAAAGTGCCAAATCTTATTTAAATTCATGAAAAGCAAAAATTGGGGTGTTACATATCACCAACGGCAGACTTTGCCCGATGATATCGACGAAGGGTGCCAAGCTTTTGCTCCCGAGCTCCAAGCCGTCAGATGGTCGGACAAGTTCAAGCCAGGGCCTGTCAAAAAGGCTAACGAAGATGAGCCCGAGTATCATGAAGCTGAACACAAGGCGGCCCATATCTTCGGAGGATCTACCACGTACGAGTCCAAACGACAGTACAAGGCAGTTGAAGGAGAGGATAGTCTGATAACCCCATCTTTTCCTTAGTTCCTCAAATGGTCGGAGGCACCAGTCACCTTCAACAAGCGAGATCACCCAGCTGTGATCCCCAAACCTGGTCGATACCCTGTAGTGGTCGGGCCCACCATACTTAATATCTGAGTGGCACGAGCCCTGGTCGATGGAGGAAGTTCTTTGAACCTCATCTTCGCCAAAACATTGGATAAGATGGGTGTTTCCCGAACAAAGATTAAAGTCGGAGCAGAGCCTTTTCATGGCATAACTCCGCACTCATTGTCAATACCGCTTGGGCAGATAGAGCTACCAGTCACGTTTGGCACACAAAAAAAATTTTGTACCGAAGAGCTCCTCTTTGACGTCGCGGACTTTGAAACCGCGTACAACGTGATCTTGTGTCGCCCCATGCTGGCAAAATTCATGGCAGTAGTACATTACGCTTACCAAATCATAAAAATGCCAACGCCCAAGGGGATCCTCACCATAAAAGGTGACGCACGCTCTGCAGTAAGGTGCGACAAGAAGAGCTTAGAGATGGTCGAAGTGGTTTGCCCCAACAACCCTGTCGGTCCGGACAAGCGCTAGAAGCACCAGAGCACCACCAGTGCTCCATCGATCAACTAGATCGACAACGAGCCCAGCAGAAAAGATGGCGGGTAAATCAAGGCCGTTCCTTTGGACGCGTTAGAGCCTTCCAAGACGGTCAAGATGCGCGCCAACCATAGCCCCAAATAGGAACTCGAGCTCGTCAACTTCCTCCAGGGAAACCGCAACGTCTTTGGCTGGCAACCGTCCGGCATGCCTGGAGTCCCCAGGGACGTGATTGAGCATCGACTGGTAGTGGACCATAGTATCAAGCCGGTGGTCCAAAAGCAACGCCGCTTCATAGAAGACCGAAAGCAGGCCATACAGGAGGAGATCGGCAAGCTCCTAAAAGCTGGCTTCATCCGGGAAGTTCGGCATCCTACGTGGCTGGCTAACCCAGTCCTCGTCAAGAAACCCAACGGCAAGTGGAGGATGTGCGTCGACTACATTGACCTCAATAAAGCATGTCCCAAGGATCCTTTTCCCCTCCCCCACATCGATCAGATTGTAGACTCGACGGCGGGCTGTGAATTGTTAAGTTTCCCAGATGCCTATTCGGGGTATCACCAAATTAGCATGTCCACAGAAGATGAGGAGAAGACCTATTTTATCACCCCATTGGGTGTTTTCTGTTATGTAAAAATGCCCTTCGGGCTTAAATGTGCTGGGGCTACATATCAGCGATGTATACAAAATTGTTTGAAATCCCAGATCGGGCGCAATGTTGAAGCTTACGTCGACGACATTGTAGTCAAGTCTAGAACCAAAAATTCACTAGTAGAAGACCTCCGAGAAACATTTGACAATCTCAGAAAGTATCGAATGATGCTAAATCCCGAAAAGTGCACATTCGGTGTCCCGTCCGAAAAAATTCTCAGGTTCCTGGTATCTAGTCGAGGCCAACCCGCGCAAGATCAAGGCCATCGACCAGATGCGCTCGCCGCGGACACTAAGAGAGGTGAAAAAGCTCACAAGATGCATTGCGGCTCTCAGCCGGTTCATCTCTCGAATGGGCGAACGAGGGCTCCCTTTCATTCAATTGCTCAAAAAATAGGAAAAGTTCGAGTGGACTAAAGAGGCCGAGGAAGCATTCCAAGAGCTAAAAAGGTACTTATCCTCTCCCTCTGTTTCGGTATCCCCTAACGAAGGAGAAGATCTTTTCTTGTATGTTGCAGGAACTCCCCAAGCAGTAAGCATTGTCTTAGTAGTCGAGCGGGATGACCTCGACAAAAAGATGAAAGTACATAAGCCAGTCTACTATGTGAGCGAAGTCTTGCACGACGCAAAACTTTGATATCCCCAGATCCAGAAGATGCTTTATGCAGTCTTGATGACGTCCAGAAAGTTCCGGCACTACTTCCAGGCGCACAAAATCACCGTGATGATGACTTTTCCACTCAAGGAAGTGATCCGAAATCGGGAAGCCACTAGACGAGTAGGCCAATGGGGCGTCGAGCTCAATGAATTCAGGGCCGACTTCGCCCCAAGAACCAGCATCAAATCATGAATCCTAGTGGACTTCATGGCAAAATGGACGCACGTCGAGGAGAAGAAGCCCGAGACCTCCGACGACTACTGGACGATGTTCTTTGATGGCTCACTCAACCTGTCAGGCGTAGGCTCCGGCATTTTGTTCAAATCTCCAATAGGTGAGGAACTTAGGTATGTCATCCAACTCGATTTTCAAGCTTTGAATAACATTGCAAAATATGAGGGATTGATCAAAAGGCTTCGGATAGCCGCTTCGCTTGGGGTAAAATGACTACTTGTGAAAGGGGACTCACAGCTAGCTGTAAACCAAGTGTAAAAAGATTACCAGTGTGTGGATGACAATATGGAAGCATACCTAAATGAGGTTCACAAGCTAGAGTATAAGTTCTAAGGCTTGGAAGTAAAACACATCCGACGGGGTGATAACTCCATAGTCGATGAACTTGCCAGGCTTGCTTTGTCCCGATCACCTGCTCCATTAGGGGTCTTCGTAGAGAAGCTCCTCAAACCTTCTATCTCCCCCAAACAGGAGACGGAAGCCGCCCAACTCGACCAACAGCCTGGTCGAGTCAGCGAGGCGGAACCCGTAGACACGGAAGCTGCACTACTCGAACGCGAGCCGACTTGGATGACCCCGTTCCAAGCCTATCTCGAAGGTCGAGAGGTCCCTGACGATGATGCCTCAACTGAGAAAATTGCCCGTAAGTCCATGCTGTACACATTGGTAAATGGCAAGCTCTACCGAAAGGGGAGCAATGGAATCTTAATGAAGTGCATCACTCAGGAAGAGGGCAATAAAATATTGCTTGATATCCATGGAGGCTTCTGTGGCAACCATGCATCCTATCGCACCCTAGTCGGAAAAGCCTTCCGGCAAGGGTTCTATTGGCCAACTGCCCTCCAGGATGTTTGTGAGCTGGTGAAAAAGTGCGAAAGCTGCCAATTTTTTTACAAGCAAACCACCATACCAGCCCAGGAACTGCAAACTAATCCTCTATATTGGCCTTTCTCCGCCTGGGGCTTGGACATCTTGGGACCTTTCCCTAGAGGCCAAGGAGGTTACAAATTCCTATTCGTGGTCATCGACACATTCACTAAATGGATCAAAGCTGAACCCGTCAGGAACATCACCTCAGAAGTAGCCAGGAAATTCATGAGGAGCATAGTTACCCAATTTGGCATCCTGAATCGAGTAATAACATATAACGGTTCCCAATTCATGAGCAATGCCTTTATGGTCTTTTGCGAAGAACTAGGGATAAAACTCTGTTTTGCTTTAGTTGCTCATCCTCGGAGTAACGGCCAGGTCGAAAGAGCCAATGGTCTCGTCCTGCAGGGACTCAAAACCCGCGTGTTCGATAGGCTCAAGGCCTATTCAACTCGATGGGCAAAGGAGCTACCCTCAGTGCTATGGCTATTCGAACTTTGGCTAGTTGGGCCACCGGTGAAACGCCATTTTTCTTGGTCTACGGAGCCGAAGCCATGCTCCCAATCGAGTTAACGCACGGGTCGCCTAGAGTGGAGAACTACTCGAAAAAGGAACAAGAGCATGCACACGCGGATGATGTAAATCTACTCGAAGAATATCGAGACCAAGCTGCCCTTCGAGCGGCCAAGCACCAGCAAGCATTACGAAGGTATCATAGTCAAAGGATCCGTGAAAGAGTACTCGCTACAGGGGATCTTGTACTATGAAAGGTTAAGAAGCATGATAATCATAACAAGCTATCACTAAATGGGAAGGTCCCTATCGGGTCATATAAACAACTCGACCCGGATCCGTACAACTATCTACCCTCGATGGAATAGCGTTAGGCAATTTTTGGAACATAGATCAGCTTAGAAAGTTTCATACGTAAACTCAGTATGAGGCATATGACAGGTGAACCCCTTCATTTTCATAATTTAATTTACATTAACAAAATATTTTTCCTAAGTACAACAAGATGCCCTACAAGCTCTTGCTCCGATTTGGGTCATCGTCATGCTTGTCCTTCGCCCACGGGGACTCGAAGGAGGACGAGATCATCCCCGGGATCTTCCTCCGCTTTTGGGAGGGGCTAGCGAAAACTCGGTCATGTGCGGAGGACGAGAACGGCAGCTTGATCGGCCCAGGCCTTGAGGCGCCGGTGGACTCCAAGCTGCTAGCAGGGAAGGAACTGTGTCACCCTCCCGAGCATCGCCCCTATCCCTCAGTCCGTCGGCGATAGCCGCAGTGCCCTCCCACTGCACGAGAGAAAATGGCCCCGGGTGAGGGGCAGCGTCAAGCCTCCTCCTCTTCTCCGGCGGCTTTGCGGTGCTTACGCTCAAGTCCCAACCCGATGCCAACATCAGGTCGTGACCCGGGGGCTACATTGCGCATTTTTGCGGTGCTAACACTCAAGTCTCCACCCGATGCCAACATCAGGTCGAGACCCGGGGGCTACATCGCGCGCTTTTGATACTTATACTCAAGTCCTGACCCGATGCCAACATCAGGTCAAGACCTGGGGGCTATATCACGTGTTTTTGCGGGGCTTACGCTCAAGTCTCGACCCGATGCCAACATCAAGTCGAGACCTGGGGCTACATCGTGCATTTTTGACACTTATGCTCAAGTCCCGACCCGATGCATCCATCAGGTCAATACTCGGGGGCTATGTCACAAGAGATCAGGACAACAAATCAAGAAAAGTCCGTAATGTCCAGGTAAGCACAAATTTTTCATCAATTATCAAAACATAAAATATTACATTGCAGGTAACTACTATTGTTGTTCGGAGTCGGCACCCAGTGGTGGCAGCGAGGGATCTCCGGCATGGCTTCGTTGAGCCTCCCCTTTATCTCCCTCTGCTCCCACGGCAGTAGCACGGGGAGCATGAGCAAGAGATGAAGCTTCAAGAGAAGCTTCATCCTCTCCCCTCGCGCCATCGGCCCCAGAGTGAAGGATAAGCGCCCGCCTTGTCGACTATGATCTGCAGTGTGCTGGTAACCTCCTCCTCCTCGTATGGAACCGACTCCTCCTCCGCTCGCCGGTCTTCTTCCGACAGCTCCCATGCGAGGGCATCCCAGTCAATCCCACTGTCCACATTGGCAGATGATCTAACATTTCGGAAGAGAGCGAGGAATGCGCGTCGAAAGCCATGAAAACCTCAAGGCTGAAGGTCTTCGCACTAGCGTAACCGAAGCTGGGAAAGGAGGAAGATGAACTAAGCAAAAGCCCTCAACACGAGTCCGGTCTATTTATAGCACCAGGAATGGTTGAGGCGCAATGCTTGGGATATTGAAACACCCGATCGCATTCCACGACAAAAATAAAAGAGCTGCAGATAAAGAGGAGTCATGCAAAAAACGAAGTGTTACCTGGGCAAACTGCCCAAGTCAGCGAGCGGCAGAGATGACGAAAACCACAACAATGCATGGCTCGACCTGGTCGCCCGATCGGCTATATCGCGCATTTTTGCGGTGCTTACGCTCAAGTCCCGACCCGATGCCAACATCAGGTCGAGACCCAGGGGCTACATCGCGCGCTTTCAGTGCTTACGCTCAAGTCCCAACCCGATGCCAACATCAGGTTGAGACCCATGGGCTACATCACACGTTTTTGTGGTGCTTACGCTCAAGTCCCGACCCGATGCCAACATCAGGTCGAGACCAGGGGTAACATCGCGTGCTTTTGGTGCGTATGCTCAAGTCCCAACCCAATGCCAACATCAGGTCGAGACCCGAGGCTACATCGCGCGCTTTTTGTGCTTACGCTCAAGTCCCGACCCGATGCCAACATTAGGTCAAGACCCGAGGGCTACATCGCGCCTTTTCGGTGCTTATGCTCATGTCCCAACCCGATGCGTCCATCAGGTCAAGACTCAGGGGCTACATCGCGCGCTTTTGATGCTTATGCTCAAGTCCCGACCCGATGCATCCATCAGGTCAGGACTCGGGGGCTACATCATAGAATCGCTAAGCTAAGCTCAACCCTCTACTAGATGCAGCCATCGAGTAGAGGGTCGGGGGCTACACTCTAGTGACACCATCAAGGAAATACGAGGACAAAACATTGCAGACAAAACAAAGTTGCAATAATCAGATGCATACATGTCCATTTCAGTTAAAGCCATCAAAGATGGTCGTTCCACAGCAGATAGTTACAATCACTATTCTCTCTTAGAATCGTTACTTCGCTTCGACAAGAAAGAAGACCTTTCAGCAAAGCTCGGTCAAGCATCCCCTTTACTCTCCCTTACTCTTACGGCAGCAATCCTCGGAGCACAGTGAAGAGATGAACTCCCAGAAGTGGAAACTTCACCTTCTCTAGCTCACCCCACGTCAAGCTCCCAAAAGCTGATATTTCACCTTCTCCTCATGCGCTTTATCAGCTCAGGAGCAAGAAGGGGAAGAGGCACCTCGTCTCCAGGATCACGCGCAAGAGATGAATTTCCAAGAAAAAGAACTCTGCCCGGCTCTCCTCGCATGCCCTGAATGGAGAGAAGGGAGGAAGCGCTTCTTTCTCCAAAAGTACGCGCAGGAGATGAAGATTCCATGAGATGGAACTCTACCCAGGTCTCCTTGCGTGCCCCAGAGAGAGAAGGGGAGAATTGCCTTGTGTCCCTCGCCAATAACCCACAGACATTTCCCTCACATGGAACCGTTTCTTTCTCTGCTCGTTGATTTTTCTCCCTTGCCTCCTGGGCGGCAGACATCCCAATCGGTCCCATCTTCCAAGGCGGAAGTAGGAATCCGAATAAGGATAATTGCGACCAGAGGAGCAGGGGCTGGGTGGACTCGAGTCTTTTTCCTTCAAGAGGAAGGAGGAGGATGCGCCGGAAGCCATGGAAACCTTACTTCTCTAGCTAAGCAATAGGGCCCTCGCACCCTAAGCATTGGGAGAATGAGGAAGGGAAGTGAGCTGGAAGAACTTCGTCACAAGTTCCGTCTATTTATAGCACGAGGAACGGATAAGATGAGATGTTTGGAATACCAAAGCGCCCGCTCGCATTCTGTGCTAATTGAGGTAGACGAGGAGACACCAAGTTAATGCAATTCAGACGGTCAGCGTGCCACACGAGAGTACCACTTAGGCCCAACTCTCCACTCGGTGTAGCCGCTATCGAATACTACCCGAACACTCCACTCAAAAGGAGTTGAAAATCGACCTCCAAGGTTATCGAGTCTCGGAGTACAAGAAACCCGATAAAACCTTAAGTAATGTTTTCTTTCTAAAATTTTATTTTCCTCTGGCCTGGCCCTGGGCCTATGGTTCTTTGCCTACATTCATTCGAGCACATACTTAGTACATAAGCAAACCAGACCAAAGCACCGCTGTGTTTAAGCCCGACTACGAGCACAATCTATCTCGCGCGCATACGGGTAACAGATCGTCAGGCATCTAACGCCCTACGGCCAGTGGGAGATGAGGTCTCTAGTCAGCTTCTCACGCGTGGCCTAATGGAGTCGAGTATGCTACGCAGCTTAAGTGAAAGGCGTCGATGAAGGTGTGCAAAAACCATATATTTCGGGTTAGCGCGTAATTTTATCTCTATCCGACACCTCAAGTTTTTACTCCAGGGTGTCTCGACCTAACAAAAGTTTCTAGAAATTATGTAGGTACAAGCTCCAGCGCAGTGACCAAAGGGATAGTTTGGAAAAGTTGTGATAGTGTTAAAGCAAATTTGCACCTAAGATGTGTGACCTTTTCTCATCGATAAGGAGAAAGCAGGACAAAAACACACTAGGCAAGCAAGTGTCTTTCCATTGATAAACATGCAACATTACAAAAAGAAAAAAGGTCAAGCACGTTATGGATCCGGGAGCTTGTCATCCACATCCTCGAATGACATACTCATCATGTCCACTAACGTTGCAGCTAAGCCTCTGAAGGATTCTACGTGGTCAGCGGCTTTGGCCGGTTTGCCCGTGAAACCCTCGTTCAAGCAATGGTAATCAAGGCCCGGATGATGACACTTCACCAGGCCAAGCGCGAATGCAACGGCCTCCCGAGCCGCGTCTGCTGTATATTGGCTAGGGTCCGACTGTGATTGAGCACGCAGGGTCTCCACCTGGGCTTCAACTTGTCCCTTCTCGACCATCGCCTTATCTGCCTCGACACGCGCAACCTCCACCTGGGCTTTGGCTTGTTCCTTCTCGATGACCGCCTTCTCTGCCTCGACGCGGGCCGCCTCTAGTTGAACCCGGAGAGTTGCTAGCTCAGCTCCCACGTCGGAAGCCTCCTGGCGAGCAGTCACGAGCTGCTGACAGGACCGTTCAAAGAAGGTCCCGAGCCCAAGCAAGGTGTCTTTTGCCTCAGGCCAATCCCGGGCAAGCGCTGGAAGCAAGGAGAGGTTTGGGGTCGAAGATGAAGGAGCCAGGGAGGCTGCAGCACTAGTCACGGCGCCAGTGGGAGCAGGAGTTGTTCCTGATAAACCCCGGTCCATCATCCCCCTACAAGATGATTTCAGTAATCAGAGTGACAGAAGAATGCCAAGAAGAGACGACAGGAACCGAGATCTAGGATCGGCCATATCAAAGGCGAAATCCGGCACCTCCCACCACCTCTTGCTTTACTCTTGTCAAAATATAAAAGTAGCGGAAAAGGTTGAGGCTGAGTGTGATGCCCAGGTACACCTCGCAGAGATGCACAAACACGCTCAACATGGTGAATGATTTGGACATCAAATTGAAAAGTTGGACCGAGTAAAAGTCCAGGACGGATAGAAGAAAAGCAGAAGGCAAAAAATTCAAGCCACAGTAAAAGTAAGGTGCAAAGACTCTGATTTCATCTTGATTACTGCGGGTAAGTGCGGCTCACCTACTGACGGATGCCGGTTGATTGGTCGCGATGCGAGGAATAAGGCCCTCCTTCTCCATGTCGGCTAGGCGCTCCTCGGACATGATCGAGGTCTGCCAGCATTTCTTAAGCCCTTCGTCCTCGAACACCGTCTCGCCGGTCTCCACCTCTTTTGATGAGGCGCCGCCTCCTGTAGTTCTCGCGCGAGATCTGGCCACCATTGCAAAGGGGAAAGGTTTTCTTGTGGACAGAGGAGGCAAGGAAAATGGCAGAGAAGACAGAGTTTTTTTGAAAATGCAAGTAACAACCACCTGCTCGAAGAACGAAATATATACAGTTCCCTTAGCTAGTAGTGAGCGGTTCCGTCCCCATCACACGACACTTTTAACGGAGGAGCAGTTGGAAAGCTGAGCGAGCACGCGAAATGTCGTAGCTTTTGTAGACCACAGCATTTAATGCCATGCATATTCCCAACACGGCGATACTTTGAACTGAGTCACAACTCTGTTCAGCATCGAGTTCTCAAGGTCGATATCGAGCAATGGACAGATCTACCGAGAATTCGGAGAAGATGGATGATTGAGCTCTCGACCCGACATCCTCCTACTCTGTAACACCCCAAAATTTTACTTTTCCTAAATTCATGTGTGATTTGGCACTTTGGTGAATTTTTGGAATTTTCTGGAATTTATTTGGATTTATTTGGAATTTATTTGAATTTATTCCATTTTGAAATAATTGAAGAATTTAATTTTGCAAATAAATTTTTGTTGGAAATATTTTATTTGAGTCCAAAATGATCCAAAGTATTTTCGAATTTTTACGGAATTTTTACGAGTCATTTGCTATTTTTAATGAATTAAATGAATTACTAGGAATTATTTTAAATATTAAATCATTGGAAAATCAAACTCGGGTCAAATCTTGTTCATCCGAAGAGCCCGAGTCGGACTCGTGTTCGAGTCCGACTGAGCCACGTGACTCGGCCGAACCCATCCTAACCCTAATCAATCCCAACCGTTGGATCAAGATCCAGCGGCCGAGATCCGCCGACCAGACCGAGCCAGTGTCGGACCGGGACCGGTCGCGCTGCGTCGATCGGGGCCGTTGATCGCGCCACGTGGGCGGCTGCGATGCGTCGTCTCCGCCAGTCCGGCCGGACTCGCCGGTGAGCGCCGGCCGTGGCCGACTAGGTTCCGCCACGAGCACGCCTCCGGGGCTATTTAATGCCGGATCGCACCGAGATCGCCATCCCACGCCCGGTCTCCGAAACCTAGCTCACGCCGCTAGGATCCCCACCGTCTCGCTGCTATTGCTCGCCGGAGTTGGTAAAGCACTCCGCCAGCGATTTCGCCGCTTTCCGCCACCGTCGCCATCCTCGCCGGCGTTGACCCCAGATCCAGATCCCTTGCGTCAAGGCGCACCGTGCCTACCATCCACTTCGCCGGAGAGAGCCTGCGGCTGGCCGTCGGGCGTGTCATAAATCATCGGCTCGGCCGCGCCAGCGCGCCATGCGCCATTGCCGTCGCCGAGCTATCTCGGCCGTCCGATCAAGATCGCCGCGATCGAGATCTTGCCACGTCATCGCGACGGTGAGGTTTCGTTCACGATCTCTAGATCAATCTCAACCATTGGATCTAAATCCAGCAGTCCAGATTAACGCGTTCACCCCAAGCGCGTAACACGAGATCAATGCGGGCGTTGATTTTCAAATCAACGGCCTAGATCTAGCCACGTGGCGAGAAGGCCAACCGCGCGATCGGTAGCGATCGGCGCCAGCGAGGAAGCGTGTCTCGACACGCTGGGCCCGCATGTCGGCCCACCTAAGCGCACCATGGCGTCACGATAGCGTCATGGCGAACCCGCATGTCGATGGCATTTGTCGGTATCTTGTTGGCGTCGGCAATGGCGTCACGATGGACCCGCTGTCGACGACCGTGTCTTTGAGCTCCGCTGACGTCAGCGATGACGTCACCTGAGTGGACCCACATGTCAGTCTCACGTGGAGCCGTGGACCGAGTCCACCGTAGACCCGAGCCAAGCGTGGACCAAGTCCATGGACCGGCTGACGTCAGCCAGCCAATCAGAGGCTGCCACGTGTCCTTGCTGACGCAATAATTAATTTCCGAAAAAGAAAATGATTTATTAATTCGAAATATTGATTCAAATTTAGATTCAAACTTCAAACGCTTATAACTTTTGCGTTTCAACTCCGATTTGAGCGATTCAAATTTCTAAATTTGTATAAAATTGAGATCTACCTAAATATGAATTTTATTTAATTTTTGGACTAAAGTTTTTCTCTGTAATATTATTTAATTGATTATTTAAACTTTAAATAATCATAACTTTTGCGTTTTAACTCCAAATTTGTGATTCCAGTTTCTAAAAATCCAGAAAATTATGTTCTCTCTGTTTATGGATTTTATTTGGAGTTTTGGGATCTTTTGCCTAGTGTTTATTTGTGTATTTGCTATTTGCACGCTTTACTGAGTAGAGCGTTGAAGTCTGGGAAGGATTCGAAGGAGAAGTGTTGACTCAGGATCCAACTCAAGACCAAGAGCAAGTACTTTTTGAAGGCAAGTTGTGCTTTGACCATGTTGATCCTATTTGAAATCTATTTTGATTTAAACTATCGCATGCTAGTTCAATTAGAAAGATACTTTGTTTAAACATGGGGTTAGATAAACACCAATTTCTTTGTATGACACCTTGATTATCTAAGTATGTGCCATGATCCCTTGTCACCCTAGTTGTGGTTTACTAGTTGGACATTATTAAATTGCCAACATGGGTTTAGACCGATTTGTAGTATCTTTGCTTAGACCTGCTACGTGCTCATGACATGATTTTGGACAATCAAATGCTAATATGGACTTAATGATATATTGAACCTGTTTTGGAAAAGTATCATGTGATGTTGACGACGTGGTGCATGGTAATCAGCGGGGTTTGATAAGCGATTTTCGGCCAGGGGCATGTGGCAAGAGTAATCGTGGGCCAGTTGTGGCATTGGGAGTGTTGATTTGGTTTTTCGGGTAGTCTTGCCCTGGTCACTCTAAGGACTTAACCTTGCAAGCCTTTGAAGCGGGTCATACTTGCAACCACATGGCTGGAATGGGGCGGCCCTAGTTGACTAAGTCGCTAAGGACTCACTTGTGGAGCCTCAGGGTGTCGATTACACCGTTTGTGTGATTATGCGGGGGGCGTATCGTGGCTGTGGCCAGGTACCCATCTAACGGTGTGTTGGTCCCATACTTCGCCTTGGCTAAGGGAAGGGATGGTGTAGAAACCTGAGCAGGAGAGGACCACTGTGTTGTTTGAGGCTTAGAAAGGCTTTGTTACGGAACTCGCCTTTGTGGTGTTTATTTGTATCTTGTGGGTAAAGTGCATAACCTCTGCAGAGTGTAGAATCTATTTGAATAAGCCGAGTCCACGATCTTTGGACAATGCTCGGGAATTTGATCCAAGGGTTAGACTTTACGAAAATAACTTGGATTTGAAAAGTTGGGTTGGTTTAACAAAGAAGATGATGGAAATATGGTTTAGGATGGGGAAAATGTTTGTTAAACTTCTTGAAAAGTTATTTATGCTTTACTTATTTCTCTTTGCTTCGAATCTACTTTTATTACTTGTCAAAAGCATTTCTTGCCAATATACCTGAGCTATTCCTTTGTACCAAGCCATGCATATAGTATATTAGCTTGCATTACATGCATGACTTGCTTTGAGTACCAAGTACTCACCCTTGCCTCAACACAATACAGTTGAAGAGGAGATTACGCCAGCTGGGGGAGGATTTCCAAGAAGACCCGTCTACTTAGGGATGCGAGCCCGATCGATTCTTTGTGGTATACTGGATGGCGCCACGAAGTTTATTTGATTTTCATTGCTATTATTTTTCTCTGAATAAGTTTCGCCTTGCAAGGCATATATTTGTAACTCGGCCATAAGGTCGAGTAACCCTTGATTATTTAAATAAAGTACTTTGATAGTATCGTTTGGTATGATTGTGATATATACCGATGTTAAGGCTGTGTGCACTAGCGCGTTCTGGACTAGTGCTGAATACCAGAGGGTCGGATTTGCAAATTCGGGTCCCGGCAGAGGTGGTATCGAGCCAGGTTATTTGTAGGCTCAACCCTAAGTTAGAATGGTCGTAGTGAGGATAAAACCTATTTTCTAAATCTAAAAATTTGTGAAGACAAGAAATGACATCTCGACTTATCCCTTCTCTCTTTTCTTGTCTCTTGCTGAAATTTTCCCTTACCTTGTCACAATTTAAAAATTCCGAGTTCTTACGTAAAGCACTCTTGTGACAGATGGAGGAAGAGTTCAACTCAGTTGATCTGGGAGTTGGTCACGCCGCGGAACTTTAGCATATGCTACAGGACTCTCGGAGATTTTGAGAAGCCCCAATACCAAGTAGAAGTGATCGGACAAGCGGGATTGATCAAGGCTTGTGACGTGAGGATTGAGGTACTGCTAGGAAAAAGGGCCAGGCAATCGCTCGATACACTGACCTTTGCCGGAGATCTACAATGCAGATGGGTATCCAAGAAGTATCACGACGAGCAATGCGGCACATTACGTATCTACGCCAGGAGAATTGGAGAGTACGGTGTTCCGTTACCATCCGCCAGATGATAACCTTCGACCGAAGGAGATTCAGGATGAGGATGCCACGGTTACACGATTGGCACGATTTATTGTCGCCAGGAGGATGTACTAGATAATACAAGCAAGGAGCTACTGAAGGCCCGCAAGGAGATCACGGCAGAGAAGAACAGATGGCGGGAAGCTCAAGAGTATGTGGCACATCTTCTGCGAAGGATTGGCGAGTTGGAGATGACTTTATGCGGACGGACCCAGAGCGATGCGAGCTACACGAGCGAGATCCAGAGGAGTCGATCTCGATGAGGACACCGCTTCTTCGACTACCACAGAGGACACAGCTTGCTGGACATGGCGTCGTTTCGCCTATGCCACAAAGACCGTGCCTGTGCCGTGGAGGTTTTCTCGATGAGTGAGCATAGGTTCTATAGTGAGACTCCTTCGCCGAGTCGCGTCATAGAAGAAAGAGTCACCCTTTAGGCGTTAGACTCGAGTTAGTTCGATTTGGATTTTCATTGTTTGCTAAGTGTGCATTATGTGTTGCAAGGCCCTTAGGCATTGTAAGCAGCCATACCAAGTTATTAATAATAAAGTTGGACCTTAAGTTACCCCTTCGCCGCATAAGTTCCATATTACTTGTCTATTCTTGTTTCCCTCTCATCTCTAAACCTAGAGCAAATCGACAGATGGTGAACACAGTGGAAACTTTGGAAGCAATGGGAGTGGATCTCGCCAATGAGAAAACCCCAATGATGGAGCACCAGCACCACCAGTTGATATGCACGAGTTTTGGAGCCTTTCTTGCTGCGGACTCGGTTGATGCATGCTATGATGCAACAAATGCAGCAAATCCTTGCTCAGGCCACTTTGCTAATCAAGTTAATCGAGGCCACGCCAGAATACAAGGCTGTCGAGAGTTCATGAGAACTCACCCACCCACTTTCTTCCGGGAATGCCAATCCATTGGAGGCCGATGATTGGTTAAGATCAATTGAGAGGAAGCTACACATAGCTCAATGCATAGGGAATGAGAAGGTACTTTACGCTTCTCATCAGTTGGAAGGAACATTGGCCGAATGGTGGGAGAACCAGTACACGCCATGAGAGAACCCCAAGATATCACTTGGGAAGAGTTCACAATGCATTCCGACAATATCACGTGCCTGAAGGAATCATGGACCTTAAGAAGGAGGAGTTCGAGCATCGAAGCAAGGTAATCAGCCAGGTGGTCGACTACTCCGAACAAGTTCACACAGCCTAGCACGCTACGCACTTTTTGAGGATGTAGCGTCAGATATGTACAGTCAGTCTCGTTTTATGAAGGGACTTTAATCGGGATTGCAAGGAGGGTTGTTCACCCACACCTTTCCAGACTTCCCAGAGTTGGTGAATTAGGCGATTCTTCTTGAGGACAAGCGCAAGGAACTGGATGAGAACGAAGCGCGAGGATGCAACAAAGAAGGATCACGTCGAGGAACGCATAGCGGCGCTGAGTTGCACCAAATCAATTCTTGATTCCAACCACGAGAATGCAACAAGGACACCATCCTCAGCACCAAGACCTGCCAATCGAACTATCGGACCCACCCGCTAGAAACGCTTACTCCAGCAGTCGGCAAGGAACAGTGAGACGCCGCTACAATCGCGAACGAGCCAGAGACACTTTGCCAACATTGCCCAAAGAAGACAGCAGAGCGACCCAGTTCGCTTCAATCTAGGAACCACCAGCTAGGACGCCAAAGATCAGGAGCCACACCCTGCAGGCCGTGGTGAGAGGCCGAGTCAACCATGTCACCGCAGATGCACTACAGAATGCTACGGACGTCGTCTTAGGTAAGTTACTTGTTAACTTTCGATACACTGCTTGATTTTGTTCGACTCTGAGCTTCGCATTCGTTTGTTTACGCAAGGCTTTGCTACTAGAAATGACTTGAGAATTGCAAGACTTAAGTGCATGCTTTTAGTTCAAACCCCTGGTTCCGAACTCCGAACGGAAGTAGGATGTTCCGGGGTGAGAATACTAATAGATGGAATAGAGTTCCTAGCAAACCTTATAATTTTGGAGACCCAGACCCTAGACGTTATATTGGGAATGGATTGGTTATCCAAGCACAAGGCTGTATTGGATTGTGGACGAAGGACTATCTCAGTTGAGAGCCCGTGTGGGAAGAAAGTGGAATTTCAAGCCACTGCAGTTAGAGATGGACAGTTGATGGTTAACAGTACCAAGGCAATCAGCATAGAGGATGTCTCAGTAGTGAATGAGTACCCAGATGTCTTTCCCGAAGATCTACAGTATGCCGCTTGAGATAGGGACATAGAGTTTGTAATAGAGCTTATGCAGATGCACAAGACCGATAGCAAAGAGACCCTATCGGATGTCTACCGAGGAGTTGGTAGAGATGAAGAAACAGCTAGAGGAGTTAATGGAGAAAGGATTTATCGGACCGAGTTCGTGCCGTGGGGAGCACCAGTTTTGTTTGTCAAGAAGAAGGACGGGAGTTTCGGGATGTGCATTGACTACCGTGCACTCAATGAAGTCACCGTGAAGAATAAGTATCCGCTACCCAGGATTGATGATTTGTTTGATCGATTAAGAGGAGCCGGAGTTTTCTCCAAGATTGATCTCGAGATCGGGATACCATCGATTGAAGATCCGATCGAGGATATTCAAGACTGCATTCGTCAAGATATGGACATTACGAGTTCTGATTATGTCCTTTGGGCCGATTTAATGCGCCACTTATTTCATGAATATGATGAATAAGGTGTTCATGGAATATTTGGACAAGTTTGTCGTCGTGTTCATAGACGATATCCTAGTCTACTCCAAGACAGAGGATGAACATGCCGAACACTTAAGGCGAGTTTTGGAAAAATTGAGGAACAACAACTTTTCGCCAAGTTCAGCAAGTGTGATTTTTGGAAGGACAAGGTGGAGTTTCTTGGACATGTAATGGCAGAGGGAGTCGCCAGTAGATCCAAGCAAAGTAGAAGGCTGTGTTACATTGGGAGCAGCCGAAGACTGTGACCAGTTGAGTTTCCTTGGAATGGCAGGATACTACCGCCGTTTCATCGAAGGCTTTTCGACAATCGCGAAACCTCTTACGCAATTGCTGAAGAAGGAAAAGAAGTTTGCATGGACGCCGGAATGTGAGAAAGGATTTCAGGAGCTGAAGAAGCAATTGACATCAGCACCGGTGTTAGTTCTCAGGATGTTGCTCAAAGCTTCGACATTTATTGTGACTTGTCGCGCCAAGGACTCGGATGTGTCTTGATCACGAGAATGGAAAGGTCGTCGCTTATGCATCAAGGCAGTTGAGGCCGCATGAGGAAAATTATCCGACACATGACTTAGAGTTAGCTGCCGTAGTGCATGCTTTGAAGATATGGCGTCACTATCTGATTGGAAACAGATGTGAAGTATATACGGATCATAAGAGCCTTAAGTACATATTCACCCAGTCGGATCTGAATATGAGGCAAAGGAGATGGCTAGAGTTGATCAAGGACTATAATGTTGGAATCCATTACCATCCCGGGAAGGCCAACGTAGTAGCCGATGCTCTGAGTCGGAAAAGCCATACCGTGAGTACGTTGCTAGCCACAAGTCAGGATGAGTTATGTGAGGATTTTCAAAAGATGAAGATTGAGGTTGTACCTAGCGGATTCTTGGCCGCATTGGAAGTAAAGCCTACCCTAGAGGATCAGATCCGAGAAGGACAGAAGGATGATGACAAGATCCGCAGGATTAAGTCCATCAAGGAGGAAGGCAAGGCAGAGGACTTCAAGTTGGATGAGCAAGGCACGTTGTGGATGAAGGATCGCATTTGTGTGCCTAACAAAAAGGAGTTAAAGTAATCGATTCTCGAAGAAGCCCATGACTCAAGTACTCGATTCATCCTGGAAGCGCCAAGATGTATCAGGATCTGAAGGAGAGATTACGGTGGCCGAGTATGAAACGTGAAGTTGCCGAGCATGTTGCATTGTGCGACGTATGCCGTAGAGTCAAGGCAGCGCATCGAGAGACCAGCAGGATTGCTATAACCGCTGAAAATACGAGTGGAAGTGGAGGAAATCGGAATGGATTTCATTACGGTTTGCGAAGACTCAAGGAGGTTGTGACTCCATATGGGTTATAGTGGATCGCTTGAAAAAGTAGCCCATTTTATCCCCGTGAAGACCACTTACTCGGGAGATAAATTAGCGAGTTGTACATGATCAGGATTGTTTGTTTGCACGGAGTGCCAAAGAGGATTGTATCAGACGAGGTACCCAATTTACCTCAAGGTTCGGAATAAGTTGCATGAAGCCATGGGAACCCGTTTAAACTTCAAGATCTGACTTATCATCCACAGACGGATGGAGCCAGGCAAGAAGGGTCAACCAGATTCTGGAGGATATGTTGAGAGCTTGTGCATTGGCTTATGCTACCTCTTGGGATAAGAGTTTGCCGTATGCCGAGTTCAGTTACAACAATAGTTATCGGGCTAGTTCTGAGATGTCACCTTTTGAGGCCTTTGTATGGTCGACTGTCGGACGCCATTGAATTGGAATGAGACCGTGGCAAGGCCGTGTCTTTGGGCCTGATATTCTTCAAGAGGTCAAGAACAGATCGCCATGATTAGGGAAAGGTTGAAGATAGCCCAATCTCGACAAAAGAGTTATCTTGACAATCGTCGCGAGATTTGAGTTTTGAACGAGAAGACTTTGTATACCTCAGAGTTACGCCTCTCGGGGAGTTAAGAGGTTCCATGCCAAAGGGAAACTTGCACCCTGCTATGTTGGACCATTTAAGATTTTGAGCCAGAGGCGAAGTTGCTTATCACCGGAGTTGCCACGATCGTTAGCGAGGAGTACATGATGTATTCCATGTGTCCCGATTGAAGAAGTGTCTTCGAGTTCCCGAGAGCAGACACGCTAGAGTCAATTGAGTTGCAAGAGGATTTGACCTATAAGGAGTATCCCGTGAGGATTCTAGACACAATGGATCGAGAAACTAGAAACAAGTCAACCCGCTTCAGAGAGTTCAAAGTGGAGCAACCATGCAGAGAGCGAAGTTTACTTGGGAGCGCGAAGAGGATTTGAAGAAAGAATTTCCAAACCTATTCCTTTAGTAAGCCCTGAATCTCGGGGACGAGATTCTATTAAGGGGGGGAGGTTTGTAACACCCCAAAATTTTACTTTTCCTAAATTCATGTGTGATTTGGCACTTTGGTGAATTTTGGAATTTTCTAGAATTTATTTGGATTTATTTGGAATTTATTTGAATTTATTCCATTTTGAAATAATTGAAGAATTTAATTTTGCAAATAAATTTTTGTTGGAAATATTTTATTTGAGTCCAAAATGATCCAAAGTATTTTCCAGAATTTTTCTGGAATTTTTCTGAGTCATTTGCTATTTTTAATGAATTAAATGAATTACTAGGAATTATTTTAAATATTAAATCATTTGGAAAATCAAACTCGGGTCAAATCGTTTCATCCGACCGAGCCCGAGTCGACTCGTGTTCGAGTCCGACTGAGCCACGTGACTCGACCGAACCCACTCCTAACCTAATCAATCCCAACCGTTGGATCAAGATCCAACTACCGAGATCCGCCGACTTCGACCGAGCCGCGGTCCGACCGGACGGCCGCGCCGCGCGATCGGGGCCGTTGATCGCGCCACGTGGACGGCCGCGACAGGCTGCCTCCGCCGAGTCCGAGCCGGACTCGCCGGTGAGAGCGGCCGCCGTGGACCGACTAGGGTTCCGCCGAGCACGCCTCCGAGGCTATTTAATGCCCGGATCGCACCGAGGATCGCCATCCCACGCCGGTCCGAAACCCTAGCTCACGCCGCTAGGATCCCCACCGTCTCGCCGCTATTGCTCGCCGGAGTTGGTAAAGCACTCGCCGCGGTTTCGCCTGCTTCGCCACCGTCCCGCCATCCTCCGCCGACGTTGACCCCAGATCTGCATCCCTTGCGTCAAGGCGCACCTGCGTTTACCATCCACTTCGCCGAGGAGGCCTCGCAGCGCCGTCCGGGCGTGTCATCGCTCATCGACTCCGGCCGCAAGCCGCCAGACGCCATTGCCGTCGCTCGAAGCTATCTCAAATTGGCCGATCAAGATCGCACGATCCAGATCTTGCCACGCCATCGCGACGGTGAGGTTTCGTTACGATCTCTAGATTCAATCTCAACCATTGGATCTAAATCCAACGGTCCCGGATTAACCGCGTTCACCCCAAACGCGTAACACGTGATTCAATGGGGCCGCTGATTTTCAAATCAACGGCCTAGATCTAGCCACGTGGCCGTAAGGCCAACCGCCGCGATCGGCCAGCGGGCGCCGCCAGAGAAGCGTGTCTCGACACGCCGGGCCCGCATGTCGGCCCAGCCAAATCGCACCATGACGCCACGATGACGCCATGGCGGGCCCGCATGTCGCTGGCTGTCCTACCGCGGCGCCGACGCCAAGAATGACGTCACGATGGATTCACCTGCCAAGACTGCGTGCCGAGCTCCGCCGACGCCGCCGATGACGCTACCCGAGTGGACCCACATGTCGGGCCTCACGTGGAGCCGTGGACCGAGTCCACCGTAGACCCGAGCCAAGCGTGGACCAAGTCCATGGACCGGCTGACGCCACCAGCCAATCGAGGCTGCCACGTGTCCTTGCCGACGCAATAATTAATTTCGAAAAGAAAATGATTTATTAATTCGAAATATTGATTCAAATTTAGATTCAAACTTCAAACGCTTATAACTTTTATGCTTCAACTCCGATTTGAGCGATTCAAATTTCTAAATTTGTATAAAATTGAGATCTACCTAAATATGAATTTTATTTAATTTTTGGACTAAAGTTTTTCTCTGTAATATTATTTAATTGATTATTTAAACTTTAAATAATCATAACTTTCTGCTTTTAACTCCAAATTTGTGATTCCAGTTTCTAAAAATCCAGAAAATTATGTTCTCTCTGTTTATGGATTTTATTTGGAGTTTTGGGATCTTTTGCCTAGTGTTTATTTGTGTATTTGCTATTTGCACGCTTACGAGTAGACGTTGAAGTCTTGGGAAGGATTCGAAGGAGAAGTGTTGACTCAGGATCCAACTCAAGACCAAGAGCAAGTACTTTTTGAAGGCAAGTTGTGCTTTGACCATGTTGATCCTATTTCGAAATCTATTTTGATTTAAACTATCGCATGCTAGTTCAATTAGAAAGATACTTTGTTTAAACATGGGGGTTAGATAAACACCAATTTGCTGTATGACACCTTGATTATCTAAGTATGTGCCATGATCCCTTGTCACCCTAGTTGTGGTTTACTAGTTGGACATTATTAAATTGCCAACATGGGTTTAGACCGTTGTAGTATACTGCTTAGACACACTACGTGCTCATGACATGATTTTGGACAATCAAATGCTAATATGGACTTAATGATATATTGAACCTGTTTTGGAAAAGTATCATGTGATGTTGACACGTGGTGCATGGTAATCAAGCGGGGTTTGATAAGCGATTTCGGCCCGGGCATGTGGCAAGAGTAATCGTGGGCGATTGTGGCATTGGGAGTGTTGATTTGGTTTTTCGTAGTCTTGCCTGGTCACTCTAAGGACTTAACCTTGCAAGCCTTTGAACTGGTCATACTTGCAACCACATGGCTGGAATGGGACGGCCCTAGTTGACTAAGTCGCTAAGGACTCACTTGTGGAGCCTCAGGGTGTCGATTACACCGCTTGTGTGATTGCACGGGGAGCGATCGTGGTCGTGGCCAGTACCCATCTAACGGTGTGTTGGTCCCATACTTCGCCTTGGCTAAGGGAAGGGATGGTGTAGAGCACGAACCGGAGAGGACCACCTGTGTTGTTTGAGGCTTCCAAAGGCTTTGTTACTGAACTCGCCTTTGTGGTGTTTGATTTGTATCTTGTGGGTAAAGTGCATAACCTCTGCAGAGTGTAGAATCTATTTGAATAGCCGAGTCCACTGATCTTTGGACAATGCTCGGGAATTACAAATAAGGGTTAGACTTTACAAAATAACTTGGATTTGAAAAGTTGGGTTGGTTTAACAAAGAAGATGATGGAAATATGGTTTAGGATGGGGAAAATGTTTGTTAAACTTCTTGAAAAGTTATTTATGCTTTACTTATTTCTCATCGCTTTGAATCTACTTTTATTACTTGTCAAAAGTCACATCGCCAATATACCTGAGCTATTCCTTTGTACAAAGCAATGCATATATTATACTAGCTTGAATTCTGTGCATGACTTGCTGAGTACAAAGTACTCACACTAGCATCAACACAATACCAGATGAAGAGGAGATTACGCCAGCTGGGAGGATTTCCAAGAAGACCCGTCTACTTAGGGATGCGAGCTCAGCCGATTCTGTGGTATATCTTGGATGGCGCCACGAAGTTTATTTGATTTTCCGCTGCTATTATTTTTCTCTGAATAAGTTTCGCCTTGCAAGGCATATATTTGTAACTCGGCCATAAGGTCGAGTAACCCTTTGATTATTTAAATAAAGTACTTTGATAGTATCGTTTGGTATGATTGTGATATATACCGATGTTAAGACTGTGTGCACTAGCTGCGTTCTGGACTAGTGCTGAATACACAGAGGGTCCGGATTTGCAAATTCGGGTCCCGACAGAGGTGGTATCGTGAGCCAGTTGATTGTAGGCTCAACCCTAAGTTAGAATGGTCGTAGTGAGGATAAAACCTATTTTCTAAATCTAAAAATTTGTGAAGACAAGAAATGACATCTCGACTTATCCCCTTCTCTCTTTTCTTGTCTCTTGCTGAAATTTTCCCTTACCTTGTCACAATTTAAAAATTCCGAGTTCTTACGTAAAGCACTCTTGTGACAGATGGAGGAAGAGTTCAACTACGTTGATCTGGGAGTTGGTCACGCCATGAACTTTGGCATATGCCATGCACTCTGAGATTTTGAGAAGCCCCAATACCAAGTAGAAGTGATCGGACAAGCGGGATTGATCAAGGCTTGTGACGTGAGGATTGAGGTACCTGCTAGGAAAAAGGGCCCAGTGCAATCGCTCGATACACCGTGACCGCTGTGAGATCTACAATGCAGATGGGTATCCAAGAAGTATCACGACGAGCAATGCGGCACATTACCCGTATTCACGCCAGAGAATTGAGAGTACGGTGTTCCGCTACCATCCGCGCAGTGATAACCTTCTCGACCCGAAGGAGATTCAGGATGAGGATGCCACGGTTACACAGTTGGCACGATTTATTGTCGCCCAGGAGGATGTACTAGATAATACAAGCAAGGAGCTACAGAAGGCCCGCAAGGAGATCACGACAGAGAAGAACAGATGGCGGGAAGCTCAAGAGTATGTGGCACATCTTCTGCGAAGGATTGACGAGCTGGAGATGACTTTGTACGGACCCGGAGCCAAGATTTCGAGCTACACGAGCCGAGATCGGAGGAGTCAGATCTCGATGAGGACACCGCTTCTTCGACTACCACAGAGGACACGATTCTTTGGACATGGCGATCGTTACGCTTATGCCACAAAGACACCGTACCCAGGCCGTGGAGGTTTTCTCGATGAGTGAGCATAGGTTCTATAGTGAGACTCCTTCGCCGAGTCGCGTCATAGAAGAAAGAGTCACCCTTTAGGCGTTAGACTCCAGAGTTAGTTCGATTTGGATTTTCATTGTTTGCTGAGTGTGCAGTATGTGTTGCAAGGCCCTTAGGCATTGTAAGCAGCCATACCAAGTTATTAATAATAAAGTTGGACCTTAAGTTACCCCTTTCGCCCGCATAAGTTCCATATTACTTGTCTATTCTTGTTTCCCTCTCATCTCTAAACCTAGAGCAAATCGACAGATGGTGAACACCCGTGGAAACTTTGGAAGCAATGGGAGTGGATCTCGCCCAGCAGAAAACCCCAATGATGGAGCACCAGCACCACCAGTTGATATGCAGAGTTTTGGAGCCTTTCTTGCTGCCCAGACTCAGTTGATGCATGCTATGATGCAACAAATGCAGCACGTCCTTTGCTCAGGCCTTCGCTAATCAAGTTAATCAGGCCACGCTTGAGAATACAAAGGTATCGAGAGTTCATGAGAACTCACCCACCCACTTTCTCTGGGAATGCCAATCCATTGGAGGCCGATGATTGGTTAAGATCAATTGAGAGGAAGCTACACATAGCTCAATGCATAGGGAATGAGAAGGTACTTTACGCTTCTCATCAGTTGGAAGGAACATACGAATGGTGGGAGAACTTCGTACACGCAGAGAACCCCAAGATATCACTTGGGAAGAGTTCACACCGCATTCGACAAAGATCACGTGCCTGAAGGAATCATGGACCTTAAGAAGGAGGAGTTCAGAGACCAAGCAAGGTAATCACCAGTGGCCGACTACGAACAAGTTCACACAGCCTAGCACGCTACGACCGAGGATGTAGCGACAGATAAGTCCGCATACCTCGCTTTTATGAAGGGACTTAACTCAGGATTGCAGTAGGGTTGATCACCCACACCTTTCCAGATTTCCAAGAGTTGGTGAATAAGGCGCTTATTCTTGAGGACAAGCGCAAGGAACTGGATGAGAACAGAAGCGCAGGATGCAACAAAGAAGGATCACGTCGGGGAACGCAACAGGCGCGAGAGTTGCACCAAATCAATTCTTCGATTCCAACCACGAGAATGCAACAAGGACACCATCCCGGCACCAAGACCCCGCCAATCGAACTATCGGACCCCAGCCCCCGCTAGAAACGCTACTCGTGCAGGCAAAGAAGGAACAGTGAGACGCTGCTACAACCGCAACGAGCCAGGACACTTTGCCAACAGTTGCCCAAAGAAGACAGAGGAGCGACCCCGATTCGCTTCAATCTAGGAACCACCCCAGCTAGGACGCCAAAGACTGTGAGCCACACCTGCATCGTGGTGAGAGGCCGAGTCAACCATGTCACCGCAGATGCACTACAATGCTACTGACGTCAGATCGGGTAAGTTACTTGTTAACTTCAGCACTGCAACAGCTTTGTTCGACTCGAGCGTGATTCGCTTGTTTCGCAAGGCTTTGCTACTAGAAATGACTTGAGAATTGCAAGACTTAAGTGCATGCTTTTAGTTCAAACCCACAGTTCGAACTCCGAACGGAAGTAGGATGTTCCGGGTGAGAATACTAATAGATGGAATAGAGTTCCTAGCAAACCTTATAATTTTGGAGACCTGGACCTTAGATGTTATATTGGGAATGGATTGGTTATCCAAGCACAAGGCTGTATTGGATTGTGGACGAAGGACTATCTCGATTGAGAGCCCGTGTGGGAAGAAAGTGGAATTTCAAGCCACTGCAGCTTAGAGATGGACAGTTGATGGTTAACATGACCAAGGCAATCAAAGCATAGAGGATGTCTCAAGAGTGAATGAGTACCCAGATGTCTTTCCAGAAGATCTACGGTATGCCGCGAGATAGGGACATAGAGTTTGTAATAGAGCTTGTCTGCACAGATGACACCGATAGCAAAGAGACCCTATCGGATGTCTACCGAGGAGTTGGTAGAGATGAAGAAACAGCTAGAGGAGTTAATGGAGAAAGGATTTATCGAGACCGAGTTCGTCGCCGTGGGGAGCACCAGCTTTGTTTGTCAAGAAGAAGGACGGGAGTTTCAGGATGTGCATTGACTACCGTGCACTCAATGAAGTCACCGTGAAGAATAAGTATCCGCTACCCAGGATTGATGATTTGTTTGATCAGTTAAGAGGAGCCGGAGTTTTCTCCAAGATTGATCTCGAGATCGGGATACCATCGCTTGAAGATCCGATCGAGGATATTCAAGACTGCATTCTCGTCAAGATATGGACATTACGAGTTCTGATTATGTCCTTTGGGCCGATTTAACGAATGCCACTTATTTCATGAATATGATGAATAAGGTGTTCATGGAATATTTGGACAAGTTTGTCGTCGTGTTCATAGACGATATCCTAGTCTACTCCAAGACAGAGGATGAACATGCCGAACACTTAAGGCGAGTTTTGGAAAAGTCGAGGGAACAAAGAACTTTTCGCCAAGTTCAGCAAGTGTGATTTTTGGAAGGACAAGGTGGAGTTTCTTGGACATGTAATGACTGCAGAGGGAGTCGCCAGTAGATCCAAGCAAAGTAGAAGGCTGTGTTACATTGGGAGCACCAAGACCGTGACCAGATTCGGAGTTTCCTTGGAATGGCAGGATACTACCGCCGTTTCATCGAAGGCTTTTCGACAATCGCGAAACCTCTTACGCAATTCTTGAAGAAGGAAAAGAAGTTTGCATGGACGCCGGAATGTGAGAAAGGATTTCAGGAGTGAAGAAGCAATTGACATCAAGACCGGTGTTAGTTCTACTGGGATGTTGCTCAAAGCTTCGACATTTATTGTGACGCATCGCGCTAAGGACTCGGATGTGTGGCCGATGCAGAATGGAAAGGTCGCCGCTTATGCATCAAGGCGATTGAGGCCGCATGAGGAAAATTATCCGACACATGACTTAGAGTTAGGCTGCCGTAGTGCATGCTTTGAAGATATGGCGTCACTATCCGATTGGAAACAGATGTGAAGTATATCACGGATCATAAGAGCCTTAAGTACATATTCACCTACCGGATCTGAATATGAGGCAAAGGAGATGGCTAGAGTTGATCAAGGACTATAATGTTGGAATCCATTACCATCCGGAAGGCCAACGTAGTAGCCGATGCTCTGAGTCGGAAAAGCCATACCGTGAGTACGCGTTGCTAGCCACAAGTCGAGGATGAGTTATGTGAGGATTTTCAAAAGATGAAGATTGAGGTTGTACCTAGCGGATTCTTGGCCGCATTGGAAGTAAAGCCTACCCTAGAGGATCAGATCCGAGAAGGATGAAGGATGATGACAAGATCCGCAGGATTAAGTCCATCAAGGAGGAAGGCAAGGCAGAGGACTTCAAGTTGGATGAGCAAGGCACGTTGTGGATGAAGGATCGCATTTGTGTGCCTAACAAAAGGAGTTAAAGTAATCGATTCGAAGAAGCCCATGACTCAAGTACTCGATTCATCCCGAAGCGCCAAGATGTATCAGGATCTCAAGGAGAGATTCTGGTGGCCGAGTATGAAACGTGAAGTTGCCGAGCATGTTGCATTGTGCGACGTATGCCAGAGAGTCAAGGCCTTTGCATCGAGACCAGCAGGATTGCTACAACCGCTGAAAATACCTGAGTGGAAGTGGGAGGAAATCGGAATGGATTTCATTACCGGCTTGTCGAAGACTCAAGGAGGTTGTGACTCCATATGGGTTATAGTGGATCGCTTGATTAAAAGTAGCCCATTTTATCCCCGTGAAGACCACTTACTCGGGAGATAAATTAGCGAGAGTTGTACATGATCAGATTGTTTGTTTGCACGGAGTGCCAAAGAGGATTGTATCGGACAGAGGTACCCAATTTACCTCAAGGTTACGGAATAAGTTGCATGAAGCCATGGGAACCCGTTTAAACTTCAAGATACCTTATCATCCATGAGGCGGATGGACAGACCGAAAGGGTCAACCAGATTCTGGAGGATATGTTGAGAGCTTGTGCATTGGCTTATGCTACCTCTTGGGATAAGAGTTTGCCGTATGCCGAGTTCGATTACAACAATAGTTATCGAGGCTAATTCTGAGATGTCACCTTTTGAGGCATCAGTATGGTCGACTCGCTTGACGCCATTGAATTGGAATGAGACCGTGGCGCCGTGTCTTTGGGCCTGATATTCTTCAAGAGGTGAAGAACAGATCGCCATGATTAGGGAAAGGTTGAAGATAGCCCAATCTCGACAAAAGAGTTATCGCGACAATCGTCGCTTGAGATTTGAGTTTTGAACCGTAAGACTTTGTATACCTCGTAGTTACGCCTCTCGTGGGAGTTAAGAGGTTCCATGCCAAAGGGAAACTTGCACCCTGCTATGTTGGACCATTTAAGATTTTGAGCCGCAGAGGCGAGTTGCTTATCACCGGAGTTGCCACGATCGTTAGCAGGAGTACATGATGTATTCCATGTGTCCCAGTTGAAGAAGTGTCTTGAGTTCTGAGGAATGCACACCGCTAGAGTCAATTGAGTTGCAAGAGGATTTGACCTATAAGGAGTATCAGTGAGGATTCTAGACACAATGGATCGAGAAACTAGAAACAAGTCAACCCGTTTCAGAGAGTTCGGTGGAGCAACCATGCAGAGAGCGAAGCGACTTGGGAGCCTTGAAGAGGATTTGAAGAAAGAATTTCCAAACCTATTCCTTTAGTAAGCCCTGAATCTCGGGGCGAGATTCTATTAAGGGGAGGTTTGTAACACCACAAAATTTTACTATTCCTAAATTAATGTTTGATTTGGCACTTTGGAGAATTTTTGGAATTTTCTGGAATTTATTTGGATTTATTTGTAATTTATATGAATTTATTCAATTTTGAAATAATTGAAGAATTTAATTTTGCAAATAAATTTTTGTTGGAAATATTTTATTTGAGTCCAAAATGATCCAAAGTATTTTCCAGAATTTTTCTGGAATTTTTCTGAGTCATTTGCTATTTTTAATGAATTAAATGAATTACTAGGAATTATTTTAAATATTAAATCGCTGGAAAATCAAACTCGGGTCAAATCTTGTTCATCCGATCGAGCCCGAGTCAGACTTCGTGTTCGAGTCCGACTGAGCCACGTGACTCGACCGAACCCACTCCTAACCCTAATCAATCCCAACCGTTGGATCAAGATCCAATCGGCCGAGATCCGCCGACTTCGACCCGAAGCCGTGTCCGACCGGACCGGTCGCGCCTGCGGCGATCGGGCCGTTGATCGCGCCACGCGGATGGGCGATTGCGGCTGCTCCGCCGAGTCCGAGCCGGACTCCGCCGGTGAGAGCGCCGCCGTGACCGACTAGGGTTCCGCCCTGAGCACGCCTCCCGGGGCTATTTAATGCCCGGATCGCACCCCGAGGATCGCCATCCCACGCGGTCCCGAAACCCTAGCTCCCGCCGCTAGGATCCCCACCGTCTCGCTGCTATTGCTCGCCGGAGTTGGTAAAGCACTCCGCCGCGGTTTCGCGCCGTTTCCGCCACCGTCCGCCATCCTCCGCCGACGTTGACCCCAGATCAGATCCCTTGCGTCAAGGCGCACTGCGTTTACCATCCACTTCGCCGGAGGGGCCTCGCGCCGTCGGGCGTGTCATCGTCATCGACTCGGCCGCGCAAGCCGCGCCACGCCATTGCCGTCGCCGAGCTATCTCGGCCGTCCGATCAAGATCGCACGATCCAGATCTTGCCACGTCATCGCACGGTGAGGTTTCATATTGATCTCTAGATCCAATCTCAACCATTGGATCTAAATCCAACGGTCCAGATTAATCGCGTTCACCCCAAACGCGTAACACAGATCAATGGGCCGGTTGATTTTCAAATCAACGGCCTAGATCTAGCCACGTGGCGAGAAGGCCAACCGCTGCGGCCGGGGCCGCAAGAGAGAACGTGTCTCGACCGCTGGGCCCGCATGTCGGCCGGCCCAGCCAAATTGCACCAAGACGTCACCATGACGTCATGGCGGGCCCCGCATGTCGCTGGTCGTCCCGGTGTGCGCGGCGCCGACAATGACGTCTGATGGAACCCCACTGTCGGCCGAGTGTCCGAGCTCGGCCGACGTCGGCCGATGACGTCACCGAGTGGACCCACATGTCGAGTCTCACGTGGAGCCGTGGGACCGAGTCCACCGTGAGACCCGAGCCAAGCGTGGACCAAGTCCATGGGCCATAGCGTCGAACCGACCAATCGAGGCTGCCCACGTGTCCTTCTTTGGCGCTTAATAATTAATTTCAAAAGAAAATGATTTATTAATTCGAAATATTGATTCAAATTTAGATTCAAACTTCAAACGCTTATAACTTTTATGCTTCAACTCCGATTTGAGCGATTCAAATTTCTAAATTTGTATAAAATTGAGATCTACCTAAATATGAATTTTATTTAATTTTTGGACTAAAGTTTTTCTCTGTAATATTATTTAATTGATTATTTAAACTTTAAATAATCATAACTTTTATGCTTTTAACTCCAAATTTGTGATTCCAGTTTCTAAAAATCCAGAAAATTATGTTCTCTCTGTTTATGGATTTTATTTGGAGTTTTGGGATCTTTTGCCTAGTGTTTATTTGTGTATTTGCTATTTGCACGCTTTACGAGTAGACGTTGAAGTCTGGGAAGGAAGGATTCGAAGGAGAAGTGTTGACTCAGGATCCAACTCAAGACCAAGAGCAAGTACTTTTTGAAGGCAAGTTGTGCTTTGACCATGTTGATCCTATTTCGAAATCTATTTTGATTTAAACTATCGCATGCTAGTTCAATTAGAAAGATACTTTGTTTAAACATGGGGGTTAGATAAACACCAATTTCTTTGTATGACACCTTGATTATCTAAGTATGTGCCATGATCCCTTGTCACCCTAGTTGTGGTTTACTAGTTGGACATTATTAAATTGCCAACATGGGTTTAGACCGTTGTAGTATACTGCTTAGACCTGCTACGTGCTCATGACATGATTTTGGACAATCAAATGCTAATATGGACTTAATGATATATTGAACCTGTTTTGGAAAAGTATCATGTGATGTTGACGGCACGTGGTGCATGGTAATCAAGCGGGTTTGATAAATGATTTCGGCCAGGGCATGTGGCAAGAGTAATCAGGTGGGCCAGTTGTGGCATTGGGAGTGTTGATTTGGTTTTTTCGGGTAGTCTTGCCTGGTCACTCTAAGGACTTAACCTTGCAAGCCTTTGAACCTGGTCATACTTGCAACCACATGGTCGGAATGGGACGGCCCTAGTTGACTAAGTCGCTAAGGACTCACTTGTGGAGCCTCAGGGTGTCGATTACACCGCTTGTGTGATTATGCGGGGAGCGTATCGTGGCTGTGGCCAGGTACCCATCTAACGGTGTGTTGGTCCCATACTTCGCCTTGGCTAAGGAAGGATGGTGTAGAGCACGAACAGGAGAGGACCACTGTGTTGTTTGAGGCTTCCAAAGGCTTTATTACGAGGAACTCGCCTTTGTGGTGTTTGACTGTATCTTGTGGGTAAAGTGCATAACCTCTGCAGAGTGTAGAATCTATTTGAATAGCCGAGTCCACTGTGATCGACAATGCTCGGAATTACAAATCAAGGGTTAGACTTTCTGAAAATAACTTGGATTTGAAAAGTTGGGTTGGTTTAACAAAGAAGATGATGGAAATATGGTTTAGGATGGGGAAAATGTTTGTTAAACTTCTTGAAAAGTTATTTATGCTTTACTTATTTCTCCGCTTTCGAATCTACTTTTATTACTTGTCAAAGTCATTTCGCCAATATACTCCTGAGCTATTCCTTTGTACCAAGCCATGCATATAGTATATTAGCTTGCATTCTCGTGCATGACTTCTCGAGTACCAAGTACTCACCCTTGCCTCAACACAATACCAGTTGAAGAGGAGATTACGCCCGATTCGGGGAGGATTTCAAGAAGACCCGTCTACTTAGGGATGCGAGCGATCGATTGCCTGTGGTATACTGGATGGCGCCACGAAGTTTAGTTGATTTTCCGCTGCTATTATTTTTCTCTGAATAAGTTTCGCCTTGCAAGGCATATATTTGTAACTCGGCCATAAGGTCGAGTAACCCTTTGATTATTTAAATAAAGTACTTTGATAGTATCGTTTGGTATGATTGTGATATATACTGATGTTAAGACTGTGTGCACTAGCGCGTTCCTGGACTAGTGCTGAATACACAGAGGGTCCGGATTTGCAAATTCGGGGTCCCGACATACTCGATCCCCGCAGTCTAATCCTACTCGATGCAATCGACCACAACATGTATGGCATTATCCGTTCAAGTCGAGGATTTACGATAATTGACCCAACACTTAATACGGACCCATCATTGAACAGAGTTCAGGGGCTATTGTCAAATATCTAAATATGGGATATGCACGTGTACCGGAAAGACAAAAATTATACCATATACCCCGGACGCCAAGAGCCCCATCTCTACGGGAGACACGGTTAACGGGAAAGGTATATCTACGTTAGGAAGGACTCGATCCTGCTCCCGCCACAAGGATACCAGATCGAGTACATCAAACAGATAAGGAAAATCAGTTCCATACAAGGATCTTGGAATGAAGATCCTCGATCGGGAATGATGCAGAGTCCTCATCCGACGACATCTCGAAGAGGATGGTGTACCCAGCTATAAATACGAAAGGAGATGCACAGAGGAGAGGGACCAGGACCCCCCGAGTGCTGGAGAAAGAGCCATCAGGAGTACACACGCAAGGAGGAATCAGAGAAGACTGCCTGCTAGACCTTAGCAACCAGATTAGATCTAGTCGTAGCCATCCTGTCTTCGTTGTAACCAGAGATTAGACACACTCCCCAAACTTGTACTTCGTGTTCATCGATCCGATAGTGCAAAACAATAGGAGTAGAGTATTACTCTTCTTAGAGGCCCGAACCTGTCTAAATCTTGCCTTGTTTGTGTCTGTTGATCCTACGAACACCGAAGGTACCCATTACAAATTTACTGTCGATTTCGTAACCTTCGACAATAGTATACTCATGATATCTTAGGATAAACTCCAATGCAATCATAATTGAATATCTGTATATTAATTCGAAGTCAATTATATGTATACACATATTATTGTGGAATTTATTCAATAGTTGACGATTCAGAGTATTGATTATTTCCATATATTCCATATATTATGGATCATTACTTACCATCAACTTGAGTATATGAAAACTTGTATAGTTAATATATACTCATATCAATTTAAATAAAAATTTAAATAGAGGTCGATTGTCTTTTAATCATCAAAGAATATTTTATCATGTGCTGATTGTTTTTCTTTGATCCATTAAGGATAATCTATAGTTTTTTAGTATAACCAAGCATTAGTTGCATCGATGTACTCAAGACATAATTAATTCATTCAAATTGATTAGGGTTATGCTCAATCATCTTATAAGCATCCATTATGTGTTAATGGAGTTAAATAGATGGTTGAGATAACTATGTATTTTGGACTAATATTTTCAATACGTTTGAAATAGGTTTAGTCCAAATGGTTGAGATGATGAAATGGGACAAGGACGCCATCGAACATGGATGAGCGTCAAGAGGAGATCCCAAAGAGAAGGTTCATCAAGAGTGGATGAACGATAGGAGTGACAATCCCGAGGAGAAGAAAAGATTAAAGATCTTAAAGACCCAAAAGGGGATCGTATCCACCGGCAAAGGTAACTATATAGAGTGTCTAGTTATTGGTAGATCGTCATACTATTAAGAGGGGTCGAGTCTCTTAGTTTGAGCTTCATCATGTGTTGAAAAACTCAACCCGGTTTCCACTCAAGCTCAACCTCTTGTTTGGTTTTTGCATAATGCTTTGATTTGCATGTATTGCAAATAGGAGAAGCTTATGCATTGGTTTTAGCATAATGCTTTGATTTGTATGTGTTGCAAATGGGAAAAGCGTATGATTTGTTTTTTGCATGGTGTTCATATTTGCACGTGTGCCCCCCCCCCACTTGGAAAAACCCTAGCCGCTACCCTTGCTCTCCTCCCTTGCGCCCCTCCCTCCCTCACGCCTCCTACCCACCTTGTGCGCCTCCCCTCCCCTCTCCTCCACCCCTTGCTGCCCTAGGGGAGATTCTCCACCTCACCACCCGAAGATCCGTCCATTGGAGCGCTCCGTGATGAGGAGATCCGGTGGATTTGGAGCGAGGAAGGAGATCGCGCGAACCGGGAGGAGATCCGTTGGGTTTCCGTTCGTCGGGCAAAGGTATGGCCACGGGGATCCTTGGGGTTGGTCTAGGATCTGTTCTAAGGGTTAATATCATGTTTTTAGATCAATTGGTGGTGCTGTAATTGGGTAGATTAGATGAAATCTAGAATTTACCACGTTCTCTGTTTCGGGCAGCATGAGTAGTCGACCTAGGGTTTGGGTTTTCGCCAATTTAGAGTCGGAATTTGGTCGTCCGCCTGTTGAAGAAGTTGTAGGTAACTTCAATACCTTTCAGTGGGTATAAAGAACGTCCAATTCCGCCCAGCCGTTTGGAAGTTATGTTCGTTTTACCGAACGTATTAAAAACTGTGACGTGATTGGAACAGATCACGGTATTCTGTAGATTAAAACACTTTAGAGTCCGAATTAGTCTTTCCATATACTTATAAAAAGTTAGGAAATTTCCTAAGCTACGCGAGGATGTACTCGTTTAATTGATTCGGAGGCTTAGAATCCGAGTTATGCCTTTTGGAATGCTGCTGTCCCAACGGGACAGAACCTCTATTTTTTGGTTTTGCGAGTAGTTTACGATGTCGGGGTAGAAGAGTGTTTGCGTACTGTTTTGTGGACATGATTGTGAGTGTGTGGTACCTATGTGCCGGTGGTGTGACCCCGGGAGTGCCTTCTACTTCTCGCCAATCCGTCGCCCGTGGTTGAGGCAAGTGTATTGGAATGGGTAGCGGGTTGTAGTTTGCTAGATTGGTTGAGATTGAAATTGAATATATGATATGTTCACATGCCATGCTTTAATGATTGCCATTGATATGATGAATATGCTTATTATGTTATGATGCCATGTGTTAATGTACAAGTTATTTATGATGTTGGCATGTTTGCATACATGGCATGATACATGGCCCGGGCGGTGAGAAAGTCATAACTAGTCCGGGGAAGGTCGGTGAGAAAGTTGTGACTATTCCGGAGAGCCAATGAGTAAGTCCTACATCGTGATTCCATCCACCGCGGTGTATGGAAGCGAGGAGTAGGAACCCTCCATCTTCGGGATGGAAGGGGAGAGAGGGTGCACACCGACGGGTGTGTACTCAACTATACCGGTATGAGTTTCCAGGAGACCTATGCATCGCATCGCATTGCATACATGATGATGATGATAATGATATGTGATCATGAATAAGATGATAGACATGATGTGAGTTGTTGTAGCCATGTAATTGTTCTTTTGTACCATTGCAATATACTTGTTGAGTGTTGAACTCATGCTTGTGCTTTCTTGTTGTTTTAGGTACCATGAAACCGGCATACGGGGAAGGGCATTAGCTACACATCTACACGTAGCTCCACACTTATAGACAATTTATTCATCTTGGTCATGATAATAAGAGTAGTGCCATGCAACTTAGTGCAATGGTTAATTTGTGTGTTTGGTTTCCTCATTTACTTTGTTTGGCTCATGAGATGATTGGAATCTTTATTCTAGGCTTATACTGCTGCTAGAACCCTTGTTATTGATGATTTAGATGTCATTCTTTATACTATATCCTGTGATCATATTGTTGTTGCTCCAATTCATGGAAAAACAAAGGAGATGCTGCCAAAATTTTCGGTTTTAGCATTTACTCCTTTGCTGTAATTTATCTTAATTTATGGCATTTAGATGTTGTTTAGCCTATGTTTGGTAGCATTCAGGCATGCTAGATGCCGGGGTGTTACAGTTCATGCATTTGAGTTTGATTTGTGGGTTTGCTTGGAGCTAGTGATTTGCATGTGTTGTAAAAAGAGAATGTTGAAGAAAATTGATTGTTTGGCTTTTGCATGGAACTAAGAAACTTGCATGTGTTGCAAATATAGTTCATTCATGCAACTTGCCTTGATTTGGTTGTTGTATGAGCTATAGATTTGTATGTATTGCAAAAGGGAGATAGCTCATGCATTGTGATTAATTGCTATTTGCAAATGTATTTTGCAAATGAGCAGGAGGTTATGGGTGTCAATCCTAGAGCATGCGAAGAGGGCATTTGTAATGTATTTGTAAAGTGCCATGATCATTTGTTGATCACCTCATGGCTAAGAGGATTGAACTCATATGTTCTTGGTTTATTTGCTAAATGTGTTTTTGCAAATAAGTTGAAGTTGTCTGAAAAACCGGCACTACCGCAGGCTTAAAGTCAATAGTACCGTAGGCTGGTATTACCGTCATATGGGTTTCAGTACTACCGCTTATCAGTACTACCACTCGTATGAGCAATAGCTTTTTCAAAAAGCAGGTGTTGTTTGTCTGAATCTTGATATTGGTACTACCGCTGTGTTAAAATCGATATTACTGGAGGTCGGTAGTACCGCTCGTGAAGTGCGGTAGTTATTTTCTAGTAGTCGGCGTTTTTCTCTATTTTGGAATGTCGGAGCTACAGGAGGTTTGAGCGGTACTATCGAAGATCGGTAGTACCGAAAATATTAGCCAGTAGCTATTTTATAGAGAGCTCAAAAATGTGGAGTTTGAAAGTCAGAGCTACTGGCCTTGGAGGCTGGTAGTAGTACCGGATTTGCTGAGTTTTTTCCCATTTGCCCCCCAACGGCTAGTTTTCGTGTGGGGGCAATAAAGAATGCCAAATGGCTGGCATTTGTTGTTGCTTCTCTTTTGAAGTGTGTGTGTGAGTTGCGTGCATGTGTTGCCCTCTCCAAATTGGTTTTTCAGCTAAGAATGAGCCCTAATTGCCTGTATTGAAATTAGGAGGGGTTGAGATACTCACTGTGCATGCGTTGTACTTGAGGAGGATCCTAAGTGCATGTGTTGCACTTAGGTGGTCACCGGAGCGCATGTGTTGTGCTAGGTGAAGCTTGAGCGAGGAAGATCAAGTTGTTACTCTCAGAGGTTGTCGTCTCCTAGATGGCGTTAGGAGATGTCGTGTGCGGGAGCTCTCAACGAAGGTTATGAGAAGCCCTAGCAAAGTTTGTGAAGGCTAGAGCACGCCTACCCAGAGGGGTGAAGGTTCTACCACTAGTGGAATCGAGGTGGGTGCTCAAGTGCAGAGCCGGTCCTAAGAGTTGGGCTTGCCTCAACATAGATTAGAGGAGAGTCTCTGAGACCACAGGAAAAGTAACTTGTTTCTTTTACTTTCAAGCGTTTACTTTATTGTATTATTATCAATTGCTTGATTGTATTTAGAATTACTTATTCTTGCTTGTTTAATTAGTATAGCACTTCTTGCATAGAGACTTAATTAGTTAGTGCACTAGTGAGCCTAGTTATTTGAGGTCTTAATTATCAAAACTGTAGTTATTCGCTTCTGCATATTATTTAGCTTTTAGCATAGGGTTGATTATAGTGTATTTCGTTAGAGAAGATTTTTAAAATGCCTACTCACCCCTCTCTAGTCGTATCCTTGACCCAACACCTCGTGGCCTCGCCTCGCTCCCCCGCTGCCGCCTCCTCCTCCCTCCCTCTTACCCGCACGTTGCTCCCTCTCGCCGTCCCGCAGTCATGCCCCCTCCCCTCCCTCCCTCCCTCCCCCCATGCCCCCTCGCTCCCTCTGCCTTCCTTCCTCTCCCTGCACGCAAATCCCTCCCGCCGTCGCCGCCCCCAAGCCTCCCTTCACCACTAGCCCACCCTTCACCTCCCCTTCCAACCTTAGGCGCAGGCATCAAAGCGTGCGTGGCGCGATGCCTCCTGCCTCCCCTTCCAACCTTATTAGGCATGGGCGTCAAAGCCTGCACGGCGATAGTGGGCACAGGTGGGGCAACGACGACGGCGGCGCCCCTGCCTCACCTTCCCCAGTTCCCCCTCTGGCGTGGGTGTCGAAGCATGCGTGACAAGCCGACGACGGTGTGAGTGGCAACACCGGGCACGGCAACAGCAACGACGGGAGTAGCTCGCGGCTGGGAGGCCTCGGCCAAGGCAGGGTCCACGTGGAGGCATGGGCCAGGCTAGCACAAGGCAGCTTGGAGAGCGACAATTATGGTATTTCGGTTCACCGAAGAACAAAACCAAATTTTTTCAGTTAATTCGGTTCAGTTTTCAAATTTATTTGGTTCGGTTTGGTTTTTACTTTCTGAAAACCAAAAATTTTTAAACCATAAAAACCGAACAGAAAACACCGTATTAATCAAATGATCACCCCTAACTTGGAATGAGGGTGAACGGTATCTTTGAGCCGTTGCCGCATGGATGACCTGCATGAGGCGGTAATAAGGTGTATGGGCAGCGCATCCGTGTGACCGTTCTGTTTCTTCCTTGACATGGACTACTTCCACGACCATATCAACGTTGCTTTTTGTTCTTCATCAATCCTAACTGTAAGTCATTTGTGTGACCTATCTACTCTATTATTTTTCAATTCTTTAGTATATTCGGAAGTGCAATGTGTTACCTACTGATTTATGCGTCTCTAGTATATTGTTATATTTGCATCAAAATAAAATATAGAATAAAAATATTGCACATAGTCCCTATAGTACATCCCATAGGTTTTCGGTCTCCAGTGCGTCCATGTCTCCCCACGCCTCTCATCGTGGTGCTGGCGTGTAGCTCAAATGATAGCGTCATATATTTATTATATGTGATACCAATCAAAGCGAGCGTAGCTCAGATGGTAAGGCCATTGCCTTGGTTTCGATTCCTAGGAAACCTATTTTTTGCAGCGAATTCACTGATTTAATTGAGCTATTAAATCATGTAGAAATTTTTTTAAATTTTTTTTAAAAGAGTCCTAAGAGCATGCCTAAGCTACTATAAAAATTTTAGATCATAATCAAACTTGTGCAAATTTTAAAAATTATGATAATGCTACTAATGTATTTATATTTCAAACATAAAATACTTGTGAAATTCATGGGACACAAATGCAACCGGAGCACAAAAAAAGAATATATATTTCGAGTCCATTGCCATTACAGGATCACAATTTGGTCACTATTTCTATAACACAGTATGCTTTTAGAAAAAAGAAATTTCATCTGGTAAAATGTATTAACGTCTAGTTTAGAACAAAATATTCTTAGAAATTACCCCGTCCCTGGGATCGAAGAAGCCCATAGATTACTACCGTTTTCGAGACAATTTCACTTTGGGCTTGTTTGGGGGGCTGCAGTTGGGCTGAAAAGATGTTTTTGGTTTATTGGGCTGTAAAGCAGCTGTAGCTGACGGACGTGGCTTTTTTATAAGTCGTTTGGCAAACTGGCTGCTACAGCTGTAGCTTTCAGGGGGCAACCGAGTGGGCCCAAGTGAGGAGAGAGTCGGGAAGGTGGCGTCCGAGATAGAGGGAGTCGAGAAGGCGACCGGCCGATGAACATGCAATCAATTGTTCCAGTTGTGAAGGAAGCCATTTGCCTAGAGACTATCCTATGAACATCACCTGCTATCTTTGTGAAGGTCGGGATCACTACCCTGTGCAATGTCCCTTGGATTCAATAGTGACCGCTGCAACTCGGCGTCAGCGAGAGGATTTCTAAGCCGTCATTGCTCAAAAGTTAGTTAAGAGAGAAGGACTGTCATCCGCACTTACTGTGCCACGTGAAGAAATGAAGGAGAAACATGTCGACCCTATTCATTTACCTCAGGAAATCAGTGAAACTTGGTCACCATGGAACTGTTTCTTGTGTGATAAACAAGGACACTGCACTAGAGAATGTCCCATCAATCCAGCACGACGACCCAAACATTCCTGCCACAACTGTGGTGAGTTAGGTCATTTTGTTAAGGAATGGCCACAGAAAAATCAAGCAATTTCTGAAGCCATGATCATTCCAAAAATTACTTTAGTAAAGATTATAACACCGAAAGTGAGTGGTAAGACTATGGGAGCAACTTTCTCAAGGAGTCAGTTGAAGCAAGAGGAATTGGTCAATGAGACCCTTGATCCAGAAGATGAGCGCAAGGAATTGGAGGACAATCGCAGGCGTCAGAAAGCTTGTCAGTCAAGCGTTGCTTCAGATGCAATGAGCCAGGACTCTTTGCCAACAGTTGTCCTAGGAGGAAAGGTGTTGTACCTGTCCGTTTCAACCCTTGTCCTGCACCTACCGAGACACCTACGCCAGAAAGTGAATGGTGAAGCAGTTCAAGATGTAGCCATGCCGTAAACGCTAGGGAAATATCATGTTAACCACATTAAGACTGGTGAAGCTTAGAAGCATCAGATGTTGTACTGATCAAAAGTTGTATGTAATAAAGGATGTTGAGAGTTAATTTGTCTCTTGTTAAGACTAAGTTTTTAATAAAGTTGATCAAGGATTGTATGTCTACATGGGGTGCCAAAGAAGATTGTGTCAGATCGGGGTACCCAATTTACCTCAAGATTATGGAATAAGTTGCATGAAGCCATGGGAACCTGTATGAACTTTAGTACAGCTTATCATCTGCAGACCGATGGACAGATGGAAAGCGTAAACAAGATTCTGGAGGACATGTTGAGAGCGTGTGCATTGGCTTATGCTACATCTGGGGACAAGTGTTTGCCGTATGCCGAGTTCAGCTACAATAACAACTATCAAGCGAACTTGCAGATGTCGCCATTTGAAGCACTGTATGGTAGACCTTGTCAGACACCGTTGAACTGGAATGAGACCGGAGAGCATCATGTCCTTGGACCAGACATTCCCCGAGAAGCTGAAGAGCAGATTGCCAAGATCAGGGAGAGGCTGAAGATTACGCAGTCAAGGCAGAAGAGTTATGCTGATAATCACCGCAGAGAGTTGAGCTTCGAGCCTGGAGATTTTGTTTATTGGTTACACCTCTCAAAGGAGTTAAGAGGTTCCATGCTAAAGGGAAGCTTGCGCCAAGATATGTTGGTCCATTCAAGATCCTAAGTCGTAGAGGTGAAGTGCATATCAACTGGAATTACTGCAGTCTTTGTCGGGAGTGCATGATGTGTTCCATGTGTCACAACTAAAGAAGTGCCTTCGAGGGCCAATAGAACAGACACCTCTGGAGGAGATTGAACTGCAAGAAGATCTGACATACAAGGAATACCCTATTAGGATTTTGGACACAGTTGATCGAGAGACAAGAAATAAATCAATCCGCTTCTGCAGAGTTCAATGGAGCAACCACTCAGAGAGTGAAGCAACCTGAGAGCGTGAAGAAGATTTTAAGCAGGAGTACCCTAACCTATTCTCTAGTTAACCCTGAATCTCGGGGACGAGATTCTGTTAAGGGGGGAGGTTTGTAACATCCCAAAATCTGCTTTAAATATATTTATCGCATTCTTGAATTTATTTGGAATTTTTCGTAATTTATTTGGAATCTTAGAGGTTAATTTGAATTCGAGACCTATTGAACTAATTGCATTAAATAAAGATCATGCATTTTTGCATAAGCACAAAATATAAAATTTTGTTTATAATAAAGATAATTGGTAGATTAGAGTGTTTCTTTCAATTATTTTCAAAAACATGTTATATAAATTAAGTTGTTGATTTTACAAAATCTGTACAAGTGTCTGATTCACTAAAAGAATTTTTTTGAAAAATCTATACGTTGAAAAATTACGAAACCAACTTCGTTAAGTTCCAAATAATTCCTAGTATTTTAGAGGAATTTTCCAAGATTTTCATACCCATTTTGCTATTTTATCCTAAACACGTTTTGAGAACATGTATGCATATATATGTATATATATAACATGTACCCACGTGTATGCATATATACATGTATGCACGAATCATGCATGGCTAGGATATTTTCCACTCCAACGTTTCTTCTTCCTGTACGCAAGAGCCAGGGAAAGTTACTAGTTGGAATTCATTGCATGTTGTGATTACCGTTCAAGCAACATGGTTAGAGGAACCACTTAGAAAGAATTTACTCCACGTGCATGAACCCCTTCATTCATTCCAGCCATTTCCTTCCATGCACATGAGCCTTTTCTTATTCCTTTCTCCATTTACTGCACGCTAGCACTTTGGTTGTAACTCCCATTCATTGCATGCATGAATCAATGCTAGTTCTTTCCTTTCCAGCCGTGCATGCATGAATCAATGCTACATTATTTCTCTCCAGCCATTTCCCTGAATGCATGAAGTCTTCTCATTACACTCCAGCCATTTCTCGTGCAATACATTGCTAGCAACGTCTCCCCTCTCCACACGCATGAAGCTCCTCTCCATTGAAACGCCTTGAGTTACTCCATGCAAAGAACTCCTCTCCATTGAAACGCCGTGAGTTACTCCACGCATGGAACTCCACTCCATTGAAACGTCATGAATGCTTTAAAGCATTGAAACGTGCATGAATTCTCCATGTGCATGATGCCTTTCCATTTTCCAAACGCTTCCCATTTCCCTGCAATGAAAGAACTAGTAACATTTCCCATTACTCCACACGCATGAACTAGTAATGTTTCATTTACTAGCAATCGTTTCCCACTTCTAAGGAATGCATGCACGTTCCATTTCCTATGCATGAGCATTTCCACCTTCCAACTGTTTATCCCATGCATGAATTATTCCAAGCGCATGAAGGAATTCATTCCAGCCGTTTCCATTTTCTTTTAGTGATGCATGAATGTTTCTTGACTTCCCACCGTTCCTCCAAAATACTAGCCATTCATGTTCTTTCCATTCTCTAAAGCAACGCATGACTTTTCCTTTCCATTCGTTTCCCATGTCTTGCAACGTCCACACTCCCAGCCATTTCTCCATCTTCTAGCAATGCATGTTCTTTCATTTTTTAGCGATGCATGCTTCCCCATTTTTCTAGCAACAGTTCTTCATTCCCTGCACTCGGTGAACTAGCAACGCCGGCGTACCTTCCGACCACACCTCCTCCCACGCCGTGCCCACAATGCCGCCGATCAGATTGATGTTCAACTAACCGACCGCCACCGCAGTTGTCGTCGTTCGTCGCCTAGCGTCGTCGTCACCTGGCCTCTTTCGGTACTTCTTTTCTCTTTTGCACGCTTTATCTCGTCGATCAGTTGGCATCGTCATGTGTTGCTGTGCAAGTATATATATACTAGAGTTTAGAACGCATGGATTTATATACATATCTATGTTCGTACGTAAGCATGTACGTGTGTATATGTTAGTATGTGCACGTATATACTAGGGGCATGCATGAATTTAGAACAGTCGCAGCATGTATACGTATATATATACACCGTGTTGTACATATATATATATATACCTGTGAATATATTTGGTTGATTCGCTTGTATATATTCGGCCGATTCGCAAGTATAATTTTCTATATGCATGTATACTTATATGTTGAAGTAATGCTAGTTTGATTCGGATGCTCTCTCACGTAGCCTGCCAAGCCGAAGAACACGCATATACAGGATGAACAGTACCATGCATGTAAAACTAAAGTTAATTGTACGTATTGATTTCCAGGAATTGCGAATTTTGTGTTTTTCGCTAAAAATTCGTTTTAAGTCCAAATTGCTTACGACAAATTTATATTGATAAATTATTTGCGAAAAGTACAAACTTACGAATTTTGTAGTTCTTAAACTATACGTCCAAAAATGTCAAAATAAATTTTATAAATCTTAGAAAATGCTAAACTAATTATCTGGAAGTTTTCATTGAATAATGAAATAGTTTGATTTGCGTCATTTTTCGAATGTGTTCATTCGTTATTTTTGGATGTTTATTTGGTTCTTTATGTGGTACACGTAGACTTTGAACTGTGCGAAGGTGCGGAAGTTGAAAATCAAGCACAAGATCAAGTCTTAGTTGAAGACCAGTTGCTCTTTGAAGGCAAGTTATGCTTTGATCAAAATGATCCCATTTGTGAAAATTATATTGATTCTAAATTATTTCATGCAAATTTAATTATAATTGTTTTGAATAATTTTGGGGATTAGTTAAATGCCTAATTGTTGTATGCCACCTTGTCGTATATAATTGTATGTCATGAATCCTTTGTCACCCTAGATTGTGGATTAATAGTTGGACATTAATAATTTGCCAACATGGGTTAATTAGCTCGTAGGTAGTATGCTTAGCCATGCCACATAGATTTGCCATGATTTTGGATATTAAAGTTAATATTGACTTAATGAGATATAAAACATGTTTTCGAGAATGTGACATGTGTTGTTGAATTTGACAATGGGACGTGGTGCATTATAAAGAACTGGGGTGACAAAATGCTTTAGACTGGGGCAAGTGGCAAGCTTGATCTGGTGGGCCATGATTGGTACCGGGAAAGTCGTTTTGGTTTTTGGGTAGTCTTACCTTGGTCAACCTAAGGACTTAACCTTGCAAGCCTTTGAACTGGGTCATTCATACAACCACAAGTCTTGAGTGGGACAGATCTAGCTGATTAATTTGTTGATTCTAAACTTTAGTACTATTATGGTGGCGTGAGGCCCGGGTTGGGGTAACTAGTCCTCGCACGGGTTGGCTAACATGGCGCAAGAGGGGGTCCTGGATGTGGTAACCAGTCCCACCAGTGTTGAAACCTCAGCGAGTAGTACGGGGTTTAGATAGGCATTGGAAAGGCTTTGTTACGGACACTCCCCTTTCTGATGTTTGACTGTATCTTGTGGGTAAAATGTATAACCTCTGCAGAGTGTAAAATCTATTCGAATAGCCGTATCCACGGCATTAGACATTACTCGGGGATTACAGTCAAGGGTTAGACTTTCATGAAAATAACTTGGTTTGTGGAAATACTTGGGTTGGAATTGTGAATTGGACTTTGGATGTGAAATGCTTTACTTGTGAAATATTGTGAAAGTTATTATCCTTACTATTGTTTTAATGCTTTCCAATCTATTAATGTATTTGTGAATGCTGCTTTACTGCAAATGAACCTTAGCCTATCCTTTGTAATAAACCAAGCATGTAGAATATTAGACTGCATTCTGTGCATGACTTGCTGAGTGCTCAAAGTACTCACCCTTGCAACAATACAATCTCAGTTGAAGAAGAAGCGACGCCAGTCTTGGAAGAGGAGCTTCAGGAGGAGCCGTCTAACTAGGGAGCGAGCCTAGTCAGTTGCCTGTGGCAAATTGGTGGACGCCACAAAGTTTGTTTTATTCCCGCTGCAGTTATTTCTTTTAATAAGTCTTCGCCCTGCGAGGCGTGCTTTTGTAACTAGACCATAAGGTCGAGCAACCAGTTTGATTATTTAATAAAAGTACTTATTATTTCGTTGAGTATGATTGTGATATGTACCAATGTTGAGACTGTCTACACTAGCGTGATCCTGGACTAGTGCTGGATACACATAGGGTCCGGATTTGCACATTCGGGTCCCGACAGAGGTGGTATCAGAGCCATACTGACTGTAGGTCTTGACCTTAGATAGATTGGCCATCTTTAGGAGCTTCAAAATTATTTTCTAAAGAGAGAAATTTAACTTGGAAGAATAATAAGTTCTTGACATATCTTATTCTCCTATTCTTTTCCCGTGCTTCACCCTGAAGGTCGGAGTTTTCATAATACCACCTCAGAGAAAAGTTCTCAAGGAGGAAGCTTATTGTCTAGAATTTGCTTTGCTTGTCGCTAGCCAGGACATTTTGCCAATCACTGCCCGCAGAAGAAAGTGATCACTTTGGACCGTGCAAATTTTCGCTCTGCCCCTACAAAAATTAGTGCCATGTCAAGAGGAAGCCAACAGACATCAGTCAAGCGTTGCTTCAGATGCAATGAGCCGGGACACTTTGCCAACAGTTGTCCTAGGAGGAAAGGTGTTGTGCCTGTCCGTTTCAACCCTTGTCCTTCACCTACCGAGACACCTACGCCAGAAAGTGAATGGTGAAGCAGTTCAAGATGAAGCCATGCCGTAAACGCTAGGGAAAGATCACGTCAACCACATTAAGACTGGTGAAGCTTAGAAGCATCAGATGTTGTACTGATCAAAAGTTGTATGTAATAAAGGATGTTGAGAGTTAATTTGTCTCTTGTTAAGACTAAGTTTTTAATAAAGTCCATCAAGGATTGTATGTCTGCTTGGGGTGCCAAAGAAGATTGTGTCAGATCGGGGTACCCAATTTACCTCAAGATTCTGGAATAAGTTGCATGAAGCCATGGGAACCCGTATGAACTTTAGTACAGCTTATCATCTGCAGACCGATGGACAGACGGAAAGGGTAAACCAGATTCTGGAGGACATGTTGAGAGCGTGAGCATTGGCTTATGCTACATCTGGGGACAAATGTTTGCCGTATGCCGAGTTCAGCTACAATAACAACTATCAAGCAAACTTGCAGATGTCGCCATTTGAAGCACTGTATGGTAGACCTTGTCAGACACCGTTGAACTGGAATGAGACCGGAGTGCGTCATGTCCTTGGACTGGACATTCCCCGAGAAGCTAAAGAGCAGATTGCCAAGATCAGGGAGAGGCTGAAGATTACGCAGTCAAGGCAGAAGAGTTATGCTGATAATCACCGCAGAGAGTTGAGCTTCGAGCCTGGATATTTTGTGTATCTCAGGTTACGCCTCTCAAAGGAGTTAAGAGGTTCCATGCTAAAGGGAAGCTTGCGCAAAGATATTTTGGTCCATTCAAGATCCTAAGTCGTAGAGGTGAAGTGCATATCAACTGGAATTACCGCAGTCTTTGTCGGGAGTGCATGATGTGTTCCATTTGTCACAACTGAAAAAGTGCCTTCGAGGGCCAATAGAACAGACACCTCTACAGGAGATTGAACTGCAAGAAGATCTGACCTATAAGGAATACCTTATCAGGATTTTGGACACAGTTGATCGAGAGACAAGAAATAAATCAATCCACTTCTGCAGAGTTCAATGGAGCAACCACTCAGAGAATGAAGCAACCTGGGAGCGTGAAGAAGATTTGAAGCAGGAGTACCCTAACCTATTCTCTAGTTAACCCTGAATCTCGGGGACAAGATTCTGTTAAGCGGGGGAGGTTTGTAACATCTCAAAATCTGCTTTAAATATATTTATCGCATTCTTGAATTTATTTGAAATTTTTCAGAATTTATTTTGAATCTTCGAGGTTAATTTGAATTCGAGGCCTATTGAACTAATTGCATTAAATAAAGATCATGCATTTTTGTATAAGCACAAAATCTAAAATTTTGTTTATAATAAAGATAATTGGTATATGAGAGTGTTTCTTTCAAATATTTTCAAAAACATGTTATATAAATTAAGTTGTTGATTTTACAAAAATCTTTACAAGTGTCTGATTCACTAAAAGAATTTTTGCGAAAAATCTATACGTTGAATAATTACGAAACCAACTTCGTTAAGTTCCAAATAATTCCTAGTATTTTAGAGGTATTTTCCAAGATTTTCAGACCCCTTTTGCTATTTTATCCTAAACACGTTTTGAGAACATGTATGCATATATATATGTATATGTATAGCATGTACCCACGCGTATGCATATATACATGTATGCACGAATCATGCATGGCTAGGATGTTTTCCTTTCCAACGTTTCTTCTTCATGTACGCAAGAGCCAGGGAAAGTTACTAGTTGGAATTCATTGCATGTTGTGGTTACTGTTCAAGCAACATGTTTAGAGGAACCACTCAGAAAGAATTTACTCCACGTGCATGAATCCCTTCATTCATTCCAGTCATTTCCTTACATGCGCATGAGCCTTTTCTTCTTCCTTTCTTCATTAACTGCACGCTAGCACTTTGGCTGTAACTCCCATTCCTTGCATGCATGAATCAATGCTAGTTGTTTCCTTTCCAGTCGTGCATGCATGAATCAATGCTACATTATTTCTCTTCAGCCGTTTCCCTGAATGCATGAAGTCTTCTCATTACTCTCCAGCCGTTTCTCATGCAATGCATTGCTAGCAACGTCTCCCCTCTCCACACGCATGGAGCTCCTCTCCATTGAAACGCCTTGTAACACCCCGACATCTAGTATGCCCTAAATGTCACCAAACATAGCAATATGTAACACCCTACAAATCTAAACTATCGTACTAGAAAATTTCGGTAGCATCTCCCCTAAAATTAGGACAAAACGGAAGCGACAACAAGATTCATAATAAACATTACAAACAGGAATAACATAAAAGCATCAATACTAGAGATAACAAGTCTAAATCAACCAGAAAACAAACATAAACGTAAAACAGCTCCAAAGAGGACATCAACAGGTCTATGATTAATAAAATTTCAGCAAGCTAATGAATTATTAAATGCACTAGTCCATGTGATTCGTGATGACCCCGGAGGGTTGATTGTGCTACTAAGCCCACCCTTCAAGCTTACGACTCATGAGAACTACTCCGAAAACAACAAAATAACAAGGGGTGAGATTGGGTAATCTCAGCAAGCGGAACAACTTCTAACAAATAACACAGCCACAAGAAACTAGCATACCAAATTCCTCATGTCCAATACCACATTACAGAGTCCAAACAACCTCAGTAGAATGCATATGATTGTGCACATGCTTATGCCATGATCCTCCTCACCGTGCGTTCTTTCTCAGAACACACGGTGTTGTACTGCAGACGTCGCGCAAGACAAGGCGTCGACAAACTTCCAATGCATGATTATGCAGTTAATGCTTCATGCATAAATACATTCATAACTTCCCACTCTAAATTCACATGCTTGCATACCATCAAATAACATGGATAAAATGCGAACATCATTGAGATAGAATATCTCAATAATTCATCTTGCAGACAACATCTTTCTTCATTCTTACTCATGATTCAAAAGTCAAACAACCACATCACAATGCAGGATAGGATATTGCAATCTCATAAACAAGTAGTTAAACCATGTAGGTGTGCTGCAATTAAGGTTTATATTGAAGACGAAACAAATAGCGAGTTATAGTTTAGCAAGACCGCTACTTCCACTTGCCTTTACCAACGTGGATGATTTAACCTAGTTGCGTCCAGAAGGGGCACCACCTGAACAAGCATTCTTTCAGTATATAATAACATCACAATTGATCACACAATTCAAACACGCGTTTCCTACAACCCGTTCCCCTTTTAAAACACCGAAACCCCGATCTATCCGGATCAAACAGCAGCATCCTCTCTTCACAATTTCGTATATTTTTTTATACAAATCATAAAAATATAAAACAATTACAGGAGCTAGATATTGACGGGATCTACAACTTTCATGAAGATCATAAATTTCAATTCCATTGTTAATTATGCCTAAACAGACGTCCAACACAGTAGACAAAATCTGTTTCCAGATTCTGTTCATCAACTTCGAACAGCTATAACTCTCAGACCGTCGTCCCAAAAATTCTGAAAAAATGACAGAAGATAGATCTCGACGTTATCTACATCTTTCTAGTTATAGGTTTTGGCAGAAAAAATCGTCTAGGTCACGTAAAACGTGAAAAAATCCGCGCTGCACAATCTCCCATTCCAAAAAACAGCACCACGTGAACATCTACCCTTCTCCCCCATCAAGATCCATCCAAACCAGTCACCACCAGATCTAATACACTCCTAATCCCGAGGTAGAATAGGGGTAAAAGATTGGGAATTTTACCTTGAGTTCCCCCTTGCGAACCCACGAAGAACACGCGACGATCCCTAGAGCGGAAATCTGTTCGTCCTCCTCGCCTCCACGGATCCTCTTCTCGTTTTCTCCTTCGCGTTTCGCGGTGGATCTTGAGCCACCACGCAAGGGGAGGAAGAGGTGGAGTGGGGCGGCTGCTAGGGGGAGAGGGGGAGGCGCCCTAGGGTTTGGGGTGGGGTGGCCGGCCACATGGGGAGGCACCACCCCTTTAGGGGGAGGTGGGAGAAGAATTCCCGGCCCAGGCCCAAGTTTTCCTCGGCCCACTGTTTCTAGCCCGAATACTCCAAATTTAATATTAATACGCCGCATAAACTTCAATTATTTAATTCTCCAACAATTTCCCTCATTCCTCCCAAAACAAAACCAGGAAAAAGGAACCCTAGAATCGCTCTGACGCTCTAAGGCATCACACAATAACAGCAACTAAATACCACAATTAGGATTAAATTACAGCAAGGGCGTAAATGCTTTAACCGAAATTTCGGCAGCACTTCCCTTGTTTTTGCATGGTTTGAGGCAACAATAACATTATCACATCATAATAGCATAATAGATGACATCTAAAATAGCACTAGCAGGAGATAAAGTATCATTTCAAGCCCATAACATAAACTCCAATGTTAATGAACGAATATGAGGAGAACATTAAAACCAAGCACATACGATAGCTTAATCCAAGCTTAGCACATTAAGATAATCATTACAACTACAAATAAGAGTGTGTAGTTGTCTAGGTGAATAAAGCTACGTGAAGAAGTGCCGCTATTCCCCTTTCCCGCATGACGGTTTCATGGTACCTAAAAACATCATAAAACACAAGCGTGAGTTCATCACTCATCAAGCATATTGCAATGGAACAAGTAAAACAGTTTTCAATACCATTATCACTACACCTCATATTCAACATCATTAGCATGGCATATCCACATTGAATACATCTCATTAACATCATATTCAACATCATTAGCATGTCATACCCACATTGAATACATCTCATTAACATCATATTCAACATCATAATCATGTCATACCCACATTGAATACATCTCATTATCATATTCAACATCATAAGCATGTCATACCCACATTGAATACATGTAATTATCATCATATATGCAATGCAATGCACATGTCTCCTTGAAGCACATACCGGTAGATGGAGGGTGCCTACTCTTACTGACCCACTCCCGTACAACCACGTGTAAGGGACTGCGAGGTAGGACTTTTGTGTCCACTACGTGTGAACACAGAGGCCCGCATCAGAATGGGACGCCTCTTCCTTTTATGAATGCAATGATGCAAATTCCATGATAACGTACCACATTCAATCATTAATAGCATTTGCATAATCTCATTCATAGCATTAATCCATTCATCAAACAATTACTCATATGGCAAAGCAAAATCTCACTCCTACCATGTTAGTATAACCTGTCAATCATAATACCATAAAACAACCAATCACAATCCATCACAACACACTTGCCTTCACCCTCGTGAGACGGCGTGGTGAGACGACGACGGCACTTCCGGGGTCACACCACCTGCACAAAGGTTCAATACACTCAACCACATGCATATAAGACCAAACAAGAACACTTAGTTATACCGACTTCGCGGTCTACTCCCAATACCCAAAAACAGAGAATCTGTCCAACGGGACAGCAGCTTTCGGAAGACCATAACTAGGGCTTAACGACTCCAAATCAGACGAACGAATATATTTTATCGAATCTTAGGAAATTTTCTAGCTTTTTCTGAGTATTGGGAAAAACTGATTCGGCCTCTAAAATTGATTAATATATAGATCAACACGATATGTCCCAATCACGTCACAGTTTTGATAATATTTGGTAAAACAGCTATAACTTTTAAACGGATGGATGGAAATAAGCGTTCTTGGTCTTAATTGAAAGGTTTTTCGATTATCTACAACTTTCTCAACAGGCGGATGACCAAATTCCGACTTTAAAAACCCCAAAATCAAGCATCAAGTCGATCTGTCAGAATTGGCCGAGGCTATCATGAAACAGATCTACTAAACGAATCTATACCTCTCATTACAGTACCTAAACATGGATCTAAGGCATGAAATACCCCATCTAGCAGCACCTAAATAACCCCAAGGAAACCACGATTCGTTACCTCTTCAAGAAGAACCGAACGACGACGAAAACATCCCTTTCTTCCGGCCGCTCCTCCCTCCAGAACGGCAGCGGATCGCCAGAGAACTCCGAGCCAACGATCCACTGAGTGAGAGAGCGACGAACACCGGGGAAGGAGAGGTGAGGGGCTGCTAGGGGAGGGGAGGGTGGCGGCTAGGGAGTGGAAACCCTAGTGGGGGGCGCATGGAGGTGAGGGCGCAAAGGGGGGAAGGGTGGCCGGCCCTAGGAGGTGGGAGGGAGAGTGGGGGGCGCATGGGGGAGGACGTGGGGGCTGCTGGTTCCCTCATGGGCCCAAAAAACCCCCACTGCTGGCCCAAAACTCGACCTTCTAGGCAAAAGTCCTCCCGGGAAGGCCCAAACCCTCCCGGAATGGCCCAAACCCTCCGGAATGGCCCAAAAACCTCTGAAAAGCCAAAGACATGATAAAAAGTCATACCATAATGCCGAAATCTATGATGTCACACGCCTTGAGTTACTCCACGCATGGAACTCCTCTCCATTGAAACGCCATGAATGCTTTAAAGCATTGAAACGTGCATGAATTCTCCACGCGCATGATGCCTTTCCATTTTCCAAACGCTTCACATTTCCCTACAATGAAGGAACTAGTAACGTTGCCCATTACTCTACACGCATGAACTAGTAACATTTCATTTACTAGCAGCCATTTTCCACTTCTAAGGAATGCATGCACGTTCCATTTCCCATGCATGAGCATTTCACCTTTCAGCCGTTTAGACCATGCATGAATTATTCCAAGCGCATGAAGCCATTCATTCCAGCCAATTCCATTTTCTTTTAGTGATGCATGAATGTTTCTTGACTTCCAACCGTTACTCCAAAATACTAGCCATGCAGGTTCTTTCCATTTTCTAAAGCAACGCATGACTTTTCCTTTCCATTCGTTTCCCATGTCCTGCAACGTCCATACTCCCAGCCATTTCTCCATCTTCTAGCAATGCATGTTCTTTCATTTCCTCATTTTTCTAGCAACACTTCTTCATTCCCTGCACTCGTGTGAACTAGCAACGCTGGCGTACCTTCCGACCACACCTCCTCCCACGCTCGTCGACCAGCCATCGCCGTCGATCAGTACTCCGATGTTCGACTGATCGACCGCCACCGCAGTTGCCGTCGTTCGTCGGCTAGCGTCGCCGTCACCTGGCCTCTTCCAGTACTTCTTTTTTCTTTTGCGCGCTTTATCCTGTCGGTCAGTTGGCCTCGTCATGTGTAGTTGTGCAAGTAATATACTAGACTTTAGAACGCATGGATATATACATACATATCTATGTTTGTACGTAGGCATGTACGTGTATATATGTTAGTATGTGCACGTATATACTAGGCGCATGCATGAATTTAGAACAGTCGCAGCATGTATACGTATATATATACACCATGTTGTACATATATATATATACCTGTGAATATATTTGGTTGATCCGTGTGTATATATTCGGCCGATTCGCAAGTATAATTTTCTATATGCATGTATACTTATATGTTGAAGTACTGCTAGTTTGATTCGGATGCTCTCTCACGTAGCTTGCCAAGCCGAAGAACACGCATATACTGGATGAACAGTACCATGCATGTAAAACTAAAGTTAATTGTACGTATTGATTTCCAGGAATTGCGAATTTTGTCTTTTTCGCTACAAATTCGCTTTAAGTCCAAATTGCTTACGACAAATTATGTTAATTAGTAAAAAATAATACCTTACCATAGTAACTTTTATGAGATTTTATAAATAAATTTATATTGATAAATTATTTGCGGAAAGTACAAATTTATGAATTTTGTAGTTCTTAAACTATACGTCCAAAAATGTCAAAATAAATTTTATAAATCTTAGAAAATGCTAAACTAATTATCTGGAAGTTTTTATGGAATTACGAATTAGTTTGATTTGTGGTATTTTTCGAATGTGTGTTCATTCGTTGTTTTTGGATGCTTATTTGGTTCTTTATGTGCTACACGTAGACGTTGAACTGTGCGAAGGTGCGGAAGTTGAAGATCAAGTCAAGATCAAGTCTTAGATGAAGACCAGTTGCTCTTTGAAGGCAAGTTATGCTTTGATCATAATGATCCCATTTGTGAAAATTATATTGATTCTAAATTATTTCGTGCTAATTTAATTAGAATTGTTTTGAATAATTCTGGGGATTAGTTTGTGACACCTCGGAGTGTCGCAACCTTATACAATGTGAATGTTGAGGACAAAAACTCTATGGAATGTGGAATTTAGGTTAAAACCTTTCGGCTTGAGGTTTACTCGCGTTTTTGGGCCGGTTGAAGTGTTATGTCACCTCGGAGTGTCGTAATCCTTAATTATTGAGCATGATGAGGCTATAAACATTATGAGATGTGGAAATAAGGTTAAAACCATAGGAATTGGAGGATAATAGCTTTTTGGGCCGTTTCCGGGCCGTTTTCGGGGTTTTGGGCCTTCCCGGGGGAGTTTTGGGCCTTGGTGGGCTTTGGTGGGATTAGAGAAGGACTCTTATTGGTCTTGGACAGGGTGTGGGGGCTGGTAAAAGGGGCTCCCCCTGCCCCCTTGCGCCCCCACCTCAGCCCTTGCGCCCCCTCCACCTCTCCTCCCTTCCCCCCAAGCCCTAGCCGCCACCCCATCCCCAAACCGTGCGCCCCCCTCCACCTCTCCACCTCCACACCATCTCCCCTCCACCCCTTGCTGCCCTAGGGTGGCCACCCCACCCCTGCACCTCGTGGATCCATCCCGTGGAGCGAGGAGCGAGGAGCGAGGAGCGAGGAGCGAGGAACGTGGAGCGAGGAGCGATTCGCGAGGAGATCCGCGGAGATTGATTGGAGTTTTGTGCTTCGGGCAAAGGTATGAACATGGGGATCCTTGGGGATGATCTAGGTACTGTTATTAGGGTGTTTATCAAGTTTTTAGATCAATTGGAGGCGTTGGTTTGAAGTAATTTGGGTTAGATCTAAACTTGTCCACGTTTCTGTTTTCGGGCAGATTGAGCAGTCGAACTAGGGTTCGAGTTTCCGTCGATTTAGAGTCCGAATCCGACCGTACGGACTTCTAGGAAGTTGTAGATAATTTAATTATCTTTCCGTGGACGTAAAGCACGTTAAATTCCGATCAGCCGTTTGAAAGTTATGGCTGTTTTACCGAGCGCCTAAAAATCTGTGACGTAATTGGAACAGATCTCGGTAATCTGTAGATTAAACAACTTTAGAGGCCGAATTAGACTTTCCAAATACCTAGAGAAAGTTGGGAAATTTCCTAGGCTACGCGAGGGTGTACTCGTTTAATTCATTCGGAGTCCCAGAACTCAAGTTATGCCTTTCGCAAGGCTGCTGTCCCGGCGGGACAGAACCTCTGTTTTTAGGTTTTGCGAGTAGTTGGCAATGTCGGGTTAGATGGGGGTTTGTGTACTGTTTGGAGGCTATGATTGTGAGTGTGTGATGCCTATGTGCTGGTGGTGTGCCCCCGGAAGTGCCCTCTTCTTCCCGCCAATCCGTTGCACGTGGTTGAGGCAAGTGTGTTGTGATGGATAGCGAGTTGTAGGTTGCATGTTGAGATTAGATGGAATTGTTTACATGATATATGTCCACTTGCCATGTGTTAATGATTGATAAGATATGATGAGCATGTTTAGCATATTATGATGCCATGTGTTAATATGCGAATCAAATATGATAATTGGCATGGTTGCATGCATGTCATGAGATAGGGCGAGGGCGGTGAGAAAGTCTTAACTAGTCCGGCAAGGTCGGTGAGAAAGTTATGACTAATCCGGAACGCCATTGAGTAAGTCCTATGTCGTGATTCCATCCACGTGGTGTTTGGAAGCGAGTAGGCACCCTCCATCTTCGGGATGGAAGGGAGGAAAGGGTGCACACCGACGGGTGTGTACTTCCCATACCGGTATGAGGTTCCAGAGGGTCAGGAGCATTGCATTACTTCGCATACAAATTGATGATGATATTGATAAGTAATCATGATTGAGATGATATACATGATGGAAGATGTTATTGCCATGTTGTTATGCTTGTTGTCCATTGCAGTATGCTTGCTGAGTTTTCGAACTCACCCTTGTGTTTTCTTGTTGTTTTAGGTACCATGAGAACGGCATGCGGGAAAGGGGAATAGTCACACGCTCACACGTTGCTTCACCTTAATGTTTCCCCAAGTCAATTCATTTAGTTTGATAATAAATTGCGTGTGATGGTCTTTAAAATTAAGTATTAGCTTGGTTAATGAGAGTTCCATTGTTTGTTTGACACTTGGAACCTTAAGAGCTTAATGTTAGTCTTTTATTGTCGTTAAGACTTTGTTTATTGCTGTTTTAGATGTTTCTCTTATTGCCATATAATGCTATATTGTTGCTGTTCCTTAAATTCATGATAAAACAAAGGAGGTGCTGCCGAAATTTCGGTTTTTAGTCTATGCGCCTTTGCTGGAATTTTATGTTAAATGTGGTATTTAGTTGTTGTTTAGCTTTTGTTTGGTAGCATTCGGGCATATTAAATGCCGGGGTGTTACAGTTGGTATCAGAGCGGGCTGTAGGTCCTTGGAATGTGAATTTTTAGTGTCATGCTATAGGGTACAACTAAAATGTGATGTGGAATAACTTAGAAACATGGCTTAGGTCTTAACTAAAACTTTGTTATAGGATAGCAACATTAAAACTTGTAAAAGTGGTATAACTAATCTAAAATTTGACACACTTGGTTGCACAGTAGGATGGGGTTTCGGTTCATCATTGCATTGCGCTTAATTATTTAATGAAGGATATGCTTATGATGATGTTTGATCTATGATCTTGATTGTGTGATTTTGTGTTTATGTTTTGTGTTTGGATGGTTGTCTGTCTAAGCAGCCATGCCGAGGGGTAGAGGCCGTGGACGCCGTGGCCGAGGAGGCCAGGGGTGAGGCTCCCAGAGAGTTGCGGAGTCTGTCTGTATAAATGATTGGATTGTTCCTGTTGTGGTGATAAAAGTGGGGTTGTGGTGCCGAAGGGTTTCGGTCACCTCTTTTTGGTTCATAGTAACGGTGAGGTTTGACGGTGTGGCCGGTTAGCGCCATCACCGAAGAACTATTAACCCCTGTAGGAGAAGAGTGCTTATCCTTTCTGTCCTTGATCGGGTAGTTGACTGGAGTCAAATAGAAGAGTTGATGGTGGTTCCCTTCGGATGTTCTCTGCGCTCGACGGTCGGTTTCGCTGTTTTTCTTGGCTTTAGTTGAGCTGAACCAAAAGAAAAGTGTTTTGTATTGGATTTTCGCGGATCGTTCTGAGTGCGGTGGTGAGCACCGTGCTTCAGAGTGAGGTTGGACCGCGAGTTGCAACCACTGTGGCAAGCCCGGCCATACGGGACGAGTCTGCCGGATGAATCCCGGTAGCATCATCAAGTGGGAGATGGTGTCTTCTCCTCCAACTCCAGCGGCGTCTTCCAGAGGATCGGTGCACATGATGGCTGCACCTGTTTCTCAACCGCCTTCTGCGTGGGCACCACCAGCGGCGTACTGGTGCCGCCGCCTGCGCTTCCTCCTCGATTGCCTCCTCCGCCCCAGCCTTTGATGGGGTATCACCGAGTCGGGGCTCCTTCATCGGCGCCACCAGGAGTGTACGCTTGCCGATCACGAGTCAGGGCATCCAGAGGTGGTTTCAAGTACTCGCTCGTGGATTCCGTTGATGCCTTTGTTCTATTTGATTAGGAGCATCCTACTTTTGTGTCATCTGAGTTTGCTAGTAGAGCTAAGTTGGGAGTTCAGCGGATTTACGAGTCCGTGTTAGTCGATTCTCCTGGGGTTGATTGCTAGTTCTTTGGTTTGCCCTGGTTGCACCATTGCCATTGATGATGAGGTTTTCTTTGCCAATCTCATGGTGATCGATTGGCTCCTTTTGATGTCATTTTGGGCATGGGTGGCTGCATCGATGCCGTGCTAAGATTTGTTGTTTCGGAAGACACTTGCCTTGCAGGCCCGTCCTGGGGAAGAGTTGACCTTTCAGGGTGGTATACCCTCCGGCCTGTCTTTGCTTTGACTAGTTTGTTTTCCGGTCGGCGTTTGAGGCTGTTGGGTTTCCTCATGACTTTGTCTCGAGAAACCATCTTCCTCGATTCCCATTGAGGAAATTTCTGTAGTGAAGGAGTTCGTTGATGTGTTCCCCGACGAGTTGCCTGGTCTACCTCCTGTGAGGAATGTGGAGTTTCGTATTGATCTTGTTCACGGCACTCGACCTATTTCTATCTCTCCATACCGCTTGGCTCGACCTTTTCAAGACGAGTTGAAGAAGCGATTGGAGGATCTGCTGGCCAAGGGCTTCATTCGGCGTAGCGTTCGCCATGGGGAGCACCCGTCCTCTTCGTCTCGAAGAAGGATGGAAGTTGGCGTATGTGCATTGATTATCGTGCTCTTAATCAAGTGACAGTCAAGAACAAGTATCCTTTGCCTCGCATCGAGGATCTGTTTGACCAACTGAAGGGAGCAAAGGTGTTCTCCAAGATTGATCTTGATCGGTACAATCAGATCCGTGTGAGGGAGCAGGACATTGAGAAGACTGCTTTCTCCACTAGGTATGGGCATTATGAATTTAAAGTTATGTCTTTTGGACTAACTAATGCCCCTGCTGTCTTTATGGAGGCGATGAACAGTATGCTTCACAAGTACCTTGATGAGTTTGTGGTAGTGTTCATCGATGACATTCTGGTTTACTCTAAATCAGAAGAGGAGCATGAGCGGCACTTGAGGCTTGTGCTGAGTACCTTGAGGGAGAATCAGTTCTTTGCTAAGCTGAAAAAGTGCGAGTTCTGGATTTCAGAGGTGGGTTTTCTTGGCCACATCATCAATCCAGAGGGCATATCGGTAGATCCTAGCAAAGTCTCAAGATTACGGATTGGAAGAGGCCTTCCAATGTCAAAGAGGTGCGTAGTTTTGGGTTGGTGGCTACTATCGGCGTTTTGTGCAGGATTTCTCTATCATTGCCAAGCCACTTTCGCATTTGACTCGAGAAGGGGATGAAATTCCAGTGGACTGCAGAATGTGAGCACAGTTTCGCACTTTGAAGGAGAAGTTAGTGATCGCTCCTCGTTCTTACCCTTCCCGAGCCGGAAAGCGCTTCTTGTTTATTCCGATGCTTCTCGGATGGGACCTGGGTGTGTGCTCATGCAAGAGGGCAAGGTGATTGCTTATGCTTCGAGGCGCTTGAAAAAGCATGAGCAGAATTATCCCACGCATGATCTTGAGCTAGCCGCCGTGGTGTTTGCATTGGAGATATGGAGGCATTACTCAGACGGTGAGTCTTGTGATATTTTCATCGATCACAAGAGCCTCAAGTACATCTTTACTCGTAAAGATTTGAATTTGAGGCAGAGGAGGTGGCTAGAGTTGATAAAGGATTATGACCTCACTATCCGGTATCATCCGGGAAAGCAAATGTGGTGGCCGACGCCCTCGATGCAAGACAATGCCCCTGTTGTTGATTGTCTTGTTGCTGATTTTGAGCGTTTGGGAGTCTCCTATTGCTTTATGGGGACCGTGCATGCTGAAACTCAAATGATTCTTGAGTCAGCCGATTCTCGAGCGTGCAAAGTAGAGGCACAAAGAAGATGATCGCTTGCTCCAGCAGGTGAGGAAACGCCGAGGATGGCAAGTCCGGAGACTTTACTGTTGATGATGCGGGAGCTTTGAGGTTTCAGGGCCGTCTGCATGCGTGCCCGAAATCTCAAGTGAAAGAAGACATCCTGAAAGAAGCTCATCGCACTCAGACACGGTCCATCCTGGGGAGACCAAGATGTACAGGGACTTGAAGAAGAATTTCTGGTGGAAAAGGATGAGAGTGGATATTGCCAAGTACGTGGCGTCTTGTGGGATTTGCCAGAAGATCAAAGCTGAGCATAAGCGTCCCGCTGGCCTGATGCAGCCGTTGGAGATTCCTGTGTGGCCATGGGATGACATCTCTATGGATTTTGTGGTCGGCTTACCTCGTACTCCTCGAGGGAAGGATGCCATTTGGGTTGTGGTGGACCGTCTCAGCAAGTCTGCGCATTTCATTCCCATCCGCACGACCAATTCAGCGAGCGAGTTGGCTCCCATCTATGTGCGGGAGATTGTGAGATTGCATGGTGTACCCAAGACCATTATCTCTGATCGGGATGCGAAGTTCGTCTCCAAGTTCTGGGAGAGTTTGCAGAGTGCATTGGAGTGCAGCGGCTTCGCCTTAGTACCGCTTTTCACCCTCAGACAGATGGGCAGTCTGAGCGTACCATCCAAACTTTGGAGGACATGCTCAGGGCCTGTGTGATGGCTTGGAAGGGTAGCTGGGAAGACCATTTGCCCCTTGCAGAGTTTGCTTACAATAACAGCTATCATTCCAGCATCCGGACTGCTCCTTATGAGGTACTGTATGGCCGGAAGTGCAGATCGCCACTTTGTTGGGATGCTGTGGGCGAGAGAGCTATTCTTGGACCGGATTGGGTGCAGCAGACTGTTGATCGCGTGTCGGAGGTTCGGCAGAACCTTCTCGCGGCACAGCGCATGTAAAAGCTATGCTGACGTGAGGCGGCGAGACTTGGAGTTTGAGGTGGGTGATAGCGTACTCTTGCAGTATCTCCCACCAAGGGTGTGGTGCGTTTTGGCACGAAAGGAAAGCTCACCCAAGGTATGTTGGGCCTTTTCCTATCCTCGCCCGAGTTGGCAGGTTGGCCTATCGCCTAGAGCTACCGGAATCCATGCAAGGTGTGCATAATGTGTTCCATGTCTCGATGTTGAAGAAATACTTGCATGATCCGGAGTTGGTGGTTCCATTGGAACCATTAGTGCTTCAGCAGGACCTCACCTTCGAGTCCCGTCCTATGGAAATGCAGGGACTTCAGAGCGAGTGATGAAGAACAGGACGCTTAAGTTTGTCAAGGTCCTGTGGTCACATCAGACCGAGAGGGAAGCGACTTGGGAGCTGGAATCTCGCATGCGCGAGAGGTATCCCGAGCTTTTCGCCTCAGGTATGTGATGTGAAAACTTAGCTATTTTTGGTTTTGCTGGGTTTCGTGATTGGTGTGTTTAGATTCGAGGTCGAATCCTGTTGAAGGGGGGAAGAATGTGACACCTCGGAGTGTCGCAACCTTATACAATGTGAATGTTGAGGACAAAAACTCTATGGAATGTGGAATTTAGGTTAAAACCTTTCGGCTTGAGGTTTACTCGCGTTTTTGGGCCGGTTGAAGTGTTATGTCACCTCGGAGTGTCGTAATCCTTAATTATTGAGCATGATGAGGCTATAAACATTATGAGATGTGGAAATAAGGTTAAAACCATAGGAATTGGAGGATAATAGCTTTTTGGGCCGTTTTCGGGGTTTTGGGCCTTCCCGGGGGAGTTTTGGGCCTTGGTGGGCTTTGGTGGGATTAGAGAAGGACTCTTATTGGTCTTGGACAGGGTGTGGGGGCTGGTAAAAGGGGCTCCCCCTGCCCCCTCCACCTCTCCTCCCTTCCCCCCAAGCCCTAGCCGCCACCCCCTCCCCAAACCGTGCGCCCCCCCCCCTCCACCTCTCCACCTCCACACCATCTCCCCTCCACCCCTTGCTGCCCTAGGGTGGCCACCCCACCCCTGCACCTCGTGGATCCATCCCGTGGAGCGAGGAGCGAGGAGCGAGGAGCGAGGAGCGAGGAACGTGGAGCGAGGAGCGATTCGCGAGGAGATCCGCGGAGATTGATTGGAGTTTTGTGCTTCGGGCAAAGGTATGAACATGGGGATCCTTGGGGATGATCTAGGTACTGTTATTAGGGTGTTTATCAAGTTTTTAGATCAATTGGAGGCGTTGGTTTGAAGTAATTTGGGTTAGATCTAAACTTGTCCACGTTTCTGTTTTCGGGCAGATTGAGCAGTCGAACTAGGGTTCGAGTTTCCGTCGATTTAGAGTCCGAATCCGACCGTACGGACTTCTAGGAAGTTGTAGATAATTTAATTATCTTTCCGTGGACGTAAAGCACGTTAAATTCCGATCAGCCGTTTGAAAGTTATGGCTGTTTTACCGAGCGCCTAAAAATCTGTGACGTAATTGGAACAGATCTCGGTAATCTGTAGATTAAACAACTTTAGAGGCCGAATTAGACTTTCCAAATACCTAGAGAAAGTTGGGAAATTTCTAGGCTACGCGAGGTGTACTCGTTTAATTCATTCGAGTCCCAGAACTCAAGTTATGCCTTTCAAGAAGGCTGCTGTCCCGGCGGGACAGAACCTCTGTTTTTAGGTTTTGCGAGTAGTTGGCAATGTCGGGTTAGATGGGGGTTTGTGTACTGTTTGGAGGCTATGATTGTGAGTGTGTGATGCCTATGTGCAGGTGGTGTGCCCCCGGAAGTGCCCTCTTCTTCCCGCCAATCCGTTGCACGTGGTTGAGGCAAGTGTGTTGTGATGGATAGCGAGTTGTAGGTTGCATGTTGAGATTAGATGGAATTGTTTACATGATATATGTCCACTTGCCATGTGTTAATGATTGATAAGATATGATGAGCATGTTTAGCATATTATGATGCCATGTGTTAATATGCGAATCAAATATGATAATTGGCATGGTTGCATGCATGTCATGAGATAGAGGCGAGGCGGTGAGAAAGTCTTAACTAGTCCGGCCAGGACGGTGAGAAAGTTAAGACTAAACCGGACAGCCATTGAGTAAGTCCTATGTCGTGATTCCATCCACGTGGTGTTTGGAAGCGAGTAGGCACCCTCCATCTTCGGGATGGAAGGGAGGAAAGGGTGCACACCGACGGGTGTGTACTTCCCATACCGGTATGAGGTTCCAGAGGGTCAGGAGCATTGCATTACTTCGCATACAAATTGATGATGATATTGATAAGTAATCATGATTGAGATGATATACATGATGGAAGATGTTATTGCCATGTTGTTATGCTTGTTGTCCATTGCGGTATGCTTGCCGAGTTTTCGAACTCACCCTTGTGTTTTTCTTGTTGTTTTAGGTACCATGAGAACGGCATGCGGGAAAGGGGAATAGTCACACGCTCACACGTTGCTTCACCTTAATGTTTCCCCAAGTCAATTCATTTAGTTTGATAATAAATTGCGTGTGATGGTCTTTAAAATTAAGTATTAGCTTGGTTAATGAGAGTTCCATTGTTTGTTTGACACTTGGAACCTTAAGAGCTTAATGTTAGTCTTTTATTGTCGTTAAGACTTTGTTTATTGCTGTTTTAGATGTTTCTCTTATTGCCATATAATGCTATATTGTTGCTGTTCCTTAAATTCATGATAAAACAAAGGAGGTGCTGCCGAAATTTCGGTTTTTAGTCTATGCGCCTTTGCTGGAATTTTATGTTAAATGTGGTATTTAGTTGTTGTTTAGCTTTTGTTTGGTAGCATTCGGGCATATTAAATGCCGGGGTGTTACATAGTTAAATGCCTAATTGTTGTATGCCACCTTGTCGCATATAATTGTATGCCATGAATCCTTTGTCACCCTAGATTGTGGATTAATAGTTGGACATTAATAATTTGCCAACATGGGTTAATTAGCTCGTAGGTAGTATGCTTAGCCATGCCATGTAGATTTGCCATGATTTTGGATATTATAGTTAATATTGACTTAATGAGATATAGAATATGTTTTCGAGAATGTGACATGTGTTGTTGAATTTGACAATGGCACGTGGTGCATGGTAAAAAACTGGGGTGACAAAATGCTTTAGACTGGGGCAAGTGGCAAGATTGATCTGGTGGGCCATGATTGGTACCGGGAAAGTCATTTTGGTTTTTGGGTAGTCTTGCCTTGGTCAACCTAAGAACTTAACCTTGCAAGCCTTTGAACTGGGTAATTCATACAACCACAAGTCTGGAGTGGGACATACCTAGCTGATTAATTTGTTGATTCTAAACTTTAGTACTATTATGGTAGCGTGAGGCCTGGGTAGGGGTAACCAGTCCTCGCACGGGTTGGCTCACATGGCGCAAGAGTGCGGCCCTGGATGTGGTAACCAGTGCCACCAGTGTTGAAACCTCAGCGAGTAGTACGGGGTTTAGATAGGCATTGGAAAGGCTTTGTTACGGACACTCATCTTTGTGGTGTTTGACTGTATCTTGTGGGTAAAGTGTATAACCTCTGCAGAGTGTAAAATCTATTAGAATAGCCGTGTCCGCGGCATTGGACATTACTCGGGGATTACAGTCAAGGGTTAGACTTTCATGAAAATAATTTGGTTTGTGGGAAATACTTGGGTTGGAATTGTGAATTGGACTTAGGATGTGAAATTCTTTACTTGTGAAATATTATGAAAGTTATTATCCTTACTATTGTTTTAATGCTTTGCAATCTATTAATGTATTTGTGAATGCTGCTTTATTGCAAATGAACCTTAGCCTATCCTTTGTAATAAGCCAAGCATGTAGAATATTAGACTGCATTCTGTGCATGACTTGATGAGTGCTCAAAGTAATCACCACTGCAACAACACAATCTCAATTGAAGAAGAAGCGACGCCAGTCTTGGAAGAGGAGCTTCAGGAGGAGCCGTCTAACTAGGGAGCGAGCCCAGTCAGTTGCCTATGGCAAATTGGTGGACACTACGAAGGCTGTTTTATTTCCGCTGCAGTTATTTGTTTTAATAAGTCTTCACCTTGCGAGGCGTGTTTTTGTAACTTGATCATAAGGTCGAGCAACCAGTTTGATTATTTAATTAAAGTACTTTATTATTTCGCTGAGTATGATTGTGATATGTACCAATGTTGAGATTGCCTGCACTAGCGTGATCCTGGACTAGTGCTGGATACACAGAGTGTCCGGATTTGCACATTCGGGTCCTGACAAAGAAGAACAAGGTCATCCTCCCATTGCAGCTACCGCCGGAGGTCGACAACGATCCTTGAGGAGCCCAGCGACCTGGAGGTGGCGAGGCGCCACTCCAAGAATCCGTCCTCAAAAGCCCCAAGGCGCCGACAAGGAAGAGAGAGGCGGAGGCGGAGATGGCGACGGGGGTGAAGGACACGCCGCTGTGGTCGAGCAAGAGTTACGTGGAGGAGGCGCTGTATCGACGACTCTTCCGATGGGGGTCGACGCCGCAGGCCGTGCGGGAGGAGGTGGATGGCTTCCTCGACAGCCGAAAGCGTGTGTTCAAGTGGGAGATTAGCGTCTGCGTCCGCCGACTCCGGCGTCACGCCCTCTACCGCCCTGCCCTCAAGGTTCAATCCCTTTCTCCCTCCTCTGTTTGCCCCCCTGTTAATTCCATCGGTGTTTATTGTTTCTTGGCAAAATTTCATGTAATCTGTGTTCCTACATTGGTGGAGGTGACCTAAATTTCGTTCCTTTACTAACATTTTGCTGGTCTCTCATTATTTCATTGAATTTTGCTTCATTCAATATGTTGCTTAGTGGAAAGCATCAAATTTTGTTTGCTGTCACTCACTTGGTTGCTTTGTTTAATAATTCTAGCGTGTTTCTGTAATTTGTTTTGGTCAATAGCATATTTCTTGACTGAGTTGTTTCCCAGGAAAAATATATTTTAGTTTGCTAGCTCTCTCTCTCTCTCTCTCTCTCTATTGGTCAGTTGTTTTCAGTGTACATCATATTGAATTTTGTGACATTATTCCAAATTTCCTACATAGTTATAAAAAGGAGGCCTTGCACTGCCGACATTGATAAAACAGGTGAAAAACACATGGAGACAACAATACTAGATTCCGTAAGGGAACCTCTTCTAGGAAGTAATCTTTGCGAAAACAAATCTAAAGTTAGGAAATTTCTTCTGAGGCACTTAAATCAAAGCTATTATCCACCATTTAGTTGTTCATGCCCTTTGTATGTCCTTTCTTTTACTTTGTTTGAAGCGATATGAACCTAACACACGGCCAGATTTCTGGGATGGAAAAAGACAAGAGTGCCTTCAATGGGTGCATCTTCTATCAACTTTTATTGTTCAATCTGCAGGAAAGATGGGTGTTATTCTTGTCCAAGTAATATCTGTGCTTCTAGTTGTCACACCTGATCTTCTAAAGCTCACTGTTCTAAAAAATTCACTTCTCTATGCAGTAAATGTTATTTCTGAATATGGATCTTTGCTATCAAGGCTCATTGGTTTCTCTTCTGCTCCCCATAGTTCACAAAATGGATAGAAAATTCTAGTTGATCTCAGTCCACTACAGGTAAGGCACTTGCAGATGTCCTATTTTCATTTGGAGTACCGTACAATGAAAAGGGAAGGAAGTCTGTACATTGAAAGCATGAGTTTAGAAGCTAGGGTTGTGTTAAGCATCATATGTTAATTTCATGCACATATCTTCGAGATATTTTGATATTAGTATGAGTAGAAGTTTCTCGTATTTTCCTAATAGCTTAAGCTCTTGGATGAGTTGGTAGGTGCATAAACTCAACACCTTTGATGCACTCTTCATGTACATGTTCTTTTTCTGTGTGTGGTCAATAACAAAAGTTCTTGTACTTATAGTAGATCAGAATGGGAGGAAAATGCTTACTCTCAAAATTTACGTTTCAGATTCTTAACCCAAATCCAGAGGCAATGTCAAGGATTATAACAGAGACTTCAAGTGAGGATTTCTTGTATTCCTTGTTGTAAGACATCTTCTATGAGTTCATCACTTAATGAAAATTAATTGGTATGCGTGAAACTTAAGCGATTCCATTTACCTAATACTAATGGCGATTTATCTTCAAGTCATTTCTTTAGCTGGAGTAGAGGATCATGATTCATGAGTATGAAATGCATAAGCATTAATTTAAAGATTCTCATTACAATACATATGAAATATAAATTAGCACATAATTGAAATACTACTGAATTACACCCCTCCATAGACGTTACAATATAGCCGTTACGATGTAGCTGTTACGATATATCTATTACAATATAGCCATTACAATGGCCATTAGAATAAATTTTAAATTTTCACATTTAAAAATAACCGTTTGAATTTTCTCGATAAAAATAAATGTTGTTCATACAGCAGTTATGAAATATCATTATAATATAGGAGGGAGAAAATAGAGAGTAGGATTTAGGGAATGCTGTTGGAGAGGGAAGAGATATAAGGAAGGAATCTTTTTAGGGAATTATGTATATGGGGATATAGGGATTCAAATTTAGGGAACGCTGTTGGAGATGGCCTAATGGTCCTGGTTAACCATCATGTTACCTAAAAAGCAGCGTTTTGAGAGAATACATGCGCGGTAGCTTATCAACCGGCGCAGAGTGTAACATCCTTAGTTTCGCTTTCCGGGAAAAATCTAATTTAAATTAATTAAATTAAAAATTTGGAGTTTATTTGGTGTTTATATTAACCTGGCATCCTTTCCCATCCAAAATCAGGATTCAATTCCCTTCCGTTCGAAAAGTCGAATTTTCAGGTTCCCGCCAGTACCCAAAATTTCACCCGAGTCCAAAAATGCCCCAAAAATCCCAAAATCACTTCAACTAGGTCCCAAATATTCCAAAAGGATTTTTGGAACGATTCCCCAGATTTTTGGACCTTCGCTCCTATTTTATCTCGCGCGGCTTTTGTTTAATGCCCGCTATTCGCGCCTGAATATTCAATTCCACAAATTTCATCCAAATTCCGCGAAACCAATTTTATTGGGTTCCAAATATTCCAAAATGGTTCTAGGAATTTTTCCGGAATTTTTAGACCATTTTTCTAATTTTTCTCTATGGCGTCACGTTTACGTAATTCCCGGCCAATCACGCGCTGCCACGTGGCGCTACAGTACCTTCTTTCACCTCTTGCCATGGAAAGAACAGAGAAGAGCTCCAAGCTCTCTCTAATGGTGGCATCTCTTTTTAATCCACCATATCTCCTTCAATAATGCTCCAAATCAATCACGGCCGGATCCGTTGGAAGCACAACGACGTCCTCTCTCCATTCCCCACCATCAATAGCTCGGGATCTCGCCGGAATTGAAACCGTCGGCCAAAAACTGAAATGGCTTTGATTGCTCATAACTTGGCCGTTTCTTCATCAAAGCGTGCACTTCCACCTCTCATCTCTCCGTATAGAAGTCCTCTTCCCGGTGGTGGCATCCTCTTGTTGTCTCTTCCAATCGTTTGCCCGTTAGATCGAGAAAACCGGCGCCAGGACGCCATTTTTGGTGTTCTTCGTGTTCATCCTTATTCCTCTCTCTCCGGTGGGTCATTCTCAACTCCGGTTTGTTCCTTGTGACCGTGGGGAAGTCTAGAGTCTAATCTTTCAATCAATTTTAGGTTCCCTCAAGATTTGGAGACGAATTTCGCGTTTTTGTCATTTCGACCGGAGCTCCGTTCATCGCCAAATTCGTCGTCTCCGGTGAGTTTGGATCCAATTCCTTGCTCTTATAGATCCTTTAGGATGTCTTCTAGAGGATCCATGAATTATTTGGCCTAGTTTCATGCAAATTTGGGCAAAAATTCGGATTTTGGAAGAAAGAGGGGGCCTTTGTTTCTTTTGCCGTCAAGACGGCTCGCCGGCTGCTTGCCGGCCGCATTTGCCTCGCCGCGCCCGGTGCCACGCCGCTCGCCTCCTCGGGCCTTCCTGCGCCAAAACCACGCGCCAGCGCTCCTCGCCAGGCTGCCGCTGCCTCACGCTGTGCAGCCAGCTGGCCAAGGCCTTAAGACGCCTGGCCTCGCCATGGCAGTTACCACCACTTCACCGGCCATGCTTATCCATGCCGTGTTCGCCATTGCCGGCGCATAGGGTAGTTCCCCTCCTCTATTTCTTGCTCCAATGGGGAAGACACCCCATTAGTATGATAGGAGGGCCCCACCTGTAATAGACTTGAGAAAAATCAAAAATCAGAAAAAATAGGAAAAGGAATATTCCGCGGAATATTCCCTCGTTTTCCAATTTTCAAACTTCGGAAGCTAATATCTTTTCCGTCCGAACTCCGATTGACTCCGTTCAAATTCCTAAATTCATCTAAAATCAAGATCTACCTGCCAATACTACTTTTATAATTTTTGGATTTTATTATTTTCTTGTATTTATTTATTGTCTCGTTTTGCATGTAGCCGAGGAGCCGACCGAGTCCGCCGACCCCGCCGCCGGACTTCACGCGTTCGACGACCTCACCGCAACCGAAGGCAAGTCTCCTTGACGCATGTTGAACTGATGTTTATAAATGTGTTTCAAATGTTTTATAAGCTTGCATGCTATGTTTATAACCGTATGTCAAATATAAGTGAGTAGTTAATCCGATTTTTGAATACCTCCTTTGTTATCGACATCCATGTTACTTGTAACCCTAGGACATTTGCTACACCATGTTTACACTTATATGGTATCCTTCGTGAAATAGTACGGTAGAATTGCTTAGGACCAATATTGACGAAAATGACCCATGGATGGGATTATACAAAAATGTTGATTTCAAGTATGATTCGGAAATGGTTATATGATTTTGGTACTGTTTTTCTAAAATAAAAAGAAAAGGAAAAATGGTTTGGACTTGGGCGGAATGGAATGTCGGGTGGGTGCGGATGGAGCACTAGTTGCATTGTGCAAGTGCCACCCCCAAGTCAATTAAGGACCGACGCTTGTGATTGTCCATTCTAAGCATAACCGTGCTACCACATGTCTATAATGGTACGACCTGGCTAACTAATTTGTAGAAACCTAACTTAGACTCACCACATGGTGGAATGTGAGTGCCGGATAGAGGCAAGGTTGTTTTTCTCACACGGCGCAAGAGGGGGCTTCTGTACTGGGTGGCTAGAACCCTAACAGCGGTGAAACCTTAGCGGGTGGGTCGGGTTAGGCGTATACATTGTAAAGGCCTTGTCATGATCTCTCTGCCGACACACCAAAGGAAGTGTGTTAATAGCTTGGCATCAAGAGACGATCATGTCTTGTGGGTAAAATTGTACACCTCTGCAGAGTTAAAACTATTCGAATAGCCGTGCCTACGGTCAAAGGCAAAGCAAAGAATGCTTTCATATTGGTAGACTTTGGTTTTGGATTTTAAAACTAAATGGTGTTGGTTTTGGGATTCGGGAGGGGTTAGAACTCTCGGATGTGTAATGGCGGATTGAGCCAACAAGGTGGATAGAACCTGTTTTATACTTTGACGGAAATAGTCATATGTGATTAAAACTTGATCTTTTGAAAGTTGGCGGTTAGAGCCTTTATATTAATGATGGTGGATAGAACCTTCACTGCAATATTAAATAATTCAATTGCTAAAATAATTGTTAAAATGTGTTTTATGACAATTATACTTAAGTATGGTTTAATGAAATTTGGCTTTGTGCAAAAGAGCCCTATTACCCTTCCTTTGGAAAGCCCTCATACACATACTTTCCCCGACTTGCTGAGTACTTTTGTACTCACGTGCTACAATCTTGTCATCATCAGAAAACTACCAGGATGCAGCCGAGGACGGTGAGTTCTACACCGAGGACTTCGATGAAGATTACCAGGATAGCTAGTCGCGCTTCTTGTAAATGCCGCGCTGTGGGCGTTTTTGGTGTTCGCTTGTTGTCGCTTTTGTTTCCGCTGTCGTGTCTCCGGTCTCGTGACCGAGTATTGTAATAAGTGGCCTTGTGGCCCATACTTTATTATTATGTTACAATTTCGTTTTATTCGGCAATGACGTATCATTGTTGACTGTGTGTACTAGCTACTGATCTGGGACTAGTACGGAAATACACAGGAGATTTCGGATAGCTGATCCGGGGTCTCACACAGAGTAGGGGTGTAAGTTCATCGGTTCTATCATATTTATTTTTATATCTTTTCTTGATAAGGATATCTTATATACAAATATGAATGTAAATATACAGTGAATACGAATTGAATATAATATAGTCACAAATATTTTTGATAAAATGAAAACCATTTAAACTGTATGCACAAAAATAAACAAAAAATAGTTTATTTGATCTAAACATTTATGAAATCTTCATATAAGCTTAGGTTCATTATCTAACTTCATGTATTGATGTATAATGGGCTACTAAAGTATCATATAAATGGGCTAGACTGAAATAAAAGATAAATGCTACAGATATCTGACATAGAATATCTGGATAAGCCGAATTCATATCCGTATTCGACGGATAGTGAGCCACCGAATTCATATTCATATCTTCATATCTGGCAAGTAAAAGTCTGTATTCGTTTTGGACCCAATACTGTTCAACAAATATCCAAGTCGACAGTATTCAAAAATAGTATCCAACCAGAAATTATGTGATCCGTTTTCACCCCTAGCACAGAGCTTTCATCTTGGCTCCTCTTGAGCATTGCCCTGCCGTTTCATGTGATGCGGCGTACTAAAGGGAAGATCTAGCTTTCGTTGCGTGACACGCGTACACGCCATTAAAGGATGGCGAGGCAAGCTCCTCTGTACAATTCCCATCCGCACGTGACCCTAGGCCCATGTAGCCACCGTGCACAGAACTCAGCCAAATGGCAAAACTCCGGCCAGATCCTCTGCAACACCTCAGAGTTTCGAGAAGATGATCGTGTGAGCAATCAAACTAGTAGCCATCAACCCTCGACGCCGAGGACCGCTTCGGCGGTGCTGTGCTGTGAAATCTACTTAAAGAAGAGAACGGTTATCAGTCTAGTAAAACATTTACTGTAGATCCGTAAAAATTAAGCGAAAATTTGGTAGAATAAACTGCACCGTAAAAGCCACTATTCTATTTGTTTCGACTTTTTCATTTGCTTAAATACCAAAAGGCAAAGGCTAAATAAATGCATGGTTTTCTGTCTCGACTTTTCAAAAGTCATAAATCTTCATATAATTAAAAACCAAAAACCACAAAAGAGATGCTTTTTTAGCTTATTAATAGTTGATTTTAAAATAATATCACTAAAATTATGATAAAATTACCCGGGTTACTTTTAAACTGTTTAAACAAAAAAAAAAATCCCCCAAAGGCTAAGTCTGAAGACCTATGCTAGCCACGAAAACGTCGGATGATTAGCCATTGGGCAGCGGCGTTCAGTCTCTGTCCTGCTGCAGAGAATCCACGGGTGTCCTCCGGTCACTACCATTGCCGCCAAGGGAAGGAGGAGACAAAGCAGGGGGTTGCATGGCGCCTCAGTTCAAACGGCAGTCCCGCAAGCAACAACCTTCGCCTTTCTTCCTCCTCCTGCCCTTTTGTCCCATCACCGGCCACCAACTTGATATTGCCTTTGCTTGCTAGGCTCTTGTGCCTATCTCCATCTACATGCCACTCCATGCCCACATGTATGTATGTATGTACGTACGTATGTACGCATGTATCTACTAAGCACATCTCGTTAGTATATCGTTGCTGAAATGCCCTCCCACAAAAGTCAGAAACATAACTCCCAGTAGGCAGTAGCTGGTTTACTCCCCAGGTGCTCCCCCTCCTCTCAACCCTGCTCAAAACTGAGCCTTACTCGCCTTCTCTAAGTTCACTGCTCTTCCTTGCCTCCTTGCTTCCTTCCTTCCTTCATTGGTTCTGGCTCTTGTTGCTGCTGCTCTTCGTGTTCGTTTGATGAGAAGAATTGGAAGAAAGATTAAGGGAAGAGACAGGAAGGAGCAAGTTTACCCAGAAGAACAGAGTGGGGAGTTGAGGTACCTGACTGAGCTACTGATACTGTTGTTCTCTCTGTTTTGATTGGTGTGTTTGTGTTTGCATTACTTTTGGTCATAGAATTTGTTCAATACTAGTTGCAGCGTTTGATTCGCCGGGTAGCTACTAGCTTGTTCTTCCAGTTATACTATTGATTCCATCATTTTAGCTTAGAGTTCATACCAGAAGCTGCTTACAAAAAGAGAAACAGTAACTGATGCTTGCTGGGCCCACACTCCAATCGCTCTAAGCCTGCACGAGTATAAGTTGTCTGCCGCCATGTCTATTGTTTGCCGGCCATAACAAAGTTGATTTGCCTTTTAATCTTATTTTAGCTGACAGCGAAAATAGAAGGGTATAAAGAAATTTCGGGAACCGAGTGTAATATATAATACCAATGGAAAAACCTCTCTAGCGATGAAAGATGTGTTGGTGCTGTCTGATTGTGTGACACCAACTGATCTGACCCTTCTAAACAGGGTCTCACTCCTGAGGCACGTAGGCCTCCATGAAAAAGAACTTTTGTAACACGCGTATATGGTTCTGAAAATGCACTGAATTATTTTCGGTCTAGTTATAAGAGATGGATGATCAACCAATGTATTTTTTAAACGGAAGGCTGGAGCCCTGTCCATTCAGTAGAGAGATAAGTGAGTTTAAAACATACAGCAACAAGCGCAAAATGATTGACAGATATATGGCCAAATATATCAGTTAAAAAACGGGTGCACGTAGAAGTAATAGATTTTATTTATGATTTGCAATAGGCAAAACGAATTGGCTAATACAAGTGTCGCATGTCGAGTAGGGTCTACATGCTTCAAAATTTCAACTAGTTTGAAATATTTTGAGTTAGTTTGTGTATGAGATATTCTTGGAAAATATGATAGTCTTTGTCTAAAATAGAAAAATATAATCATCTACAGTTTTTAATTGTGGATGGAAAAGGAAGCTTTGATTGCCATAGTGTGCTACGCTTACCAACAAATTAGTGTTCACCAGATATGACGAGTCAGAGAACAAACCAAATGACCAATAGATACCCAATATCATATTTTAAACCATTGTCATACCACCAGTAGTGGTAGATTACTTGTCAAGTTTTGAGCAGTGGTCATACAGTCATGCAAAATGATTTGGAGGATTAATCTATGGCATCAGAACTCAAAAAATATATCTAGCAAGATCAGAAGCACCGATAATTATCCATAACTATGAGCTAGACAATTCAGAAAAATAAATTAGGTCAATTTCTTCTTTTTTAAAAAAAATAGTAAAATTGGATCAAATTCTGTCACCAATAAGTTTCTCTTTACAGGCTGGTCATATCGTGTCGTTTCAAGGTTGCACTTGTTATCCATCCAAGCATCATTGTTAAAGCCTATTTGTCATGTTAGACACTATTGGCACACTAAAATAAGGTATATTCCCACTAAAATGGCCTTTGACCATCTTTTCTTCCCCAGTGTGTGCACTTCATAATCTGATCCCATTACATTTCAGCAAGTGCTCTGGCTTTTTAGCCCCCCATTACTTGATTAATTGAACAGAAAACATTTTATGTGCCATGTGACAATCTAGTGCATTTTTGGTACTGATGAAGTGAGAGGGAAACAGTGTAGGGAGTGCAAGGTGGTGGCTGGCAAGCCATGATCCCTGAACATGTAGTTAAAAAAACCAAAGCAACTTTGGGGTGTCCAAATCACATACCAAATATACGAAGTTCTGTCCACCTACATGCTGTTGTGAGGCTGACATTAGCTTTGCCTTACAATCTTAATGAGGTAAAGTTTCACATAAAACAACTGAGTTTTCTTGAAGTCCTTGTAGATCTGAATTGACGGAAGGTATTGTTCATACAGCAATCCAAATATCAATCTACATAAAGAGTGAAGATTCATACTAACTGCAAGCGCATATCCATATTAACTAGAAGGCTCACATTACCATAAAATGGATTGAGATTATTCAGAGTGTGTTTTGAAAACATAAGTGCGCTTTTCATTTAACTTGTATTAACACCAAAATTTGGCACGTAGCCGATTTAGTTAGAATCGATTTGATATGATTATTTTCTTAAGAAATATATCGGATTTGAGAGTCATAAGCTGATACGTATCTATCGGTTTGTAACCGAAATTGATCTTAAAAGGAAATCACAAAAAAAAGCTGAGATCGATACAGACAATTCAAGAAGAGACGGAAGAAGATACGATCAGACCAGAAGCTATAAAAAGAGACGATGGGCAACATCGGAGGACTTCAATCAACAGTGAATCAATACCTTGTTCTACTTTTTACTTTTCGTCAACTAGGAGTAGTTTTTAGCCGATTATTGATTCTGTCGACTCACACCGACTCAGTTTTGTTTTTTCTCCGATTTTGTTGCGCATCTCCTTCTCGGAGAAAATGGCCATTACTCTATCTAATCAACTCAATCAGATTGATTAGATCTATCAGTTACTTTTGGTTGGAATCGGCTCGAACAGTCGATTAAATTATCATCGTTGAAAGATTATATCAGCTTAACAGCCGATCGAATTAAATATTATTCTCTTGCCGATTGCATGATCAAATCGGCTGGCATGCCCGCACCCAAGAATTAAACCCAGTGTTTGTGTGCGCTGATTGCCTATAAACCCTTCGTCAAGGTTTTGGCATCAACACACTTTTAGCACGTCCGATAGGACCAAATCGAACAACAATATCTTCATCTAGGAAATCAATCTCTCCATCCGACATCAACACTGAAGCAATAATCATCCCTACATTGGACGATTTGATGCCAGAGTAGCAGAAGGAAATTGAAGATCAAAAGGCTGCATTTGAGCAAATGATGCCCAATTGTTATCAGAAGACCCGACGCGGCGTTACACAGAAGTCTGCATTGCCGACGACCAACTTTGGCAGCAAGGAGTATCCAGATGCTACTGAAAGGGCACAGGTAAGCCAACATATGCCCGCACAGGTGAAATTATCGGACATGATTAATCAATCCATACATTGTGCTCTTGTTAATCAGTCATTGGCTTTAGTAACAACCCTTAGGCCGATGATAGCAAATAGCGTCAAGGAAGTTGCGCAAGAACTTATGTCAACTGGTACTTTGCTTGATGTAACATCCTCGTTTTGGCTTTCTGGAGAAAAACCTAATTTAAATAGAGTAATTCAAAAGTTGGAGTTTCTCTGGTGTTTATTTTAACCTGGCATCCTTTCTCCTTCGAAATCGGGAATTAATTCCCTCCCGGGCGAAAAATCGGATTTTTTCCAGTACCGTCGGTACCCGAAAATTCACCCGAGTCCAAAAGTGCTCCAAAAATCTCCAAACCACTTCTAAAATGTTCCAAATATTCCGAAATGATTTTAGGAATCATTCCCCGGATTTTTGGACAACCGTTCCTATTTTATCTCGCGCGGCTTTTGTTTAATGCCTGCGATCCGCGCCCGAATACCCAATTCCACAAAAATCATCCAAATTCAACCAAACCAATTCCATTGAGTCCCAAATATTCCAAAATGGCTCTAGGAATTTTTCCGGAATTTTTAGGCCATTTTTCTTTATTTTTCTCTAGGGCGGAACTTTCGCGTATAAGCCGACCACTCCCAGGCCGCCACGTGGCGCTTTGCTGATCGCGTCTTCAACCTTGGGTTGATGGTACGTGAGTTCTTGCCTGGGAGAAAGAACAGAGAGTGCCAAACTCCATCCTCTCCATTCAAATGCCTGTATCTCCTTCCTTGTTTATCCAAATCAATAACCGCCGGATCCGTTGGGATCACAACGGCCTCCTCTCTCTATCCATGGGGATAATGCACCCGAGATCGCGTTGGTTTTTGAACGGTTGCAAGAAACCCGAAATCCACTCTTTTGGAGATTGCGCGGCCGTTCCTAGTCCGTTCCGCGTGATTCCACCTTTCATCTCTCCGTATAAGAGTCCTCTTTCCGTTGGTGTAACCCTTCTTTAGTCTCTCAAACCCAATCGGCCGCAAGATCAAGAAAACCGACGAACTCTCGTGTTCTTCGCGTTCTTCGTGTTCTTGCTCATATCTCCCTCCTCGGTGGTTCAATTTCTATTCCGATTCTTTTGTTGACTCCGTGAGGAAGTCTAGATTCTAATCCTTCCATTGATTTTAGGTTTCATCGATCGTGGGCGACGAATTTCGCGTTTTGCTCGTTTCGGCCGAACCGCCGTTCGTCGTCGATTTCTTCAATTCCGGTGAGTTTTGATTCAATTCGTGGCTTCCCTAGGTTCCTAAGGATGTTGTCTAGAGATCCTAGCTTTTTGTTTGGATTGATTCCATGCGAAATCGGGTTAAAAATCGGATTTTAGATGAAGAGGGCCTTCTCTGTTTTTGCTTTTGGGTTGCTCCTGTGCTTGGGGCCATGCCCGTGCGTGGGGCCCCACCGCCGCCGGCCGGCCGCCGCCGGCGAGCCGCTGAAGCCGCTGGCATCGCCAGCCGGCGCCAGCGTCTTGGCGCCAGGCGCTCCGCGCCCGCCATTGCTCGGCCTCGCCGGCGCCGCCGCCAGCCGTGAAGCCGCCGCCCGTCGCCGCCTCCTCGGCCAGCACCCCCTTCCTTCCCTCTCTCTCTCCCTCAAGCACTCTCTCTCCTCCATGCCATTGCCATGGCCATGGCAAGCTTCCAGAGGAAGCTTCCTCTCTTTCCTCTCTCTCTATGACGCGTGGGCCCCACTGTCATACACTCCATAGCCAAGTCAAACCAGTCAACGTCCGGTCAAAGCGCAGTCAAACGTTGACTCGGTCAAAACGGAATATTCCGGGAATATTCCCGGTTTTCGATTTATTCGAAATTCAAACTTCGGAAGCTCATAACTTTCTCATCCGAACTCCGTTTGACCTCATTCAAATTTCTAAATTCATTATAAATCAAGACCTTCCTGCCAGTACTAATTTTATAATTTTTGGATTTTATTTATTTTCTGTTATTTATTTGTTGCCTCGTTTTGCGTGTAGTCGACGATCCCGCCGCGACCGCCGATTCCACCGCCGAACTTCCCGCGTACGAAGACCTACCCGGGACAGAAGGCAAGTCTCCTTGATGCACTTTGCGCCTATGTTTACAAAATGTTTTAAATCGTTTATAAAGTTGCATGGCTATGTTTAATGAAATATGTCAAATATAAGTCCTAGTTATACCGAAATTGTTAATTCCTCCTTGACATTGTTAATCATATCCATTGTAACCCTAGATCATTGTTTATACCATGCTTATGCTTATATGGTATCCGTTGCTATGTAGTACGGTAGAATTGCTTAGGACCTTTTCCGATGAAAACAACCCAGGGGTGGGATTATTCCAAAAAGGAATGTTATTAAATGTGGTTTGAAAGTTATTCTTATGGTTTTGGTCCTGTTTTCTAAAATAAAAAGAAAAGGAAAACTGATTTCGACTTGGGCGGCATGGAATGTCGGGTGGGAGCGGATCATGCATTGATTCTTTTGTGCAAGTACCGCCCCAAGTCATATAAGGACCGACGCTTATGATTGCCATTTTAAGCATAACCGTACTACCACATGTCTATAATGGTACGACCTGGCTCACTAATTTGTAGAAGCCTAGCTTAGACTCACCACCTGGTTGAATGTGAATGCCGGACGGAGGCAATGTGGTTTTTCTCACACGAGCGCAAGAGGGGCTTCATCTTGGGTGGAGGGAACCTACTGGCGGTGAAACCTCAATGGTGGGTCTAGCTAGGTAGATACATTGTAACGGCCACTGTCAAGATATCCTGTAGGCACACCTAAGGAAGTGTGTTAATTGCATGGCAACAAGGGTATATCTTGTCTTGTGGGTAAAGTTGTACAACCTCTGCAGAGTATAAACTATTCGAATAGCCGTGCCTACGGTCAAAGGCAAAGCGAAGAATGCTTTCATATTGGTAGACTTTGATTTTGTTTTTAAAACCAAAAAGTGTTTTGTTTTGGGGTTCGGGAGTGGTTAGAACTCTCGGATGTTGTTTGGCGGAAAGAGCCAACCCAGGTGGATAGAACCTGTTTTATCTTTGACGGATGGAGTCACATGATTAACCGTGATCTTTGAAAAGTTGGCGGATAGAGCCCTTATATTAGTGATGGTGGATAGAACCTCACTGCAATACTAAATAATTCAATTGTTAAAAAGAATTGTACAAAGATGCTTTGTGAAATTTATTACTTAAGTATGATTTACTCAAATATGGCTTTATGCAAATAAACCCTATTAAGCTTCCTTTGGAAAGCCCCTCATGATCATAATTTCCCGACTTGCTGAGTACTTTTGTACTCACGTGCTACACCAACATTGTAATCATCAGAGATTTATCAAGATGCCGAGGAAGAGGAGGAGTTCTTCGAGGAGGATTGCCAGGAGGACTAGTTGCGTTCCTAGTAAATCGCTTTGTGGAGTTGTGGCATTCGCTCGTTTCGTTTTGCTTTGCTTCATTGTTTTGAGTGTCCGGTCGTTGGACCGAGTATTGTAATAAGTGGCCATGTGGCCCATACTTAAATATTTATATTACAAGTTTCGTTTTGTTCGGCAATGATGTATCCTTTGGATTGTGTGTACTAGCTACTGATCTGGGACTAGTACGGAAATACACAGGAGATTCTGGATAGCTGATCCAGGGTCTCACAGCGGTGGTATCAGAGCCTGGACGACTGTAGGACGTGACCTAGTTAGCATGGCAAAGCCTTAAGGACTATATTTTATAAAAATGTATTTACAAAAGTTTAAGTTTCTTTGCTTCTATCTCTTCTATCTTAGTATCTTGTGCTCATCCTCTCTTTTATTTAAATTTCGATTTCTAATTCTTTCTTCTTTCAAAATGTGTAGATGCCGACTTACACCACTTTTGCGTCATTGGCGGGAGGCTTTTGTACGGAGCTGTCCTTGATGCTCCAAGAGCTGGAGTTTCCCCACCGGCCTGAGTACCATTGTACCTCCGTGTCGAGCTTAGACCATGCCACGTGGAAGGTTAGACTGATGGTGCAGGCCCGAAGTCCGTTTGTGGATGAACGCCCGTTCTACTTCACTTCGGAGAGGGTGAAGTTGGGAGATGCGATCCAGGATGCGGCGAGACAGGCCATTCTTCAGCTTGGCAGCAGCTACAATGACCGACTGGAGGACTCGTCGTACCGCCTGTTCCCGTGCTTTGATGAAGAAAGGTATCACAGCAGGTTCGAGTGCAGGCGAGGAAGCGAGACCAGCATTGGTGCATGTGGGAGCGCTCGTCCGAGCCCAAGATGAAGCTTATGTCAGCACTCTCCATGAGCTCCGCGATCAGTATGAGAGCTTGGCTGCGTCTCGGGCGGAGACTCGTCGACTCAAGGAGGAGCTGGAGACCTTGCGTGCACTTCTTCCACCGCCAGCGCCTGTGCAGGTGGCACAGCCCGTGGCGCCGCCGCCACCAGCCCCGGTTCGGGAGGACCCGCCGACCCGCGACATCCCAGAGGACGCGCCGCCAGCCAAGCGTCATCAAGGTCACGAGGCAGACGGCCGTAGCGCAAATCCGTTCGTCTCCCTTCGCCGCGAGGAGTTTTCTCACGATTGCTTTGGCTGCCCCTGAAGGAGCGGGATCTTCGGCAGACTTCACCTTCCCGCGGCGAGAGCGAGGAGGAGGAGGAGGACCGATCCGTAGCGTCTTCGGCAGCGGCGAGTTCTTAGATAGTTTCGATCAGAGGATCTTAATTTTGTCGCGTTAGAGCGTTGAATAAGTGATTGCTGGATTGTATCGTGCCCTTAGGCATTTGTGATACAGCCACCTCCAAAACTATTTGATTTTAATTGAAGTTCAGTTGGTTTCTCCTTCTGTTGTGTGCCTTTGTGGTTGCGTTCTTGTGTTGAGGATGTGGTTTAGTTCCCCGTTGCTTACCTATGCTTCTCCCTCTTTCCTTGTGCTTGACCGCCGTGTGCAGATGGAGAACGTTGGTCGTGGTCGTGATCGTGGAAGGCCCGTAGGCCGTGGTAGAGGCCGTGGACGAGCCCGCGGACCGGTGCACTTTCAAGAGGAAGCAGAGTATGTGGAGCCACCGCCGCCGCAAGGACAAGAGCAAGTGCAGCACCCTGCCGCTCAGCATGATCCGCCGCCGCCCCCACCTCCAGCTCAGCCGCCAAACATGGAACAAATGATGGCGATGCAGCTTCAGATTCTTCAGGCGTTAGCCCAGAACGTCCTGAACCAACCCCAAGCCGCTGCAGCACCCGCTCAAGTTCAACAGCCCCAATCTAAGTTTGGGGAGTTCATGAGGACGCGACCCCCGACCTTTGCTGGATCAGCAGACCCGCTAGATGCGGATGACTGGCTCAAGGAGATTGAGCGCAAGCTTCACTTGGCTCAGTGTGACGACGTTGAGAGTGTGCACTTTGCCTCTTATCAGCTGAAGGGTACGGCAGCCAACTGGTGGGAGAACTACTGTGCCGCGCATGCTGACCCGCAAAACATCCCATGGAATGAGTTCGTGGAAAACTTCAGGGCTACCCATATCCCAAGGGGCATTATGGAAATGAAGCGTCGTGAGTTTCACAAGCTTCAACAAGGGAGCATGTCCGTATCGGAGTACCTTAACCGCTTCACTCAGCTGTCCCGGTACGCAACCGCAGATGTCGCCACTGATGAGGCCAAGATTTGGCGATTCATGGAGGGCCTTGACCCCAACTTGAAGGTACAGCTGGTTTCAAGCGACTACCCGTCGTTCCAGCACATGATCAACAAGGCGCTGATTCAAGAGGATGCCCAGCTGGCCACTTTATGAGTCCTGTTTTAAGATGCAGCCAGAGTCGGGGTCCCGGTAGCCTGTGCCTCAGACTTTTCAAAGAAGAAGAATCCAAAGAAAGTTAGCCAAAGAAACAAAGGGGCCTCAGACTTAATGTCTACTCCGCGCCCCACTGGACAAGCCCCTGCCGGCAATGCAGGAGCTCAAGCTCAGAAAAGTGGGACAGCAATGGCAGGAGTGCAGTGCTTTAACTGCAGGGAGATGGGGCACTACGCCAACAATTGCCCTAAGAAGCGTCAGCCCGTCACCCCGGTGAGGTTTAACTTGGGATCGACGCCAGCCCGCGCTCCTGCGCCGGCTCAAGGAAGAGGAACCCCTCAGCCTCCGCGCACGCCAAGGACTGCCGGAAGAGGGCGTGTGAATCACATCACCGCGGAGGAAGCTCAGGATGCGCCAGACGTGGTCTACGGTACGTTCGTTGTCAACTCGGCACTCGCTTGGCCTGCTTTGATTACGGTGCAACCCATTCTTTCATATCGAGTACTTGGTTAAAAAGCATAAGCCAGGACACCTTACGGTTAAGAAACCCGTTGCTAGTGCAATCCTGAAAAGAACTCGTAACAACTGCATGCGTCCGAAGATGGATATAGTAATAAAAGGGGTAAAGTTCCTAGCGAACTTAATACTATTGGATACTAAGGGTATAGAAGTAATCCTTGGAATGGATTGGTTGACCAAGTATAAGGGTCAGATAGACTGTGCTAGTAGAGCTATCTCTCTTACGACCACGAGGGATTAGAGTGGAGTTCTTATCTAATCTTGCCTCTAAGGGGGGTAGCACCCTAAACCGTTTGAAAGGTACTTCGTTGGAGAAGGTACCGATAGTCAATGAGTACCCGGATGTGTTCCCGGATGAGTTGCCTGGTATGCCACCAGACCGAGATGTGGAGTTTGTGATTGAGTTAGTACCTGGTACCGCTCCAATCTCGAAAAGACCATATCGTTTGCCTTCTAACGAGTTGGTCGAGATGAAGAAGCAGATTGAAGAACTGCAAGAGAAAGGATTCATTAGACCCAGTTCGTCCCCTTGGGGATCGCCTGTGATCTTCGTCACCAAGAAGGATGGTAGTCTGAGGATGTGCATAGACTACAGGTCGTTGAATGAGGTCACCATTAAGAACAAGTATCCGTTGCCTCGGATTGATGATCTGTTTGATCAATTGAAGGGAGCTCAAGTCTTCTCCAAGATAGATTTGAGATCGGGATATCACCAGCTGAAGATAAGAAAGGAAGATATTCCGAAAACAGCCTTCACCACCCGATATGGACTGTATGAGTTCACAGTCATGTCTTTTGGGTTAACCAATGCTCCTTCTTATTTCATGAACCTAATGAATAAGGTGTTTATGGAATATTTAGACAAGTTCGTCGTAGTCTTCATCGACGACATTCTTGTCTATTCCCAGAGCAAACAAGAGCATGAAGACCATCTGCGAATAGTCTTGGAAACACTAAGAGAGCATCAGCTGTATGCTAAGTTTAGCAAATGTGACTTCTGGTTAAAGGAAGTGTCTTTCCTGGGTCATATCATTTCTGCTGCAGGAGTAGCAGTAGATCCAGCGAAAGTGAGAGATGTTTTGGATTGGACACAACCCAAGTCGATCCGGAGATCCAAGTTTTCTTGGATTAGTGGTTATTATCGGAGATTCATTGAAGGTTTCTCGAAGATAGCCAGACCTCTTACCCAACTTCTGAAAAAGGAAAAGAAGTTTGAATGGACGAAAGCCTGTGAGCAAAGTTTTCAGGAGTTGAAGCAGAGATTAACCTCAGCCCCAGTATTGATTTTGCCAGACATCCATAAGGACTTTGAAGTGTATTGTGATGCTTCGAAGCAAGGACTTGGATGTGTTATGATGCAAGAAGGAAAAGTAATAGCCTATGCGTCAAGACAACTGCGACCGCATGAGGAAAACTATCCTATTCATGACTTGGAATTAGCCGCAGTTGTACATGCGCTCAAGATATGGAGACATTACTTGATCGGCAATAGATGTGAAATCTATACGGATCATAAAAGTCTGAAGTATATCTTCACTCAACCTGATCTCAACCTGAGGCAGAGAAGATGGTTGGAGTTGGTGAAAGATTATAATCTGGGAATTCATTATCACCCTGGAAAAGCGAACGTTGTTGCGGATGCTTTGAGCAGGAAAACTCACTGCAACAATACGAGAGTGCAACAAAGCCAACCGGCGCTTCACGATGAATTTCGGCGCCTTAACCTGGAATTAGTAAATGAAGGATGCATTTATTCTTTGGAGGTCAAATCAACCCTTGAGGATCAGATTCGAGAAGCCCAGAAGGCAGATAAAGGTATTGCCAACCTGAAGGAAGGTCTAAAGAAAGGAAAGCACCCCGGGTTTTCAGAAGATGACCAAGGTACTGTTTGGTTCGGGAAAAGAATAGTGGTCCCTAACCAAGAAGAAATCAAGAACGTGATCTTGAAAGAAGCTCACGATTCAGTTTATTCCATACACCCAGGAGGCACCAAAATGTATGCTGAGTTGAAAGAGAAGTATTGGTGGTCCAATATGAAGAAGGAAGTTGCTGACTTCGTGGCACGTTGTGATGTGTGCCAGTTGGTAAAAGCAGAGCATCAGAGACCAGCCGGTCTATTGCAGCCTTTGCAAGTGCCTGTATGGAAATGGGAAGAAATTGGAATGGATTTTATAACTGGATTACCCAAAACTAAATCCGGTTATGATTCCATCTGGGTTATTGTGGACCGGTTGACCAAAGTGGCTCACTTTATCCCGGTAAAGACAACCTATTCTGGAGATAAGCTTGCCGAGTTGTATATGGCCAAGATTGTGTGTTTACACGGGGTGCCAAAGAAGATTGTGTCCGATCGAGGTTCCCAATTCACCTCGAGGTTCTGGCAGCAATTGCATGAGGTGTTAGGCACGAATCTTAATTTCAGTACTGCGTATCATCCCCAGACGGATGGCCAGACCGAAAGGGTCAACCAAATCTTAGAGGATATGTTGAGAGCGTGTGCTCTAACATATAAAGGTTCGTGGGATCAGAATTTGCCCTATGCAGAGTTTTCCTATAACAACAGCTATCAAGCCAGTTTGAAGATGGCACCTTTTGAAGCTCTGTATGGAAGAAAGTGCAGGACACCACTGTATTGGAAAGAAACCGAAGGAGGGCAAGTCATCGGACCCGATGTTCTAAAAGAAGCCGAAGAGCAAGTTAGACAGATCCGTGCAAATCTGAAGACAGCTCAATCAAGACAGAAGAGCTATGCGGATAATCGTCGACGGGACTTAAGCTTTGTACCAGGAGATCATGTGTACTTGAAGGTATCCCCAATGAAAGGAATGAAACGGTTCCGCGTCAGTGGAAAATTAGCACCCCGCTATGTCGGACCGTTCAAGGTGATTGCCCGAAAAGGAGAAGTTGCGTATAAACTGGAGTTGCCACCTCAGTTGTCAGGAGTGCATGATGTCTTTCATGTGTCTCAGTTGAAGAAGTGTCTCCGAGTGCCGGAACATCAAATGCCGTTGGAAGACATGGAACTCAAAGAAGACTTGTCTTACCCGGAGTATCCCGTCAAGATTTTGGATGAAGCCGAGCGTCGAACACGAAGCCGAGTGATCAAGTTCTGCAAGGTTCAGTGGAGCCACCATTCTGAGAAGGAAGCTACTTGGGAGCGTGAAGAAGATCTTCGAGCAGAGTTCCCTAACCTTTTTCTTTCTCCGTCTGAATCTCGGGGACGAGATTCTCTCTAAGGGGGGTAGGTTTGTAACATCCTCGTTTTGGCTTTCTGGAGAAAAACCTAATTTAAATAGAGTAATTCAAAAGTTGGAGTTTCTCTGGTGTTTATTTTAACCTGGCATCCTTTCTCCTTCGAAATCGGGAATTAATTCCCTCCCGGGCGAAAAATCGGATTTTTTCCAGTACCGTCGGTACCCGAAAATTCACCCGAGTCCAAAAGTGCTCCAAAAATCTCCAAACCACTTCTAAAATGTTCCAAATATTCCGAAATGATTTTAGGAATCATTCCCCGGATTTTTGGACAACCGTTCCTATTTTATCTCGCGCGGCTTTTGTTTAATGCCTGCGATCCGCGCCCGAATACCCAATTCCACAAAAATCATCCAAATTCAACCAAACCAATTCCATTGAGTCCCAAATATTCCAAAATGGCTCTAGGAATTTTTCCGGAATTTTTAGGCCATTTTTCCTTATTTTTCTCTAGGGCGGAACTTTCGCGTATAAGCCGACCACTCCCAGGCCGCCACGTGGCATCGCATACGATGCGTCTTCAACCTTGGGTTGATGGTACGTGAGTTCTTGCCTGGGAGAAAGAACAGAGAGTGCCAAACTCCATCCTCTCCATTCAAATGCCTGTATCTCCTTCCTTGTTTATCCAAATCAATAACCGCCGGATCCGTTGGGATCACAACGGCCTCCTCTCTCTATCCATGGGGATAATGCACCCGAGATCGCGTTGGTTTTTGAACGGTTGCAAGAAACCCGAAATCCACTCTTTTGGAGATTGCGCGGCCGTTCCTAGTCCGTTCCGCGTGATTCCACCTTTCATCTCTCCGTATAAGAGTCCTCTTTCCGTTGGTGTAACCCTTCTTTAGTCTCTCAAACCCAATCGGCCGCAAGATCAAGAAAACCGACGAACTCTCGTGTTCTTCGCGTTCTTCGTGTTCTTGCTCATATCTCCCTCCTCGGTGGTTCAATTTCTATTCCGATTCTTTTGCTGACTCCGTGAGGAAGTCTAGATTCTAATCCTTCCATTGATTTTAGGTTTCATCGATCGTGGGCGACGAATTTCGCGTTTTGCTCGTTTCGGCTGAACCGCCGTTAAATCGTCGATTTCTTCAATTCCGGTGAGTTTTGATTCAATTCGTGGCTTCCCTAGGTTCCTAAGGATGTTGTCTAGAGATCCTAGCTTTTTGTTTGGATTGATTCCATGCGAAATCGGGTTAAAAATCGGATTTTAGATGAAGAGGGCCTTCTCTGTTTTTGCTTTTGGGTTGCTCCTGTGCTTGGGGCCATGCCCGTCGTAGCCGCCCGCCAGGCGAGCCGCCGCTGAAGCCGCCAGCATGCGCCCGCCGCCGCCGCGCCGCCGCGCGGGCGCCGCCGCCACGCCGCCCGCCGCCCGCGTCTTGCTCCACGTAACGGCCAGCCAATGCTCGGCCTCGCCGGCGCCACGCCGTCGCCGCCTCCTGGCCGGCACCCCTTCCTTCCCTCTCTCTCCCTCAAGCACTCTCTCTCCTCCATGCCATTGCCATGGCCATGGCAAGCTTCCAGAGGAAGCTTCCTCTCTTTCCTCTCTCTCTATGACGCGTGGGCCCCACTGTCATACACTCCATAGCCAAGTCAAACCAGTCAACATCCGGTCAAAGCGCAGTCAAACGTTGACTCGGTCAAAACGGAATATTCCGGGAATATTCCCGGTTTTCGATTTATTCGAAATTCAAACTTCGGAAGCTCATAACTTTCTCATCCGAACTCCGTTTGACCTCATTCAAATTTCTAAATTCATTATAAATCAAGACCTTCCTGCCAGTACTAATTTTATAAAGTATGGCTTTGATTTATTTTCTGTGAATTATTTGTTGCCTCGTTTATGCGTGTAGTCGATTTATCCTTGGCCATGCATCACGATTCCGCTTGAACTTCCCGCGTACGAAGACCTACCCGGGACAGAAGGCAAGTCTCCTTGATGCACTTTGCGCCTATGTTTACAAAATGTTTTAAATCGTTTATAAAGTTGCATGGCTATGTTTAATGAAATATGTCAAATATAAGTCCTAGTTATACCGAAATTGTTAATTCCTCCTTGACATTGTTAATCATATCCATTGTAACCCTAGATCATTGTTTATACCATGCTTATGCTTATATGGTATCCGTTGCTATGTAGTACGGTAGAATTGCTTAGGACCTTTTCCGATGAAAACAACCCAGGGGTGGGATTATTCCAAAAAGGAATGTTATTAAATGTGGTTTGAAAGTTATTCTTATGGTTTTGGTCCTGTTTTCTAAAATAAAAAGAAAAGGAAAACTGATTTCGACTTGGGCGGCATGGAATGTCGGGTGGGAGCGGATCATGCATTGATTCTTTTGTGCAAGTACCGCCCCAAGTCATATAAGGACCGACGCTTATGATTGCCATTTTAAGCATAACCGTACTACCACATGTCTATAATGGTACGACCTGGCTCACTAATTTGTAGAAGCCTAGCTTAGACTCACCACCTGGTTGAATGTGAATGCCGGACGGAGGCAATGTGGTTTTTCTCACACGGCGCAAGAGGGGGCTTCTGTACTGGGTGGAGGGAACCCTAACAGCGGTGAAACCTCAGCGGGTGGGTCTAGTTAGGTAGATACATTGTAACGGCCTTGTCAAGATATCCCTGCCGGCACACCTAAGGAAGTGTGTTAATTGCATGGCAACAAGGGTATATCTTGTCTTGTGGGTAAAGTTGTACAACCTCTGCAGAGTATAAACTATTCGAATAGCCGTGCCTACGGTCAAAGGCAAAGCGAAGAATGCTTTCATATTGGTAGACTTTGATTTTGTTTTTAAAACCAAAAAGTGTTTTGTTTTGGGGTTCGGGAGTGGTTAGAACTCTCGAATGTTGTTTGGCGGAAAGAGCCAACCCAGGTGGATAGAACCTGTTTTATCTTTGACGGATGGAGTCACATGATTAACCTTGATCCTTGAAAAGTTGGCGGATAGAGCCCTTATATTAGTGATGGTGGATAGAACCTCACTGCAATACTAAATAATTCAATTGTTAAAAAGAATTGTACAAAGATGCTTTGTGAAATTTATTACTTAAGTATGATTTACTCAAATATGGCTTTATGCAAATAAACCCTATTAAGCTTCCTTTGGAAAGCCCCTCATGATCATAATTTCCCGACTTGCTGAGTACTTTTGTACTCACGTGCTACACCAACATTGTAATCATCAGAGATTTATCAAGATGCCGAGGAAGAGGAGGAGTTCTTCGAGGAGGATTGCCAGGAGGACTAGTTGCGTTCCTAGTCGTCGCCTGTGGCGTTGTGGCGTTCGCTCGTTTCGTTTTGCTTTTGCTTCCGCTGTTTTGAGTGTCCGGTCGTTGGACCGAGTATTGTAATAAGTGGCCATGTGGCCCATACTTAAATATTTACATTACAAGTTTCGTTTTGTTCGGCAATGATGTATCACTGTGACTGTGTGTACTAGCTACTGATCTGGGACTAGTACGGAAATACACAGGAGATTCTGGATAGCTGATCCGGGGTCTCACACTTGACCCTGTGCAAGCTCTGCCAATGTACCCAGTTTACTCTGTGGACCAAAGCGCCCAAAACGTCAAGCCAACGGTGGATCCGAAACCGTCAGTTAATATTCCTACTGTTCCACCAACGCAGCCGACAGTGATCTTGCCACGGTATCCCGGTGCGAGTGGGGTTACACATTACCAAGCCTATACCGATTGCTCCAAGTTGGGCAATCAACCTAGCTTACCCCCGTCCGCTCCATTCTGCATTTATCCTGGACCAGTTAGCCAATTTAGCCTTTTAAGGTTTGATTCCTCCCTTGGAAGAGAAATTTAGTTGCCAAGAATTTACTGATATAAGACACCTATTGCATAAGGTATCGTCTCAAGAAAGCCGATTCTCTGAAAACAAGGGTTTTAGAGATAGATTTAAGAATAAGAAGAATAAGAAGAAACCCATGGTAAACCTTATCGAATACGAGAATGATCAGATGAAGAGGAAGTGCAAGTAAACATAGCTGAATGGGTTAAGGGGAATAAGAAATCCCTAGTCTGCTCTTGGCTCAAGCCCACCAAAACTAAGCCGAAAATCAAATATTCTTTTGATGTGACCAATTGTGACCGTATTTTTTATTTGCTATTGCAAGAAAAGATCATACGATTGCCTAAAGGTCACATCATACCATCGGCTGAAGAAATTAAAAAAACACAGGTATTGCAAATGGCATTATTGTTTTTCATATAATACTAATTATTGCAATATCTTTCGTCAACAGATCCAATCGGTTATTGAAGACAGCCGACTAAAGGTTGCTGAGGAATCAACTATGCAGCTCGACGCCAACCCTTTTCCAGTCAATATGGTCAGTTGCTCGTCTAAGAGAAAATAGTTGGCACGAGATGAGATCCGTTCATTGTCAACATCGGTGAAAAATGTCCAACAGGCTGATGTGGAGACAGCGAATGGTAAAGAAACCATTAAGATTACGGTCGGTTCTATACAGATCGAGACCGACTGTGAAGGCATGTGCTCCAAGATGATCAAGCCAAGAGGTGACCTCAAGGTCGGCAAGTGGTACCAAGCTAAAAAACCAGTGCCACCACGGAAGCCGATACAAAAACATAAGCCAATGTTTTCTCAGTTGTTAGCCAAATATGAAAGGAGAGGTGAATAGCGACAGCAAAGTCCCTGTCGGCCAACAAACATGAATCGGCCAACTACCATTGAAAGGGCACACAAACGTTGCCCTTTTTAGCAATTTTGCTGGGAAAGCGTATTGGCATTGCCATCACCCTACGCTTGCCCAATGCAAAATTATCATGGGCAGAACCAAGAACATAGGTTATCGGCTAGATCAAGAATATCAGAACCACTTCCAAGCTAACAGAGGAAAACCAGAGGAGAGCAGTTCATGAAAGGATTTTCGAACTGTTCAAAAACCAAGAACAGCCCGATCAGGGATGCGGAGACACGGGCAATTTAGATTTGGTCAGCAAAATACAGAAGCTAATTGAACCTATGCCTCACTGGTGTCCTCCAAGTCTAAGCAAGTCTCAATGACATTGGCTTCAAAGATTGAGAACCCAGGAATTGAGGGAAGCCGACCAAGAGAGAAAGCGAGATGAAGACTTTAATGAGCTTCGTCTGATCAAAAATGTGAAACAAGAATGGAGGAAGAAGGAAATCATTCGAAAAGAATTAGATTCAGCCAACGATCTAGATTCCCCTATCGTTCGTGATGATATGCCACCGTTGATGGGTATCAACATGGTTTTTGCTTTACCGGCTGAGTTCAAGGTACAAACGTTGTTGGCTCAGGGAGCATGTGCTCAATTATGTCTTGGTTCACAAGACGCTGTTTTTGAGAAGCCAAAAATTGATCATTATCACCTTAAGCCATTGTACCTGAAGGGTTACATTAATGGCAAGCCAATATCAAGGATGCTGGTAGATGGTGGAGCAACAGTTAATTTAATGCCTTACTTGACTTGTAAAAAGTTGGGCAAATCTGATGAGGATCTCATTAAAACAAATATGGTGCTGAATGACTTCACCGGAGATCCTACGGAGTCTAGGGGTGTCATGGTAACCGAGGTCACGGTTGACAGCAAGACCTTGCTTATAGCTTTCTTCATAGTCGATGATAAGGGAAGCTATAGCGTGTTGCTCGGCACGGACTAGATACATGCCAACTATTGTATTCCTTCAACTATGCATCAGAAGCTGATATAGTGGAATGGTGATCAAGTTGAAGTGGTTGAAACCGACACTTCGGCTCATATAGCCATGGCTAGCCCAGAGACCAATTGGAAATATAAGGGGGCCGAGTGCATATTTGTGTGGATTGTAATGACGTTCAGTTTAAAAAGCACTGGTGCCACATATCAGAGAGCTATGAATTTGATTTTTCATGAGTTGATCGGCCACATTGTGGAAATTTATTTTGACAATGTTGTTGTGAAATCTCGAAGCGATTATCAACACTTGACTAATTTAGAGGAGTATTCAAGAAAACTAGGATGCATAACTTAAAGATGAATCCTTACAAGTGTGATTTTGAGGTGTCGGCTGGGCAATTTCTTGGGTTTATCGTGCATGAAAGGGGCATTGAAGTTAACCAAGAGCGGGTTAAAGCTATAGCCGACATGCAACCACCAAGGTGCAAAAAGGATCTCCAAAAGCTGACCAGTAAGATAAATTACTATGGTGGTTTTATATCAAACTTATCTGGTTGGATAGATGCCTTTACTACACTATTGAGGCTAAGAGAAAATTAGGAGTTTGTGTGGGGAGTTGTGAAGGAGAACACGGTGCTACGCTAGCCGAAAACAAAAATTTTCTACCGTGAACACCCAGGAAACATGCGAGTCAAAGATCATGAAGCATTACCCTTGGAGCACGTTAGCAGCGGAAGTAGAGTGGGTGAAGCCTCCCCGCGTGCTCCGAAGCACTGTACATAGTCGATCACGACGTGGTACAACTCCTCCTCGTCGCGGATCGCCGTCACAACAACGTCGTTGTAGTCATACAGTTGATGTAGCCGATTGAATCGATCAGCGCCGATGCAAGAGCGATGACGCCTCTACGGTATCCACACGTCCGGGGTGGGATCACCGCACGCTGGTGTGCTAGCACCCAGGCGTGCGGCTAGGGTTTTAGGGGCAGTGGGACGCGGTGGCAACTAGGGCTTGTGGTGGGGAGACTGTAACTCTGCACGCCCCCACGCCTCCTTTATATAGAGCGCACTAACGAGCCTTCTGTAATAGAAGCCCACTAGGGCTCGCACTAATGGATCTTCTACAATAGAAATCCATTAAGATGCCAGAGGATCCAAATCCACATAAACCCACTAATGGATCCAATCCATTAGACATGATCCAACCCGTTAAGTGTGTGACCCATTAGGCTCATGTACAAGTCGGTCGCGGTCCCGGAGAACCCCTTTTCCAGACCACAAGTCAATAGTGGTACCTAGCAGCACATATTGACCCCCGAATGTACACAATGATCGAATCAGCTGAACCTTGATACACTCACATAGGATCCTTTTGCCACACGATATCAGTCAAGCTTAAGGCGAGAAGCGTGCCACCCTTGTGATAGCTCGACAAATTCACTCGTCAATGTAATGGATATAATTCGTGATTAACTCTTTAATCACTTTGGCATGGCCATGCACTTTTTCTTATCCATCCACATTGAGGGGCCCAGAGATATCTCTCCCATTATCAAGGAGGGGCAAATTCCATCTTGATCTCTTACATCTCATGCCATGTTTCATGGCATACCCGTAAACTACCTTTATAACTCCCCTGTTATGGTGAAGCGTTTGATAGCCCCAAAGTATACAATTATGCATGCTGAGAATCAATAAGAATCTCAGGTCAAAGGATCGTATAGGTATACCACTCGAGACTACATCCTGATGGCACTTCTTAAGATAACAATCTCAGCAATGTCTCGGAGCGGGTCTATCCAACCCTATGTTCTCTAACATGTGCCCACATTATTGGTTTGATATCTCCATATGTATGGTATGTGAAACATTAGCATCAATCAATATATGTGCTGGTCAAATCACTATTGTCCCACATAATGATATGTGACCAGGGATCATTTAGAATAATATCATATAACCAATGTGTCTCACAATTAAGTCATACTTAATGAACAAAGGAGTGACATTTATTCATGGAACTGATAAGTATATGAACATAGACGTATGATACAATCATCTCACATGATTGCCTCTACGGCATATCACCAACAAGCTGATCAACAGCAAGCTTTTGAGGGTATTAAGGAGTATCTTTCTAAACCTTGAGTGTTGGTTGCGCCACATAAGGGTGTACCCTTTAGGTTATATATATCGGATGACGAATTAACAATAGGAGAGCTGTATTGGTGCAAGAAGTTGACGGGAAGGAGCAGGTGATCTTTTATCTAAGCTGACAGCTAATTGACACTGAGACAAGATATCCTCCCATTGAAAAGCTTTGTTTGTCCTTGTATTTTGTTTGCACCAAATTAAGGCATTATATACTAGTGTCGGCTTGTAAGGTTATATGCAAAGCCGACATAATTAAGTATATGTTATCTACTCCAATTCTGAAAGGTCAACTTGGAAAGTGGACTTATAGGCTTATCGAGTTCAACCTAACATTTGAATTGGCTAAAACAGTTAAAGGATATGTAATAGCTGATTTCATAATGGAACATAGAACTGATTGTAGGTTAGTGACTATTGCCCCTTCTCAGCTATACTTTGATGGATCTATTTGCAGAGAGGGAGATGGTATCGGCATAGTGCTAATATTCCCAAAGGGGTATAATTTTAAGTTTGCATTCAGGCTTGATTGGCGATGCTCAAATAATCAAGCTGAGTACGAAGCGTTGCTTAGGGGTTTGCATATGCTTAGCAATCTTGGTGTCGACTCCGTTGAGACTTATGGTGACTCTCAGCTTGTAGTGCAGCAAATAAGAGGGGAGTATAATTGTTATGATGATATCTTGGTTAAGTATTTACAATAGTGTCAAGAAATAATCGGTTCATTCAGTTATTTCTCAATCGGCCATATCCCTTGTGAGCAAAATGCTAAGGCTAATTCATTGGCATAGCAAAACTCAGGGTATAAATTTTTTGACCATTTGATTGATTATGAGCCGACTGAGAAGATGGTACTGTGTATAGCTATAGCCAATTGGTGATCAAAGATATGGGACTATTTATCAGATCCATCAAAGCCGACTGATAAAAAGGTTAAATGACAAGCTTTAAAATATGTTATGCTCGATAATAATTTGTATTATTGAACTCTTGAAGGTTTGTTTTTAAGGTGTCTTTAAAGAAGAAGAGGCAAAATTGGCAATGGGAGAAATTCATGAAGGAATTTGCAGGATTCATCAGTCAGCTCATAAAATGAAGTGGTTATTGAGGCGTAATGGTTATTATTGGCCGACGGTGTTAGAAGATTGTTTCAAATACTATAAGGAATGTCAAGATTGTCAGAAGTTTGGAAATGTACAATTAGCACATGCTGCAGTTTTACGCCCGATCATAAAACCTTGGCCATTCAGAGGATAGGGTATAGATATAATCGGTCAAGTATATCCTGCGTCGTCTAAAGGACATAAGTACATATTGGATACGATGATTATTTTCTAAATGGGTTGAAGTTATTCCCCTAAAAAAGGTAACTAGTATTGGAGCGATAGCGTTCGTCCAAGAGCACATTATCTATCGGTTTGGAATTCCTAAGACAATCACGATCGATCAAGGTACTATGTTCATGTACGATGCGTTCAAGACTTTGCTAAAGATTTTGGAATTAAGATATTGAATTCGTCGCCTTATTATGTGCAAGTAAATGGTGAAGCTGAGGCATCAAATTAGACATTAATCAAGTTGATTAAGAGGAAGATTAACGATAAGCCTAGGAGTTGGCATAACACATTAGCCAATGCGTTATGGTCGTATTAGATTGCTTGCCATGGAGCTACCAAGTTGTCACCTTATCAGCTTGTGTATGGGCAGGAAGCGGTGTTGCCGATAGAAACCAGTATAATTCACTAAGAGTTGCTAAACAAGATGGATTATCGGATCAAGATTATAAAGATTTGATAGTCGATAATTTAGATGACTTGACGGAATTGAGATTGCGAATGTTAGAGCGGATTCAGACAAATAAAGCCAGAGTTGCAAGGGCTTACAATAAGAAAGTTGTGCCTAAGTCATTTGACGAGGCCAATTTAGTTTGGAAAACTTTTCTACCTATCAGCTCAAAGGATGTCAGATATGGGAAATGGTCTTTGACATGGGAAGAGCGGTATAGAGTTAGTCAGCTAGTTCAAGGTAACTCTTACATTTTGGAGACTTTAGACGGAGTATAGTTTGCTAAGGCGATCAATGGAAAATACTTAAAAAAATATTACCCAAGTGTTTGGGTTGGATCTTAGTCAGCTAAAAGTTTTAAAAGTTGACTTTTTGTTGCCGATTAAAACAAAATCGAATTAACCCATTGCAGTTAATTATAGTTGTGTGACCGATGGGATACATCATCCTTAGAACAAAAACGATGAAGACAAGCATAAATTTAAACATTGGAATCGGTTAAATAGCCGACTTATAACTTAACATTCATGATTTATAGCAAAAAGTTTCAACCAGTCACCAGCAACATTCATTACATAGAATAAAAGTGTTCAAGGGTAATTCCTAGTCCCGATAGCACCAGCAGAGCATTGGCAAGGATCTTATCGATTTCATCAATAATCTTGTGATCCTCATCGGCCAAACTAGGGATTGGAGTGACATTGGCTGATTGTGCATGAACAGCGGCGATACCTTTGGCCAAGGCGACCTTCTGCTCTTTGATAGAGGACGAAAAGCTGGTTAACTTTGGGGCAGCATCGGCCAGTTGAGCATTAACTTTCGCAAGTTCTTCTTCCAAAGATTTCTTGGAGGCTTCCAAGGCTGATACAAGTCCTTTAGTTTCCTTGAAATCTTTGTTGTCCTCATCAAATTTAGCTTTGATAGCTTTGGTGTCGGACACCAACTGATCCAAGAGTTTTTGAGCTTCTTTCTGAGCGATTTGACGCTAAAGCTTATCCTCCGCCTCATCAACCGCTTTCTTTTTATCATCAATAAAACATACATCGAGTAAGGCAGCAGTAGTGTGCTCGGGTAGGTCAAGCTTCATGGCGTCGAAAGCATCTCGAATCTGCTAAGAGTCTTGCAGAAGATCAGCGTTCGGGCTAAGTAACACCATGCAAAGTTGCTTGAGCCTTTCTGTGGCACCTGGTGTTGCCATTACTTGGCCTGATACTTGTTCCTCCTCAGCTAGGATTGTGTCTATTATTGTCGGAGTGCGATCTTCGTCACTCTCAATGTTTGGCATATCAAAAGCAAGGATGTCCACAATAGAAGATGTTGGCTTCACAATAGCCTTGGAAGTTGTTGGTGCTGGCGGTGTCGGTTGAGATGGCAGTGGGGGGCAACTCACTAGCCGTACCCTCTGGTTGGCTAATGTCGACTGGCAGAGAAAAGGTAGGCGGTGAGGATAAGCGTTGCAATTATGTGGTAGTTTGTTAGCCGATTGTGTTATTTTTTAGTTCAGAAAATGCAAAGTTAAAATACTTACCCCACCGATCGTGGAGGTGTTGGGCGAGCTCTCAACCGACTCTTCCTGGCTAATGATTTTTTCCTCTGGGCCATCTTCTTGAATGATCAGCTTTTCCTTTTTTTTTCAAAAAGAAGCCGATTGAGTATATTTGAACTTCGTGTTATGAAAAGACTAGGCATGTGAGAGCTTACTTGGTTGTTGTTGCTATTTTTTGAGATCGGATAAGGAGGCGGGTTGAATCCCGAGGGCCCCGATGAGTGCTTTGATAAACCGGTCGGTCGCTGCTTCTTCATTTGGATATTCACCGATGGGTCCGCAGGGCGCTTCCCGGTTGCCTTAGTGTAAAGAAGAACAACAAGGTATATAGTGTAAGGATAAGTCGATTACAGTTATGAGTTAAAAAGAAAGAATGTTAATGATTTGTACATCACCATTAATATCGATTAGGGTGGTGTTAGTATCATTGGTCCTAATCGCTTGCTCCGATGACAACTCTGGGAAGAACTCGGCTAATATTGTGGAATGTGGGCGATCGGCTGGGAATAGGGATGAAGAGATAGCCACGTGCTCTTCTTGTGTGAAGAATGAAGTTTGGAAGCTTGTTGAGAAGAAGGTCATCGGCTACATGGAGAAGTAGGTTGGCTGAGCAGGCATGGTGAAGTCTCTCCCGAGGTTGGAGCCAATCAAATAGGACGAATTTAGGGATGATTTGGCCAAAGCCAAGTTGTCTAGCGTAGACTGATGGATGGTAAAAACTCATAGGATGGTTGAAAGGTTCTACCCCTAGTATGCAGGCTGACAGAAAGAATGCTCGAAGAAAGGAAGATTTTATAAAGATCCAAAGTTTCCTCGAGCATGTCTTCACAATCAGCTACAACGTGGAAAAAGGAAGGGTAAGGGTAGTTATCGGCTTCATGATAACTAAAGAAATCATAGTTTGACAAGGAGCTTTGATCTAAGTAACAGAAAAAGGATAGGTATTTTTTTTGGCTCCAACAGGACTAGGTTTTGTTTCGCCCCCAGAGCAAAGGAAAAGCCTTTCACCAAAGGATTGGCTATTTTAGAATTCTATTGGTTGGCTTTCCGGGGTTTCCTCGCAGGGGAATGGGGTCATCTCGGATAATTCAATCCCAAAAGATTGGCTAAACATGCAGTAAATAAACAATTGGATAAACCATAAGGGACCTCTAATGTTTTCTACTATATATGATCCCACAGCGGTATAGAGCTGACTACGGATCTCATGCATCATCTGGAAAACCGCCCCTAGAAATAGTTTTCAGAGAGCAAGCCGACGATCCTCTCCTAGTTGTTCGGCTATAGTTTGAAAGGTTTTAGTTGGTCCTAGGGAGGCTCCACAGGAATCGGTCTAGCCACATGTTGAGGAAGGCTATGTGCTCCCTATCGGATACTGGGCCGACTCCTTTATTGTCTTCTATGTACCTAGTCCACCCTTCCCCCTTAGCCGATACGAACTTTTGCTGAGGCTTTATGCTAAAAGACGATAGCTGTTCGCCATCTAGTCTTAGATAGATCCAGTTCTAAAAAGAAAGGAATTAAAGGTATCATACCAAAAATAGCAGGACATAGCTACTAAGGGTTTGTTAGAAGAGGAGTTGGCTAAAGAAAGTGAGAGGCACTCGGCTATTCCCATATGTTCCCAAACTAAGAGTTTTTGGGTTGCTACCCAATTGTACCAATCGCACCACCCAGCAAGCGTGGTCGGCTAAGCCTTAAAACTTTTATTCCACTCTACTAAGTTAAACCCCGGGGCATTTAAAGGAAGTCTAGGGAGTTCTTTTTCTATGATAGTCGATGAGTCAAGATTTCCTCGTGGGCCTAGATAGAATTGAGTGTCACAATCAGGAATAGGGTAAAATACTTGATTGGGATCCATTGAGTTTGAGCCGATGGTTTGGTTGAGCAGATGAAATGAAAGCAGAAAGGAAGACCAAAGCCAATGAAGAAGAAGAGGAGAGCTTGAACGCATGCAAATGATGGGTAAAGTGAGTCTCATATTTATAGAAGGGGTAAGTTCAGTGGTAGAGGTGGGTAAATATCGCCAAACTTCTTGCTGCAATTAACGCATGAGATCATGCGTTCAGACTGTTACGTGGGAATATTACTGCGATTGGCGCGAAAGCCGGTGGGAAGTTGAATGGTGAATTGTAACGGGCATCGTTTGATATTTTATGATTAAGCTGATAACAGTGATTTTTTGAGAGATTCATGAAATCTCTCAAAAATGGGGGGCATATATTGACACCAAATTTGGCACGTAGCCGATTTGGTTAGAATCAGTTTGATATGATTATTTTCTTAAGAAATATATCAGATTTGAGTGTCATAAGCCGATACATGTCTATCGGTTTGTAACCAATATTGACCTTAAAAGGAAATATCACAGAAAAGCTGAGATCAATACGGATAGTTCAAGAAGAGACCGAAGAAGATACGATTGGACCAAAAGCTATAAAAAGAGGCGATGGGCAATATCGGAGGACATCAATCAATTGCCAATCAATATCTTGTTCTACTTTTTACTTTTCGTCAACTAGGAATAGTTTTTAGCATTGTAATTTTCCTCCGTAATTCGCTTAATCAATAAAGTTGCACATCGCTGATTATTGATTCCGTCGACTTAAATCGACTCAGGTTCACTTTTTCTCTAATTTTGTTGCGCATCGCCTTCTTCGGAGAAAACGGTCTTTATTCTATCTAATCAACTCAACCAGGTTGGTTAAATCTATCGGTTACTTTTAGTTGGAATTGGCTCGAACGGCTGATTAAATTACCGTCATTTAAAGATTATATCGGCTTAATAGCCGATCGAATTAAATATTATTCTCTTGCCGATTGCAGGACAAAATTGCGCGGCTGGAAGTTTTTGGCATCAACAACTTGTAAACTTAATCTGTAAGTTAAATAAACTACATCCGGAAAGAAGAATCTAATTTCTTAGAACGTTTAGCCGAAAGTATGATCAGAATAGAATAATTTGCTCTGCTGATCATTTGACAATAGAATAATTTGCTCTGCTGATCATCTGCATGAATGTCAACATACGATTAGTCCCTCTATTTGGAACTTGTACGTTTTTAACCACTTGGGAGTGGTGATTATCTAGAATCTTCCAAATCCCTCTGTCCTTTCAATATTTAGTGTCTCTCACTCGAACTCATCTAATAGCACCACAAAGAATTTGGATAGATAACTAACAAGTCTCATCTCTTGTTCTTTTTTTTTTCAGGTCTTCTCAAGTAAACCCCAGGTCAATACTAAACATCCATGTAATCAACTTCTTTACAGATTTGCCAAAACCATCCCTTGCAATGAGTAGACACATCCTTGTCTGCCTCCCTCTCATAGTACTCCTCTCCCTCTCTCTGAAGTCAAGCTGCCAAGCTGATCCCCAAACGCAGGCACTGTTCCAATTCAAGGCCAGCTTAAGTGACCCTCTGAACCATCTTCAGACATGGACAAACGCCACCTCGCCGTGCCACTTCCTCGGCGTCCGGTGCGACGGAAGCTCCGGCACCGTCACCGAGATCTCGCTGTCGAACAAGAACCTCTCCGGCTGGATCTCGCCGTCCATCTCCGCCCTCCGTAGCCTGAAGCGGCTTGAGCTCGACTACAACTCAATTACAGGCTCAGTACCTCCTGGACTGAGCAACTGCACCCAGCTCCAGTTCCTGAACCTTTCTTTTAACAGCCTCACCGGAAAGCTGCCGGACTTGTCGGCACTGACGGCGCTACACACTCTCGATGTCGCCAACAATGGCTTCTCGGGCCAGTTCCCGGCGTGGGTGGGCAACCTGTCAGGCCTGGTCTTTCTCAGCATCGGCTTGAACAACTATGATCAAGGGGAGACACCTCCGAGCATTGGAAACCTGAAGAACCTGACGTATCTGTACTTGGCGAGTTGCAGCCTGAGAGGGGGGATACCTGATTCCATCTTCGAGCTCACATTGCTGGACACGCTAGATATGTCCATGAACAATCTCGCCGGCGAGATCCCGAGGGCCATCGGCAACCTCCGCAACCTGTCGAAGATCGAGCTCTACAAGAACAACCTCACCGGCGAGCTCCCGCCGGAGCTCGGGAAGCTGACCAAGCTGCGGGAGTTCGATGTCTCCCGGAACCAGCTCAGCGGCGGGGTCCCGGCGGCGTTCGCCATGCTAAAAAACTTCAGGGTGGTCCAGCTCTTCCAGAACAACCTGTCCGGGCCGATCCCCGCCGAGTGGGGCGAGCTGCGGTTTCTGACGAGCTTTTCCGTCTACGAGAACCGGTTCTCCGGCGAGTTCCCGAAAAACTTCGGCCGGTTCTCGCCGCTCAACCTCGTGGACATCTCCGAGAACGGCTTCTCTGGGCCGTTCCCAAGGTATCTATGCCACGGCAAGAACCTCCAGTTCCTTCTTGCCCTTCAGAATGGCTTCTCCGGCGAGTTGCCGGAGGAGTACTCGGCGTGCACGAGCCTGCAAAGGTTCCGGATCAACAAGAACCGGTTCATCGGCAACCTCCCGGATGGGCTGTGGGGGCTCCCCGCCGCGACGATCATCGACGTATCGGACAATGGGTTCACCGGAAGCATATTGCCGCTGATCGGCAAGGCGCAGAGCCTGAACCAGCTCTGGGTGCAGAACAACAGGCTCGACGGGACGATCCCGGCAGAAACCGGTCGACTCGGGCAGCTCCAGAAGCTCTACTTGTCGAACAACTCGTTCTCGGGCTCAATACCGTCAGAGATTGGGAGCTTGTCCCAACTGACGGCGCTGCATCTGGAGGACAACGAGTTGAGTGGGCCATTGCCGGCCGAGATCGGCGGCTGTGTCAGGCTCGTCGAGATCGACGTCTCCCGGAACGGCCTCACCGGGCCGATCCCCGCCTCGTTGTCGTGGCTGTCGTCGCTGAACTCACTCAACCTGTCACGTAACGCGATCACCGGGCCGATTCCCACGCAGCTTCAGGTGCTGAAGCTGAGTTCGATCGACTTCTCGTCGAACCGGCTTACCGGGGACGTGCCGCCGGGGCTGCTCGTGATCACCGGCGCAGAGGCGTTCGCGGGGAACCCCGGCCTCTGTATCGACGGCCGGTCCGAGCTCGGCGTGTGCAAGGTGGACGACGGCCACGGGAACGGCCTCGCCAGGAGGTCAGTTGTCCTCGTGCCAGTTCTTGTATCGGCGATGGTCCTGCTTGTGGTTGGTATACTGTTCGTGAGCTATAGAAGCTTCAAGCTCGAGGAGCTCAAGAAGAGGGATTTAAAGCACGGCGACGGGTCCGACCAGTGGAAGCTGGAATCGTTCCACCCGCCCGAGCTGGACGCCGACGAGATATGCGGCGTTGGGGAGGAGAACTTCATCGGGTCGGGCGGCACAGGGCGCGTGTACCGCCGGGTGCTCAAGGGTGGCGGCGGCACGGTGGCCGTGAAGAGGCTGTGGAAGGGTAATGCGGCGCGGGTGATGGCGGCGGAGATGGCCATCCTCGGCAAGGTCCGACACCGGAACATCCTCAAGCTCCACGCTTGCCTGTCGCGCGGCGAGCTCAACTTCATCGTCTACGAGTACGTGCCGCGGGGCAACCTGTACCAGGCGCTCCGGCGGGAGACCACGGGCGGCGCAGGCCGCGCGGAGCTGGACTGGCCGCAGCGGTGCAAGATCGCGCTCGGCGCGTCCAAGGGGCTCATGTACCTCCACCACGACTGCACGCCGGCGATCATCCACCGCGACATTAAGTCCACCAACATACTGCTCGACGAGGACTACGAGGCCAAGATCGCCGACTTCGGCATTGCCAGGGTCGCCGAGGACTCCGCCGAGTTCAGTTGCTTCGCCGGAACCCACGGCTACCTCGCCCCCGGTGAGTCTTAATTCGTCTCACCACAGAGTTTTACCGTGTCACCGAGTTGCGACTTACGAGTTCGCCATGTCAATTCCTCAGAGCTCGCCTACTCTCTCAAGGTGACGGAGAAGACGGACGTGTACAGCTTCGGCGTCGTGCTGCTGGAGCTGGTCACCGGGCGGAGCCCGATCGACCCGCACTTCGGCGAGGGAAAGGACATCGTCTTCTGGCTGTCGAGCATGCTCGCCTCGGACAGCCTCGACGACGTTCTTGACCCGCGCGTCGCGGCGTCGGCCAAGGAGGACATGCTCAAGGTGCTCAAGATCGCCGTGCTCTGCACCGCCAAGCTCCCTGCCGCGCGACCGACGATGAGGGATGTGGTGAGGATGCTCACCGACGCCGGTGCGATGTCCTGCAGCCCGCGCGGCCAGCCGCCGGCGAGGAGCAACAGCTGCTGCTGAGAATTTTAGAGCAGACTCTGCCTCTTAATTGCCACCCGGCCTATGTTTGCCTCTGCTTCTGCACTCAACTTCTGATGTAACCTTTGTGGTGTACTAGGATCATAGATAATGCATTTGCAGGTAATTTTGTAAAACATGTGCTATTAAAGTCATTTTTTTCCTAGCGAACATTTGGTTTGCCTGGACTAATTACAGTAGTTGTCGAGATGACCGGAATCCATTTTAACTCTGCGAAGATCAAACTTCAAGACATGAACAACAAAACCAGGCATGAAAGAGTAACGGTGATTAGAGCTGCTTGATGCATCAGAGGTGCTGACAAAACCGTTTCGACGTGGAAAATTGAATCCAGCTCGGCTTCAATTTTTCACGAAAATCGGTCAAAAATCGTCAAAAACCGAAGATTTTCAAAACCGAGCGTTTGAACAAAAAAATTCAAATCAGATTTAAAAAAACAAAAACCGGTCGGTTTTCTCGAAAACCGATCGGTTTTCACCGGTTTTCGATCGGTTTTCTCGAAAAACCGCTCGACGAGTTGAACCTTTTAGGCGATCGGTTTCTTGAGCGGTTTTCGTCGGTTTTCTCGAAAAACCGCTTGGTTTTCACCGGTTTTCGATCGGTTTTCATCGCATAAATTTTTTCAAATTTTTGATTTTTTTAATTTTTTTTTTAATTGAACTGGTTTACCGACCGGTGTATGATTTCGAACCGGCTCGATACGGTCCGACCGGTTTTCGACGGTTTTGCGAACCCTGGGTGCTTCTATGTTCTTCTTTTTTAAAATTACATAAAAATTAAAGCACAAATAAAAGGTTGATGGCGACTACTTACCTTTTCGTTTGTTTCAAGATTCGTACAATTTCTATTAAGAGGAAAAGTATAGAAGCACTGCTCAGCATATAACTATATAAGGTGCCATATTGAAACCTACTAGTAATTCGGGGGGGGGGGGGGGGGCGAAAAAATAGACATCAGAATTCGGTGTTTACCACTATACTGTGTACTCACTTTGCATTTTTCTTTCAAATAAGGGTATAGTTTATATAATATTTACCGGATTCACTATAAACTCCCGTCAATCTTGAACCGAATTCATTAAACTCGAACTAATTTAGGGTACGGGTTTTATATTCGTAGTGAAAATTGAAAGAAAAAGACATACTGTAATTTGAACGAACCATATTTCTAGTAATTACGATTTATACGTTTCCATTATCCCTCTAACTTTGATGTTGAAGGGTGTTCCCCAGGATGAAGATTACACCGGAGACCTCCTCGATAATGAAGAACATAAACGGATGGTTGGCGAGAAAGTCCACAGGCTCTGGCATCTCTATAAGTATGCAGATGATTATGCTATAGCTAGGAACTTACATGAGGTAGAACAGACAACCTTTAGTTTACAAGGTTTCTTAAATTTTCCTTCGGTGTTATATATATATATATATATATATATATATATATATATATATATATATAAAAGCCTTTTTCGTACTCTTGAGAGTATGTACTCCCACCTCCAGTATACCACTTAAACGAATACGTTATACTCCTTTATCACTTTCAGTATACTTCAATAATAATTCTTAGATACTACAATACGATTGAAAAAATTCATTACAGCCCTTTTTTTTTCTATATACCCTTTTTCATATGTAAAAAGAGTATATAAACAAATTATGCTATAAAGGGTGGACTTTGATGAATTTTTTTGTGAAACTTACTTTGGAGTATCTTATAATCAGTATTAGAATATACTCTAAATGATAAAGAGATATAACAATATCATTTAAGCGGTATACTATATATATATAGGAAAAATACTTTTTACACCCAGGAGTAATTACTCCCATCTCCGAAATACCACCCAAACGAACTTGAAATACTCATTTATCACTTTGGATATACTCATATACTAATTATAAGATATTCCAATGAGATCCACATGAAAAAATTACAAGGGAGTACATAATTTTTAGCGTATTTTACAAATACCTTCATATATGTACATAAAAAGGAGTATATCTAAAAAGTGTACATACCACCTCTGAAAAATTGTAAATACCACCTAGATGATCTTATATACTTATATACTACACGTAAATACCCTCCGTTGCGAGAGATACTCTCTAAGTTGTGAGATACGACATATATATGTGTCGTATAAAACCCTCTTTTCTACTCCCGGGAGTAATTACTCCCTATGTGTCGTATAAAAGCCTCTTTTCTACTCCCAGGAGTAATTACTCCCTATGTCGTATCTCACAACGTAGAGAGTATCTCTTGCAACGGAGGGTATTTACGTGTAGTATACAAGTATATAAGATCATCTAGGTGGTATTTACAATTTTTCAGAGGTGGTATGTACACTTTTTAGACATACTACTTTTTATGTGCATATATGAAGGTATTTGCAAAATAGGATAAAAACTATGTACTCTCTTGCAATTTTTTTCATGTGGAACACATTGGAATATCTTATAAATAGTATATGAGTGTATCCAAAGTGATAAATGAGTATTTCAAATTTGTTTGGATGGTATTTCAGAGGTGGGAGTAACTACTCCTGAGAGTAAAAAGTATTTTTCCTAGATATAATCTTGCTCAGTATAACGCTTCAAACATCAAACGAGTTGGAAGATAATATCGATATATCACTATCACGTGGCCCCAGTGTCTACTTGTCATTCTCACACTAAATATTTGTCGACGATTGGGGAGCAGTCCCCCGCCGAGCTTACTTGGTTGATGAAGGGACCAACCACAATCCCTTCTCACGTGCAGGGTTACTCGAAGGTATGACTCACCCGACCGGACTGGACAATGACACAGTGTTTTACCCTGGTTCGGGCCTCTCAAGAGGGAGATAATAGCCCTACTCCAACTCGTGTATATTTAATGTCTCCCCCCTCTTCATGGTGGGGATGCTTTTATAGTTTACAAAGGATCGTACTCGTTTGAGATCCACTATCCGCACGTTCGACCACGTCTAACGTGGCAACTGACAGATCCTACAATTCCGCCACGCTCCCGTGGAGGACGCAGCGAACCGGTGGAGGTTACGCCGCCGGTGGTTACTTCCACCGACCTCGAGATCACGTCAGGTCGGCTAATAGCTAGCTTCGAGCTCGGCTGTCTTACGCGAGCACGAGCTCGCAATCAGCCAGACTACGCGACCTTCCTAGGCCCCGACTAGGTCATCCTTGGGAACGACCTCCTGGTGGCTCGGGCGAGAGCGAGCTCGGCTGTTCGTGGCACCCGAGGTAATTTATGGGAATTACCCAACCCCCGACAGCTAGGCCCCGAGGTTCAAGTGGAAAAAGGCCTAAGAAAGGCCTTCCCCTTAGGCCTACCGTCCTACGAGCACGTCGGTTTTGCTGCGGCGAACAGCTGACGCGACCACCGAGCTATCAACCATCCCCGGGAACGAGCTTTTGGCCCAGTTCGTCGCGCTTCGGGCGGATGGACGTGGGCCCCCCTCAACGGTTCCTTCTCCCGGAAGCTTTTACTCGGGCAGTTCGACCGCCCTTCCTGGGGAACTGTCTTTTGGTAGGATAGTTTCGATTCGCGTGCCCACGTGTCGTTCCCTGGGTGGCGAATGCCTCAACTCCCTCTGTGCCTTTAGAGCTTCCTCGACTATGACGGCGAGGAGTCCCTTCACTTTCCTGCTTTTCGGAGGGATTTCAAAAGCCGGAGGGGACCCTTGATCCGTACGATCCTCCAGCAAAAACGCCTCCAACATTTCTTGCTCCAGTGCTCGCTCCATCCGACCTTGTGCGCTCGTCTCTCCCCTTGAGTGCCTTCCTCATCCCAATGGCAAGGTTTGGCGCCAGCAAACTTGATAGGCAAAAGCTAGAGATCCTTCAACGGGCGAAGTATCTCGATGCCGGCACATGGAGAGCCCCTGGTGCTGAGGAGAGCCCGCAGCCGGAGGAAGGGGAGATCGTTTCCACCGAGCTTTATGCCATGAACGGGCTCCGGACGCCCGAAAGCGAGTTCGTCGAGTCCGTTCTCGCCTTCTGTGAGTGCGAGATCGCTCACCTCCATACCAATTCCATCCTCATTATGGCCATCTTCACCCATATCTGTGAAGGGTTCGTGGGCGTCGAGCCCACTCCCAGCCTCTTCTTCCACTTTCTACTGCCTCTCGCGCACCGGCACACCCTCGTCGGCCGGCTGCCTCTATTTCCGTCTCCGTCCTACCCGTCCATACGAATACCCGAGCTTCACGCTCAAGGATTCGGTGTCTGGGTGGGCCGACTCCTGGTTCTACCTGAGGAAGGTAGAAGGCAGCTCGCTTTCCTACACTGGCGCCAGAGCCCGCGCTGTCGAGACACCCCGACCGTCTGTGCAGCCTGAGGAGGAGAAGGTGCTCCTGTTGATCAACGAGCTCACCTTCTCGAGACTGACCGGGCGGGACGTCGCCCGGGATTATGTCAGGAACCGGGTGTCACCCCTCAGGAGGAGGGTGCACCCCTTCTTCAAGGTTGAGGGGTGGCAGGACATTACACGGGAGTCGCGCTCAGGTATACCATCGCCCTCGATTTCTCCTCTCAAGACAGAAGATACCCGCTCTTACTACCTCCTTTTGGTTGGTACGCAACTCCGCCAGAAGACTGGGTGGACGCGAGGGTGTCCGAGATGTTCGGCACGCCCAAGGGCAAGGAGATCATAGAGGGCCGCCAGATCCCAAACAACGTCCTTAACCGGACCGAGGCGGTAAGCCTTCGACCTGAACTCTTCTTGGAAGTTCTATCTGGACCAAGTCTCCCCGGGGTTTTCCGACCTCATTCGAGCTCTTCTTGTCAGGAGAAGGTTGCCCTTGAGGTCACCGTGGCCCAACTGGCGTCGCAGCTGGGACGAGCGGGCGCTGGAGGACGAGGTCGTAAGACCAAGAAACTGGTGAGCCGCAAGCGTCGTGACCGATCTCCCTCAGCTACGCCGTCTCCGCCAAGGCGTTCGAGCAGGCGCCCTAGCTCGGGCGATCGCTCACCTCGCCAACATCTGGAGTACGCCGACCGGCGGGAGGTGAGCGAGTTAAAATTGTGGATGGATGAATACACCAGAAAAAACCCTGAGCTGATGGCTCGTTTGCGCCAGCTCGCCGAACGAGCGAAGAAGGAGACCGCGACCGCGGCTAGCCCTGCGCGGAAGAAGGAGCTAGAGGGCCAAATTGCGGCCCTCCAGGCGGAGCTCGCGCAGGTGAGCTCGAGCTTGGCTCCACAGGCCGAGGAAGAGGAGGAGGAGGAAGAACTGGACCCTGCCCCGCTAGCCCCGAGGCCCCGCAGGTCACCCGCCGTGCCCCAACCGCGTCCAATGCCGACCGTTTCTGAGGTCGGCCTGGAGGAGGTTGACCCCGCGGTCGCAAGGGCCGACAAGGCGCGCGAAGACATGGCTGCCCTCATCGTCCGCGCCCGCGCTCAAATGGAAGACGCCGCGCGAGGTTAGCTTCTCATTTCAACCTTGTTCGTCTCCTTCCTCCCCCGGTGCCACACTAACCCCACATCGTCTATAGTGGGTGTGGCATCCGGTACGGAGGTATGGGATTTAAGCGGTTATGGTCGATTTATATTCTTGACCTCGCCTTAGAGAGAGAGCTCGCCCGAGCTGCCGATGCCGTGGTGGGCGTCGAGGTCGAGGGGGGTCGCCGAGGCCGCGGAGGCCCAAGCCCCCGAGATCGTGTCTCCTGAAGAGGAAACGCGAAGGAAGATCGCTGTCGCCGATGCTCGGGCTGCGAGGGACGGCGTCCCCCACATCATAATCGAGCTGGACGACGACACAGCGGAACTCGGTGGCGACGAGCATGCTGCCAAGGATCTCCGCGAAGACTCCACCGGTGCCAGCGATATCATCACCGAGACGCTTCAGGAGATCGCGGAGGACCCCCACCGAGCTCGCGACACCCCGTCGGACACCCACGCTGGCTCCGCATTGGGAGACTCCAACCCGGATGGGGGTCGTTCCGGCGAGGGCGAGCCGGTAGCTCCGCTCGCCACGGAGCCGAACCTGACCGAGACTGGCAGGCCGGACCAGCTCCCGAGCGGGGGGGAACCGCCGAGCACCGAGGTCATCTCGGCTGGCGCCAATCTCTCGGCCGCCGACTCCGCGCCCCGGGACGAAGACCCCGCGTCCTCAAACGCCGAAGAGTTCCAAGCCCGGGAGGAGGTGGGGCCTCCGGGCGCATCTCCTGCCCGGGGAGAGGAAGCGCAGGCTGGGGCCCTCGCCCTTGCGGCCGTTGTCCCCCAGGTGATGGAGGTCGACCTCCAAGGCCAAGATCTTCCCCTCCCGGACGGCGACCCCGCACCCTCGGACGCCGAAGGGGCCCGAGCCCAGGAGGAAGTGGAGCCCCCGGGCGCAACTCCTACCCGGGGAGAAGAAGCGCAGATGGGAGTCCTCGCCCTTGAGGCCGTCATCCCTCAGGAGATGGAGGTCGAACCCCAAAACCAGGGTCTTCCCCTCCCGGCTGACGAGGGAGTTCGGGCCCAAGGGGAGGTGGAAAAACTCCCAGGCCCCGTGCCCGCCCAAGGAGAAGAAACCGGCGTGGAGGACCCCATCAAGTTGGTCCAGGAAGGGTTGGAGGCCTGGCTTCATTGGGTAAGTTTTCTTGACGCTCCGTCTCTTGTCCTGTAAGATCGGCAGTAACCCGAGATACCCTGCCGTGCAGGTGCTAGAGACCACCATGCAGGACTTCCGGGCTGCGACCGTCCCACCAGAAGTCGTTGCCAAGCACCACGCCGAGCAAGATGCGAGGATCGCAGAGCTCGAGCGTTTGGTTGCCGAGCTGAAGGCTTCTGAGGCGGAGGTCCGGCACAAGATGGAGGAGTCCTCGCTGGTCCTCAAGGAGCGCCTCGAACAGAGCGAGCATGCGAGGTCGGGCCTTGAGGCGACGGTGGTGAAGCTGCGAGAATCCCTTCAGAGCGCCGAGAAGACGATCGATCAGCACAGGGAGGAGTCCAGACGGCTTCGCCAGGCGGCGAGCGATGGTCGGGAAGCTCGTCGGCAGGTGCTCGACTCCGTACGGGAGGAGCTCGCCACTCTTCAGGACGAGAAGCGCGCCGGCCGTTTTTAGCTAATGCGGCACTACCGACGGTCATGGGGCGGTAGTATCGGCCTTGCTGTACTACCGGCCGTATATTGGCGGTTGTGCCAGCCTCAACTACGAGGCACCCAGTTTTTCATGCAAATTTCCTTGGATAAATGATTATTATGCATAACTTGTTGGGCAATGCTATGTGATGTGTTTTCTTGTCTTTGATGATTGTTGTCGGGACCCGAATATGCAAATCCGGACCCTCTGTGTATTCAGCACTAGTCCAGGATCACGCTAGTGCACACAGTCTCAACATCAGTAAATACCACAATCATACTCAACGAAATAGTAAAGTACTTTATTCAAAGGGAAATATAACCAGTTGCTCGACCTTATGGTCAAGTTACAAAAGTACGTCTCGTAGGGCTTTTAAGCAACCTTGGACTACACTGTAGCAAGGTTTCTCAACACAATCATCAGTTGTGCTATTCAGTCCGTTTTAGCAGTTAACCACTACCCGTTAAGGGTCTGCCTTCCTAATTCCCATAGTCCACATGTTAAGCTTCATATTCCAACCGGTTGTACTTACAAGGCCAAAACAAACTACAACAGAACTCAGAAATTCTAAAATAACAAACCTATCATACCCACTGGTTAGGGGTAAAAACAAATAGGATATGGACGGATATTGCAATTTCCATATGTTGATCCATATTTTTACCTCAGATTTGGAGTCAGATTCGGATACCTGGATATGGATACGAATACGAATTTTTCAGAATATGGACACGGGGCGAATGCGGATCGGATTCAAATCGCTTATGAACAACTTGAAGATAGTTTACACGTAAAGAAAATACATAACTTCACCAACAAATGTGTCAAATTATACAAATGTGTCGACTTATACTACCTATTAGAGAATTATTTATCCTGTTTAACAGCATAAACATAATCAAATTTTAATTCATATTATATATTAGTCATCAACTAGATATCCATTTTGTTGATTTATTAGATTTTTTGAATATCCTACCAAATACTGATACAGATTGGATATTGATTTTTCCCATATATTAACCCATATTCTATGAGATTTTCTGTATGTGGATATTGATTGTGACACTACGGATTGTGATATTTTCGATTTCGACATTTCGGTACGACTTTTGTATCGTGTTTTTGGACCGTTTTCGGAGTTTGGGCATTTCCGGGGGAAATTGGGCCTTCTGGGGGAGTTTGGGCCTTGGGGGATCTAACTCGGGCTTTGGGGGACCATTGTGGGCCGAAGGTGGGGGGGAATTTAGCCCATGTGGAGGGGGTTTTGGGGTAGCAAGCCTGCTGCCCTTGCCCATGCGCCCCACCCCCCTCCCTCAAACCCTAGCCACCTCCCCCTCTTGTCCATGCGCCCCTCCCCTCACCCCCTAGCCGCCATCTCCTCCTCTCCCATCCTCCATGCGCCACCACCCCCTCCCTCTCCTCCCCACGCAGTCCTTTCCCTTCCCTCGATCTCGCTGTTTGGGAGCTCTCCATCCATGGGAAACCGGCAATTCTGGCGATTTCGGCGTCCCCGGGGTTTGGAGTGGAGATCGGGCCGCGAGGAGGCGAAGTTCGTCGATCGAGTGTCTCGCCAAGAAGAGGTAAGCCTCGGGGATCTTGGTTTTAGGGTGTAGTTGCTGTTTAGATGGTGAATTCTATGGTTAATTTTGATGCATAGGTGTTGTTCCTAGATGGGATTAGTGTAATTGCAAATTTGTCCATCGTTTTGATCTCGGGCAGATTGGGCGCTCGTGCTTAGGGCTCTGTTTTGGAAATTTTAAATGCATTTTCTGGTCAGCCATATGTTGAGAAAGTTGTAGATAATTTCAATACCTTTCAGTGGACACCAAGAACGTGTAATTCCATTCAGCCGTTTGAAAGTTATGGCTGTTTTACCGAACGTGTTCAAAACTGTGACGTGATTGGGACAGATCGGGTGGATCTGTAGATTAGGCAATTTTAGAGGCCGAATCAGTTTTTCCCAATACTTAGAAAAAAAAGCTAGGAAATTTCCTAATCTACGAGAAAATATACTCGTTTACTTAATTTGGAGTTCTAGAACTCAAGTTATGCTAGTTGGAAGCCCGCTATCCCGTAGGGATAGATTATTTTCGGGTTTTAGAGGTTGATTGCGAAGTCGAAGGAGGGGATCGTTCTTGTACTGTTTTGAGGGCACGTTTTGAGTGTGTGGTACCTATGTGCAGGTGGTGTGACCCCGGGAGTGCCCTCATCCTCTCGCCAATTCGTCGCCCGCGGTTGAAGGCAAGTGTATTGTAGTGGTTGCGGCTTAGGAAGCCGTAATGTTTGAATATGAGATGGTTTACACATGTTTTTAAGATATGATGCCATGATTGACTCTTGCTTGCGACATGATGAAAATGGTTTATTATGAGGCTATGCAATAATTAGTTGAGTTTATATGCAAGTTGTTTATGTTTAAGACATATGTTGCATACATGACATGAAAACTGGCCCGGTCGGTGAGAAAGTCATAACTAGTCCGGTAAGGTCGGTGAGAAAGTTATGACTAATCTGAAGCGCCATTAAATAAGACCTACCTCGTGATTCCACCCACGGTTGTGAATGGAAGCGAAGAGTAGGCACCCTCCATCTACGGGATGGAAGGGGAAGAGGGTGCACGCCGACGGGTGTGCCCTCGGCAATACCGGTATGTGCTTCGAGGAGATATGTGCATTGCATTATATGATGATGTTATATGATGATGTCAATGAGATGCATACAATGTGAATATGAGATGTTTATGATGTTGAATATAAAAAGTAGTGATGAAGGTATTGGAATGTGTTTTCTTGTTCCATTGCAATATACTTGCTGAGTGATGAACTCACGCTTGTGTTTATGTTATTTTTCTTAGGTACCATGAAACCGGCATGCGGGAAAAAGGGTTTAGCTTCACATCTACATGTAGCTCCACACAAATTAGACCGTATTATTATTTGGAGTCATGATAATAAAATTAATGCCATGAAAATTGGAGAATTGCTTAACTGTGTGCTCGGTCTTATTATTTGATTCGTTTAGCTCATGAAGTGGTTGAATGCTTTATCCTGGACTTATATTGTTGCTATGTCACATGTTATTGCTGTTTTAGATGCTTTCTATTATGATATAACTTGTGATACTTTGTTGTTGCTCCGAATCATGGAAAAACAAAGGAGATGCTGCCGAAATTTTCGGTTTTAGCATTTGCACCTTTGCTGTAATTTATCTTTATTTGTGATATTTAGATGTTGTTTAGTCTATATTTGGTAACATTCATGCATACTAGACGCCGGGGTGTTACACTGATAATATCGGATGCGGATCAGAACTAATAAAGGTATCCCATTCGGATTTTTTTTCCATATATGACATCAGATCGAACGTGAATTATCTATCCCGTTTTCACCCCTACCACTAGTAGCTCATTGAGGAAGATAATTAATAGAAAGAAAAATGTTCTTCTCATAACTGATATTGATGTTTATTGGATATCTATTTTTTGATTTATTGATATCTTTCGAATGTCCTATCAAATACAGATACGAATCGGGTATTAATTTTTCCCATATCCTAACCTATGTTCTATGAGATTTTCTGCATGTGCGTAATATCGAATGCATATCGGGACAAAAACAATGTATCTCATTCGGATTTTCCCCCCAAATACGGCATCGAATCGGGCGAGAATTATCTATTCCATTTTCACCCCTACCACTGGTGGCCCATTGAGGAAGATAATTAATGGAAAGAAAAATGTTCATCCAAAAAAATCACAGCATGGACCGTTTCAAAAAAATCATAAAAAAGACTAGTCAAAACCAAACATTTAAGAGATGTGCTTATATGCTTTTCTTTTTTAAAGTTGCACAAATATTAAAGCATGAATGAAAGATAGATGGTGATTACCTACCCCTTCATTTGTTTCAAGATTTATGTAATTTATATTAGGAGGAAGAGCACAGAAGCATTCCTCAACATTTAAAAGTCATTTACAGGCAGAAGAAGATAGAAAAGATGGAAGATACAGCATTTACATGCAGATATGAGAAGAAGAACAAAAATCACATGTTAGTTTTGGCATCCTAACTGCTGTACTTGTTCTCCACCGCGCTTTCTCTTCTTCTCCCGCTTGTGCAATCAAGTTAGAGAAATCCATGGCGTCGGTAGAACCTGAGTTCTTAAAAACTATGGTTAAACTAACCCATGCAACCTTGTGCAACAAGGTATAATGATGTTTTTCTCTTATTGGGACCATAAACAAAAGAACATAAACAAATTAAATTTCTAACCTTGACAAAATACAACCAATAATTTGTTATCTCTTACAAATGACTAGGATGTACGCATAAACTAAAACATGCACAGAAGATCTAGTAAGAACGACTACGCAATGACAGGAAAGATCGTTTCCCAGAAAGCTCTCAATTTGCAGGGGCTCGTAGAGAAGCCCACGGAATTGAAAGGATACTATTTTCTTGGGTCGAAAAGCAAAAGCTGCACTATGCCGAGAAAATCCAAATAGAAATACTGAGAAACTGAGGGAAATTCTCCCTTTGAACTGATTTTCTTTTCCTGATAACAAATAAACTTTCCGTGCCAGGAAATTTTTCCTTTCCGCATCGCTTTTCTTTGGGCAGAAATTAACGTACCGGAGGTGCTCCTATACATCACTATTTAAAGTTATACAAATAAACATAAATAAAAGATAGACGATGATTACTTATCTTTTATTTGCTTTAAAATTTATATAACTTGTATTAGAAAGGTGATACGTAGAAATATTATTCTTAATATAATCCCACGAAGAGCAGCCGTATGGTGTTTAAGCTTGTACTGCAAACTGACCTACGAACAACAGAGCGCGCTGGCCAGTGAAGGTCCGGACTGGAAGTTGAAAGATGCGACGAGGCAGCTATATATAACCAACCTTTCTTGAGAGGTGCTTCTATATTCTTTCTTTTTAAAGTTGTATAAATATTAAAGCATGAATGAAAGGTAGATGATGATTACTTACCCCTTTATTTGCTTCAAGATTTGTGCAACTTGTATTAAGAGGAAAAGCATAAAAACACCTCTCACCATTTTTTCTTCTCAAATTAGAATTAGCTTTCCAAGACTTGGACAAAGTCTAGTTACGGGGCCACTTGCACTTCAAAACAGATACTAAAGATGTGTTTGGTTGATACGATAAAGTTGAATGGGATGGAATGGTTCTGTACCATTTGGTTCTATTATTTTAGGTGAATTGAATAGTTTAGTATCTATAGAGAATATTCTTCAAATTTTTAGCACTTGATCCAAAATGGGATTGATCCAGAATGGAATTGTTCCATTCTTATGCATGTACCACTTAGTACAGACTTATACATACTTGCTTTTTTTTTTGAACCATCTTATACATGTACCACTTAGTACAGACAACCAAATGCACCCTAAGTTTTCATATGTGCAAGGTATCCGCCCAGTTGCGGGACAGATCCGTCACAACATAGACACTCGTGTGATATGTTTTGATATTTTCTACGACCCTTAGGCCCAGTTTCAGCTTCTGGATTATAGATTCTGGATTATGGGAGAAACTGCTTCTGATTATGGGAGAATCGGGCCGAGCCGGATACAACTTATAGGTTTCGGACCAAGCCGACGAGAATCATCAAGAACCAGTGAGAATCAGGTTTCAGCCATATTTTGATTCTATATAGAAATCAGCTTCTGATTTTCAGAGAAACTGTCCAGAATCCTCCCGTTCAGCAAATAATATGCTTTTTTCTAAAGCAGAAGCTGTCTAAAAACTAAAACGAATGGGGTCTTACTCTGAAACATAGATTGTATGATTCAATGGCTAGACGTGTTCAGTACTTCAGTGCTACTCGTGTGATTTAAACCCATAGCTGTTTAAGTCAACGCCCCGCCAAGTACTCTATAACATTTATTTTTTTAGATCAAAGAGGACATTAAAGATGCCCCAGATTTTCATTACGAAAATCCCAGTACAGAGTCTGAGGCTATCACCACCTCAAAACCAGTTCAAGCACATAACAACCATATTACAGAACTCTATGTCAATTCTCTTCAGCAAGAAGTAACAGCCAAGCATAAACCACACCAAAATGAAACACTGAAACCAGGACTAATCGCATATCATCTTCAAAGAACACTCATAGCAGAACAATCTCTTATCAACGATTTGTAAAATGGCTCAGGTAGTCTGTCAAAGTAGTCATCTCCTCCGGAATCGAGGCTTTAGCTGAATCATCCTTTGCAGAATCTTTATCAATTAACTCGTCCCAATCTCCAACATCAACGGGGATCGAAGTTTGAAAACCAGGACCTCGCAAAATTGATTCAATTTGGTCAGCATTTCCTCTTTGTACATGGACTCCAATCCCTTAAAGAAACAAGCACCATCCTCCAAACTGTTTTCATATTGCTCCAAATCTGAAATCGAAAAATCATGTTATTTCTACATCTCCAAATATTCCATAAAACTGCGGCACAAACTGTGTTCAAAATAGCATTTCTCTTATTACTAATCAAAAACTGAGCCATTGATTCAAAATTATAGCCAATATTAATATCAAAGAACTCTCTCACAATTTTCCAAATACCTTTAGCAATCACACAATCAAAAAATAGATGGACAATAGATTCGACTTCCATACAAAAGCTACAAGAAACACCCTTATCAATTCCTTTTTTCAAGAGGTTATCTCTAGTCATAAGTTTATTATGAGATAACAACCAAAGGAAAAGATGAATTTTCGGAGGGACAAGAAGATCCCACACAGCCGGCACAAAAACAGGGACCACTCCTCTAAAGTTAATAATCGCATATAAGGATTTAGCTGAGTAAATCCCATTACTCTCATATTGCCAAATCAGGGCATCATCATCATCCACCAATCTTATGCTTTTCACTACCTCCATTAATTCAAACCATCTTATCATCAAATTTTCAGAGAAAGACCTCCTAAAAGTACATTTACAATTACTTCCATCCCAAATATCGGCAATAACAAGACCTTTTTCATTAACTAAGCTATACAAGTCCCAAAACTGGATGGCCAAACAAGACGAGCCGAACCAAACATCCTCCCAAAATCTAATCTTCCTCCCATTACCAACACTCCACCTATAACCGAATTTAGTAGCTTGCATAGCCCACAACACCCCTTTCCAAAAAATAAAAGCATACTTATGATTACTTACAAAAATATTAGGATTATTGATATTATATTTGCAAAAATAGACCCTATAACATTTATCATTGTGGCTACGGTCTGTCGTCATATTCGATCGACATCCCAACATCATATTGGTGTTTGCACGAATCGATGTTCTCTTGCGCGAGATCCTGCCCTAGCTCTTATTCCTGGTTGACGCAGCCAGGGAATTAGCGGCTCACCTCTCCATGTGCGATGAGATTGGCACGAGCACCTAATTAAAATTTTAAAACTTTGACTATTAATATGCGCAAGAAAATTATGATTTATCATATAGAAATAATGTTAGGAGGTTTTTTTTATTAAGGAGGTGTTTGGTAGAGCTCCAGCTACATTAAATTCGTGGAGTTGGTGGAGCTAGGTATTGCTAGCTCCACCAGATTCGTGGAGCTGGAGCTGTGGGTATATTAAAAGTGTTTAGATTGGTCATATTGTTTACATTTTAGAATAAAATTATAAACTTAAGTCACTTTAATTTAATCTACAAGTTTCAGCTCTAAGGTGGGACTGGGATTTAGAGCTCTGCCAAACAGGACCTAAAATCGATAGTCAAAGGTACATAATAAAGCATCCTTTTTTAGAGGAATAGAACATTTCCTTTTTTTTTTTTAAAAAAAGAAAGAAATAGAACGTCTACTTAGAAACAGAGCGAAGCGAGCCCTAGTTTGTATTAAAGGCGGCCCGCAGCCCAGCCCAACTATTTATATCCAGCGCCTCTCTTGTTGAACAAGAGTTGGCATATCGGCCCAATCAATTGGAGCTCGAATCCCTCGATTCTGGACGGCTGGACGGAAGCCTGCACGGAGCAGCCTTGTTCCAACATCCAACTGCGCTCGCCGCCGAGCATGGACGCCGGCCAGCCTTCGTGCTCGACGCCGCAGAACGGCAGCCTAGAAGGCAGCAGGCGGCGAGCGCCCTTCCGAGGCTTTGACGGCGGCGGCCACGGCGCCTTCCACGTCAGGCCCCCTTCCACGCTGGCAGCAGCGCGGCGTACCCTGGCACCGCTGCTGCAACTTCGACGCCGTGGCTGTTCCTTGGAGGCGCCGGCGCCGGCGCCGCTGCCACTTCTTACATTTCATTGGTAATCGCCCGGATTCCCTGTGATCTCGTTGGCGTTGCTATTTGATTCGATTAGATATGCCAATGTGTTGATTTCAGCTTTAGGGATTCTGTTTCAACTAGGCCATATGTTGATGCGTTGGTAGTTTTGTAAATGCCATTCTTCTTGGTGCTGAAACTGGGTTGGAAATTTGGCACTTCAGGCAAAGAAAGTTTTTTATCCCCTTTCATTTGGTTATATTTGTCCACAGCCTAATCATAGAACTATTGAATCTAAGAAATAGTTAATGAGAAATGACACTACATACTCTTCTTAAAGATGTAACATAACCATTCAACCTCGTTTAAAGTATTTAAGATACATACCCTTCTTAAAGATGTAACACAGCCACTCAACCTCGTTTAAAGTATTTATGATACATATCCTTCTTAAAAGATGTAACACAAACACTCAACCTCGTTTAAAGTTAAGTCCTTCACCGGTTATTTTGCAAAAAGGATCCTGTGGTTCCGCATATTCGCAAGGGGGTGTCCTTCACCGGTTTTTTTTGCAAAAAAACCCGTGGTTATGAAATTCTCGGACGGCTTCTAGTCATCCCATTTTTTAAAAACCCCCTGAGAAAATTGAAATTACGTTGAGGTGATCCTACCGTTTGTTTTGGCAAAAAGAATCGCCAGACCAAATTTCGTACAGTGCGGCATAGTGCGAGATCCTACCTAGTAGACAAATATAGCGAAACAGAAGGATCAGTAAATTAGTAATGCAGTAACACATCGATGTTAGCATGCTATGCCATACAGGAAGCGGGCACTCAGATTGTGTCAGTTAAAAACTAGTACCGAAAGAACTAAAATAGAATGCCTTGAGCGACACAAAAAAAAAAGAAATGAAAGAGAAAAAAAGGTAAAAAGAAAAAAATTGAGGGACAACAGACTTTTATTTGTCTCAAGCATTTATCATCTACAGTTATTCGGCTGAGTTTCATTTTAAAAAAGATATATTTGCCTACTTTGTAATACAAATGTGTTACCCTTGAATTTTTGTTCTCATTCTACTTATTTAGGTCGAGTATGCGCTTGAAATGCTGAGTTGTTAGATTTATTTTGTACCTATTGAGGATGCAATCGTGGCACCTCTGGATTGTACTGCTGGCAGTTTCAACAGAACTACAGAAGTTATATAAAACGGGATTCTATGAGATCATACTATAGCACTGAATGCTGCATTGCAAGGTACTGGAACATGGAGATGAACAAAGCAACAACATTATTGGCTAATGCAATTCGTTATCAAAAGAGTCTGGTTCTTACATGAAAAAAAACTTCGAAAAAAAACAAAGGAACAGAATATAGTACAAATGGACTGAATGCAGGACTCCCTGATGGCAAAAAAGCCAATGTTTCAGGACTTATTGAAGAAGATACAAAGCATGACACAATTGCAAATACAATGCATTTGATAACATATCAACTGATGACTTATTGGAAAGGACTAGATGCATGATGTAGTTGTGTGCAGAGGCACCAGACAAGAACATTACTGCACAAAAGAAGGTGCCACTCTTAGATCTTGACCTCTGGAACATACTGCATTTTATGGCGCATTCCATTCTCGTACCAATGTTTTTTGAAGTCCTCATGAAGACCCAGCAGCCAGAGCTTCTTCAGGGATCGAAGGGATTCAATGCGTTCAGGTACCTTATCTAGCTTCAACAGTGACATGATGTACAAACCTTCAATGCATGGAAGGGCACCAGCTGTAATATCTAGCTGGTTGACCTCTGGCATGCGCTTCAAGACGAGTATCTTCAGTTTTGGAAAGCACTCTGCAGAAAGAACCAAGGTCTTTGCACTATTCACTCTGTTAAGGCTCAGATAGGCGAGGTTTGGGACATGCGATGTGAGCAGCTGTAGAGGATCTTCCCCGAGGTGACACCAGCTTAGAGCTAGGTACTTGAGATTTCTCCCATAGTCCTGAAATATTGGGCATTGCAGTGTCCCGTTGGCCCAGCCCCCTCTGACAATAAGCCTGTGTAGCCTTGTGGATTTCGGTTCAAGGGTTCTGAAGCAAAGCGTCTCATCTTTATTACTTGCTGAAAGAAGCAAGCTTGAAAGAAGCGGCATGTTTGACAGTGTAGCAAAAAGATCTGCGCAATCAGCAGCACTTATGTTGTCAATCCACACACTTTCTAGTTGTGTCAGTTTCTTCAGCTGCTCAGCCAAGTTCTTGCTGGCTTCAACGGTCTCAAGGGTCTGCAGTTCTTCCAGGTGGGACAGCTCTTTGGGTGGTTGCACTCCGATGAAGTATCGGAATTCTGACTGCTTCTCGTCGGCATATCTATCAGCCAAAAGGTGCCTTAGCTTCTTGACCTTAACAATCCCTCGTGGTAGCATCTCTATTTTGGTTTGCTTAATATCCAGAGTGTTGAGGTTAGAGAGCTTCTCAATAGACTCTGGGAGTGACTTGACTTTGGTTCGCCTTAAGCCGATGTACCGCAGATTAAACAAATTCCCAATAGATGTTGGCACTTCAGTGATTTCAGAATCTTGCAGCTCCAGAACAGTGAGATATCTGGATTCAGACAAAATTGAAGATATCATGCCAGGGAAGGATGTAATTGTTGCAAGTGATATTATGGTCCGAAGATGAGGAAAATTAGCTCCAGATACACTATTGTCTTTCCATCGACACGTTGACAGGCGGCGAACTTCCTTATCCATCAGCAACATTGTGCCAGAATCATTTGCTGAACCAAACCTCTCCTCTTTAGCAATTGAAAGGGCCAGGCCGCGCACGATGTGATGCATCTTACAGGTACTCACCCTGCCAAGCTCATCATTTTCCACAACTTCCAGCATATTTCGTTGGATCAGTTCCATGAGATTCCCTTCAGCCACAGCCTCTGCTGTGTTGTTCTCTTTTCTCACTGCAAAGCCTTCTGCCACCCACAGCCGCACAAGGCTCTCCCGTGGCATGTGGTGATCTTCAGGGAACATGCTGCAATACAGAAAGCAGTTCCTAAGGTCTCCTGGTAAGTCATAGTAGCTTAGATTCAGAACTGCTTGGACATGATCATTTTTTGCTAGCTCGCTGCGAAGCTGGTTGTATGTTTGGTTCCAGATGTGCTCTATTGGTTGCTTTGAGGACAAAAGACTTCCAATAGACACAATAGCTAGAGGCAGGCCCTGACACCTTTCAGCTATAAGATTAGCCAGCTTCTCAAGCTCTAAGGGGCACCTGTTGTCCTTTCTGTTATAAAAAGCCCTTCTGCAGAAGAGGTTGAATGCATCAGCCTTGCCCAAAGGTTGGAGTTCGAGTTGGCGTGCTGTGATGGCTAGAGTTGCCACATGCTTGTTCCGTGTGGTGATGATAATGCGACTTCCTTGGAGATCCTGGAAGGCGTCACGCAATTGAGTGTACGCTTCTCTGTCCCAGACATCATCCAATACGATCAAACATTTTTTATCTTTTAGTTTTTCCTTTATTTTCTCTTTCAAGTCATGGGCATCCATAGCTGCTAACTGTGCATGCTCTGTGTACTCAATCTTCCTTAGTAGCTTCCTCAGCAAATCTTCCAAAGTGTAGGTCTGCGACACGACGATCCATGCATGAGCGGGGAACCTGACCTTCTCCCGCTCGTAGACATTAGTGACCAGGGTGGTTTTTCCTAATCCCCCCATACCAGACACGGTTATCACCGTACTATCCTGCTCATCCAGCTCATGATCAGAGTCTAGCCATCCAGTCAACTTTGACTTGTTGCCTTCAATCCCCACTAGATCTTCATCCTTGACGAGTTCTGGGATGAAACCTTGTGACTGGTTTCTTTCAATGTCCGGGTGTTTATTAGCAACAAGCTGGGATGGATGCAACCACTTCTCTTTCAGCTCTATAACTCGTTGGATTTCCCCCTCTATCTGAGCAATATCAGCAACAATTTCGCTGAAAAAAATAGAGGCATAATGTGATCCTTTGGCGAAGAACTTCTTCAGGAACCCTTCTTCTTCTTTCTCAAGATGGTGATATGAGTATTTGTCCATTACATCCTCAACATGGTAGGCTAGCTTCCGCACCTCCCCAACCCAACCCCTGACGACTTTGTCAGTGAGATGCGTCGTACCTATCTCTTGTATAACATTTTCCATTGCGGTTAGTTGCATCCTTATTTCTTCAACCTTCCCTGGCAGTTCTCTCGTACTCTTAACTCTTTCACATATCTCTTGCTCGAGAGTGGTACTAATCTTTGAGAGAGCAAGGTGTATTGCCTCTGCCATTTGTTCTGCATCACATAAACACCAAGCACATGTTACTTAGGAAATTTTTTTAATATTATATTTTTTATTCAAATTGCAAAAGTATTTCTCGAATAATTTTTTTTTTCAAAAATATACCTCTGTCGCCTGAGGAACGGGCGAGAGCAATATATCGCACATTCAAATGGCGACTCTTAGCTCTGTCGCGATTTGAACGGGCGACAGGAGCCCAAGTGACGCCACGTTGGCGGTTTGAATGGCGCTACCTGTCAAGTCCCCAAGTTCAAAAAGTGCTGGGACATCCGGAGTATCCGGATCCACATCCGGAGTGTCCGGATCCAACCCGGAATGTCCGGACAAAATGTCCGGAGTATCCGGATTGGGCTGACCGAGCGCCCCAACCCGGAGTGTCCGGACCGATTGTCCGGAGTATCCGGGTTAGTGCTACCGAAGACCCCAACCCGGAGTCTCCGGGTTGAGCGTCCGGAGAGTCCGGATGGTGCGGGATTTTGTATAAAAATCCCGTTTCTTGACTTCCCCACCTCATTTCTTCTCCCCATTTTGGTTCCCCACCCGTGTGAGCTCGTTCCTCCACCCTAGCTCTTCTCCGGCGAGCCCCACCGGCCGGTGAACCTCCGTGGCTCCTCCCCGGTGGCTTCTCCATCCCGGTGGCCTCAAGCTCCTCCCCAAGCCGGCGTCCTCTTAGCTCAACCCGGCTTCCCCACCCTCTCCTTCATCCCCATTGAAGGTGAGACCTCTTCTTGGACTCCACTCGTGGGTCCTCGAGTTTTAGGGTTTCCTTAGGAGTTGGTTTTGGGGTTAGGGTTGTAGATTGGGGTTGGGGGTAAACTTTGGAAGTGTTAGGGTTTTGGGGTTGGTTGGATGTGGTTTGGTTTGGGCAATGTTGGGTATTAGGGTTGTGGATCGGGGTTAGATGGTGCCGTTCTAAGCATCGGATTGGGGTTTGGTTGGAGATGTTAAGAATAAGCCCCGTTCGTCGTGGGTTAGGCTTAGCTTGGAGCTTCTCTGGCTCGACCACGTGTAGGAAAGTCGTAGATCGGGCCTCCGCGGTGCCGTAGTGCTTGGGAGCACCCCCGTGTGGCGCGTCGTCTTCCAAGGCCTGGGCTGTCCGGAGTGTCCGGACAGGTGGCCCGGAGTGTCCGCCCTGCCCGGAGTATCCGGACCGAATGGGCCGGAGAGTCCGGATGAAATACCCGGACTGTCCGGGTTAGGCTAGTCTGTCCGGATTCGTTAACCTATCCGGTCGCGTTGTTTCGTCGGGGTTTTTCCTTTTGTGTTCATTTCATTCGCATGTCATGCATCTCATTTTGCATTATACTCGTGTAGAGAGCGATCCCGCGGAGACTGGCACCGCGGTGACTGAGGGTACTGCCGCAGAGCCGACTGTTGCCGACCCACCAGCAGAAGAGCAAGGCAAGCACCTAAGCATGTTTATCCTTATGTATCGTCATTTTTGAGAATAATGTGATAAATTGAAATGTTAAGTATTGCATTAGGAATTGCCATGTGGGATAGGAATAGATCCCATTTGCTGCACATACACCCGTTGGTAATTGTCGAACACATCCTTTGGAGCTAGGCTATGGGTAATATATTTGAACCACGCTTAGAAATGCTTAGATGTCGGGTTCGGGCTAAGTGACGGAGGGTTCTGTCACTTGCGGTTGTTATTATTACACACATACTATATTATGTTGGACTTGGAATTGGGAAAAGTTTTGAAAAGAAATGAATTGCGGACCGGGCGGGGAGTTGGTTCATTTGGGTATGGAGACTCAAATGTGTAGCCCCGTCTGTGTCAGTTAAGGACCGATCCGTAAGTGGAATAAGATTGAGCACACCCCGGTTGGTCGTATGTCCGATTATGGTACGGTAAGCCACTCTTTCTCTCATACGGAATCGATGGACCGTAACTTCCTGTGGTTGGACGTGGTTGAGGGCGAGGCTTAGGCCGACTCTCGAGCGCCAAGCCGGGCTTAGAGGCTTTCGAGGGTGCTAGGTTTTCGGGCCACAGGAGGACGCTTCAGCGATTGGGTATGATTGGGAGGGGGTTGACACTAGGCCCTTGTGGTAAGTGTCGTGCGATCAATGCTTCCCTGCAGGGTTAATTAAGCGATTCGAATTGCCGCGCTCTCGGATATGAGCAAGCTTGATCCGAACTTCTTCTGCGTAGTAAACAACTTGAACTTGTGGTTCGCCGTTGGGCTTGAGCTAAATTTTGATATGAGATGACTTGCTTTACATTCTGTTAAATACAATTTCATGCTAGAAGTAGGTGCAGTATCCACCGCTTAAAAATTGTGAATTGAGTAGTTGAGGGACCAAATAATAAACATAAGCATTTCCGCAAAAATTTCACCTCTAGCTTATTCGTTGCTACATCCAAATGCATGTCCTTTGGAGTCGGTCATATATGGACCACGGGTAAGACTTGCGAGTACCTTCCGTACTCAGGCTTCTGCTTTGTGGTTTTGCAGGTGAGGATCCAGCGGGGTGCGAGTTTTGCCCCTACTGCCTATCGGTGACCGGGCGGGGCACCGAGTAGAGGCTGTCGACGTTGTACGCCCGGAAGTGTTCAGGGCATGACACTTTCGGAGGTGTTTTACTTTTGTGGTGTAGGATAGTCAGTAATATTTTTGTTGTAAATTTACACTTTTATTTTCTGTATGGAACTCGTCTGCTTTTCGCTTGGTCGTTTTGTTGGTTGTCTTTGTTGGGCCTCTTTGTGCCGTGTGGTGTGTTTGTTGGCTTCCGCGTTCTTGCGTTTCTGGTAGCGAGCTTGGGGGCTCGATGCCCCTTTGTGCGAATTGAATGTTGATATGGCATTGGGAATCGGTATGTGGGATCCTGGGCGAGTTTCGGATCGCATACCGGGGGAATACCGGGGTTGTTGTCGAATCGTTGGATGTTCGTGGAGTTATATCGCTTGGGCTTGGGTTTTAGCATCGGGATCACCTCCGGTGGTTTGTTGCTAGGATCCAAATCCGACGGGAGCAACTGTTTATCCAACAATTCGAGGACGATCTGGGCGGCTCCTCTCACTACCCATATGTCGCTTTACAGTTTGGCGACAGAAGCTAAATCGACCGTTGGTTTGGCGATAGAGGGAAGCGCAGGTCTCTGTCACCAATCGACAGAAGCGCCCTTATAAACCGCGCGCGAGCGCTACTGTACCCTCACAGTTCATTTAGCCGGCCGACAAAGAAAGAAAGAGGAAGAGGGAGAAAGAAAGAAAGAGGGAGAGGGAGAGAGAGAGGAAGAAGAGGGAGATTTCAGAGTGCAGTTCAGGTAATTCTTTTGTCTCTTTATATTATTCAGTTGCATTAGTGGTATGATAGATAGAAAAAACTTCAGATCTAGGTTAATTTAGATGTAACTTCTGGATTTCGTATAGTTTTAGTAATTTAGTTTTAGTAATTTAGTTTCAGTAATTTAGTTATTTAGTTTCAGTTATTTAGTTTCAGTAATTTAGTTATTTAGTTTCAGTTATTTAGTTTTATTAATTTAGTTTCAGTAATTTAGTTATTTATTTTCAGTAATTTAGTTGGTTTGTATGGTTTGTATAGATATTTGTACGTAGATATTTGGAGGAATAATTTTGTTAGTTTGTACGTAGATATAGTTTATTTTAGATGTTACGGATAGATTTATTTAGGAATATAGATGTTTTTTACACATAGAAATAAGTAGATGTACATTTTTAACTAAAGTTGTGTTGATACAGAAATTGGGAATATAGATGTTTTTTTAGGAATATAGATTTATATTGTTTGGAGCATATAGATATCTTAGGTGTCACAGTATTGTTTTAGAAAATTAAATAATTCGTGGGTTAATGAATTGGTTTGCAAATATGTCAGAACGAGTTCCATTTAGAATCTATTATGGAGAAGGGGTTGTCATGCATGGTTTAGAGGGTGTGGACCTAAGTAACTTTCAGTATGTAGACAAAAGTTTGAGTAGGGTCGAAAATCGTACATATTCTTCTATGTTGAACTGGTTGTATTATACTTTTCGGATGGCACCAGATCAGTGGCAGTTGAAAATATTTTGACTTTGTAGTATGCGGAATGGTTCTGTTTATTGGGAGTTAGTTCAGGTGAGGGGAACTGCATCGTGGTCATATGTGAGGGGGGCAGGCGGAGCGGCGAGGATGGCATCGGGTGCTTTTAGTACAAGCACATGAAAAGGGGTGTTGCCTCGCAGCAGCAGCAGTTGGACGCGGGTGAGTGCAATGGAGGTCAAAATGAGTTCAGTTATGTTGACACAGAAATTGGAGAATGCAGCCATCAGCAACATGTTTAGGAATGCAACGAGGACATCGTTCGGCAGAGTGGTGATCAAGTCCAGGTTGGGGATGATGACGACGATGCCAACATTGGACAAGAAGCGCAGGGAGAAGTAGACGAAGGTGAGAAAATTGAGGAAATAACAGCAAGGATGGAAGAGGAAGACCGAGAATATACCAGAGGAGAACTGGAAGTCAACAATGAATCGGAAGAGGAAGATGAAGGTGTGGAGCCGCTAGTGCCAAAAGATTGGAGCACGTATCAATTTAATAATATGGTTGTGAACGAAAGCAGCGATACACCTTGGCAGTACAGTGAGAATGAGGTTAGGACTAACAGTATGTACACAACCAAAGAGACAGTTCAGGATGCTGTGAAAGATTAGGCATTATCAGTAAGAAGAACTTTTAGGGTTAAGAAGCCCACCCCAACCTGCTACGACGTGGTGTGCGAGATCCATGGGTGCTCGTGGAGAGTGCACGCATACAAGCCCAAATGGGGCACCCACTGGCTATGTTCGAAGGTTGAGCAGCATAGTTGTATGACTGATGAAACCCTTATGGCTCACAGGAACCTGTCATCCGGATATGTTGCTAATAACATGTACGTAGAGATAGTGGACAACCTTAATTTTGAGCCACGTGCTATTATCCGAGCAATCGAGAACATATATCAATACACAATTTGTTATGGGAAGGCATGGAGGGCGAAGTAGAAGGCGTTAGAAATGAGGTTTGGAAAATTTGAAAACTCATACCATAATCTGCCCGCACTGCTCAGTTGCATTCAGGGAAGAAATCCTGGCACTTATTATGATTATCAGGACTGTCTGTCTAGAAAATGGTCGAACAAGAGGCATCTGAAGAGAGTTTTCTTCACATTCCAAGCTTGCATTAGGGCGTTCTATCACTGTCGTCCATTGTTATGCGTTGATGGCACATTCTGTTAGTGTTATGCCTTTGAGGCAGTCATATAGATGATTGTAACATGACTATGTTTATGAATAATAATATGATTATTGGTCCAATGAATGTATATCATTATATTAATCAGCAAGTATGTGACTTGCTGATGAAACTCTCTACTTATTGATATAATTATGTAAGTATCTCTGATCGGGTATCATCGTATAGGACAACGTACGATGAATAGATCAGCGCATGTATTGATCAATGATCATGTTTCATAAATCATGAGATATGGAGATATCATCAATACATTGTGAACGCATGTTGAAGAACATGTGTTAGATAGACCCGCAATGAAACACTGCGAGAATGTTACATTCTTATATGTCATCAATGTATCTCATACATAGTAGATGTATGATCCTTAGACCTGAGATTGTCATATTCCCTACATATGTAATAGTTTACCTTGGGGTTACCAAAACACTATTTCCTAACTGGATAGTTATAAAGGTAGCTTTCATGTTTACTATGAAACATGCAGAGGGAAGTGAGCAGTCAAGATGGAATTTGCCTCTCTAGTGTAACGGAGATATATGTCTAGGCTACTCGTGTGATATGATTAAGGAAGTGCATGACCATGCCGTGATTGAGAAGTCAATCGTATCCTCAATCACGGATACGAGATATGGATTGAACTGTCAAAGGATGACATGCTTCTCGCCTTGAGTTCTATCTTCATATAGTTTGGCAAAGGGATTATTACATTAGTACTTTGATCATATGCTTTTGGGAGTTGGCATGCTTTGCAAGGAGCCGCTACCGACTATTGGATTAGAAAAGGGTTTTTCGAATCTATGTCCAAATGTGCATGAACCTACAGGGTCACACACTTAACGGGCTGGGATGCATTAATTCGGATTGGATCCGTAATTAATGGACCTCGTGGGCTTAGCGCGTAGATGGGCCCTGACCGTCTAGGGTTTCACCTCGTGGCTATATAAGGAGGGGAGGAGGCTGGGTGCAAAAGACACTTTCGTGCGGTTTAGAAGTGTTTCGCCCAAAACCCTAGCCACCTCCTCTCGTTGCTCCTGCCGAGCGACCCGGTGCTTGCACACCGACGCACGGTGTCCCATCCCCGTACGTGTGGACTGTTGTGGTGACGCTGCTGCGACTGCGGCGTGTGAGGATGATCCGCAACCGAGGGAGGACGATCCACGGCGAGGGGAGGATGATCCACGATTGCGGCGAGAACGATCCACTATAACGACGTGCGAAGGATTCCGCAACTGTACGTCTAGTGGTAATTGATCTATGATCCCCTTCTTGCGAGTAGCTTTTCTGGTTTGCGGTAGAAATTTTAATTTGTGCTAGAGTAGCATACTGCGTTCCTCTTCACATTCTTGACCGGGAAATACAAGAGGCAAATAATGACAGCTGTGGGCGTAGATGCAAACAATCAGATTCTGTATGTTGCTTTTGCCTTTGTAGAAAGTGAGAACTACTAGAGTTGGTTATGGTTCCTACGGAACTTGAAGATCGGGGTGGTCAAAGCTCGTCAAGATGTGTGCATTCTGCATGACAGGCATGATGGTCTGCTTAGTGCTATAAACAGTTGCAAACAGGAGAAGATGAGCAAATTCCCTGGCCTGACTTGTAGAGCCAAAACGGGGCTGGCACTAGTTTCTTTTGTTTAGGATTGTTACTACTTTTAACATTATGTATTTAGTTTTTGCATTCGAGATATGTTGTACAAACTAGTTTATTTTCTTATGTAATAGTATTATTTAAAATATCCCTTCCTAACGCCTACGAAATATTTACAATTAGACCAGGCGTGAACCTTAGGGCGAGTACACAAGTCACAGTTAGCATCATCATCAGGGCGATTAGACAACTCGGCTCGCAGCAGCTTTTTCAGTGTGAATAGACAACACACCTCTGGCGTGTCATAAACGAAAGCATCCATCACCTTTCCTAGTGACAGGTCATGCAACTTTGGCAAAGTGTGACAGGCTGTGCAGCTTTGGCAAAGCGAGACAGCTCGTGCAGCTTTTCACAGAGGGTGACAGGTGCTGCAGTTTTGATGATGGGTGATAGATCGTGCAGCTTTTCATAAAGCGTCACAGATCGTGCAGCTTTTCCAAAGGGGTGATAGGCCATGTAGCTTTCATAAAACGTGACAGTCCATGCAGCTTTCATGATGGGTGACAGCCATGCAACTTTCATAAAGAGACAAGTGTTGTAGTTATGTGGAGAAGCCCCTCACCAGCACTATAAAAACAGGCCAAGGGAGGGATAGACATCCACTACCGCCATACCGGCAATAAACTTCAGCCGACTTTACACAAATTAGGCACGATGTCGTTCTACCGTCCCCTCTTCAGCAAGCGAAACTTAACCCCCCCCCCCCCCCGAATACCCGGATGCGAGTAGCGTTGACGCCCCAATTCTGCCGGAGTTGCCCCGGCCGAAATGTGACTGCAATCTTCCGGCGAAGATGATGCAGTCTATGCACAGAGATACGGCTGTCCGCGCTCACTACTATTGTGCCCCGCGGCTACGAGGTAAACCTATTTGTGTCCATACAATTAGGGTAATATACATCGTTCTTTATTTTTTAGCACACGGACCGGTGTTGCTTCTTCCAATGGATCGATGGGCCGGAACGACGTGACTACGAATTTGTGTACAACTGCCACGACGCCTACCCCACTTCACCAGAGAACTTCACCAGGTCGGAGAGGCCATCGGGATATGTCACCGTTCTAGATCGATTAGAGTTCAAGGCTGGTGGGCAAGTGAGCAACCAATCGGTGAGTTCCATGCGACATGCTCATGTTTCACTCACAAGTAGTAATTCTAAACCATTTCATCGCATACAGGACTTCAAAAAGAAACTTACGAAATTGATCAAGTCAAAGGAGAGACCTCAAAGGCCACCTGAAAGCCCCGAATTGTGCGAACACGACTTGCAGGCAGTGGTTGATACCTGTCACGAGGATCTAACGGACCGAAGATTCTACTGGTGCCCTTTGGCCGAGGATGAATGGTGCGGCTACTTCAACTGGGTGGACCCGGAGACGTACCACCCACATCTCAAACTTCCCGTCTGGGATAACTGGGGGGAGCAACCCTCGCCGTGGTACTACTACCGCCCAGAAAAGACAGACCTCGAGTACGCCTACGGTATTATCCAACGACCACAGCGGGCATACTGCATTGACTGCAGGGCACGCTTCCAGTTGTACAACGCCAAGCCCAACACACACCTCCTGCACCATATAGTGGAGTGCGAGCCGAAACAGAGCCGGTGGCTTGGCAAGGCACCAGAAGTGCACGAGGGTTCCTCCTCTCGAAGAGGAAGCGACAAGGGGAAGAAGCCCGCTGAGGTCCGCACTATGCAGCAAATCCTTGACGGGTTATAGAGACCATCCGGGAACCCAGATGGTATTAACATAGGGGACGCCGGGAATCAGGATGACATGCCCATATGGGAGGGTAGAAATCCACAAAAAAGACCAAAAAGTTACGTCTTATACCCCCGAGACGTACGGCATAGGCTACCCATTCGGCAGTAGCTGGGAGCACGCTGGAAGCCCCTGGAGTTCTTTCATAAGAGAGATTGAGCAGTGTTCGATGACAGCGCAAAAGATTCATGGGTGATGTAATATGTAGAAAATGTTGCGCATCATTCCCACTCTACGAAGATAGGCGGAACGATCACTTGTTCCACCATGATAATCAGTGCTATCGTAAGTTCTACTAGCAATTCCATCACTATTGTAATACCCTTGTAATGCAATCTGTAACTGCGCTTATCCTAGTTGTGACTGTTATTGTTGTAACTGCGCTTATCCTAGTTGTAATTGTTATTTTTCTTGTTCGTGGTATTCATTTCACTTTTAAAATATTTTTCCACAATTTGGGGCTCCATATATCAAAGAGCAAATATGCTCCATTCTTTTGAAAAGTCACACTCAAACATGATATTTTACGGGCTGCCAAAAAGGCTTGAGCGTTATCATTTGTTGTCGACTATAATACTTAAGGTTTTTGCATTAGTAAAATTTATATGCAACGCAAGGTGTAAATAAAATATTTTTCCAGAATATGTTGCCCATATATCAAAGAGCAAAACTGTTCCATTTTCCAAAAAATGACATTCAAACATGATATTTTACGGGCTGCCGAAAAAGCCTAAGCATTTTTGAAAATTACGCGGTAACGTCTCATTTGATTTATTCAACTAAGTTCATTCCTAAATGTTTTTCAAAAAATGGGACATCTAAGACCATACGAACAAGTGATATTTATATCATGATTTTTGGAGTCATGGTTTGTAAAAAATTGTAAAAAAGCTCTCTGTCGCCGTATTATTGGGCGACATGTTTATGTCGTCGTACCATTGGACGACATATTCATATCGCCGTACTATTGAGCGACACATTGGTATGTCGCCAAACTATTGGGCAACAGAGACCTATTTTCATTTTATTGTGCGATAGAGAGGCCACCTCAGCGCTGAGTCATCTATTCACAGGGTGACAGGGTATGTCGCCGAACCATACGGTGAGAGAGGTATATTTTTGAAAAAAAATTATTCGAGGAATATTTTTGCAATTTGAATAAAAAATGTAGTATAAAAAAAAACGTCGTTGCTTAGTGCAGCAACAAATTAAACAAACTAAGCCCATACAGTTGCACGACTTATTTCTTCTAATTATTAAGAAACAAAGAAATTTAAGCCAATTCAACCCCATTCAAATTTTTTATGGAAGAAACTGCATCAACTTTTCAGTCTATTTTTAATTTTTCCCTTTATTTAGAATGTTTTAGACATTTATATTTCAAATAATTTAGAACTGAGTTTAAATATCAAATATTTATTTTTTCATGTACATTTTAGTGTTGATTTAACCAAAAATATTTAATTAAATTTAATGTGTTATCTTGGTAATCTACAGTAGAAAGCTGCACTAAACATTCTAAAAAGTTAACTAATGCTTGTTTTGTAACATCATATATTTTGCATTTGACGGATAGTAAATTTGCATTCAGGCAATAAATTGCTAAAAAGGTATTTAATTTAATTTTAAGAATTTAAATTAAATTAAGATATCAAAATTGAAAATTAAAGATTATTGTGATTGCATAGCAAAGCTATAAGATATCAAAAACCCAAATACACCTTGATGTTGGAATGGATACACACACACAAGCGGGTTTGCGGCGACGAACGCTTGTCTTTTTTTTTTTTTTTTTGTATTGCAACTCCACTGCTTACAGCTGATTACATGATGCTTTAAATAAACAAAGCACAACACGCACCGAGCAACAATCTGCATGGCTTGACCGGGTCTCACGTACGCACGCACGCACGATCTGCATGCATGAGCCACGCTCCAACGTGTGCTCCAGATTTGCAGCAACACATGCAGATCCAAGATGCAACTAACAGCCTGAAGACTCGGCCACCACGGAGCTCCACATCAATCACAACCAGGCCACCAACCAACGTGCCGATGTACTCCGTGCGTGCAGCAATGTCCATGCCGAAGACTCGCCATCCACACGCCACATGATGTCCTCCAATATGCAGTACGTAGCTACGTATACTAACAAGCACTGCCTAGCTAATTACTCCACGAGAACCCATCTCGTTCCATGTACATGCAGCCTCAAACACTAAGTGCATGACACACATATATGCTACTAACGTATGCAAAGACACTAAAACACATACAAGTCACGATTAGTGCTAACAATTCCCCCCCCCCCTAATCTTGACTTGGTTTATTTCACCATCCTAGACAAACTTCAGAGTAACGTCGGTTCATCATCCACCGTAGCGAGGAGTGCTTCTTCCTTCTTTGGCTTGAGTCATTCCCTGGCAAAATGTCCACGAACACCGCAATTGTAGCATTTACCTTTGTTGCTCGTAGACTTTTGCTTCTGCCGAGCCTGCCACTCGGCCGCCGTGAGCAGGAACTGATCATCACGAGTCTCATTGGCTTGAGTGCACCGCCGAGAGCGCTCGTCGAAGGCCTTCAACCTTCCAAGTGCCTCCTCGAACAGCATCTTCTCCACGTCACAGAATTGCTTGATCCCCGCAACGGCAGGGTAGAGCCGATCTGGGACAGTGTTGAGGAGGTTCTTGACCATGGCCAGGTCATCGAGCGTCGCGCCGAGGTTGGCATACCTCGCCGCCATGCCACTGATTTTGCCGGCGTAGTCGTCCAACGATTCCCCATCCTTCATGCATAGCCAGTCAAACTCGCCTTTCAAGGTTGAAAGACGAGCGGCCTTGACACGATCGGCTCCGACGAACCTTGTCTTGAGGCTGTCCCAAAGTTCTTTTGCCGTCTTCTTTTGCGAGACCTGCATAAGAATGTCCTCCGGTAGTGCTTAGAGAAGTTGCGTCCTCGCCGTCTTGTCCTTCCGCGCGTCCACCGCCTCGCCTTCCGCTGGACTCACGGCTTCCCAAAGGCCCTGGGCATCAAGAATGGCCTCCACCTTGATTGCCCACGCGGTGTAGTTCATCGAGGAGAGCAACGGGTACGCTAGCGAGACGCCACTGCTTCCCCCGGCACCGTGCGGAACCAACGCCATGGAGTCGAGGTAGTAGCGTAGGATCTTGGGCATACACGGCTCTGATACCAATTGTTGGAATGGATACACACACAAGCGGGTTTGCGGCGACGAACGCTTGTCTTTTTTTCTTGTATTGCAACTCCACTGCTTACAGCTAATTACATGATTCTGTAAATAAACAAAGCACAACACGCACCGAGCAACAACCTGCATGGCGTGACCGGGTCTCACGAATGCACGCACGCACGATCTGCATGCATGAGCCACGCTCCAACGTGTGCTCCAGATTTGCAGCAACGTTAACACATGCAGATCCAAGATGCAACTGATAGCATGAAGAAGACTCGGCCACCACGAAGCTCCACATTGATCACAACCAGGCCACCAACCAATGTGCCGATGTACTCTGTGCGTGCAGCAATGTCCATGCCGAAGGCTCGCCGTCCACACGCCACACGATGTCCTCCAATATGCAATTCGTAGCTATGTATACTAACAAGCACTGACTAGCTAATTACTCCACGAGAACCAATCTCGTTCCATGTACATGCAGCCTCAAACACTACGTGCATGACACACATATATGCTACTAACGTATGCAAATACTCTAAAACACGTACAAGTCACGATTAGTGCTAACACTTTCCAAATTCAAGCTCCAACTTTCAGATTGTGATCTAAATCTTAATTTGAGAATCTTCCCCACCCCCTAAGCTGAATTCTTCATCCATGATTTCCCCTCCTGCCATTTCCTTTCTTTTCTTACTCCGTTTTCTTGTGCCAACTCAATGTGTCTCACCCACATGGACATGGATGGATACTACAGGGTGGATGTGTCCGAAGTGTTCCTAAGCCATCTAAGGTGAGAATGGGCCTGCGGACAGTGGGTATGAGCTTCAAGTAATTGAAGATTGGGTTATCCGCAATGGCATAGGTAGGAGACGATGAACACGAGGATGAGGTGGTCAGAGGTCGTGAGACAGGCTACTGGCGGGAGAAGACACATACAAAAAAGAGAAAGTTTGGTCTCTGTCATTGGTTCTTTTGCACTTTTGAATTATGCCATTGTTTTTTGACTAACTGGCTCCATGCCATTGTATGCAGAAACTTTTTCGAAAAATGCCATTGTTGGCTTACTTTTTCTTAAAATTCCAGAATTGTCCTTCTCCCTATTTCGCCATTACACAGTAGGAGAGGGCAACCGCGGCTGAAGTTGGACTTTGACCATGACATGTTTGTCGAAATGTTCAGCACAAAGTGAAGAGCAAAATTGCATTGGATATAAATTTTGTGAATTCTGAAAGGCATAAGGGTCATTTTTACTTGGCCAGAGGGCTTCGATCCTGTCAGAATGGCATTTTCCAAACAATTTTTCGAATTTGGGCATGAAGATAATTAGTCAACAAGCAATGGCATAATTCGAAAGTCCAAAAAAACTAGTGGCATGGACCGAAATTTCTCTAAAAAAAGATTTGTTTTTTTTTTATGGGGGGGGGGGGGGCGATATTTAGGGGGCAATGTGACAATGGAAGTGACTTATAGGGATACATGGATTTTTTTCCCAAATAATTGTGTATAGCCTTTACGTTTCAATTTAAATGTTGAATCAAATTTCCGGGATTTTTATAATTTACTTTTTTCAGTTTTTTAATTGTCCATCTAAAGCATGTAATGGGCTAATCGTTTAAATTTTCATAATAACAGTCACTGAACATGAGGATCCCTACACCCCAAACTATTCCTTTTCTTCATGCTGTTTAGTCTGAAAAACTTGTTCATCTCTGTCCATCCGTCTCTTTTTTGTATAGATGGTACAATTTGCCTTTTTGGGTATCAGCAAAAGAAAATACTGCAACATAAGCCAGATCCTGAAGCTAGCCTTCGACAATCTTTGGATGAAGTAGAACATGGTTTCATTCTTGACATACTTATTTATATGTGGTTGGGTTGCTCAATGATGAGTTGGATACTTGTGTAAGGCAAGTTCTATCTGCTGGTACTTATCATGTGCTTTTGAATTGGGGTGCTAGGTAAGATCATTCATTACAAGAGATACATAAGGCATGATGACCCTTGTCTCCTCTCCAATTTGTACTTGATGCTGATGTTGTCTACTCTCTTCCTAATGGTTACACTAATTGCTTGTACTTTCCCTATTATTCAATATATGTTGACGGTACATTGGTAGTGGCCAACGCAGATGGTTTAGAGCTATAAATATAGTGTCTTCTGCAGCCTTGTGCTGCCTGATCGGGTGTATTATTTATGGTGCCCTTTAATCACTGATGATTAGTGTGATATCCTTTATAGTTTGATGGGTTAAGAAATTCAGACTTCTCTGTTTTGCTTAGTTAGGCCTACCGCTCTTTTTAAATGCCGGATCTTGGATTTTCAGCCACTAATTGATCGAATCCCGACTAGGTTGAGTGTTAGGCAATCATATGTGGTTTGTTTGTGAGACATCTTATACTGGTTTACTCAATTCTTTCAGCACTTGCATACTTTTCTATCTGGCCTACTTGTTCCTAAGAAGGTGATTTAGCATGGATCGTATCAGGCAAGGCTACTTGCGAAAAGAGGTATCATTTCTTCAAGGTGGTTCTTTTTTAGTAGTTATGAAGAGCAGATATTGTCTAACATTAGTAAACTGGAAGCTTTTTGTTAGGATTTACAAGCAAGGAGGTTGTGGTGTTTTAAATCTCCATGTGTGGAATCATGGTCTCATAGCTAAGTTTCTTAATAGAGTTTACAATCTTGTGAATACAAGTTTCCTTTTTCTTTTTTTTTGGCAATGAACAGTGCGGATTGTTTGGAGGAGTTGTTGGCTGTTGGGTTTCTCTTGCATCAAGTGAGGGTGTTCTTACTGCAGAATGACATTTGTGAACCTTCCTCTGTTTGGAGTCAGTGCTAGAGGTCCAGTGGGAGATGGAGCTTTTATTCTTTTCTTTTGGGGAGCCGAGATTTCTGTTAGGCAGATGTCTAATTTTTCTTAGTTTCCCTAATTGGTTTATTTTGCCAAAGGAACTCCTTGGCTATTTTTAGAGAAAATCCGCAATATGCCACTATATGCCACTCATCGTGAGGGTGACAGTGGCATATTGTGGACATGTTACGCGCCGACTTCTCCAGCTCTTGTTCGAAGGCACGCGTCCCCGGCCGTTGGCCAGGACGAGCACCGCTCGCTGACGAACTCGCCAGCGTGCCGCACGATGAGGTAAATTGGCTGTTGATCGGAGCCACCGCCTTGAGTTCGAGTTTGTGGCAATAATCAATCTGCCCTTTTCTGTTATCTTTCCCACATATATATAGTCTTTAGAATCCTAACAATCTTTGGCTAAGGTAGAATCCGAAACAGACACATATATCTTTAACTGGAAACAGAAAGTAACTCACGCCGGACGCTAAACAAAGAATACGCACGCCACAGCAAGACTTTCCTAATCCCTTTTCTTTCTATAGTAGACTTGATCATAGGATGGACGCATATCATGACATCCTAAGTTATTCAGTGGCATAAAATGGACCACCGCCTATTTTTATCCATGAAAGACAGCATTAGAAAAGATCTTTTTGCTTTATTGGAGTTTCCAGTTTCCTAATGGATTTGCGAGGTAACTGACATGTTTTGAGTGGAATCACATCCTCTGACTTTGCAAAGTAATGGCACAGTTTGAGAACGTTAACGAGGATAGAATCCATTTTTTCTTCAAATGCCCATTCAGTATTCATTGTTTAAGTCTCATTGTTGTTACTTGAAAAGGTCACTTAAAAATGCTTGGGTGTTTTGCTGGATACTAAGGGTGCATTTGGTTTGTCGGATGAGGTTGAATGGGATGAAATGATCCTGTACCATTTGGTTCCGTTATTTTGGGTGAACGGAATGGTTCAGCATCTAGAGGGAATATTCCTTAAATTTGTACCACTTGACTCAGGATGGGATGGTTCTATTCAAGCAACCAAACACATGGATGGTTTTTTTCTTGAACCATCTCATACATGTACCACTTGGTAGAGGCAACCAAATACACCCTAAGAAAAGAGTAGCTCAAGCAAGATTTCTTCCCTAAACATTTTACCAGCGGATTATGTTGGATGTGGAAGCAGCGAAACAGAAGAATCATTGTTAATGTTCCTCCAAATTGATTTGTTTGGCGTCATAAATTTAAGCATTATGGGGTAATGTCTGCAGCTCTTGGCCTGGGCACATGAAGAAGTTAGCTTAGCTAGTATAACATTATTTTTTTAGTCAGTCCTGAATCCTGATGGACATAGTGTTGAATCAATTCAGTTGCTGGTCAGGATGCATGACTTGTTACATAATCTTTGTTTGAGCCTGTTTATTTCCTGTTTATTTATGTATGTAACTTCATACTTTAATTTTATTATATTATGTATATATACATACATATATGTATGTATGTATATAACATATATATATATGTATATATATACATACATACATATGTATATGTATATGTATATATAGTGTAAACTCATCTTATGGTGTTACCTATGCAACCCACAATGTGAACCATTCGATTTGAACTCAACACATGAGATGGAGGTAGGGTGGATTCCCACCGCTTGAGACATTTTTGCAGAAAACCCTCTGAACTTTTTAACCATCTTACAAAAATATCTTTAGTTGGGATCCCACCTCCATCTCATGCGTCATTGAGGTTTGCATGGGTAACACCTTAAGATGGGTTACATTAGATATGTCGCCATACACACACACACATGTAGATACACACATATAGATATAAAGCAAAGTGCGAAACGACTTTATTTTTATTGGAGTTATCCCTTTTTATTTTCATTAAAAATTTTGTACTATTAATATATGATGGAATGTGCTCCTCTCCTGTTTACCCAAGTAAAAGGGTCATTTACGCTTCAGGACTCTGCTCTAGCCAGTTTTGTTGATTCTCTCTCTCTGTTATATTTGTCTTTTGAACAACTGAGCTCTTTGTTCAGAGCCCCTCTACAATTTTGATTGTATAAATAGGCCTTTACGTCCATTTGACTGAAAAAAATTTTGATATCTTGGTTACTATCTTTCACAAATGTTGCTTCTAAGCTATCATAATTTCATATGTGCAACATATAAGGGTGAGGATTCAAATAAGCTAGTGAGCACCTTCTGAGGACTGAAGCTTGTAGGCGGCTCAGAACCCGGGCTGCAACGATGTGATCAAACCCTGCATCCAAGAACAGAAAAATATTGTTAAGATGTAAGATGAAGATCAGATGTACTACAATGTCAAGAATGACGAGACGTTTTTTCAAAATATGTCAAACTTGAATAAAAGCTAAATTAGAGCAGAGAAGAGCAGCTAAAACTCGAGACTCACCGAAGAGCTATCCTCTTCGCAGGTATCTCAAATAGATGCACCACGAACTGGAAGGATAATGATTTCTTCTGTTGAGAGACAAAAGGTGCAAGAACAATTAATTTCAGAGTTGCAGAGCAGATATAGATAAGAATGCTGAAGAAAGGAAAATGAGGTTGGCAACAACGATCCGGATCACAAAAATGGCTTGGATATTTTTTTTGTTTGCTAATCAGTTTTTATGGACGATAATATACACTCTCTACATCAAAATGGTTGTTCAGCTGATCTAATTTAAGTAAAGCTGATGGAATTTGACCATGCTTAACTCCATCAAATGATATATTGAAAGCATTTAACATCATTACTAGCAAGGTAGAGAACGAAAAAACTGCACCGACTACACTTTATATTCCCTTAATGGACTACTATTTTCGAACGGCGAATCCAAATAAAATGGACAGCTATTTTGAGGATGAAGTAATCGGACCTGAACATATATACCAAATTGTCTTGGCAGCGGTGTGATGTGTGAGCTTTACACTGCAAACCAGAACATGTACAGACCTATGAACAATGAAGAGCACTGGTGAGGTGAGGTCTGGATTGGAGGTTGAGAGATGCAATGACCCAGCTATATGTACAACCTGTTGCAGCCTTTCTTCTTTATTTGTCTCTCAAATGAATCTGTATTAAGTTTGGAAGACTTGACAAAGTCTACGCCCACTTGCAATACTAAACCTTGGTCACAGCTCTATCAGAACATGGGTGCATCGCATCTCACGGAGGGAAAAAATAGGTGGTGCATTTTTTCTTTTATTAAAAAGCCTTAATCTAGACCATTAATCGCATGATCCTATGGCCAGATTTGCTAGCTACTATATTTATCGGTATTAACCTTCTTCTGGTGCGGGAAAATATACACACTAATTGTTGTCTTTCCATTAACCCGCTCTGGTCCGTCAGCCTTGATCTATATTTTCTGTAAGACTAACTAGTTAGTAAACTAGTTTCGAAATGAAAATGGCAAAATTAAGCAGATATCTGTGCTGTCTTCTTCTCTAACCTACCCTGTTGGCCTGTTGTACGTCGGAGGTGTCATATTGTATTGTTAGTCGTTGAGCTTAACCGTGACTCTAGACATTAAAAAAGGAGGACTTAGCAAACCGTCTTATAGTATATTGGTTGCTAAGTTGTCCATCTGAATAGAAGAGACTGTAAGAACAACCATGAGTCATCTACGGCTATCTTGCCTGATCAGAGAAAGCTACACCTGACGTATAGATGTGATTGCCGAATACATCAGCAAAAATATATTACTCTCTTGTGATGAAATCGTTCCATTCGATAGAGTCTAGCCTTGCACTAGCTTTATTGATGTCTGACCCTTTTTATGGTGGTGGAAATTTAGCCTGTACACACAGTACTCACGATGGTTTATGCCGCATTGCGCTATGAAAATTCAGACCCGAACACACAGTTCTAACGATGATTTACGCCCCATTGTGTTCTTTACCCCATAGCAAGGTAACACCGTTGTATTAGAATGCTTTGGTCCCAACGCTTCAGTGAAAGTAGCACCTAGAACAACATCGTACACCCGGTTCGTCCATACTACTTTGGCCTACCAAAATGCAAGGCTAAACCCCAACTAGTGTACTAAGTTAAAGCTATCTCATACTAGCACATGTGGTTGTACGGTTATCTTGACATGAAAATAACACGATAGTTCGGTCCTTGATGTGACCTGGGCGATAATTCTTCCCCTATCTACATGCAAGTATACACTCACACATCCGGCTATTGCCAATAATCGCCCGTATCAAAATCATAGTTTTATTTCCCCAAGAAAAATACCATTGATCATAACATTCCAACATGTCTAATAATTATTTCCAATATGTCAAATGTTTAAATTTATTATGAATAGTAAACCATCTGTTCGTATCCCAGTCTAAGCATGGCTAAGCAGATGCATGTAATAATCAAATATACTCATTTTGTGTGTCCAATCATAATCTAGGGTTTTCAACTATCACTAATGATTAAGGAAAGCCCACAAATTTAGGAATACATCTACCCAAGGATGCAAATTTCGGTCCGAAATCCGAAATCTCGGCCGAGATTTCGGATTTCGGACCACTCCGAGATTCAAAATCCCGACCGAGTAAAAAAATTTAAAAAATAAAATAAATCTTGGATTTTTCGGCGATTTCGGCCAAAATCTCGGTGATTTTGGCCGAAATTTGGTGTTTTTTTGCATTGGATTAGATTGGATTTAGGGTCAAGATCGTCCACAATAAATTTTAAAAAATTTTAACATGTTTTTAATCATTTTTTTGTCGGTTAGGACTGTCTGAATTTTTTAAATTTTTTCAAGATTGATCATCTTCTGAAAATTTTATGAGAATATTATAGATGTGTTAGGACCATTCACAAAAATTTTCAAATTTTCTAAAGTAGTTTGAACTATTTTTCTTTCAGGTAAAATTTGTCAACATGTCCTAATGAGGTATTATCTATATAATATATAGGAATATATAGAAAACTTTCCAAAAACTTGAAATTAACACTATTAGATTTCCAAAAACTTCATTTGTTACATTTGAAAAATCAAAAACAAACTTTTATCACGACTTGACCACTGTTAGATTTTTTAAAAATTCCTCATGCATGATCATCATCTGAAATTTTTATGGAAACATTAGTGATGTATCAGGACCATCTGAAAAAAAATTTCAAAATTTTTTGACGTGTTTTGGACCATTTTTCGGACGGTTCAATGTGGATCGAGATCTTGGTGATTTCGACTGAGATCTCGGATTTCCCGGTTGAAAAAAAAATCGGATTTGAAATTTGGTTTTTGTATTTCGTCCGAAATTTCCGAATCTCACCGAGATTTCGGATTTCGGCCACCTCCGAGATTTAACCCAAAATGAGATTTGAAACCTTGCATCTACCAGTGTAGCACCTCGGCACCTCACGTGCCCGAAATGCTACCAAAAACCTATATAACTTTTCCATAAATTTTTTTGGCAAGATCTTCCCTGCTAAATGGACATCCACTCAGCAGGCAAAAGATCACAATGAGCATAATAACAACGATAACAACATGTCATGGAATAAATCAACCATCATGACATGTAATCATAATCAACTTCAATGACAAGTATCCAAAGATAACTACTAAGCATCAAGAGAACTAATGGCAAAAACACATACATAACCATACAAGAATAACTTAACCATAAAAACATCATCATCCAATCAACTTAACTACAACATGAATACACAATTAATTCAACTAATTAACAAGTGAACTAATTAATCCAATTAGTAATTTAATGTGTCGTGAGCGTGAGGAGAAGTGCAGCTAAGCCCCATCCCGTCAAAGTCACTCTCAAGGTACCTAAAAAAACATTAAACAAAACAAGCGTGAGTTCAAAAACTCAGCAAAGTGCAACAATTAGCAATGACAACATCAATTAACGCATTTAAATCAATAACATGCTCATATCTCTTAAACCAAATTAACAAGTACATACAACCAAGAAATCCGTCAGTTACCTCATCAACTACATTGCTCATTTATTTCACTTACCTCATTAGACAACATTGGATGAGTTCATGACTCGATCCCTTCTTAACCTGAAAGTTTCCCTCAACTCGAGGATCATCAATTGCCATTCATCATTAGCAGTACCATGCAATGCATCAGGCATAATCATAATACACACAATTTGTCACCACCAACACGTTGACCATCACTCACTTTGCAATGATATGCAATGCATTTATGCTTTCATGCTCACATGCACCTTTCAAAGCCTATACCGGTATAGCTGAGGAAACACCCGTCGATGTTCCCTCGCTACCCCCATCCCGTGGAGGTGCCTACCCATAGTAGGTCTTACACAAGGGCACTCGGGAATAGTCATAACGTTCTCACCGACCTCACCGGATTAGTTATGACTGTACTCACCGACCTGGCCCATTATCATGCTATGAATGCAAATGATGCAAAATTTACTTTTCACCTTCATCATCACAACATACTCATAATCACTTAATGATTCTCTTTCAACATTTAGAATATTCAGAACTTTGCCGTTATGATTAACATGAAAATAATCATAAATGTCAACCAAAACATTAACATAACTCTCAATTTCTTAAATATTTAGCATTTCCTCATTCAACATAACATACTCCCAAATGCATCATCAAGAATCAAAAACCCTAGCATCATACTAGATATGCACTTGCCTTCTACCGAGAGGAGTGGGGTGGCGGGAAGAATAAGCCACTCCTGAAGCTACTCCACCTGGAAACACAATTACGTACTCAATTTCACAAGTTCTAGATTCAACAAACAACAATTTCACTCCCTAAATCAAATTTGATCCAAAATTCTGAATTTCAAACACACTAGAATGGATAGCCCACTTTGCCATAGCATAACTATTGCTATACAACTTCAAATTTAGCAAATGAAGACATTTTAAACATCTACTCAGAATTTCCTATCTATCTTTAGTCAATCTTAAATCCCAATTCAGCCTCCAACTTACTCTAAATCACAACACAAAATTGAATCTACTAATAGTCGCAATTCGAACAGCATACGGTAAAACTTGTATAACTTTTTAATGGTTCAACCAAAATTCAAGTTCTTGGACTATAAACGAGCACACGAGGATGGTCTACAATTACCCCACATCCATTTGTTCAATACATGAATTTAAAGTCCTCTAACTGAACTCTGAACTTCAGACCAAAGTCTGAACATTCAGAAAAATCAGCATTCTGAACAGCACTTTCAAATCAACATAACTTTTGATTCCTAACTCAAAATCAAGAAAACAAGTACATTTTATGAAACTACATGAAATTTCCTACATTTCTCTAGAAAAATGGAAGAGCTGAATCGGCATGTAGCTAGCTCGAAATCTCAGTTGAACTTTTCAGCTCCACTAACCACACAACCTGGACAGCAGACACTAAAAGTGGCATAACTTTTAATTGGCTTAATGGATTTTCGAGTTCTTGTGCTCAAATTAAAGAGGTGAGAAAGATATACAACATTCTCTACAGCCAACCAAGCATTTGACCAACCTAGGAACCCCAAAAACGAGTTGCAAGTCAGACTAAAATTCTGCTCGAAAACAGTAAGTGTTTCCCTCCTATGTAGAGCTCATTTCCCTCCAAAAATTTCAACCCTAGAACCCTAGAACCTCTACTATCCTGGCTAGGGACTCCAGATCTGAGCTCCCAAGAAAAGAACCTAGGGTTTTGCTCACTCACCATGTGGAGGGAGGAGGAGGAGCTGCTCGGCTTGCAAGAGAAGGGTGGAGGTGGAGCGCCTGCCTTGAGAGAGAGGAGGGGCACCGGCCAGCTTGAGGGAGGCTGGGGGGAAGCTCCTTGGCTGCTGCTAGAGGGGAAGAACCACCATGGACAGCTACTACTTTTGCTCCACACGCAAGAGAGGAGGAGGAACCAAGAGGAAGAAGTGGCCTGGTTGGGTGGCGGCTGCCGAGCTGAAGAAAGAAAAGAGGGAGATAGATTAAGTAGAGAGGTTAGGTGGAGGGAATTAGGTGAGTGGGTACACTAGTTATCTCCCACACCAGATGAGATTGATAGCCTTCAATTCATCAGACTGGCCCTCCAAAAGAAAACTCAACGAGAAAGAATTCTAAAAGCTGGAACGAAACTCCGCGATGTAACAACCAGTTCCCACAAGATAACAAATTTATGAAACATGGCATATGCATTCAAATTTTAATCAATTTTGAAAAACTGGGATCTACATGAGGTGCTTGCCTTGCTATTAATTATTTACGACGAAGTCAAAGTTGTAGCTTGGAGTAGTCGACCAAGTCTGAGTTGTCATCGATTTATAAGTCGGGTTCGTCGATAACAGTTTTTGTAACGTCGGGTTCTACACGTCATACCACATGAATGCAGTAAAGAACAAACTCCAATAAGGCAAAAAGAATACAGTTAGAAAAATCAAATAAGAATTACTATGCAAAACAAGCATGATTTTAGGGTTATGGTGTTATGATTTCATATATATATATATATATATATATATATATATATATATATATATATGTGTGTGTGTGTGTTGTGTTATGTCTTTTCACTCGTACTTTTTACTAGCGCTCTAGGCTATGTTGTGTCATGTTTACTTATTTTCTATGAATTGTTTATTTTTATTTTATGAATTCAAGAAGTTAAGATTATGTATTTTTGTATGCGTTATTTCAAATTCAAGAAGTTAAGATTATTTGAATTCATAGAAGTAAAACATTAGTTAAGGTGTTGTATGAGTAGTACTTAGCCTTAAGTATGTTTTGCACAAACAAATGATCTATACAAGTTGGGTTTATAGATTGAGGCTATTGGCTGCATCTACATGATTACACAATGATTCTTATGATGCAAGTATTTTAGCTAATGTTTCTTAAGCTCAACTACTCATATAATATGTTGTTGCTGACCATAATACTTAGGGTTATTGCACTAGCAGAATTCGGATGCAAAGCAATAAGTAAATAAGATATTTTTTTTCAGAATATGGTAGTCCATATACCAAAGAGTGTGTGGCGAGGGCACAGAAGTGACGGCAACGCCGTGAGGTGCGCGAGATGGCGTGGCAATGGCCGGCGTACGGGCGGAGGCGATGATGCTTCAACGGCGTGCAAACGGCAGTGTGCAGCATGTAGCAGTACCACTCCTAACGCATTTAATCAGCATGCCTACCTGCTGTCATTTCATGTCCAAAAATGTCTCAATAGTTTCTGGAAATTTTTGTGCAGCTAGAGTGTTGTATGAAGTTTCTAACACACCTGCGTTCTCACTTAATTCAGAATTTGGGATTTCAAATGAAAATTCTCCAAAGTTTGCAGATTTTATACTGAATTTAAATTTCTATAGTGCTTTATAATTCAATAAAATTCAAATTTGTTCATCTCTTGAATTGTAGTATTTCATAGAATTATTTCTTATGTAATGTTGTTTGGAAATTTTATGAGTTCCTTTTGAATTTTGCAATTTGCGAGATTGGAAATCAGGTTGCGAGTGACGATTTGAATGTTGATCAAGTCCTAAGGATATGGTTTATAGCTCTCATGCCTAAATGCAAACTGGTGCAGGAGTAATCATCACAGATGGTTCACAAACCTCATCACAGTCGATTTTGCGAACCATCTGTAACAATAGGTCAGTGATGAAAGAGATCATCAGAGACAGATTTTGAACCGTCTATAACAATGGGTCGATGATCAAAATGTATTTTCGCTTCATAAACAACCAAGGAGGAAGATTGTAGATACAGAGATTCACAGGCCAAGTGCTATGCCGGCTGCTCATGTTACCGAAAGGATGCATTCCATCTGTACTCAAACCAAACCTCATATTCCTCGGATCCGCACCGAATTCTTGAAACCTCCTATCGATGTTTCTCCACTGAATGGAATCAGCAGGGTGCCTTAGCATCCCATCATTCTTACGCTCCTCAGAGTGCCAACGCAATACTTTTACCTCCTTTACGTTCGCAAACAAATGCTTCAAACGGGGAATTACAAGTAGATACCATGCCACCTTAGCAGGAGGTCCTTTTTTCACCTCGATGCTCTCACCGTCATCATCTGAATGACTCTTACGCTTGTACCAGGATGCGTTACACACCGGACATACATACAAGTTTGTGTACTCTTTGCGGTAAAGGATACAGTCGTTCGGACATGCATGTATTCTTTGTACTTCCATTCCCAAGGGACAAAGAATCTTCTTGGCTTTGTAGGTGGTTGTCGACAACTCGTTTTCCTTTGGAAGCATGTCCGCTAATATACGTAACAGCACTGTGAAACTCTTGTCGAACTAATCGTTGCTTGCCTTCAATTCCAGTAGTTCAAGCACGGATGACAACCTTGTGTATTTCAACTTGCAGCCTGCGAACAAAGGTTAATTTCTCCGAGTCCTCGATCAAGCCCTAGAACTTTGTATATTCCATGTCATCCCTATTTCCTTCTGCATCGTGCAGCATCTGATCCAGATTGTCATCCTGCAACCTATCCTCATCGGAAGCACAATTGATATGATCATCCTATATATTCTGCAACCTATCCTTGTCGACAATATTAACACTACCAATTGCTTCATGTATATTCTGCTCTTCGCCGTGACTGGTCCAACTTGTATATCCCTTTTTTAAACCCCTCCGAATTAAATGTGCTTTGATCTACGCTGAGTTTCGAAGTATCTTCAGATTTTCGCAGTCAATGCAAGGACAAGACATAAATTGCACCCCCTTATCAAACATATCCTCCTCTGCAGCTCTTTTAAAAGCGGAAACGCCATTAAGGTACTCGACACTCGTACGGTTCTCAACGTACATCTATCTTCGATCCATCTACGCTACACATGTAACACTTCGTGTTAAATATTAAGTACAAACCAGGTGTGCGTATGCACACATTATTAAATTAGTTATGCAATGCTAGCTACTTTTTGAATATAATGCAATTACATAATCAATTACTACCTTACATCACAAAGACATAATTAACACAAGCTACATCTTGAATGTAATGCAAATAGAACCTAGCCATTACTAACCTTAGATCACCCAACAACACATGAATATACAAGCTAGATCTAAAAAATCATCAAATTCTTTCCTTATCAAGCTAGATGTTGAATATAATGCAATTATAACACATTACTAACCATCTTTAAATTCTCTCCTAACAAGTTAGATCTAAACAATCTTTAAATTCTCTCCTAACCAACCTAGATATTGAATATAATGCAAATAGAACCCATTACTAACCTTAGATCTACCCAACAACACATGGATCTACAAGCTAGATCTAAAAAATCATCAACTTCTTCCCTTATCAAGCTAGATGTTGAATATAATGCAATTAGAACACATTATTAACCATAGATCACCAACAACACATGGATCTACAAGCTAAATCTATACAATCCTTAAATTCTCTCCTAACCAACATTGATATTGAATATAATGAAATTAGAATCCATTACTAATCTTATATCACAAAAATCAAATGAGTCTACTATCACTCTTCAAAATCAATGGCCTTCTTTCACACAATCTCCTCACAGCCTCAGCCAGTCTCAAAATAGATCACGAAACCCTAAAAACATGAATTGGCTTCGGGCTCTGTTTTATATACCATTAGGAGGCATCACAGACGGTTATATTCATGCATGCACGCGTACGGCCCACCTACCGCTACCGCGTGACTCACTCGTCTTCACATGTACTGTTCTCTACTCCAAACGTCCCGTATGATATCCTCGACCACTAGGACATCGATTCCTCCCTGAACCTAGTCTTGAACCTTAGTTCCTCCATGAACCTAGTTCCGGTCTCGCCACTGACCACGTTTGACCTCAAGCAACACCTGCATATGAACAAACCACGAAACAATATTCCGAGCACAAGTCCACGACTTGACTCAAGATCAGTGCATGCAACCACTCACACGAGCGCATTGCATCAAGCAAAACTATTACCATGCTATTACAAACATATCAAATAATTATCTAAAACACATCACATGCACATGCGCCACACATGCCATGAGCACAACCACTTTGCAATACCAAATTCATCATCAAGCCAATTTTTCAGCACATGATTTCACACTTATCAAGCTAGATGTTGAATATAACGCAAGTAGAACACATTACTAACCACAAATCACCAACAACATATGGATCTACAAGCTAGATCTATACAATCATTAAATTCTCTCCTAACCAACCTTGATATTGAATATAATGATATTAGAACCCATTACTAACCTTAGATCACAAAAATCAAATGAGTCTACTATCACCCTTCACAATCAATGGCCTTCTTTCACACAATCTCCTCACAGCCGCAGCCAGTCTGAAAATAGATCGCGAAACCCTAAAAACACGAATTGGATTCGGTCTCTGTTTTATATATTATTAGGAGATATCACAGACGGTTATATTCATAAACCATCAGTGATATAACAGCTTCTCACAGACGGTTTTTAATTTAATCGTCTGTGATGTACACAAATATCACAGACGATTTTATATTAAAACCGTCTGTGATGACTTCCGTGGATATCACAGATGGTTTTTAATTATAATCGTCTGTGATGTAAACCAATATCACAGACGGTTTTGATATATAAAACCGTCTGTGATATTGGTTTACATCACAGACGATTATAATTAAAAACCGTCTGTGATAGACACACTGACGGTTGGACTATAGAACCGTCAGTTATGTTCCATATTACAGACGGTTTTTGAAGATTGTCTGTGATGGTGCGTCTGATATAAACCTTTGTGTAGTAGTGGCATTACATTACACATTAGGCTGCTCTTGTACACATTTGCACAACAATTGGGGTGTTACATTTATAGAGACAAATAAAAAATAAATATTGAAAAGTGGTTCTACACGAGGTTTTTGTTACAGTGATATAGTAGTTAGAAAAAAACAATATAACATAGGTACAGCAAAGGATGCATGCGTAGTAATTTGTAACAGGAATTTTCTATTTAGAAACGAAACAAGAACTAGAATCCTAGATGGATAGAACGGAACGAGAACTACACTATTCGGGATCAATTAACCTGAGCTGATCCTGGCACCAATCCAGTGGAACACTAACCCCTCGACTCTTCTGGTTTTCTATCCAGGACCATCTCACTCCGAGAGAGTTTTTTCGCGATGATAGCGATGGGGACCGCTACGCCGTCGGTCCGTACGTCCGCCCCCATCGTCGACTCTTCCACATGCGCGGCTGTCCACCATTGCTTCCGCCGAAGTCTAGCTAGCATCGTCCGCTCGGTCATCCTGGTTGTGACGCCACCATGACTTGTGAAGGATCGTTGGTGCTAAATACCCCTAAACACACTAATCGTCACTAGATAGCGGAAGAAATAATTGAAATAATACTAAACCAAACGACTAAACCATGAGAATCAATCACAATAATTAAACTGAAATTCACACTTTTGCATTAAATCAATCAACGTGTCAAAGCATGAATTTCATCATATAAAGTTCAATCTAGAATTTATACCCTCATGCGCCTGCTCGCTGTTGCTCCCGTGGCACGACAACGCTCCTGCGCGCCGACGCTCGTCGCTTCAGCTGATGCTGCACAGCCCGCTGCCACACCTGGCACTACTGCGCATGCTGCACCCAGCCGAACGCCGTCTGAGCAGCCGGCCTCCTGCCGAACTTTACTCGCCGTCGCCTGCGAAGCCCTCACGTGCCTTCCGTTCCTGCGCGTGATCAAGCTGGGCGCATCTCCAGTACGCCGTCACCAGCCGCACTTTTTTCCTGTCTCTCTATCCTCACGTCGCTTCTGATCATGTGCGCCGCCGCCTCCTAATTAATTCATTTGAAACCCTCGTAGCGCTTCTGTGTATGTGCACATCTGAAACCCTCGCGTCTTATCCTTTTAAAGTCTGCAGCCAATCCGTTTACACGTCTCTCCCTTTTCCTCATACGATTTGCTTTCTGTTTCTGATTGAATCTCTAATACGATTTCCTTTCTGTTTCCGATTGAATCTCTAGCCGAGGTTTGTTTCCGTAGCTTAATTCGGCCCAGTCCGCTTGCGCGCCTCCTGGCCATCTCCCGACGCGCCGTCCTGGCCATCTCCCGACGCGCCGTCCTGGCCACCTGCAACAACCGAGCAAACACAAGCACACCCAGCACAAAAGCAAGCATCTACACACGCAACCCACCAGCATGCATATACATGCACACACAACACCACGCACACACATGCATGCGACACACTTGCATGCACACACCAGGCACCACACATGCAATTTTTCTTTTTTTCTTTATACAAAATTATTAATGTTTATTAATCACAAATATTAAAATCATATTTCTTCAAAAGTTTCTCTCTTGTTGTCAAATCAACTTCATCACAAAAACTAGTAATTAACAATCTCCCCCTTGATGAGTGATTTGATAACAAAATTCAAAGAATATTCAAAATAGCTCCCCCTTAAAATAAACTCTCTCTCAACAGATCACCAAAACATGCAAACATTATCTCCTTCACCCTCCCCCCATTAAACCTCACCCCATCGTCTCTCTCTCAGTCACTGAATTCCCCATTAAAAAAAGGGACAAAAGGAGGGAAGAGATATGATCCAAAACACCCCGACCTCTCCTTCACCCTCCCCCCATTCTTATTTCTGCCATTTCTCTTCCCAAACAAGAGCAAGCTCGTTTAAACCTACTCTCCTCCAAATTATCCCAGAAGAAAATTTTTTTGAAGAATCGATCCTTGCATGTCACACTGTTACATTCCTCATCACCTAAGCATTCTATTCATGCAAGCATTTCACACATGCACGATCGATTGAGCGACTTTGAGAGAGGGGAGAAAAGTAACAGTGGCGTTGCAGATGTTGAGCAGCGAGGGCACACGTTGTTGTAGACAAGCAATCAGAGGCGTATCCAGCTAATGGACATGGGTGTACAGATGTACACCCAAAATTTTTACAAAAAACCTAGTATATATAAGTATATTAGGTGTATATATTAGTAAGTGGGTTTAAAAATACATATTTTAATCTCTAAGTCTATTTCATCATATCCCACCCACTCTATCTCCCAATCTTTCCTACATGGCCCAATTGCCCAAGCTCTAGTCTTCCTCTATTCCTTAATCCCAACACCCAACTCCCTCTCAATTTCGCATTCCTCACGTTGCCTCTGTGGCGGAGGCACAGCCGGCTAGAGACAGCCCGGCAACGACAAACGAGAACCACGGGATATATGCAAGTTGGCAGGGAGCAAGGTACGTAGTGGATGAGTGCCAAGCAGCCACCAGCATCGATGAACAGGCAGAGGCTATAGGGTTGCTTTGGCCCTTGTGGCCATAACGAGCATCGACTTGGGAATCACTACAGGAAACAGATATATTTACGTCGTCCAACTATATATACGTCGGCTTAAAAAAAAGCCGACGTAAACATGACCGTATTTACGTCGGCCACATCAAACCGACGTAAATCTTGATTATATTATTTACGTCGGCCGATTGCCTTATTTCCGTCGGCACAGGCCGACGTAAATAGGGCGTGATCCCGCGCCAACAAAATTGGAAATTTGAGGTGGCTATTTCCGTCTGCCAAGCTGGCGTGACGGATATTTCCGTCGGCTGAAGCCGACGTAAACAACGCTGAATTATTTCCGTCGGCCAGAAGCCGACGTAAATCTACGAATTCTTTTCTTCCCTACCCACCTGGTCGATCTATTTTTTTCTTCCCTAACCAGCAGCCTCTAGCTAGCTCGCTCGGGTCCTTCGCTGCCCCGCCACGCCACGCCGCGCCGCCCCAGCGCTCCTCCGCCGCGCACGTCGCGTCCTTCACAGCCCCGCCACGCCGGCCCGCGCCCTGCCCCACCGCGTCTGGCCGGCTGCCTCGACGCCCCCGCTGCCTCCTCCAATGCCTCCTCCTTCTCGTCCTCCTCGCGCTGGCCTCGGGGCTGCCGCGGGGCGGGGCGGTGGGGCTGGGGCTGAAGGTGCCGTTCAGCCCCGGGGACATGCTCCCGATCCTTCCGCGGCAGGTGGCGTGGCCCGTGATGAACACGCTCCAGCTCTGCGGCGCCGTGCTCTGCCTCAAGGTCGGTCCCAGCTCTGCTTGCCCCTCAGAACCGAGATCGTGTTGCGTTAGTTCTTGCCGGATGTTGCCAAATTAGGCGGGATTGCTTGGGCATGTAGTTGCTACTTGGTTCCGTATATGAGTAGGACGTGCTGGGAACTATTGAATTGAGAGGGCATGGGTGAATTACTTTAGTGCACCCTTGCTGCTTGTTTATATATAAGAATTAGGAGTGGTGGAACCTTGTTAGTTGATGGCGGTTATAGGGGGTAATGAAGCTTCTGTGTGGTTTGCTACCGTGTTTATATGTCCGGGTGGATGTGTGTGATTGAGCATGCTATACATAAGGCACCCTAACATTCCAACTATCTCAGAAGTGCAAACTAGTACATGCCTGCTGGGCAAATAATAAGATACGATTTTGTTGTCTGTATTCAATGTTCACATTATCCTATCCTGTACTCGCCATTTTAGAAGCATAATCTCGAGGTTGACTTGATCTGCACTAGATGAGCTTTTGAACATTGGCAGTTTTAGGTGATCTGAGTTATCAGGAGTTTTGTCTTAACACATATTTTTCTTCTTGTTATGCAGACTGCTTCAGCTCAGAGCTGGACATGCATGGATCTTTATGTGTTTGCAACACCATATAGGATAACATGGGATTACTATTTTGCGGCTCGGGAACACACTTTGGAGATCAAGTCATGGGAAGAAGAAGCAGAACTGGAATATGTATGTTTTCTTTCAGAAAGTTTGTTTCCCCTAACCATTCAGCACCCCCATCCAATTAAACTCAACAATTCAATTTCCATGTTTGTGATCAGGTGAAGCAGCACGGTATATCTGTTTTTCTCATGCCATCTGGAATGCTTGGAACCTTGTTATCTTTGATTGATGTCCTACCTTTGTTTTCAAACACTGGCTGGGGTCAAAATTCCAACTTAGCCTTTTTAGAAAAGCATATGGGAGCTACATTTGAGAAACGCTCTCAACCTTGGGTTGCTAATATTAGAAAGGTGGATATACAATCTGGTGACTTTTTGGCTCTATCAAAAATTCGAGGACGATGGGGTGGGTTTGAAACATTAGAGAAATGGGTGACTGGTGCATTTGCTGGGCATACTGCAGTTTGCTTGAAAGATGAGAAGGGTGATCTCTGGGTTGCAGAATCAGGCTTTGAAAATGAAAAGGTAATTGGTAGCTTGCTAGACCATGCGTACAACCTTGGTTGTTTTCATTTCATTTTCTCCATGTAATGTATGCTAACTATTGATAGCATTCTGTGGCTGTTGTCATTTCCTTTCTTATCTTTGCCTTAGTCATGTTCCACAATCGCATAATTAGTGATGCTTATAATCCTTCTCACTTTCTATGTATAGTATACTATAGAGAGTAAATTGTAACGTAAGTGTTGTACTTCTCTGTAAACTCATCCTGTTGGTTTAGATATTGTGTTGGGCCAACTTAATGTTTGGAATTATGTTTTTGGTAGTCAACATTTACTTGCTAGGTTAGTCTTACAGTGCATATACTACTTTGTTCTTATTCCAAGGATATTTTTTTATGTCCTTTTAGGATTTGTCTTGACTATACTCAATTTCAATAACAGGGAGAAGAAATCATTGCTATAGTTACTTGGGATGAATGGTGGGCAATGGCACTCAAGGATGAATCAAACCCTCAGATAACCCTTTTGCCATTACACCCTGATATACGTGCTAGATTCAATGAAAGTGCTACATGGAACTATGCCCGGAGTATGTTTGGAAAACCATATGGCTATCATAACATGATATTTAGCTGGATCGATACAATAGGAGACAATTATCCACCTCCTCTTGATACTAATCTGGTATTCTCTGGGGCCTTTGTAAATTTTAGATTACATTTCTGTTTGTAACTCTACTAGATTTTATATTTAGTCTCAGTATTACCAGTGTTTATACACATTCTTGGTCAAGTTTGTAGTGATTCAAGCTGACACAAGGTTAAAAAGATGCTGTGGTTTCTTTCTTTTTCTTTTGGCTTTTTTGGCACTCGAGTCCTGTTCTGGTTGTATGTATGCTTCTACTGCAGCTAACCTTCAAATGTAATAATGGCTTGGCCTTTTGTTGGTGCTCTGGAATGGAGGTTGACGAGGCTTCGTTGGGCTTTGAAATAAATTGCTTGGCTCGACGTAAATATTCCATCTATTTACGTCGGCCTGGCCCTGGCTGACGTAAATAGCCCCCCTATTTACGTCGGTCTGCTTCTGGCTGACGTAAATAGCCCCCTATTTACGTCGGCCACGACCGACGTAAATAAGTGCCACGTCTCGTCCACCCTAGACGGGCGTGGTCTACTATTCCTATTTACGTCGGCCTCGTGGCCGACGTAAATAATGGCTATTTACGTCGGCGCCGACGTAAATAAAGGCTATTTACGTCGCTCGGTTTACGGCGGCCTATTTACGTCGGTATGCCGACGTAAATAGCCATTTACGTCGGCTTTTGCCCTATTTACGTCGGCTTCTGCCCGACGTAAATAGGTCGGATTCCTGTAGTGAATGGAGGGTATGACACCAACGACAGCTGGCAGGTCAAGGCGGAAGTGTCTGGTTGGGTAGGGAGGAACACGCAGCATGTTGCGGGATAGTTCTGTGGGCATGGAGAGCATGAGCTAGGGATGGAAGGTGCGTTGCCAGTGGCGATCCACGGGTCAGGGCGGCAACACTCTACAGGGTAGGAAGCGGTGCTAAAACTACAGGCAACAGCTGAGCATTTGGCACCGGCAATCACACATGTGAATTTCATTCTTGATTCATTAATCTGAAATCCCTAATTCACAAATGTATCAGTGCTATATTGATTTGTATCGGTGAATCGTAATTTTTGAAATGTAGCACATAAAGCATTCAAGAATGATGAGAAAGTTGTAAATTGTAAATCCTCCATTCACAAATCTCTAAATTATGTCAGGTATTGTCTTTAGTAAGAACAATTTGTATTTTTTATTTTTGCTATTAGGAACCTTTATATTTTACATCGAACAATATTTTGTAACTTTGAATAATCATTCCGAAAATCTTAGATCCGCCACTGCAAGCAACAGCAGTGAGGCCGGTGTGGCAGGGCTGTAGGGTCGAGGATGCGCCTAGAGGGGGGTGAATAGGCGATTATAAAAATTTTGTCTCTACAACTAATCGAGAAAAGCCTAATTACCCCTATGTCAAAACCTAATTAAATTGCGGAAGCGTAAACTACGGTTTTGACAATTAAGGCCTAAATCAACTAGGCTCACTAGTGCACTAACTAAATTAAGTCTCTACAATAGAATTGCTATATCGATCAAGCAAGCTACACTAAGCAATTCTATACACAATCAAGCAATAGATATAAATGCAATAAGGTAAATGCTTAAAAGTAAAAGAGACAAGGGACACGATACTTTTTACCATGGTTCAAAGACTTCTCCCCTACTCCACGTTGAGGAAGTCCAACTCATTTTGGACCGGCTCACTCACTTGAGCCTTCCACCTCGAATCCACTCGTGGTAGCTTTTTACCCCGCCGGGTAGGCTAAGCTCCAACCTTTACAAACTTCACCGGGGCTTCTCACAATCCTTGAGAGCTCCCGCGCACGACGCTCCTACGCCGTCTAGGAGGCAACAACCTCCAAGAGCAATAGGTTGAGCACTCCGCTCAAGCTTCACCAATCGCACCACTCGCGTCTCCGGTGATCAACTAGTGCAACTCATGCAACTAGGGTCCTCTCAATCCTCACTAGATGCAACTCATGCAACTAGGATCACTCTTGAGCTCAAAACCAAATGGGAAGAAGCAAAAACATGCAAACCACTCCCACAAACTCACACAAAGCTCAAGACTACTCACAATGCCAGCAACAACTTCCAAAAACCTTCCCAAGGGGTCCTTATATAGCCCCCATGCCAAAACTAGCCGTTGGGGACTAAAACCCTGAAAAAATCGACATTTGCGGTACTACTGCGGGCAAAAACCCGGTAGTACCGCCCCTTAGGCCAACGGCTATAAAACTAGCCGTTTGTGCAGAAAATGCGGTACTACCGCCATGTAAAATGCGGTACTACATTGCTCTTCAAGCGATACCAACGTGTAAAAGTGCGGTACTACCTTTATTTCAGCAACTAAAACGGTGATAACTTTTTAATCCGAAGTCCGATTTAGGTGATCTTGGACTCTATGAAAAGCTTATCAAAAGGGCTACAATCTCCACCCTTTTCCAAGATTTAATCACCCAAGGATATTTTTAAATAACACAAAAACTCCAATCATTACACTCTCTGGAACACATGTACCGGCAACTAAATAGCGGTACTACCGAACCAGCGGTAGTACCGGCCTTTGAACCACGGTAGTGCCGTACTCCAAAACACCAGAAAAAGACCTCGTTCTGGAAAATAACTACCGCTCCACAAAACCCGGTACTACCGTAGCTACGGTAGTACCGCCAATAATCCAACGGTAGTGCCGGCCTCATAATCTATAGAAAAACACCTCACTCTGGATTTTAACTACATCTATCAAATGGAGGTAGTACCGACCACCGGTAGTACCGACGCCCATACGGCAGTACTGCCGACTATGCGGTACTACCGGCATTAACACTGCGGTAGTGCCGGCAAATCAAATAAAATAATATTTTCAACTCAAATCTATTCTCCAAAACTTCAACAACTATTCTTCGAGCCAAAGGGTGATCAAACCACGATCACACTGAGTTGCAAAACACTTTTGCAACACCACTAAACCATGCTCAAAGAATTCAACCAAACTCCAAATCATTTGCGACAAACACACTTCGCAAACGTCTAAAAGATTATATTTGCAAGAAAGTATTAAGCAAATAAATCCCGGAGTCTATAAGGTTTATCTTCTTAGCCATGTGATGGTCAAACCACGACCAAATGGACTTGCAAAAACCACAGTGCAAGTATCACATGCTTTCACGACCGGAACCCATAGACCTTCCGTTTATTCGCACAACGAACTCGCAAATAAACAATCAAACCACAAGGAATGTGCTCTCTCTTTTGCAACACTTGCAAATCCATAGCCTCATCCTAACTCCAAATCAACTCAAATCAAATCTGAGTGCATGAGCTCTCTAATTACAACTCCTGCAATTCTCTAGCTCCATACACTAAACCAAACACTTGCTTGAGCTCTCTCCTTTTGCAACCCGTGCAAACATAGCTCCAAGCAATACCAAATAAACGCAATAAGATTTTGTTTGAAAACAAAAAGCAAAGCGTGAAGCTTCATCAATTGCAACACAGGCAAAACATGAAATTCACGCAAAAGCCAACGCATCAACTTATCCTATTTGCAACTAATGCAAATCAAAGCTCAATGCAAAAACTCCAAGCATAAGCTTGACCTATTTGCAACAAATGACAAATAGAGCTTATGCAAAATCCAAGCACGAGCTTCACCCATTCACATCAGATGCCAAATGGTTAGCTCCATGCAAAAACCAAATCCAAATAAGATTTGAGCTCGAGTGACTACGGGATTGAGATCACCAACGCATGATGAAGCTCAAAGCAAAGACTCAACCCCTCTTAATAGTACGGCGATAAAATACTAGACACAAAGCTAGGAAACATCCTTAGCCTATCTAGTTATACCTTTACGTCGCACGCGAGCGATCCCCTTTGGGGTCTTAATATCTTCAATCTTTTTCTTCCTCCGGGAACAACACTTCGCTCTCTTTCTTGAAGTCTTCATGATCTTCAATCATTATTTCTTCAAGATCATCACCCAACTCTACTTCTCTTTTTCCGGATCATCACCGGCTATCTCATCATCTTGTTCATCACTTCTTGATGAACTTTCTCATCTTTTCAACATTTGGACCTAACCCATGGGTTTTCCATTTTCCATCCAAATATGAGACTACTGACAATAAGCTCAATAAACATGTTAGCCTCATAAAGATTAGATTTATCATTAAACAAAGATTAAGCATTAATTTAAAACCAATCACCAAAACCAATGGAGTTTGAACTTACAAGGGCCTGTGGAGAGACAGCAACGAAGGCAGTGGCCTGGGTCGGGGAAGCAACAATGTGGCGGCCGAACGTCGAACTGCGACATCATGATCGGCGGGGTGGAGGGACAAAAGGCACCGACAACCCAGGCAGCGGCCGTCTCGGACGGCCATGGCTTGAGGAGGCTCGACTTGGCGACCAGCAATACCAAAGGTGGCTGCTCAAGGACGGTGGTTCCTATGTGGAGCAGCAGGAGGTGAGGATGACGGCATAAGCAGCAGTGGCAGCCCAACGATGCTGTGACGCAAACGCGGCTGCTCAGCTTGACCTACTTTGTATAGGATGTATTCATGTTGGAAAGAGGTAATCTGTGTGGTCCTCTATGACTTACTTTGTATAGGCATAAAACATCTACTTTAATAGGCACCTCCATAGGATGGAGGGAATGAAAGAGAGTGCAGCATTGACGGGTGTGCACTCAGCTATCCTGGCATAAACGACGTGATTTGCATGTGAGTATGTAGATATAATTGCATTGCATCGCTAATGAAAAAAGATGATTAATGAGATAAATGTAATAATTAATTATATTATTGTTTTATTATTTACTTGCTGAGTCTTAGATTCACCCTTGCTTATTTGTTGTTTGAGCAGTGTTTCTATGATCTTCCTTGTAGTACAAGTTGCACAAATCTTAAAGGAAGCGAAGGGGTAAGTAATCACCATCTACCCTCCATTCATGCTTTAATAGTTGTGCAACTTTTAAAAGGAAGAGCATAGAAGCACCTCTCTGTTTGTTTTTAGGTGACTAGTAAAGACGACATGCTTGAGATGTGAGTAGCATAGTCAATTCACGTGTCTTATTATCAACCATTGTTATCTAGTATTAGTAGTTCATTAATGGAGTAATAAAGTGTCTAATCGATTTAGATGTTTAACTTTTATAGCATAACAATATTTGTATGAATTTATTTGAATTTATATAATATTTTGAGCAATTTGATTGCTTATTTATTCATGTTTAATCTTCATTCAACCACGTCGCCAAATGGTAAGTTTGCTCCTGGACATGTGATTCGTGCGTTCTCGGACGTGTGGACCCGACCGTCCCCATGCGTGTGGACTTCCACGTTCTCAAGTGCATGGACTCGGGTATTCTTAGGCTTGTGATTCCAAGTTTATTATTGTTTGTTGTTCTTGTTCGTTTTATTATGCTATTCTTGTTAATCTTGTTTAATATCAGTGATAATTTTTTAGTGAATATTTGTCGAAATTGTTAATAAAAACACGTTAAAAATGGTGAAAATGTATGATAAGATGACATTCAAAGCACCTGGAGTGCTGGGGTGCTACAGCATCAGTAGAACAGAAAAATATCTGGGGTGTTCTGGCAAGACGGTTCAGTTGGTTTCATGAATGTATGAGTATGTACTATGTAGATTGTTGAGTGTTGTGTAGATCAGGGTTTAACATTTCGTTTCGGGATCAAATTTTGAGCACCCAGCAGTAGCGAAATTCGTCAAAAATCGCTCGAAATTCGGTGAAAATCGAACGGTTTGGAAGTCAAACATACGGTCAAAATCAGCTCGAAAAAAATCTCGAAATTCGTTCGAAATTCTCGAAATTCCATTGGTAACAAGCTGCTTAGGAAGACAACATAGACGAGTCAAAAGTTAAAATCACACAAGGACAGGCAAGTGCTCAAAGAGATGCTGGTGAAATTAAAAGGTTAACAATTTCTTCTGTTCAATGGGAAAGGTTGTACCAAAAACCTCCCCATTGCCGAGCAAATCTAAATAGAAGTACTGGAGAAAGAGAAGCGACGTTGGCAACCACGACCAAGATGGTACAGACAACTTCAGTACCGGGAAAATTTTCAATTTTACCCCCTCAATCTCTTTGAACCAGGGTTCCAAATGCCAATCGGCTTTCGAAAATTTCGAACGAAATTTGGTATTTCGAGCTGAACCGAGCGAAAAATCGAGCAAATTCAAATTTAAATTCAAAAAAATTTAAAAATTTGAGAAAATTTAACCAAAAACTCTCTAAAATAAGTATTAATAGTTTTGTAACCTTTAGGATGAAAATTGGTTGAAAAATTAAAAAATTTAGACGTTTTTGCGCCATAACCGATTTTACAACATTGAAAAAAAACAGTACTGGGATCCGGAATTTTATACAAGAAAAAAAACTTACTTGTATTGCTATGGTATATTTAATGTATCAATGTTATCTAATATTTAAAAATTTTCTTGTATTGACATGTGACAACTTTCAATTATTTAAAGTATAGCAAAGGTATGGTATTTTTTAATATATTAATGTTATCCAATATTGAAAAGCTTACTTGTATTGCTATGGTATATTTAATATGTTAATGTTATCTTGCTATGGTATATTTTAATATTTTAATTATGTGAATGCCATGGTATATTTGTACATCACCAAAGGAGAGTGTTGAAACTAAGAATAGAAGAGCCAACTGAGCTAACTAAACATGGACACTACTTGCTGCTAATTCACAACAAGCAACAAAGTTAACAATGAGCGACAATGTAATATGCCATGGTATTGAAATGTGGATTTGTTGAATTGAGTTGTGAACAGTGCTGAAATGAAATGTTATTATTGGTGCAACTTGAGATTGTTTAAAATATAGCAAAGGTCATGCCAAATTTTTTTTATATTCTTTTATATTGTGCTATTATAATTTTCCACAATTTTTATAATTTTTCTCAATTTTGTTTTTGCATTTTTTCTTGTATTTTTTTTTTCATTTTTCCATTTGGTCCAATTTTTTCCATCCAAATTAATGGAATTTCCAAAATTTCGATCGAATTTTGAGAATTTTGAGATTTTTTTCGAGCTGATTTTGACCGCATGTTTGACTTCCAATCCGCTCGATTTTCACTGAATTTTGAGCGATTTTCGACAAATTTCACTACCGCCGGGTGCTCCAAATTTGATCCCGAAACGAAATGTTAAACCCTACTTTGAACTGACATGCATATGATGCTTTGAACAGTAATATAACCAGACCTGAACATACCAAATTGCTTTGTAAACTAATTCATAGAATAGCAGAGTGATGTTTATGCTTTTCTGCAAACTAAAACACGCACGGGCCTCTGAACAAAGCAATGGAGCGCTGTGGTGAGGGAAGGCATGGATTGGAGCTAAGAGATGTGACGAGAAAGATACACTATATAACCAATTAATTCTTTTCCTTTTCTTTTCAGACGAATCTGAATTAGCTTTCAAAGACTTTGACAAAGTCTAGACGCTCCAGTGGGTGAGTTGCACTTAGCTTTTGTGAAATCATGTGATAAAAAATTGGATTGGTGATGAATTTGGTATTACAAAGTGGTTGTGCTTATGGCATGTGTGGTGCATGTGCTTAAGTTGTTTCAGATGTTTAATTGATATGCTTGTGACAGCATAGTTAAGTGCTTTCAAGATACAGAGACTTTCCTCTTTACGCTGGACCAAAATTTCTGGTCCGTCGTGAATGGCATTGTCAAGAGTTGCTTTCGTGTGTACGCCGGACCAAATTTTTGGTCCGTCGTGAACGGCGTTTTGAGGTTTGATTTCGTATATGCACCAGACTGAATTTTACAAAAACAGAAAGTTTTGCATGTACGCTGGACCAAATTTTTTGGTCCGTCATGAACAATGTTTTGAGGTTTGATTTTGCATGTACGCCAGACCAAATATTTTTCGTCCACCGTGAACGTGAATTTGAGGTTTTTGTGTCGGAGCAAATTGGCAAGTCACCGAGAGTTCAACGTGTACGTCGGACCAAATTTTCAGTCCTTCGTGAGTGACGCCGCACCAAAGTTTCGGTCCGGCGTGAATGTGATTTTATAGGGTTTAGTCCCTGTGTGCACCGGACCAAGGAGTTTGGTCCGGCGTGAACGCGATGTGCTTGGGTTAGGGTTTTGCAATTTTGATGTTGGATTGATTTGTATGCAATGCTCGTGTTAGTAGTAGCATGGACTAATGTTGAGTCAAGTCACGGACTTGTGCTCGGAATCATTTTTTATGGTTTGTTCATGTGCAGGTGTTGCTCGAGGGCGAACGTAGTCGATGAAGGGACCGGAACTAGGTTCATGGAGGAATTGAGGTTCGGGACTAGGTTCAGGGAGGAATCGAGGTCCTAGTGGTCGTGGATGTCATGTGGGATGTTCGAGCTAGAGAACGGTGCACATGGAGGCTTCTTAGTCATGTAAGTATGGCAGGTGAGCCATACATGTGCAGAGTTGTAATTGTTTGGGGTAGCTTGCATGTATTGGGCCAGGTTGGACCAAGTGGACATGCATGCGTACTCTTTCGGGTTGCTCATTAAAAATAGGGGGAGGTGTCCTGTTTATCTTAGAGCTGTGCGCTAGGGATATTAGGGCTTGTACTCTTTTGATGGAAGTATTTTACCCAAAAAGAAATAAGGATCAATTCCTTTCAGATCCTCTGCGTGCTACAGTAATCTCGAAGCTACAGTGCACGCGTTACTACAGTATTCTCTGTTTTGAGTATTCGTTTGCTCATCTGTTCTGGTTCTAGATTGGTTCTTTGTCTACTTTGATTCTTTGAGTTCTGTCTTGATTTGATCCATCCAAAACCTTCCTAGGGCTTTGATTTAGAGTTTCCCAAAGTTTGTTGGTTAGTCTTTTGAACATTTTGTTTAATCACGAAATTGATGCTAGATCAATTCTCGTCATATTCTGTCATAGCAAGCTTGCGAGGTTCATAACTTTTGATCCATATGTCCGATCGAGCTGATTCTTTTATGTTAGATTCGTATTGGTATCTAGTTTCTTGTATTCAATTTTCAGATCGATCCGACGATTGGATCTCTGGGAATCCATGTTTTACTGAACGCATCTACTTTGTTTTTGTTGACTACGAAGCATTTATTTGATTCCGAATTGAGGTGAATTTTTAGTAGATCGAAAACTTGGTTTTAACTTCTGCACAATCATTCACCCTCCCTCTGATTGCTATATTTGTATATATCGATCCTACAGCTTTCGAAGACTTCGACAAAGTTAATCTGAATTAACGTTTGAAGATTTGTCACTGTGTTCCCAGTGGCACTTACAATACTAAAAGGAGGTTTAGGTGTGGGAAACGAATCCATTGAGAAAGTCCAATCAAAACATAGACACTTCAGATCAATCACCATGAGAAAATAGTGAAGCAATTTTTCCGACCCTTAATCTAATCCATCAAATGCATGATTCAATGGCCAGATTTGTTGAGTAGATATTTTGTATTTTAAATCCAATAGCAGTAATTGAAGTCAACTCCTTATCAATTCCTCAAAACATAAAAGATTGAAATCTAAGCATGATGCGGATATGAGTACGGTCAATACTTTTCGGTTCAATATCTTAATTAACTGAAAAGAATTACTAAGATGTATCAAATATCAATAAATCATTTTGTTCCTTAGGCAATTTACTTTATTATATGAGAATATTATACTACCTAATAGTGAATCATTGCTTGTTGTTAGGTATGGAGAATGGCCAAGGATCAAATGAAGCTTAATTACGTCGATGGATAATGGTGGAACCCAGCGGGAGGCGAGAGAGGACGGGAGCCATACGGAAAGCCCAGAAGACATAGTGAACCACATGGGAGATTACCCCATGCAACTCATGTAAGACAAGGCACAAAACCCTTGCGGCCAAGGAGGCCCAAATGAGACCAAGTAGCCAATGTAGGAGGCGGCAAGCTCCAAACCCAATTCGAACAAGACAAGCAAGCAAAGGAAGAGATAAGGTCGGATGGGATTTAGAGACTGAAAGAGCTGAATTTGGAATGCCATAACAGTTAGACTTAAAAATGTCATAATTCTCACATACAGACTCCGATTGCGATGTTTATGTACTTGTTTAAAAGTTTGGAACATCTTCTTTATTTGGTTCCATTACGAAACGTCCATAATCAGCATTCTTCTATCTTGAAATTAACCAACAAGTATCTATTTCCATATTGGACAAATTAGATTAACAATTTGAGTTAGGGATAGAGTCCAGGTGGGTGGGATCCACCTTGGCAGGCCTTAGGCCATGTTGCACGCCCCTAGTCTCTTTCATATATTTGTATTGTTTTGTTTTTTAAACGAGAACCACACCTGATAATATACATCATACACGTTTGTTCTTACTTACTGATGTTCCATATGAAAGATTGTTCTACCTTTCGACTAAGAATTGAGAGGTCGATAATACTTCACTCGTTGGTCTCATCAAGTATAACACGTATGTGATTTTAAAGAATCAAAGAGTTACAAGCACATTGCATCTGGCAGCTAGAGATCAGCTAGCGTTCATCAAAAGAGCTCTTGAGTATCTTGATCCTACGCCATGAAGATCGGCAACCCTGTATCAAACCACCCTTTGTACATTTCTAGAGAGATTTGCAAAACTGTAAGACTGAAAATAACTTTGTGTACATTTGTGGACTGATTTATTTCTCTCTCTTTTTTTAAACTAATAATCTGAATTATTTTTTCGAAGACTTGACAGAGTCAATTAAGGGTGTGTTTGGTTGGATGTACCAGGCTGAATAGGATGGGATGGTACAGGATGGATGGGATGGTACCGGTCGGTCCTGTAACGATCGGTTCAGCTGAATTCGCCATATCAAACGATACAACATCTTCAAAGAATATTCTAGGAAACTGTACCATCTCATCCCGTACCAGATGGTTTCGTTCAGTCAACCAAACGCATGAACGAAATTAAATCTTGTACGAAACGATTCGGTTCAACCTAATGCAGCGAACCAAACGCACCCTAAGGCACTCCCACTACAGGAATCCGATCTATTTACGTCAGCCAAATATATTTACGTGGCCAAAAAAAATGACATAAATGCAGGTTTATTTACGTTGGCTACGCTAAACCGATGTAAATAATGCTATTTACATTGGTCAGGCCGACGGAAATAGCGCCCAACCGCGCCCAAAAAATTTAAAAATCCTGTAGCCACTTTTACGTCGGCCAAGCTGTATTTACGTCGGCTAGGCAAACATAAATAGGCCACTTGGTGATTATTTACGTTGGCCTGGCTAGGCCGACGTAAATAAGCTGACGTAAATAGACCACGTGACAATTATTTACGTCGGCCTGGCCAGGCCGACGTAAATAGGGTCTTCCTTCTACCCAGCCGGGTGCACCAAAGGCCCATTGGCCATTGCCTTCTCTCTGTCCTGCGCCCGACCCGACTCCCCCAAATCCCTAAATCAACTCACTCCGCCGCCCCCAAGGACCTCGGCCCGACTCCGGGACCTCGCCGGCCGGCGCCGCCCCGTTCCCTAACCACCCTCGAGTCCTCGACGCCTCCCCCAGCCAGCCGGCCCCACCTCCCTTGGCTCCTCCGCCGCTCCACAGACCGCGGCTCCGCCCGATCGCCCCGGTGCCCGTCCGGCCGTCCCCCGAGTCTCCGAGCATCCGCGGCTCCGCCCCGACCTGTTCCTTGCCTGCACCGACGGCAGGTGCCGCTGCCCCTTTCTCGCGCGCCGGCTTCTCCCTCGGCTCGTGCTGGCCCGCTCTGATCCGGGCGACCGCGTCGCCTCTTGGTCGCCTGCTCCCGCACCGATCATCTCCCTCGACCCCGTTTCCTTCCCGGCTTTGTGCCGTCTCGGTTGAATCCCTAGTTTTTGCTAGGATTCGATAATCTCTGGCTCAATCCCTCTTTTCCCGCTTCTCCTTTGGATGCCGACTCCCCCCTCTAGTCTGTGAGTTATGATTGCATTGGGATGCTTGTGATCTGAGATTTGTGAGATTTATGGGGGATGAGTTTGCACTGAGGTCTTTGATCTGTGATGTGACTTAATAATTTATTTGGGGATTAATTACACTGAGATTGATACAAAATGGGGAAGGTTAGTAGATGATGATGCACTGATGCTAGGCAGTGCTTAAGGATCCTTCGATGCTTAGAATTTACATGCTGATAGTGGCTTCCAAGAAATTGTTATGCATAGTAAATGATGAGATGATACTATGTTATTGAATGATTCTCTGAATGCTTAATTAAAGCATGATGACAATGGCTTAGAGAAGGTTGTTGCATGGTAAATGATTGTGATTGATGCCATTCTTTAAAGATGAACTATTGTTCCTAGGTCTGGGATGATTCTTGCATGTTCAAAATCATGAGTTGGAAGGCGTCATAGCGGTGACTGTGATTTGCAACTCGCTGGGGGAGTGTTTGCAAATCCACGGGGACATATGACGCAACCCTCTAAATTTTTTGATTATGCATTTAGGCTGAGGCCACTAATTCTCCCTGCTCTCAAGTTCAGTTCATTCTTATTCCTATTGTTGCTAGTGTGACTCTACTGGGAAATGAGTTTGTGACTTACTTGATTGAATTAAAAGAAAGGCAAGGTTGAAGGAAGGAAGGGTGCTGCAATGATGTTGTTTGTGGTTGTTCTGGCCTCCTTCTACCTTCTGGATGTGATCTCCTTGCTCCCTTGTGGTTGCTCCTGGATTTCTTGGTTGTTCTGCCTCCTTCTTGTATGTGGGTGGTGCTCTATGGTGGCTTATCTCTATTTAGTCTGCCCCTTCGGTTGGCTTTAGCTCTGGGCACTGGTTGCCTTATGCTGGCATGGTTGGTTCTGGAGGATGGTTGTGCTGTCTCTTGGTACACTATGCTTCGGTTGAATTCTGGGAGGGGTTGTGCTATCCTTTCAGGCACAGTAATTTGGCTCTATCCCCTTTTACTGTGTGATCTTCTACTGTTTTGTTGAGGTAAAATGATTTCTATTGTGTATATGCTTTAATTTTAGTTATGTATTCATGCTTTAATTTTAGTGATATGTCAATGATTGTATTCATGCCAATTACATTTCTTTGGTAGGAATATATGGCGCAGCAGTTCAGAAGACCACTAAATCTTCTCCCGTTCCAACCTCCACCCTTCTTTACCCTGCAATCTCCCAACATGGTATCATTAATTATTTAAATTTGTTTTAACGTTATCTAGCTATCTCTAACATATGTTCGTTGATATAGGGTTCGGCGGCCCACACAACGGATGCACATGTTGGAAGCACCAGCGCTTCTTCTTCGAGGACTCCGCCGTCGGTTGGTGGCTTCATAAACTCGGAAGGTGGCGCCAGTAGTGAGCATCGTTGTGACACTACAGAAGGACGGTTTGAGACATTTTTCGATTTCGGCATTACGGTATGACTTTGGTATCGTGTTTTATGGGCCGTTTTTCGGAGTTTGGGCCTTTCCGGGTGGGAATTGGGCCTTCCGGGGGAGTTCGGGCTTTGGGGGACCATTGTGGGCTGAAGGTGGGGGACAAATTGGCCCATATGGAGAGGGTTTTGGTCAGCAAACCCTGCTACCCTTGCCCCATGCCCGCCCCCCAAAATCCAACCCTAGCCGTCCCCCCCCCTACTCCCATGCACCTCCCCCTTGCCTCCCCCTAGCCGCCGCCTTGCTCCTCCACCTCCCCACCTCTCCTAGCAGGCCCTAGGAGGGATCCACCCTCATCCTTTACTGCCACACCCCTCCATTCCGTTGTCCTCACAGTTGGGAAGTTCTGCGACGAGAGGATCCGGCTGATTTGGCGCGTGGAAGGAGATCGGGGGACCGGGAGGAGAAGGTTTCGTCGTTCGAACGGTTCTTCGAGGGAGGTAAGAGTTGGTAAATCTTTTTGTAGGGTTAACATGCTGGTTAGAAGGGGGATTCCATGCCTAAGATCCATGTTTAGGTGCTGTTCCTAGATGAGATTAGGAAAATTGCAATGCTGTCCCACGTTCTGTCCTCGGGCAGATTTGCACCCCGACCTATGGCTTGCATTTTGGCAATTTTAGATGCGTTTTTTGCTCATCCAGTTGTTAAGTAAGTTGTAGATAATTTAATTATCTTTCAGTGGACACCAAGAATGTGAAATTCCGCTCAACCGTTTAAACGTTAGGACTATTTTACCGAACGCTGTTAAATCTGTGACGAGATTGAGACAGATCGTGTACATATGTAGATTAGACAATTTTAGAGGCCGATTCAGTCTTCGCGAATACTTAGAAAAAGTTAGGAAATTACCTAAGATTTGAGAAATTGTACTCGTTTACTTGATTTGGAGTTTTAGAACTCAAGTTATGCTAGTTGGAAGCCCGCTGTCCCGACGGGACAGATTCTCTATTTTCGGGTTTTTGGAGTGGGTTGCGAAGTCGGGGTAGATCATCGTTCTTGTACTATTTTGTGAGCAAGTTTTGAGTGTATTGAACCTATGTGCAGGTGGTGTGACCCCGGGAGTGCCCTCAACCTCTCGCCACTCCATCGCCCACGGTTGAAGGCAAGTGTATTGGGATGGGTTTGGGTGTTAGATGAATATTAGACTTGCATAGGTGCAATATGGCTACATGATGTGTTAACTTGCCATGCTTGATATTTGCTTATGATATGATGAACATGGTTACATATTGGTTATGAAATTGTTGTATTAACTAGTTATGCAAGTTTATACATGTTCATGTCATATGTGCATTCATAATGGAAGAGGCGTCCCAATCTGATGCGGGCCTCTGTGTTCACACGTAGTGAACACGAAAGACCTACCTCGTAGTCTCATCCACGGATGTGTATGGGAGCGAGTCAGCAAGAGTAGGCCCCCTCCATCTACGAGATGAAAGGGGAAAGAGGGTGCACGCCGACGGGTGTGCACTCGGCAATACCGGTATGTGCTTCAAGGAGACATGTGCATTGCATTGCATATATGATGATGTTAATGAGAGGTATACAATGTGAATATGAGATGTTTATGATGTCGAATAAGAGATGTAGTGATGATGTTATTGAAAACTGTTTTCTTGTTCTATTGCAATACACTTTGCTGAGTGATGAACTCACGCTTGTGTTTTAAGATGTTTTTAGGTACCATGAAACCGGTATGCGGGAAAGGGATTTAGCGACACACCTTCACATAACTTCAATCACTTAGACAACAATCCTTTTATCATTCATAGTTGCGATAATAAGTTTATTGCCTTAACTGTGTGTGTCGTTATGTCATTTGCTTCGTCATAACTCATGAAGTGGTTGAACTCGTTGTTTTGGACTTAAACTGTTGCTATATCTCTCGTTATTGCTATTTTAGATGACATTTATTATGATATATCTTATGATATTATTGTTGTTGCTTCCAATAATGGAAAAACAAAAGAGATGCTGTCGAAATTTTCGGTTAAAGCATTTACTCCTTTGCTGTAATTTAATCTTAATTGTAGTATTTAGTTGTTGTTTCCTCTATGTTTGTTGACATCCAGGGCATACTAGATGCCGGAGTGTTACAGTTGGTATCAGAGCGGGCTTCAGGTCCGTGGTGTATGAACTTAGTGAAATACCATAGAGTCAACTAAAATTTTGATGTGGGATAACCTAGAAACGTGGCTTAGTTTATACTTAAAACTTTGTCATAGGATAGCAACATTTAAACTTGTATAAGTAGAATAACTAATCTAAAATTTGACACACATGGATGCACAGTAGGAAAGGGTAAGGGTATCGTTTCTTTACGCTTAAATGTTGTATTTAAGCTTTGATGTTGAATGCTTCATTTGATAATGCATGTTGCTATGTTTATGAGAGAATTGATTGAATTGTCCTTGTTATTGTGATAAGGTGGGGTTGTGGTGCCGAAGGGTTTCGGTCACCTTTTTGTTCATAGTAAGATCGTGGTTTGACAGTGTGGCCGGTTAAAGCCATCACCGAAGAACTATTAACCCCCTGTGGGGAAAGAGTGCTTACCCTTTTTCTGTCGTAGATTGAAAAGTGACTGGAGTCAAATCGAAGAGTTTGGTGATGAAATCTTTCAGATTTTCCTTTGCCGTTCTTACGGTCGATTTTTGGTTGGTTTTCTTGGTTTTAGTTGATTGAAATCCAAGGAAAAGTTTTTTGTTTTGAGTACCCGCTGATTGTTCTTTTGGCAGTTTGTGGTTTTGTCTTCCTTGGTTGAAGACGAAGAAGAAGAGTTAGTTTTGTGTTGCGCATCTGTTGGTCGCAATTTTTGGCTTTGACACCCGGTTTTGTTGGTTATTGTGGACCGTCTTGGGGAGGAAACTTATGTGGTTGTTGTTCTCCCTATCTAAGAAAAGTGTATAAGTTTCTCCTTGTGCAGACCTTAAGTTGGGTGGAGTTTAGTTTGAATCTTTATCGGAAAAGATTTAGTCGAACATTTGGTTTTCCCTGGTGGATCCTTCTTCCTTCTTGGAAGTATAGATCTTGAGATTTCTTGAAGAGTTTTGGGCTATCAAAGTTGGAAATTTGAGAGTTGAGCTCTTCTGCGTTTCTGTTGGAGTTTTGTTTTCTTCCTTGCCTGGAAATGAGAAAATGTTTATCAGTGTTCGTTCTTGTTCTTGAGCTGTGGTTATCTTTAAAGTGGGTTGCATCATGTTTGTCAAGAGTAGGTGACCCATGAAGGTGTTTAGAAAATTTGGTGTCCGTGCTAGGTAGTATGTACCAATGTGGTTTATGGAATGACGTATTGCTAAGTTAATTTGTGAGTTAAAACAATTCAATGTGATTGTTATCTTTAGCTTGAGAATAAATAGACTACTAGTGTTGTAGAGTACTCTATAGCGAGAATGATTAAATGTGTTAATGTACATGCTTAGAATCTATTGCTTTGCTTTAAAAGTGCTTATGACTCTCGATAATGTTTAAAGTTTTAAACCCTGATACATAGTTCGAACATTAAGATGATGTAAAGTATTGATATTGTTAAAGAAACTTTGCTGGTTGTGCAAAGATGTTCTAATTAAACGTGTTAATAGAGAAATTTAATCATGTTGGCTAGTGACTTTAACTTGGAAGTTGATTAGAGTTGCTAATTATGTTTTTGCAAACTATTAGTATATTTGGAAGTATGCAGTTGTGTCCCTACAATGCTAGTATCGATGTCAATTGAGAAGACATAGGATTTGTTGACATAGGATTTGTTGTTAATGATGTGGTTAAGAGTATTGGGATGGTCTAACTTATTAAATTTATTTTAATAGTTGGAGTATATTGTGTAGTGGCAATTTTGTTATAACCTGTGTATAGGGTAGCTAAAAGTAATGTTGTTGTTTGATGATTATGCCCATCTATTATTATTGATGACTTAGTAGTGGTGGTAATTGTTTAGATTACTTACTAAAAACCATGGTTAAATGGAGGAAATTGTAACATGTTGTGATGGAGTGAACCTTGGATAATTAACATGATGTAGAATTTTATCCTAAATGAATGTATATCTTAGAATCATATTTATGAATTTTGTCTTGTGGAGATGATATTTACTTGTTGAAGTCATTAATTAATTGATTAAGTTTCGATTGTCGAAAAGTTAACGTATGAATGGTATAAAATTGATAGGTTGATCATGCTAAAGTATTTGTTGAAGTATTATATTTTAAATTGAGAATATGATGTTATATGATGTGTTTGTCTGTGGGGATCAGGATGAGGTAGTATTGGTTGGATGTCTTTTTGATAAAGCATCATAAACTTTATTTATAAGTATTGGGAAAGGTAATAAGAGCAAGAAATTGTTCTGTAGTTTTTGTTGTATCCTGAGGGGCCTTCTCGATGAGTAAAAAGTGAGAATTGAATGCTCAAATGGTAAGTGTAGTGGAATACTAGATATGGTGGCATTCATGCTGAGCTTGTGTTAAAAACTTTTGGGCTGGTTTGTCACACTATTTTGGTTGAATGCTTTCGGTCAAGGAATTCCTTATGTTGTGTTTCAGAGTTTCCCTAAACTGTAGTAATTGGTGCCAATCTCTGGTTTTGGCCTATTTGTTTAATTTATGCTGTGAGTCTGGATTTACACCCAAAAGTATTTGAGTGCATCACGCTCTTTCGCGTTCACACTGAATTATCTTTGGAATAAATTTTAAAGGAAGCAGATGGACATAGTGGGTTGTGATGGAAACTCTTGAGATTTAATTTGTAACTCTATTTGATTAGAGTTGGATTTATTTGGAAAGTTTGTGTGGTGTTGCGAGTGCTTCAAAAGGGGATTTTATGAATGTTTCATAAGTGATTTTGTTAGTGAAGTGTTCCCTTTTGGAAATGAGTTTCCCTTTCTGTTTGAAAAAATTTGTGGCGATTGTGTGTGTAGATATTTGATTTGAGAATTGAGGTTCTTTTTCAAAATGTTGATTTTGGTTGAAAAGCGATGTTTACAGATTTAGCTTTCAATTGATGGTGGGTTATGATACGACGTGGTGTTTTCCCGTTAACGGTGCTGTTGTCATAGTTTATATGGAATATCGCAATCGTTGATGGTATTTGTGTTTCAATCATGTGATACCAAGGAAGAAATCTCTTGGTGAATGACTATTCGGTATTGTTGTCTCATGATGAATGAATGGTGAAAAGGAAACATGACATCATTAATGTATATTCAATCATAAAAGAATCGATGAGCCAGGTTGGTGAGAAAGTCATATATGGATATATGACTAATCCGGAGTGCTCTTGAAAAGTTTGCATTCATGTCATGAATCGAGATTTCCATTTCTTCCTATTATGAAAAGAATGAATGAAGAATTTCTGGTATTTTGGTTGTGGTGTATGATATTTGTGTTTCCTTTACGATTTGGCTTAGGAAAATAAAATGAGTGCTCTTTGGATGTTGTCGAATTCTTTCCAAAGTGAATGTTAATGCGTTGGATTCAAATTGTTGCATGGGGTTCATGGTTTATGGTTGAGCTTACTCAATTCAAACCTGCTTGGGGAATTATGTCGTTGATGTGTTTCTTGGTAGTGGACTACTTGGAAGTTGCTGGTAATTGCATTACCTTTTCGGATCCTTCTGTCGCTGGGTTTGAGCGAGTTTGTGTCAACCGTAGCGATTTTGTTGGGTTGTTACTGTTTCTTGCGGGTTTAAGGACCCTGGAGGTAAAGTAAGCTTTTCCTTTCGGTGGTAGTGGTGGGTATTGGTCTTTTGTAAAAGATCAATCTTTTGCAAGGTTTTAGCCTCGATTGTTCGAGCAGTTGGTAGTCTTAGAGTGTTGTGTCTCACTTGGTTCATGTCGTCTGGAATACGACGAACCACAGTAGAAAGGTTGAGGTGTGAAAACACTTTTGCACGTGGGAGCTGAAGAGGGATCTAGAGTTGGAGTTAGAGGTTGGTACCATGTTCTTCTGGAGAGTAACGTTGGATAAAGGGATCGGGCACTTTAGCACCAAGGAATGTATGGAATGAGGAGTGTGAGACCGTTTTCTTTCGTGGTCTGTTTGAGAATTTATCCTATCGCTTGGGTCGTGCTGAGGCCTTGTGTGAGTGCTTTATGTTTCAATGTTGAGTAAAGTTTCTGGCAAGTTTTGAATGTGAGTAATCATTAGAGCCGTTAGTCTTCGAACCTAATCGTCTTGTGATCGAGTCTCGATCAGTGTAGTTCCGGTGGTTTTAGTTAGAGAGAGAAGTGACCTGGGAGATTGAAGTCTCGTGTGTGCGAGCAATACCCAGAGTTATTCTCATCAGGTATGAACCGTGAAGTTTAGTTATCTTTGTCTTGTTTCTTTTTCGTAGTGGCATGTCTCGGATTCGGGGTCGAATCCTGTTAAGGGAGGAAGAATGTGACACTACAGAATGACGGTTTGAGACATTTTTCGATTTCAGCATTACGGTATGACTTTGGTATCGTGTTTTTGGGCCGTTTTCCGTAGTTTAGGCCTTTTCGGGTGGGAATTGGGCCTTCCGAGGGAGTTCGGGCTTTGGGGGACCATTGTGGGCTAAAGGTGGGGGACAAATTGCCCCAAGTGGAGCGGGTTTGGGGCAGCAAACCCTGCTGCCCTTGCCCCATGCCCCCCCCCGCCCAAAAATCCAACCCAAGCCGCCCCCCCTTACTCCCATGCGCCTCCCCCTAGCCGCCACCTTGCTCCTCCACCTCCCCACCTATCCTAGCCGGCCCTAGGAGGGATTCACCCTCATCCCTTGCTGCCACACCCCTCCATTCCATTGTCCTCACCGTTGGGAAGCTTCGCGACGAGAGGATCCGGCGGATTTGGCGCGTGGAAGGAGATTGGGGGACCGGGAGGAGAAGGTTTCGTCGTTCAAATGGTTCTTCAAGGGAGGTAAGAGTTGGTAAATCCTTTTGTAGGGTTAATATGCTGGTTAGAAGGGGGATTACATGCCTAAGATCCATGTTTAGGTGCTGTTCCTAGATGAGATTAGGAAAATTGTAATGTTGTCCCACGTTCTGTCCTCAGGCAGATTTGCACCCCGACCTAGGGCTTGCGTTTTGGCAATTTTAGATGCGTTTTTTGCTCATCCAGCTGTTAAATAAGTTGTAGATAATTTAATTATCTTTCAGTGGACACCAAGAATGTGAAATTCCGTTCAACCGTTTAAACGTTAGGACTATTTTACCGAACGCTGTTAAATATGTGACGAGATTGGGACAGATCGTGTACATATGTAGATTAGACAATTTTAGAGGTCGATTCAATCTTCGCGAATACTTAGGAAAAGTTAGGAAATTACCTAAGATTTCAGAAAATATACTCGTTTACTTGATTTGAAGTTTTAGAACTCAAGTTATGCTAGTTGGAAGCCCGCTGTCCTGACGGGACAGATTCTCTATTTTCGGGTTTTTTGAGTGGGTTGCGAAGTCGGGGTAGATCATCGTTCTTGTACTGTTTTTTGGGCAAGTTTTGAGTGTATTGAACCTATGTGCAGGTGGTGTGACTCTAGGAGTACCCTCAACCTCTCGCCACTCCGTCGCCCACGGTTGAAGGCAAGTGTATTGGGATGGGTTTGGTTGTTGGATGAATATTAGACTTGCATAGGTGCAATATGGCTACATGATATGTTAACTTGCCATGCTTGATATTTGCTTATGATATGATGAACATGGTTACATATTGGTTATAAAATTGTTGTATTAACTGTTTATGCAAGTTTATACATGTTCATGTCATATATGCATTCATAATGGAAGAGGCGTCCCATTCTGATGCGGGCCTCTGTGTTCACACGTAGTGAACACGAAAGACCTACCTCGTAGTCCCATCCACGGATGTGTATGGGAGCGAGTCAGTAAGAGTAGGCACCCTCCATCTACGGGATGGAAGGGGAAAGAGGGTGCGCGCCGACGGGTGTGCACTCGGCAATGCCGGTATGTGCTTCAAAGAGACATGTGCATTGCATCGCATATATGATGATGTTAATGAGAGGTATACAATGTAAATATGAGATGCTTATGATGTTAAATAAGAGATGTAGTGATGATGTTATTGAAAACTGTTTTCTTGTTCCATTGCAATACACTTTGTTGAGTGATGAACTCACGCTTGTGTTTTATGATGTTTTTAGGTACCATGAAACCGGCATGCGGGAAAGGGATTTAGCGGCACACCTTCACATAACTTTAATCACTTAGACAACAATCCTTTTATCATTCATAGTTACGATTATAAGTTTATTGCCTTAACTGTGTGCTTGGTTATGTCATTTGCTTCGTCATAGCTCATGAAGTGGTTGAACTCGTTGTTTTGGACTTAAACTGTTGCTATATCTCTCGTTATTGCTGTTTTAGATGCCATTTTATTATGATATATCTTATGATATTATTGCTGTTGCTTCCAATCATGGAAAAACAAAGGAGATGTTACCGAAATTTTCGGTTAAAGCATTTACGCACTTGCTGTAATTTAATCTTAATTGTAGTATTTAGTTGCTGTTTCCTTTATGTTTGTTTTGACTATTCTCCGCTAAATTGATGTTTGTATGAACAATGAGTAGTATGGTTCAACTATATCATATGTCATGTTTGCAAATTGAAGTTTCTATGTGTTGTATGTCAGATTTGCAAATTGAATTGTGTCATCCGAATGGATGGATTGATATTTGTTTATATTAATGCATGGTTGAATGGCTTGATATTTTTGCTGTCCTGAACTCTCTGATTCGATATGAATGGATTGATATTTTTGCTGTCTTGAACTGATATTTTTGCCGTCGAAATCCAGCCGGCCACATCACCTCCATTCCAGTCGGATGTGGACTAATATTCCTTGTGGCCGATGTAAATAATCTCTATTTACGTCGGCACCGACATAATAAAGGCTATTTATGTCACTCAGTTCACGGCGATCTATTTGCGTCGGCATGCCGACGTAAATAGCTATTTACGTTGGCTTTTGCCTTATTTACGTCGGTTTCTGGCCGACATAAATAGGTCGGATTCCTGTAGTGTCCAATAGCACCTAAAATACTAATATGAGGTTTCCGTGTGCGAAACACTCCGTTGCATTGCGAGTGAAAGTTCCATGAAAACATAGACACTTGAAATCAAGCATCATGAAAAAATAAGACGATAAATATTTTATGAACCTTAATTTACACCAAACGATATTTAGTGGCCCAATATGTGAGTCCCGCGTATTACCACCTTACCATAGGGGATAATTGCAAAGTACCCCACAAGTTGCCGGATTTTTTAAACCCGTCTAAAACTTCTTTGCCGATCCCACACTACATTCATATTTGTTAGTGGTGTCAGAAGTTCAATAAGTTTGATGTAACTTTACCATTTTATGTGGGGCTCAAATTTGGCCGCTTTCATTAAATTTTTCTCTATACATATAATAGGGAAATTTTCGTATACAGTACAAGAGTCAGCTTGTATTCACAGAATGATATAATACATTTTGGTATTGACAGAAAAACCAGTCATAATCAGATTTTAAAATTCCGTTTTTGAATACCCGGAATTTGAAAATCCGATTTCGTCATACTCGGAATTTCAAAACTTGTTTTTTGCGTATTTGAAATTTGAAAAACCAAGTATGCCATACCCGGTTTTTGAAACACCGGTTAAGCCATACCCGGATTTTCAAAATTCGGGGATAGGAGCCATAGCCGGATTTTCAAAATCCGAGTATGGGACGACACTATTTGCAGCAGGTTTTTGAATATTTGAAGATCTGGCTATGGCTCCCATGGCTTAACCGGTGTTTCGAAAGCCGGGTATGGCATACCCAGTTTTTCAAATTCCAAATACGAGAAAACCGAGCTTTAATATTCCGGGTAAAGCAAAATCGGAATTTCAAATTCCGGGTATTCAAAAACGGAATTTCAAAATCCGATTATGACTGGTTTTTCTGTTAATACTTAAATATATTGTATCATTCCGTGAATACAAGCTAACTCTTGTACTGTATACAAAAATTTCCCATATAATAACAGTGATGTAGCGAAAATTGATTGGCCTGACAGAGATGGAGAAGCAAAATTACTAGCTCCGACGCATCAACTATAAATGCGTAGCTGAAACGTTCGCCCATACATATTTAGAGGCTGCCCGGCCGGCGGATTAATTGCTGTGCGGTCCACTCACGTTCTATGTACATAGAAGTGGCGCGGCCGTGAGCCCGTGAGAAGCTTTGGTGTATTTGGTCTCTTTATACAATTTTTTTTTTCATTTTTTGTCTCTCGCGAATAAAATTATAAATCTATCACACTCCTCTATCGCGCCATGTCATTAACACTGGACCCATCGTGGTACTCGAGCAACTTAGGCACTATAGTACCCCTGTCTACGGAGCTTGGGTATTGTTGTACCTTATCCTACTGAGCTCAGGTACCGCAGTAGCTCGTTTGCCGTAGTGCATGCGGTGTCGGTGACCTACTACAGTAAGAGTATCACTACTACAGAACCGGCCTTCACAACCGGCCTATCACTAGCGGTTACGTGCGCCCCGCTTGTGGAGTCCCGTGCCACAAGCGGTTCGTGGGCAACGGACGGGAGGGGGTCTCTAGAAGCGGTTCTTAACACGAACCCCTTCTGGAGCCTCCTCTCTAGAAGCGGTTCGTGTTTGGAACCGCTTCTAGAGGTCTAATGGGGGCTCCAGAAGCGGTTTGTGTGTAGAACCGCTTGTAGAGCCCCCCCTCCCGCCCAGCGCATTTAAACTCTGTCTTCCTCCCCGAGCTCGCACAGGACATCACAGTGGTGGGTCGAGAGGCATTCATGGCGAGTCTTTGCCAAAATTTTGAATTGAGGCTATTAGATCCGAATTAATTGTTCTAAGGTGAGTAATATGTTCTTTGACATCCTTCTCACCTAGGTATTGATGTTTTTGTGCATTGGATGTTGAGAAATTATGTTTTGTTGGCTTATATTTTTGTTCTTAAGGTGATATATACGATTTGGTGTATGAAATGAAATTCAATAAATGTGAAACGATGAAAAATTACAAACGTGTGGAAGAGAAAAGATTTGTATGAAAATGTAACAATTAGTTAGTTTTATTTTTAAAAAAGTAGGAGGATTAGAAATAATTAGTTGGCTTTAGTGAAAAGAACACAGAATGATTATAAAATACAAAACTATTAGTCATAGTTAGCTTTAATAGAATATTGTGATAGATGTTGTTATTATTTTTATTTGTGTAGATGAATCGGCAATGGATGTACAATGCAGACCGTCGGTCAAGAGAGTTCTGAGATGGCATGAAGGAGTTTCTCGACGCCCCGTTGCATTCTTGCCTCCAGGAAGCTTCATCGTTGTCCGTCGTGACTGCAAGAATGAGAAGGAGCATTCGAGCGATGGATGGTTATGAGGCATGTGATCACGAGAGGTTTCATGGCAAACTATACCTGCTGGACCCACCATGGCGAAACAAAGGCGATTCGACAGGGAAGGCGATGAAGAAGACGAAGAAGAGGAAGATAGAGCTAACGATTATCACAGGACACCACTCAATACGGGTCCGTGGAAGATACACTTTCGATGAGTTTGGCGATGATGAGCTAGAAACGGATGCTCAGTGACGGAGAGGGAGAGTTCACAGAGGAAAGACAATACAAGAAGTTTCAGAGCATGGTAGAGGACCACCGAACTGCTTTGTACCCAAACTGTGCACAAGGCCACAAAAAGCTGCGTACTACATTGGAACTCATGCAATGGAAGGCCACACACGGTGTGTTAGACAAGGGATTCAATGGTTTGTTATCACTCGTAAAGAGGTTGCTTCCGGAAGGAAACACTCTACCAGAATCTACGTATGAAGCGAAGCGAGTCCTCTGCCCTTTAGGATTGCAAGTGCGGAAGATACATGCATGTCCTAACGATTGTACCCTGTATCGCAATGAGTATGCCGATTTGGTGGTCTGCCCAGTGTGCGAAGAATCCCGGTATAAGGTGCAGCGTGACGATTCAGGTGAATTAGATAGGAATCGTACGAAGAAGAGAACTCCAGCAAAAATATTGTGGTATTTCCCTGCGATACCCCGGTTGAAGCGTCTGTTTGCTAACGAAGGTCATGCCAAGATGATGCGTTGGCATGAGGAAGAGCGTAAGGAAGACGGGATGCTTAGACACCCCGCAGATGGCTCACGATGGCGGAAAGTCGATCGGGCTTACGAACTTTGCAAATGAGGTCAGAAACATAAGGTTTGGGTTGAGCACCGATGGGATGAATCCTTTCAGTCAGTTGAGCAGCATCCATAGCACCTGGCACGTGACACTTTGCATCTATAACATTCCTCCATGGCTGTGCATGAGCGGAAGTACATCATGATGCCATTATTGATCGAAGGCCCGAAGCAACTGGAAGCGACATAGATGTCTACACGAAACCATTGGTTGAAGACCTTGTGAAGTTGTGGGAGGATGGTGTACGGGTTTGGGATGAGTACAAAAGAGAGTATTTCAACTGCGTGCATTGTTGTTTGTAACAATCAACGATTGGCTGCGCTCGGTAACCTCTCCCGCCAAACTGTGAAAGGGTTTAAAGCTTTGCACCAGTGCATAAATGAAACGGACTGCATGTACCTCAAAAACTCTCGGAAGTGTGTGTACATGGGCCACCGCAGGTTTCTTCCTAGCGATCATGCTTTGAGGTGGAAAGGAAGTAAATTTAACGGGTATGAGAAATTGTGGTAAGCCTCAAGATCGTAATGGGCGACTTGTGTTTGCTATGGTAAAAAATATGAAAGTAGTATTTGGGAAGGGTCGTGGAAGCATACATGCTTAACGAGGATGGTCATGCACCCGCATGGAAGAAGAAATCAATATTTTGGGACTGCCGTATTGGGAGGTTTTGGAGGTTCGTCACTCATTTGGACTTCATGCACATCACGAAGAATGTTTGTTTGAACCTGCTAGGCTACATAGATATGTACGGCAAATCGAAAGATACACTTGCAAGCTCGGAAGGACCTTGAAGACATGGAGGTGAGGAGTGACCTACATCAGAAAAACAAAGAAGGGATAAAACAACTTTATCTACATCCCGCAAGCTACACTCCAAGCAAAGAAGAGAAAAAAAAGCATGATTGAGTGTTTGAGCAGTGTGAAGGTCCCTTACGGATATTCCTCAAATGTAAAGAGACTCATAAACACGAAAGAGAACAAACTCCAAGGCCTAAAATCCCATGATTGCCTTGTGTTGATGACCTGATTGCTCCCAGTAGCTATCAGAGGTATCTTTGCCAGAGTGGAGTGCGAGGGGACAATCACGAAGCTATGTTCATTCTTCAACGCCATTTCGCAGAAAGTTGTCGAACCAGCTAAAATGCCTAAGTTGGAGGCGATGTGGTACAAAGTTTGGTTAGCCTCGAGATGATTTTTCCTCCTGCATTCTTTGATATCATGGTTCATCTCACCGTTCACCTTGTCAAGGAGATAGGTATCCTCGGACAGTGTATCTACACAACATGTTCCCTTTCGAGAGGTACATGAGTGTCCTCAAGAAATACGTCAGAATCGTTCGCGTCCGAAGGGTGCATTGCCGAGGGCTACGTGGCGGAGGAGGTGATAGAGTTTTGTGTTGATTACATGAATGATGTAAATCCTATCGGCGTCCCCATATCACGACACGAGGAGGCTACGGGCAAAGGGACAATAGGAAGGCAAGCGGTTGCATGCAACGATCTTGTTGCATTCAAGCAAGCACATTTCACTGCTCAAGCAATCCACCATAGTCGCCCCTATGTCATTCAAGACAAGAGTGTCTTACGCGCGAGTTCACGAGGTAAGACAGAGAGTTGGATAACCCTGAAGCACATGGATTCTTTCGGTGGCTCTGAAGTACATCCTTGAGGAAGGGTCAAGCGATGAACTATTGCAACGCTTGGCCCGGGACCATCACAAGAAATCGGGACATTCAAGGGGTATGAGATCAATGGTTACACATTCTACACGAGATCCCGGGATAACAGGAGCACCAACGAGCAGCGGCGTCCGTATAGACGCCGAAGACAACGATGGCGGAGTTCGACACATATTACGGTTTCATAGAAGAAATATGGGAGCTCGACTATGGACCTCTCAAGGTCCCTCTATTTAAGTGCCAATGGGTCAGGCGAGGACAAGCGGTGTGAAGGTCGACAAATACGGCATGACAAGCTGTGGATCTCACGAAGTCGGCTATAGGCGCGAACCGTTTGTTCTCGCGAACGATGTGGCTCAGGTCTTCTATGTAATGGACATGTCAAGCAAACCTAAAAATCGAAAGGACAAGCAAAAGGTAATGCCAAAGCGACATGTAGTTCTCCAAGGCAAACGACGGATTGTAGGAGTTGAGGGCGTCACCGATGAGGAAGAGTATGGTCGATTCGACGAGCTCCCTCCTTTTACAGATTGATGTTGAAATAAGCGTCTGCGTGATGGTGATGTCGATGCTCCTTACATACGTCACGATCATAAAGAAGGAACAATTGTAAAGACGAAGACTTAAGATGTACTACTTGTATACATTATGGCTGGAGAAACATTCCTTGTACATTATTCCATATGATCATGTTGATATGTTGATGTTTAACATTGCTTGTACATATGATGTTTTAAAAAAATGAAACAATAAAATAGAAACACTTCAAAAAAAACGTAAAAATCGCATACAAACACTTAAAAAAAATAAAACCATCGAATACAAATACTTAAAAAAAGAAAGGAAAAAAAAGAAATACAAGCACTTTTAAAAAAATTATTGTATACTTAAAACAATGCAGTGCCTTCTAAGGTTAACAACAAATCTCCTCTCCCCCTTGGCTAGCGCGGGCGCTTGAGTGCGGACTTGTGCCCAGAGGTTGGGTGTTCGAGCCTCACTAGCGCCCCGCGGGCCTTTCTTTTTTTTTAAACCCCACTACAATCGGTTCTTAGTACCAACCGCCTGTAGTGGGGACCTCTACAAGCGGTTGGTATTACGAACCGCTTGTAGAAGTACCTTTACAAGCGGTTCGCAAGACCAACCGCTTGTAGAAATGGGTGAGCTGATGCAGGTACTTGCGGTCGGGGTCCTCTACAAGCGGTTGGTATTACGACCGCTTGTAGAAGTACCTCTACAAGCGGTTGGTATTACGAACCGCTTAGAGGTGCTTCTACAAGCGGTTTGTAATACCAACCGGTAGAAGATGGGACAAACACTTAAATTTTGAAGTCCCCACACTCTCCCGCACCTTCAAATTTTCTAAGTCCTCACAAGACTAGAGCCAGCTCCGTCCGCCACCGCTGGCCGACGCCCCATCGACCGCCCGACGCCCCAGCGACCACGCCGACGCCTCACCCACCGCTGGACGCCCCTGTGCCATCCACCCGGAGGACCTAGGTAGCCGGCGAAATGCCCTCCTCTGCTCTGTCTGTATTCATGCCCGCAAGGTGTTCGGTGAAATGCTCACAAGGAATTTTGTTGATCTGTTGATGTTGGAGTACATTTTTGTTGTATATATATTGTATATAAGTTTTCATGGCCACATTTATGTTGTATGTTGGAGTTTTCATGCTCTCTCTGTTGTAACTATTGTATATATATTGTACGAAAAAAACTAAAGAACGATATGCCGTTCTTGTCTAAAATAATGTCATATAGGTTGCGTCACCATCCATTCACCTTTGATGATATTCACAGATAATATCACGGAACTTATCCGTGAGGCATAATGAAACTTATATGTGAAATATCATGAAACTTATCCATTAAACCTAATGAAATTTATCTGCGAAACATCATGAAACTTATCCGTGAAATCTAATGAAACTTATCCGTGAAATCTAAAATAATGTCATATAGTTTTCATGCTACTAAATTCTCCACTACAAACAGGATCGAAAATTATGAGCGATTGGGTGAACGTATATAGGCGTATAGTAGTACCTCTGCCCTATTCCTTCTCGCTTCTCTCCCTTTTCATTCTATCCTTATTACGAACCGCTTGTAGAAATACCTCTACAAGCGGTTGGTGTTACGAACCGCTTGTAGAAGTGGGTTAACCTTTAAATTTTGAAGTCAGAAGGCTCTCGCACCTTCAAATTTTCTAAGTCCCGCACCTACAATATATAAGTATTCTATATATGATTTCATCCCACATTTATGTTGTATGTGTGTTTGACAATATATAAGTATTCTATATATGATTTCATCCCACATTTATGTTGTATATATGTTTGAGAATATATAAGTATTTTATATATGATTACATGCCCACTTTAGATGGCGACACCAAGGCGTGGTGACCGGATTTCGACAATGAGGAAAATTTGATGTTTGAGACAATTGCGCTGGGTACCATCTTAGGCCTGGATGAAATTTGTGCTTTAACAGCGCATTGTCGATGAGGTCATTAACACCTGGTGCGCTGCCAATGAGGTCATTAACACTGCATCGGGCGAGGATATCTGCCAAGAACAACGAGGTATACTCTTAACCATTATGAAATCACCGTAAACATGTTAATTATTGTAACATGTGTTTGTGTATCCAGCCGGTACATCATCGGCCACCCAGTCCGGAATTAACCGAGGACCTAACAAGAAGCCTTCGACCAAGTATGTGATTACCGAGGTCGGCAACGACAGTGAGTCTGGTAGCCCCATCACAGCAATTGGCCCTTTCAACAATGCTTGCGGCTACCACGTGAGGGATCACGTCCCAATCGGCATCGAGAAATGGACCGAAGTCCTGCAGCTACCAAGGAATTGCTGCGGAATGATATGAAGGCAACTTTCACTTTTCGGATGGGTACGAGCAGAAGGCCAAGGGATGGGCTTTGAAGAAGATGGCAACTTCCTTTCGGCGGTGGAAGTCGTCCCTCACCCGCAAGTACATCGACAGAGGAGAAAGGCGGACTTCAATCAATTTCCTAATTTGGCAGATCATTGGGAGGCTTTCGAGGAATTCAAGCTTATCCGATGCACGGGGACAGGCGAGAGAGAAAAACAAGGTGAATGCCTGGAAGAAGAAATACCACCACCATCTCGGCACCGGTGGTTACATTAAGGCTGCGAAGAAATGGGATAAGCGGGAAGAGGAACTTCGGCAGCAGGAGATTGTACCTGAAACTGAGGATTGGGAGCCCCGCCGCAGAATCGGGTTCTTGGGTCACGGGGGCCAACTTGCAGATGACGGTAGCTTGGTGATGGCACCGACAGTCCAAGAAGTTGGTCAAAGGATTGTACAAGCCATCGATCAATCTCGGTCAGGGTCCTTCATGAAGGACAGGGAGAATGACGAGCTAACATATGCCCTTCAAAACCCTGAGCACCGGGGCGGACACGAGGATTCGGAAAGATACCGTGGAGGCACTGATTTGACAAAGACGCAAGCAGTTACAGGAGCAGGGTCAGAAGCAAGAGGAGAGATCAGGCTAGAGTGAGCCGTTTGGAGGACGAGCTTAGAGCTACAAAGGCTTCCATCCTCGATTTGATCGCGCAACAAGTGTCCAAGCATTAACCCAATATCGGCCAGGGAGGTAGTGTTCAAGGGGCGCCGACACCGTGATCGATCGGCGCGCAAAAGAAAGCGATTCTTGGCGTCCGTGGCCCTGAAGCGGATGACCCGCAGTCCGTTATCCCATGGAGCGATATCAAGGTTCGCGCCCGGTCACGAGCTACACATTGATATCGTAACCTGTCCTACAAGGTGGCTTATGGCATGGCTTATCCGGTGGAGGCGGGCCAGACGTTCCACTTCAATCAGATACCCTCCGGATACTCTAAGGTCACGGTGGAAGAGGTGGTGGGGGCTTCGAAGATCTCTTGCTCGAGATTGCTGGGGGCGACGACGTGACCAAGCTTGGACAGGCCCTCCACGGCACATTCATCCTCTGGCGCAAAAAGTACATCATATTTCCAGATGGTGTGGAGGTCACATCAACGATAGAGGCCCCTTGATTTGAGCGATTGCAGCATCAAGCACGCCTCCTCCACATCGACAACCCACGACTCCTCCAATGTCGCCTGCACGCAAAGCTTCTCCGGTGGTCCAGGACACGCCTCCTCCACCTCCCGCTCCAGCATCAGATGCTCCAGCACCTCCCGCTCCAGCATCAGATGCTCCAGCACCTCCCGCTCCAGCATCTCCGCCGAGGAAGATACTCCCTTTCAGAAGGAGGATCCTTAGCGGCACCTCCTCCCACGAAGTCGGCATCAAGCCAGACGAGAGAATATTGAAGGAACTGCCAAAGAGGCCATATGATCATGGCGGAGGAGCTATCAATTACCGTGAAAGACGGATGTGGCCAAGCAGCTTGCGCCAGCGAAGCCCGGCGCCCAGCGTTAAAATAGATAAAAAATTGTGAAGCACTTTCAGTCATGCGGAGCAGCGCCACTTTGTGACGACCGACTACGAAAGGACAATAAGAAAGGCTACAAGGAAAAATACGGGCTTCGTCGGCGGCAAAGAAGAAGAAGAAAGTGGAAGATGAGCAGAGTCTTGAGCAATTGAGGATCCAGGATTTCTTGAAGGAGGCGGGGTGGAATCAATAGACCAGGATCTTCCACTGGCACCAATCAGATGGAAGTATGAGTTGGGCAAACCGCTAATTGATCCAAAAGATATAAAAGATCTCCCAACCAAGATGCGTCAAATGCATGAATGTTATATGGAAAGGGCATCTAAAGGAGAGAAAATGTTCCACCTCATTGCTCAAGATCGCATTTCTTCCGCGGGAGACAGATGTAAATATGGCTGCAATTCGAGGACTTGTACCATGTGTACCAAGCAGGCGCCATCGGCGTGTCCTTCATGTGCTGCTGGTGTCTGTAAGTATTGATCTTCTAAGTTTACCGTTTGCTTCCTCTCGTACCACAAAATCGAAAATCTAATTAACTTAGTTATCCCTTCTTATGTAGAATGGAGATACAACGATGTAGAGCAGTGGGCATCTGAGCGTTGGTTTCATCGACCAGAAGGTTGTCAACGAGAAAATCGGTCATTCGGCAAGAAGAAAGACCGGCGATTGAGGCATACATTTTGCGTGCATTATTGAAACGACACTACAAACCGTACATATACGCCCTTCAACTTCATGTACGTGTTCTCACAAACCTCTTGTTCTTGTCTTTCTTAAGCCATTGATAATACGACTAGTCGCTTACGCGCTTCTTTGAATATACGAATAGGTTTCACTTTGGATCCTTCTAGTCATCGAGCTTGACAACGGCAGGGATTATAGTTCATGACTCAAGAAGGAATCCAATCAGCAAATACCAATGGTTCATTGACATCCTCAACAAAACATTTGGAAAGTTCGGAAGAAGCATAAAGGAGATTTCAAGAAAGAATTAAGTCATAGTGAGCACTCAGTACGTACTACAAAAACAATTATTAATATAAATGCACCATATCAGTTCTTCATCGATATTATGAAATTTCTCCTGTCAAGGTTAAACGCCAAAGCAGTGGAAACAACTTATGTGGCTACTACGTGTTCCACTATATTCAAAGTTTTATTCATGCCGATGCGCTGAACATTATGCCGAGGTTCGTATATGCATGTCAATTTGTTAGCTACCACTTACATTTTAATTAATCGTATGTGATCGGATATTTATATACTTCTCGCTTAATCAATTGTCAGCCCAACATCGATGAGCATGTTAGCGTGCTCCGCCTCACCGAAAGTGCGCCAAGATCGCAAGAACAACTCATCGGCTTCATTGTCGGCGAGGTTGTATCTCCAAATGGCGAGTTCCACGTAAGGCTTGGTCCATCGTTGAACACAGCTGAGCCGATGACGACATCGACATCGACCAAGAACTTGACTGACGCATGCAAGAAGAAGCGAGATTCGATAATCATTTTTAATCATTCAAACTTATGCTTGTCGATGGCGTGTATGTACTTGTCCATTTGTTACACTTTGTTAAGGCGGGTTTTTTTCTTGAGCTAGCTTGTGAACATGTGTATGAGTGAGCATATGTAATATATATTTAATTGCTGAGAAAACTCCTACACTCATATTTCATTTTATGGTCAAAAGCGATATACAAAAACACCGAAAGAACATATTCTATAATACATATAATTGAAAATCTCTCCACAAGCGGTTGGTGACTCCAACCGCTTCGAGTGCTTGCTCTCCACAAGCGGTTGGTAACTCCAACCGCCGGAGTGTCTTTGTTCACAAGCGGTTCGTAACACGAACGCTTGTGAAAACCCCCACGTGGCGGCTCCACTGGCCTTCCTGGACACCTTCCCAACCGCTTCTGCTGCCACAACACAAGCGGTTTGTGCAACCGCTTGTGATATCGGGCGGGTATCACACACGGTTGCTTAGAAGCGGTTATAAAACCGCTTCTGAAAGGGGTTACGACCCGCTTGTAGTAGCCGGTTCTGTAGTAGTGTATGTGACACGTCTAGTGCTTTCGCAGTCAAAAAAAGACTAGATTTACAATTTCGTTTGAAAGGGGCCAAAACATAAAAATAAAAAAAAATAAAAAAAAAAGTGTAGCGGACAAATACACTGAGGCATCCCACCAAGATGCTAATTTTCCATAGTGGGCTGCACCCATCACCATTGCCACTACCCCGCCTTCTTTAGGGCGAGCTCCACGTACCTCCACTATCGCTCCTGCTCTAGCTTCCGCTACGTGAGATCGACAGCGCCCTCCTTGCCTTGCTGCGACTCCCCCTATGCCCGTCGCAGCCTCCTACCCCACCAAACTAATATTCAGCATATTATTATATGTCGTGTCGTCCACCATCCTCCTACGAGCTTACGGCTAGCAGCGCCATTGCCGTTGATCGCCGGGCCAACATCTTCCTCCCCCATCTACAACTGGGGCAGTTGTGAATCCCTCCCTAACCTAGCGGTCATCGCATACTCCGCAGCTCAGAAGTAGGGCTGGAAAAAAAGCTCGTTGAGCTGGCTCGGTGGCTCGTTTCAAAATTGCTCTGATTACATTCATTTTTCTTTTAAAATAAAAATTAGTTGATTTGGAACCAGAGTCAACTTCGGCTCGGCTCGTTAGGCTCGGCTCGTTAAGCTCGGTTCGAAGTTAGGTCTCAAACAATACAGGAGACTATAATAAATAAGAATAAATCAGTGTCGAAGAAAGCTCGAAAAAAAGTTCAACTAGCTCGTTATCCACTTCTGAGTACCCTACTCAGAAGTGTTGTGCACGTGCTACTTTCTCGGTTATATTTGCTTTTATGTGCCTTAGTTTACACTGTCAAATATTTGGTCTGTTCTACTCCAAAAAAATTTGGTCTTGATCCGGGCTCACAATGTCAAATTTTTATTTTTGAATGAGTTTTTATTTTTGATATATCAACAAAAGATGGTCAAAAATCGATAGAAATCAAAGAAGTTTGAAGTCAAAAAATTTTGAACTCGGTGGTCAAACAATAGTGAAAAAAAAATGAAAACTGACCGATTCTACCGAGTCAACTGATTTTCTTTGATTTTCTACCGATTTTCAATTTTTGAGTTATTTTATTTGATTTTTAAGCGATTTTATTCGATTTTTAGCGTACTCAAGTAATTGAAAAAATTGCATAAATATGAATAAATCCTAAATTAATCTACAAAATACCTCAAAGAAGTTTAATAATTTTTTAATTTATTTAGTGCTTCTAGAAAATAAAAAACAATAAGTAATGAAAAGGAATAGAGACACTGTTACAAAAATTTATATGATTTATCATGCTTTGAAATTTTAATGGTGCTATAAAGGGTGCCTAAGGATTATGTAGTAATATTTTTAAAAATATTAAACTTCATTTAGTGGCTCTAGAAAATAAAAAAAATCAGAAGAACATATACAAAGATAATAGTATTATCATAATTTTTTTTTAAAATACACTAGTCTAATAATCATATGAAAATTTTATAGAATCATTATCATTTCCTCAATACCTTACACATATTTTTCAGAAATATTATACTTTATTTAGTGATTCTAGAAAATAAAATAAAAAAAAGTATATATAAAGATAGTAGCACTATCAAAATTTTAAAACAACACACAAGTATTATCATCATCTAAAAATTTTATAAAATTATTAACATTACCTTAGTACCTCACAGAAAAATTTTTAGAAACATTAGACTTCATTTAGTGCTTTTGAAAAATCAAAAATAAAAGATCATATACAAAGACAGTTGCATGTCAGAATTTTTTAAAGATACTCAAATCCAATAATCATCTAAAAATTTTACAGTATCATAACATTGTCTCAAGACCTCACAAAAAAATTTAAAAAATTTTTAACGTGTTTTGATTTAATTTTTAAATTAAAATTAAAATTAAATTAATTTATCGACTGATTTTAAATCTGAACCAACTTTACGCTCGAAAACCACAATTTACGAAGATTCTGCGAACCTAGGTCATGATCAAACGCGTGTTCCGTACGACCTATTCATCTTGCCATCCTTATCGTTTCGTTTATATATTAATATTCCAGCTCCTCACGCGTGGTAGTTTATATCGGCAGGCAGCGTTCCATGTCACGCGTCACGTTGGCCTATTGTTCGCCCCTTGTTTCCTGGGCGGCTGGGCCTAAAGACGAAAGAGAATAAAAAAAGAAAGTTCAAAGTAGAGGATGAAAGGAACACAAGCTAGTGGATCGATCTGGCCTAGGGCCTGTTTGGTTCTCTATCTAAAGTGAGCCATAACTCAAGTTAGGTAATGTGTGGTATGCCATAAAAGTGTGGCAAACAAATTGGACGCCACAAGTTTGACAAAGTTAGGCAAAAAATTGAGTCTATGACATGTAGGCTATGGAGCAACAAATCGTGGCAAGCCACAATTATGATAATGAACCAAACAATACCTAAGAAATTATGGTATCACTAAAGTTAGGTGTGACAATCTTAGACCCCAAACCAAACAGGCCCTTAATTTTGTAACCACCTCTGCTTTGTCCTACCCGTACTACCCTCCAAAGTCCACAATATTTCAAATATTATAAGATGGTTTTGTACGTCTAGAGTTGTCCCTCGACAGGTAAGACTACCAACCATACACACGCTTTTGACCCCTTCCTTTCAGCTTATGTATAAGTTCTAATTAAAAAAGTTAAATTATTTATCGAACAATTCTAGATAGCTTCTTTAAGAATCAGAGACTACCTTCTACATAGACTTAGAACCTGGTTGGAACCTGATTCTCGTTGATTCTCCTTGGCCTAATTCGGAACCTAGAAGTCATATCCGACTGGCCTGATTCTCATATAATCAGAAGAAGCTTCTTCCATAATGCATAAGTTGAAACGAACTGGACATTTGGTTAGATTTTGTCGATTAAGCAAGATTTTGATTAGATGGACCCAATGAATTTACCTCTATCAAGATTTCGGTAGAAATTATCGATCCAAAAAACTTGAAATCCGGTCAAAGTTATCGAGATTTCGGTCGAAATTTCCTAAATTTCGACAATTTTCAACCAATTAAAAAATGGTCTCCTGTGGATATAAAAATTGGTACCATGGTGAAGGTGAGGTGGTCGAGTTGGTATATAGTATCATATTAACGTTCGAGAGGGCGTGGGTTCAAATCCCTCTCAACATTAAATTTTTTCGCTTTCATTTTTGGCTTGTGTGCTCAATTGAGTTAGCAGGGAAGACAATGATAATGCTCTCCTGTGATTTGAACTCAAGAATTTTAAAAATATTTAAAGAATGGAAGAATTTTTTAAACTTTAGAGAATGATGCTGAGGCAATGTTTAAGTTCTCCTAAATATTTTGGATCATGATCACACTCGAGAGAATTTATAAAATTCTGACAAGGCTACTATCCTGATAAAGGCTGAGTACATGTATTGCTTCCATAGATTTGATTGGGCAACCAAAATAGGTTTAGAATTTTTGAAACTTTTAGAAAATGGTGCAGAGGCAATGCTTAACCTCTCCTAAAGATTTTGGATCATGATCACACTCGAGAGAATTTATAAAATTCTCATAAGTTTACTGTCTAATTTATGTTCCTAGATAGCACCATAAATTTTTTAGAGTATGATCAAGCTTGTACATTTTTATAAAAATCTGACAGTACTTCTATTATTTTTTATAAAGCATCTCAAAAATTCGGTTTTTCAAAACAAAAAATCGTGGTAGATGACATTCTTATGAGGTATTATCCCAAATCCGGTCTAAAAAACTTGAAATCTGGTCAAAATACCCAAAATATTAGTGAAATTTGCTGATATTTTCTGAAGTCACTGTAGCAAATTGATTTTTTTTTTAGTTTTTTTATTTGGCCGGGATTTAGGATCTCATCCCCAACGAAAATCCAAAATACCGGCCGAAATTTCATCGGATTTTAAACCTTGGTGTGCACTCAGCTCAACAATATTTAAGTTATAGACTTTGACGTATTATCCACTGATTTGTAAGTACATTGTGTGTGTGTGTAGACATTTAGTGGGTAAGCATGTGACTATGCTCCGTGAGGTTTGCAGGGCCGGTCCTGGCATTTTGGGGGCCCTGGGCGAAAACTTATATAGAGGTCACATCCACCTCTTCATATATATATCTATGTGTGTGTGTGTGTGTGTGTGTGTGTGTGTGTCTAGTCTTATAAGCACACATCATTGAAGAAATTAATATTCGATGCATAAAAATTACTTCTATAGAACACTTTAAAGTTTATGAAATGACAAATGTAAATTGTAATCATAAACACTTACTTGGCACTTGGCATCCTATTAAAAAATTTCTTCTAACATTTTGTGATACAAAATCATCAATTATACTATTGATATCAATCCCGTCCAACAACTTCTTCTCGATGCATAAAGCTGCCAAATCATTTAACCTTACTTGAGTCATTGTTGATCTCAAATAGTTCTTCAACAATTTCAATTTTGAAAAGCTTCTTTCAGCCGATGCAACGATCCACAGTACGATAAATAAGATTCGATAAGCAATGGAGACATTAGGATAACAATCCACATCTCTAACATGCTCGAAAATCTCCATAGAAGACAATGCGCCATCTGGCAAAATGAATTTCATAATCTTTAATTCAGAAATAAGATCATATACCTCAACATCAGATGAACCATCATGAGAGAAAGTGTCTGCAAATTTAGTGCAACACTCTTCAAGTTCACTATCATTTAACGACTTCAGGGTGTTTGAGCTCAATAAAAATCCGAATATATCTTTAAACACCATGAGTTCTTCGAATATGGTTTTCAAAGAAGTGATCACCATATCAACCAAAACCAAAAAATATTTAACTTCAAAAGCCCTATCAGTTTCTAGGATTTCTTCTTGGCAATTACTTTCATCAAATTGTTTCTTCCTCACTGAAACACCCCAAAATCCTCAAAATGGGTTTAAAATAGACTATATTTGCATTCTACGATTTTTTTCTGAATTTTTTGAATTTTTTTTCGAGTTTATTTGGTTGAATTTTGGATTCTTTCCGTTTTTGAAAAGTTTCGCTGTTTGGGCACTTTCCTCTTTCGGCGTTTACGCCTCCCGCTTCCTCTCGCGCCCGCCCCGCTTGGCCGCCTTCCGCGTTCGCCCGCGCCTGCGCGCGTTGCCGCCTCACAGACGCGCCGCGCCGCCCGTGGCGCCTTGCTCTGTCGTCTTCCGTGAAGCCGCTGCCATGGCAGCTTTACCGGCTGCCGTCGCCAGGCTGCGCGCTGCTTCGCTGCCGCCTAGCCCGTGAGGCTACTCCACCTTCCGCCGCCTAGCGCCGCTTCGAGCCCAGCGCTGCCTTGCCGCGCTGCTCGCTTGCCGCCGCCTCGCTGTGCCGAGCCGAGCTCGCCCCCCCTGCGACTATAAAAGGCCTGAAAGGACCAGGATGTCGGCCTAGAGGGGGGGTGAATAGGCGATTACAAAATTATACCCAATTTAAATTAATCTATCAGAGATAATGCGGAAGCAAAGGGTACATTTAAGTTTTGCAATTTAAACAATTTATCCCGAGACAGTCAACCCGACACTCAGGATATTTGGTCGGATACTCAGATATCCGGATACTCCGGATCAATATACCGGATACTCCGGGTTGCCTGTTTCGGTCAGAACAGAGCACACGCAATAAAATTAAGCACGACTTCGATTCTAGTGATATAAATTACTCTACTGCAACAAAGCAAGTATACAAGCAAGAATAGATGCGGTAGAAGCAATCTAATCAATCTAAGCACAAGAATCGAAGACAAATTAAACAAGTGAGTAAAAGAGGAAATCGAAGGAGACACGAAGATTTGTTCCCGAAGTTCGGATCCTTGAGGGATCCTACGTCTCCGCTGAGGCGGCTCGGTCACACTTGAGCCGGGTCTCTTTCAACCCTTGTCCTCCCTGTTGCACAATGCACTCGACGACGGCCGGTCACCCAAGACTCGGAGTCTCTTTCAACTCGCTAGCCGCTGTCGTTGCACCTTGCATACGCCGGCCACTTCTTTGATTCCTTTCCTCGCGAGGCGAATCCGCCTTCACAAACTTCCCACGGCGGTGGCTCAGAGGCGACCACCTAGCCGCCTAGGAGTCCTCAATCTCCAAGAGTAACAAATACTCTCGAAGAACTCACTTAGAATCAACCTCAAGTGCTCAACAACTCAAATCACACTTAACCCTAGCACTACCCACTCTCACACCCAACCCTTCACTCAAAAGGGGATCACTAAGATCTTAGGATTAGAGGGGCTTTGGGGGCTCAAGATCACCAAGAAAACACCTCAATACACCCAAAGAAAACATCCCCAACGGCTCTTTTGAAGTGGGCAAGAAGGGGCTTTAAATAGCCATCCCAAAAAACTAGCCGCTTGGGACCGAAATGGGCAACCAGGAGACTCGGAAAAAACCCGGAGACTGGATCATCCGGATACTCCAGGATAACCCGGAGACTCGGTTACAACCCGGATACTCCGGATCTCGAGCAAAGACACGGCAGATTCGACTAAAACGGGCATAACTTTTGATCCCGGACTCCGATTTCGGCAAATTCGGACTTTTCGGAAAGCTATGAACGGTGGCTATCCAACTAACAAGGTCTCACTACCCAAATCCAAAAGGATAAAATCAGATTTCACAAAGAATCCAAGAGAGACCTACAACCCTCACTTTCCGGTACTAACAACACTTCTAATCCTCACACCAACCCACCTACATCTAGGTGAACAAAGTGTGACTTGGGTTTCTCAACCTTAGACAAGGATAGACCACTTTGAGCACTTGAGACATGTCTAAGTAATTTCAACGATTGCATCCCTCTTAATAGTACGGCAATCCTTAGACTCAAATTTAACACAAAATCTAAGTCTTACACTAAGCTTACATGCCGACTTCTTGGATGCACAGTGCATGATGACGCTTCCACAAAGATTGATGACGCCCTTCGTCTTGTCAATCTCGACGCGATTCACCTCATGAGACTCGTCTTCTCCGACCTTGACCTCGATCATCACCAAGACGATCCTCACGCCAAGTCGTTCTTGACTTAGTCCTCAGCTCTTGGTGACACCGCCGTCTTATTTGACTTTGACTCGATTGTCATCCTTCAAACCATCTTGGTCATCATACACACAGCTTTGGGACCTAACTCTTATCAAAGCACTCAGCAAACATATTAGTCCCACAAGCTTAAAAGATATGAATTAGAATTAAATGAATGAGATGAAATACAACAAGTGTTTCATATCAAGAAGCACAATATGAATGGAAACACTTGACAATAGAAATATTCTCTGCTAAGTGCATTATGATGAATATATGATTGATTTAACTGCACTAGAGAGATAATTGCCAATATGAAGAATAAATTAAATCATGGCAAGGACCACAGACTTGTTTAAATAAAGCACATGATAGAATATACACGAATTACACATGTGCAAATAATATTTGGAATGAGAGTTAATAATGTGATCCAATTCTAGATTAAACTTCACTAAGAGAGGTGCATTAGAAGATACACAACTAAGACATGTATGCACCAAGTCAATATGAAGCAATGAAGTTTAACTCTAGTTAACACAAGCATATTAAAAACAAAGCACATAATGAACTCAAATGAACATATATATATATGCACAAGCAATTATGACAAGAATCAATGTGCACATATGAAATCAACAAGTTACTTAGAGTTCAATATGCATTTGCTAAAGAGGAATGCAATGACAAATATGGAAGGAATACCGAGATTGCATACCTCATTTTTTGCTTAACCATCCCAATTGATTTTCCTCTAAAATAGATGAGACTAATATTCAACTAGGCAATAAACATGTTAGTCTCATAACAATATAAATATATTAGAGGTTTGTCATTTGTTAAGCACTAAGTTAAGCATTTGTACAATTACATTGATTGACATTACATGCGTTTGTCATTAATCGTTTATCATTAATCACCAAAACAACATAAGTGCCTAGATGCACTTTCAATCTCCCTCTTTTTGGTGATTTATGACAAACGATTTAACAAATGCACTAAAGGACAACATAAAGATATTTAGCATTGAAATGAACACGGAGAATGAGTAAGAGATCATACTTACAAATATTCTCCCTCTTTTTCATTGTCCCTTTTTGTCGATCGATTATTGGGCATTTGATAAGTCCACAAATTCTCCCCAAATATTCTCCCTCTTTTTGTCAATCGATTAGGGGGCAATTGATAAATCCATAAATTCTCCCCCTTTGTCATTAATCCCAAAAAGAATAACCTTTTCTCCCTCTAGATTGAACACTCAATAAAAAGATTAGGAAGAACAAAATAAAACAAAGGAGCTAGTAATAAGACAATGATATTAAGCTCCCCCTAAATCTAGGCAAGATATGATATCAATTATATCCAAGATTTAGGTGATTGATCTTTTCAATTGAACAAATTTAAAGTTGTCATGATTAACAAGATATAAGTGAAGCTCAAACATGACAATTGAATAAGATACCAATCGATGATACCAATTCAAATGAAGTCATGATTCACAAGAATGTAAGAGATGCTTAAATCATGACAAAGATCATATAGCAAATATGTGTATCAAAGCATAATAACTATCAATATCATATAGCCACTGTATGGAAGTGAATTACATGCTTATGATCAATTTAAAGAGTAAGGTATACCTCTTACTAATGTATTCTTGAACTTACCATTTCCTCCTCCTTAAGCATGGTGTCATCCATACCAATCATACTAATATGGCAAGAAGTTAGATGACACTTAAATAGAGAGAAAATGCAATTTACAATGAGAGGATACCAATTGATAAGCAATTGAAGTAGTATCAGAGCAATCTAATTACCAATTGAAATACATAATGATTGAAAGAATTGATTCAATTGGAAGACTTAACATTATAAACATTACACCATTTAAAATTTAAGACAATTAGCATAATGGTGTACAAAGACATTATTAAATATGGTCAGAAAGAATTACGTCCCTTCAGTCGGTTCTTGTCTATTGCATGTTCGAATCGGTCATGGTCAAGTCGCACGGCCTCGGATCCCTCGGACTTTGGAGCTACACTCCTTTCCTTCATCTCACCGTCGAAGTTGACACCTTTTCCGAAACCTGGAACATCAACAGACAAGCACACGATTTCTGGGAGCAAATATCTTTCAACTTGACCCAAGTTAGTTTGATAATGTCTAAATGCACTGTGCAAGATAAAGATGATAAGCATGATAGTACTACTTGCATGCAATTTTTCAAATTTAAGAACCCAAATGAAGATCTTGTAATATTAACTTACAAGAAGGATTGAAACACATTCAATTTTAACTCTCGAAATCCTCTTTTAGCAATTATCTTCAATACATTCAAGAGAGGAATCACTTTGAAGCTAAGATACAAGTAAGTCCAGTCTCTAAAAGAACTTAGCCAAAGGATGCACTTTCAATGGAATGAAAACTTAAGTAGATAAGCTCCATTTAGAAGCTTGGAGCAATGAAAAAGCTCACTTAATTTTCATCCTTGAAAGGCTTGCCAAGATACCACATGAAAGAACTAAAGCTCAAAGCAAAGGAAGGTATCTCAAGGTTATTTGAAACTAATTCAAATAACTCACTTCATTTTATTAGGCTTTACGATAAACATCGTGATTCTCTTGCAGAATCCAAACTCTTGCCTAATAGGGTTAAGCGAGAAACCCAACGCAAATACCACTTGAGAAATTAGATACCAATTGGAAAAAAACTATCTCAAGGGAGATGCTTGAAGAGCTTCTTTCGAGAAAGATCATAAAGAAATTTTCATTAACGAACAATGCTCAAATGGAATTTCTCCTCTTTATGCATTTCAATTCATAAAGAACCTCACATAGAGAGTTCTTAAGCGATTGAACTTACAATTTAAGCTTATGGAGAATCCAACTCAAAAGACTTTGGGTATCAAAACAATGCTACAAAGAGGCAACATATACCACTTGTCGGAAACTTGAAGTTTATTGATACCAATTGGATAGATCAAATAAGATGAAACCCCTTGGAAACACGATAAATGAATAACGCTCTTTTGATACTTCTTATTGGATCAAATCACAAAGATATTGATACCAAAAGAAAAAAGATATTCGATTGAATCGATGAGTATCGTGAGCAATTAACCATTTAAGGGTATCAAAGAGCAACTTGAAAGCTTTAGAGTCAAACAAATGAGGATACCACTTGAAAACATGTAAATGCCCAAAACTTGACATAAATACGCTCCTCAAGATATTCAATAAAAGAATCATGGAGCTATTTTGCATTTGAAATGTTCAAGTTTTGTCTAGCCAATGATACCACTTAAAAGAAAATCGATAAGTTTGAAGGGTATCAGAGCAATAAACACTGACAGGTAACAGGGCAAATGCAAATACAAGAAAATCTAAATCACAAAGATTTAGAAAGGTATCAGAGCTGAAAAATTTCGAGAACAAGCAAAGGGGTACAAGGAAACCACTTGAAAAGAACAAATCCCCTTGCAACCAAATAACTCCTCAAAACTGATACCACTAGTAAACTCCTTCAAATATTTTCAAAAACATTTGATTTTGAGCAAAAAGATGCTTTGGGATTGCAAGAATCTTTTTCCAAAAAGAATTCTTGAAAAAGGAAGTACCAAATTAAAGATATCCCAAAACCAAATTCGAAAATCCGAAATTTTCAGAATTTTCACTTGTTCCGCTGCACCAGACTACCACAAGCACACAACACCGGTAGTGCCAGGGATCCTGTACTACCGCCCGTTCAGGTGCGGTAGTGCCGACCTCCCAGATATTACTGCTTTGTCAAAGCGGTAGTGCCGACTTTGGCACGACTGAACTGAAACTTTTTGCAAATAGTCAAATTTGATTCAAATGAAGTCCAAATGATTTGAAAAATTTTAGGGAACTAACTTTGGACATTTTGAAGGTTTTGAAACAAGTTTTGCTTTAAAAGAATTTTCTTTTAACTTAATTTTGGCGAAATGCGCTTTGAGGCATAAAAATGAAATCGAAACTTGAAAAGTCCTCAAAGTGCAATTTCAACTCGGATTTCATCCACAATTGAACCATCATGGCTTGAAGGATTTGAAATATGTTTTTGAAGCCATGACCACTTATAAAAACAATAGAATCCGATTTGAAAGCCAAAATCCTATATTAGGTATGTTTGAGTTAAAGCACAAATTGTTTTAGGACAAAATATTTTCTAGAATAGGAATTTTTATTTTCAAAGCTTGTAAAACCTTTCAAATACATAGTAGGATAGTTTTACAAACCTTTTTGAAAATTTAGGCCTTTTAAACAAGATTTTGACTTTTGTCCAAAGAAGGTCCTTTTGAAGAACCAAATGAAAACCAACAAAGTCAAATTCAATTAACACAAAGAATCAAATCCATCTTAAGAGAATGGGATAAGAGTTAGAGATTTGAAACTTTATGTATGAGTTTGAAATACTATTTTGGACTTAGATATAGCAAAGGATCCGGTCCAAATGGCAATACTCATTAAGTGCAATATTTTGACCGATATAGGTCAAACTAAGATTTTCGGGGAATTTCGAAAGCAAATAGCTTTTGTTTGGTTGGTCTTTTGAAAAACTTTTGAACACAAAAGATATTAAGAATGACCAACTCTAGGAGTTTTGCTTTAAGATTATTTTTAAAATCCTTTTACTTTTAATTCTATGAAAATTATAAGTTTAAATCCAAAACAAGATACTACTATCTAGATTTTGGGCTTGAAACTCATTTTCTTTTCAAAATAGATTTTGAGAAGCCAAAACATTTGGAAAACATTTTAAAGATATTTGTATATCAATTTCAACTAGTTTTTCAAAAGATTACTAGTAAGTACACAAGTTTTGAGTTTTGGCTAAAAGGTTGATTTTAAAAAAAAAATATATTATGCACTTATATACATATGGGCACATGTAGGGATGTGATACACATGAATATGAATTAGCACTCCCCCTAAATGTGCCACTCTTAACTTGCTCAAGATTACAATTAAAGCACAACTAAGAAGCAAGAGCAAGCATACATAATCAAGCAATTAAATTGAATTTGCATGATACTAAAGCGTCTAAACCTACACAAGGCTAGAAGCAATAATGTAATCAATTTAAATACTTGTTACCGAGATGGCATTGGCTTAAGATAGACTTGATTATCTTCATGCTTGGCTCCGATTGCAATTGATAGTTCATTTTTCTTCTTGTGGAGATCAAGCATCCAATCCATCTCTTAGTACCTAATAATTCTTTTAGGCACTCTTTGGTACCCAATCTTTGTTGGGTCCAACAATGTTAGTCACAATAGACTTAGGAACCCAAATGGTCCTAATATTTGCATTATTGACTTGACTAACATAACTAGCAATAGGTTTGCGATAATTGTTCCTCCTAAGCAATTGATTGGCATTTTTATAACAAGGCTTAGGAGGACACTGATACTTTGCAAAACTATTTCTAGTTTGCTCCCTTCTAAGCATATGATGATCATCATAATAGAAAAACTTAGAGGATCTAGCAAGTCTAGCAAATTGATTGCTATTGTTATTTCTCCTAAGCAATTTGTTGGAATTGCTTTGAGTGGGCTTAGGAGTCCTAACAATTTTAGCAAATCCATTTCTAGACTTACTCTTCCTATGCAAATGAATATTATCAGTTTTAGCAGCCATAGGGGACTTGACAAGCTTGGCAATTACATTGCCATTCTTGTCCTTCCTAAGCGAATAATCATTGAATTGAATAATAGGCTTAGGAATTGTACCTTTAGGGCAATTCTTACCGATGTGCCCTTTTTCCCGACAATTGAAGCAAGTAGGCTTTGAACGTCTCTTCCTCTTGTCTTGCTTCTTGCCGGTTTGCCTCATTGTTGATGGTTGTGGCTTGATCTCCACTTTGTTGGGGCACACGGAGGCTTAAGTGGCCCTTCTTGTTGCATCCAAAGCACCTCAACATCTTCAATGATCCTCCATGGTGCTTCGGCTTGCTCTTCTCCCTCTTGGAGATGTAGCCGAGTCCTCGCTTGTCTTGAGGCGCCCTTGGTTTGCTCAAGATTTCGTCGAGGATGACCTTTCCTTTGATGACCCTCTTCAAGTCACTTTCCAACTTAGTGACTTGTTCCTTGAGCTCTTTATTTTCCTCTACAAGGTTAGTCTCACAAGACATAGAGGAAGTAATAGCAATTGAATTTGAGCAACAAGGAATATTATTGCTAGAGGTGGACATGATATTATTAGATGAATTGCATGAAATGGAAGTTAATTTAGAGCATGGCAATTCATCTACTAAATCACAATGAATTCCTATGTCCACCTTGGGCTTAGGAATTTCTTTGGAAAGGAGGGGTTCATGATTTTCTTGAAGCATGTTATAATCATTTTGAAGTGATTCATGTTCACGCTTCAAAATCTTATATTTCTTTTTCTCCTTTCCAAGACAATTATTAAGCTCTTTTAGCAAATTGATAAGTTCATCGTAAGTGAACTCATCATCATCATCACTTACCTCATTCTTACCTTTCGCCATGAAGCAACGGATTTGTGATGGACGATCATCTTCATCGTCGCTTGAGGCGGAGGTTGAGGTTGAGGTTGATGGAGATGTCGGTTCTTCTCTTGATGTAGAGGTTGAAAAATCATCCACCGACATCCGTTCCTCAATGCAATCCTTATTTGATGATGTGGACACATCATATAATTCTTGAAGCTTGGTCCACATTTCATGAGCTCTTGAGATTGCATATTTCATCAAAAATATCTTCGCTCAAAACATTGAATAAGGCATTAGTAGCTTGAGCTGTCGAGATGTAGGCATTTCATCTCTCCGTTAGTTGGATCAACTTCATTCAAAGGAGATGAAAAGCCGACATCTACGATCCACCAAATTTGGGGGCTCATGGATTTAAAATGAGAAATCATGATTAATTTTCATGAAGCATAATTAGAGCCATCTAGCATAAGTGGATCATGTGAGTGCACTAAACCTCTAGTCGCCATCCCTTACTCTCTAGACGGTTAAGTCTAATAAAATGAGAGACCTTGGCTCTGATACCAATTGAAAGGACCAGGATGTCGGCCTAGAGGGGGGGTGAATAGGCGATTACAAAATTATACCCAATTTAAATTAATCTATCAGAGATAATGCGGAAGCAAAGGGTACATTTAAGTTTTGCAATTTAAACAATTTAGCCCGAGATACCAACCCGACACTCAGGATATTTGGTCCGGATACTCGTATATCCGGATACTCGGATCAATATACCGGATACTCCGGTTGCCTGCTTCGGTCGAACAGAGCACACGCAATAAAATTAAGCACGACTTCGATTCTAGTGATATAAATTACTCTCTCGCAACAAAGCAAGTATACAAGCAAGAATAGATGCACGGTAGAAGCAATCTAATCAATCTAAGCACAAGAATCGAAGACAAATTAAACAAGTGAGTAAAAGAGGAAATCGAAGGAGACACGAAGATTTGTTCCCGGTTCGGATCCTTGAGGGGATCCTACGCCTCCGCTGAGGCGCTCGGTCACACTTGAGCCGGGTCTCTTTCAACCCTTGTCCTCGGTGTTGCACAATGCACTCGACGACGGCGGTCACCCAAGACTCGGAGTCTCTTTCAACTCGCTAGCCGCTCGTCGTTGCACCTTGCATACGCCGGCTTCACTTCTTTGATTCCTTTCCTCGCGGAGGCGGAATCCGGCCTTCACAAACTTCCCACGGCGCACCACACCAAGTCGGTGGCTCGTAGGCGACCACCTAGCCGTCTAGGAGTCCTCAATCTCCAAGAGTAACAAATACTCTCGAAGAACTCACTTAGAATCAACCTCAAGTGCTCAACAACTCAAATCACACTTAACCCTAGCACTACCCACTCTCACACCCAACCCTTCACTCAAAAGGGGATCACTAAGATCTTAGGATTAGAGGGGCTTTGGGGGCTCAAGATCACCAAGAAAACACCTCAATACACCCAGCAAAACATCCCCCAACGGCTCTTTTGAAGTGGGCAAGAAGGGGGCTTTAAATAGCCATCCCAAAAAACTAGCCGTTTGGGACCGAAATGGGCAACCCGGAGACTCCGGAAAAAACCCCGGAGACTCTGGATCATCCGGATACTCCGGAATCATCCGGATACTCCGGATAACCCGGAGACTCCGGGTTACAACCCGGATACTCCGGATCTCCCAGGCAGCACACGGCAGCTCGACGAAAACGGGCATAACTTTTGATCCCGGACTCCGATTTCGGCAAATTCGGACTTTTCGGAAAGCTATGAACGGTGGCTATCCAACTAACAAGGTCTCACTACCCAAATCCAAAAGGATAAAATCAGATTTCACAAAGAATCCAAGAGAGACCTACAACCCTCACTTTCCGGTACTAACAACACTTCTAACCCTCACACCAACCCACCTACATCTAGGTGAACAAAGTGTGACTTGGGTTTCTCAACCTTAGACAAGGATAGACCACTTTGAGCACTTGAGACATGTCTAAGTAATTTCAACGATTGCATCCCTCTTAATAGTACGGCAATCCTTAGACTCAAATTTAACACAAAATCTAAGTCTTACACTAAGCTTACATGCCGACTTCTTGGATGCACAGTGCATGATGACGCTTCCACAAAGATTGATGACGCCCTTCGTCTTGTCAATCTCGACGCGATTCACCTCATGAGACTCGTCTTCTCCGACCTTGACCTCGATCATCACCAAGACGATCCTCACGCCAAGTCGTTCTTGACTTAGTCCTCAGCTCTTGGTGACACCGCCGTCTTATTTGACTTTGACTCGATTGTCATCCTTCAAACCATCTTGGTCATCATACACACAGCTTTGGGACCTAACTCTTATCAAAGCACTCAAAGAAACATATTAGTCCCACAAGCTTAAAAGATATGAATTAGAATTAAATGAATGAGATGAAATACAACAAGTGTTTCATATCAAGAAGCACAATATGAATGGAAACACTTGACAATAGAAATATTCTCTGCTAAGTGCATTATGATGAATATATGATTGATTTAATTGCACTAGAGAGATAATTGCCAATATGAAGAATAAATTAAATCATGGCAAGGACCACAGACTTGTTTAAATAAAGCACATGATAGAATATACACGAATTACACATGTGCAAATAATATTTGGAATGAGAGTTAATAATGTGATCCAATTCTAGATTAAACTTCACTAAGAGAGGTGCATTAGAAGATACACAACTAAGACATGTATGCACCAAGTCAATATGAAGCAATGAAGTTTAACTCTAGTTAACACAAGCATATTAAAAACAAAGCACATAATGAACTCAAATGAACATATATATATATGCACAAGCAATTATGACAAGAATCAATGTGCACATATGAAATCAACAAGTTACTTAGAGTTCAATATGCATTTGCTAAAGAGGAATGCAATGACAAATATGGAAGGAATACCGAGATTGCATACCTCATTTTTTGCTTAACCATCCCAATTGATTTTCCTCTAAAATAGATGAGACTAATATTCAACTAGGCAATAAACATGTTAGTCTCATAACAATATAAATATATTAGAGGTTTGTCATTTGTTAAGCACTAAGTTAAGCATTTGTACAATTACATTGATTGACATTACATGCGTTTGTCATTAATCGTTTATCATTAATCACCAAAACAACATAAGTGCCTAAATGCACTTTCAAGGCCGCCACTACCCCACTCCCTTCCCTGCACCTCCCCTTCGCCCCACCGGTGAGCTCCTCCTCCCTCCCCCACGTCCGGCCGCCGCAGCCACCGCAGCCGCCGCCGCCGCAAACCCTAGCCCCGCCTCCCCTGCCCTCCCTCGTGGGCCGGCCCAACGGCCTCGCCGGCCGCATCGCGCTCGTGGGCCGTGCGGCCCAATAGCCCACGGCCACAGTGCCGTTTTGTTTTTGATTTTCCAGATTTTTTTTATTAAATTAGAAAATCTGAAAATCGATTTAAAACTCCGGAAAAATGCCAGAAAAATCCCAAAAAAATTCCGTGAGCCCCAGAAACCCACCAAATACACTACCCGAACCGTTTCGATCCCCTGATTCCAAAAATGCCCTCCATTCCTCAATCCGAGACTCCGAAAATTCCAAAAATGCCCAAATTGCCCTTCCTTTCTCTCTCTCGGCCCGGTTCCGATTTCCGTTTCCGTTTTCATTTCAGTTTCTTTTCGTTTTTCGTTTCTTTGTTGTCATTCGTCTTTTTCGTGTTAGATCCGGACGTTGGACAATTTCAGAAGCCGTCGCAGTTCCCGGAGCAAGAGCCGGACCCGACAAAGAGCCGATTTCGACCGCGTCAACGACACTTCGTCCGATCCGATCGCCAGCAAGGCAAGCCGTACACCATTGATCATGTTGAACCAATTCATGCCTTATTATAGTTATTTACTATTTTCTACCGCATTACTTTACTGTATATTGAAATATTGCAAATCTGTTTATTTTAAGAATGACATGATACTTAGTTAATACCGATTTGCTCATGGAACTTCCTTGAAAATTATTGAACCTAATTATATCCTTGTAACCTTAGGTTAATTAATATTTCGGTATTAATTATTATTATCCTGTTAGTTTAGTCAAATGCTTTTGAGAGTGAAATAAAAGGCTGCCGAACCTTTGGTTCGGTTCTGTTTGGAAAAGTGCTACGGTTTGGGGGACAGAATTGGATAAATCCCGGAGTGGATGAGTTCCAATCCCCGGCTGATGATTAATGCTTTGGTTTGTCTGGTGGCCGGTACCGTGGGTATCGGAATGGGGTTGTGGATCGGAAAAGGCTTAGTCTTTGGCAATATAAGGTTAATAATCCTCTTGAGCAAAGTAAATAACTTAAGAACTCGTTCAACCACAGGTTGGGCCGGTCAACTTCGTTGGCTTGACTCAACGTAGCTCGGTACATTGTACTTTCCCTCGGAATACCTATAGGAGCAGGGTTACCTTCCAAGGTGTGGGAGATGGTCCAAGGTTATGGGGGTGGAACGAAAGTGTGCACGAGGAAACTGTGGCATTTCGGGTTCACAACGGTAGGTGTCCACAGTAAGCGGGATCAAGAACTCCACACTGGCCAGTGGGGGCCCCGGGTTAATGTGGACCAAAACTCTACCGGATAGGGACTAAAGAGGGAAATGTCCAACGAAAAGCTGAACACCTCTGCAGAGTGAATAAATGGTATTCGAATACGCCGTGCTTCCGGTAAATGAAGCTAAGTTTAATTGGGGTGAATCCCGTAACCTAGCTCAAGTAGATCTTGGTGCATGTTTGAGAATGTGGTTTAATGGTGATGACTTTGTGAATGGAACCCCCTTGGATTACTATTATTATGGATTGTGTTTTAAATGTAAAATGATGTTACAAATAAACTGCATCCACAAATACTTTAACCTTGTGCCAATATTGTGCTACACCCTTGCATGTAATATTCAGTGTTTTCTCCAGATTTAACTTGTTGAGTACTCCCGTACTCACCCTTGTAACCCCGACCCCCTCTCAGAGTTTGAAGAAGCTGGAGCGTTCCAGGAGTGCGTAGATGGCAATTTGGTTTTAAGGTCTTAGTCTTTTGCTCAGGCCTGCCTGTGCGGTGTTTTGCTTGTAAGTTATTCGGGCCCTGCTGCGCCCTCTTCTGTAAAAACCCTGGCCGTTAGGCCTTATATTGAATAAAAATATTGGAATTTGACTTTTTGCCTGGCAATAATATGCTTGGTTCCTGGCAGCTAATCATCCTGGGTAGCTGTCGAGGCGTACGGATCTGCCCCTAAAAAGGCGGGCCGTCACACTCACAGCACGACGCTTTACTAGAAACGATGCCTCTACACCCATGTCATCTGCAATACCTTTTGCAATGTCCAGACAAGAAGAAAACCCCACATTTGTGTAGTCGGCAGTTCGGCGAATTGCAGTCCAGCCGGTCCAGGCGGATTGCACGCTGCACCTGCATGCAACGTCTAGCCGCCGCCCGCCAGGATTCCAAGAAGCAACGTAGCGGCACTGCCGCAATTTTCTTCTGTGGAATTTGTGGAAACCCGGCCCGGCCCTGGAGGTTTGTACCTACGTTAACTTTCAAACGTGTGTGCATGTGTGTGCGTAGATGGTGTGAGTGTGTTGTGTGTTGAGTGTGTAAGCCTCTGCCTTGTACTCTCTTAAAAAAAATTAGTTTTTTTGTATTATATGTGTACTGAACTAGACTTTGAGCTCGTCCGAGTTTTAATTAATTAAATTTGACAAAGAAAAGGTTATTATAAAAAAAGTTGACCAAAAGATAAGAGGGAACTGCCAAGCCAAGCCAATGAGCTCATGTTGCTTCACTCACATTTCACGTTGATATTGTTGCTTTTCTTAAAAAAAAAAACATCCATATTGTTGCCATTTCACATTTGCAAAACCTAAAAGATCAAAAGCTACCGTGTGATGGCAACATTTTCTAATTTGGATCTGGGCCAGAAGACCTAGGTGGCAATTGCTTAATGTATTCCAGTCTCCTTAGTCTACTCGTTAATGCCAGCTTGGAGAAAGCTAAAGGCATATTCCTCTCCTCTGACCCAACGAACGGAGACTCGCAAATCTCGCTCTAAAACTCCTCCCCAAGTCAGTCTCCTGTTCCGTCTTCGTCGTCGTCGTCTCGCGCGGCGGGAGAGGAAGCTAGCCGGCCGGCCGGTGATCCGACATGAGCGACGCCGCCAACCCTCCTGGTGATTTTCTTGCCACTTTGCCACCAGTCCTATCTACCTTCTTGACTGCAGCGCCCCCCCCCCCCCCCCCCTCGCTTTTTGTGTATGTCAGTATATATTTTTTTGTGGCTGCATATAGGCTACTTCGTTGGCCGTCCGGCGAACCATGAAGAGCAGCAATCACCACGGCCTGTTAACGAACAGGATGCTAACCACGCTCAAGTTCCTGGTACACTCGAACAGTTCTATTTTTCTTTTGTTCTAGTTACGAGCATAGATCATGCTTGTCACTTCGTTTTAGTCACTAATGGCTTTGCCTTTCCCCTCCTTTGTTTCCCCCCTCTTGAGAAGGCTACTACTCAGGCCATCCGGTCGGGAGGCCTCCTGCCGCTGAGCCGAGAAACGAACCAGGCTTCTTTGCCAAATGGTAATGAGTATGCAAGAGTTAAATCTAGAAACTATCGAGAGCTCAAATCTACTCGTTAATTTGCGTCTCATTTGCGGATTTGCCTAATGAATTTTGCCGGTTCTCTCTTTGCTATCTCCAGGTTCGGGTGCTTCTCCGGCGGTGGAAATGCCAGGTAGATCGTGAGCGAAGCCCGTGCCCGCGATTCAACGTAGAACCCAGGATATATGCAGTGAAATCTAGATGCAGTCTCGATTCATATCAGCAAATCCAAGTTTTGTTCCTTTGAAAGATCATTTTTTTTCGGCATTTCCATTGTCAATTTGTACGACCATATGCAATTAAAGTCGGTGAAATTATTCCATACGATCTATGATCTATCACTTAGTGTGCTTACTAATGTAAATCAGGGATTTTATCATGTGGTCTCGTGTAAAAATGAAGCATTTCTCAAAAGCGTCTTTGTCAAGAAAAGATGCATCCTCTTCGCAAAAAAAAGAAGAAGAAAAAATGATGTATTCAATACAACTTCTTCCTTAAGTTTCGAAAAAAAATACAACTTCTTCCTCTGTATCCAAAGCGTCTTGCGGAGTTTCCTTGCAGCTTCTCAATCTGAATTTTCTGGAGCTTTTGAGAAGTCCCAGCAAGCTTCAACAGATTTCATCTTGTTTCAAGAAGTTTAAGTAAATTTCATCAAGTTTTAACTCAAAAGTTTTAAAAAGTTTTAGAAAGTTTCAATAGGTTTCATCAAGTTTCATAAAACAAAAGGAAAAAAAAAACCCAATATGCTCACTTGTGGCCGCCGCCCTGCCCTGCCACTCACCATCACCACTACCTCCTCCCCCTATTTGCTGAAGGTGGTCGAGCCAAAGCTCAAAGTTGCCTGTGATGCACACGGCAGTGAAGTGGAGCCACAAGGCAACAAGGGTAGAGTTAGCATTGGAACCTTTGTGACCCAAATGAGGAGACGGGGAGGGTTGTAGGATCCAGTGGATCCCATCGCTTGCGATGAGGAAGGTGATGGTATCTAATGGATCCTATCAACGGCGTCCTTCTAGTGCCATGCTACCTTCGCCATACCAGTAGATGCCCTCCTTTGCCTGTCGCACCATCTCCATACTACTAACTGTTACTGGTGATCTCAGGCCAGGCTAACTAACTTCAAAAATTATGGATCTCTAAGCCACCACTAACTTACGTTAGCGCTTTAATCGGGAGAGCACCAACGAATTGGTATCGGTCCCGTTAGCCGACACGAGATTAAGAGGGGAGATAGACAGGTTCCCGAGTCTACGGTTTTTGGTCCTTGAGTTGTGCTATTATCCCAAAACCCCATCCGATCTTGGGCTCGCGCACAGGCTAGCGAAGATCATCTCCATCACGGTGAAGGACCTTCACGATGTTCACGGCGACTCATCTCTTCATCACCGACGCTCTACTCCAACCGGCAAACTCTAATGGCTTCGTCTTCAACCCTATCGGGTTAGTAACTAATGATTTATGTTCCGCTTTTGTGATCATGACTTAGGCTAGATCAAGACTTTGCCCTTAGCAATTGTAACATTTGGTATCAGAGCGACCTAGCCTTAGCTTGATCCTTAATTAAGCACGGTTTTAGTTCGGATCTTGTCGTTTCTTTTGTTCTTGTTCGTCGGTTTAGGGCTAATGAGGCTCGCTTAGCAATTTAGAAGGAGGGGAAGAGTCAGTTTTGAACCATAAATCCCCAAATCCCAAATTCTGAAACCCTAATTCCTGGTTTCCCCAAAAAACCCCAAATCAATTAGAGAAATCTAATGTTCTAAAATGGTTTTTGGGACTTACCTCGCCGGTGCTTCCTCTTCACCGTTGACGATCCTTGGCCCTCGCTCGATCCACACGCGCTCCGTCGGCCACCTCGCCTCGCGGCTCCATCGCTGGCTCGCTCGTTCGACTGAGTGACCGCTCGGCTCCCACCGTCCCTGCCGCGCGGAGTTTTCGGATTGAAGAATCGAACTGGCTAGGGTTAGGGTTTTCCAGCCGCATGCGCGACGTTTTGTTCGGATCAGGGGCAATCCGAACCATCAGTCTCAGCTGACGGCTGAGACTCCACTACTCCTTGGTTGCGCAGCGTCTGGGCCGCGTCGCGCAGTGAGCCGACGTCTTTAACTGAGCCCCGTGCCCTCTGGGCCGTATCGCGTAGTGGGTCACCTCGTGGCTGGGCTGCGTGTTCTGGTGGGCTGGCAGTACAAGGGCCCTTACTGTTTAAGCGATTCACTGTTTTGATTCAATTCCTGCTTAGCCCATTACAACATTTGATACTCTATGTCTTTAAATTTAGTAATAAATATTATTTGATTATTATTTTCCTGGGCATTAATGTTTAATTAACCTTATGATTAATCTTTGGATAAAATAAATTAATGTAGCAATTAACTTTATATGAGGATTATTCTGAGTATTATCTCTAATTAAAATGGAACCAATGGGAAGTTTTAATTAGAGACTATTATTTAATGTTTGAAATTAGGATTATGTCATGGCCATGATCATATATTGACCAACGTTGTTTATGAACATGTGTCACCCCCTAAAATAATTTTAGTTCCTTTAGTTTTCTGCCCAACGGTGATGCGAATTAGAACTATTATTTTTGTCATTAGCATGTTATTAATCAAACCAACGTAGGGTTAATTTCATCCAAGACGTTTATTTTCTCTAATGTCTACTGATTATATTTTGTTTTATGATTCAGTCATGAGCAACAATAATGTCGCCGCTTATTTGAACGACATTGAGTAGCTAACTGGGACAAACTTTCCCTCTTGGAAGGAAAGAATTCAGATTGTCCTTGGAGTCATGGATTTGGATTATGCAATACGTGAGGATGCTCCCATAGCTCCTTTCGCTGGTGATGAGAGTTTCATTGAGAAAAAGAAACTCTATGACTTAATATTAGAATAGTCCCACATTGGTTGTAGAAGGGCAAAAGACCTAACTTATAAGTGGGGGTCCCTCACCTCTTAAGCTAGCTTTTGGGGTTGAGAAGGCCCTTACGATCCAACAATTGGTATCAGAGCCCGGTTCTAATATCTTTGGCCCGATGGACACTAGGGTGTGAAGGCCTAATGGACTGTGGCCCTGAGGGACTGTCGGTGTACGGTGAAGGGGCGGTGAACGGCTGAGAGATACCAATGTGTGAAGGGGGGATTGTTAGAATAGTCCCACATTGGTTGTGGAAGGGCAAAAGACCTAACTTATAAGTGGGGGAGTCCCTCACCTCTTAAGCTAGCTTTTGGAGTTGAGAAGGCCCTTACGATCCAACACTTAACAGCGGAAAAGTGGGAGCGGTTCAATCGCATGTACTTAATGATTATGAAGAGCACGATATCTATTGGGATAAGGGGAGCAATCCCTGAATCCGACAACGCTAAGAAGTACTTGGCCTCAGTCGAGGAGCAGTTTAAGGGCTCCTCAAAAGTATATGCTAGTACTTTAATCATGAAGATGCTCACAACTAAGTATGATGGCTCCAGCAACGTTCTTGAGCATATCATGATGATAAATGATATGGCTGCTAAACTTATGAGCATGGACATGGCCATTTCTGATGGCTTTTTAGTCCACTTCATTATGACCTCTCTTCCTTTTGAGTATAATGCTTTTAAGATCAATTACAACACTCAGAAGGAATAGTGGACCATGAGCGAATTGATCGTTATGTGTGTCCAGGAGGAGAAGAGGATAAAAGACGAAAGGAAAGACCATGTTTTCTATGTCGGTCATAGCAAATAAAGTTCCAAGGGGACTATAAATCTAAGAAGAAGCTACACTTCTTTCCCAAGGTTGAATTAAGCAAATCAAAGCCAAAGGAGAAGGCTCCTACTGCACATAACCCTTCTTCTTCTGATGGACCCATCTGTTGGTTCTGCAAAAACAGTGGGCACATTCAGAAGGACTATGTGGGCTTCATGAAGTGGCTCGCTAAGAAGGGTAACGATATAGTTCTACTGTTGATGAAACTATTTATACTGATTTTTCCCCTAATGCTTGGTGGATTGATTCTGGTTCCACTATGCATGTTTCTAATTCATTGCAGGGATTCCTTACCGTGAGGACGAAAGAAAGGGGGAAAGAAGCCTTAGAGTCGTTAATAAAAAGGAGGTTGAAGTTGAAGCCGTTGTCACACTATCATTAGCATTAGATAGTGGCTTTACCCTCCTTTTGAACAATGTTGTTTATGTTCCTAGTATGAGGAGAAACCTTATTTTAGTTTCTTTATTAGATGATGATGGATACACTTGTATCTTTGGGAACAATAAATGCATTGTAAGTTTTAATTCTAATAATGTTAGTCTCGCGATTCGACGAGACAAACTCTATATGCTTCATCTATCTGAATCTCATGTGAATGAATGTGTGTGATGCCACCAATAAGCGAAAGAGAAGTTTAAGTGATAAGACTTCATTGAAATTGTGGCACTGTCGTTTAGGTCACATTTCGAATGGGAGAATGGAATGTCTCATTAAGGAAGAGATACTCCACCCTCTAGACTTCTCTGACTCAGATAACTGTATTGGTTGTATTAAGGGGAAATACGTAAACCAAATTAAGAAAGGAGCAACACGAAGCACAAGAATCTTATATTAATACACACTGATATATGTGGATATTTTCTTGTAACTTCATTAGATGGGTATAACTCTTTTATCACATTCGCTGATACCGTTGTGGTTATATTTTTCCCATTCGTGATCGATCTGAATCACTCAATAAGTTTAAAATATTTAAGGCTGAAGTCAAAAATCAGCATATCTTAAAAATTAAGGTAGTGAGATTAGATCATGTAGGAGAATAATATGGGAGACATGCTGCTTATGAACAAATTCCTGGTCCATTTGCTAAATTTCTTTCGAAAAATGGCATAGTAGCCCAATATTCTACACCCGGTGAACCTTAGCAAAATGGAATAGCTGAAAGGCGCAATCACACCATTATGGATATGGTGCGTAGCATGATGAGTTACTCTAGTTTACCAACTAGTTTGTGAATGGAAGCATTAAAGACAACTGCACACATACTAAATCGGGTTCCCAGTAAATCGGTCCCTAAAACCCCTCATGAATTATGGACTGGAAGGAAACCGAGCTTATAGTATGTGTGTGGGGCTGTCCTACTTAAGCTAAAATCTTTAATCCACATATTGGGAAATTAGATCCTAAGATAATAAGTTGCTATTTTATTGGATATCCTGAAAGATCTAAGGAATATCGATTTTATTGTCCAGATCATATCACTAAATTTGTGGAAACTCGTCATGCTAAATTCTTAGAGAATTGGGAGCTCAGAGGCTAGGAAAATAGATCTTGAGGAAGTTCAGACTTATGTACCATTACCGATAATCCAAGAGACTATTGTTCCTGTACCTCATACAGTTATACCTCCAGCTGAGAATCCTGGAGTTAAGCCCTCACCTGAGGATTCAGGTATCAACAGTACAACCCCTAATGATGAGCCTCAACAGCCTCCTGTGATAACTTATGAACCTCTAAGGAGATCACAGCGGGAAATAAGATCTACCAACCCGAATGATTATGCTGTATACATGAATGAATATGTATATGACATAGGGAAGGTAGATGATCCTACATCATTTAAGGAGGCTATGATGACTAAGGATTCATCCAAATGGCTTGAGGCCATGCAGAAAGGGATAAAGTCTATGAGCATTAATGACGTCTAGGATCTAGTAGAAATTCCTCATGGAGTCAAGACAATAGGCTGTTGTCGGGACCCGAATGTGCAAATCCGAACCCTCTGTGTATTCAGCACTAGTCCAGGATCACGCTAGTGCACACAGTCTCAACTTCGGTAAATATCATAATCATACTCAATGAAATAGTAAAGTACTTTATTAAAAGGGGAAATATAACCGGTTGCTCGACCTTAGGGTCAAGTTACAAAAGTACGCCTCGCAGGGCTTAAGTTTACTCAAATAAACTTGCAGCGAAAATTAAAAAAATACGTGGCGCCCACCAATATGCCACAGGCAACTGACTGGGCTCGCCCCTAGTTCGTCGGTTCCTCCTAGAACTCCTCCTCCAGTGCTGGCGTTGATTCTTCTTCAACTGATATTTGATGTTGCAAGGGTGAGTACTTAAAGCACTCAGCAAGTCATGCACAGAATGCAGTCTAATACTCTACATGCATGGCTTATTACAAAGGATAGGCTATGGTGGCTCATTTGTAGTAAAAACACATTCACAATATCGATAATAGATTGAATGCAGTAAAACAGTAATAACAGTAGTAGCTTTCATAAATAATTTCACAAGTAAAGCATTTATCATCCTAAAGCAGGTTCCTCAATTCCATCCCAAGTAACCATTGTCATTTTATGAAAATCTAACCCTTGACTGTAATCACCGAGCAATGTCTAATACCGTGGACTCAGCTATTCGAATAGGTTGTACCCTCTGCAGAGGTTATACACTTTACCCACAAGATACAATCAAACACCACAAAGGCGAGTGACCGTAACAAAGTCTTTAGGAAACTTCCAACTCAACAAGTGAACCTCCCCAGTTGTTGATCACCATCCCTTCCTTTAGCAAAGGCGAAGTCTAGGACAACAAGCCGTTGGATGGGTACCAAGCCGCAGCCCAGGTACGCTCCCCCGTACAACTACACCTAAGCATAGCTGACACCCTGAGGTACCACATGCAGGTTATTAGCATCTTACTTGACTAGGTCTGTCCCATCCTAGACATGTGGTTGTATGATGAACTCAATTCAAAGGCTTGCAAGGTTAAGTCCTTAGGGTGACCAAGGCAAGACTACCCAATGTGCTATCAACATCATCAATACACACATGTAGCAACTTCCAAAATCATGTTCCATCTCTCATTAGGTTAAGATTAATTTTCGACATTCAAAATTATATCAATAACACGATTGCATGGTTGAGCTGGCTAATTGCGGTCTAATTAACCCATGTTGGCAAGTATTAGTGTCCAACTATTATTCCACATCCTAGGGTGACAAATGATTCATGGCATACAATTATTATAGACAAGGTGGCATAATCAGGTAGGTCACATAACTATTCCCGGAATTATTCAGAAGCATTTTTAAATAAACTAGCATGCATTAATTTAAATAAACATAATTTCAAAAGTGGGATCATTAAGGTAAAAGCATAACTTGCCTTGGAAAAGGTCCTGTTCCTGGTCTTGAACTTGCTCTTGGGTCAAAACCTCTCCTTCGTACCGTTCGGGCAGTTTAACGTCTACGCGTATCGGATAAATAAACAACAAATAAATAAAATAGAGGAAAAACTCATGCCCAAAATTTAAATAAAATTCACCATTAAATAGAGATCAATTTTATAAAAATTTAAAAATTAAATCACCTCAATCGGAGTTAAAACGCAAAATTTATAGCCATTCGAAGTTTGAAAAATCAATTAAAAGAATAAACTGAATTAATTCATTTATTTTTCTATTAAAAAAACCCGAAATATAATGTTAGCATGACGTCGGCGCGCATTTTGATTTTCCACCGAATTATTTTTCTAAAGAAAAATCGAATTATTGCGTCATGCTTGCGTCATCCGGTCCATGGGCCTGGTCCACGGTTCGGTTTCAGTTCACCGTGGACCCGATCCACGGATACCGCTACAACACGGGTTGAATCTAACCGTACGATCTAGATCTAATGGCTGAGATCTAATCTAGCACGGTGCGGTTAAGGGACTACGTGGCTTAATCTAGTGCGTTGGATCTAGATCCAACGGCTTCTAATAGATCTAAACAATACCATGTGATCCAACCCTAACCGTACGATCTAGATCTAACGGCTGAAAACAGGTCTAAATCATAATACGGTATTTCGCTAGGGGGTGACGTGGACGAACCTAGGCCGTGCGATGAAGATCCAACGGCTGAGGGTGTTCGTGAGTTTGGCGATGTCCGCTGTGGCGTTGGTTTGCTGGAGTTGGAGACGATGACCACCAGAACGGCGTTTGGGATGCGCTCCAGCGAGGTGAGTGGTCACGTCCGACGCGTCTTGACTCGGGGGTCTCGGATTTGCGCTCGGTGACGGCAGAGAACGACGAACGGCGGCGAAAACGAGCAAAAACCGTGGCGGAGCTCTCCTTCAACTTCGGTGAGCTATTGCGGCGTGGCTACGGTGGCTCGAGCGGTGAGGGTTAGGGCAAAACGTGCGCACGAGAGAGGGGAGCACGTTGGTGGCGGCGGCACAATAAATAGGGGCCTCGACATCCGGGAAATCCGCGAAAACCGAGGTCCACCCGAGCGCGACGGCGGAGTCCAGCGCGGACACGGCTAGACCGACGTGGCACGATCCTGGCCATCCACGTGGCTCGATCCGATGGCCTCAGTCACACGCATACGCGGGCACAAGCAAAGCCATCGGATCTTGATCCGACGGGTCATCGCGCGTGTACACGTGACTCAATCCTAGCCGTTGGATCTCAATCCGACGGTCCGTGAGAACGTGGTTCGGCTCGGTGTGGTCCAATTCAGTCGGACTCGAGTCTGACCCGAGTCAGTTGAACAGTGAAACCCATTAGGGTTTTTCAGCGTTTTAATATTTAAAATAATTCTAGAAATTCATTTAATTCGGGAAAAATAGCAAAATACTTAGAAAAATTCCAGAAAAATTCTGGTAAATACTTTGTGATATTTTGGACTCAAATAAAATATTTCCAACAAAATTTTATTTAACCTTTTTAAATATTTAATTATCTCAAAAGGGAATAAATTCAAATTAAATCCAAAAAAATTCCAGAAAATTCTAAAAATTCAATTAACTCAGTAAATTAAATAAAAGCAAAAATTTGGGATGTTACAGCTATAGATGGGTCTAAAAACCTAAGCATGACTCTAAAGGAAATGTCGAAAGATTCAAGGCAAGGCTTGTAGCGAAAGGGTTTACACAAACAGAGGGGATTGATTATATTGATACATTTTCTTCCGTCTCAAAGAAAGATTCGCTTAGAATTATTATGGCGCTTATTGCTCATTATGATTTAGAGCTACGTCAGATGGATGTTAAAAATGCGTTCCTTAATGGTGACTTGCATGAGAATGTTTACATGGCTCAACCGGAAGGTTTTATCGTGGAAGGCAAGGAACATATGGGATGTAGACTTAGGCCCTGTTTGGCAGAGCTCCAGATCCCAGCTCCACCTCAGAGCTGAAACTTGTATATTAAAATAAAGTGATTTAAGTTTATAATTTTATTCAAAAATTTAAACAAGATGACTCACCTAAACACTCTTAATATACCCACAGCTCCAGCTCCACAAATTTGGTGGAGCAAGGAATACCTAGCTCCACCAACTCCACGAATTTGGTGGAGCTGGAGCTCTGCCAAACACCCCCTTAAGAAATCCATCTATGGACTGAAACAAATGTCTAGGCAATGGTACCTTAAGTTCGATGATACCATAAGAAATTTTGGTTTCAAAGAAAATAATGTGGACAATTGCATATATATTAAGATTAAGGGGAGCAAATTTGTTATCTTAGTACTTTATGCGGATGATATCTTGTTGGCCAGCAGCGATAATGATATGCTGTATGAGACCAAAAGATTTCTATCCGCTAATTTTGACATGAAGGATCTTGGTGATGCCTCTTATGTTTTGGGCATTGAGATTCACCGAGATAGGTCCAAAGGGATATTAGGCCTATCCCAAAATGCATATATTGACATAGTGCTTAAGAGATATAATATGCATAACTGCCCTGTCACGCCTGCTCCTATTGTAAATGGCGATAAATTTGGAACATTTCAATGTCCAAGGAATCAATTAGCAACTGATTAGATGAAGGGGATTCCTTATGCTTCAGCTGTCGGAAGCATTATATATGCTCAAGTTTGTACTAGCCTTGATTTAGCATTCGTAACCGAGATGCTTAGCAGATACCAATCAAATCCAGGGTTGGATCACTGGAAAGCTGTTAAGAAAGTCTTGCGTTATTTGCAGGGCACTAAGAATTTCATGCTCACATATAAGAAGTTTGATAACCTTGAGGTTGTTGGTTATTCAGACGCTGACTTTGCAGGTTGCGTTGATACTAAGAAATCCACGTCAGATTATATCTTTAAAAAGATGAGATAATTTCTTAGCGGGGGGTGAATAGTCTATTTAAAATTTTAAACAAAATTAATCGCAGCGGAAAAGGCATCGGAACTTTCGGTATATAATCGAAACTTCCGAAGTATATCGGAACTTCCGATATGATAACGGAAAGTCCGAACAGTGGAGAAAAGGCAACAAAAGAGTAGATCTAGAGAAATCCAATTTTGCTCCTACTCCAACTTAGCAAGTATGAGAACTACACAAGACTAGCAACTAGAGTAGAACTTTAAGTATGAAGATTGAACACAAATGCACAAAAGTAATCAAAGCAAGGAGACAAAGAAATTGTTCCCGGAGTTCGGATCCTTGAGAAAATCTTACGTCTCCGTTGAGGAAGCTCACAAAGAGCCGGGTCTCTTTCAACCCTTTCCTCCGAAACCTCGGTCACACTTGAGATTTGGTTCCACTTTTGATTTCTTTCCTTTCGGAGGTGAAATCGGCATTCACAAACTTCTCACGGCTACCCACACTCTTCGGGAGCTCGTGAGCGACACCTAGCCGTCTAGGAGTCCTTCAACCTACAAGAGTAATGAATGCAATTTGACTCAATCTTGGAGATGATCTCTTATGCTCAAGAATGTCTTCCTCGAGATCTAAACTCAAATCTTCTTCGACTCTCACTCTTTTGTTTGATCACTAAGATCAAGGAGTAGAGGAAGAGAGACTAACTCAAGAAGTGTGTTTTATGCTCAAGAGAAAACCACAACCATCAAGCCATTTGTATTTAATGGGGTGGAGGGGTATATATAGGAATGGGTAAAAACTAGCTGTTATTCCTCCACCCGCCACATATCGGAACTTCCGATGACCATATCGGAACAGCCGATAAGACTAATTTACCAGAAATGCAACTGACTTAAACGGTCGAAAAACACACATCGGAACTTCCGAAGAATACGATCGGAATATCCGAAGTGTCTAAAGAGCTACTTTTGAAAAGCATTTTCAAAATGAATCTAAGTCAACATCGGAATGTCCGATTTCATATCGGAACATCCGATCTTTCCAAAGAGTACCCTTTTAGAAACTATATGTGGATCGGAACATCCGATCAAAAGGTATCGGAACTTCCGAAGCGTCCAAAGAATACCCTAAAGCTTTTTAACACATATCGGAACTTTCGATGATAACATTGGAATATCCGATGCAACCAGAGAGTGCACAAAACACTTACACCGGACAATCCGATATATCGAAACTTCCGATATCACATCGGAACTTCCGATAAGGACATTAAAGAGAAGTACTCGGTGTGCGTGTTACGACTCGTGTCTCTCAACGAAATTGAGTAGGCATTCATATGAGCATCGAGACTGGTCCTTGATTGACTAAGTCGCATCCCTCTTAATAGTACGGAATTTCTATGACTTAACAATAAGAGTAAATTACACCCAATGTCGCTATTTTTCTTCCTTATGCTTTTTGAGGGGCATCAACTTCCATAGATCCTTTTTGCTTCGGGACTTTTACCTGTTCATTTACTCATTGAACCCATTAGTCTCTCAATCGTTTGTCATTAATCATCCAAAACAATCTTAGGGGCCTAGATGCACTTTCAATCTTCACACTTGTGGGAGGAGCCATTTCGTGGAAAAGCTCTAAACAATCACTTACTACATCATCAACGATGCAAGCTGAGTTTGTGGCATGCTATGAGGCTACTGGGCAGGTGTATGGCTTACGAACTTTATTCTCGGACTAAGAGTGGTTGACAGTATATCTAAACCACTAACAGTATACTGCGATAATAAGGCCGCAATTTTCTATTCGATTAACAACAAGTCAAGTGTTGCTGCCAAACACATTGACATTATATCATGTTGTGAAAAATAGAATCCAGGATCAGACAATTGATGTCAAGCATATAAGTACTATGTCTATGCTTGCGGATATGCTTACTAAAGGCTTACCACCTAGTCTCCTTCGAGAGCATGTTGCCGGCATGGGTTTATTGAAAAGCCTCTGATTGTGGAAATGAGGACCATAAGAATAAAACCAACTCCCATTAGGAATAAGTGATTATTCCATCGAGATAGAATGGTATACTATAGATATTGGTGTTTCAGCGGTAACTTTATTAACCGCTGTAATACTTTATCTTGGTATGCAATTCTATGGAATATGGACTTATGTTATTAGCCTTTCGATCAAGTGGGAGAATGTTAGTGGTGGTCTCAGGCCAGGCTAACCAACTCCGAAAATTATGGATCTCTAAGCCACCACTAACTTACGTTAGCACTTTAATTGGGAGCGCACCAACGAATTGGTATCGGTCCCGTTAGCCGGCGCGAGATTAAGAGGAGATAGACCGGAACTTGAGTCTACGGTTTTTTGTTCTTGAGTTTTGCTATTCTCCCAAAACCCCATCCGATCTAGGGCTCGCGCATAGGCTAGCAAAGATCGTCTCCATCACGGTGAAGGACCTTCACGGTGTTCTCGGCGACTCATCTCTTCATCACCGACACTCTACTCCAACTGACGAACTCTAATGTAGGTCTTCAACCCTACCGGGTTAGTAACTAATGATTTATGTTCCGCTTTTGTGATCATGACTTAGGCTAGATCAAGACTTAGCCCTTAGCAACTGTAACACTAGCCACCGCTCCATTCTACCCCTCTCCAATCGTGCCCCTTCCCGACTGTTGCTCGAACCCGCCTTTCTCGGTGATGAGGGTGCTAGTTCTAGCGCGATCCAGCCGCACCATCGTATTCCTATTTACCGCATGCTCCTCTCTAGTGGCATCCCTCTCGGTGCCACGACTTCAACCTGCCCCTCTCCAATCGCGACGCTAGATCCGACATGATCCAGTCATGTTACTGTGTTCCCCCTCGTTGCCCACTCCTCTCCGCGCACACTCTCTGCTCCGCAACCCATCACGCCATACCACTGCCTTCCACGTGCTTGCAACTACTCGCCACATGGAGGACATGCCATCGTCGCTGGCTGCACGTCACTTAAACTGGCCGACCCACCACCACCGCTCGCCTTACGCGATTTTGCCAATGATGGAGAGAGAGAGAGAGAGAGAGAGAGAGAGAGAGAGAGAGAGAGAGAGAGAGAGAGAGATGGTTGCATGAAATTCATGAAAAAAGCGTGTGCATGCTAAGTAAAGAAGAAGAGATGGGATAAGAAATGAGAGGTGGGCGTGCCTGATGCCATCAATTGATCGAACGGCTCATTCATATCTTATCATTTTTTTTGTTTTGACGGTACAACATCATTTAGTTTTTCTCTTTCACATAATCAATATAAACATTTATTTATATATTGGTACTCAAAATTAAATAAGTTTGACCTCCCCACTTCCTAAAACGTGGTACATTTGTAAAATAGAGGGTGCAGCAGCTAACAATGGCTAATCAGAAACTGTACAACAGAAAAGCAATGGAAAGTGGAACAACAGAAGGGACGGCGAGTAAGTCAATCCAATTATCGAAGCTGCTCTCTTCACCACAGTGCCGATCGATTCAAGCTTGCAGTAGCATAAGAAGAGAGCTGCGAGCTGCCATGTGATGGCGAGTTCTCGTTCGTTGCGTTTTTTTTTTTTTTTTTTTGTTGTTGTTGTAGTTGTTGGGAATACACCAGGGTTAACAAAACCGAACGAAATTCTCGAATTTCGTTCGGTTTTCGAGATTTCGAGCTCCATCGAAATATAAAACCGATCGGTAAACCGGTCCAGTTCAAAAAAAAATTCAAAAAATTCAAAAAATTTAAAAAATTTTATACTATGTAAACCGAGCGGTTTTTCGAGAAAACCGACGAAAACCGCTCAACAAACCGATCGCCCAAAAGGTTCAATTCGCCGAGCGGTTTTTCGAGGAAACCGAACGGTTTTTCGAGCAAACCGAGCGGTTTTCGAGGAAACCGATCGATTTTCGATTTTTTTGAATCTGATTTGAAATTTTTTTTGTTCAAACACTCGGTTTTCAAACCCTTCGGTTTTTACCGATTTTCGAGCGGTTTTCGCGAAAAACCGCTACCGGCGGGGTCTCGATTTTCAATTCGAAAACGGTTTTGTAAACCCTGGAATACACACACAATGTTCCATGGGAGACTCGCTACTTCGCTAGACTTGGGGTCGGTCTTGGCCTCTTGGGTTGTCGTTCGGTCAATATATTATCGGGCTGAATTATTGCCAGCCTGGGGAAAGCATCTCCATTCTGTCGTGCTCCTCTAAGCAACTGACGGGCGGCGGAGACCTGCTGCCATTTTTCTCTCGCTATAAAACGCGTGAGGTCGTCGCGGTCTCGTCTCGCCGGTAGAGGAGACGACGGAGGTAGCTGACCTGCCGGAGATCCGTCGATCCGCCATGAGCGACGGTCAGGGCGATGCTCCTGGTACGTATCGCATGATTGCTCAACCAGCCATATCTAGCTAGCTGCTTTCCCCTTGTCTCTGGCTCTCTGCTAGCTTATTTAGTCTTCTCTCTCTCTCTCTCTCTCTCTCTCTCTCTCTCTCTCTCTCTCTCGATCTCGACTGCTCAAACTCATCTATTTACCCCTGTGAGAGATGAATTGGCGCTAGCATGAGATGATTCAACTCCCCAAATTCAGAAAAGTTGCCTCTGTCAGTTCTACGCATTTCTCAACCAAAGATTTTCTTGCTTCTGTTGGCTCTACGCACCTTGCCTGCAATTTTTGCCAAATAAATTTGTTTCTTGGTCTGTGTAGGCTACTTCACTGGCCGTCCGTTGAACTCCGCGGAACCGAAGGAAAAAGAACAGCAGGCCGATGAACAGAAGGCAGCGAACACACAAACCCCTGGTGGTTAGTACATACATGCGTAGTTCTCATATGAACGAGCACAAGGCTGTGAATATATATATACATTCCAATATGATTTTGTTCAATTTTTGTTAAAATAACTTATTTTTTCTTTATTGGAAGATTACTTCGTCGGCCGCCCGGCGAGCCTTCAACAGCAGCCACCGCCACAGCCGGTCCCTAATCGGAGAGGCTTCTTGGCCAAATGGTAACTCCAGTCAGCATATCAGCAATCGATCTGGATCCAGACTGTTGGAACTTGCTCTGTTTAGTAAATTTAATTAGCTAATGCTTTTGCCGTCTTCTCCGTTTCCGATCTCCAGTTGTCCATGCCTCGCCGGCGGTGGAGCTGCCGACTAGACCAACAACAAGATCGGCCTCGAAGATTTCAAGGAAATTAGATAGGATGGACAGGCCTCGGTTCTGGATCTGAAATCTGCTCTTTTTCTCCTTTCTTTCCCCAACATTTGGTACCTGTGCGTGTTCATTCATGTACTACCAGCAAACGCAAATTCGACGAAATTGTCATCCGCCACTGTGAAATGATGTTGATTTGTTCAGTTATATATTCCGATGTTGATTGCGGATTTATCCCAATTGTGTGCTCTCGCGTAAAAAAATTAATCAAATCCATGAGGGTAGTTTTTTGCTGATGTGTTCAACAACAACATGTTGTTTTCTTTTTGTTTGGCTTTTTTTAGAGTGACAATTACATGCATGTTACAGTGACAATTACATGCATGTTATTTTACTATTTTATTCTGACTCATCGAACTTTATCCTACGATAATTTTTAAAAGATCTAATCATGTTACGCAAAAGTGATATTGTTAAATATGTAATGAAAAGTACTTTACTAATATGCTACATTTATAGGCAATTTGTTTTTTTATCAATAACTCGGAGTCAAAGCTAGCAGGTAAATGTGAAGAGAGGGAGTATTATAAGACAGACGTAGGTGGTTCGTACCAAGTCTTCGTTTCAATCACATGGACCTGTACCATCACCAGCTCGATGACTAGTACAGTTTAATATCATATAATGCGCATCTTAGGCAGGTGTGAGAAAACAATTTAAGAAAACGTCAAGTTTAATTAGCCACTATATAGCATTTCAAAAATGAATTTACTAAGCACTTAGCACCTAGGAAAGTATGTGCCGCACCTAGGAAAGTATGTGCTGAAGCATCTTCCTCCCTAATCACCTTTTTTAGAGTGCTAAGATGGGCCATACCATCATCTGTTTCTCTCTGAGCTCTTTTTGCTCCATCTCTTATCATCTGCTCTAGCCTTCAAGGTGGGACCTACTTTACTCTTGTTTTAAGATATTAAGACAACATCATTAATACAAATGACTTGACTAATTATCCTTTTGTATAGTTGATGCCTCATCATTCGTAACTTTCGGTATGTTTATTCGGATAGCTCGGACTAGAGGTGGGCACTTGGGCCGGGCTCTTTTGGGCCCGCCCGAAGCACGATGGGATAGCCCGGTGCAAAGCACGACGCAAGACGGTTTCGTCTGGCCAAGACGTAATCAGCTTTCGGCCGTGCGGTAGGAACCAGGCACATCATTTAGTCGGGCCCATGCCAAGACGGCATTTAGACGAACGCGAAATCACGGATTAAGGCCTAAAAGTTGATAGATATTGTTGATTCAGAGCATCTTCAAGCATTGTATTTATGTTTGACATTTTATTGATATGATTAGTCTCTTATGTAATTAAAATAGGTAGTTTAGTAGTAGTAATTTGTTTTATTTCTTTGCTCGTCACAATAGTGAAAATGGGTCGGGCCTGGACTGGCACGGCACGAAGCGCAAATGGGCCGGGCTTGGGCTCGCCAAATATGAGTCGGGCCGGCACGGTGAGCACGATGGGCCGTCGTGGCATGACACGGTTTTGGCCCGGAACATGATAGGCCCGGACCGGACCGGCACAGCACGATGCCCACCTCTAGCTCGGACACCAAAGGCGAGGACTCCTCACGGCGGAAGTGCCCAAGCCTATAGCACCTGCGCGTCCAACCATTGGCGGCTCTGCATTCTGCCTTGCAAATGGCGATAGCGGCATAGCGCCAAGGTGGTAGAATGGCCTTATGGGGCAATTTGCGATTGCAGTGTTGAGCTTTGGAATATAATCCCTCCATTTTTAATAGATATCATCCTACGTTTTTACAATAAAAGATTGTATGACCTCTTTTTATTATATCTTACTACTAAAAAGTCATCTCAAAATTATGTAATGACATGTATTTAGAAACAAAATTTGAAATTCAAGAATCGAGGGAGTAGTTAGTTATAGAAATCTTTAGCATTTTGGTACTTTTTTTTGTCATCAACGTGATGATGTGTAACAAGCTATAGATAAGGTTGGCGATCGAGTTTAACGAGCTATTATCAAGTTTAATTTGAAACTAATATAGTTCAACATAAAATTGTTTTATTTATCATTTAGGTGATTATTTCACATTCGAACTAATGAGTTACTATCGAGTCAAGCTTCATTAACTTTTTTTCGCTTGAATGGACTCATTTCAATTTTAAATCCATTAGCTACCGTAATTGAATCAATTTTGATTCGAACCCTAACAAGGTTTTTTTTGCCAACCCTAGTTGTAGAGTTGACGTCCAGAGGAGGAGTTTGGGGGCAAGTACTTTCACACAACAATTTGTCAGTAGACATGGTTAGGTGAAAGTATTGCTTAACCATAAGTTTTATGAAAGGAATGGCAACATATCATGATTAGGTGTAGTTTCCTCAAGATAATTTCCCAAAATTCTAATATATGTGTGGTTGTATGTGAATGCCTAATTGAACATTTTTCAGCTAGTGATGAATGGCTGAAGGCAAACCACTTTGATGAAGACCGATTCATTAGCGGCAATGCTACCGTTCGGACGTCTGTTTTTTTCCGCAACATTTTTTTCTACGCATGCAACATTTTTTTTCTACGCATGCAACATTTTCCTTCGACAAACAGTAAATGTTTCAGAAGCAAAAAAAAATATTTCAAACGTTGAAAAAAATGTTGCGCGGGCGTCCGAAAATTTTAAAAAAAAATCAGACGTCCGGCTGCTAGTACTGCCCATTCATTAGAGGAAAAGTTGTAGTAGACAATATCTACGTGTACTGTTTCTTAACACATGAAAAAGAGTAGGGACTACCGCACTATGGAGGGATTTCCAATCGGCCCCTGAACAAAAAAAATATATACCAAGGGTGTGTTTGATAATAAGATAATACACGGGTGGTAGACTGCGATTTGGACCCCTGCTCGTGTACAATGTAGTCTTCGCCCAAGTCTTGCGCAGCAAAGTGTTAAAGAAGGAAGAGATGGAGACGAGAGTAGCAAGGAGCTACCGCTTGGACGCTCACTGATCGCGTCTCTCCTCTCCCGAGTCCCGACCAGTGATCTCCATTGCGACCAACAGGTGAGTACATCTCTGTCTCTCTCTGCTATTTTCGAAGCTTAATAGCTTAATTCAGCTGCTACAATACATTTCAACTGAATTTAGTCCACAAGCTGCTTCGGATAGTGTCGCGCTCAACTAGTACAAAGCATCAATTGCTTGCTTGTCCTTGCATGGTATCCCAGACCTGTCTGCCCTCCTATAATCAAAATAACAGAGTTCCGGCGTTTTCTGTTGTCGCATCCAAAACGGGTGTAAATCTTCTGTCCAGCCTAGTAGCCCTTTGTGTCTCTCTCTTGTTTTGATCTTTTTACCACCGGTCAGCCCTGTGATTTTTTCCCCATCTTTGAGTGTGCTAGGTAGTTCCAGGTTGATTCAGAAAAATAGGACTTAAGACACGATCTTTGTTAACGATGCAATTTACCTCTTGGATTGAATATTCCTATTCAGGAATATGAGCTAAACTTATCTTTGCCAAATTCTGCTGGGTGAAGTTACTTTCGGGATGTTGCAGAATTTGGTACTGATGCCCCAAGTCCCTGACTCTTCTATGAGAAGATCAGAGTGGACAAAGAGGGATTATCTGATGCAATGGCACCTGATATTTTATTTTATTTTTTAAAAAATAGGCATAGCACTGACATGCATTAAAGAAGAAAACAATAATAGCCGATGTACAACCCCGCCCCAAACACATATGTGCTTGCAAACGGCTTCATGAGAGACCTACGTTGAGCGGCGCTCGAACACAGGCCGCCTGGGCGTGCGCCTCTCACCCCAAGCAGCCAAGCTAACTCGGCTCCTCGTACCTGATATTTCCATACATGATAAATTATAATGACATGGATGTCCACACAACCGCACAACTAGATACTATAATATATAAACGAATGTGTTATACTCTTTTATCACTTTCAGTATACTCCAATAATAATTCTAAGATACTACAATGCGACGTTGTTGAAAAAAATTCATCGGAGCCATTTATTTCTTGCTATAACCGTTTTTCATGTTCAAAAAGAGTATATAAACAAATTATGCTATAAAGTGTGGGTTTTGATGAAATTTTTTGTGAAACTTACTTTGGAGTATCTTATAATTAGTATTAGAGTATACTCAAAAGGATAAAGAGGTATAATAACGTCATTTATGCGGTATACTGAGAGTGGGAGTACGTACTCCCAGGGGTATGGAACCATTTTCCTATATATATATCTTTATCCTTTTAAGTATACTCTAATACTGATTATAAGATACTTCAAAGTGAATTCTACGAAAAATTTCATTAAAGTCCACCCTTTATAGCATAATTTATTTATATACTCTTTTTACATATGAAAAAAGTATATAGCTAAAAAATAAAGGGCTCGATCAATTTTTCAACAATATCGCATTGTAGTATCTTAGAATTATTATTAGAGTATCTTGAAAGTGATAAAGGAGTATAACGTATTCGTTTAAGTGGTATTATCTTTGGAGGTGGGATGCATGTACTTTCCCAAGAATGCGGAAAAGGCTTCCTATATATATATATATATATATATATATATATATATATATATATATATATATATATATATATATATATATATATATGATTAATCTGCACCGTATTTAAACTAATCCTAATTAGAGGTGGGCACTTGGTAGGGCTCTTTTAGCCTACCAAGCACGATGGGATGGTCCTGCAAAGCACTAAGACGCAATCAGAGTTCCGTGTGCCCGGAACTGTGCACGACAAGGCGGCACGACACGGCATGGCACGACAGCTTTGGGGCCTGCGTTTAAGACGGCACGAGCAACGCACGAAATCACGGATTAAGGCCTAAAAGTTGGCAGATATTGTTGATTCAGGGCATCTTCAAGCATTGCATTTATGTTTGACATTTTGTTGATGTGATTAGTCTCTTATGTAATTAAAATAGGTAGTTTAGTAGTAGTAATTTGTTTTATTTCTTTGCTCGTCACATTAGTGAAAATGGGTCGGACCTAGGCCGGCACGGCACGAAGCGCAAATGGGCCGGGCTTAGGCTCGCCAAAGGTGAGTCGGGCCGGCACGGTGGGCACGATGGGCCGTCGTGGCACGGCACGGTTTCGGCCCGAAGCACGATGGGCCCGGGCCGAACCGGCACGAAGCTCACCTCTAATCCTAATCGACAGTATAGATATTTACCTCTTTCCACCAATAAACCTGTAATTTCTAGCACAGGCTACATGAATTTCGCAAGTACTTCGGCTAAAACATCTTACTAAAGCACAAGTATACATGTCAAGCATTTTAGTAATGCAAGCATGAGATTCTACCATATTTGGAAAACCAGGTGGCTTAGAATTATTGCTCCATTTGTGGAATTTTAAACTACTTAAAGCATCGTCTTGGAGCCATAATAGCACAGTCTTACTAGAATTGCCTACTGCATAGTTTGGCCAAATATGAACTTAAGGAAGAAATGAAATCGAATTAAATGAATTAGGAGCCTACCCATATACGTTTAGGAAAAAGCCTATTTTGTTGAGAAACTAGTGTTGCCAAGCGATCCAATAACCAATCAATAGGAGCAAAACAAGATCAATCATATGAATTAGCAAGAACAAAAGTGGATAAACAAATACACACAATATGTGAGAGAGATCAACTCGTCAAGTTCTTTATTGCAATAACTTTGTGGTACAATATTTGTAAGCTTTCTTCTATATTTACAGCCTTGAGTCCAGAATTTGATATGCACCCAAATGTTCTGTCCTTGATGGACAACCGAGCGAGAGCGAAGGATATTATACCCCTACCCTAGGCCTGTTCAATGTTATTCAATGTTAGGCTAGGCTGCTGAAATGGCTCGGCTTGGGCCCGGTCCATTGTGTGGCAAAGCCCCAAGCCTGAAAAATCGCTGTTCGTGATTAAAAATAATTTTAAATTATTAATTCGCATACAGACTAATTTTTAATCTTTTACAGAATAAAGTGTTATTTTTTATTTTTAGATTTCTATTCTCCGATTTTTGGGCTTTGACCCGGGCTCATGGGCAAAAATCATGGCCCGAGTCCGGTCCATTGTTAGGCCTAGCGTGAGCATGGAAAAATCGGGCCGGGCCGACCAGTCCACCGCTGCAGTTCTTACGGGATCTGGGCGCGAGCTTCACCTCCGGAAGCCACCATCGGTGTCTTGTCGACCCCAATCGCAGCCTCTAGTCGTGGATGCCGGTATCTGCCTCTAGTCGTTGCCATCGAGATCTACTATCCCTGGTGTCCAATCTCCACACCTCCATCCTTTTCTTGCCTGTGGCCATGGCGGTTGCCTGCTGCGAGGCGACACAGGAGCCCAACACGGACGATTACTTCATCTCCCAGTTCATCTTCAAGTTGGGGAAGAGAAGATGGCTACTGCTGCTTGCTGGGCGGACGCTGGAGGATGGGACGAGGCGCTGGATTTGGAGAAGAGAGAAAGAGAGATAGAGAGGTTTTCTTCTTTCTTCAATTTTTTTTTTCATTTATTGTTTGCTTATTCATAAGTTGACTCCCATGCAGCATTGAAAATCAGCCATTGTGGCCATGCCCATCCAAAACCAGCTTAATGTGTTACCTGCATTGCAACGGTTTTACAAGTTTCTGGTATAGAATAATTCCCTGTTTTGTACTTTAGGGATTAAACCTCAAGTAGGTGCAGTCCAATAGACTTTTTCCTATATGTTTATAATGATTTATTTATGTAACCAAGATTTGAATTTGATTACACTGTCTTCAGGGGCTTCTCAATAGAAAAAATATCCAAGAGAAAGTTCAGGATTTCGATAGCACAAATGCTAACAACATTAAGCGATTAAGGGTGCGTTTGGTTCGTGGAATGAGGTTGAATGGGATGAAATGGTCATATACCATTTGGTTCTATTATTTTGAGTGAACGGAATGGTTCAGCATCTAAAGAGAATATTCCTTAAATTTGTACCATTTGGTTCAGAATGGGATGGTTCCATTCAAGCAACCAAACGCATGGGTGACTTTTTTTTGAACCATCTTATACATGTACCATTTGGTACAAGCAACCAAACACACCCTAAGTCTCAAATGCATGATCTAGCCAGATTATAGCTGAAATAGGTCTTTTCGGCTCATGTTGCATGTCAAGTGTGGACTAACAAAGATGTGATAATCCAAATCAGGAAATAAACCTAGAGAAACGTATTTATATTTGTCAACCATTGCCTACAAGTCTAGATAAAACAGAGCAGTGATGCCTTATAGCACCCAGCCAGTGCCTAATAATGTTCCATCTCAAAATTAATTCGTTCTTGGACATAGCATCGTGAAAAATTCATTAGATAGAAGAATAAACTATCGTCTATCACCGCAACAGTAATGCACAAAGTTGGAAATTTCAGCATTCTAGATCATCTACCATATACCTTGTTGCTGGCACAACTTGTTTCATTTTTCATGTAATGTTTTCTGCTAGCAGCACACTAGGAAACAAACAAATAAGATACAAAGCTAAGCACATTTTTTTAGCTAACAGGTCTACCAAAAATTTGCTTGAGTCTAGTAGTCTTTTATAATGTTCATACATGTGTAGTTGCGCACTTAACCAACACATATGAGTTATTATTAAGCTAACTACAATGCTGCAAGCACTCTAATACTGCATTTCAGGATGACTTGGCATCTATATAAATAAAAACAACAAGTGATATTCTAGGCACCTCCTTCATTTTAAGGCAAGAAAATCCCACAATAATACTAAAAAAGAAAAATCCTAGAAATTATTATATTAATCGAAAGAAAAAGAGAAACATCTCCACCACTTATTTTGGAGAGGCCGGGTTATGACGGTGCAGATTAATCATATATAGATATTACAGTTATATAACAAATACAATTGTACTTTACTTATAAGAAATAGAGTTGTATATCAAAGACAACTATATCATAATATCTAGCCATGCAGTTGCATGGGTAAGTCTGCTAGTTCTTGTAAAATAAGAAAAGGATCAATCACACACATTCCGTCAAGTCCAAAATAGATGCTGTTTCATGGAGTTTTTTTAGTTTGCAAATAATTGTCGTTTTTTTTTTTTTTTTTTTTTGAGGCAACTATTTCCACCTAATAGCCTTTTAAATTCTCTGGCGACAAAGATGACTATACAATTAATAGGGGTAAGGCGGCAAACTATGTGAAAAATTAAAGTTATAATTCCTTCCTTGTTATCTATGCATGGAATATAACTTAAATTATATCCACATGGTTTTGCTAACTGGTTTCTGTAATTTTCTACTAAATTAATAACTTCTTCCATGTTCCTGTTGTTCAGCAGTACGTAAATGGCGGAGGCGATACTCCTGGCTGTTTCAAAAATTGGTGATCTTGTATTTGATGAAGTTGCCAAGGCTGTCATAGACAAGCTGTCTGAAAAGGTTAATAACCTAAAGCAACTGCCGGGGAAGGTAAAAAAAATTGAGAAGGAACTGAGGACGATGAACAATGTAATACAAGATTTGGGTACAGCACATCTCACCAACAATGTCATCAAGGGTTGGATCGCAGATGTGCGGAAGCTGGCCTACCATGTTGAGGATGTAATGGACAAGTACTCATATCACGCTCTTAAACTTAAGGAAGAAGGGTTTCTGAATAGGTACTTCATCAGAGGATCACATTATGTCTATGTTTTCAGTGAAATTGCTGAGGAGATTGTTGAGATAGAGGAGGAGATCACACATGTTAAAGAACTGAACAGGGACTGGTCTCATACGGTCCAGCTCGTTCCAAGTAAACCTGCGGACATAGAAAAGCAGCGGTCTGGAGGTTGCTTTCCAGAACTTCTTAAAGATGACCGTCTTGTGGGGATTGAAGACAACAGGAGCAAATTGACGGAGTGGCTGTACTCCAATGAGCCAGACAGCACGGTCATAACAGTGTCTGGCATGGGTGGCTTGGGGAAAACCACCCTAGTGAGAAATGTGTATGATCGGGAGAAAGACAACTTCCCTGCTCATGCTTGGATTGTCGTGTCACAGACATATGATGTGGTAGATCTGCTGGGGACACTGCTCAGGAAGATATGGTGCATAGAACAGGCACTGCCAGTTAGCACAGCTAAAACCGATGTATATGAGTTAACTGAGGAAATAAAGAAAACACTAAAAGACAGAAAATGTTTGATTGTACTGGATGATGTATGGAACCAAGAAGCATATAATCAGATGTGCAGTGCATTCCAGGATCTCCAAGAAAGTCGTGTTGTAATCACAACACGCAAGGAGGATGTGGCAGCACTTGCTCCCCAGAAACGTCGCCTAGTACTTCAGCCTTTGGCCTTCACCGAGTCATTCAACCTCTTTTGCAAGAGGGCTTTTCGTAACTGCATGGACCACAAGTGCCCCTCAGAGCTCAAGAAGGTGGCTACTTCTATCGTTGAGAGGTGTCATGGCCTGCCACTAGCAATTGTATCCGTGGGCAGCCTGTTGTCCACAAAGCAATTAACAGAGCATGCCTGGAATCAAATATACAATCAGTTTCAGAGTGAGCTACGAAAAGATAATCATGTCCAAGCAATCCTTAATCTGAGCTACCATGATTTACCAGGAGACCTCAGAAACTGCTTCCTGTATTGCAGCATGTTCCCTGAAGATTACCCCATTTCACGGGAGAGCCTTGTGCGATTGTGGGTTGCAGAAGGCTTTGCGATGAGAAAGGATAATAACACACCAGAGGATGTGGCTGAGGGAAATCTCATGGAACTCATCAGCCGGAATATGTTGGAAGTTGTGGACAAGGATGAGATCAGCAGGGTAAGTACCTGTAAGATGCATGACATTGTCCGCGACCTGGCTCTTTCGGTTGCTAAAGAGGAGAGGTTTGGCTCTGCAAATGACCAGGGCACAATGATGCTCATAGATCCGGAAATTCGCCGCTTCTCAACATGTGGATGGAGAGACAACAGGGCAGCAGGAGTGAAATTTCCACGTCTCAGAACCCTGATGTCACTTGCAGCAGTTTCATCCTCCTCCAACATGCTATCCTCAATCTTGTCTGGATCCAACTACCTTACTGTTCTTGAGCTGCAAGACTCCGCGATCACCGAAGTGCCAGCACTCATAGGGAATCTGTTTAATCTCCACTATATTGGCTTAAGGCGCACCAATGTTCACTCACTCCCAGACACTATTGAGAAGCTCTCCAACCTGCAGACCCTGGACATCAAGCAAACCAGAATAGAGAAGCTACCACCAGGAATTGTAAAGGTCAAGAAGCTAAGACACCTGTTAGCTGACAGGGTTGCTGATGAGAAGCAGTCAGAGTTTCGATACTTCATCGGAGTGGAAGCACCTAAAATGTTATCGAACTTGGAAGAACTTCAGACTCTTGAGACTGTGGAGGCAAGCAAGGACTTGGCTGAGCAGCTGAAGAAACTGATGAAAGTACAAACTGTGTGGATTGATAACATTAGTGCTTCTGACTGTCAAGACCTTTTCTCTACCCTGTCAAATATGCCGCTCCTTTCCAGCCTCCTCCTCTCTGCATGTAATGAGAAGGAGTCACTTTGCTTTGAAGCCCTCAAACCAATTTCCACAAGGCTCCACAGGCTAATTGTCAGAGGATGCTGGGCCGACGGGACTCTGCACTGCCCAATATTTCAGGACCATGGGAGAAATCTCAAGTATCTAGCTCTAAGCTGGTGCAACCTTGGGGAAGAAGACCCGCTGCAGCTGCTTGCATCTCATGTACCAAACCTCACCTATCTTAGGCTCAACAGGGTGAGTAGCGCGAAGACCTTGGTTCTTAAAGCAGGGTGCTTTCCGGAACTGAAGACACTTGACTTGAAGAGTATGCCTGATGTGAAGCAGCTAGAGATAGGAGATGGCGCCCTTCCATGCATTGAAGGATTGTACATCGTGTCGTTGTTTGAGCTAAATATGGTCCCTCGAGGCATCGAATCCCTTAGCTCACTGAAGAAGCTCTGGCTGCTGGGTCTGCACAAGGACTTCAAAGCTGAGTGGATTGAGAACCAAATGCACAAGAAGATGAACCATGTTCCTGAGCTCCGTGTCTAGGAGTGGCAGTTTACTTCTTATTACAATAATCATCTTATATGTTGTGCCTGTGCACACCTTTGCCATGCATTTAGTTATTTGCAATAAGTCCTCCGTTACCGATCCTGTCGGTAGCACTGTGTTTGCAACTACATCACGAATTTACATCTTTATGAGTAAGTCCTGAAACATTGGCTTTCCTTGCCATCAGAAAATCGAGTGAGTTTGTTCCGTTGTATCAGTTGCTTTGTGCATGCCTTGATGTAAGAACATGGACCTCTTTCTATCCAATTGTTTTTTAGGCTAATGCTATCACTGTGTCCATCTTCATGTTCCAAGATATTCCAATGCAGTACTATACTGTGATCTCAAAATTTCATTTTCTACAAAACCTGCGTTGAAATCAAGTAGCGGTTCTATCCAGGCTGCCCTCTCTTCTGAATTGGCTGGAGTAGGGTGGATGTCCGGTGGGTGCAAAGTACTGCATGATGATCATTAAGAATATGTTTTCAATTGAATCATTGAAGTGACCAGATGTCTATGAGGGTGGTTAAATGGGGATTCTTTTAGCAACAAAGGTTAAATTATAGTTTTACCTTTACTAGCCTAACCTTTTACTAGTCCGACGACCTAAGTATATAGGTTTCCTAGTGAAGTTTTGCAACCCTGTTCTAACTCTACACAAATCCAGTAACCTAAGAATTGAGATACATCAAAGTAAATACGGAAACATACAACGGACAAAGAGCACAATAGATTTTTTTTACTGAGGTCTCGGGGATTCGACGCTCTCTCTTACTTCTCGTTGGAACACTTTCGCAAAAGTTTAGTTTTGACGTGGAACCGCACAACGAATCAAGACATCCATTCGTGATAGTTCTCCATTCTGGATATATGGACTCTAAACCTTCACAAAACTCATGGTGTTTTTCACAAGCGCATCCAAAGAAGGTCACTGAGCGAAACACCTCTAAGAGCATCTCCAGCAAAGGCCCCCTAAAACAGGGTCCCTATTTTGGATTTAGGGACTTCCCCTATTTTTGGGACTGTTTTGAAAGACACAAGTCCAAAGAATGACCCCTAAATCTCAGCCCCTATTTTACTTTTTCTCCTATTTTGACATATCTGCTATGTATAATCTTCATTTGACACCACTAAAATTCAATCAAAAATATTTTGTAATACATAAAACATAAGCATATTAACATTTACAATTTAAAAACATGATATTTCAAATTTAAATTTAAAATTTTCAAAACATGATAAAATAGAAACTCCGAACAATGAGTCAAACTACGAAGCGCTGTGAATTGGAACTCGGTTGGTGATCCCAAGGTGCGCACGCGAGGAAAAATAGGGGTTGCGCTCGCGTCCGTGAGAATTGTGGTTGAGGTGGCAAATTTAGGGGCCCCTCAAATGTCCGTGGGAATTGGGGCTGAGGAGGCAAATTTAGGGCCCCCCTAATTTTAGGGGCTTGAATTGGGACCCTGCTGGATCTGTTTTTTTTTACTACACTCCCTATTTTAAGGTTTAGGGGCTGGTTTAGGGGCTCTGCTGGAGATGCTCTAAGCAGTCTGTTGACATCCAAATTTGGCAAGGCTGATCTTATGGAGATCGGTTTTGATAAGAGATATATCGGTTATAGCAAGCTGATACGATTTCGGACTGGAGGGCCGCGATTCAAAGGAAACCAAGCCCGATACAAGTAGGATAAGAGATTGAGAAGGATACGATCGGGCTTAACATGGGAAGGAGAGATTGAAACCGATACAGATGATTGAGGAAACCGAGGAGGATACGTTCGGGCCGAGTGCTATATAATAGGACCAGAGGCGAGAAGAAAAAAGAAGCAGAGCCAACCAATCAACTCGCATTTACTTTATTTACTTTCTATCGACTAGGAGTAGTCTTTTAATTTTAGAATCTTTCCTCTGTAATTCGTTTTGATCAATAAAGTTGCGCATCGCTGATTTTGATCATTATCGACTTACACCAACTCAAGTTCGCTTTTCTCCGATTTTGTTGCGCATCGCCTTCTTCGGGAAAAACGACCTTTACCCCATCTAATCGACTCGATCAGGTTGATTAGATTTATCAGTTACCTTTTTTGGTCCAAATCGGCTTGAACAGGCCGATCAGGCTAGATCTTTAACGAAGTATTAGATCGTCTTAATAGCCGATTGAATTACATATCATCCTTTTGCCGATTACCGATTTGCAAGATCTTCAATGAAGTATTAGATCGGCTTAATAGCTGATTGACTTACATATCATCCTTTTGCCGATTGCCGATTTGCAAGATCTTCAACAAAGTATTAGATCGGCTTAATAGCCGATTGAATTACATATCATCCTTTGCCCGATTGCATCGCTAGATTTCTAGATCGGATCCTCTAGCCGATCTGTTGACATATCCCTCTTACCGATTACAGGATCAAATCAGCTGGCACGCTCGCAAACTAGAACTGAACCCGGCATTCTCGTGTGTTGGTGGAGATTAACCCTTCGTCAAGATTTTGCGCCAACACACTTTTGGCACGCCCAGTGGGACAGGATCGGGGAAAGTGGCCACAGGAAAGTCCCTCCCGCCAGCTGACGTCAATGCTGAAGCCATCACATCCCTATGTTGGACGATTTAACTCCAGAGCAGCGTAAGGAGATTGAAGATAGAAAATCTGCACTAAAGGGGTTGATGCTCAATTGCTACCAGAAGACCCGATGCGGCGTCACTCAGAAGACCGCTTTGCTGACGTTTAGCTTCGTCAACAAAGAGGCTTCTGATGCTGCTGAAAAAGCACAGGTAAGACGATACTTGCCCGCTCAAGCGGAATTATCCGACATGATCAATGTGAGACCCCGGATCGGCTATCCGGAACCTCCTGTGTATTTCTGTACTAGTCCCAGATCAGTAGCTAGTACACACAGTCAGACAGTGAAGAATCATTACTGAACAGTACGAAATAACAACATAAATATAAAGTATTAGCCACATGGCTACATATTACAATACACGGTCACATGACCGGAGACACGACAGCGGAAACAAAACGACAAAAAGCGAAACCCAAAGAACGCCACAGGCGACGACAAGACACGCAACTAGTTCTCTTGGTGATCTTACCCAAACTACTCAGCATAGAACTCACCGTCTTCAATGGCGTCCTGATGGTTCCCTGATGACAACAGTTTATGTAGCACGTGAGTACAAAAGTACTCAGCAAGTCTGGGAAATTATGCACATGTGGGGCTTTCTAAGGAAGGCTTAATAGGGTTCTTTTGCACAAAGCTAAGTTTCATTAAACCATACTTGATAATAAGTTTCATAAAGCGTATTTTAGCAATTCTTTTTAACAATTGAATTATGTAATATTTCAGTGAAGGTTCTATCCACCATCACTAATATAAGGGCTCTCTCCACGCCTAACCCGACTCACCCGCTGAGGTTTCACCGCTATTAGGGTTCTATCTACCCAGTACAGAAGCCCCCTCTTACGCCATGTGGGGAGTACAACTTGCCTCTATCCGGCACCCACATTCCACCAACTGGCGAGTCTAAATTAGGTTTCTACAAATTATTTAGCCAGGTCGTACCATGTTAGACATGTGGTAGTACGGTAATGCTTAGAATGGACAGTCATAAGCGTCGGTCCTTAATTGACTTGGGGCGGTACTTTCACATTCAAACCCGTGCTCAATCCGCACCCACCCGACATTCCATGCCGCCCAAGTCCAAATCATTTTTCCTTTTCTTTTTATTTTGGAAAAACAGTACCAAAATCTTTATAATAATTTCCAAATCACACTTTAAATCATCATTTTTGTATAATCCCACCCATGGGTCATTTTCATCAATGTTGGCCCTAAGCAATTTTATCGTACTATTCAACAAAGGTCACCATATACGGTAAACATGGCATAGCAAAAGCTCTAGGGTTACAATTAAGCATGGATGTCAATAACAAAGGAGGTAATCGCAAATTGGATTAACTATTCATCTATATTTGACATACGATGATAAGAAATAGCGATGCATGTTTATAAAGCATGGTAAACACATTTGCAAACATAGGATCAAAATGCATCAAGGGACTTGCCTTCGGTCGCAGCGAGGTGGTCGAACTCTTGAAGTCCGGCGGCGGGGTCGGTGCACTTGGCGGGATCCTCGGCTACGCGCAAAACGATACAACAAATAAATAACAATAAAATAAATAAAATCCAAAAATTATAAAAGTAGTACTGGCAGGTAGATAATGAATTTAGATGAATTTAGAAATTTTAACGGAGTCAATCGGAGTTCGGACGGAAAAGTTATGAGCCTCCGAAGTTCAAAAAATCCAGAAAAAGGAAAACGAGAGAATATTCCTCGGAATATTCTTTTTCCTGATTTTTTTTTCCTAATTTTTGGATGGATTGGAGTCTATGGCAGGTGGGACCATGTTGTCATAGACTTGGCTTCTCCTCTAAGCTTTGGCCATGGCGAAGAACAGAGCCATGGATGGAGCTCCAATGCGCCGGCCATGGAGGCTTTCCGGTGGCCAACATGTGGGGGAAAACGGAGAGGGGGCGCCGGGGGTCCGGCGACCGGCGGCCGGAGGCGGAGCAGGGCGGCGGGGCGACAGACCATGGCGGCGGTGGAGTGGCGCCTCGGCGGCGGGGTGCGTGGCCGGGTGGGGCGGTGAAGGGCTCAGCGGCGGCGGGCAAGGAAGCCGGGAGGCGGCGGTGGCGGTCGGGAGGACCCGAGGCGGTGGCACCACGGCGGCGGCCGAGAGGCCAGCGGCACCGGCAGCGTAGTGCGCGACCACGGAGGCGGCGACGGCATGCGCAGGCACAGGCAAGGAATAGAGAACCCATAAACTTCCCAAGAATCGGAAATTTCCCAAGAATTTGAACATGACATCACTAATTAAAGGATGGAACAACTAGGGTACATCTAGAAGAACTTAGGATGGCAAGGAATTGAACCCAAACTCACTGGAGGCGACGAATTTGGCGACGAACGACGGTTTGTCCGAGGCAACAAAAACTCAAAATTCAACTTCAAAACTTGATCAAACCTAAAACCGATGGATGGGTTAGACTCTAGACGTCCACACGAACACAAGGGAACAAACGGAGTGGAGATTGACCCACCGGAGAGGAAGATATGACCAAGAACGCGATGAACACGAAGAACGGCGTTCTTTGTCGGTTTTCTCGATCTACCGGATGAACGACGGGGAGAGGCAATGGAAGGTTGTGTGTTCTGGAAAGAGGACACCACCATGGAGGTTTAGGAACCGGCGGTGCGCGATTTGGTGAAGAAACGAATGAGTTATGGCCATTAATGCCAATTTCGGTTTTGGAAAGATTGTTCAAATTCCGGCGTGATTCCGAGCTGAAGATCATGGGGAACGGAAAGGATTCGTCGTCACGGTTCCAACGGATCCGGCTGTTCGCAAATCGGAGCATTGATTGAGGAGTTATGGGTGATTGAATCATGAAGTTCTAGTATGGAAAGAGTGTGTTCTTCTATGTAATTCATGCCAATGGGAGGTAGAAGAAGGCACTATAGCACCTGCCACGTGGCACTCTGTGATTGGCCGAGGTTTACGCGAAAGCGACGTCCTAGAGAAAATTTAGCAAAAATGGTCTAAAAATTTTGGAAAAATTCCTAGAACCATTTTGGAATATTTGGAACACACTAAAATTGGTTTCGCTGAATTTGGATGAAATTTGGAGATTTGAATATTCTGGAGCGAATAGCGGGCATTAAACAAAAGCCGCGCGAGATAAAATGCCAAAGGGTTTCCAAAAATCTTGAAAAAATTCCCAAAAATGTTTTTAGAATATTTGGGACCTAATGCAATAGGTTCCATGACTTTTGGAGCATTTTTGAACTCGGACGAAATTTTGGGTACCGACGGGAATCTAGAAATTTGATTTTTCGAACGGAGGGGAATTGAAGTCCGATTCTAGACAGATAAGGATGCCAGGTTAAATTAAACACCAAGGAAACTCCAAATTTTGAATTTAATTAATTTAAATTAGGTTTTTCTAGAAAGCCAAAATTGAGGATGTTACAATCAACCAATCCATCCACTGTGCTTTGCTCAATCAATCGTCGGCCTTAGTAACCACCCTCAGACCGATGATATCTAATAGCGTCAAGGAAGTGGCGCATGAACTTGTGTCAGCTGGTACTTTACTTGATCCAGCGCAAGCTTTGCCAACGTATCCGGTATACTCTATGGGCCAGAGCACCAAAAATCTCAAGCTAGCGGCTGACCCAAGACCATTGACTACCGTCCACACCACGGCTCCATCGCAGCCGACTGTGATCTTGCCATGAGATCCCAGTGCGAGCGGGGTTACACATTACCAAACTTACACTGATTGCTCCAAACTGGGTAGTCAACCTAGTTGTCGGGACCCGAATCTGTAAATCCGGAGCCTCTATGTATTCTGTACTAGTCCAAGATCACGCTAGTACACACAGTTAAGCAGGGTTAAATATCACATCCATACACAACGGAAATATAAATAAGTACTTCAATAATTAAAATAAACTGTTGCAAGACCTTAAGGTCACCTTACAATATTCAGCCACGCAAGGTTTACTCAAATAAAGACAAGTAAACATACGCAGCAAAAAATAAAAGTCTTGATAAGTGTGGGCCCCCGGATCGGCTATCCGGAGTCCTCTGTGTATTTCTGTACTAGTCCCAGATCAGTAGCTAGTACACACAGTCAAAAGTGATGAATCAACAACCATATCACGAATACATATAATTAAATAAGAATAATACCAAATGAAAGCAAAGACCTTATGGTCAAGGTTTACCATTACGGCCTGAACAGGCTGAACAACTTGAACAACTGCAGCGGAAGACGAAAACGCTAATGCGACCCATCCAATTGCCCACAGGCAATCGAGTGGAGAACGCACCCTAGTCGTTGGAATTCCTTGACAGCTTCTTTCACTTCTGAGATAGGATTAGAATGTAGCACGTGAGTACATAAAGTACTCAGCAAGTCTGGGAAAAAATATGCACAATGTAGGCTATCCAAAGATGGCTTGATATGGTTTATTTGCACAAAGCCAAGTTTCATCAAATCATACTTGTTAATAATTTTCACAAAGCATATTTGAGCAATTCTTTTTAATAATTGAATTATGTAATATTGTAGTGAAGGTTCTAACCACCACTCACTAATATACAGGCTCTATCCGCCACATCTCAACAAAATCAGGGTTCCATCCAATCACATGGCTCTGTCCGCCATGGTTCACAAAATCAGGTTCTTTCCACCTACCTGGCTTTAACTGCCAGAAGCACACCCGAGAGTTCTAACCGCTCTCGGATCCCAAAACGAAATATTGTTTAGTTTGAAACCAAAAACCAAAGTCTACCAGTATGAAAGCATTCCTCGCTTTGCCTTTGACCGTAGGCACGGCTATTCGAATAGTTTTAACTCTGCAGAGGTGTACAACTTTACCCACAAGACATGATTTTCCCTTGATGCCAAGCTATTAGCACACTTCCTTGGGTGTGCCGGTAGGGATATCATGACAAGGCCGTTACAATGTATCTACCTAGCTAGACCCACCCGCTGAGGTTTCACCGCTGTTAGGGTTCTCTCCACCCAGTACAGAAGCCCCCTCTTGCGCCGTGTGAGAAAAACAACAACAACAACAACAACAACAACAACAACAACAACAACAATGCCTCCTTCCGGCTCTCACACAACAACCGAGTGGTGAGTCTAAACTAGGCTTCTACAAATTAGTTAGCCAGGTCGTGCCCACTTTGACATGTGGTAGTACGGTTATGCTTAAAATGGCAATCATAAGCGTCGGTCCTTAATTGACTTGGGGCGGTACTTGCACAAAAGGATCAAGGCTTGATCCGCTTCCACCCGACATTCCATGCCGCCCAAGTCGAAATCATTTTTCATTTTATTTTTATTTTGTAAACCATCGGCAATACCTTTTTGCCTAATAATTTCCAACACAAGTTTTCAAGAGATAATTGAAAGTCCCACCCATAGGTGAATAATGACCGTTTGCGAGTCTAAGCATTTCTACCGTACTATTCTATTCCACCAATAGTTTATTTTATAAAAGGTAAGTTGTAGGGTTTGGTTACAATTCTTAAAATTAATTTTGTAACCTCCAATAACCTTTAAATTGTCATACTCTTACAATCATACGAAGAATCCAATCCAATATAGTATCCACAAGTAGGAAGTATATCCTGGTATTATCACAACTCCGAAATCATATTGAACCACAATCATATTTGTATAGGAAATCTTTCCCTTGAACTCTAACTTGTAATATTGATTTATCCACCAATCATACGGCGATCAATCTTATCATCCACTAAGAATATTTCACAAGGTCATCTACTAATCCACCGAGAATACTTCACAATATCACACCTCTAAACATCTAGAATACAATCCACCGATATTACTTCACAATATTATCTCTAATAATCTAGAATACAATCCACCAATAATACTTCATAACACCATATATTTAATTATTCATACTATCACCTCTAAATCATCTACTTTAATCCACCACGAATAATTCATAATCTTACCCCAAGCATCTTTCAAGAAAGATTCTATAAATCCAAGATTTCATTAATTCATCGACTACAGCATTTCCATAACCAATGATACCACGTTTACTAAACAAATCACCCATAATTCATATTATTCATGATTCCACATAATGGGTTATCGCGAGACCATATTCCCAAAGTCATCCACTACACCACCGAGTATGATCTTTAATACTATCCATTTACTCCTCCGAGTACATTTAGTCATAAAGCTGTTTAAATCATCGAGTATCATTCTCGATACCACTTGTTGTAACCCTTCACATTGTCATCTCTAAATCTCATAGTATGCGGGTCAATCCACCGAAATATGATTTCCCACTTATTCTATTTGATTCCCAAGTATGACCCTCAATATTATTTATTTAACTTTACCGACCATTATTCTTCATATCATACATCTTCCAACACTTCCCAGTTCATACTAATCATACTGCGATTCGCTACCACACTCCAACTCAGCAATATTTAAACTACCACCATTCCCAGGTTACTTTCAGACTGACGATTACCACATCATCACTAATAATCACATAACTCCAATTTGCATTCCATACTATTTGATCCATTTAAAATGTCTATCAAATAGTCTTTCCCCTTAACTAAAGAACAGTTTTTCCAGAAACATTTATATTGGTGGAGTACTTATACTAGGGCGACAAAGGGTCAGGGATAACAATGTCAAGGAGGTAGGAACAACAGGTATAACTAATAAGCTAACGTTAACATCATCCATTTAATATAAATAGCAATGCAATTTGTAAAACAGTGGAAAACATTTATAAACAATGGGATCAACATGCTTCAAGGAGACTTGCCTCGGTCACAGCGAGAAGGTTGAACTCTCTGAAGTCCGGCGGCGGGGTCGGCGGACTCGGCGGAAGCGTCGACTACGCGCAAAACGAGGCAATAAATAAATAAAAGAAAATAAATAAAATCCAAAAATTATAAAATTAGTACTGGCAGGTAGATCTTGATTTTAGATGAATTTAGGAATTTGAATGGGGTCAAACGGAGTTCGGACGAAGAAGTTATGAGCTTCCGAAGTTTGAATTTTGAATAAATTGGAAAACCGGGAATATTCTCTGGAATATTACTTCGTGGACTGAGTCAAAGTTTGACCGAACCTTGACTTTGACTGGCTTGGACTTGGTCTATCCCTATGACAAGTTGGCCCCACATGTCATTGACATGGGGGTTGTCTTCCTCATGACTTGCCATGGAAGCCATGAGAGGAAAGAGGGAGCTTGTGGGAGAGAGAGAAGGAAGGGAGGGACTCGGCCGGCCGTGGCGCCAGCGGCGCTGGCACAGACGCTGGCGTGGCGGCGGCCGGCTCGGCCGGCGGGGCTCCGGCGGCTCCCACACGCACGCAAGCACAGAGGGCTCCAAAAAAAAACAGAGAGCCAACTTTTTCCAAAAATCCGGATTTTGAGCCCATTTTCGCATGGATTTGATCCAAATAAAAGCATGGATCAAGAAGAGGACATCCTTAGGGATCTAGGGGAGCCATGAATCGGATCAAAACTCACCGGAGAGGATGAACTCGACGAAGAACACTGGTTCGGCCGAACGGACAAGAACTCAAAATTCATCGCGAAGACTCGAAGCATCCTGAAATCGATTGATGTTTTAAAATCTAGACAACCATACTAACACTAGGGAACAAACGGAGGTGGATTTGGCTTACCGAGGAAGAAGTTAGAAGGATGAACGCGAAGAACACCAAAACTCGGCGTACCACGTCGGTTTTCTTGATCTTGCGGACAACCGGCGAGGAGAGGCTAAAGAGGAATGAGACTATCGGGAAGAGCACTCCCCCACGGAGAGAGGGGAGGTGGAAGAACGCGAATCGGATTAGAAACGGCCGAATTAAGAGCAATGAAGGGGATCTTGGTTTTCGCTTAATGGGACCGTTTCCGGCGTGATTTAGGGCTCATTAACTCCATGGATGGAAAGAGGAGGCCGTCGTGATTCCAACGGATCCGACGGTGATTGATTTGATGAATTTTGGAAGGAACTACATGCATTTGAAGGGAGGTAAATGAGTTTAGCCTTCTCTGTTCTTTCTCCCAGGCATGAACTCACGTACAGACTTCCAAAGGTTGAAGACGCACTGTAGCAGTGCCACTTGGCAACACCCCATTGGCCGGGAGTAAGTGGAAACTTTAACGCGCGAGAAAAATTAGGAAAAATGGCCTAAAAATTCCAGAAAAATTCCTAGAGCCATTTTAGATTATTTGGAACTCAACGGAATTGATTTGGTTGAATTTGGATGAAATTTGTGGAATTGGATATTCGGGCGCGGATCGCAGGCATTAAACAAAAGCCGCGCGAGATAAAATAGGAATGGATGTCCAAAAATCCGGGGAATGATTCCTAAAATCATTTAGGAATATTTGGAACATTTTAAAAGTGGTTTGGAGATTTTTGGAGCATTTTTGGACTCGGGTGAATTTTCGGGTACCGGCGGGACTGGAAAATCCGATTTTTCGACCGGAGGGGAATTAAATCCCGATTTTGGATAGGAATGGATGCCAGGTTAACATAAACACCATAGAAACTCCAACTTTTTGAATTACTTTATTTAAATTAGGTTTTTCACAAGAAGGCGAAAACTAGGGTGTTACAATAAGCTCCACAACGCCACAGGCATCTGACGAAGGTTGCCTCCTAGTTCTCCTGGTCCTCAACATACTCCTCCTCTCATGCGTGTGTAGACTCTTCTTCTGATGTTTGATTGATTGGCAAGGGTGAATATACAACGTACTCAACAAGTCATGCACAGAGGTGCAATCCTATTACTATATGCATGGCTTCTTCCAAAGGCATGGTTTAATTGGTTCCTTTGCATTAAACATCATTTTGCTTTGATTAAGTAACTATAATAGATTCAAAAGAAATGAAATCATATTATATTACATTAAGTTCACAATCTCATTTCATATGCCTGGCATAAAGCCTAAGTCAATTTATCATCATCTCTGGCACTCAGCCAACCTTCCCACATTTTATTTTAGAAAATCTACCCCTTGATTGTAATCCCCGAGCTTTGTCTAGTACTATGGACACAGCTATTCAAATAGTTTTGACACACTCTGCAGAGGTTGTACACTTTACCCACATGATACAGTCGCACACCACAAAGGCGATTGACTGTAACGAAATTTTTCAGAAATCTCCATCTACACCTATGACCTTCTCCGGTATTGCCTTCACTACCACTTCCCCCACGAAGGATCGAAGTGTAGGACCGACAATCACCGTTGGATGGGCACCAAGCCATAGCTCTGGTACGCTCCCCCATGCAGTTACCCCGATGTAACTGTCACCCTGAGGTATCAAAGGTAAGATTTCAGAATCCTACTAAACTAAGATTGTCCCACTCCAGTCATGTGGTTCCACGAAAGGCCCAGTTCAAAGGCTTGCAAGGTGAAGTCCTTAACTGTCTATGGCAAGACATCCTTCTCTTAGAACCCTGGCGTAAAGCCCCTCACATCACTCATCCCATTGCAGCAAAGGCTGTTATCTCAAAGACTGTTGCCACGAAGGCTCACATGGCATAAAGCCTCTTACCACTTGCCCTAGACTAAATCTTTTCCCACCCCAGTTTGATTATGGTGCAACACATGCCAACAATAATATCCATTTTCATGTAGAACCACAAAGGTACCTATACTTCACATCACCACGTGGCAAGATTACACTATTTCCAAAATTCATTCCATATATCATTAGTCAATATTATTTTGCCATTTGAAACACATTTCACGTAAGCATAGCTAAGCAACTATTCACGGTCTAGCCTCCCGTGTTGGCACGATATTATCATCGAACTAAATAAACCAACTTAAGGTGATAATGGAATACATTTCATACAAATATTAATCATCAAGGGTGGAATTAACAACTAGGTGGACTAGCTAATTTACCCAAATTAATTTAGTTCATTTTAACAACATAGCATGCATAATTTAAATCAAAATACATTTCAAGAATTAGGAGTAACATGGTCAAAAAGCATAACTTGCCTTCAAAAAGCTGATGATCTTGATCTAAGGCCTGAGCTTGGTCTTCAACCTCCGCACTCTCGCACAGTTCAACGTCTACGCGTAGCAGATAACCAAATAAACACACAAAAACAACGAATAAGCACACATCCGAAAAATACTGCAAATCAAACTAACTCATAATTTCACGAAAACTTTCAAATAATTAGTTTAGCATTCTCTAAGATTTATAAAATTTATTTCTACATTTTTGGACGTATAGTTTAGAAGCTACAAATTTCATAAGTTTGGACTTCCTGCAAATGATTTAACAGTATAAATTTATTTATAAAATTTCATAAAAATTATTGTAGAAAGGTATAAAATTTTACTAATTAACAAATTTTGTTCAAGCGATTTGGAATTAAAATGAATTTATAGCGAAAAAGACAAAATTCGCAATTCCTGGAAAATGCATGTACAACTAAACTCTCTTTTCTATCCCATGCATGGCACTGTTCCTGCGCATGTACACACTACACTCTTCACACATGCATACCAGAACAAATTGGTTCATGTTAAAAAATATATTTATACACGCGAATCATCCGAATAGTATACGTATACATACATATGGAAGGTTATACTAGCGAATCGGTCGAATATATCTACATACAGATCTACCGAATATAACCGCGGGTTTACTTATATACACTAACTATGGCTATTATAAATATGTGCATGCTACCTGAGAATACAACATAGTGTGTGTGTGTGTGTGTGTGTATGCTTGCAACCTAAAGTATTTATATATACATGCTATGGCCAATATAAGTATATACACTAACATATGTATAAACGTTGCCATGAAGGATTGAACAAGGGACCTCTCAGAAGATAGCACAACGCACAGACCAATTGAGCTACGGCTCTTTACTTACATAAAGAAAATTATGCATGCATGCAAAACTTCATGCTAACATATATGTGGGTATGCATACATACTAATATTTATATACACGCGTAAATACACACAACGAGATCCACCGATCAGTATAGATAGAACGCGCGCGAAAGAAAGAAGAGAAAAAGAATACCGTTCGGCGCAGGCAGTAGTGCAGACCGTCGGTGCAGGGAACGCAAGATCGGAGAGTGCACCGGTGGTGACGACAGCGTCAATGACGGCGATGACGACGACGAAACAAAAGTTCAGCTGGAGAAATGACTGGAAATGGTAGAACGTGTAGGAAATGGAGAGATGAAGAAATGTGTAAGAGGTAGTGTTGCTACTTCTCGTACAGGAAAAAGAGGAGCAGGAAACGATTGAAATGAAGGGATCGGCTAGGAAAAGGTTCAGGTGTTGCTGGAAAAATGGAAATGGCCTCACTGGATACTTGTGTGGAGTATTCACGTCAAGGCTAATGGGACCAGTTACTAGTTGTGTTCATGGAGTAGTTACTAGTATTCATGTGACTAGTAATGGAGGAAACGGCTGGAGCATTACTACATGCATGTGGAGATGTTTCTAATGAAGATGAAACGGCTGGAAAAACAAGAAATGGGAATGGCTGAGAGCCTGAGACAAAACCAACGTCCAATACACATGCATACACGTATACACAAATACGTTCTCAAAACATGTTGAGAAAAAAAAACAGAGAGGTTCTAAAAATCCAAAAAATTCCTCTAAAATACTAGGAACTATTTTGTGAGGCCCCGGATCGGCTATCCAGAATCTCCTGTGTATTTTCGTACTAGTCCCAGATCAGTAGCTAGTACACACAGTCACAGTGATACGTCATTGCCGAACATAACGAAAATTGGAATATAAATATTCAAGTATGGGCCACATGGCCACTTATTACAATACTCGGTCCAACGACCGGACAGAAAGCAGCGGAAACAAAAACAAAACAAGCGAACGCCACAACGCCACAGGCGATGACTAGGAACGCAACTAGTCCTCCTGGCAATCCTCCTCAAAGAACTCCTCCTCTTCCTCGGCATCTTGGAAATTCTCTGATGATTACAATGTTGGTGTAGCACGTGAGTACAAAGGTACTCAGCAAGTCAGGAAAGTATGACCATGAGGGCCTTTCCAAAGGAAGCTTAATAGGGCTTATTTGCATAAAGCCACATTTTGTTAAACCATATTGAAGTAATAGTTTTCACAAAGCATCTTTTAACAATTCTTTTTAACAATTGAATTATTTAATATTGTAGTGAGGTTCTATCCACCATCACTAGTATAAAGGCTCTATCCGCCAACAATTAAAAGATCAGGGTTAATCATGTGACTCCATCTGTCAATTGTAAAACAGGTTCTATCCACCTGATTGGCTCTTTCCGCCAAACAACATCCGAGAGTTCTAACCACTCCCGAACCCCAAAACCAAACACTTTTCAGTTTTAAAAGCAAAATCAAAGTCTACCAATATGAAAGCATTCTTCGCTTTGCCTTTAACAGTAGGCACGGCTATTCGAATAGTTTTACTCTGCAGAGGTGTACAGCTTTACCGACAAGACACGATCAACTCTTAATGCCAAGCTATTAACACACTTCCTTTGGTGTGCCGGCAGAGAGATCGTGACAAGGCCGTTACAATGTATCTACCTAACTAGACCCACCCGCTGAGGTTTCACCGCTGTTAGGGTTCCATCCGCCCAGTACAGAAGCCCCCTATGGCGCCGTGTGAGAAAAACAACATTGCCTCCGTCCGGCATTCACATTCAACCGAGTGGTGAGTCTAAGCTAGGCTTCTACAAATTAGTTGGCCAAGTCGTACCATTATAGACATGTGGTAGTACGGTATTGCTTAGAATGGCAATCACAAGCGTCGGTCCTTATATGACTTGGGGCGGTACTTGCACAAGACAAAACGTGCTCCATCCGCACCCACCCGACGAACCAATCCGCCCAAGTCCAAAACATTTTCCTTTCCTTTTTATTTTAGAAAACAGTACCATAATCATACTAATAATCATCAAATCACATTTGATAACATTCTTTTTGAATAATCCCACCCATGGGTTGCTTTCATCGGAAAAAGGATCTTAAGCATTTCTACCGAACTATGTAGCAAAGGACACCATATATCGTAAACATGGTAAAAATAAAATGTTCTAGGGTTACAACGGATATGATTAACAATGTCAAAGAGGAATCAACAATTTTCGGAATAACTAACTCTTACATTTGACATATTTCATTAAACATAGCCATGCAACTTTATAAACATTTTAAATCATTTTGCAAACATAGGAGCAAAATGCGTCAAGGAGACTTGCCTTCTGTCTCGGGTAGGTCTTCGTACGCGGGAAGTTCGGCGGCGGAATCGGCGGTCGCGGCGGGATCGTCGACTACACGCAAAACGAGGCAATAAATAAATAACGGAAAATAAATAAAATCCAAAAAAATTATAAAATTAGTACTGGCAGGTAGATCTTGATTTTAGACGAATTTAGAAATTTGAATGGGGTCAAACGGAGTTCGGATGAGAAAGTTATGTGCTTCCGAAGTTTGAATTTCGAAAAAATCGGAAAACCGAGAATATTCCCGAAATATTCTCTCTCAGGTTGACTGGTCAAATGTGGACTTGACTGACTTTGACTGGGTCTTGGCTCTATGGCAAGTGGGGCCCATGTGTCATCCTCATGCACTTCATCTCCTAGCTTTGCTTAGTCATGGCCACCATGGATGAAGAAGGGAGCTTGGGAAGGAGGGCAAGGGGACTCACGGGCCAGTGGGCTGGCGGCGTGGAAGGGGGTCGCCTGGGCGGCATGTCGGGCGACGGGCGGCGGCCGGGCGAGGTGGCGACGGCCAAGGCACAAGATGGGCGTGGGTCGACTGGCCGGGCACAAGCACAGGAGCAAGGCCCATGGCCACCCAAAACAGAGAGCAAACTAAACACTACAAGCACTACTACCTCCTAAAGAATCTCATTTCTTTCTCATTTTTGCATGGAATTGATCCAAACAAAAACCTAGAATCAATAGATAACATCCTAAGGAACCTATAACCGAAAGGAATTGAACCAAACCTCACCGGATTCGGAGAAATCTACGACGAACGGAGTTTCGGCCGGAGCAACAAATCTTCAAAATTCGTCACCAAACCTTGATAGAACCTAAAATTGATGATTGAATTAGAAACTAGACTTCCATGTTAACACAAAGAAACGAACGGGAGGAAGAATGATCCACCGGAGTGGAAGATATGATCCAAAATCCGAAGAACACGAAGAACACCAAGCTTTCGTCGGTTTTCTTGATCCTCCGGGCAAACGACAATGAGAGGCAAAGGGAGGGTATACTCTCTGGAAAGAGGACTCTCTCACGGATATTATGGAGGCGGAGATGCGCGAAACGGATTAGAAACAGGCGAATTAATGCCATAAATGGGATTTTCGGTTTTGGAAAGATTGAGCCGTTTCCGACACGATTTGGGGCTGAAGATCATGGGGAACGGAAAGGTCTCGTCACCACGATTCCAACGGATCCGGCGTTCGCTAATTGGAGTTGAAATGAGGGAGTTATGTGTGATTGAATGAGTGGAGATGGATATGGAAGACTCCCTCCATTGTTGCCTGGAAGAGCTCTCGTGAGTGGCTCAAGGTTGATGACGAGCACTGTAGCACTGCCACGTGGCGACGCCTCATTGGCTCCCTTTTACGCAAATGTTCCACCCTAGAGAAAAATAAGGAAAAATGGCCTAAAAATTCCAAAAAAATTCCTAGAACCATTTTAGAATATTTGGGACCCAATAAAATTGGTTTGGTTGAATTTGGATGACTTTTGTGGAATTGAATATTCGGGCGCGGATCGTAGGCATTAAACAAAAGCCGCGCGAGATAAAATAGGAACGGAGGTCCAAAAATCCGGGGAATGATTCCTAAAATCATTTCGGAATATTTGGAACATTTTAGAAGTGGTTTGGGGATTTTTGGACTCGGGTGAAATTTCAGGTACCGGCGGGAACTGGAAAATCCGATTTTTCGCCCGGAAGGGAATTAATTTCCGATTTTGGAGGGGAATAGATGCCAGGTTAATATAAACACCAATGAAACTCCAAATTTCGAATTTACTTTATTTAAATTAGGTTTTTCTCCAGAAAGCAAAAATGAGGATGTTACATATTTGAAACCTAACAAAGTTGGTTTTGTGATTTTTCGACGTGTAGATTTTTCGTAAAAAATCTTTTAGTGAATCAAACACCTGTACAAATTTTTATAAAGTCGACAACTTAAGTTATATAACATGTTTTTCAAAAATATTTGAAGGGAACACTCTCGTTTGCCAATTACCTTTATTTTAAACAAAATTTTAGATTTTATGCTTATGCAAAAATGCATGATCTTTATTTAACATGATTATTTCAATAAACTTGAATCCGAATTACTCGCGAGGATTCCAAGTAAATTTCGGAAAATTACAAATAATCCCAGAAACACACTAAATATATTAAAAGAAATTTTTGGGATGTTACAAACCTCCCCCCTTAACAGAATCTCGTCCCCGAGATTCGAGGCTAACTAGAGAATAGGCTTGAAAACTCCTTCAATTCTTCTTTGCGTTCCCATGTTGCTTTGCTTTCCGAGTGATTACTCCATTGGACTCTGCAGAAGCGGGTTGATTTGTTTCTTGTTTTACGATCCATGGTATCTAGAATCTTCACTGGATGCTCTTTGTACGTCAAATCTTCTTGTAGATCAATGGCTTCCAGCGGTGCTTGTTCTTCAGCTACCCGCAGACATTTCTTCAGTTGTGAAACGTGAAATACATCATGTATTCCTGCTAGCGATTGTGGCAAGTTTAGCTGATATGCCACTTCTCCTCTTCTACTCAGGATCTTGAATGGTCCAACGTATCTTGGTGTGAGCTTCCCTTTGGCACGAAACCTTCTGACTCCTTTGAGGGGTGTAACTCTAAGATATATATAATCCTCCGGCTCAAAGGTCAAATCCCTACGTCGATTGTCTGCATAGCTCTTCTGCCTTGATTGAGCAATCTTCAATCTTTCCCTGATCACAGCTATCTTCTCTTCAGCTTCTTGTAATATATCTGGGCCAAACACTCGTCGTTCACCAGTCTCATTCCAATTTAATGGTGTTCGACAAGGTCTTCCGTATAGGGTTTCAAAAGGTAACATTTGTAGACTTGCTTGGTTGCTATTATTATAACTGAACTCTGCATATGGTAAGCACTTGTACCATGATGTTGCATAAGCCAATGCACAGGCTCTAAGCATATCCTCCATAATATGATTAACCCTTTCAGTCTGACCATCTGTTTGTGGGTGGTAAGCCGTGCTGAAGTTCAAGCGAGTTCCCAACGCCTCATGCAGCTTACCCCAAAATCTCGAGGTAAATTAATTGGGTACCCCTGTTTGAGGCTATTTTCTTCGGTACTCCATGTAGGCAAACAATTCTTGACATGTATAGTTTTGCTAAGCGATCTCCTGAGTAAGTTGTCATCATGGGTATGAAATGTGCAACTTTGGTTAAACGATCCACTATGACCCATATTGAATCATATCCAGCTTGTGTCCTGGGCAAACCGGTTATGAAGTCCATACCGATTTCCTCCTACTTCCACTCTGGAATCTTTAGAGGTTGTAGCAGTCCTGCCGGCCTCTGATGCATAGCCTTCACTCTCTGGCATACGTCGCACACTGCAATGTGCTCACTACTTCCCTTTTCATATTCGGCCACCAGAACCTTTCCTTCAAATCCTGGTACATCTTCGCACTTCCTGGATGAATTGAATACTTGGAATCATGAGCTTCCTCCAGTATCAACTACTTCAGCTCCTTCTTGTCAGGTACACATATACGCTCTTTCATCCACAAGATACCTTGGTCATCCAACCTAAAATCTTTGGCTAGGCCTTCCTCCATCTTGGATTTGATTTGCTTGATCTTCTCGTCAACCTTCTGACCTTCCTTGATCTGATCTTCTAAAGTAGGCTTTACTTCTAGAGCAGCTAGGAATCCTTCTGGCACAACCTCCAGTTTCGATTTCTGAAAATCCTTGCATAACTCTGCTTGACTGGTTTCCATTAACATATTTAAACTATGGCTCTTTCGGCTCAAGGCATCAGCCACCACATTAGCCTTACATGGGTGATAACGAATTTCCACATTATAATCTTTGATTAACTCCAACCACCTTCTTTGTCTCATGTTCAAGTCTGGCTGGGTGAAAATATACTTGAGACTCTTGTGATCAGTATATATTTCACATCTATTACCAATAAGGTAATGACGCCACAACTTTAGAGCATGCACGACAGATGCTAATTCCAAGTCATCCGTTGGATAGTTTTCCTCATGTGGCCTTAACTGCCTCGACGCATAAGCAACTACCTTTCCATTCTGAATCAACACACATCCGAGTCCTTGACGTGACGCATCACAGTAAATATCAAAACTTTGATGAACATCAGGCAAAACCAACACTGGTGCCGATGTCAACCTTTTCTTCAACTCCTGAAAACTCTTTTCACATTCTGGTGTCCATGTAAACTTCTTTTCTTTCTTCAACAATTGCATGAGGGGTCTAGCAATTGTGGAGAAACCTTCTATAAATCGACTCTAATAACCTACCATTCCAAGAAAGCTTCGGACTTGAGTCACCGTCTTCGGTTGCTCCCAATGTAATACTGCTTCAACTTTACTTGGATCTACTGCAACTCCTTCGGCTGTCATGATGTGTCCGAGGAATTCCACTTTACTTTTTCAAAAATCACATTTGCTAAACTTAGCAAATAGCCACTGTTCTCTTAACTTCTCCAACACTAGCCTGAGATGTTCAGCATGTTCCTCTCTGGTCTTGGAATATACTAGAATATCATCTATGAACACCACTACGAACTTATCAAGGTATTCCATAAAAACCTTGTTCATCAAATTCATGAAGTATGTAGAGGTGCATTTGTCAATTCGAAAGACATAACTGTAAACTCATAATGTCCATATCTTGATGAAAATGCAGTCTTCGGTATGTCTTATCACACTAACTTCCAACATGCCAAAGTTAAGACACAAACTAGGCCTATCTACTCTCTCTAGCACTCAAAGGATTTTCAATCTAAGATTCAAAATGCTCTTAGGATCCTCACTGGGATGAATACTGAAATGGAGTTACAAACCTCAGGAACTGAACCCCCTAGGGTTTATATATAGTTCCACTCCTCAAAAACTAGCCGATAGACACATATATTTCAAAATATCTTCTTGAGTTGGATCATCCGACCCTATGTAAGCATCTATGCCCCTAATTTCATTGGTTATGTGTTTTGGTGATTAATGATGCTTATTTGTCAAGACTAACCCTATTTCAAGGTATTAAGGTGAATTAGTGCTTGGCATTGGCATATTGCAAGTTCTTGGTATTCATGGATTCCCAAAAGGTATAATGTAACACCCCAAAATTTTGCTTTTCTTAAATTCATGAGTGATTTGGCACTTTGGTGAATTTTTGGAATTTTCTGGAATTTATTTGGATTTATTTGGAATTTATTTGAATTTATTCCATTTTGAAATAATTAAAGAATTAAATTTTGCAAATAAAAATTTGTTGGAAATATTTTATTTGAGTCCAAAATGCCCTAAAATATTTTCCAGAATTTTTCTGGAATTTTTCTGAGTATTTTGCTATTTTTCTTGAATTAAATGAATTACTGGAAATTATTTTAAATATTAAATCGCTGGAAAATCCATCGGGTGGAGTACTGTTCATCCGACCGAAGTCGAACCCGAAGTCGGACTCGAGTCCGACCGAGCTAATCGACTTCACCAAACCCGCTCCTAACCCTATTTGATCTCGACCGCTGGATCGAGATCCAACGGCCGATTGGGCCGCACTGCTTCGATCGGATCCGGCCGGGTCCGGCGCGCGCCAGTAATCGTGGCGCCGATCGCGCCACGTGGACGGGTTGCTCGCCTTCGCTCCGCCGAAGTTCGGATCGGACAAAGACCGCCGCGTTCTCCGCCGCATCCGTTAGGGTTACGGATTGAGCGCGGAAGCCGAGGCTATTTAAAGCCCGGGTCCTGCCCCGAGGACCGCCTTGACCCCGCGCTGCTTTTGCCCTAGCTCGCTAAACCCTAGCCGCCGCCGCTTGCCCGGGATTGCTCGCCGTAGTTGCTTAGGGCCTTGCTTTGGTTTTCCTCACCTTCCGCCGCCGTCCGCCGTCGCCCGAGAAGAAGGAGGCCAGATCCGGGATCCCCGAGCCAGGGCGATTCGAACGTGACCACGCACGTCGCCGGAGGAGCCCCGTAGCGCCGTTGCCCGTGTCGCCGTCTCCAACTCCGGTGACCTCGAGCCGCCGCGCCGCCATCGATGTCTTCGAGCTTCCACGGACGTCCGATCAAGATCGAACGCACGCGGTGAGCCCACGTTCTCCCCCAAACCCTGGAACCTAGATCAGATCTGGACCGTTGGATCAAAATCCAACGGCCCACGATCACCACGTGCCGTAGCAGCGTTAAATGTAGGGTTAGATCTGGACCGTCCGATCTAGATCGAACGGTCCACGATCACCGTGTAGTTTCCAACGTGTTAACCCTGGATCTAATCGCGGCCGTTGATTTTCAAATCAACGGACACGATCGTGCCACGTGTACCCTGGCGCTGCCGCACACACGCTGAAGCGCGTGTCTCGACACGCGGGGCCCACGTGTCGGGCCGGGACAAAGAGAACCGACTATGACGCTATCGCCGACGCCACGGTGGGGCCCGCTTGCCGCCAGCTGGTGGCGAGCCCCGCCGACGCCAAAGAATGACGCCACCCGAGTGGTTCCACTGCCGGGCCTCTCACGTGAGCCGTGGACCGAGCAAGCCGTGGGTCGAGCCCATGAGCCGGCCGACGCCACCACCAATCGAGGCTGCCACGTGTCACGCCGACGCAATAAATAATTTCCAAAAGAAAATGATTTAATAATTCGGTTTAATAATTGATTTGAATTTCAAAACTTCAAACGCTTATAACTTTGCGTTTCAACTCCGATTTGAACGATTCAAATTTCTAAAAATTCATAAAATTCAGATCTACTCAAATATGAATTTTATTTAATTTTTGGACTAAAGTTTTTCTCTGTAAAATTATTTAATTGATTATTTAAACTTTAAATAATCATAACTTTTGTGTTTTAACTCCGATTTGAGCGATTCCAGTTCCTAAAAATTCATAAAATTATGTTCTCTCTGTTTATGGATTTTATTTGGATGTTTGGACACTTTTTGTCTACTGTTTTATTCATTGGTTGCTATTTGCACGCGTTACGAGTAGACGTTGAAGTGCCGGAAGGATTCGAAGGAGAAGTATTGACCCAGGAGCCAGCTCAGGACCAAGAGCAAGTATTTTTTGAAGGCAAGTTATGCTTTGACCATGTTGATCCCATTTTGAAACCTATTTTGATTTAATGTATTGCATGCTAGTTCAAATAGAAAACGCTTTACTTAATTATGGGAAATTAGATAAATGCCAAATTGCTGTATGACACCTTGATTAATTAAGTATGTGCCATGACCCCTTGTCACCCTAGTGTGGATTACTAGTTGGACATTATTAATTTGTCAACATGGGTAGTTAGACCGATGTAGTATGCTTAGCCTTGCCACGTGACATGATTTTGGACAATCAAATGTTAATATTGACTTAATGAAATATTGAACCTGTTTTGGAAAGGTATCATGTGTTGTGATGTGGATGGCACGTGGTGCATGGTAATCAACTGGGGTTTGATAAATAGCTTTTGACCGGGGCATGTGGCAAGAATGATCAGGTGGGCCAGTTGTGGCATTGGGAATGTTGGTTTGGTTCTTCGGGTAGTCTTGCCCTGGTCACCCTAAGGACTTAACCTTGCAAGCCTTTGAACTGAGTCAAACGTGCAACCACATGTCCGTAATGGGACGGACCTAGTTGATTAAGTTGCTAATAACGTACCTGTGGGACCTCTGGGTGTCAACTACACCCTTTGTGTATGTTGTACGGGGGAGCGTACCGGGGCTGCGGCCAGGTACCCATCTAACGGTTGGTTGGCCTAAACTTCGCCTTAGCTAAGGGAAGGGTTAGTGTGCAACAACTGGGGAGGACCACTTGTATTGTTAGAAGTTTCCGAAAGACTTTGTTACGGGAACTCGCCTTTGTGGTGTTTGACTGTATCTTGTGGGTAAAGTGCATAACCTCTGCAGAGTGGAAAATCTATTCGAATAGCCGTGTCCGCGGTATTGGACATCGCTCGGGGATTACAGTCAAGGGTTAGACTTTCTTGAAAATAACTTGGACTTGAAAGGTTGGGTTTGGTTTATTAATGATGTTGATGGAAATGTGGATTAGGAATGGGAAAGATGTTTATTTAATTCCTGAAAAAGTTGTTAAAGATATATTTGTTTCTACTGCTTTCGAATCTACTTGTATTATTTGTTAAATGCTGTTTACTGCAAATATACCTTGAGCTACTCCTTTGTACCAAGCCATTCATGTAGTATATTAGCTTGCATTCTGTGCATGACTTGCTGAGTACCAAGTACTCACCCTTGCCGCAATACAACACCAGTTGAGGAGGAGACTACACCAGCTTTGGAGGAGGAGCTCCAGGAGGAACCGTCTACTTAGGGTGCGAGTCCCAGTCAGTTGCCTGTGGTATACTGGATGGCGCCACGAAGTTATCTTATTTTCCGCTGCTATTAATTCTCTCTTAATAAGTTTCGCCCTGCGTGGCGTATATTTGTAACTTGACCCTAAGGTCAAGCAACCAGTTTGTTTATCTAATTAAAGTACTTTATTAGTATCGAGTGATATGATTGTGATATTTACCGATGTTAAGACTGTGTGCACTAGCGCGTTCCTGGACTAGTGCTGAATACACAGAGGGTCCGGATTTGCAGATTCGGGTCCCGACATATAATTGATGGAAATGCATGAAGATTAAGAATATTGAGAATAGAAATGATTAGAGGAGTTGAGTTTGAATCATTCCAGTGGTAGGTTTTGTTTTTGTTTTGGCTATACTATTAAGGAGGTTCAAGGCTACTAGCTTGAGCTCTGTGATGTTGGGTAGCTAGTTGTGATGCACACTAGGTCTCTCTAGCTCCTATCTAGTCAGAGTAAGCTAAGAAACCAAGTGAGAATGTCAAAATTAGACTTGGTGTGAAATTTTCAGAACTTGGTAAAAAAATACCAGTTGGAGCCGGATGATCTGAGTGGGTCAGACCACAAGTTGGATCAATTTAATAGAGAACATGTTCTGAAAATTTCAATGAGAGTCAATTGATTTGGGTGGGTTGGACCACCAATCGAATCAATTCAACAGAGGATATGTTCTGGAAATTTCAACATGACTTGGATCATCCAATGGGGAAGGTGCTCTTGAGACTTTGCATAGGGTCAGATAATTAGGGTAGGTTGGATGATCTGACTGGGCTGAACAATCTAACTTTGCATAATAGCTATATTTCTAACAGTTGTAAATGTTTAAGCTGGATGATCTGACTCAAAAGTCTGGGAGAGGAGCTATACACACGCTATAGGGAATCTTGTGAAGAGGTTGATGTGGGATGTCTGAGATAGGGGTCCCGCAAGTGGGGCCTATACCCGACTGGGCCGAAGGCGGAGCAGTGGGCTCAGAGCCCAGAAGCGCCACGATGGGCCCGGAGGAGGTTTCGACTTGTTCCCCAAGACAGCTCGTTGATCCTTCGGCGAAGCTTCGTGCCATGCCCAGACAACCCGGCCGAAGCGGCATGCAAATGACATTTGCAGTAGCTCAGGGCAGCCACGGAACTCGACTTGAGTGGCAAAGCGCTGCCTGGGAAAGCACAACTACCTCTCCAAGATGTAGTGCGGCTTAGCCGATAGAGACTGTAACACCCCAAATTTTTGCTTTTCATGAAATTAAGTGTTGCTTTGCACTTTGGTGAATTTTTGGAATTTTCTGGAATTTATTTGGATTTATTTGGATTTAATTTGAATTTATTCCATATTGAAATAATTAAAGAAATTAAATTTTCAAATAAAGTTTTGTTGGACATATTTTATTTGAGTCCCAAATGCCCTAAAATATTTTCCAGAATTTTTCTGGAATTTTTCTGAGTATTTTACTATTTTTAATGAATTAAACGAATTATTGGGAATTATTAAATCGCTGGAAAATCGAGTCGGGTCAAGTACTATTCATCCGACCGAGTCGGAACCCGAGTCGGACTCGAGTCCGACCCGAGCCACGTGGTTCGGTCGAACCGCGTCCAAACCCTAACCATTGTGGACCGTCGGATCCGTGATCCAACGGCCAGGATCCGCGCCAGATTGCTCGGACGGATCCGATCCGGATCCGCGGCGCTGCCGGACCATCGTGGGCCGTTGATCGCGCCACATGGACGGCTGTCCGTCGTCGTCTCGCCGAAGTCCGAAAGCCGGACTCCGCCGCGGGCCGCCGCCGTGTAGGATTAGGTTTCCGTTTTCTGCGCGGAAGCCGAGGCTATTTAATGCCCGGAGCATACCCCGAGGATCGCCTTGACCTTGCGCAGCCGTTGCCCTAGCCGTCATCGCCGCAGCACCCCTGACGCGCCCGCAATCGCTCGCCGGAGTCATGGCACTCATCCGCCGCGGTTAACCCCGGATTCCGCCGCCATCAAGCCGTCTCCGCCGTGATTGAGCTCGGATCCGAGATTCTCAGGTCAGGGTGCACCAGATAGGACCTTTCATCTCGCCGGAAGGACGCGGAAACGCCGTTGGCCGTGTCGCCGTCCCCTCGGCCAGCCCGGCTCCGCCAAGACGCCATCGCTGCCGCTGAAGCTTCTCAGCCGTCCGATCAGAATTCAACGTCCCAGATTTCGCCACGTCATCTCACGGTGAGATTTCGTCCAAAACCATTAGATCTAATCTGGACCGTCCGATCTAGATTCAACGGTCCAGATCAAACGCGTTAACCCAAACGCGTGAGAGCCAGATCTAATCTGGGCCGTCGATTTTCAAATCAACGGCCGAGATTGCGCCACGTGTCGGGAAGCCTGACCGCCATGGCCGCATCTGGCAGGTGTGACGCCGACACGCCGCTGCGTGTCGGCCGACGGACTAAAATGCACCATGACGCGTCATGCCGACATCATGGCGGGCCCGCATGTCGCTGGCTGTCTCGGCCGAGCGCCGACGCAAGAATGACGCTGGGCCGGGTCCCACTGCCGACTGGTGGCCGAGCCTCGCCGACGCCAAAGAATGACGTCATCCGAGGGGGACCCACATGTCAGTGACACGTTGAGTCGTGGACCGAGTCCACGGTAGACCCGAGCCGAGCGTGGACCAAGTCCATGGACCGGCTGACGTCAGCAGACCAATCAGAGGCTGCCACGTGTCACAGCTGACGCAATAATTAATTTCCGAAAAAAGAAAATGATTTAATAATTCGGTTAAATGATTGATTTGAATTTCAAAACTTCAAACGCTTATAACTTTTGCGTTTCAACTCCGATTTGAGTGATTCAAATTTCTAAATTTGTATAAAATTCAGATCTATTCAAATATGAATTTTATTTAATTTTTGGACTAAAGTTTTTCTCTATAAAATTATTTAATTGATTATTTAAACTTTAAATAATCATAACTTTTGCATCTTAACTCCGATTTGAACGATTCCAGTTCCTAAAAATCCAGAAAATTATGTTCTCTCTGTTTATGGATTTTATTTGGATGTTTGGACACTTTTTGTCCACTGTTTTATTCGTTTGTTGCTATTTGCACGCCAGAAGCAGTAGACGTTGAAGTGCCGGAAGGATTCGAAGGAGAAGTACTAACTCAGGATCCAACTCAAGACCATGAACAAGCACTTTTTGAAGGCAAGTTATGCTTTGACCATGTTGATCCCATTTTGAAATCTATTTTGGATCAAATTATTGCATGCTAGTTCAATTAGAAAATACTTTATTTAAATATAGGAGATTAGATAAATACCAATTTGCTGTATGACACTTTGATTAATTAGATATGTGCCATGACCCCTTGTCACCCTAGTTGTGGTTTACTAGTTGGACATAATCAAATTGCCAACATGGGTTTTAGACCGTTGTAGTGTATTGCTTAGACCTGCTACGTACTCATGACATGATTTTGGACAATCAAATGTTAATATGGACTTAATGATATGTTGAACCTGTTTTGGAAAGGTATCATGTGATGTTGATAGCACGTGGTGCATGGTAATCAACTGGGGTTTTGATAAATAGTTTTCGGCCGGGGCATGTGGCAAGAATGATCAGTGGGCCAGGTGTGGCAATCGGGGATGTTGATTTGGTTCTTGGGTAGTCTTGCCCTGGTCACTCTAAGGACTTAACCTTGCAAGCCTTTGAACTGAGTCATACTTGCAACCACATGGTCGGAATGGGACGGCCCTAGTTGACTAAGTCGCTAAGGACTCACTTGTGGAGCCTCAGGTGTCAATTACACCGCTTGTGTGATTGTACGGGGAGCGATCGTGGTCGTGGGCCAGATACCCATCTAACGGTGTGTTGGTCCCATACTTCGCCTTGGTTAAGGGAAGGGATGGTGTAGAGCACGAACCTGAGAGGACCACCTGTGGTTGTTTGAGGCTTCCGAAAGGCTTTGTTACGGGAACTCGCCTTTGTGGAGTTTGACTGTATCTTGTGGGTAAAGTGCACAACCTCTGCAGAGTGTAGAATCTATTCGAATAGCCGAGTCCGCGGTATTGGACATCGCTCGGGGATTACAGTCAAGGGTTAGACTTTCTGAAAATAACTCGGATTTGAAAGGTTGGTTTGGGTTAAATAATGATGTTGATGGACATGTGGACTAGGATGGGAAAAAAAGATGTTTACTAAACTCCTTGAACAGTTATTTATGCTTCACTTGTTTCTACTGCTTTCGAATCTATTTATGATACTTGTCAAATGCTGATTACTGCAAATATACCTTGAGCTATTCCTTTGTACAAGCCATGCATATAGTATATTAGCTTGCATTCTTTGCATGACTTGCTGAGTACCAAGTACTCACCCTTGCCACAATACAACACCAGTTGAAGAGGAGACTACACAAGCTTTGGAGGAGGAGCTCCACGAGGAACCGTCTACTTAGGGAGCGAGCCCAGTCAGTTGCCTGTGGTATACTGGATGGCGCCACGAAGTTATCTTATTTTCCGCTGCTATTATTTCTCTTTTAATACGTTCTGCCCTGCGAGGCGTACCTTTGTAGCTTGACCTTAAGGTCGGGTAACCAGTTTGATTATTTAATTAAAGTACTTTATTAGTATCGAGTGGTATGCTTGTGATATTTACCGATGTTAAGACTGTGTGCACTAGCGCGTTCCTGGACTAGTGCTGAATACACAGAGGGTCCGGATATGCAAATTCGGGGTCCCGACAGAGACAAACTACGTGTTGATGACACCACCATGTTCAGGGCCAGGTGGCGCCCATCTATCATGTATCCCCCCCAGTATATAAGGAGGGGGAGGAGAAAAGGGAAAAAGAGGCTCATATATATAAGAACACAGGACTAGGGTATTATCTCCTCCGAGAGAGCCCGAACCTGTCTAAACAGAGGTCGCCCTCGCATCCTGTGTTACCATCTAGCTCAGATCCCGCACGAATCCCCTAGAATCACAAATCTCATTGCCGGCGAAACCGATCGTCGACAGTTGGTGCGCTAGGTAGGGGAGAGTGTCAAGATCTTCGTCGAGCTTGATGGCTGCGATGAGCGGAGTCTCCACAGTTTTCGCCCCGGATCAGGTCCTCCGCTTCGGAAGCCTGACCTTCATCTCTGACAGCCTCGGGAACCTTTCCCTCTCCGAGGAGGCCGCGCTGCAGTGCGGCAAGGTTTCCGGCGAGCCATCTTCGCGACTTCCGCGCCGATCGGGGGGTCCCCCTGCCTCGCGCTCTAAAGTGTCGAGTAGGGGACCGAAGACCCGGTCCGGCCAGGGAGTCGGACCCAAGAGCGCCGAGGTACGAATGGTGGGGGTTCTCGCCGCCAAACCACTCGGCACCTCTGAGCGCCTGGAGCTATCCTCTTCAAAGCTCGCCACCACCGGCCGAGTCGTAAGAAAGCCTAGAGAGCTGCTGGAATTTCCGTAGAGTCTGTGAATCGAGGGCTCGCGGGCGGATCGCAGCAGCCGCCGACACTTCGGCCGGGCCGCCGACATGGAAGGTGGCCGAGCCATCAACCGGACGCCGCGGCGCGCAGATCTGAGACCGCGCTCGGTGTCAATGAAGACATTCTACAAGCCAAGATGGGGGACCAAGCGGTTTTCCGTACCTACAAAGCAGAATATCGCCGCTTCCAAGACACTCCTGGATACCCCGAGCCCTATGTCGGGGCGGGTGATCCAGCCGCCCGATCGTGGGCTCAAGTAAAGGCCATGGTGACGGGCGGCAGCTATCCAGCGAGCCCGCATCGACCAGCAGAGCAAAGGAGCTGAGCCGTGGTCCGGCGAGGACCTGTGACGGCGGCCACTGGCCAGGTCGGGAAGCCCCCGCTGACACATCATGTTCCACCCCACTGGAGACGACTTGCGACACAAAGATCAACCGCGACTGCTCGCACTCGACATGCCAGGCGCGCCGCGACCGAGAAAGGGAGGAACAACGCCGCCATGCCGACGAGTATGAACGCTACGACATCCTTCCACGAGATCGCGAAGCACGCCAAGCGCGATCCCCTCCGCGTCGATCACCGCCCGGGGGTTGTCACGGGGTCATTGAAGGGGTTCGCGTGTTTACCCCTCACCTACGCCGAGTGGTTTGGCCTGATGGGTTTAATCCCAAAGGCATCACTAGGTTTGACGGTGAGAAGGACCCGGAAGCTTGGCTACAGGTATATGCTCTGGCAGTCAGGGCTACCGGGGGGATCAGAAAGTAATGGCAAACTACTTACCGGTTACCCTCTCGCCCCTGGCCCAAGCATGGCTCACTGGACTCCCAGCGAACTCTATAGATTCCTGGGGAGATATGTGTGAGCAGTTCATTTCAAACTTCCAAGGCACTTATGAGCGCCCAGGCACTCCCTGGGACCTCTATCAGCTGCACCAAAAGAGGAACGAATCCCTCCGGGAGTTCGTCAAGCGCTTCATGCACAGGAAAAGCACCGTTCGGGATGTCACGGATGCGGTTGTGATAGCTGCCTTCCTGAAGGGAGTCAGTGACCCTGATCTCATCAAGAAGATGTCTCGGAAGCCACCAACGTCGGTTCGTGAGCTATTCGCCTTAGCGGACCGCTACGCTTCAGCCTCCGAGGCTTTGGCGGAACGGCGTGACGAGGGGAAGGATCAGGCTAAGCCCCCCCGGCGGAAGGAAAAGAAGCGCAAGGGTGAAGAGCTGGTGGCAACCGCTGAACCAACTCACCCTCGCGCCCTCAGAGAGGATGGGTACGACAGGGTGATGAACTCGCTTTGCCTCTTCCATCCGAAGGGGAGACATGCCGCCAAGGACTGCTTCACTCTGAAGAGATTCGCCCGCGAGAGCAAGAAGCAGGCTGGACAAGGTCCGAGTGGACACGCCGCCGGCAGGCCACCTCCCCCCGAAGCCGAGGAAGACTATCAGGAAGTCGATCTCGAGCTTAACTATATATTCGGGGGTTCGAATGCATATGAGTCCAAGCGAAAGCAAAAGCTCACCGCCCGAGACATCTACGCAGCAGAGCCGAAAACCCCCCAATACGTACGGTGGTCCGAGGTCGCGATAACTTACGATCGCTCGGATCACCCAGATCAAGTCCCATTCCCCGGTAGATATCCGCTGGTCTTGGCGCCCGTTGTCCGCGGCATCAAGCTCAAGAGGGTGTTGATTGACGGTGGAAGTGGGCTCAATGTCCTCTTCGTGAAAACACTCGACGACATGGGGATCCCGCGGTCGGAGCTCAAACGCGGGTCGTCGCCTTTTCATGGAGTGATACCCAGAACATCGGTGACAGCACTCGGACAAATCACTCTGCCGGTCACATTCGGCACGAGAGACAACTACCGGACGGAGAGCCTTGGCTTCGAGGTGGTGGACTTCGCGATAGCGTATCATGCCATCTTGGGGAGACCAGCGCTAGCCAAGTTCATGGCAGTGCCCCACTACGCGTATTTAACGCTGAAAATGCCAGGCCCGAGTGGTATCATCACGCTGCGCGGTGATATCAAGCAGTCTTTTTCTTGCGATAGGGAGAGCTGCGAGATGGCCGAGTCGCTGGAGGCGCTAGCGGGTCGGGAAAGGATTCGTCAAGAGGTGAATTCCGACAAGCCGCAAGGCAGCGTCCCTACCCGCAAGGCGCGGAACCCCGGGATCGGCCCCGAGGAAGGTACCAAAAGAATCCTCCTCGACCCGTCCGATCCGGCGCGAACCGCCTTGGTCGGGACAGGGCTCGGAGATAAATAGGAGGACGCGCTCATCACCTTTCTGCGGGCAAACAAAGACGTCTTTGCCTGGAAGCCGTCGGACATGCCCGGGGTCCCCAGGGAGATGATCGAGCACGCGCTGAATGTAAACCAATCTGCCAGGCCAATCAAGCAAAGGTTGCGACGGTTCGCCCAAAACCGTCGAGAAGCCATCAGGGAGGAGATCACAAAGCTGCTAGCCGCAGGTTTCATCAAAGAAGTGTATCATCCCGACTGGTTGGCAAACCCTGTACTCGTCCAAAAGAAGAATAAAAGCTGGCGCATGTGTGTGGATTACACCGACCTCAACAAGGCTTGCCCGAAAGATCCCTTTGGTCTCCCCCGCATTGATCAGGTGGTAGACTCCACTGCTGGATCTCAACTACTTAGTTTTCTGGACGCCTACTCAGGCTATCACCAAATCCGGCTTCGAGAGGAGGATTGTGAGAAGACTTCGTTTATCACCCCATTTGGAGCATATTGCTACATCACCATGCCGTTTGGGCTGAAGAATGCCTACAAGAACTTATCGGCCAGATACTGATGGTGTTTTCACCATCAGCTCGGACGCAATGTAGAAGCATATGTGGATGATGTAGTGGTTAAAACGCAGACAGAGGACAGCCTCACCTCCGATCTGGCCGAGACGTTCGCAAGTCTAAGGGCGTTCCAGATGAGGCTAAACCCTAAGAAGTGCGTTTTCGGAGTTTCTTCCAGGAAACTACTCGGGTTCATTGTCTCTCATCGTGGGATCGAGCCAAACCCGGAGAAAATCGGGGCCATCATGAGGATGGCCCCGCCTGCCAGCCAGAAAGATGTTCAAAAGCTTACTGGCTACATGGTAGCGCTTGGCAGGTTTATCTCCCAGCTGGGAGTTCGGGGGATGCCTTTCTTCAAGCTCCTCAAGAAGCAGGACCGTTTTGAATGGACGGCAGAGGCACAGCAAGCCTTTGAAGAACTCAAGGTGTTCCTCTCCACCCCTCCAATTCTAGTCTCACCGGTGCCAGGTGAACCTCTCCTGCTCTACATAGCGGCAACAACTCATGTAGTCAGTGCCGTGATAGTTGTGGAGCGGGAAGAATCTGGACACCGCCACGGCGTGCAACGCCCGATTTATTTTGTCAGCGAAGTACTGGGCGAATCCAAGGCGCGGTATCCTCAAGTTCAGAAGCTGCTGTACGCAATTTTGATCTCGTCACGGAAGCTGAAGCATTATTTCCAAGGGCACTCGATTTCAGTAGTGACTTCTTTCCCTATGGGAGAGGTCCTCTGTAGGATCGAAAGACACGAATATAGCAATCAGAGGGGGGGTGAATGATTGTGCGGAAGCTAAAACCAAATCTTTGATCTAATAAAAGTTCACCCCAAAGCGGAACCAAATAATTGCCTCGTATTCGACAAAAACAGAATGACAGAGGTTTGGTAAAATGCGAATTCTCGGAGATCCAACCGTCGTAACAATCTTAAATTTGGACACAATAAACTAGATTCCAATACGAATCAAATCCAAAAAGAATCAGCTCGATCGGACTTACGGATCAAAAGTTATGAGCTTCGCAATCTTGCTGTTCCAGAGCTTGACGAGAATCAATCTAATCAAAACTTCAAGATTAAACAAGATCTTCAAAAGATTAATCAACTAGACTTTGAGGAACTCTAAATCAATACCCTAGAAAGGTTTTGATGGATCAAATCAAGATGAAACTCAAGGATCAAAAACCAATCTAGATTTAGAATAAGCATGCAAACAAGAACCAAGGCAGAAAACACTGTAGCAACGTGGTTACTGTAGCACGCAAGAATCTTGGAAGAATTGATCTTTATTTCTTTTGTCTAAAGTACTCTCATCAAAAGAGTACAAACCCTAAAACTGAGCTTGAGGCTCTCTGCGCCTTGCTCACCTTGGTTCGATGCCCTTCAACAGGAGACAACCCCTCATATTTAAAGGAGCAAAACACAAGGAGTCCTGAATACAATTCCTAATCCTAATAGGAGTCCCACTCCTAATCCTAGAAGGGGTATGTATTCAACACAACTCCACTTGGCCCAACCTGGCCAAGTACAACTCTTGCACGCGTATGGCAACCCTACCATACTCACGTGACTAACACTTTGCACGCGAATGACCTCCTGCCATTCTCACGTGACTAACCATTCTTCATGTGCACCATTCTCTTAGCCCGAACGTCCCGCATGACATCCTTGACCACCAAGACCTCAGTTCCTCCTGAACCTAGTCCCGAACCTCAGTTCCTCCACGAACCTAGTTTCGGTCCCGTCATCGACCACGTTCACCCTCGAGCAATACCTGCACATGAACAAACCACAAAACGAATTCGAGCACAAGTCCACGACTTGACTCAATGTCAATCCATGCAACTACTCACATGAGCATTGCATAAAGTCCACTTCAAAACAAGCATCATGAAATTCTCACAAATTTCATAATCTCAAAATCAAATTCAAAATTCAATCTCAAAATCACTCAAAAACCCATTCACGACGGACCAAAAAATTTGGTCTGGCGTACATGTAAAACTTACTGTTTTTCAAAACTTGGTCTGGCACAACAACCTTCAAAAGCACATTTACGACAGACCCAAAACTTGGTCCGTTGTACATGTGAAAGTCTCTGGTTGTTCGAAAAAATGAGTTTGGCTCATGCGCTCAAAAGCATGTTTACGACAGACCCAAAACTTGGTCCGTTGTACATGCGCAAACTGCTGTTTCTGAGGAAAATTTAGTTTGGCTCAATGAGTTCAAAAACATGTCTACGACAGACCCAAAACATCGTCCGTCGTACATGCGCAAACTACTGGTTTACTTGGAAAAATGAGTTTGGCTTAAGAGCACAAAAGCATGTGCACGACAGACCCAAAAACTTGTTCCGTCGTACATGCGAAACTCACTGGTTTGAGAGTTTGGTCCGGCACAAAAGAGAACTTCAATGTTTGCTGTCAAATTGTCAGACACAAGCACAAACACATTTTGCAAATTCAATTCTAAGCCAAATCTAAGCCAATTTTTCAGCAAATGATTTCACATCCTCCATAATCGAGAAGCTACTGGAAGAATTTCAAAGTGGGCAGCCGAGCTTGGGGCCTTCGACATCTCGTTCAAGCCGCGCACCACCATCAAGTCCCAGGCTTTAGCTGACTTTACGGCAGAATGCACTTCGATGGATCTCTCATGCTCGGCGGGGCCGGGGCGGGAATTCTCCTCGTCTCGCCGAAAGGCGATAGGTTGAAGTATGTCCTCCGAATTCACTTCCTGGCCTCGAACAATGCCGCAGAGTATGAAGCGCTCATCCATGGGCTCAGACGCCACGCCGCTCGAATCAAACATCGGCGGTTCGCTGTGACTCGGCTGGTGGTGAGCCAAGTACAGAAGGACTGGTCATGCGTCGATCAGACTATGACGGCGTATTGCCAGCAAGTCCGAGAATTGGAAGGCAAGTTTGATGGTCTGGAGCTGGTTCATGTCCTCCGCCGCAATAACGAGGCAGCCGACGAGTTGGCTAAAATGGGAGCCACTCGGGCAGAGGTCCCAAGTGGTATCTTCGTCCAGGATCTTTACGAACCAACCGTTGCAAAACGACGAGAGCCAAGTAAGGATCCTGAGATCGAAGTCCTGCTCATTAACCCCGACTGGACGGCCCCATATCTAGATTATCTCCTAAAGGACAAACTTCCAGAGGCAACCGCTCTGGCCGAACGCGTCTCCCGACAAGCCAAATCCTATGCGGTGATTGGCGAGGAGCTCTTTCGGAAGAGCACCTCAGGAGCCCTCAGGCGGTGCATTTCGGAACAAATAGGAAGAGACCTGCTTAAAGAAATCCACTCGGGGATGTGCGGCCATCACGCGGCGTCAAGCGCCTTGGTTGGGAAGGCCTACCGCCATGGCTTCTTTTGGCCTACGGCGGTGACGGATGCTAAGGAGATCGTTCGAACTTGTGAGGGCTGCCAGTTCTATGCAAGGCAGACACACTTGCCGGCACAGGAGCTGCAAAGTATCCCCATCTCTTGGCCCTTTGCGGTCTGGGGGCTCGACTTAGTGGGCCCACTCAAGAAGGCGCAAGGTGGTTTCGCCTACCTTTTCATAGCCATTGACAACTTCACCAAGTGGATCGAAGCTAAACCAGTCGCCACAATCACTGCGGTTAAGGCCAAGGAGTTCTTCCAGGATATCGTGGTCAGGTTCGGAGTGCCCAACCGGATCATTACAGACAATGGCACCCAATTCAGGAGCGAAGAATTCCAAGAATGGTGCGAAGGCATCGGAATCAAGATCTGCTTCGCCTCGGTGGCTCATCCACGAAGCAATGGGCAGGTGGAACGGGCTAATGGCCTGGTCCTCCAGGGCCTCAAGGCCAGGATCTTCGATCGCCTCAAACCATACGTTGCCCGATGGGTGAAAGAGTTGCCGTCAGTACTCTGGGGACTCAGAACCACTCCCAGCCGAGCAACTGGACAAACTCCCTTTTTCCTGGTTTACGGTGCAGAGGCGGTTCTGTCGACCGAGCTAAAATTCGAATCCACGAGGGTTCGGAACTACAAAGAGGCCGAGTCCGAGGGGGCCCGAATGGTAGAGCTTGATCAACTCGAGGAGGCTCGAAACGTTGCAGCCATCCAGTCAGCCAAGTACCTTCAGGGACTTCGGCGTTACCATTCTCGCAATGTCAGAAGTAGAGCCTTTTCAAAAGGAGATCTGGTCCTCAGGAAGAACCAGAAGAGTGAGCACAAGCTCTCTCCGACTTGGGAAGGTCCGTACATTGCGGAGGAGACAGTCCAGCCAGGTGCCTATCGACTCAGACGTGAAGATGGCGATGTTTTGGCGAATACTTGGAACGCCGAACAGCTCCGTCGCTTCTACGCATGAGTTATGTACCCGACTCTCACATATTAAATAAAATTGTGATCCGTTTCATTTTCTGAATTTCTACTGTCTAATGCTAGTCCCGAGTGGTTATTACCCGACTGGTGTAGCACCTAACCCTGGTCGCGCCGGTACAAAACGCATGGAAATAAAGACCGCGATAAGTGGATAACTCTGGCGGTTTATACCAGCGCGCGAAGCGGGAAGGGTAGAGCCTGAAAGCACTAACCACTCGGGGACTACAATTTGCAGCGCCAGAATTTAACCGAGATTCACCTAGTCGTGAGTTTCTAACTGTCAAAAGCTCGAGCCTCAATGCCTCGTTGCTGGCGCTGGAGCAACTGACTGAAACGGTTGATTGGGCGGAACCTTAAGCTCGGAATAATTAAGATAGCGTAGACTGGGCAAGATTTCACATTTTGTTCTATAATATTAGTAATTTACATTGCTAATCTTCTTTTTTCATTTTCTCACATTAAAAAAAAGGGGGGGGGCTCGCGCCGCCGATCCTGCTGGTGCTGCTGGTGCTGATGTTGCTGGGTCTGGTGCTGCTGGTGTGACCACCGGGGAGGCCGGCGTCGGGAACGCCGAGGTCAAGCGCGGCGAACGCGACCCAGAGCCGCAAGGATCTCGTCCTCAACCACCCAAAGGGGCGGCACAAGGCGGACGAGAGCCGTGACGGCTAGGGTGTCGCGACGCTCGCGCCCTACCATCTCCAAAATGACCTCGGCTACCTCAGAGAGCCCCGGCGCCACCTCCAGCAGGGCGGCCACGGCGGCGGCATCCCTGGCGGCCCCAGCTTCCTCCTCCGCCTCCAGTGCGGCGAAGTCTTCGTCTTCCCAGAGCACCGCCTCCTTCCAGCTGTAAAGGAGGCCAAAGAAACGATGACGGAAGAACGCCGCATAAGGGCCAAACAACCTCCTCATGTCAGGCATGGCGGAAAGCTGGGAGGAAGGAGAAAACGAAGACTCGAAAAAGGGGACGATCGCTCAACAGCGGTAACGCCCCATTTATAGGCTGTGCATGACCCTGAAGGCGAGGCGACATCATTTAAAGACACGGAAGATGAAGCGACGTTACGACGTCGCCGATATTCTCAAAGCGACTGCACAAATACCGAAGAAGATCAACACGTCGAACAGCATGAAGAAATATTCCGCCAGACACGTGTTAGGCGCAGTTCAAATTAAGTTGACCTTCCCGCTCACTTCGCCCAGTTAAGCAAGAAGTCCGGGGGCTGCGAGCCGGGAGGCGACAACGCAAACTTGGGGGCTGAACCACTCAACCAGGAGGCCACAACGTAAGTCCCGACGCTCGAGAGCTGCACGCCAGCCACTCGGAAAAGCGTGCTTGGGGCGAGAAGGCCACAAGCCAACGACCCGGGGCCTGGGTGCCCAACCAGTCGGCCGAAGGCCACCCAGAAAAGCATGACGAGGGCCAAAAGGCCGCGGGCCTATGTGTTAACAACTCAGATGAGCAGAAAAGAGTGAAAGAGGTTTTGAGCCCACTTAGCAGAGAACAATACAGACAAATTATATTCGAGTGAGAAATACAATGTTTCAAACAAGGAGGGGAGGGTCAGCACTCGGCATGAAGGCTCACATCGAAGTCAGAATTCAAGATTCTCTAACAAGGCCTGCGATTTACCGCAGACCTCTTCGAGGAGTGCGTTGGCCTTGTCTTCATCACAGGCAAAACCCTCTTTTACAGCTTCAAGGTCAACTCTCGGATAATGAGACTTGACCACTGCCAACGCCTGGTTCGCGCTCATGGTCGCGGACTCCTTGGCATAAGCTCTGATCCTATCGGCTCCTCCTGAGAGAAGCGGAACAGCGTCGTCCCCCTGGGCCGGCTCAGCTCCTTCGATACGCAGAAGGTGCAGAACTAGCTCAGCAGCGACGCAGCGGCTACCGATCGCGGCTCCGTTCGGCAGTGGTCATCTTCTCCTTGCATTCTGCACCAAAGCCGAATTGCCATCAGAAAACACACCCGACGCCAAGTACCTTCAATCCAAGGAGAAGAAATTTACCCTTCAGCTCCCGTTGTATCCTCTCCAAGCTGACCCGAGCTTCGAGGTCAAAACTTTCCGAAGCTTCCAGTCGAGCTCTCAGCTCAGTGACGGTCGAATCGCGCTCTGAAACACAAGAGCGTCATCATCCTTTCCAATTGTCCAAAAAGGTGTTCAAACCGAATCCAGGGGAGAATCTCACCTTCGAGCACATGCTCAAGCTTCGCCTTCTCCTCTCGGATCGTCATACACTGGGCCTCTAGCCCGTGGACCTCTTTCTATCTGTCGCTGCTGATCTCGTTGACCTTGTCCTGATACCTCTGGTGCTCCTTGAGCTTGGGGAGCACCTTCCGAAAAAACTGCGACCTCTGCTCCGAGCGCTCTCCCATGTCTTAGGCGACAGGGCAGGGTCTCAGGTGGAGGCCAGCATTCCCTAATGATAACGGACCAAAGAAAGGCAGAAAACTCACCCTGACGAGCGTGCTACACCTGACGGTGAGCTCGTAAAGCTCCATCCGAGCAGCTATCTCTGCTTCCTCGTCCTCCTCCATCCCTTTCCAGTCGGAACCTCCCTTGCTCCACACGGTCCGATTCGGGGGCTTCGGCAGAGGACCGAGTGGCGGTGGCTCTCGGCGCAACTCCTCTACTTCGGGGGGCGGAGCCGGGTCAAGCTCCTCGACTGCCGGGCCACTCAATGGCTCAGCAGTCGGGCCAGCAGCGCGAGGTGGTGATGCCCCAGCTGCCGAAGGAGACGGTGACCTAGCCGACGAGGGGGGGCCCCCTTGGAGAAGCTGGTCCCGGGGGCTCCTTTCCAGGAGACCCCTCCACTGGGACGTCCATAGTAGGAGACCTGAATCGACAAAAAGGAAAAACATCTCAGCACAGGTAATAACAAAAAACAAGGATTGCCCGAAAAAATACCTCCTGGATTTCTTAAACTTCATCCCAGGCTTCATCCGAGTCCCAGCACCACTCGGAGGGGAGCCCGACCCAGCACCAGCAGTCGGGGCTGCCCCAGAGACAGAGGGCCGTGGCGCTGCGCCTTGCGATCCGGGGACACTGGAGGTCGAAGGCCCGGCCGGCGAGGGACCGACAGCCTCCTCCGCCGATTCCCGATGCAGTTCATCGGCCGAGGTGTCAGCCCCTCGCTTGGCCTGAGCATTCCTCAGCCGATAGAGGCCGACGACTGGAGCGTCGTAAAAAGGACTCACGCTCTGAAAAGGAACGACGTGACGCTGTTGGAATCACACATCAGGCAAAAATCATGGGACAGCTTCTCGAGAGAGTGGTGCACTCACAGGAGGGGGAGGGTTCACCGCCGAAAATTTGTGAGGGCAGCCCCTGTTGGTAATTTCAGTGCCAGCCATGAAGAAGTCAACCACCCGCGCCGCCAGTGCATCTCTCGACAGGGACGTACTTGTCTCCCGGGTGGGATCCTGAGTCCCGCAGTACTGGAACCCCAAGTGGATTCTCTCCTTTAAGGGTTGCACCCGGCGCCCCACAAAGCTGATCGCGATCCCGGGGCCTGTTAGCCCCCGAATCTTCAGATCATTTATCCACGCCAGAAGCTCGGCGACTTGGCTCAACCCGCCGCCATCTGGGGCATCACTCCAGAAACGAGAAGCTTTAGGAGCGCGGCCAGTGAAAGGGGCGAGAAATGGATCAACATTGGCACAATAGAACCACTCCCGCCTCCAGCCTTTAAGGGAAGTCTTGAGGGGGATGGCGAAGTAATGTTTCTTCAAGCCCTCTCGCAGTTGAAGTCCGACGCCCCCAATGACGCTGGGAGCAGCTCGGTTCGGATGAGGCTTGAGCAAGAAGAGGGAGCGGAACAAGTCAAAATGAGGACGTATCCCAAGATACGCCTCGCAAAGTTGAATGAACAGAGCAATGTGGAGAATGGAGTTGGGATTCAAATTGATCAATTCGATCTCGTAAAAGTGGAGGAGCCCTCGGAAAAAGGCACTCCCGGGAACAGTAAACCCCCGCCAAAAGAAGGACTCGAACACCACAATCTCATTCTCTAGAGGTGTGGGGTAAGGGTCACCTGCGGCGGGAAGTGGAGATCAACTCCAATGAGGAAGGACGCTACAACGACCAGCTCCTCCAAGCGGGGCGTCGTGGTGACGGAGGTCTCCCACCCCGCGGTCGCAGGGTCGGCGTTACCCTCCGACGGCGATGAGGATTCCGAAGAAGAAGACATCACGAAGGAAAACCCAGCGGGAAGAACTGCCGCGAGCCTAGGGCGCGAAACCGGAAACCCTAGGTCGCCAAGATCGCCAAAGGAGATTTGAAGATTTCTCAGCCGTGGTGGGGGAGAGACAAGGATGTCTTTACCCAGCTGGGTTTTTTCTCACTTATAAGAAATGGGCCCCAATTTTCGCCTTACGGTGGGAAGAAGCAAGGGCCTCCCTGTTTAATTCTGGGCCAGATCCAGGGCACGCCCCATGTCGGGCCGAAGGCGTGGTTGGCGCAAAACGCCGCCAGTGTCAAATCTGGTTCAAGTTTGGGATAAAGTGCACCCCACGATGGGCCCGAACGCCGCCGCCACGGAAGATTGGGGCTGGGCACTTTTCCGAACATCCTCCAACCAGACGCTCCATAATTTGGGGTCAATTGCTGGTCACTGCTTCATAATGTGATTGGGTACCGTAGGAGGATTTTACAAACACGGTCTTGAGGATGCGCCCCATGAGGGTCTTGGCAAATGGCGCCGTAAGCGGGCAGTGCATTACTCAAAGACTATGGTATGCCCCATGAGGGTCACCGAGCGACAAGTTAGCTGTCACAAGACCGTAAACGGGCGCGGGTGCCACTCGGCCACGAGCCAAAAAGACTATGGTATGCCCCATGAGGGTCAGTTGAGCGACAAGCCAGTTGCCGCACACCGTAAACGGGCGCGGGTACCACTCGGGCACGAGCCAAAAAGACTGGTATGCCCCATGGGGGTCAGCTGAGCAACAAGCCAGTTGCCGCGCACCGTAAATGGGCACGGGTACCACTCGGTCACGAGCCAACCACTCGGCCACGAGCCAAAAAGACTATGGTATGCCCCATTGGGGCCAGCTGAGCGACAAGCCAGTTGCCGCGCACCGTAAACGGGCACGGGTACCGCCCGGCCACGAGCCAAAAAGACTATGGTATGCCCCATTGGGGCTACCGAGCGACAAGCCGCTTGTCACAAGATCAGAACGCACGGGTACCGCCCGGCCACGAGCCAAAAAGACTATGGAATGCCCCATGAGGGTCAGCTGAGCGACAAGCCAGTTACCACTCGGCCTCGAGCCAACCAACCACGATGGCTTCACACAACAAGTTCTTTACGATCTTTTTCCCGCATAATCTTTATGACAGGATAAGAGGCGGAAATCCGATCCTAAAGCACTTGGGGGCTGCTGTGGGATGTCTGAGATAGGGGTCCCGCAAGTGGGGCCTATACCCGACTGGGCCGAAGGCGGAGCAGTGGGCTAAGAGCCCGGAAGCGCCACGATGGGCCCGGAGGAGGTTTCGACTTGTTCCCCAAGACAACTCGTCGATCCTTCGGCGAAACTTCGTGCCATGCCTAGACAACCCGTCGAAAGCGAAGCATGCAGCCTGACATTTGCAGAGCCTGCAGGCGCCGGAACCTGACGGAGTGGCATGCGCGGGTCAGGGAAAGCACAACTACCTCTCCAAGACGTAGTGCGGCTTAGCCGATAGAGACAAACTACGTGTTGATGAGACCACCATGTTCAGGGCCAGGTGGCGCCCATCTATCATGTATCCCCCCAGTATATAAGGAGGGGGAGGAGAAAAGGGAAAAAGAGGCTCATATATCTAAGAACACATGACTAGGGTATTATCTCCTCCGAGAGAGCCCGAACCTGTCTAAACAGAGGTCGTCCTCGCATCCTGTGTTACCATCTAGCTCAGATCCCGCACGAATCCCCTAGAATCACAAATCTCATTGCCGGCGAAACCGATCGTCGACAGTTGACAACTCCATCTCAATGTTCATCCTGGTGAAGACCTTGAGAGCATTTTGAAGATTGGATTGAAGATCCTTTGAGTGCTTGAGAGAGAAGATATGCCTAGTTTGTACATCACTCCTAATTGTTTGACCATGTGATGTTCAAGTGAGCATTTTGAGTTTATTACTCTCGGAGGTCGATGACTCTAGACGGCTTTGAGGCGTTTGGCTTGGTTATCTTTCTTGGAGGCGCTTGGATGCATTTGACTCTGCAAAATTTCAAGAGCACCTTCTTTGTCAAATTCATTGACTCCCATTGAAGTCTGCTCAGACATCTCTCTGCTAAATTGATCCGATTTGACCCATGCTATGGGTCACTCGGATCACTTAGCTCCCATTGAGTTCACAAGACATGTCCTCTGTGAATTTGATGCAACCCATACTCCAGGTGTCTCGGATCATCCGACTACCATTAAAAAATTCAAGGGCATGCTCTCTGCTGTATTGATCCGACTGTTAATCCGACCTAGTCAGATTATCTGACCCAAATTGAAATTTTGACTAAGCTTGAAATATCACACGCATACCAAATTTGGCATTCTCACGTGGTTTTCTTGGCTTCCTCTGACTAGATATGAGCTAGTGAGACCTAGTGTGTATCATAACTAGCTATCAAACCTCACAAAGCTCAAGCTACTAGTCTTGAATCCTCTATATAGTATGGCTAAAAGAAAAACAAATCCTATCATTAAAATGATCTAAACTCGACTCCTCATATTATTTCTAGTCACAATGTCCTTTATCTTTATGCTTTCCATCAATTATATCTTATCACACTAACTTCCAACATGCCAAAGTCAAGAACTAACTTATCTTGAAACAATTAAACATGGCTAGTTTTGACAATCAAACATAATTAATGACCAAAACACATAAATAACTGAAATTAGGGGCCTAGAAAATTACAACCATCCCCGTGGAAGTTCTTGTAGTACTCCAGAATAAATCCATTGCAATGATATTTTTTCTGTTGGCATGGAATAAAAATTCTACAAGCTCACCATGTCGAATGTCTAGCAAAAATCAGAACAAATTGAATTACTTCGAGAAAGCAAATCAAGGCAGCAACTAAGGTTGAGCATTGCTCAAGTTTAATTGGCATCACTCACTAGTCCTATGGACTTTCAACACATAAGGTCCGTTGATGGTGAATTATGATATGTGGAGATTTGATTTGTTTTGGCTGAAGGAGGAAGTTAACTCAAGGTGCACTCGTAGTTTTTTTTTTTCTTGTAAGGATTTTTCACGTAAATTCGTGACTCTTATTTTTATTATATGTCCTGCATATTTATAATATTCATGACATGTATAGTCTTATGTTTGTTTATGGGTAAAAACTATAAATAACACCCCATAAAAGTCAACCTTTTCAATTTGCCCCTTGTATCTTATTATTGTTCACTTTGTCCTCCTCTCCATCTCCCTCCCAAAAAAATGTTAAGTTGGCCTGCAAATAACCCCCAATACACATGTTACCACTATTTCTCGTGGTTTTCATTATCTTTGTTACTTATTTCAATGGTCTTAATACTTATTTCAATTATTTGAGTGATTTAAGTATTTTTAGTACACCATTCATTACTAATGTCTCAATGCTGAAATCATGTATTGCAAATATATAGCAAAATCACTTAGATCACTGAAATAAGTATTGATATCACTTAATTAAGTACTAACATTATTGAAATAAGTGCCAAACATAATTATTACCACGAGAAAATAGTACAATGTGACCTATGGGACATTTGTAGATCAACCTGAAATAAGTATTAATGGGTCAAATTGAAAAATCAGGTGACTGGATGTCTGTAGATTTTCTCTTGTTTTATCTATGGAACTACTAGTAGAGAGGATCATATATAAAAAAGCGATCATTCGAGGAACAAAATGCCAAAATTTGAGAGAGAATAAACAATGATACAAGATAAAATGCCAACGATTTCTATGCCATTCTTTCTGGAAAAATTAGCTATAGAACACCTAATTTTTATGGCATTTGCTCAAGGACATTTTTTTTTGTGTCTTTGCTAAAAAACACTAAACTTTGGTGGCTCATTGCTGGTAGATACTAAAGCTATTACAATATAATATCCAGCTGGGAGAGCATAGATAAGGTGGTCAAAAAGTACGTTTTGCCCCTCCTCATCGTCTCTTATCTCTCATTCAGACACCGGTGGTGCAGATGCTGAGTGACATTAACATACTTGATATGCATTAGAGAGAAGAGGAGACGACGAGGGAGAGAAGAGAGGAATCTTTCATCCACCTCTCTCTTCTTCTTTTACCGAATATTTTATTTTAGTGACTAGAGTGTTCACCAACAAAGAGCCATCAATGTTTGGTGTCTTTCAGCAAAGACACAAAAGGTCTGAAGCAAATAACACAAAAGTTAGATGCCCCGTAGTCAATTGTTTTTTTGATCTACGTGAACATTGATAAAGAGTCATGTATTTTGCAAAGGAGGATAACAACCTAATATAAGGGGGTCGACTATAATTCGGAGTTAATTTCCACAAAAATTTGACAGAATACTCGTGTTTCAAACCGTGCCTTGTGATAGAAATAAAGGCACATTTAGGTTTAATTTAATCCAAAAGTAAATCATGAACAACATGTGATTGACGATCGGTAACGAATAACAGGAGCATACCATAGATGCATATGCTAGAAGACTACACATATATCCATCTAATGTGCTCACAATCAATAGGTTGAAAATAAACAGTAGAAACATTGTAACGCATCGCTCGTGGTGCGAGATGGAGCAGAGTCGTTGTAGCGCGTATAGTGCCGAGGACGAAGCGCGCCGCATGAGCGCGCGATGTCGAAAGCACCGCTTCCCGAACGTCGAGGAAGACGAGCCGTGACGGTGACGTGGAAGCAGTCGCGCCGAGCGCTTCCCAAAACCTGATTCGTCCTCTCCCGGTGCAAGAACGCGAGGACGGACGGTTTCGGAGACCTGCTTTCCCGTTCGCTGGTGCACGCCGGCGTACGGGACGGGGCAGACTTGATGGCGGCGCAGCGAGAGGAAAACAGCAAAAGCCTAGACGTGGTGTGTATCGTACTCTTCCAGACGGCAGCGGCGCAATATATAAAGGAATAGCCTGGTAACAGTCCGTAACCGAACACGACTCGAAGACGTGCCACGATCGGAGTCTATTACGGAGTCGGTTACGGTTTCCTTATCCCTTCTGCAACCGTGACGATCCCGAGTAGCAAAAGAATAAACTGCAAAGGAGGTCGCGCTTACGCAAAGCTCCTGGACCGATTTGGCGGACCATTCACGCAGTGCCGCGACGCCACGCCGCGCCCCTTCTCGCTTCCGCCCGCCCCGCCCCGCCTGCGTCGAGCCCGAGCCCGGCCCGGGCGAGGCGGCGGCGAGGCGAGGCCAACGTGTGTATTCTTTCTCCCTTTCTCCACATGGTTCTACCATGGTGGAGCACACTCCACTATTTAAACTAGTGTTCACCACTTTAGGCTAGCAATGTGGTACTATTGCTAGTGCACATGCTCCTCATGAGGTGGGCCTTTGAGATTTTCTAGGATTTATTGTCTCAATTAAATGGGCTTGGCCCAAATAATCCAACAATCCCCACCGCATCTCAAAGTCCCACCGACGCTTTGCCTATTCCAAAGTCGCTTATATACCAGCGTTTCGGTGACAATGGACTATGCCTTGAATTGCACCTAGGACTCCAAATTACACTCAGCCACAACTTGAACAATGGACTAAGCCTTGAATTGCAAGTTTTGTGCGACTGAGTTTCATTTAGAGCCTTAGCTGATACTAGGCTGCCAATAGGCAACCCCTCGGGTGGAGCATATAAGTCTTACTCCATGGTCTCTTCATGAGATTATTAGAGATTACCCAAGTCTCATAGACTGCGACTTTCAACAGTCAATCTCATATAGGTGTGTTCTTTCAAGATGCTCTGTAGGATGACATCTTCGCTAAATAAAGCCAACAGAACACATTAAGGCAAAAGCCAACCTGCCATACAGATTTCGAGAGTATTGCATCTTCTCTTGGAACTAGTTAGAAAATTACTCTCCTCCAGTTAACCAGTAGCTTGTTTTTCCCAGGTCCTAATTTACGGGATCTCCGATCACATAGGTTGGGTTACCGCTATGGTATAACTCACATGGGTCTCATGCCTAGTTCCTTTGATGCGTCTTTTCAAACGTCTTTTCACATGTCTTGAGGATTTCAAGTTATCTTTAGAACTGTTCACTTTAACAATAACTGTTTGATTGTCACAGTTCATAAGAATGCCCGGTATTGGTTTTTCAACCACCGGAAGATCCATCAAGAGTTCACGTAGCCATTCTGCCTCAACAGTGGATGTATCCAATGCAGTCAATTCTGCCTCCATAGTTGACCGTGTCAAAATAGTCTGTTTGCAAGACCTCCACGACACAGCGCCCCCACCAAGTGTAAACACATATCCACTGGTGGCCTTAATCTCATCAGCATCAGAGATCCAATTTGAATCACTATAACCCTCTAGTACTGAAGGGTACCCGGTATAGTGTATTCCATAATTTATCGTACTCCACCAAGTAACGCATAACTCTTTTGAGTGCACGCCAGCTGATCATCTCCCGGTTAGAAGTAAACCGGCTCAATTTGCTTACAACAAATGAGATATCGTGCCTTGTTGCGCTTAGCCAAGTACATGAGAGATCCAATGATCCGAGAGTATTTCATTTGATCTCTAGCAATTCTCTTGTTCTTTCAAGAATCACATCTGGGATCATAAGGTGTTGGAGAAGGCTTGCTATCCGAATAGCCAAACCGACTCAAAACCTTTTCCACATAATGGGATTGAGAAAGACTAATCCCATCCTCACCTTTGACTAACTTGATGTTCAAAATCACGCCGCCTCTCCGAGATCTTTCATATCAAAATTTCCAGACAGGAAAGACTTGACCTCATTGATCACATCAAGGTTTGTTCCAAAGATCAAAATGTCATCCACATATAGACACAATAACTCCCTCACCCCCACCATGGCGATAATACACACACTTGTCAAGCTGGCTTACATAAGCCAGCTTGTGTCAATGTTCTATCGAACTTCTCATGCCACTGCTTAGATGCTTGCTTAAGGCCATAGAGAGATTTCAGTAACTTACACACCTTGCTCTCATGTCCTGGTAGCACGAACCCATCTGGTTGATCCATGTAGATCTCCTCATCTAATTCTTCATTAAAGAAAGTTGTCTTCACGTCCATTTGATGGACAATGAGACCATGAGAAGCAACCAAAGATAAAAGTACCCGAATGGTTGTGATCCTAGCAACAGGTGAATAAGTATCAAAGTAATCATCTCCTTCTTTTTGTGTATAACCCTTAGCTACAAGTCTAGCCTTATACTTTTCAATAGTACCATCAGGCCTGAGTTTCTTTCTGAACACCCACTTACAGCCCATAGGTTTGCAACCATAAGGTCGTTCTGTGAGCTCCCAAGTTCCGTTAGACGTAATAGAATCCATCTCACTACTGATCGCCTCCTTCCAAGAGTCTGCATCGAAGATGCATAAGCTTCAAATAGAGGTGGGAGTATCATCCACAAGGTACACGGTGAAATCATTACCAAAGGATTTAACCATCCTTTGTCTCTTGCTCCTCCTAGGAGCCTCACCGTCCATCCTCCTCAGGATTTTGCTCGGGTATCTGCTCGTAATCCTCGCTTTGTGCAATAGGTTCGGGAATTATCTCGTGGTTTTGACTAGAAACGCTATGCAAATCTTTCATGGGAAATATGCCTCAAAGAAGGTGACATCTCTCGGATTCCATGATTGTACCGACGATCATGTCGGATACCTCAGACTTCACTACTAAAAATCTATAGGCAATGCTCCGATGAACGTATCGAGAAAGACACAATCCACTGCCTTAGGTCCAAGTTTGGCGCTTTTTAGTTATGGGCACATTGACTTTCGCCAAGCAACCCCACGGGCGCAAGTATGAAAGTGATGGTTTTCTCCCTTCCCATTCTTCATATGGGGTTTTCTCCTTATTCTTAGAAGGACCTTTATTCACAACGTGACAAGAAGTCAAAGGGCCTCCCCCCACCATTCCTTAGATAGACCCACAAAGGTCCAACATGGCATTTACCAAATCGCTAGAGTGCGGTTCTTTCTTTCGGCAACCCCATTAGACTGGGCGAATAGGAGGTGTCCTCTCATGAATAATTCCATGTTCCTTACAGAATAAGTCGAACTCAGTAGAGAAGTACTCACCGCCACGATCTGACCTAAGCCTTTTGATTTTTCTTTCTAATTGATTTTCAACTTCAGCCTTATAGACTTTGAAGTAGTCTAAAGCCTTATCTTTAGTTTTCAACAGATAAACATAGCAGTATCTAGATGCATCATCAATCAGAGTTATGAAATATCTTTTTCCTCCTTTAGTCAACACACCATTCATCTCACAAAGATCTGAATGTATGAGTTCTAATGGTGCCAAGTTTCTCTCCTCCGCTGCCTTGTGAGGTTTGCGAGGTTGCTTTGATTGCACACAACTTTGGCACTTAGAACCTTGACAAGAGGGAATTTTTGGAATTAAATTCATACTAGCGAGCCGAGTCATACAACCAAAATTTAAATGACATAACCGTGAGTGCCAAACATCGGCTTCACCTCCATTGGAAATATCACAAATATGGTTCACAACTTTATTGCAGAAATCAGAAAGGGAGAAGCGGAACAAGCCTCCGCATACATAGCCTTTACCAATAAAAAGTCCATGTTTAGACACGACTACTTTATTAGACTCAAACACCACTTTGAACCCTTCTTTACATAGAAGGAGCCGCCGACTGTGTTTTTATTTATTGAGGGGACATGCTGCACGTTCTTTAGTTGCCACGATCTTTCCCGAAGTAAACTTCAGATCTACCGTGCCAACACCAAGAATGTAAGCATTCGAGCCAAGCTTTCCCATCAACACGGAGCAATCCCGCGACGACCTGGTAAGAAGAGAACAAAGAGAGATCAGACACACATGAACATTAGCTCCAGATCAATCCACCAATCGGTGGTCTGATGCATCGAAGAACAATAGGTACGTTACCATACCCGTAAGTTCCTCCTCCAAAGATTGCCAATGGTCACGTTGATGCACTTTGAGTTCTGTCCTTGCTCACCCTTTACGCCCTTGCATTTGGACACTTTGTTTGGCCGGTGTCGATCTCACCGCATAAACAAAGCAGAGCTTCTCATCTTTGTTCATTGACTTCTTCTTCTTGAAATTAGTGGTTTGTTTGGCTTTATTTTTCCCCTTGTTCTTGCCATGTGAGAATGTTGCACCACATTGGCGCTAGATTGCCCCTCGCCTTCCTTTCACAGTGCATCCTTAGCTCGAGCTTTCTCTTCAACATCTAGAGACGCAATCGATTCTCAACAAATCTCTTGTCTCTTATGTTTCAGAGATGTGGCAAAATTCCTCCATGAAGGAGGTAATTTGGCAATAATGCCCTCACCACAAACCTCTCAGAACTCGTATCTCATGAGCCTCGCTCAACTACGTAAGCGGTTATCCACCATCTTGTAGTCATGATATTGCTCCATGATATACAGCCATCACAAGATCTAAGCACCGAACTTAGCATTCAGAGCATCCTACAGTTCCTTCGCCTCTTTAATGTGCATATACACGCCGCAGGCAGATCGGCAAGAACACTAAGAACGGCTCCCACAAAGAGTGTGTTGGCATCCCGATATGCCTTCTCCTTTTCAGGAGTTAGTTCCATATCCTCTGGTTTGCCGTTCGACACCCAGAACACGTTCATAGCTGTAAGCCACAAGGTGACCCTTGTCTGCCATCTTTTGAAGTGCACACCGGTGAATTTTTCCGGCCTCAGTGCCTCGGCAAAGCCAGCCATTGATAAACCTAAGCGCCTAAAATCAGGTTTTTGGATTGATAGAAATAAAGGCACATTTAGGTTTAATTTAATCCAAAAGTAAATCATGAACAACATGTGATTGACGATCGGTAACGAATAACATGAGCATACCATAGATGCATATGCTAGAAGACTACACATATATCCATCTAATGTGCTCACAATCAATAGGTTGAAAATAAACAAAGAGAAACATTGTAACGCATCGCTCGGTTAGGTGCAGATGGAGCGTAGTCGCTAGAAGCGCCAGACAAAGGTCGAGGACGGAAGTGCGCCGTAGCAATGAGCGATGCCGAGCAACGCTTCCGAACTTCGAGGAAGACGAGCCGTGGCGGTGACGCGGAAGGGGCCGCACAGCGCTTCCTAAACCCGATTCGCCCTCTCCTGGTGCAAGAACGCGAGGACGGACGGTTTCGAGACTCGCTTTCCTGCTTCACGTGCACGCCGGCTGCACGGACGGGCAGATTTGATGGCGGCGCAAATGAGAGGAAAACAACAAAAGCCTAGACGTGGTGTGTATCGTGCTCTTCCGGACGGCAGCGGTGCAGTATATAAAGGAATAGCCTGGTAACAGTCCGTAACCGAACACGACTCGAAGACATGCCACGATCGGAGTCTATTAACCGTGACGATCCCGAGTAGCAAAAGAATAAACTGCAAAAGGAGGCTGCGCCTACGCAAAGCCCTGGACCGGATTTCGGCGGACCATTCACGCAGTGGTGCGCCGCGACGCTCATCGCTTCTCGCCGCTCGCCCGGCCGGCCCGGGCCAGGCGAGGCGAGGCCAAGGCTTGTATTCTTTCTCCCTTTCTCCACATGGTTCTACCATGGTGGAGCACACTCCACTATTTAAACTAGTGTTCACCACTTTAGGCTAGCAATGTGGTACTATTGCTAGTGCACATGCTCCTCATGAGGTGGGCCTTTGAGATTTTCTAGGATTTATTGTCTCAATTAAATGGGCTTGGCCCAAATAATCCAACACCTTGCGCCCACAGGAAATGTCTATCGAAAACGTCGGAAAAGTAACGCTTTTAGTACATTAGGACGTGTTAGTGCCGCTGCCTGGTGCACTGGTTGGCGAAGACTGTAGACATGGTCAAGTCCTACAGTGGCATATATCCAATTAATACGGGACACGTGTCGTGACCGGACGCGAACGGTGGCATATTTCGAATAAGCACGGTTTCATAATGGCATCGTTCGAAGAAGCAAAAGAACGATGACAAATCTCGAATAAGTGATTCCTGTAGTGGCATATATCCAATTATCCCTTTTAAGAAAGGATGGAGACAAGGAAGCAATACTTGACCTGAGGGGAAAAAGGGGAAAAAAAGAAGAAAAGAAGTAAAGAAAGGGTCAACAAACAAGAAGGAACAGTTGCTAGTTCATCACGTGAAGCTTTGCCCTAGCCCTTTTGCATACTTTATTTTTATTTTAGGTCTCCAAATGATAGTGCAAATCTAGACCTTTTCTTGACTGCGGAAGCACCGGTAGGCGATACATGTTACTTACCGTGCTCCCGTATGAAAGCTCCCCCCGTTAAGCTTGGGTACTGCAGCAGATACTTGCCGAGCTCGGTAGGACAGGTATCATGGTAGGTATTTGCTATGTTACGTACCTGCTATGGTACCTGAGCTCGGCAGGAGAGGAGTTATGGTGTCATTGATCTGTTAGTGCTTTCGCGGTCAAGAAAGAAACTAGAATTATAATTTCATTTAGAAAAAGCTTAAAAATGAAAATAAAGTGCACAGGAGAGCCAAATACACGCAAGTTTCTCATCGCGCATCTCTCCCATCCCAAGCCCCTCCCCGCACAGCACTGAAATCCACTGCGATCGACAGGTGCGTGGGTGTTTCTTCTTTGCCTGCCATTAGTGACGCTTAATCATCACATGTAGATGCGCCTTAATTTCTGATGAATTTTAGTTTGCTCTTGTCCGATTCAGTGATTCGGTATGCCTACTGGCCTCCCTACTGCAGTTCTGCACTTCTGCATTTCTTTTATGAGATTTTCTCCGGTGCTCGAAGCTACGTGTGCTGTTCATCAGTTGCAATCCTGTTGTAGTTCACGATATGCAAAGATAATTGAATTGTGGGTCATGTTTTACCTTAGAATGTGGGAACTAATCTTGTGCAAAATTTTAAAGTCAGGATAGCATGCGTTTGCATGATGATAGAATTTAGTTTGTTTGGTTAGGAAGTTGCTTAGTTAGCATCTGAGTAGAGTACGTCCAGTTAGTTTGAGTTAGCACTTTTGTTAGTTGGTTCCTGATTGTGTCGTACGAAGAGATGGAAGTTGCTTTTAATTAGTACTCCTATAAGATTAGGATCTAGTTTATTTGGTTATGCGTCGTGGTTGTTAGTCGTACGCGTGACATGCATGCACATTGTATGCATAGTTATGTATTTAAGTCCGTGTACGAGGCATCCACCAAGCGAATAACAGAGGAGAGAACAGAAAACGCTGCAATCTATGTGCAGCACCAAATTCTCTCTTTCGTGTTTTAGGATCTACTTCAATTTTATGTCAGAAAAACTAAAAATCGGTATACCATTGCAATGGTATACCTCTGAAACTCATGAAACTTATGATTTTTTGCACTGAAACTCATGAAACTTAACACTAAAAACTGATAAAACATGAAACTGATGAAACTAAACACTGAAACTCATGAAACCAGCACTGAAACTGATAAGTTTCATAAGTTTCATGGCTATACCGTTGCAACGGTATACCGTTCCCTAGTCACTCTCATTTTATGTGCGTGCGTCCAAGAAAAAATTGTGTAGATTGTGCCTGAATATCAACAAGAGATTGGGTGTAAAGTTACATAAGTAATTTTGTAACCTTAGGTGGGTTGGCATCAAACAGTTCGAGGCCTTCAGCAGGGCCATCAGGTTACGCTGGTTGTGGTACCACTGGAAGGACCCAACTAGGCTTTGGAAGAGCATGGCGGTCCCGTGTAATGAGGTAGACACGGCCCTCTTCAATGCGAGCACGTCTATCAGTTTGGGAAATGGGGAGACGGCCATATTTTGGACTTCTAACTGGTTGTTTGGTGCTGCACCAATGACTATAGCCCCACTGTGCTTCCGCCTTGTCCGCAGGAAAAACAACACGGTAAAATTCGAATTGTCCAACAACAACTGGATGATTCATCTCAGAAGAATCTCAACAGGGGCGCAGCTGCAGGAATTTTTTTCCCTTTGGAGTCTCATACAGGAGATTCATTTGCAGCCAGGAATCCAAGATGAGATTACCTGGCGATGGACCGCGGACGGCATTTACTCAACAAAATCAGCATACAGGGCGCAGTTCTTTGGGGCGATGCCAGATCTTAACTACTCACTCATCTGGAAGGCAAAAACCCAGAACAAGTGCAGGTTCTTCGCTTGGTTATTGTTTCAAAACAGGCTTCAAACCGCGGACAACCTGGCCATCAAAGGCTGGCCTTTTACTCCAGTCTGTTGCCTTTGCGACATAGGGGAAGACGTAGTATCACACCTTTTGCTAACCTGCCCCTTTGCAAGGCAAACGTGGTCTTCTCTGATCGACAAGTTGCAAATTCCGCCTCTCCTGCTGCCGGTCCCGGGAGCAGAACCGTCCTTACCTTCTTGGTGGCAGACTTCCCTCCTCGCTCTACCCAAGGGTCAGCGCAAGAGCGTGACTGGATCGCTGATTTTCGGTTTGTGGAACCTTTGGAAAGAGAAGAATGCACGGATTTTCAATAATCGCTACTCTACGGTGTCGGTAGTCGTCCAGAATATCCTCAGTGATGTCTCTAACTTTAATTTAGCCACGAGGCATAGCCCCTCGGTGTAGTTGGCCTTTGAGTACTTTTTTCAGTCGTTAGCCGGTGTCCTTTCGTTTATTTCGTTTAGTCTTGGTTCTTATCACTAGTTTGTAAGCACTCTTTCTTCTTAATTGAATCGGCAGAGCTCATGTTTTATCTTAAAAAAAAAAAAATTGTAACCTTATCAAATTAGAAGAAGAAGGTTAATGTGGTAGAAACACATGCCTCTCTTACTGTGCAACCTATCCATTTGCAATTGAATTTTTTTTTTCCTGCATGGCCAGTCGCCGGAACGGGAGACGGAGAAACCACACGCGCAGGATAGATTCAGTCATGCAGCCGTGCGGCAGCAAAAGGCAAGAAGCGCAGCCGCTGTGCCCAGTTGGCGGAGGGGGTGCAGGCAGTGGCGGAGCCAGAATTTTTATAAGCCTCGGGTCGAAATAAGCGACTATTACTGTCGTAAAAAATTACGGACATTTAGATATAACAAAGTACATTGCAAATTTGAGGAGATAAATTTAACTTACATCAAATTGAATCCGATAGATTAATCAGTATATTCAAATCTATATCTAGCAACTAATACATATTTGATGATTCACAGATCACAGTTGCATCAAATGGAGAGTTCCTAAAATGTGCATCAATGCATCAATTAAACTATTGAAGAAGGCAAGAAGCTACCTTGTGCCTCGTCCTCTGTTCTCTGTTCCACTGAAGCAAAGCAAGCAACAGCCGAGCGGGGTGTCACGGGGCGAAGTGGCGCTAGGCGTCGGCGAGCGGCCAGCCCGGAGGCTGCTTTGGCAGGCGGCCGTGGCGCTGCCGTTCTTGGCGGCGGCCGATCGGCCACATGGTGGGGCGCCGAGCGGCAGCGTCGAGGCGAGGGTTGCGGTCGGCCCGGGCGCCAGGCGGGCGGTGGCCGACGCGCTGGGCGCCGAGTGGGGGGAGCGCCGTGCGGGGGCGGCGTCGGGCGACCTGGGCAGGGGCGCACGGTGGCTTCGGTTCAGGAGCTCTCTTCTAGGGTTCCCAAACTAGCTCAGCTGGTTTTCGTTGGAGCCTTGGAGGTCATGGGCCGAAGGCCTCGGGCCCGATTTAAAAAATCCTAATTTTTGAATTACTATTTAGACTGGGCCTCGGGCCCAGGCCCCGGTGGCCCGAGGCCCAGCTCCGCCCCTGGGTGCAGGTGACCTGACGGCCAGAGAGGCGACGAGGCGTGAGTGTCTTAAGTAACTGACAACAACATATATACGTGGTGTAAAAGTAATTTACATAGTTTTTGTACAAAATACATTGGATTGATTGAGACAAGGGCTTGCCGACGGACAACATGAATTGTGAGAAGATTTATTAGGCAATTATGTATTTAAACGTACGTTTTTCCCAGGCTGTGGCGACCATGGAGGCATGGATGCTTGTGGAGGAGCTGGAGTAGACGACGGACAGGGAGGGAATTGACGAGGCATGGCAGTAGCGACCAGATTGTTGATTGCGTAATTAATAGTAACTAGTTATATGCCCGTGCGATGCTACGAAAAACAAAATTGATAACGAAAAATAAAGATTAAAAAATAAAAAAATACTATTTTATAAGATCAAACATCTATCTTTAACGCTTCGTTTCTTGCAAAAGCTGGCTAATTAAAGCAACGCTTCGTTTCTTGCGTAGAACAATTAAGCAGGGCAATTAAGTAGAGCAATTAAGCAGAGCAATTAATGTAACGTGGGAAGAAACTCTCACTTTATATAGTAGAGATTTACATGGTATATGAGTAATTTACATAGTTTTTCACTAAGCACAAAGGCCACAACAGATCAAGAAATCGCTCATCGAAGACGCGACGGCCAATGAAGACACAACGCCTTGGCCAGTTAGGTCGAATGAATGCATATGGTTAGGTCAAGAACAATTACTTACGAGAGGTGCTTTTATGCTCTTCCTATTAAAAGTTGCACAACTATTAAAGTATGAATGAATGGTAGATGGTGATTACTTACCCTTTCCTTTACTTTAAGATTTGTGCAACTTGTACCAGAAGGAATAGCGTAGAAGCACCGCTCATTACTTAATTACCCATCTTACAATATTTTCTCTTTCTAAGTTATTCATGTACAAATCATCAGTTCATTTTTTTTAAAGACAAGGTATATCACGTTTGCAAGTTCACTTTTCTTCTTCTTCTATGTGCCTCAACATTTACATCCCTGTTATATTTGAACAGAAAGAATACAGTTCCCTTCAATTCATCTTCCCTGTTCGTTATGTAATTTTTGATTCGATTCGTGGCTCTTGTTTAGCCATCCTATAATACTGTCTTCGAAATTGCTCATTTAAGAACACCTTCAAAAAATCTTTGGTGGGATCGCCATCTTGTTGCCATATATAGTGGCACCCAGGGTTCCAAATTTCGGTCCGAGATCCGAAATCTCGGCCGAGATTTCGGATTTCGGACCCCTCCGAGATTCAAAATCCGGTCCGGTAAAAAAATTTGAAAAAAAATTAAAATGCTACAGTGTAAATGAAATCTCGCGTAGAAATCTACTTCGCTTTAAGTAGAAATCTCAGTGATTTCGGCCGAAATTTTAATTTTTTTTGCCGGATTTTTATTTGTTTTGGGCGGATATGATTGGATTTAGGTTGAAGATCATCCACAAAAAATTTCAGATTTTTTTGACATGTTTTGACCATTTTTTGGTCAGTTGAAATTTTACCGAAATCTCGGAAATCTCGGATTTCCCGGTAGAATTTGAACCGGATTTGAAATTTGAATTTTATATTTCGAACGGATTTTATTTGAATTTCCGAAATCTCGCCGAGATTTCGGATTTCGGGCATGTCCGAGATTTAGCTCAAAACGAAATTTGTATCCATGGTGGCACCTCATTCCTTCCCCTACCTTTCTTCTTGTGCTCTCATCGCAACACTTGTGGCTCCCCTTTATCCCCTTTTCGCCATTCTCTTCACCTCAAACTCACCATTTTTTTCAAGTTCCCCCAACATTTTGAATAGCAAGTATTTTTTAATGATTTCCAAAATTTTTGAACCAAAAATTTTTTCGAACCAAAATTTTTTGAGTTTAAACTTTTCAAACCAATTTTTTTTTTTAAAATTGATAGTTTTTGAACTGAAAGTTTTTGCAATTTCCGGTACTAAAATTTCCCCACTTGAAAATTTCTAATTAAAATTTCTCAAGTTGAAATTTCCTAAGTTGAAATTTTCTGTGTTGATGAAATTTGCTGATTTAAAATTTTTCGATTTGGAATTTTCCCGACTAAAAAATTTTTGAGTTGAAAATTTCCGATTTGAATTTTACCTACTTGAAAATTTTTTGAGTTAAAATTTTCTAAGTTGAAATTTTTGATTTCAATCTTCCTGTTTAAAATATTGAAAGATAATTTTTTAAATTTGAAATTTTTGTGTTAGAGAAGAAGGAAGCAAGGTGGAGAAAGTGAGAGGGAAGAGAGCAGGGAGAACTCGATTTTTAGTGCCAAAGGTAACATACTGTTTTTCTTCGATATATTAGGGCATGTTAGGAATTGATTCTCACAATTCAGCCAACCCATATACACTAAAATTCACAATCTACTCTATATATACTTTTGGATTCTAGCTTTCGAAGAATCAACTTCTCTATAATTACAATTCAAAATCAGTTTTTAAATCCAAAGCAAAAACAAATATCCCTTAGATTTGCATCATACCCTAAGTCGGCGTTCCAAGTTCATCCTCTCAAGTACTCAACGGTAAAAGCTTTTATGAGCCAAGAAGTATCGGTAGGGAATTTAGAGATGTATTTCTATGTTTTTTTTAAAAAAAATAGTATAAATATTAAAGTATGAATAAAGGATAGATGATAATTACTTATTTTTTTTATTTGTTTTAAGATTTATATAATTTATATTAGTAGGAAAAGTATAGAAGGACTGCTTTCAACTTATTTGTGGAGTGAAAATTGGGAGAATGCAACGGCGCGGTGGGGCCCCGGATCACGGCGAAGCCATGGCGCCGCCACGCGGCAGCAGACGCGATCTAGTCTCCACTGCACTCGGTGGGCGCGGCATCCTCGGCCGGAGGCCCGAGCGGTCTTGCTCGGCGGTGGCACCGAGGTCACAAATCACGATAGCGGTGTGTGGAATGTCCTTCCGATTTGATCTAATTCGATTTAGTTCTGACTCTTTTGAACTCTATCCTGTTCACTATTGACGGGGAGGCGCCGAGTGGCGGGGAAGCGTCAGGCGGGGTTGCGATCGGGCGGCGCCAGCGGCGATGGCCGACGCTGGGCGCCGAGTGGGGAGCGCCGTCTTGGCGCTGGCGAAGCGGCGTCAGGCGACACAGGCGGCGCCACGGTGGCTTCGGTTCAGGAGCTCTCTTCTAGGGTTCCCAAACTAGCTCAGCTGGTTTTCGTTGGAGCCTTGGAGGTCATGGGCCGAAGGCCTCGGGCCCGATTTAAAAAATCCTAATTTTTGAATTACTATTTAGACTGGGCCTCGGGCCTAGGCCCCGGTGGCCCGAGGCCCAGCTCCGCCCTTGGGTGCAGGTGACCCGACGGCCAGAGAGGCGACGAGGCATGAGTTTCTTAAGTAACTGACAACAACATATATACATGGTGTAAAAGTAATTTACATAGTTTTTGTACAAAATACATTGGATTGATTGAGACAAGGGCTTGCCGACGGACAACATGAATTGTGAGAAGATTTATTAGGCAATTATGTATTTAAACGTACGTTTTTCCCAGGCTGTGGCGACCATGGAGGCATGGATGCTTGTGGAGGAGCTGGAGTAGACGACGGACAGGGAGGGAATTGACGAGGCATGGCAGTAGCGACCAGATTGTTGATTGCGTAATTAATAGTAATTTACATGGTATATGAGTAATTTACATAGTTTTTCACTAAGCACAAAGGCCACAACAGATCAAGAAATCGCTCATCGAAGACGCGACGGCCAATGAAGACACAACGCCTTGGCCAGTTAGGTCGAATGAATGCATATGGTTAGGTCAAGAACAATTACTTACGAGAGGTGCTTTTATGCTCTTCCTTTTAAAAGTTGCACAACTATTAAACACTACAGGAATCCGATCTATTTACGTCGGCCAAATATATTTACGTCAGCCTAAAAAAAACCGACGTAAATATGTGTCTATTTACGTCGGCTAGGCTAAACCGACGTAAATAATTATATTTACGTCCGCCAGGCCGACGGAAATAGCACCCAACCGGGCGCCAAAAAATTTAAAAATCTTACAGGCACGTTTACGTCGGCCAATGTCTATTTACGTCAGCCAGACCGACGTAAATATGCCACGTGGCGGATATTTACGTCGGCCTGGCTTGGCCGACGTAAATAGGTCGGTTATTTACGTCGGCCTGGTCAGGCCGACATAAATAGCCGCCACGTGGCATATTTACGTCGGCCTGCCAGACCGACGTAAATAGGTGTGCCCTAATTTCTCTGTGGATTTACTCATGGGCCTAAAGCCTCCAATCTTCATTCCTTCCCTTCCACGCCGCCGAGGCGAGCTGAGAGCCGAGTGCCGCCCTCACCTCCGAGCTCCGGCTCCGCCCTCGCCTCTGGGCGCGCGGATCCCTGCCTAGTGCCGAGTCCCTTGCCTGTAGTCTCCCCTCCACCTCTGGTGGTTCTCGGCTTCCTACATAGATCTGGCTCCTCCTCCTCCGACCACGCTGTATCATCGAAGCCAGCCAAGTCCGGCCACGCCGCGTCGTCGAAGCCGGCCGCGTTCCGCGGAGTGCTGACTCCCTGGGTTGCAGCCTCCCCTCCAGCTCGTGAGCAGCTCTAGGCTCTAGCAGCAAGTAGCAAGCGGTTGCAGAAGTGGAAATAAAATGCAAGCTACTTGATTTCATTTTCTCTTATTTTACTTCTTTGTTTCATGCCAGTTCTAAATTATTTGGATTCCGTTGACTGTAGCACTGAATAAGACTAGTGACGTTACTAGTTTTGGTTGAATTGTGTTTTGGGGCTTTCTTGCTAGTCCACTGGCAATCGTCAGGGAAAAACCAGAATTTGCTAATAACACAACTACTTCAACCATGCAATCTCAGGTTGTCAGCTAAACTAATGATGCAATGAATTATTTTGATAATTGAGCACTAATGACCTTGCTGATGTTAGACCATGAATTTCCAGTTGGAAACTTCATTCGGTTCTAGGCCAGTTCCAGCTTGCTATTTTCAAATGTTCCCAGTTCCAGCTTGGTATTTTCAAACGTTCGTTTGTTTTAGCCTTATCCCAAGTAGGTTATTTAAATGCAAATTGTGTAATTTATTTTCTTTTTTTACTATCATAATTCCCTGTATTTTGCTGTGTAATTTAAATCCTTTCCCCTTCATCATTGAATTCACAGTTCTGTCTGTACCTCTTAGTTCTTAATTGTACATGGTTGCATATTATTCTTATGCAGAGAAGGCAACTATTATTAAATTTGAAACACTTACATGTCTAGAAGGTTCTGATGAAATTTTGTGTATGAACAGGTTATTATGCTTTCTTTGGTCAACATGACGGGGAATTTGCAGTTAGTTCGTAGTCAAGTTGGAAAAAATCGAATCTTTTAGGAGCTACTGGTTGGATTTGGGGGTGACAATGCGGTGGACTAATTGACGGATTGAAGTACTGACGATGCTTACTAGGATGTTTGTTTTAGCTTCATTTTTTTGGAATCTTGGATCGGTAGTAACATATACTACTGACCTTAATAGAGATAATTAATAGTTTTGCAATCGATAAAATTTTAAACGTGGCTATTTGCTAGCTTTGTATTGATCTTGTGTGGAAATGTCATGGCAACCTTAGAAGCATGCATTATCTCTTCTGACATGTTGGGTGGTCTCTGAGATGTATTTATTTTGTTATTGCAGGAACCCCAGCCAATTGCCTGGGAATACTACAGAAAAGGAATTGGATCAATAGTTGTGGATATGTACAAGGAGGCTTATGAAAGTATGTACCTTTCTATTCTCCACCTTTTTTTGCATTTCTAGGAAAATGGTGTTCTGTTGAATTGGAAGCAAATCGGTTTTGATATCATTTGGGATCGACAACTTATGATTGATGTGTGAATTTGGATATCAAATGTATCTTGCTTACATCTTTGTTTAAAATGGCCCAATCACAATATGGTCTGAGTGATGAATACTTCATATGTACATTCTAATAATTTCTGGTAGTTTTTACCCATAGGTTGCAGATCTGTTAGGTTTTATAAATTCAGTGAATATTACAAAGTTTCGCTTTTCTGGGCACCACTAAAAATATGTTGTACGAAAGTAATGTTATAACATTGAACTGCACAATGTTCATGGATTTAATGCATACCAAATGATCAGTAACTGGTTTTGCTACCTTTCAGTACAACTGTTAGTATCGTGGCTCTATCCTTTTCATCTGTTTGACCTCTTATTGAGATACCTACCATGGAACCAATGCAGGTATTGAGATCCCCAAGTATGTTTAAACTGTCACTCCTTAGTACAAGCTAAAGTTTGATGCTCTAGTGAAGGATTCACCGTTATGTTTATGTTTCATCTTTCCTGTTGTGTCCTGATATGCCTGCTTTGGTACAACTGGATTGCCACTTCTGCTCCCCTTCAGATATTTATGAAGTCTCCTTTTTGACGTATGTAGTTAATCGAATTGAACAAAGCAGAAAAGGCATCTCTGAAGTAATGAGAGCGGATAGAGAAGGAGATTGCTGAAATGAAGGACATGAAGGTGAGGTGGATCCTTAATAAATTTGGAATTGGTTGCTTTTACATTCATTTTAACATCTTGCTCATACACACAGAAAAAGATTAGCACAATGACAGTAGATGAGTAGTTTGAGAAGTATCCCGAACTCAAGCGGAAGTTTGATGATGAGATTCATAACGATTACTGGGGATATTAAATAGCAGAGAAACTCTAATTTCCCTTACTGGAACATTCAGTAATATTTCTTTGTCCTGATATGTAGGCAAGTTTACCATCCAAACTTTGGTGAATTCCATAACGTGTGGACGACGCTTGTTGAAATTGCAACTAACTCAGTTGTTGTTGTACCTTTGGACCTCATCATTTTGAGGGTCATCATCTGCTCTTATGTGAGTTTTATGCATTGCCTTTTTTTTGGGAGTAGGCAAATTAGTAAATTGTATCCGATCATATTTTATTGGTCTTCAAGACGTATAGATATGTTGTTGGTCTGCCTTCTCTAGCAAGTAGCATTGTAGCAACATGTGTTAGTTAGAAGATGGCAGAGAGAGGATAAGAAGTTAGCAACGGAACCCTCCTGACTAGTCTGATCGATATAGATGACTAGGCTACTGCCCGCTTGCCCAGATTCACAGCCACAAACCCTTTCTTCTGCATACTAATCCTAAGTCCTAACTAAATTATCCCCATATTGTTAACAAACAAAACTACACCAGAGTACAAACCTTTTTCCGTAACATATATGACTAACTATGCAAGAAATCTCTAGGTAATTCAGTGTCATGAGTTTTGTACATTGATTTTCTATCTTGTCAATTTCACTATGTACTAATCCAGATAGGGTAAACTATGTCATAAGCAATTGCTTCCTATGACTAACTATGCTATGATTTAATGCTATAAAATGGGCAAAAACTTACTATAGGTTCACCAGTATTGGGCATTAGAAGAACCTCAACGTGATTCCAACAATGTTTTGAATTATCAGCATTTACGGATAAGAATTTGTATGCATGAGCTTGTTGTATGTGTTGTCACCTAGGATATTGTCTTCAATGTTTGTTTCAAGTTGTCACAATATTGAATGAATGATGTTTTCAATTTCATGCCAATTACATTTGTATGCATGCTTTAATTTTAGTTATATATTCATGCCAATTACATTTGTTTGGTTATATTCTTTAATTTTAGTTGTTTATTCATGCTTTAATTTTAGTGATATGTCATTGATTCATACCAATTACATTTCTTTGGTAGGAATATATGGCGCAGCAGTTCGGAAGACCACTAAATCTTCACCCGTTCCAACCTTCACCCTTGTTTACCACGCAATCTCCCAACATGGTACCATCAATTATTTAAATTTGTTTTAAATTTGTTTTAACGTAATCTAGCTATCTCTAACAGATGTTCATTGATATAGGGTTCGGCGGACCGCACACCAGATGCACATGTTGGAGGCACCGGCGCTTCTTCTTCGAGGACTCTGCCGTCGGTTGGTGGCTTCTTAAACTCAGGAGGTGACGCCGGTAGTGGGCATCGCTTTGAAGATACTCCGTCAAATTGATGTTTGTATGAACAATGAGTAGTATGGTTCAACTGTGTCATATGACATGTTTGCAAATTGAAGTTTCTATGTGTTGTATGTCATGTATGCAAATTGAAGTTTCTAAATATATGTCATGTCATGTTTGCAAATTGAATTGTGTCATCTGAATGGATGGATTGATATTGGTTTATATGAATGCATGATTGAATGGTTTGAATTGATATTGTATGTTATCTGAATTGATATTTTTGCTGACCACATCCAGCCGGCTAGAATCGATATTAGGCTGCCTGGTTGCTCCAGTATTTACGTCGGCCTGGGCATGACCGACGTAAATAGCCAGAGTATTTACGTCGGCCTGGGCCTGGCCGACGTAAATAGCCCGAGTATTTACGTCGGCCTGGGCCTGGCCGACGTAAATAGCCAGAGTATTTACGTCGGCCTGGCCTAGCCGACGTAAATACTTATACCACTGGTGATTTGGTTCGGTGACGTGGACATTATTTACGTCGGCCAGAGGCCGACGTAAATAAGTGCCACGTCACCTCCACTCCAGCCGGATGAGGACTACTATTCCTATTTACGTCGGCATCATGGCCGACGTAAATAAGGGCTATTTACGTCGGTACCGACGTAAATATAGGCTATTTATGTCGCTCGGTTTACGTCGGCCTATTTACGTCGGCATGCCGACGTAAATAGCTATTTACGTCGGCTTTTGCCCTATTTACGTCGGCTTCTGGCCGACGTAAATAGATCAGATTCCTGTAGTGAAAGTATGAATGAACGGTAGATGGTGATTACTTACCCTTTCCTTTACTTTAAGATTTGTGCAACTTGTACCAGAAGGAAGAGCGTAGAAGCACCGCTCATTACTTAATTACCCATCTTACAATATTTTCTCTTTCTAAGTTATTCATGTACAAATCATCAGTTCATTTTTTTTAAAGACAAGGTATATCACGTTTGCAAGTTCACTTTTCTTCTTCTTCTATGTGCCTCAACATTTACATCCCTGTTATATTTGAACAGAAAGAATACAGTTCCCTTCAATTCATCTTCCCTGTTCGTTATGTAATTTTTGATTCGATTCGTGGCTCTTGTTTAGCCATCTTATAATACTGTCTTCGAAATTGCTCATTTAAGAACACCTTCAAAAAATCTTTGGTGGGATCGCCATCTTGTTGCCATATATAGTGGCACCTCATTCCTTCCCCTACCTTTCTTCTTGTGCTCTCATCGCAACACTTGTGGCTCCCCTTTATCCCCTTTTCGCCATTCTCTTCACCTCAAACTCACCATTTTTTTCAAGTTCCCCCAACATTTTGAATAGCAAGTATTTTTTAATGATTTCCAAAATTTTTGAACCAAAAATTTTTTCGAACCAAAATTTTTTGAGTTTAAACTTTTCAAACCAATTTTTTTTTTTAAATTGATAGTTTTTGAACCGAAAGTTTTTGCAATTTCCCGTACTAAAATTTCCCCACTTGAAAATTTCTAATTAAAATTTCTCAAGTTGAAATTTCCTAAGTTGAAATTTTCTGTGTTGATGAAATTTGCTGATTTAAAATTTTTCGATTTGGAATTTTCCCGACTAAAAAATTTTTGAGTTGAAAATTTCCGATTTGAATTTTACCTACTTGAAAATTTTTTGAGTTAAAATTTTCTAAGTTGAAATTTTTGATTTCAATCTTCCTGTTTAAAATATTGAAAGATAATTTTTTAAATTTGAAATTTTTGTGTTAGAGAAGAAGGAAGCAAGGTGGAGAAAGTGAGAGGGAAGAGAGCAGGGAGAACTCGATTTTTAGTGCCAAAGGTAACCTACTGTTTTTCTTCGATATATTAGGGCATGTTAGGAATCGATTCTCACAATTCAGCCAACCCATATACACTAAAATTCACAATCTACTCTATATATACTTTTGGATTCTAGCTTTCGAAGAATCAACTTCTCTATAATTACAATTCAAAATCAGTTTTTAAATCCAAAGCAAAAACAAATATCCCTTAGATTTGCATCATACCCTAAGTCGGCGTTCCAAGTTCATCCTCTCAAGTACTCAACGGTAAAAGCTTTTATGAGCCAAGAAGTATCGGTAGGGAATTTAGAGATGTATTTCTATGTTTTTTTTAAAAAAATAGTATAAATATTAAAGTATGAATAAAGGATACTCCCTCCGTTTTTTTTTATAAGGCGTATTTGGTTTCGTTAGGACAAGACTTTGACCAACGATTACTTCATTAATATATCATTTATGCAATACAAAATTATAATTATATATAAGTACTTTTGAATACAAATCTGCTAATATCAATTTTGTGTCATAAAAAATATATGCTAATAGAGTAATTGTTGGTCAAAGCCTTGTCCTAACGAAACCAAATACGCCTTATAAAAAGAAACGGAGGGAGTAGATGATAATTACTTATTTTTTTTATTTGTTTTAAGATTTACATAATTTATATTAGTAGGAAAAGTATAGAAGGACTGCTTTCAACTTATTTGTGGAGTGAAAATTGGGAGAATGCAACGGCGCGGTGGGGCCCCGGATCCCGGCGAAGCCCCGCCGCCGCTCGGGCGGCAGACGCGATCTAGTCTCCACTCTGCACTCGGTGGGCGCGGCGTCCTCGGGCCGGAGGCCCGGAGCGGTCTTGCTCGGCGGTGGCACCGAGGTCACAAATCACGATAGCAGTGTGTGGAATGTCCTTCTGATTTGATCTAATTCGATTTAGTTCCTGACTCTTTTGAACTCTATCCTGTTCACTATTGACATCGTCTTTGTTAACTGCATCTTCGTCGGTGTCGTAGACCTTTTATTTTGGCAGCCATGTTTAGTTGCATTTTCATCCTCCTTAATGCTGAAGGGTTGATCCTGAATTCCTGATCACACTGATCGTCCGGCATCTGCATTGCAGTCCGGTTTCCTAGGCAACCTACAAGTCTCCAACAGGTGAGCATTAGCTCATATGGACCGTTACCTTCACATGCTGCATATTCTGTTCTTCACTTGATAGCTTTGTGCCCTGTAATTGTGAATGTGAGTCTGGACAGTATCTTCTCTGCCTTGCTTATTGATGATTGATTTCCTCAAATACATGTAACGTGGCTGCAGCCTATCGTCAAATGAAAACGATTACTCAATTTGGAAGATCATCCATAGCTGGCCCTGAAATTTCGCAAGCCATTTTTTATAGGTAGAACGAGAGGGGAGCATACTACCAATAATATGTTAATATTCGTATGGATACTAATTGCATCAACTTGCAGTGCACTTGAGGCCTTAAGTGGCCAACAAACCTTAACTCAATTGGCCACTTAGTGCATGTTGGATTAATTATATAATTGTTACTGCTTCAAGTACTTCCCCCATTGTACACTGTGCATATTGCAGTCGTACTTCATTTACACGTCATAAGGTCTCTCCAAAATTTGTTAGTCCTAGTTTTTTTTCCTCTGTATCCATCACACCCAATTTGTCACCTGAATCTAGTTAAGGGTTGAGTTCCACAGGCTGAAACATGGATGGGACTTATCTGAACCCCATGGTTTAACAGACCTGTCTAGGCTCTAGGAAATGTGCAGTCAAAATAAAAACATGCTCCGGTATTTCCCGTTGCTAACATCCAAAAGGGGTTAATTAGGATGCTCTGTTCAGCCTAGTATCCTTCCAATCTTGATACCACTAGCCAGTTACATTCTTACTAAGCTTTTGAGGGTGGTAGGTTGTTCCAGCTAAATCCAGAAAAAATTGGCTTATGTTAAACCTCTATTAATCATACGATTTAAAGTGCTTTTATGCAAACTCAGCTACAAAGACAGGTTCTCCAAGTACCCAATATCTTCATGTAAGATATGATATAATTTTAAGTGCAAATATGCTATAAACTCCGTTGAGGCAAAAATAGAAACAAAGGGGACCAGTGGAGAAAATTGCTCTTTCTTCATGACTTAAGTTGACAACTAACAATTTTGTTGAGTGTTGTTATTCTACCGTGTAACATGATTGGTGTCTACGCTGTTTAGCACAAATGGCGAAGGCGGTGCTCCTTGCTGTCAAAAAGATCGGTGCCGTATTAGGGGAGGAAGCTGCCAAGGCTGTCATAGCCAAGCTGTCTGAAAAAGTTACTAATCTAAAGGAACTGCCAGAGAAGGTCAAAGAAATAAGGATGCAACTGACAATCATGAACAGTGTTATAGAACAGATAGGCACGGCATACGTCACTGATGTTGTTGTGAAGAATTGGATTACTGAGGTTAGGAAGTTGACCTACCATGTTGAGGATATATGTAATGGACAAATACACATATCATGCTCTTCAACTGGAGGAAGAAGGGGTCCTCAACAAGTAATTCGTCAAAGGACCGCATTATGTCATGTTTTTCAGTGATATTGCTGAGGTAGTCAAGGTAGAGAGGGAAATCCAGCAAGTTATAAAGCTGAAAGAGCAGTGGCTGTGGTTGCACCCATGCCAGCCAATTCATAACCAGCTTGCTGAGAGTGGAAGATAGCGGTCTCAAGATTGAAGGCAGCAGGAGATTGCTCACCGGATGGCTGTACTCCGATGTGTTAGACAACGCGGTGATGGCGGTGTCAGGTGTGGATGGGTTGGGAAAAACCGCTCTGGTCACGAATGTTTATGAACCTGAAAAGGTCAACTTCACTGCTCATGCATGGATTGTCGTGTCACACTCACAGACCTACACTGTGGTTTCTCTGTTGAGGAAGCCACTGTTTGCACCAAAATTCGGCATGTATTGAAATCGGTCTGAAACGGAAAGGAAGTGTTCGTATAAAAAAAAAATCGGTAAACGAATCGGAAAAAGGAATCCGTTTCTAAAAAGGAAAGGAAATCAGATTAGAGGCCGATACGGATAAACGCACCGTATCCATGTACAACTCGGATCGGCCAGGTGTGTTATAAAAGGGGCGACGCCGTTTAAAAGGGACCAACCAATCCAACACAACATCTACTTTTTACAAGCACTTTTTTACATCGTCTTTTAGTTTTATAGACCTTTTTGCAAGTCGACGGAATCAACATAGCTGCGCATCGCCGATTGTTGATTTTTGCCGATTTCACCCAGGTTTAATCTGCTTCGCTTTGTTGCGCATCGCCTTCTAGAAGCTGATTTTACCTTGTATCCGGATCAATTATAACCGATTGATCTAGTTATCCCCTAATCGGTTCTTGCCGACTAGCGAAAAGCCGATAGATCCTTGTTTATCGGCTTTGATCAGATTACAAACTCTACCTTGTCAATTTCAGGTCAAATTGACTGGCACGCTCCGCAAACCAGGTGTTTGTCTTGTGTGTTTGAAGCAAAAAACCCTGCTTCACGTTTTTTGCGCGAACATATTTTGGCACGCCCGGTGGGACCAAGAAAATCAAGAATGTCATCAACCGACAAGCTTGCGGTCACCGCCGATATCAACACCGATGCCATAATCGCGCCTCAGATGGCCGATTTAACCCCTGAACAGCGAAAAGAAATCGAAGACCGAAAGGCAGCTTTGGAAGAGATGATGCTACGGTGCTTCCAGAAAACACGCCATGGCGTTACTCAAAAAACTGCGCTCCCAAGCATCAATCCTATCGGGGATACATCATCCGAATCGGTAAGCCGATACGTACCCGCTCAAGTCGATTTATCAAGTATGATTGAGCAATCTGTTCATCACGCATTAATTAATCAGTCATCGGCTCTAGTATCCACATTAAAGCCGATGATAGAAAATAGTGTGAAAACAATTGCTCAGGAATTGGCTGTGTCGGGAAGCCTGCTAGATCCACCACAAACCATCCCTACGTACCCAGTATATTCCATAACACCTAACACCAATACAGTAAACGTGTCGGCTCAAACACCTATCATAATACCAACTCAACCTACTGTTTTGAAACCAAGTATACAGAGAGATGGATTTACACACTACCATGGGCACACGGATGGGGCTAAGATAAGCGCATCAAGTCCGTCAAATGGGCCCTCCAATAGCATCGGCTTATCGGCTTATCAGCCGATCGAAACAGATCAGGTTCCGCAATCACTGGGAGCCACAACCTCGAAACAAGCGCCGTATAGGGTAGTGCCGTACGTCGAACCTTTCGCGCCCATACCCGATGCATTGGGTTTTAATCATGATTATGACCAAATGCCAAGGCCTCCTGCGGCGCGGTTTGGACAAAGACCCGAGTTTGCACTCGGGGGGCAGGGCACGAACAATGAGAATTGGCAATGTCCGGCTGCACCACAAGCCGACAATGTTAATTGGGCAGAACAAATTGCCAATGTTTTGAGGGAAATTCGGCTTACAGCCTCAGAGGAAGAGTGATCGGCCACAGGAAGCCGTATCCCGATTACATAGATCGAATGCCATACCCACACAACTTTGGATACCGGACTTTGCCAAATTCTCGTGTGATGATTCTGTCACCACGATTGAGCATATCAGGCGGTTTATGGCTCGATGTGGAGAGGGTCAGACAAACCGATGGACAAAAAATTAGACAATATACTTTATCATTGTCCGGTGCTGCCTTCACTTGGTTCACTAATCTACCCCCAAATTCAGTTCATATGTGGAACGATTTAGAAAGCCGATTCCATGAATACTTTTTTTCGGGGACTATGGAGCTTAAGATTTCTGACCTTAGTTCAGTCCGACAGAAGTACGGTGAATCGGTTTCCGATTATATCAGGAGGTTTAGAGGTGTACGGAATAGATGCTTCAGTGTAACATTACCCGATGATCAATTGGCCGACTTAGCATTCCAAGGGCTAATCCCGCCATTAAAAGAGAAGCTATCGGGCCAAGAGTTTCCCGACTTAGGACACTTACTCCATCGCGTATCGGCACATGAAAGCCGATATGCAGAAAGCAAAGGGTTTAAAGATAGATTTAAGCCGAACGGTAATGAAAAGGCCAAAGTAAACATGGTAGATTACAATCCAAGCGACACCTCACGAGGACGGCAGAGGTAAACGTGGCCAAAGTGGACCAGGGTTCTAAAACCACTCGTATGCTCTGCGCTTCAAGCCAACGAAAAATAGGGCGGAAGTCAAGTATTCATATGATATTTCAAAGTGTGACAAAATATTTGATTCTTGTTGCAAGAAAAACTCATAAGGTTACCAGAAGGGCACGTCGTCCCGTCAGCCGAAGAAATTAAAAAACGAAGGTACTGCAAATGGCACCATTCATTTTCACATAACACTAACGATTGCAATATTTTTCGACAAGATTCAATCGCCATCGCCGATGGCAAAGTTAAAGTTCGCGGAAGAGTCGGCTATGCAAATAGATATGAATCCTTTCCAAGTCAACATGGTGCAAAGGCTCACGTAAAGGAAAGGGACCTATGAAAGATGTTAAGCCGACAAAAGGAGACGAAATGAAGCAGTAGATTACTATCGGCTCCATACAAATAGAAGCCGATAAAAATGGACAGAACTCAAGGACGGTAAAACCAAGAGGAGACCTGGAAATCGGAAAATGGTATTGGGCTGAGAGGGCTCCAAGAAAAGTCGATTTCAAACCAAAGCCTACTTTCTCACAACTCCTAGGGAAGTATGAGAGGATAAGTCGAAGATGTAACACTCGACAACACCAGAGTTTTCAATCAGATCAGAAGACAGACAACTATTGTTGGCGACCAAATATGCCACATCGACCAACTACTGAAGAAGAGAAACATCGGCAATGTCCTTTTTGGCAGTTTTGCTGGGAGAGGGGGATGACCTTACCAACAGTTGTATCTTGCCCTATGCAACACTCGTCTGCATATCGGCCAAACCAATCTGTAAAAGACAGGTTGTCTAGACCGATACACGATCGACTAGAAGTGAGAAGCAGGAGGCCGATCTATGAAAGGTTGTCGACATCAGAGCAAAGCGAGTCTTCCCGAAATCAAGAATTATCGGCTTCTCATAACACAGGTAGAATGGAATCTGACAGCGAAATGAACAATTTAGCTGGAAAGATAAGGAAGCCGATAGAACCTAAACCTAGGTGGTGCCCCTCAGGCCTCAGCAAGTCACAACGCAGGCGGCTTCAGCGATTAAAGACACAAGAAGAAAGGGAAGCCGAAAAAGAAAGCGAGAGGGATCGGATGTTCAATAAGTTAAGGCCAATACCGGTTTTGAAAAAAGAGTGGAGAAAGAAGGAACAGATCGACAGTGATTCAGATCCATCGGTCGAATCCGGTTCTCCGATGATCCGAGGTGATACACCACCAATGGACATAAACATGGTATTCACTCTACCTGCCGAGTTCAAAACCGAAGAATCGGCTGAAGGAGTGTTCGCCCAATTGTGCCTCGGAGCACCAGACGCTGTGTTCGAAAAGCCACAAGACATGCATCGGCATCTAAAACCGTTATACCTAAAAGGGTATATTAATGGCCGACCGATATCTCGTATGTTGGTCGATGGTGGGGCGACAGTTAATCTGATGCCATTAAGTACTTTCAGAAAATTGGGTAAAGCCGATGAAGACTTGATCAAGACCAATATGATTCTAAATGACTTCACAGGAGACCCAACTGAGGCTAAAGGCGTAATGGTGTCAGAACTGACAGTCGGCAATAAAACTTTGCCGACTGCATTTTTCGTAATAGAAGCCAAAGGCAATTATAGTGTGGTCCTTGGGCGGGACTGGATCCATGCCAATTGCTGTATACCGTCAACTATGCATCAAAAATTGGTACAGTGGAACGATGATACAGTAGAAATTGTACCAGCTGACACATCGGCTCATATCGCCATGGCTAGCCCTGATACCAATTGGCCACACGAAGAAGCCGAATGTATATCAGGAAAATCCTTGGACGGTTGCGATTTTATCTGCGTCGAGAAGTCAGGATTCAAGCCGATCGGCCAAACCCAATACGCTTTGATCGGACACGGCGTAGTAAGAAGATGGAGTCCAAGACATTAGCAAAGCTGCAGGAAAAGGCAAGAAGCTATCGGCAAGAAGAATACGAAGAAGCTGTTGAGGATTTTGAAGAAGAAAGAAAAGGGTTAGGGTTTACGTCTGCCGATTTGCTCGAAGAAATCGATATTGGGGAAGGTGATAGCAAAAGACCAACGTTTGTAAGTGCTAAATTAGAACCCAGTTATAAAGCAAAGTTGGTCGAGATACTCAAGAAATATAAAGATTGCTTTGCGTGGGAGTATTATGAGATCCCAGGTTTAAGCCGACAGCTAGTTGAACATCGGCTACCCACAAAACCTGGGTATCGGCCATTCAAACAGTACCCTAGGCGGTTTAATCCTACGTTGTATGACGCTATAAAGGAAGAAGTAGGACGATTGCTAGAGGCAAAGTTTATCCGGCCTTGCCGATACGCTGAGTGGGTCTCAAACATCGTCCCTGTAAAAAAGAAAAATGGCAAACTTAGGGTATGCGTCGATTTTAGAGATTTGAACAAAGCCACGCCAAAAGATGAGTACCCGATGCCCATAGCCGATATGCTTATCGATACTGCATCCGGAAATAAAATCATAAGTTTTTTGGATGGAAACGCCGGATACAACCAGATATTCATGGCCGAAGCCGATATACCCAAAACGGCTTTCAGATGCCCTGGAGCTTTAGGGCTATATGAGTGGAAAGTTATGACCTTCGGACTGAAAAATGCCGGCGCCACCTATCAGCGTGCTATGAACCATATTTTCCATGACTTGATCGGCAATACTGTGGAAATATACATTGACGACGTGGTGGTAAAATCTAAAGAAGACTGGCAACATTTAGCCGATCTGGAGAAGATGTTCGAGAGCACAAGATTACATGGGTTAAAAATGAACCCTCTGAAGTGTGCTTTCGGAGTATCGGCAGGACAATTTCTTGGGTTTACAGTACATGAAGGAGGGATTGAAGTAAACCAAGCCAAAGTAAAAGCTATAGCCTATACTAAACCACCGACAAGCAAAAAGGAGTTGCAAGTATTGATTGGGAAAATCAACTACTTGCGACGTTTCATTTCGAACTTGTCAGGACGTATTCGGGCCTTCACACCGCTGCTGAAAATCAAAGACGACCAAGAGTTCAGATGGGGAGCCGACCAACAAAAGGCCTTTGACGACATAAAGGGTTATCTGATGAGTCCACCAGTATTGACCGCACCAAAACATGGTATACCTTTTAGACTATATATATCGGCTGAAGGTGATTCAATTGGGGCGCTTTAACACAGAAGCCGATAGGAAGGAACGAGCAATATTTTATTTAAGCCGACGTCTTTTAGATGCAGAAACCAGGTATCCCCTAGTAGAAAAATTATGCTTATCATTGTATTTTGCTTGCACCAAATTAAGACATTATATGCTGGCTTCCAAATGCGTTATAATATGCAAAACCGATGTAGTCAAGTACATATTATCGGCGCCAATTCTGCGGGGTCGGCTTGGTAAATGGGCATACGCCTTAACAGAGTTCGAGTTAACCTATGAGTCGGCTAAATCTGTGAAAGGACAAGCTGTGGCTGATTTTATCACAAGAAGTGAAACATTAACGAGAATAGTGATGTAACTCCTTGGCGGCTGTATTTTGATGGATCCGTTTGCCGTGAAGGCGAAGGCATCGGCGTGATATTGATTTCACCTAGAAAACAGGAGTATGACTTCATGTATCGGCTAAATAGCCGATGTTCAAATAATCAAGCAGAATATGAAGCATTGCTAAGAGGTCTACAATTGCTAGATAGCATCGGGGTGAAAGACGTCGAAGCTTTTGGAGACTCGATGTTAATTGTACAGCAAGTCAAAGGAGAATACCGATGCAACGACGCGGTAATCGACTCAAGATTTACATCACTGCCTCCAGATCATCGAGATGTTCACTACATTTTCTATAAAACATATCCCCAGAGAAGCTAATGATAAAGCAAACCGATTGGCACAATGTGCATCAGGGTACAAGATTGAAAGCCGACAGGGACCAATCGGGCTAAACGTTTTGCCGATTTTATGTGTTCACCCTGTCGACTGGAGAACAGAGATAAGGGATTATTTATCAGATCCAGCCAAGCCGACCGAAAGGTAAGGTCGGCGCAAAGCACTCAAATATGTTCTACTAGAAGATGTATTATACTTTCGGACTATGGAAGGTTTGTTGTTAAGATGCCTGGGAACCGAGGAAGCCAAAGTAGCGATGGGTGAAGTCCATGAAGGCATCTGTGGATCACATCAATCGGCCCATAAGATGAAGTGGATACTGAGACGAACATGATATTTTTGGCCGACGATGTTAGAAGACTGCTTCAAATATTATAAAGGATGCCAAACGTGCCAAAAGTTTGGTAACATACAACAAGACACCGACATCGGCTTTGCATCCGATCATCAAGCCATGGCCATTTAGAGGATGGGGTATAGACATAATCGGCCAAATATTTCCGTCATCCAGCAAAGGACATAAATTCATCCTTGCGGCCACAGATTACTTTTCAAAATGGGTCGAGGCTGTACCACTCAAGAAAGTTACTAGCAAAGAATTAATCGACTTTGTAAATGAGCACATCGTCCATCGGTTTGGAATACCGCAGACAATTACTACTGATCAAGGGACGGTGTTCATGTCTAATGAATTCAAAGGGTTCGCTGGAAGTCTTGGGATAAAATTACTCAACTCTTCCCCTTATTACGCTCAGGCCAATGGACAAGCCGAGTCATCGAACAAGACATTGATAAAACTAATAAAAAGAAAAATTGAGGAAGAACCAAGGAAATGGCACTCAACACTATCGGAAGCTTTATGGGCTTATCGGCTATCTCAGCATGGAGCAACTAAATTATCACCTTTTCAGTTGGTATATGGACAAGAAGCCGTTTTACCAGTAGAAATCAACATCGGCTCAGTAAGGCTATGTAAGCAAGATAAGCTGTCAGCTGATGAGTACAAACAGGCGATGCTTGACAATTTAGATGACTTGGCTGAACTTAGGCTGATCACGCTAGATCGGCTTAAAAGGAATAAAGAAAGGGTTTCCAGGTCATATAATAAAAAGGTAATCTTAAAATCCTTCAATCAAGCCGATTTGGTATGGAAAACCGTGTTACCAATCGGATCTAAGGATAATCGATTCGGCAAATGGTCTCCAACTTGGGAAGGGCCTTATAAGATAAATCGGCCAATCAGCGGGAATTCGTATATACTGGAATCCTTGGACGGGTTCGTCCTACCTAAAGCGATCAATGGAAAGTACCTAAAAGTGTATCACCCAAGCATATGGGTCGGGTCCTAATTGCAGGAGGAGACATCAGGATCGATTACAAAAACATGCATATAAAATTGGTCATATAGCCGACCAAATCGGTTAAGCAAACATCCATCATCCATCAGATTAGAGTTTACAAAAATCGGCTAACACAGCCAGTACTACATCAGTTCTAGAAACAACGCCGTTTTCAATGAAGCCCGGAACCAGGCAGATGGGCTCCCAAAGCCGATAGTGCTGCTGCTGCCCTACCAATAGTAGCTTGAACGCTATCTATTAGTCGTTCATCGGCTCCTGCATCGCCCGGAACCGGGATCATCTTAGCTGATTGGTTCTTGACTTTGGCAAAAACTTCGCCGATTTGCTGCCTCTGAATCGCTAGTGAAGATGTTGCATCAGTAATGCCGATTTGGCAATCTGCAAGTTCTTTTGTAACTAAGGCCAGCTGTTCTTCAAGTTTTTTCTTGGATGACTCCAGCTCTTGGGCCTTAGTCTTAGCCAATTTCAGCACAACAGCACCCTGGTCAAATGCACTCTTTCGAGATTTGGCATCTGCTATGAGTTTGTCCAAGATCTCTTGGTCGGCTTGTTGGGCCTTCCTTTGTTCAACCCTTAGTTTGGCCGACTCTACGTCCTGCCGACGAGCGTCCAAGTGGCATACCTCTAGCAGTGCGTTCATAGCAGCAGGGGGAAGATCGGCTTGAACGGCCGCCATAGCATCCCTCAGAGGTTGCGTATTGGCCAGTAGAGCTGCCTCCGGCTGCATCACTGGCCCAAAAAAGGCGGTTGAGTCGCTCGCATGCCCTGCTCGGCAAGATAACGGCAGCCGATCTTTGGCGCCGGAAGCCGCTATGATGCGTTGAATATCGGCTGGATAGTCATCAGTGGCCATAACCTCTGGATCGTCAAGCTCGTCCAAAGTGAAGCCCAGCAGATCGGCCAGATCAGTTGATGGCGCTTTGGGGTCAGGATCGGAAATCTCAATCGTCTGTTGCGGTACGGCCGGTGGCAATGGAGAGAACGATGGAGGGATAGCCGATGTAGCACCTTGGGGATCGGCTATAACCCCCGCTACTTGCATCGACGGAGATTGCTAGGGATTTAAAAGAATAAAGTCAGCAATGCAAAATAAGCGTAAGAGCAATATTAAGCGGGGAATAAAACTTACATCAGTAGCTGAGTGCTCCGGAGAACCATCGGGTTGACGCCTCGCGGGTCTGGGCGAGCGCCTGGCTGACTTCTTCCTCCTTTCTGCAGCGACTTCGGGTTAATAAATATCAAGGTAAAAGATATAGTGACTAATGCGAAAAAAGAAACTTACTGGGGGCACGCTGGCGAGCTAAGTCCGATAAAGATGGACCTTGAATATCCAAGTTTCCTGAAGTATATCCCGTAGTGCCAACAGATTGACCTGGACGTCGTTGTCGGCCACTACTGGCAGAAACATGGGGATCGGTCGTTGGCTCACCAGCGCCCGTGCCGACCTGGAAAGATCAAAGGCATTTTTAATAAAAGCCGATAACCAGTGTAAAAACAGAAGGATATAAAACAACGGTACCTCTACAGCTACTGAAGAGTCGCTATAACCCGAGCTCGCGCTGGACCCAGAAACTACCGTCGGCTCATGAAAGTCGGGAAGAAATAAGTGAATTATAGCCGACGGAGTCCTATCCATAAGTACGGCTTCTGATATTCTGGTCCACCACTGCGAGAATGCAGCTGACCGGCGGGAATTAAGAACAAAATGCGGCATTGAGAGGATTTGCAACCCGTTAGCTACTTCAAGAATAACCTCAGCGGCGACGTTGTTGGTCACTCGGGCTCGAGGCTCGACACAGGATAGTAGGGGGAAGGATGGAATGGTTTGCCCAAAACCTAATTGACGAGCGTAAACCGAAGGGTGGTAGAACTCGTAAGATGGCTGAAATGTCCGGTTGCGGGTATTCAAGCCGACATGAAAGATGCAAGGGGTGAGGATGATTTTGTACAAATCTAAAGTAGATTGGGGCATCGAGGAACTATCAGCATCAAGGTGAAGGAATGTTGGGTATGGGCAATCGGCTACATCGGTATATCGAAAAAAGTCTTGTTGGCCGAAGGAAGTCCTATCTAGGGAAAGGAAGAAACTGAGGTATTTGTGCAAGCCGACTGAGTCCATTTTTAGCTCTCCAGCCGAAGACATGATAAACCTCTCGCCATAGGATCGGCTAACTCTATACTGTGGGACAACATGCTCCAGATAGTCCTCACGAGGGAAAGTGGAACTACCAGAGGGTTCGGATAAAATAGATCGGCTGAACATACAATGAAGCCATGTTTGAATAAACCACAGAGGGCCTCCTATATTGCCAACGACGTGTTTGGCAAAACCGGAAAAGAGTCGGCTACGAATCACATACATCATTTGGTATACCGCCCCTAGGAATATCTTGCCAAGGGAAAGCCAACGCCCCTCCAGCAAACGTTCCGCCACTAACTGAAAGGTTTGGGTAGGGCCAAGGGAAGCACCACAGAAAAGATATTGGTCTAACCAAAGATTGAGAAAAGCGACATGCTCTTCGGCCGATACCGGACCAGTAACCCTATTGTTATTCTGGATATATTTATGCCAACCCTCGCCTTTCTTGCGGATTAATTTGAAAGAAGGTTTTCCGCTAAAAGCCGATAGCTGGTCCCCATCTGGCCTAAGGCAGCATAGTTGGGCCACGTCAAGCAGAGTAGGGCCGATTGGGCCGGACGGGAATAAAAAGGCGTTAAAAGAATCCGACCAAAAGTAACATGCCGCAGCTACCAAGGGTTCATTGGCTTCAGGGTCGGCTAGACTCAAAGATAGAGACTCGGCTATACCCATCCTCTCCCATTCTACCCTCTTCTGAGCCGATACCCTAATAAACCAAGATCTCCATCCCTTCAGGCTGGTGGGCCATGCCCTAAAACTTTTTCCCCACTCGGAGATATTATACCCAATGGCCGGCTAAGGAGTCTAGGGATCTCGGTATTGATAACTGTGTCTGCCGACATGCTACCTATCGGTCCTAAGTAGAATTGATTTGAACTTTGAGGAATCGGAATGAATACCTGTGAAGGGTCCATTTCAGCCGATTTTGAAAGAGCAAGAGAAAAGATGACGAGAGCCGATGGTGTGTGATCCGAGAGCTTGAAAGCGTGAAAATGACCGTGGGGGGACCCCCATATTTATACCGCGACGAAAGAAGGCAAGCAGGCGGGAGCGGTTGAGCATTTAAAACGCACCGAGATTTTTACGGCGCGGTTAATGGGGCGGTTCCCAAAAAGGATTCTTCTGTAAAAGCCGATACGAATGAAAAGCCGATATATTCTTTTTGGAAGATAACAAGTTATCTTCCAAAAACAGGGGGCATATGTTTGCACCAAAATTCGGCATGTATTGAAATCGGTCTGAAACGGAAAGGAAGTGTTCGTATAAAAAAAAATCGGTAAACGAATCGGAAAAAGGAATCCGTTTCTAAAAAGGAAAGGAAATCAGATTAGAGGCCGATACGGATAAACGCACCGTATCCATGTACAACTCGGATCGGCCAGGTGTGTTATAAAAGGGGGCAGACGTCAAGCGAAAAGGGACCAACCAATCCAACACAACATCTACTTTTTACAAGCACTTTTTTACATCGTCTTTTAGTTTTATAGACTTTTTTGCAAGTCGACGGAATCAACATAGCTGCGCATCGCCGATTGTTGATTTTTGCCGATTTCACCCAGGTTTAATCTGCTTCGCTTTGTTGCGCATCGCCTTCTCGAAGCTGATTTTACCTTGTATCCGGATCAATTATAACCGATTGATCTAGTTATCCCCTAATCGGTTCTTGCCGACTAGCGAAAAGCCGATAGATCCTTGTTTATCGGCTTTGATCAGATTACAAACTCTACCTTGTCAATTTCAGGTCAAATTGACTGGCACGCTCCGCAAACCAGGTGTTTGTCTTGTGTGTTTGAAGCAAAAAACCCTGCTTCACGTTTTTTGCGCGAACAGCCACTAAGGAAGATTGGGTACATGGAACACGAAAGCTTGGTGGATATGGATGCCCATGACTTGAAAGAAAAGATAAAGGAAAAACTAGAAGATAGAAAATGTTTGATTGTGTTGGATGATGTTTGGGCAAAAAAAGTGTACTTTTCAAATGCAAGATGCATTCCAGAATATTCAAGAAACTCGCATTATCATCACAACGCGGGAAAATGATGTTGCTGCCCTTGCTACCTCAGCATGTCGCCTTGCATGACACTGATGCTTTTGAACTCTTCTGTAGAAGGGCTTTTTATAACAAGGAGCACAAGTGGTGGAATCTAGAGTCCAGGTCTGGCAGGAGGTAGTGAGAGGTAAATATACGGGAGAAAATGGCATCCTCTGTCAAACAAACTTGGCGATTCAGCTTGGTGGGTAGGCTTAATATCTGTCAAACAAACTTATTTGAGGGGCAGGAAAATGGTAGTTGGTAACGGGAAGAAAGCAGATTTTTGGATAGATGGCTGGTGTGGAATGCATCCTCTGTGTATGCAGTTCCCTGATATTTATTTGCTCTGCGATGAGAAAAACATCGAAGTGCATGATATGGCTAACAGAAACAGGAATATGCATTTTAGGAGATGGCTGAATGAGCTGAAGCAGAAGCTCAATAATCTTAAGAGACATACTAGCAACTATGGCTTTATGGGAGGAAGAGCATAATCCCCAGTGGATCTGAGAGAAATCTGGTTCCTTCTCTGTCAGATCTCTATGTACTATGTATAAACAATCGTAGCACAATTTGAATGCACCTTTCTACTTGTTGGAGGCCATCTTGCTCCAGTGATGGGTACATTGATTCTATCTGTCCATTTTTATGTACCTACAAAATAGAAATAAAGAGTTGCTGTAATGGTCTAATGAGCAATAAACTTAACCATTGTAAAAATATGATGCTCAATCTGCAAATAGTAAAATAGATCGATCTTAAACTCTCAATTAGGGTTTTAAAAACCGACGAAAATCGAGTGATACTTGCGATAATCGAACGTATCAAACCGGTTCGAAATTTGAAACCGGTTGGTAAACTGGTCCAATTCAAATTTTAATTTAAAAAATTCAGGAAATTTTAAAAAATTTATCCAAAAGTTTCGTAAAACTAGTATTAATAGCTTTGTGACATCTGGGATGCGAATTTTTTTGAAAAAACCAAATTTGGTAGACTTTTTAGAGCAAATTCCGAGTTTACAAAATTGAAAAGAAAAAACAAACAAACAGTGCCAAGCTGCATAGAGTCTGGCCCAAAAGCCCATCAATCCCACGAACTTCGTTCCGTCATTGCTCTCCATCCCACAAACACCTCCCCGCCGGTTCCAACAAGATCCGTCCGCCCACCGCCAACAAGTTTATCGCCGCCGGACTGTCAAAAATCGCTCGGTAAGCTCATTTTTTGTTGGTCTTGTCGATTTCTGTTCAATAGATTGGTATTCTGTGCATGCGTCGATTTTCTAGGGTTTCCAAGCTTTTTTCGCGTCAAATTTGTCGATTTTCGGTGGAATGTTGTCGATTTTCGGGGAGTTGCTCAGCTTCAGCTCGCCGCTGGTCCTGATGAGTAGGTCAGGGTAAGGGAGGTCCTGACGAGTTCCCTGCGCTGGTCCTGATGAGTTCCTGCGCAGCTCCTCTCGAGCTCGTCCTCAAACAGCGACTCGTATGAGTAGATTGCCAATGCCATGCACCTTCTGGGCAAGGTTTCGGCATGCTCGCACAATTTGTCTTGTGGATTGGTTACATCATTACTTGTCTCAGCTAGTTTCTTTAGCTTTAGAATAGTAATCTATGAGCATATACATAGGATGAAGGACCAACAGAGCAGAGATTGTGTAGTTGGCATTAGTTCGATTATGTAGTGCAGAATTATTGTTCAACTTGTATGCATGTCCAGTTGCCCACTCCCTCGTTGTTTTCACATTAGGAGAGTAAAAGGTGAGCATCAGTTAGGGCCATATTTTGTTAGCTGAGCTACGAACCTGTAGTTATTTTTTGCTCTGATTTTTTACGGACCATTGTGGCCTTTAGTTGCAAAAGAACTTGAAGCCCTGAGTTCCATTAAATAGAATTATGATATTTTCCTGAGATGCCGATCTAATTGTCTTTGTAAAACAATGACATTGGATAGAATATGTGATAAGTTGTTTTCTTTCTCAATTTTGATTAATTTTTGAAATAAATTGTATCTATTTATGCTGACTTCTTGTTGTTTTCTATTAGCAGATGGTAGACCATGTTGATATTGTGTGGGAGCATGGCGACAAGCTGGGGATTGGATTTCGATGAAGGTATTGTCACACAGAGAAGATGAAGGCGGTGCAACCCGACTGAAGTCCCACTTGGCAGGATGCAGTACGAATATCGTCCATTGCGGTCAAGTTTCTTAAGAGGTTAGTGAGTACTTTCAGCGTGACCTAGACAGGTTGAAGGATAAGAAAAAGAAAAAGAGGGACGAGAGTGTAACGTCCTGTGTTTGTAATTAGTTAATTAAGTGCTTAATCTTGCCTTGTTGCTCATTTGGTTCTTAATCTGGAGTTGGGTGTGTCGGGGTTTAATCGTTTGAATTGTTTCGAACGGTTATAGCCCGAAACCCTAACCCACGAATTTGCTAGAAATTCATAGCAACCTAAACCCTAGAACCTTCCTATGGAGTCCCTAAATCTATCCCAAAAGTCCCTTGAAGGAAATCCCGAGTTTCGAAGCAGTCTTGCGGAGAAATCGAGGAAAATCCGCTGCTGGAGCGGCAGTACCGTAGGCCTAGGGCCAGTAGTGCCGGGGGTCGGTAGTGTCGGCCGAGCAGTCGGGGCAGGGCAATGGCGCCCTCGCCGATGCCTGACCTGACCAGACGGCTGTGTTCCATTGGCTTCTCCCTCTCCCCATTAAGCCAGCTAGCTCCCTCACTCATGTGCACCCTCTCTCTCTCTCTCTCCCCTCATCCGAGCTCTTCTCTCCTCTCCTCTCTCCGGTCGATTTCAAGCTCAAGGACCAACAAGAAGAGCAAGCACAAGGTGTAGAGCAGCTCCCTCAAGCAAGCTCCAAGGTGGGTAGAATCAAACCCTATATCGGTTCATCGAGATTTGAGCTCAAAACACTAGCTCTTCTATTTCCCTCCTCTTCCTTTTGATTTAACCCTAGAAAATCTAGCTAGAGAAGCCAATCTTTGGTTGGCTAAGTTCCTAGACCTAGGTTAGGCCCAAAAGAATTAGTAAGCGCGAAAGAATCGATTCGAAAACCCTAATTACTTCTTTTGTCGGATTTCTTCGCTTAAAGGTCATTTTCATGGGTTTTGGAGTTTCCTTTGGAAACCTTAGCTCCAAAAGTATTCTCATAGGAAGAATCGAGTTTGAACTCGATTCGGGTCGAAAATCGAAATTTGGTGTTAATTATGATTTTTGTGTTTGCAAAAGTGGGAAAATAGGTCAAACGAACTCGAAACTTGGTGAGATCTGCGTGAATGGGTCTCTAGCGTCGCTAGGAACGCAGCCATGCAATCGTCTCAAAGTTTCGACTTCGTTTGCGCAAAATCCCAATTCTCCAAACCCTAATTTCACAGGAGGCTGGCACTACCATTGTTGAAGTGCCGGTACTGCCGCCTGAGCGGCAGTACAGCAGCCACAACTCTGGTAGCTTTTTTCCAGAGAGCGCCACTTTTGCCTCCGGCACTACCAGGCTAGAGGATCGGTACTGCAGGGCAATAGTGGCACTATCGGGCATCTAATGCCGGCACTGTCGGGCTCAAGACTGATTTTAGGTTTCTTTTCCTCTAGTTTTCCCTCGCTTTCTAGCTTAGCTTTGTCTTTGTATTTGCGCTTTATTTGCCCTGTTTGATTCATTCATATTCGTTCTTTTTGCTGTTTTTTTTGCCGTCCGATCGTATAGACGTTGACGCATCGGAGGCCACCAACGAGGATCCAGACTACGTCCCTGAGAGCACGTTCGACGAAGAGCAAATAGGCAAGTACCCCTTTTGATCATATTGATCCCATATTTGCAAAGCCTATTTTAATTTGTTAAATTATTATGCATGCGAGTAATTTTAGTAAATTGGCTACATTGTGTGAATTTGGTAATTACAACCAAAATGGATGGAAATTGGCTACATTGTGTGAATTTGGTAATTACAACCAAAATGGATGGATTTTCCTTGATCACTCTGGATATGAGAATCTTGTTGAACCCTAGGTTAGGGTCAGACATTAAGTTAAATGTCGGAGGGAATATATGAATAGTACCTGCATATGCTTAGCTCAGCAGTAGAATGAAATTGTTTGACCGGTGGTACCAATCAATCAAAATCTCTTTGGATATAGACTGCGTCTTGGTCCGGTGGTTTTGGTTAAAACGGTGGTTTTGGTTGTAAAAGATTATTTTGGTAAAAAAAAAATGGAAAGTGAAAACAGAAAAGTGTGTTTTGGACCGGGCAAACTAGTGGATGTCCCGCCCGAGTCACCCTAGGACTGAATTTGATGTTATCAACTGAGTTCTAACGTGCAACCACATGTGCTAGTATGGGATAGCCTTAACCGCACATGCATTGGAGTTTGACCTCGCACTCTGGTAGGCTGAAGTAGTATGGACACTCCGGGTAAACAGAATTGTTCCAGGTACTCCCTCGCCGAGGTGTTGCGGTTGGAGTATTCCAATACAACGGTGTATGCCTTGCTATGGAGTAAAGGATACGATGGGGTGCAAACCATTGTCGGAACTGTGTGTGAGCGGGACCGGAAGAGCGTGATGGGGTAAAAACCATCGTGAGTACTGTGTGTACGGACTGTACTTCCACCCGGTCTGGGAGAGCGCACTGGGGTGTGAACCATCGTGAGTACTGTGTGTATGGACTGTTCTCCCACTCATAGAAAGGGACGCACATCACAGGAGCTGGTGCAGGGTTAAACGCTGGCAAATGGAAAGGTTCCTTCATAGCCTAGCTAAACGAATATGATTAATATCGCATGGCATGGTTGACATGATAGCTAGAATGTGTCATGTTGGTGAAGTGTGCAATCTCTGCAGAGAATAAATCTAATCGATTAGCCGTGCTCACGGTCAAAAGCAGCTTGGAAATTATCGTTAAGTATATGATTTTGGTTTTGGGTTTTTAGAAAAATGTTTCTAAAGAACGGTTCGGGTTATTTGGGAATTAGTTTGGTGGACTGGATTTGGTATGAAAAAATTGGATATGTGTAATTCTTGGATTGATGATGTGGGTAATGGAGCGGTGAATCTAATCATCTGTGTGATGATTTGTTAAGCTGGTTGGTGGATGGAATGTGAATCATGGATTATACGAAATACTTATTGCAATTACTTTCTTTACCAGTTGCTCTTGTAAATTGCCGAATGGTTTTAAAATTATTGTTCTATTGCAAATAAACCATGCCTTATGCAAATTGAAACTAGTGTAGAAACCTGTTTTCGTTGACAAAACCTGCATTTTGTTATACTTGCAAGCACTAAAGTCTAGTGAGTACATACGTGTACTCACCGTTTGCTCTAAATTGAAAACGTGAGAAGTAGAAGGTGCAGGAGAAGATGAAGGCGACCCTAATGGCGAGTTCTACGAACCGGGTCCCGACGACGCGTTTGACGGCTAGGTAGGTCTTTACACCAGTCGGTTGCCTTTGGGTTGGATGGCACATCGCGACCGCCGCTGTAAACTATAAAAACTCGAACCAGTTGTAATAATTATATTCTTGTAATATATGTCCCTTATGGTTATGTATGTGGTTTGGTGCAACTTGTTTGAAAAATATGTGGTGCTAGGCTATTGATTCAGGGAACTAGCACCGATCACATATTTGCGGGAAGCTCGGATTGGTATCAATTAGTTGGCACGTGAGCGCGTGATGCGTGCGAAGGGCCTACTAATTGGCCTCAATCCGAGTATGGTCTTGGAGGGGTGACCGTGCGTCATACGGGTTGCGCTAATTTCTAGTTCGGCACAACAATAATGATTCGAATCACTGTTTTAGGACCGGAGCCCCCACAAAGAGGCTCAGGAAGGAAGCAACAACTGTAGATTCCTTGCTGAGATGAAGTGCATATTCAGAATACATAGGTGATGTTGATGAGGAGGACCAACTATAGCGCATACCATGGATGCCTCCAGGATGGAGACATAATTTAACAATTGATCAGGTGGTAGGTATGAGCACGGTGGTGGTAGTGCCATCTCTAGGTGGCTAGAGGAGGGAGCGACTCTGTGTTGTTGAGGATGTTTTGGAGTTCTTCGCAACAGGAAAGACCAGCCGTGGTGTAACACCCCAATTTTTGCTTTTCATGAAATTAACTACTATTTTTCACTTCGGTGAATTTTTGGAATTTTCTGGAATTTATTTGGAATTTATTTGAATTTATTCCATATTGAAATAATTAAAGAAATTAAATTTTCAAATAAAGTTTTGTTGGAAATATTTTATTTGAGTCCCAAATGCTCTAAAATAATTTCCAGAATTTTTCTGGAATTTTTCTGAGTATTTTGCTATTTTTAATGAATTAAATGAATTATCGAATTATTTTAAATATTAAATCGCTTGGAAAATGCGAGTGGGTTTGTACTGCTCATCCGATCGAAGCTCGAAGTCGACTCGAAGTTCGAGTCCGAATTCGAGTCACGTGACTCGACCGAACCCACTCGGCCGAGCCTAACCGCGTGACCGTTGGATCTTGATCCAACGGCCACGATTGAGCCACGTCACCGAGCCCAAGCCCGACCGAGCCAGCCAACTCGCCGAGTCCGACCCGGACCCAAACCCACGCACCGTTGGATCTCGATCCAACGGCTGTGCGCGTGCCACGTCACCCTCTCCGTGTCGCCGCCGGACTCATGCCAGAATCGCGTGCCGACCTCGGTTCGTGCGTTTCACCTGACGCCGAGGCTGCTATTTAATGCGCCGCCACCACGGCCGTGACCTGAACTTCGGCAGCGCACGTAGACCTGAACAACGCCGCCGAGTCGGCCGCCGCAGCGCGGTATGTCGTTCGCGGAGTTGCACGTAACGCTCCGCCCGGCTGATTTTATTGCGTTTCGCCGCCGTCGTCGTCTCGCCGCCGTTGACCCCAGATCCGGACTCACCGCGACGAGACGCGCGAAGGGATCTCTCGCTTCGCCGGAAGGCGCCCGAAAGCGCCGTCGGCAAGGTCGTGATCCTCGCAGGCGAGTGAGCGGCGCCGCCGCAAGCCATCAGCCGGCCGCATGAGCTCTCTCGGCCGTCCGATCAAGATCCAACGCCGAGATCACGCCACGCCATCATACGGTGAGATTGCGTTACGATTTCCAGATCTAATCTCGACCATCGGATCTAGATCCAACGGTCCGAAATCAATGCGTTAACCCAAACGCGTCAACACCGATCTAATCCGCGCCGTTGATTTTCAAATCAACGGCCGAGATCGAGCCACGCGTCGGGAAGTTGGGCCAAGCGGTCGGCCTTGCCGTCTGGCGTGGACGCCGACACGCGCGGGCGCGTGTCGGCTGGCGAACCACACCATGACGCCACGACGCCATGGCGGCGTCATGGCGAACGCATGTCGTGTCGACCAGCGCGGCGTCACAATGACGTCATAAGCGGGTCCCATCTTCTGTGAGGGTGAGCCCGTGGCGTCGACAAGTGATGTCACCCGAGGGGGGACCCACATGTCAGTCACGTGAGCCGTGGACCGAGTCCACGGTAGACCCGAGCCAAGCATGGACCAAGTCCATGGATTTACTGACGCCACCGCCAATCGAGGTCGACACGTGTCCAGCCGACGCAATAATTAATTTCGAAAAGAAAATGATTTATTAATTCGAAATAATGATTTCAGATTTTGTTTCAAATTTCAAACGCTTATAACTTTTGCGTTTCAACTCCGATTTGAGTGATTCAAATTTCTAAATTTGTATAAAATTTAGATCTACTCAAATATGAATTTTATTTAATTTTTGGACTAAAGTTTTTCTCTGTAATATTATTTAATTGATTATTTAAACTTTAATAAATCATAACTTTTGCATTTTAACTCCGATTTGAACGATTCCAGTTCCTAAAAATCCAGAAAATTATGTTCTCTCTGTTTATGGATTTTATTTGGAGTTTTGGGATGTTTTTGCCTATTGTTTATTTGTGTGTTGCTATTTGCACGCTTTACGAGTAGACGTTGAAGTGCCGGAAGGATTCGAAGGAGAAGTATTGACTCAGGATCCAACTCAGGATCAAGAACAAGTACTCTTTGAAGGCAAGTTATGCTTTGACCATGTTGATCCCATTTTGAAATCTATTTTGGTTCAAATTATTGCATGCTAGCTCAATTAGAAAATACTTTATTTAAATATGGGAGATTAGATAAATACCAATTTGCTGTATGACACCTTGATTACTTAAGTATGTGCCATGACCCCTTGTCACCCTAGTTGTGGATTACTAGTTGGACATTATCAAATTGCCAACATGGGTTTTAGACCGTTGTAGTATATTGCTTAGACCTGCTACGTGCTCATGACATGATTTTTGGACAATCAAATGTTAATATTGACTTAATGATATATTGAACCTGTTTTGGAAAGGTATCATGTGATGTTGATAGCACGTGGTGCTTGGTAATCAACTGGGGTTTTGATAAATAGTTTTCGACCGGGGCATGTGGCAAGAATAATCAGGTGGGCCAGTGTGGCACTGGGGATGTTGATTTGGTTCTTCAGGTAGTCTTGCCCTGGTCACTCTAAGGACTTAACCTTGCAAGCCTTTGAACTGGGTCATACTTGCAACCACATGGCTGGAATGGGACGGCCCTAGTTGACTAAGTCGCTAAGGACTCACTTGTGGAGCCTTAGGGTGTCAATTACACCGTTTGTGTGATTGTGTGGGGAGCGTATCGTGGCTGTGGCCAGATACCCATCTAACGGTGTGTTGGTCCCATACTTCGCCTTGGTTAAGGAAGGGATGGTGTAGAGCACGAACAGGAGAGGACCACCTGTGTTGTTTGAGGCTTCCAAAGGCTTTGTTCTGAGGAACTTCGCCTTTGTGGTGTTTGACTTGTATCTTGTGGGTAAAGTGCATAACCTCTGCAGAGTGTAGAATCTATTCGAATGTACCGAGTCCACTGCAGATCGACAATGCTCGGGGATTACAGTCAAGGGTTAGACTTTCTGAAAATAACTTGGATTTGAAAGGTTGGTTTGGAGTAACAACGAGGTTGATGAAAATGTGGACTAGGATGGGAAAAAGATGTTTACTAAACTCTTTGAACAGCTATTTATGCTTTACTTGTTTCTACTGCTTTCGAATCTACTTACGATACTTGTCAAATGCTGTTTACTGCAAATATACCTTGAGCTATTCCTTTGTACCAAGCCATGCATATAGTATATTAGCTTGCATTCTGTGCATGACTTGCTGAGTACCAAGTACTCACCCTTGCCACAATACAACACCAGTTGAAGAGGAGACTACACCAGCCTTGGAGGAGGAGCTCCATGAGGAACCGTCTACTTAGGGAGCGAGTGATCGATTGCCTGTGGTATATTGGATGGCGCCACGAAGTTATCTTATTTTCATTGCTATTATTTCTCTTTTAATAAGTTTAGCCCTGTAATCATTGCATTTGTAGCTTGACCTTAAGGTCGGGTAACCAGTTTGATTATTTAATTAAAGTACTTTATTAGTACCGAGTGGTATGATTGTGATATTTACCGATATTAAGACTGTGTGCACTAGCGCGTTCCTGGACTAGTGCTGAATACACAGAGGGTCCGGATTTGCAAATTCGGGGTCCCGACACGTGGGGGATTACAACCTTGGTATGGCTCGTGACCCTGTGCAAACAAGGATTGACACGGGGCAATGGACACAGAAGGGGAGGAATGCGAAGCAGGCGATTGTTTCGTCTTGGGTCAAATTTTTTCACATAGCTGGTATGGCGGGGAGAAAAGAAGACAATCTCTACCTTGTTAGTGCCATGAGGGAAACTCAAAAATAGGATAAGTGAGCTTTCAAATTTTCAACAAAAAAATCCCTAGCTTGCTGGCCAAGGTCTGTTTACTAAATCCCTTCCAAACACCATCCCAATCTTCATTCCTTGATGGCGAAATTCAATAGAAAAAAAGAGAAAAGGGTATTCGACTGACTATCATGAGCGAAGTGAGGTAATTCCTTTTGATTGGATCCCTTAGGAGATAGACAGAACCACAAAAAAACTACAAAAATTGGATAAAAGCTATGGAAGATGAGATCCACATGATAGACAAGAACAAAACCTGGGAGTTGGTAGGTCGGTGAAGGATAGAGAAGTAATTGGAGTTAAGTGGGTTTACAAGACTTTTGTAAGTCCAGATGACTCGCCTATCTGGAGCAAATCCTGCTAGTACTTGTAAGTTACTTTTTCTTTAGAGAGGAACTCCTGCACTTCACTCTTTGTCTTTCAAAAGAAAATGAATTAGTTAATTCAATAATAGAGAAAAGGGGACCAGAGGCTTTATCTGGAAACTTAAACTTTCCAGATGAATTAAACAGCACATCTGGAAGACTTCTACCGGTAGTATCTCTACTTTGGTTCTCTTTACATCAAGTGCCTCCAAAGCTTTTAGTTTTGCAATATCTCTTAGAAGTTTGTTAACATTTCTTCCAAGACTCAAATATTTCAGAAACAGGAGATTGCATATCTCTTTGAGATGATCATCCCTCTAACACATCATGTTTTTTAAGATCCAAGACTCTCAACATCTGATACTTATTGAAGTCCAATACTACTTCAGTCTTCCCGAAGATTATCAGTGAATAGACAAGGGACAAATCGATACTATTGAAACTATCACCATCTGTAGCAGTGTTATAATGGAGAGGAAGCCGGCGGACATATTTGTGTTCTATCTTCTCATCAAAAAATAATATGATAAAGTTCTAAGAGATAGACATGTGTAAAATGATTTCGCGCATCATATCGTAAGTTTGGCAAGTCTTGACATTGTCATCATTGCTTACATTTATTGGCTCAATGGTGTTCATATCCATGAGCGTATTGAAAGCAGCTACGAGATCCATGGTACTAGGTGAAGTAATAGTTCTACAAATTTCTCAGCTAACTATCGCCTCAATAGACTTTTTCTTTTGATGGCATGATCACTTGGAAAGATGCCAAAATATAGCAAACAGGCTTTGAGGGCATGACTAGGAAAATCTGTGTAGTTACGGATCAGCACCCGCCGCATTTTTTGGAAAGTTTTGTTGTTCTCAAGATGGTAAGGTACTGGTTGCAGACATTTTCACAAGTATGTCCTATCGGCCAACCCTTTGTTTGCAGGAATTCACCAATGGTAACTAGAGCTAGTGGCTGTCCGTCACATTTTTTTTAGAATTTCTGCTGAATCGGGCTTGCTTATAACGTGAATATTTGTCCAGACAAGCTTTCTTGGAGAACAATTATTTCGAGCATTTCTTGTCAAGTCTGCTCATTTTGTGAACATAGCCATTAGCAGAGATGCAGGCATTAGCCAGTGACTGAATATTAACACCCTTACTTGCCAAGAAATCAGAGCTCAACCGGATGGGCCACGTGTCCGTCTCCATTTTTGCGAAAAAAACCTCCGGTTCTTCGAAATTACGAACATGCATGCGATTTTATGTGAGAGGAAGATCTTTTTTTCGGTTCGCGTTTAGGTCCCTCGTTTGCCGTTTTACGCGGAGAGCCTCCCGTTAAATACGAATCGCGAATGAGCCCTTTCCTAATTTTTCAGAATAGCGAACGGGTCCAAAATTATAACAAATAGGTCCCCGCGCTTTACGTTTGGGTCCTTTCTCCGTTTTGCCTGAAAAAAATGTTTTCGTGGTTTGTTTTTTCTCCAGAGCATGCGAAAAATCTTTTTGTTGGCCGTTTTTCAAAAAAAAAAAATGGAGAACCGTTTCCTTTCCACGTTTTGAACGGAAAAATGCTTTTGTGATCCGTTTTTTCTCCGGAGCATGGGAAAAATGTTTTCGCTGGCCGTTATCCCCCCCAAAAAAATGGAAGACCGTTTCCTTTCTCTGTTTTGCTCGAAAAAAATGTTTTTGTGATCCTTTTTTCCTTTGGAGCATGGAAAAAATGTTTTCGTTGGCCGTTCTCCCCCCAAAAAAATGGGAATTCGTTTTTCGTCCGTCGTTTCTCTGTTTTTGTCCGTTTTACCTCATTATTTTCGGGAAACTTGTTTTCATGGCCCGTTTTTACTTGTTTTTCCCGAAAAAATGTTTTCTTCGTTGGTCGTCTTTCCCAAAAAAATTGAGATTCATTTTTCATCCGTTGTTTCTCCGTTTTTTTTCTTCTGTTTTTCCCCGTTTTTCCCGGTGAAAAATCAAGCGGAGCGCATAGGGTGTTAAGCTCGGCATCTAAAATTCCTTTTGTGGCTCAATCTCTAATATTTGAATATTCCTGCTTTTTTTCAGAGATAAAAACTTGGATCAAATTCCGCACGGCGCGACGGAGCGCGCAGATCTTACTAGTATTACATATCTTACAGCGAAAGAGAATGTCGGGCTCTCGGCTAAGCCACGTCGGCATCCTGTGCGGAGAGAGCGCGTTGTTCTCCGCATTTGCGTACGGGTCCTTGGCCGCGCGCTCGATCTGGTCGCTTCGGTTTCCACCCGGTGCACCGCCTGTGCAATCGACAGCCGATAAAGCGTCGTGGAATCGGTGTCCGCGGAGCCCTCGATGCTACGCGCCGTTCCCCTCCATTCCTTCTCGCCGTTCCCCTCCGATTCCCCAGCCGGAGATCTCTTCCGTGCCTGCTGCCCTAGCCCTGCTCGAGCACGCGGCTGACCACTGCCCGTGTGCCTCGCCGTTCCAATAGTGATCGCCCGCGTGGCCCGAGCGATGGCCCGTCAAGCGTCGTGGGATTGGGGGCTTGTGGCTAGCGGAGCACTCGAGGCAGCGCGGCATTCCCACCCGGCCGTCGTCGCACATCGCCACAGCTCTCTCCTTCTTCCGCACCGCGACGCCGCGTAGCCTAGCCGCACACCTCAGTCCTCAGCAACCCCGCCGCCCGCCATTCCTCATATTGCTCCGCACCGCCTGTCTGCCATCGCCGCCACCAAACAAGAAGGTCTCGCGATCTCCGTCGTCCCTTTGCTGCGCCCCCTGGTTATCCTTCCTCGAGCCCGATTATCCTTCATCAGGGTCCCCATCCTGTCCGATGCCGTCTCGCGTGGCTCCGCCTCCCCTGCTTCGCGATTCGCCCCCCCTGTGATCCCTCCCTAGAGTCTCATTGTGCCGGCTCCAAGCTGGCATTGATTTCTTGATTTGGGCTCCACAACGCTTTCTAGCGATTCTCGGTGTTGCCTGGGGTCGAATCGGGGGTTTCCTTTTGCCTTTATTTGTGCATGTATTTTGTTGCTCGAGTTGTTTGTGTCTCTGGTTGTTTCGGGATGGGAAAAAGGCAAATGAGGATTTTGCTTGCCATGTGTTTCGTGTTGCTTTCTTTGGATCTATTGCGATTTCCATGCCGAAAAACTACATATCGTATTCTCTCGATTCCTTGATGGTTCAACATCATGCACTATGTTTGATTTCGTTTTCACCCTGAAATCAAGATCAAGCCCAGCTGATTCATTTTTGGAGCTGAAATTTTATGACATTGGTGCCTAATGCTCTAATGGTGCTAATCCTTATTTGAAGAATAATGTTGTTCTTGCCCTGTTTGAATTGACTGTCATATTGGTGATTCTCATCGCATTTCCTTTGTCCCTGGGATGATGATCCTACATAGTTGTGATTGACTTACACCATGTAATGGTTCTATTGTTGTTTCTCTTCCAGCGGAATGGTCATGTTGGCGGTGGCGAGTAGGGGTTCCACCATTGGCAGCATCGTCTCGAGGAGCAGAATTCTTACATTAACCCTATAAACAGGAGGGGAAGTCAGCCTAGGGATATCCGACTACAGATATTCGACTGCAACATATTATAATCAATAATACATCCAGCAGGTGCCACTCTATTACCTCTGTATAGCCTACCATTGTACCCATATTATGTGCTTGTATGTATGACTTTAGAAATCAATACATGATTGTATACCTTTTTGAAACAATATTTTGATTGCTAATCTTCGATTCCTACGCTTGGATTATTATTGGCGTTCGATGTAACGTGATTGTTTGACCATTCATCTTAGTATGTGACTTTTACTCGGATCGCTCCTTAAATCAAAGAAACAACCTAAAGACATCCTTTTTTGGTCAGAATGTGCACCAGGGCTATCCTAATTAGAAATTGTTACGCTTCCTTAAGTGCAGAGAGTGGAACATATGTAAGGCTCATAGGAGGGTAATCTTTCTTATTATCTAGAGCTATTTCTGGAAAAGAGTGTTTATGGAGTTGTTTGTCACTTAATTCGTTACTAATGTATTTGTTCCTGTGGCTTCTGAGCTCTTTGAATTTTAGGACTCAAAAGAAAATTGATAGCGTGCTGGAGGTGAGTAACCTACTAGATTATAGTCCCACAAGATATTACTAAATCTACACTAATAGGAAAGCTATGGAAAATCTTTTATTGATATACAATACTAATTTCTTGTTGATCATAACTTGTTTAAAGTATTTGGTTAGTTTAGTGTTTATATATGATATACGACATCCAGTGGTCTACCTGTGCTTGTTATGTTTATGGTACATATTGTCTCCTAATTGTTAATCACTGTCTACGTTGGCCATATGCCGAGACCTATAATCCTGGTACATTTATTCAGTTCAATATGTGATTCACAACTTTTTGCCCTGTCAGGATACACAGAGGAGGTATAGGTATCTACTTCCGATAGTAACATGTTTCTTATGTTATTCCTTCATACTATTTGTCTTGTGTGCCCTACGCACAAGAAAATAGGCATACCTTTTTTATGTTTTATGTTCTGAGAACATCATATGCCTGCAGTTAATTCATTTTTAGGTGCACATCTACTGCTTAATCAAAGCATTTTGATTGACGCTAGAAAAGGTAAATATACTAAATAAATATAGCTAAAGGGGCCGCCTTGTTATCTTGTTTGCATATGGATGCAAATTTCCAAACTTCTTTAGCTATTGTCAAATACACACTTAGTTCATTGTTTCTTTAGTTAGTGATGTATTAAAGAGGCAATGTTGTGAGTCATGGAAAATTTTAATAATCCAATGATGATATAATTTAGATTTGGTACTATGTGTGTGCTTCAGTTATCATTTTCTTGACAGATTTTGGTACTAAATTATCCCATATAAGAACCTAAGAGCAGAAGGGTGCATTAAAAGGTTCTTTATTTCCACTATTATGCTCATTGAAGCTGTTTCCTTTGTGCGTCACACGTGCTGATATCTATGCTGTGCCTGAGTTTATTCTCCTTAATTAGTTGCTACTTCAGATAATCGTCGTTTATCCATTCTTTACACATTTAGTTCCTATGCAGGCCAACACCTCCCTGGCCTCGTTATCGCTACTGAAGGGCCTATTACTGTAAGTGGATCCGCACTCGGCAGAGTAGGTCAGAGTCCCGGGTCCGTACCGAAAGCCTATTAAAATTTTACGAAAAATTATTAAAAAATTATTGAAAACAGATATTTAATCTAAGATCAGCTAATCCAGCCCGGGGTTTGGGCCTGGGCTAGCTCCGCCCCTGGCCTATTACACCTGAGGTTTGGCCTTTATTATTTGATATCATTTGATTATGTACGTGTCTGATATCCACAATCTCTATTAATACGGTGTGTCTTGTTGCCCCACAAAAAAAATTCTTCATAGCAGAAAGGCGTCGTTAGACATAGTGCAGCAGAACAGTCCACGCCTCCTGCACTAGAGGTTACTCATAATGGTTAACAAGCAGCCATTATTTTATATTACCGCTTGTTACAGCGCGTATTCCCTTACAGCTCTATACTATTCATGATGCACAATTCTCGCCGCTGTTAGATCCTGCTTCCAAACAGCCAGTTCCGTCAACCGCTGTGGTCTCATCTGATACTCCAGATATCGACAGGTGATGTTTGTTTGCATCTTTAAAAATTTCTTCTTAGCGTATGCCAAGAGATTATATTTCTAAGGCCTTATTTTGTCTAATATGTTTAGCTCAACTGCACTTGAACAAAAAAACTCCAGCTAAGAGGAAGCTATTTGAGTCTAGCGCTGAGGACCGTTCATGAAAAGATTTCTTCACGGTGCGACTGACTTAATATCGTTCTTTTCACCATGCCTCACATAGACAGGCTTTACGTAACAAAGATGTTCCTATTTTGCTAACTTACCAGTTGCTTCCTGAATTTACCTTCCCGTGCGGTATGTTCCAGCAAGACATCAGAATATGTCCGCCCGTGAGCTAATAAATCCCAAAGTGGAAAGCTTGTATTTTGCCTTGAAGCCACGTACTAGGTGTAACACCCCGGCATCTCGTATGTCCGAATGCTATTAAACATAGACTAAACATCAACTAAATACCATAAATGAAGACAAATTTCAGCAAAGGCACAAATGCTAAACACCGAAATTTCGGCAGCACCTCCTTTGTTTTATCATGATTTGAACAATAGCAAAATATCACATGATATATCATAATGGAAAACATCGAAGGCAGCATCAATGTGTAATATAGCAGCAATTTAAGTCTACCATAATGGAATTAACCATCTCATAATCTAATACGAAGTGAAGGATGTAATCAAGCATACGAACAAATCATAATCTTAGTTTCATCACACTAGAATCATGATCACAACTCCGAAGGGTAATTATATTCTAAATGTGTGGAAGATTATGTGATGAAGTGCCGCTAAGCCCTTTTCCCGCATGCCGGTGTCAAAGTACCTAAAAACAACATAAAACACAAGCGTGAGTTCATCACTCAGCAAGTATATTGCAATGGTACCAACATAAACAATTATATAGCTCCAACAACTCACATCATGTATAACATCTCATTCATGAACACAAATTATTATCATCATCATTATGTATGCAATGCGATGCAATGCTCATATATCCTTGGAAACTCATACCGGTATGGTTGAGTACACACCCATCGGTGTGCACCCTCTCCCCCCTTCCATCCCGAAGATGGAGGGTGCCTACTCCTCGCTTCCGTTCACCGCGGTGAATGGAATCACGATGTAGGACTTACTCATTGGCTCTCCGAAATAGTCATAACTTTCTCACCGACCTTCCCCGGACTAGTTATGACTTTCTCACCGCCCGGGCCATGTATCATGCCATGTATGCAAATATGCCAACATCATGAATAACTTGTACATTAACACATGGCATCATCATAGATAACTTGTACATTAACATATGGCATCATTCACATAACAAACATATTCATCATATCAATGGCACACATTAAAGCATGGCATGTGAACATATCATATATTCAAATCTCAATCTCAATCAATCAAACAAACCACAACCCGCTACCATTCCAACACACTTGCCTCAACCACAGGCGACGGATTGGCGAGATGTAGAGGGCACTCCCGGGGTCACACCACCTGCACATAGGGACCACACACTCACAATCAAGCCCACAAAACAGTACGCAAACCCTCATCTACCCCGACATGGCCAACTACTCGCAAAACCCGAAAACAACGGTTCTGTCCCGTCGGGACAGCAGCCTTCCAAAAGGCATAACTTGAGCTCTGGGACTCCGAATCAATTAAACGAGTACATCCTCGCGTAGCATAGGAAATTTTCCAACTTTCTCTAGGTATAGGGAAAGACTGATTCGGACTCTAAAGTTGTTTAATCTACGAAATACCGTGATCTGTTCCAATCACTTCACAGATTTTAACACGCTCGGTAAAACAGCCATAACTTTCAAACGGCTGATCGGAATTTAACGTTCTTTATATCTACTGAAAGATAATGAAATTATCTACAACTTCTTCAACATCCGTATGACCAGATTCTGAATCTAAATTGGCGAAAAACTGAACCCTAGGTCGACTGCTCATGCTGTCCCAAAACAGAAACGTGGCAACATCTAGATCTAATCCAATCTACTCAATTCCAGCACCACCAATTGATCTAAAAACTTGATAAACACCCTTAGAACAGTACCTAGACCAACCCCAAGGATTCCCATAGCCATACCTTCGCCCGACGCACGAAAACCCAATAGATCTCCTCCCAGATCGCTCCTCGCTTCTCGCTCCTCGCTCCAACGGATGGATCTCCGAGGTGTGGAGGTGGGGAATTCCCCTAGGGGCAGCAAGGAGGTGGAGAGGTGGTGGAGGGGTGGTGGAGCAATGGGGAGCAATGGGGGAGTCGGCTAGAGGTGGAGGCATGTGGGGGAGGTGGGGGAGAGAGGTGGCGGCTAGGGTTTGCAAGTGGGGGGCAGCAAGGCCAGGGGGAGGACGCCCCAAGCCAGGAAAACCTGGTCTCCCCCTCCCTCATGGGCCCAAATACCTTCCCACTAAAGCCCACGACTCATCCCCTTGGGCCCAAACTCCCTCGGAGAGGCCCAAACTCCCGAAATCGGCCCGGAAACGCAATTAAACCTCATACCGTATGGTTTTAATCCTCCAATACCATATTTCATAATGTTTTTGAGCTCAACATTCACCTTTTATAAGGTTACGACACTCCGAGGTGTCACATTCTCCCCTCCTTCAACAGGATTCGACCTCGAATCCAAGACATGCCACTACGCTAAACCAACAACACACGGAGATCTAATCTTCGCGGTTCAAACCTGAAGAAAAGAGCTTTGGGTAAAGCTCGCCCCCGCGAGACTTCAACTCCCCGGTCGCTTCTCTGAATAAAACCACTGGAATTTACACTGATCGAGACTCGATGACAGGACGCCTAGGTTTGAAGACCAACGGCTCTAATGGTAACTCGCAATCAAAACTTGCGAGAACTTTACTCAACATTGAAACACAAAGAACTCAAACAAGGCCTCGGCATGACCCAAGCGATAGGATAAAATCCCAAACAGACCACGAAATAAACGATCTCACACTCATTCCATGCATTCCTTGGCACTAAAGTGCTCGACCCCTTTAACCAAAGCCACTCTCCAGAAGGACATGGTACCAACTTCTAGATCAATCTTCCGCTCCCACGCACAAAAGTGAATCACGTCCCAACGTCTCAACTGTGGTTTGTCGTATTCGAGACGACGCAAACCAGGTAAGACACAACACTCTAAGATTACTACCACCGAAAGGGGAAGCCTACTTTACATCCAGGATCTTTAAGACTCGCTCAACAGAAACGACCGAACGTTCCTCTGCGGTTGACACAACTCGCTTCTTGCCCAACGACAAAAGATCCAATATACTTCAAAAGGAAAAGCGATCACTAGAAACCACCAAGTGGTCCACTAACAATTTAATCAGCCCTACCGAGGAACATTTCAACGACACAATTCTCCAAGAAGGTTTGCATTGAGTCATACACAACCTTCCACTCAATGGACCACGACAAAGAGTACAGTCATTGAGTGAGCTCAACCCAAAACATGAACCCAAATGGTCCACCTACAACAACTCAAACCCCAAAGCGCTAAAACCACTTTGGAAAGGATCCGGCAACATCCAAAGAGCACACCTTCATTTTTTTCTAAGCCAAATCGCAAAGAAAACTCAAACTTCTAACACCACAGCCAAAATACCACAAATTATTCATTCTTTCCTTTCATACTAGGAAGCAAGGGAAATCTCATTTCATGACATGAATGCACACTCTTCAAGAGCACTCTGGATTAGTCATATCTCCATATATGACTTTCTCACCGACCTGGCTCAACGACTCTTTTATCATTTAACATCTAAAAACGATGTCCTGTTTACTTTTCACCATTTCTTCATCATGTAACAACACTACCGAAAAGTCATTCACATAACGTCTTCCTTCTCGGTATCACATGAATAAATCTCGAATAACATCGAGAGTTGCGCTAATTCATATAAACTATGACGGCAGCATAGTTAACAGTAAGGCACCACATCAAATCAGAACCCACCAACGATAGATAGCTAAACTTGCAAAACATCACATTTTAACCAAATTCAACATTTTGGAAAAGAACATCGGCTCCAAAGTAAAACATCTGCTCACACAACCGCCATAAATTTTCTCAAAGAGAAAGGGAAACTCATTTTCAAAAGAGAACACTTCACTAACAACATCGCCGATGAAACATCCACAAAACCACCTTTTGAAGCACCTGCAAACTCTACACAGATTTTTTCCAAATAACTCCAACTCTAGCAAAGAAAAGATTACAAATTAAACCTCGTGAGTTTTCCAACATAACCCTCTATGTCCATTTGTTTCCTTTAAAATTTATTCCAAAGAGAATTTAGGGCGAGCGCGAAAGGGCGCGATCCACTCAAAAGCTTTTGGGGTGTAAATCCATACTCATCGCATAAACTGAACAAATTAGCCAAAACCAAATATTGGCACTAAACTCCACGAGTTTTAGGGAAACTCTGAACACAACACAAAGAGCACCTCGACCGAAAACATTTAACCAACATAGCAAGCAACCAACCAGACCAAAATGTTTTAGACACAAGCTCAGCATGAATCCCACCATATCTTGCATTCCACTACACTTACCATTTAAGCATTCAATATACACTATATACTCATCGAGAAGCCTCCTTATAATTCAACCAAAAGCTACATAACCAATTCTTTCTCTAGTTACCTTTCCCAACATTTAAAAAATACAGTTTATGATAATTAACAAAACATCTTCCATTCTATACTACCTCATCATGATCCCCACAGACCAACACATCATATAACAACGTATTCTATATTTCAAACATAGTACTTCAACAGATACTTAAGCATGATCAACGTATCAAATTTTATACCATCCATACATCAACATCTTGACAATTAAAACTTGTTCAATCATTAAAATGATTTCAACAAATAAGTATTATCTCCACAAGACAAAATTCGTAAACATGCTTGTAAAATTTACATTCATTAAGGATTAAATTCTACATCATGCTAATTATCCATGGCTCACTCCATCACAACATGTTACATTTTCCTCTATTTCAACCATGGTTTCCAACAAGTAATCTACACAATTACCACCGCTACTAAATCATCACTATCAATAAATGGGCATAATCATAAACAACAACATTGTTTTTAGTTACTCCATCCATATATCATAACAAATTGTCACTACCCAACATACTCCAACTATTAAAGTAAATTTAATAAGTTAGATCAGCACAATAATCTTAAAACAACAACAAGACCTATGTTTTTCCCAATTGACATCGGTACTAGCATTATAGGAACACAACTGCATACTTCCAAATGTACTTATGGTTTGCAACAACATAAATAGCAACTCTAATCAACTTCCAAGTTAGGTCACTAGGCAACACGATTAAATTTCTCTATTAATTCATTAGATTAGAACATCTTTAAACATCCAACAAAGTTTCTTTAACATTAACGGCAGTCTACATCATCTTAATGTTTTAACTATGCATCAGGATTTAAAACTTTTAACATTAACGAGGATCATAAGCACTTTTAAAGCAAGGCAACAGATTCTAAGCATGTACATTAACACATTCAATCATTCTCGCTACAGAGTAATCTACAACACTAGTAGTCTATCTATTCTCAAGCTAGAGATATTAATCACATTGAATTGACTCCACTCACATTTCAACTTAACAATTCATCATCCCATAAACCACATTGGTACATGCTACATAACATGCTAGATAGCAATTCTTACTAGGGACAAACGATTTCAGTCAAAAGACTACTTACTTTGTTTGCAGCATTTTTTTCCCTTTTAAAACTCAACCAAACTTCACGAAGAAACCTGACTCTCAAAGTTGCAATGGGACAAACCCAAACTTGTGCAAAAGGAATTCTCCAAAACATTTTTCAAACTCAAAGACTACTACAGGAGGGAGCCAGGCGATCAAATAAACCTTTGCACATAAACCTTAACACCAAACCCCAAACTCTCACGAAAGAAGAAGGGTTCTTCAAAGATGATTTCTTAAACCAGCAAAATAACAAAATCAAACACCACTTTCTCCTACAAAGCCACTGAACTTCAGCCCTGACAGCTAGGTCTGGCACAACTCCTGTGACACCTCGGAGTGTCGTAACCTTATTATTGAGCATGATAAGGTTAAATACAGTATGAGATGTGGAAATAAGGTTAAGATCATAAGGATCGGGGGTTAATAACGTTTCCGGGCCGTTTCCGGGCCGCTCGGGGTTTTGGGCCTTCCTGGGAGTTTTGGGCCTTGGTGGGCTTTGGTGGGATGGATTAGGACTCCGTGAACGGACTAGGATTGGGTTGAGGGCTGTTAAAGGGGCTCCCCTGCCCCTTGCGCCCCACCTCAGCCCCTTGCGCCCCACCTCCCCTCTTGCGCCCCTCTCCTCCCTCCCTCCCCTAAGCCCTAGCCCCAAAACCGTGCGCACCCCCTCCCTTTCCTCCACCTCCACACCACCTCCCTCCACCCCTTGCTGCCCTAGGGTGGCCTCCCCACCCTGCACCTTGTGGAGTCATCCCGTGGAGCGAGGAGCGAGGAGCAAGGAGCGAGGAGCGAGGAACGTGGAGCGAGGAGCGATTCGCGAGGAGATTCGCTGGAGATTGATTGGAGTTTTGGCGCTCGGGCAAAGGTATGATCTTGGGGATCCTTGGGGATGATCTAGGTACTGTTATTAGGGTGTTTATCAAGTTTTTAGATCAATTGGAGGCGCTGGTTTGAAGTAATTTGGGTTAGATCTAAACTTGTCCACGTTTCTGTTTTCGGGCAGATTGAGCAGTCGAACTAGGGTTCGAGTTTCCGTCGATTTAGAATCCGAATCAGACCGTACGGACTTCTAGGAAGTTGTAGATAATTTAATTATCTTTCCGTGGACGTAAAGCACGTTAATTTCCGATCAGCCGTTTGAAAGTTATGGCTGTTTTACCGAGCGCCTAAAAATCTGTGACGTAACTGGAACAGATTGTGGTAATCTGTAGATTAAACAATTTTAGAGTCCGAATCAGTCTTTCCCTATAACTAGAAAAAGTTGGGAAATTTCCTAAGCTTCGCGACGGTGTACTCGTTTATTCGATTTGGAGTCCCAGAACTCAAGTTATGCCTTTTGCAAGGCTGCTGTTCCGCCGGGACAGAACCTCTGTTTTTAGGTTTTGCGAGTAGTTGGCAATGTCGGGTTAGATGGGGCGTGTGTACTGTTTTGAGGTTATGATTGTGAGTGTGTGATGCCTATGTGCAGGTGGTGTGACCCCGGAGTTCCCTCTTCTTCCCGCCAATCCGCTGCACGTGGTTGAGGCAAGTGTGTTGTGATGGATAGCAAGTTGTAGGTTGCATGTTGAAATTAGATGGAATTGCCTACATGATATATGTCCACTTGCCATGTTTTAATGATTGATATGATATGATGAGCATGTTTAACATATTATGATGCCATGTGTTAATATGTGAATTAAATATGATAATTGGCATGGTTGCATGCATGTCATGAGATAGGGCGAGGCGGTGAGAAAGTCTTAACTAGTCCGGCACGGCCGGTGAAAGTTATGACTAATCCGAACGCCATTGAGTAAGTCCTATGTCGTGATTCCATCCACGTGGTGTTTGGAAGTTTAGTAGGCACCCTCCATCTTCGGGATGGAAGGGAGGAAAGGGTGCACACCGACGGGTGTGTACTTCCCATACCTGGTATGAGGTTCCAGAGGGTCGAGCAATGCATTACATCGCATACAAATTGATGATGATATTGATAAGTATTCATGAATGAGATGTTATACATGCCGAAAGATGTTATTGACTTGTTGTTATGCTTGTTGTCCATTGCATGTATGCTTGCTGAAGTTTTCGAACTCACCCTTGTGTTTTCTTGTTGTTTTAGGTACCATGAGAACGGCATGCGGAAAGGGGAATAGTCACACTCTCACACGTTGCTTCACCTTAATGTTTCCCCAAGTCAATTCATTTAGTTGGATAATAAATTGCGTGTGATGGCCTTTAAATTAAGTCTTAGCTTGGTTAATGAGAGTTCTATTGTTTGTTTGACACTTGGAACTTTAAGAGCTTGATGTTAGTCTTTTATTGTCGTTAAGACTTTATTTATTGCTGTTTAGATGTTTCTCTTATTGCCATATAATGCTATATTGTTGCTGTTTCTTAAATTCATGATAAAACAAAGGAGGTGCTGCCGAAATCTCGGTTTTTAGTCTATGCACCTTTGCTGGAATTTTATGTTAAATGTGGTATTTAGCTGTTGTTTAGCTTGTGTTTGGTAGCAGTCGGGCATATTAAATGCCTGGTGTTACTGATTGGTATCGTGAGCGGGCTGTAGGTCCTTGGAATGTGAATTTTTAGTGTCATGCTATAGGGTACAACTAAAATTTGATGTGGAATAACGTAGAAACATGGCTTAGGTCTTAACTAAAACTTTGTTATAGGATAGCAACATTAAAACTTGTAAAAGTGGTATAACTAATCTAAAATTTGACACACTTGGTTGCACAGTAGGATGGGGTTTTGATTCATCATTGCATTGCGCTTAATTATTTAATGAAGGATATGCTTATGATGATGTTTGATCTATGATCTTGATTGTGTGATTTTGTGTTTATGTTTTGTGTTTGGATGGTTGTCTGTCTAAGCGTACCATGCCAAGGGGTAGAGGTGGGACGCCATGGCCGTGGAGGCCAGGGGCGAGGCTCCCAGAGAGTTGCGGAGTCTGTCTGTATAAATGATTGGGTTGTTCCTGTTGTGGTGATAAAAGTGGGGTTGTGGTGCCGAAGGGTTTCGGTCACCTCTTTTTGGTTCATAGTAACGGTGAGGTTTGACGGTGTGGCTGGTTAGCGCCATCACCGAAGAACTATTAACCCCTGTAGGAGAAGAATGCTTATCCTTTCTGTCCTTGATCGGGTAGTTGACTGGAGTCAAATAGAAGAGTTGATGGTGGTTCCCTTCGGTTGTTCTCTGCCGTTCTGACGGTCGGTTTCGCTGTTTTCTTGGCTTTAGTTGAGCTGAACCAAAAGAAAAGTGTTTTGCATTGGATTTTCGCGGATCGTTCCGAGTGCGGTGGTGAGCACCGTGCTTCAGAGTGTGGTTGGACCGGGAGTTGCAACCACTGTGGCAAGCCCGGCCATATGGGGCGAGTCTGCCGGATGAATCCTGGTAGCATCATCAAGTGGGAGACGGTGCCTTCTCCTCCCACTCCAGCGGCGTCTTCTAGAGGATCGGTGCACCTGATGGCTGCCCCTGTTTCTCAGCCACCCTTTGCGTGGGCGCCACCAGCGCATCGGGTGCCCGCAGCCGCCTGCTTCCTCCTCGCTTGCCTCCTCCGCCCCAGCCTTGATGGGGCATCACCGAGTCGGGCTCCTTCTCGTCTCCGGCGCCACCAGAGTGTATCGCTTTGTCGACCGCCGAGTCACCGGGCATCCAGAGGTGGTTTCGTGTACTCTTCGTGGATTCCGTTGATGCCTTTGTTCTATTTGATTCGGAGCATCCTATTCTTTTGTGTCGTCGGAGTTTGCTAGTAGAGCTAAGTTGGGAGTTCAAATGGATTTCGAGTCCGTGTTAGTCGATTCTCCTGGGGTTTGATTGCTAGTTCTTTGGTTTGCCCTGGTTGCACCATTGCCATTGATGATGAGGTTTTCTTTGCCAATCTCATGGTGATCCATTGGCTCCTTTTGATGTCATTTTGGGCATGGGTGGCTGCATCAAGATCGCAGTGCTAAGATCTGTTGTTTCTGGAAGACAGTTTCCTTGCAGGCCCCGTCCGGGGACGAGTTGACCTTTCAGGGTGGTATACCCTCGATTCCGTCTTTGCTTTGACTAGTTTGTTTTCCGGTCGGCGTTTGAGGCTATTGGGTTTCTCATGACTTTGTCTCGAGAAACCATCTTCTTCGATTTCCATTGAGGAGATTTCTGTAGTGAAGGAGTTCGTTGATGTGTTCCTGACGAGTTGCCTGGTCTACCTCCTGTGAGGAATGTGGAGTTTCGTATTGATCTTGCTCAGGGCACTCGACCTATTTCTATCTCTCCATACCGCTTGGCTCGACCTTTTCAAGACGAGTTGAAGAAGCGATTGGAGGATCTGCTGGCCAAAGGCTTCATTCGGGCGTAGCGTATCGCCATGGGGAGCACCCGTCCTCTTCGTCTCGAAGAAGGATGGAAGTTGGCGTATGTGCATTGATTATCGTGTTCTTAACCAAGTGACAGTCAAAAACAAGTATCCTTTGCCTCGCATCGAGGATCTGTTTGACCAATCAAGGGAGCAAAGGTGTTCTCCAAAATTGATCTTCGATCGGGTATAATCGAGATCCGTGTGAGGGAGCAGGACATTGAGAAGACTGCTTTCTCCACTAGGTATGGGCATTATGAATTTAAAGTTATGTCTTTTGGACTAACTAATGCTCCTATTTGTCTTTATGGAGGCGATGAACAAGATGCTACACAAGTACCTTGATGAGTTTGTGGTAGTGTTCATCGATGACATTCTCGATTTACTCTAAATTTGAAGAGGAGCATGAGCGACACTTGAGGCTTGTGCCGAGTACTCGAGGAGAATCAATTCTTTGCTAAGCTGAAAAAGTGCGAGTTGGATTTCGAAGTGGGTTTTCTTGGCCACATCATCAATCCAGAGGGCATATCGGTAGATCCTAGCAAAGTCTCAAGAGTTTTGGATTGGAAGAGGCCTTCCAATGTCAAAGAGGTGCGTAGTTTCCTTGGGTTGGCTGGATACTATCGGCGTTTTGTGCAGGATTTCTTTATCATTGCCAAGCCACTTTCACAAATGACTCGTAAAGGGATGAAGTTCCATGGATCGCAGAGTGTGAACACGGCTTACGCACTTTGAAGGAGAAGTTAGTGATCTGCCTCGTTCTTACCCTTCCCGAGCCGGGAAGCGCTTTCACTGCTTATTCTCGATGCTTCTCGATTGGGACTTGGGTGTGTGCTCATGCAAGAGGGCAAGGTGATTGCTTATGCTTCGAGGCGCTTGAAAAGCATGAGCGAGAACTATCCCACGCATGATCTTGAGCTAGCCGCCGTGGTGTTTGCATTGAAGATTTGGAGGCATTACTCAGACGGCGAGTCTTGTGATATTTTCACTGATCACAAGAGCCTCAAGTACATCTTTACTCAGAAAGATTTGAACTTGAGGCAAGAGGAGGTGGCTAGAATTGATAAAGGATTATGACCTCACTATCCAAAGTATCATCCGGGAAGGCAAATGTGGTGGCCGACGCTCTCATCGCAAGACAATGCCCCTGTTGTTGATTGTCTTGTTGCTGATTTTGAGCGCTTGGGAGTCTCCTATCGCTGCGGGGACCGTGCAAGCTGAAACTCAATTGATTCTTGAGTCGCGATTCCCGGCGTGTGCGGGAGGCACAAAGAAGATGATCGCTTGCTCCAGCAGTGAGGAACGCTTGAGGATGGCAAGTCGGAGACTTTACCGTTGATGATGCGGGAGTTTTGAGGTTTCAGGGCCGTCAGGCGTGCCCGTAAATCTCAAGTGAAAGAAGACATTCGAGAGAAGCTCATCGCACCTCAGACACGGTCCATCCTGGAGAGACCAAGATGTACAGGGACTTGAAGAAGAATTTACGTGGAAAAGGATGAGAGTGGATATTGCCAAGTATGTGGCGTCTTGTGGGATTTGCCGTAAGATCAAAGCTGAGCATAAGCGCCCCGCTGGCCTGTTGCAGCCCTTGGAGGTTCTGTGTGGCCATGGGATGACATCTCCATGGATTTCGTGGTTGGTCTACCTCGTTCTCCACGAGGGAAGGATGCTGTTTGGGTTGTGGTGGACCGCCTCGGCAAGTCTGCGCAAGATTTCATTCCCATCCGCACGACCAATTCAATGAGCGAGTTGGCTCCCATCTATGTGCGGGAGATTGTGAGATTGCATGGTGTACCCAAGACCATTATCTCTACGATCGGGATGCGAAGTTCGTCTCCAAGTTAGGGAGAGTTTGCAGAGTGCTTTGGAGTGCAGCGGCTTTGCCTTAGTACCGCTTTTCACCCTCAGACAGATGGGCGATCGAGCGTACCATCCAAACTTTGGAGGACATGCTCAGGGCCTGTGTGATGGCTTGGAAGGGTAGCTGGAAGACCATTTGCCCCTTGCGTAGTTTGCTTACAATAACAGCTATCATTCCAAAGATCCGTCCGCTTCCTTATGAGGTGTCAGTATGGCGGAAGTGCAGATCGCCGCTTTGTTGGGATGCTGTGGGCGAGAGAGCTATTCTTGGGCCGGATTGGGTTCAGCAGATCGTTGATCGCGTGTCGGAGGTTCGCAAAACCTTCTCGCAGCAAAGACAGAGCGCATGTAAGAGCTATCTTTGATGTGGCGGCGAGATTTGGAGTTTGAGGTGGGCGATAGCGTACTCTTGCGAGTATCTCCCACCAAGGGTGTGGTGCGTTTTGGCACCAAAGGAAAGCTTCACCCAAGGTATGTTGGGCCTTTTCCTATCCTCGCCTCGAAGTTGGCAGGTTGGCCTATCGCCTAGAGCTACGGAATCCATGCAAGGTGTGCATGATGTGTTCCATGTCTCGATGTTGAGGAAATACTTGCACGATCCGGAGTTGGTGGTTCCATTGGAACCATCCTGCTTCAGCAGGACCTCACCTTCGAGTCCCGCCCCGTGGAAATTCCGGGACGCCGTGAGCGAGTGATGAAGAACAGGGCGCTTAAGTTTGTCAAGGTCCTGTGGGTCACATCAGACCGAGAGAGAAGCGACTTGGGAGCTGGAATCTCGCATGCGCGAGAAGTATCCCGAGCTGTTCGCCTCGGTATGTGATGTGAAAATTCGACCTTTTGGTTTTGGCTGGGTTTCGTGTTGGTGCGTTTAGATTCGAGGTCGAACTCTGTTGAAGGGAAGAATGTGACACCTCGGAGTGTCGTGAACCTTATTATTGAGCATGATAAGGTTAAATACAGTATGAGATGTGGAAATAAGGTTAAGATCATAAGGATCGGGGTTAATAACGTTTCCGGGCCGCTTTCCGGCCGCTGGGTTTTGGGCCTTCCCGGGAGTTTTGGGCCTTGGTGGGCTTTGGTGGGATGGATTAGGACTCCGTGAACGGACTAGGATTGGGTTGAGGGCTGTTAAAGGGCTCCCCTGCCCCTTGCGCCCCACCTCAGCCCCTTGCGCCCCACCTCCCCTCTTGCGCCCCTCTCCTCCCTTCCCCACCCCTAAGCCCTGGCCCCCCAAAACCGTCGCACCCCCTCCCTTTCCTCCACCTCCACACCACCTCCCCTCCACCCCTTGCTGCCCTAGGGTGGCCTCCCCACCCCTGCACCTTGTGGAGTCATCCCGTGGAGCGAGGAGCGAGGAGCAAGGAGCGAGGAGCGAGGAACGTGGAGCGAGGAGCGATTCGCGAGGAGATTCGCGGAGATTGATTGGAGTTTTGCGCCGGGCAAAGGTATGATCTTGGGGATCCTTGGGGATGATCTAGGTACTGTTATTAGGGTGTTTATCAAGTTTTTAGATCAATTGGAGGCGCTGGTTTGAAGTAATTTGGGTTAGATCTAAACTTGTCCACGTTTCTGTTTTCGGGCAGATTGAGCAGTCGAACTAGGGTTCGAGTTTCCGTCGATTTAGAATCCGAATCAGACCGTACGGACTTCTAGGAAGTTGTAGATAATTTAATTATCTTTCCGTGGACGTAAAGCACGTTAATTTCCGATCAGCCGTTTGAAAGTTATGGCTGTTTTACCGAGCGCCTAAAAATCTGTGACGTAACTGGAACAGATTGTGGTAATCTGTAGATTAAACAATTTTAGAGTCCGAATCAGTCTTTCCCTATAACTAGAAAAAGTTGGGAAATTTCCTAAGCTTCGCGACGGTGTACTCGTTTATTCGATTTGGAGTCCCAGAACTCAAGTTATGCCTTTTGCAAGGCTGCTGTTCCGCCGGGACAGAACCTCTGTTTTTAGGTTTTGCGAGTAGTTGGCAATGTCGGGTTAGATGGGGGCGTGTGTACTGTTTTGAGGTTATGATTGTGAGTGTGTGATGCCTATGTGCAGGTGGTGTGACCCCGGGAGTTCCCTCTTCTTCCCGCCAATCCGTTGCACGTGGTTGAGGCAAGTGTGTTGTGATGGATAGCAAGTTGTAGGTTGCATGTTGAAATTAGATGGAATTGCCTACATGATATATGTCCACTTGCCATGTTTTAATGATTGATATGATATGATGAGCATGTTTAACATATTATGATGCCATGTGTTAATATGTGAATTAAATATGATAATTGGCATGGTTGCATGCATGTCATGAGATAGGGCGAGGGCGGTGAGAAAGTCTTAACTAGTCCGGCAAGGTCGGTGAGAAAGTTATGACTAATCCGGAACGCCATTGAGTAAGTCCTATGTCGTGATTCCATCCACGTGGTGTTTGGAAGCGAGTAGGCACCCTCCATCTTCGGGATGGAAGGGAGGAAAGGGTACACACCGACGGGTGTGTACTTCCCATACCGGTATGAGGTTCCGTAGGGTCGTGAGCAATGCATTACATCGCATACAAATTGATGATGATATTGATAAGTATTCATGAATGAGATGTTATACATGCTGAAAGATGTTATTGACTTGTTGTTATGCTTGTTGTCCATTGCGGTATGCTTGCTGAAGTTTTCGAACTCACCCTTGTGTTTTCTTGTTGTTTTAGGTACCATGAGAACGGCATGCGGGAAAGGGGAATAGTCACACTCTCACACGTTGCTTCACCTTAATGTTTCCCCAAGTCAATTCATTTAGTTGGATAATAAATTGCGTGTGATGGCCTTTAAATTAAGTCTTAGCTTGGTTAATGAGAGTTCTATTGTTTGTTTGACACTTGGAACTTTAAGAGCTTGATGTTAGTCTTTTATTGTCGTTAAGACTTTATTTATTGCTGTTTAGATGTTTCTCTTATTGCCATATAATGCTATATTGTTGCTGTTTCTTAAATTCATGATAAAACAAAGGAGGTGCTGCCGAAATCTCGGTTTTTAGTCTATGCACCTTTGCTGGAATTTTATGTTAAATGTGGTATTTAGCTGTTGTTTAGCTTGTGTTTGGTAGCAGTCGGGCATATTAAATGCCGGGGTGTTACAACTCCGCAATAACTCCTTTAACCTCGGAGAAAGACAAACACAGGAATAAATTGAATGCTTCTTCTCCATAAAGCAATCAACAAACTAAGCATCAAAACTGGAAAGGCAACCAAAAGAAGCGCAACACTAGACTCTTCTTCTTTGTCTTCACCCATGGAAGACAAAATCATAAACCGCCTATGGATCAACCCGCGAAAATCCAACACCAAACACTTTTCTTTTGGTTTCCATCAACTAAAACCAAGAAAACCAACCAAGACCGACCACAGAACGATAAAGAACATCCGAAGAAATCCACCACCAAACTCTTCTATTTGACTCCAGTAAATTACTCGATCTACGACAGAAAGGATAAGCACTCTTCTCCTACAGGGGTTAGTAGTTCTTCGGTGATGGCGCTAACCGGCCATACCGTCAAACCACACCCTTACTACGAACAAAAGTGGTGACCGAAACCCTTCGGCACCACAACCCCACTACAACATAAATATAGCAATTCAAACAATACTTTCGTGAATATAACATCATACATCATCAGATGTAGCATTTAATAACAAAGCTTAAATACAATATTTAAGCGGATCGCAACGATACCCATACCCTTCCTACTGTGCATCAGAGTGTGTCAAGTTTTAAATTAGTTAACCAAACTATTTCAGATTTTAAGGTTATTGCCCTAAGGCCAAATTTTAACAAGTAATCCTATGCCATGTTTCTACTTTTCCAAGTTAATATTTTAGTTTACTCTAGAGTAAATTACTACATTCACATTCCACGAACCTGAAGCCCGCTCTGATACCAACTATAACACCCCGGCATCTCGTATGCCCGAATGCTACCAAACATAGACTAAACATCAACTAAATACCATAAATGAAGACAAATTTCAGCAAAGGCACAAATGCTAAACACCAAAATTTCGGCAGCACCTCCTTTGTTTTATCATGATTTGAACAATAGCAAAATATCACATGATATATCATAATGGAAAACATCCAAGGCAGCATCAATGTGTAATATAGCAGCAATTTAAGTCTACCATAATGGAATTAACCATCTCATAATCTAATACGAAGTGAAGGATGTAATCAAGCATACGAACAAATCATAATCTTAGTTTCATCACACTAGAATCATGATCACAACTCCGAAGGGTAATTATATTCTAAATGTGTGGAAGATTATGTGATGAAGTGCCGCTAAGCCCTTTTCCCGCATGCCGGTGTCAAAGTACCTAAAAACAACATAAAACACAAGCGTGAGTTCATCACTCAGCAAGTATATTGCAATGGTACCAACATAAACAATTATATGGCTCCAACAACTCACATCATGTATAACATCTCATTCATGAACACAAATCATTATCGTCATCATTATGTATGCAATGTGATGCGATGCGATGCTCATATCTCCTTGGAAACTCATACCGGTATGGTTGAGTACACACCCATCGTTGTGCACCCTCTCCCCCCTTCCATCCCGAAGATGGAGGGTGCCTACTCCTCGCTTCCGTTCACCGCGGTGAATGGAATCACGATGCAGGGCTTACTCATTGGCTCTCCGGAATAGTCATAACTTTCTCACCGACCTTCCCCGGACTAGTTATGACTTATGACTTTCTCACCGCCCGGGCCATGTATCATGCCATGTATGCAAATATGCCAACATCATGAATAACTTGTACATTAACACATGGCATCATCATAGATAACTTGTACATTAACACATGGCATCATTCACATAATAAACATATTCATCATATCAATGGCACACATTAAAGCATGGCATGTGAACATATCATATATTCAAATCTCAATCTCAATCAATCAAACAAACCACAACCCGCTACCATTCCAACACACTTGCCTCAACCACGGGCGACGGATTGGCGAGATGTAGAGGGCACTCCCGGGGTCACACCACCTGCACATAGGGACCACACACTCACAATCAAGCCCACAAAACAGTACGCAAACCCTCATCTACCCCGACATGGCCAACTACTCGCAAAACCCGAAAACAGCGGTTCTGTCCCGTCGGGACAGCAGCCTTCCAAAAGGCATAACTTGAGCTCTTGGACTCCGAATCAATTAAACGAGTACATCCTCGCGTAGCTTAGGAAATTTCTCAACTTTCTCTAGGTATAGGGAAAGACTGATTCAGACTCTAATGTTATTTAATCTATGAAATACCGTGATCTGTTCTAATCACATCACAGATTTTAACACGCTCGGTAAAACAGCCATAACTTTCAAACGGATGATCAGAATTTAACGTTCTTTATATCCACTGAAAGATAATGAAATTATCTACAACTTCTTCAACATCCGTATGACCAGATTCCGAATCTAAATTGGCGAAAAACTGAACCCTAGGTCGACTGCTCATGCTGTCCCAAAACAGAAACGTGGCAACATCTAGATCTAATCCAATCTACTCAATTCCAGCACCACCAGTTGATCTAAAAACTTGATAAACACCCTTAGAACAGTACCTAGACCAACCCCAAGGATTCCCATGGCCATACCTTCGCCTGACGCACGAAAACCCAATAGATCTCCTCCCAGATCGCTCCTCGCTTCTCGCTCCTCGCTCCTCGCTCCTCGCTCCTCGCTCCAACGGATGGATCTCCGAGGTGTGGAGGTGGGGAACTCCCCTAGGGGCAGCAAGGAGGTGGAGATGTGGTGGAGGGGTGGTGGAGCAATGGGGAGCAATGGGGGAGTCGGCTAGAAGTGGAGGCGTGTGGGGGAAGTGGGGGAGAGAGGTGGCGGCTAGGGTTTGCAAGTGGGGGCAGCAAGGCCAGAGGGAGGACGCCCCAAGCCAGGAAAACCTGGTCTCCCCCTCCCTCATGGGCCCAAATACCTTCCCACTAAAGCCCACGACTCATCCCCTTGGGCCCAAACTCCCGAAATCGGCCCGAAAACGCAATTAAACCTCATACCGTATGGTTTTAATCCTCCAATACCATATTTCATAATGTTTTTGAGCTCAACATTCACCTTTTATAAGGTTACGACACTCCGAGGTGTCACACTAGGTGCTAAGCAAAGACTATATCGCTATAGCCCTAGCATTGCCTAGAGTACTACTGATATTAATCCAAAACATGTTCAGCTTTTACCGCTTCATCTATTGTCTGTGTCCTACATCTACCTTTGTATATCCGTTGTATGCAGCTACGGTATACCGCCAGCTATGCTCTCGCGGAAAACGTTGGCCCTTTGATCTGTATGATATATCTATGTCAGTATCAACAACTGGGTTCTATATTCTGTACTGTTTTTTATATCACTCTGAGTTCATGTGATTGCTTGACAGGCCATTTCGTTCCAGAAACACCCGCCTCAAATAAATACCGATATCCAACCAAAAATTTTAATATGGAGGCGCTGCGAACTCGGGTGACAATCACGAGATTCTCCTACGTCTATTCAATTGATTTCACGCATGCTGTGTTGCAATTCCGTATTCCTGAATAATCCGTTTGCTTAGATCATGCAAAGGATAGAAATTGTAACAAACCGATTGCGCTTATTGTATACAGTTGATAAGATAGACAGTTCTATCAACGGCGCGAAATAACGCGCAATTCTCCCTAGTAGTCATCATCACCGCTACTCTGTTGCTAACATCCTTATCTGCTGGGAGGGCTGATTTGATTGCTTTCCACTGATTTTCTGTTCAAATGTCGTCGATTGCAATGAAATATCAAAAAAACAATTAAAGAAAGAACAGTTTAGTAGAGATCCATTCTAAATGCACTATAATCAACGAGTTGAGCAAACATTGCCTCTTTTCTCACAGCACTACAATTTCTCATTAGCGATATATATAACTAGGGAAACATTAGTTATGTTCCTCCAATCACGAGTAATGGCCCATATCAAATCATGTTTCTTCTTTGTATATTTTTTCTATTCTATTTTCCAAGTTTAGACAAATAAATAAGGGAGACTGGCTTAAAATGTTGCTGATCTAAAATGCAAAGCCAAACTGAATGAGCCAATTAAGCTCCCCCTTCTGAGCGGATTCTTGAAAGCCATCCATCCAGTTCTCAAGTGATCATCCTATCAGGAGGAAAAGTCTTTTGAGATGATAGTTAGCTGAGGGATTTGTAGAACCATTACCTTTTGTACATTGGATCCTGTTATCTTCTTTTGATGCGCTTATGGACACGAACATCATTAAGCCAATCAATATAATCAATAATGACAATGTCAAGACTTGCTAAACTTACAGTGTGATGTAGAGTTCATTTTGCACATGTCGATCTCTCAGAACTTTGTCATATTATTTTGTGATGAGAAGATGTAAACCAAATACATTCGCTGGCTTTCTCTCCATCATAACACTGCTACAGATGGTGATATTTTCAATGGTATTGATTTCTCACTTGTCCGTTTTTTGATAATATTCGAGAAGGCTGGTGAAGCTGTATTGGACTTCAACAAGTATCAACTGCTACGGGTCTTGGATCTTGAAAAATGAGATGAGTTGAGGGATGATCATCTCAAAGACATATGCAACCTCCTGCTTCTGAAATATCTGAGCCATGGAGGAAATGTTACCAAACTTCCAAAGGATATTGCAAAACTGAAAAACTTGGAGGCATTTGATGTAAGAACCAAGATAGAGATATTGCCTGTAGAAGTCTTCCAGTTGCCCTGTTTAATTCATCTGTTTCAAAAGTTTGAGCTTACAGATAAAGTCAAGCCAAAGATTGAAGTTTAGGAGTTCCTCTCCAAAGGAAAGAGTAACTTACAAACGCTAGCAGGATTTGCTACTAAAACAAGTGAAGGGTTTCTACATCATTTTTTGGGTTATCTGTGTAAATTGAGAAAGGTGAGAGTCCTCTGTAGGTAGCACTGAGTAGACTGATCTTAATAAGGCCATTCCATAGTTCATTCAGGATGAGGAGGCAAATATTGGTACTTGCTCTTGATTGCTTCATTTTGACGAATGTCCTGATAACTTCCTAAATTCCTTGGAAAGACCCTGCTACCTCAGCTCGCTGAAATTACACGGTATCCTTCCTGCATTGCCTCAGTTCGTTGTTGCACTTCGGGTTCTGAGGGAGTTATGCCTTTCATCCACTAAACTGACAACGGGTGTTCTTGAAGCTTTGAGTAATTTGAGCGACTTGAATGTCATGTGCCGGACGGTGAACAGGTAATTCACACAAGACTGAAGAGTAAGTTGAGTGAGTGTCGCTGAAGTGTAGGGGCCAGGGTTGTAATCCAATTGTGTTGTGGCTTGTTGGGTGTAGTATGGACCCACTTGTAAGAGGCTCTTGATGGTAGTATATAACCGGGTGAGTGTGACTTGTGCAAGGGGACAAAAAACAAAATGGAAATTCCAAAATATATCTAATTCTTGCCTTCTTTCTCCTGTGTTCTTCCCCAAAATCTCCATCCTATGTTGTTGATCATAAAATTTGGTATTAGATGCATGGGGTGAAATCGGAGATCAGAGAGGTACGTTCAATTGTGGATGTGGTGCGAGGTCGAGTGGAGGTGCTGGAGGCGTGCCCAAACGCTGTCAATTTGGCGGCAGGGCATGGCGCATCAACATTGAATGTGACAAATTATTCAGCCGGTTCAGCGCCGGTGTCGCCCCCAGGCGAAGAATCAATATCTTCAAGGAATTCTGTGTTCTAATGAGAACTCGGGAACAAGCAAGAGGAATTCTGGGGTCTCCCATGTTATTGCCAGTCACGGGTAAGCAAGAATGGCATAACGCACTACAGGTGTTTGATCAAAGGATGGGTGAGGGAAGAGTGTTGGGAAATGGTCAAAACATCAATTCACAATGGCAGACTTGTCAATCTCTACACAAACTTGAGTTCCCAAAATTGGGGGGGGAGGGGGTGTAAAACGTATTTTGAGATACTGGGGGTTATTCGGGGCTTCACACCAGGTTGGAATCTCTGAATTTCATTAGCAATGCAGCCCTGTGGTTGCAGAAGCTGGAGGCTAAAGGGCGTTTTGAGGAGTGGGAAGCTCTCTACGAAGCAGTAGACAAGAGGTTTGGAAGGAACTTGTACAAACGACAAATAAATCAGCTGATCAATCTCGAACAAACCAATTCTGTAGCTGAGTATGTAGATAGGTTTGAAGGGCTACAACACCATTTATTACTGTACAATCTTTCGCAGGATGAGGTATTTTGGGGGTGTTTGGCAGAGCTCCAGCTCCACCAAATTCTTAGAGTTGGTGGAGCTAGGTATTCTTAGCTTCATCAAATTCGTGGAGCTGGAGCTGTGGGTATATTAAGAGTGTTTATGTGGGTCATCTTGTTTACATTTTAAAATAAAATTATAAACTTAAGTCACTTTATTTCAGTCTACAAGTTTCAGCTCTGAGGTGAAACTGGAATCTGGAGCTCTGCCAAACAGGACCTTTTTGTCACTCATTTTTTGGGCGGATTACGAGAGGAAATATGCACTGCTATTGTGCTGCATAATCCTGAAGATATAGAGATGGTAGTATTCCTTGCATGGTTACAAGAGGAAGAATTGGAGAACGTCAAGAGGAGACCCTACCATAGGTCAGACAGTAAAGAATTTAGCAAAGGAGGAAGTAAATTTGTGGACAAATTCAAGCCCTCAAATAAGTTGGAGGATAATAAATGTACTAAAGATCAGAGGAAGTCTAATATCAACCGGTGGGATGAGAAACTTGAAGCACTAAAGGCTTACTGTAAAGCAAATGGACTGTGTTTTACTTGTATGTAGAGAGGTTTGAAGGGCTACAACACCATTTATTACTGTACAATCTTTCGCAGGATGAGGTATTTTTTGTCACTCATTTTTTGGGCGGATTACGAGAGGAAATATGCACTGCTATTGTGTTGCATAATCCTGAAGATATAGAGATGGTAGTATTCCTTGCATTGTTACAAGAGGAAGAACTGTAGAACGTCAAGAGGAGACCCTACCATAGGTCAGACAGTAAAGAATTCAGCAAGGGAGGAAGTAAATTTGTGGATAAATTCAAGCCCTCAAATAATTTGGAGGATAATAACCGTACTGAAGATCAGAGGAAGTCTAATATCAACCGGTGGGATGAGAAACTTGAAGCACTGAAGGCTTACTGTAAAGCAAATGGACTGTGTTTTACTTGTGGTGAGAAATGGGGAAAGAATCACAAATGCCCTGATAAAGTTCCTTTACACATCATTGAAGAACTGATGTAGGTTTTGCAAATTCAGTCGAGTTCAGAAGCTAACAATGATGAGGAGGGATCAGGAGAGGAACTATTGTCGGTTATAGATCAGTGTAATAGTTTGAGAATCAGGCGCAGGACATTGAGACTTCAAGGTTTAATAGGCAAACAAGAGATACTGATCTTAGTGGATTCGGGCAACACTTATTCTTTCGCCAGAGAAAAAGTTGTGCAGACATTACAATGTCCGACAACAAGTATAGCTCCTGTACATTTGTCTATTGCTGATGGAAGATCCATGTTGTGCAACCAAATGATTTAGTCTTTGGCATGGTGGGTTCAGGGGCACTCATTCACTCAAGATATGCGAGTTTTAGCTCTCGGCTGTTATGACATGATTTTAGGAGTGGACTGGTTAGAAGAGCATAGTCCCATGTGGCTGCATTGGCGGCACTAATGCATCAAGTTTACTCATCAGGGACGCTGAATTATGCTTCAAGGTATAAAGGATGATCAGCATGTGGGCAAGTGCATAGGTGACAAAGAACTTCAGGGATTATTGAAAATGGGAGTAGTTACCCATCTTGTACAACATCATCATAATTTCAATGCTGATCAAGAGATTGAGAAAAGGCAAAAGAAGACTTCATTCCAAGGGAGGTGACAGAAGTGGTACAAACATTCGAACACTTATTCAAGGAACCAATTAGCTGCCTCCAAGATGCAAGTATGACCATTCCATTCCTCTGATACTGAGTGTGCAACCTGTAAACATTTGACCTTACTGTTACTCTCCGTAGCAAAATAATGAAATTGAAAAACAGGTGACCGAAATGTTATCAAAGGGGATTATACAGCATAACACTAGTTCGTTCGCATCTCCAGTGATATTGGTTAAAAAGAAGGATGGTTCTTGGTGTTTTTGTGTGGACTATTTGTGTGGACTATCAAAGACTTAATACAATCATGATAAAGAATAAATAGACCCTACTAGTAATTGATGAGTTATTAGATGAACTAGAAGGAGCCTGTTGGTTCACCAAGTTGGATTTGCGTTCGGGCTATCATTAGATCATAGTGGCTACGGGTGAGGAACATAAGACAAGTTTTTCCACTCATCAAGGGCTTTATGAGTGTTTGGTAATGCCTTTTGGACTCACAAACGCACTAGTTACTTTCCAAGGTGTTATGAACTAGATTTTCGATCCATTGCTGCGTTGATTTGTATTAGTGTTGAGGATGATATATTGATATATAGTCATACATTGAATGAGCATGTGAATCATCTCAATAAAGTATTTCATATTCTAGAGTAGCACCAATTATTTGTCAAAAAAGAGATGCTCATTTGGTCAACAAAGGTTGGAATATGTTTGACACATCATCACTCCTGGAGGTGTTTCCACCGATCAAAGCAAAGTTCATGCAGTGCTTGCTTGGCCAGTGCCTAGGAATTTGAAGGAGTTGAGGGGATTCTTGGGGCTGATAGGTTACTATAGGAAATTCATTCAAAACTATGGCATCATATGCAAACCTCTAACGGCATTGTTAAAAAGGGAGTGCAGTTTCAATGGACATCAGCCATAGAGGAAGCTTTCAAAGCTTTGCAAAAGGCCTTGGTGCAAGCATCGGTATTGGCCTTGCCAAAATTTTCAAAACAGTTTGTGTTGGAAACGGATGCCAGTAATTGCGGCATTTGTGCAGTTCTTATGAAAGATGGGCACCCAATAGCCTTCCTAAGCAAGTCCTTAAGCATTTGGAATCAAGCTTTATCAACCTATGAGAAGGAATGTCTTGCAATATTAATGGTTGTCAATAAATGGCGTTCTTATTTGCAGCATAAAGAGTTTGTCATAAGAACATATCAGAAGGCACTAATACATCTCACTGATCAAAGATTGACCACAACGATTCATCATAAAGCATTTGTAAAGTTATTAGGACTACAGTTCCAAATACAGTATAAGAAAGGTATACACTGTGCTGTAGTTGATGCTCTGTCCAGAGTACCGGTTATAGATGAGATTCAAGCCATTTCGGTGAGCACTCCGATTTGGATAGAGAACCTGGTCGCCGGGTATCAAACTGATGAGGAAAGATTGCTTGTGGAGTTGTGTGTGACTGGTCCGAATGAACAGGGATATACCCTACAAAATGGAGTTATTTGTTTCAAAGGACAAATTTGGGTGGGTAATAATTCTTTAGCTCAACAACACATGTCGCAATCATTACATAGAAGTGGTATAGGAGGGAGCAGTGCTTCTATGCTTTTCCTCCTAATACAAATTGCACAAATCTTAAAGCAAGCGAAGGGGTAAATAATCACCATCTACCCTTCATTCATGCTTTAATAGTTGTGCAACTTTTAAAACGAAGAGCATAGAAGCACCTCTCGGAGGGAGGTCATTTTGGCATTAGGGCAACATATCACAAGGTTTGTGCCCTATTTGCATGGCCTAAATTGAAGAACACGGTTGAACAATATGTGAAAGGGTGTGCGATATCTCAACAAGCCAAAGTTGAGCATGTCAAATTGCCCAGATTATTGCAACCACTGCTGGCCCCTGTTGGGCCCTTTCAGATATTTTATGGTACTGATATATGTTTCTACTAGATTGTGACACCACGGAGTGTCAAAACATTATTTAATGTGCTTGATGAGGTCAAAAACATTATGAAATACGGAATTGGAGGTTGAAACCACACGCTACGAGGTTTATTTGCGTTTCCGGGCCGTTTCCGGGGATTTTAGCCTTTCCGGGGGAGTTTGGGCCTAAGAAAAGGGGTTGTGGGCTTTGGTGGGATGGATTATGAGTCCATTATTAGGATTTCTGTTTGGGCTGGTAAAAGGGGCTCCCCCTACCCCTTATTGCGCCCCCCACCCTGCCTTTGGGCGCCCCCACCTCCCCCTTGTGCCCTAGCCGCCCCTACCTCCCCTCTCCTCTTGGCCGTGCGCCCCCTTTGCCTCCCCCTTTGCTCCCCACCTCCCCACCAACTCACCTCCACCCCCTTGCTGCCCTAGGGTAGCCTCTCCACCCCTGCACCTCAAAGATCCGTCCATTGGAGCGAGGAGCGAGGAGCGAGGAGCGAGGAGATCCATTGGGTTTTCGTGCATTGGGCGAAGGTATGGCCATGGGAATCCTTGGGGTTGATCTAGGTACTGTTCTAAGGGTCATTATTATGTTTTTAGATCAATTGGTGGTGCTGTAATTGAGTAGATTAGATTAGATCTAGAAGTTGCCACGTTCTCTGTTTCGGGCAGCATGTGCAGTCGACCTAGGGTTCGGATTTTCGCCAATTTAGTATCCGAATTTGGTCGGCCGCCTGTTGAAGAAGTTGTAGGTAATTTCAATACCTTTCAGTGGGTATAAAGAAAGTTAAATTCCTCCCAGCCGTTTGAATGTTATGATCGTTTTACCGAACGTATTAAAATCTGTGACGTGATTGGAACAGATCACGGTATTTTGTATATCAAACAACTTTAAAGTCCGAATCAGTCTTTCTGTATACTTAGAAAAAGTTAGGAAATTTCCTAAGCTACGCGGGGATGTACTCGTTTAATTGATTCGGAGTCGTAGAGCCCAAGTTATGCCTTTTGGAAGGCTGCTGTCCCGATGGGGCGGAACCTCTGTTTTTGGGTTTAGCGAGTAGTTTGCGATGTCGGGTTAGAAGAGGGTTTGCCTACTGTTTTGTGGATATGATTGTGAGTGTGTGGTACCTATGTGCAGGTGGTGTGACCCCGGGAGTGCCTTCTACTTCTCACCAATCCGTTGCCCGTGGTTGAGGCAATTGTATTGTAATGGATATCGGTTTGTAGGTTGCTAGTTGAGACTAGATGAAATTGATTATATGATATGATCACTTGCCATGCTTTAATGATTGCCAATGATATGATGAGTATGCTTGTTATGTTATGATGCCATGTGTTAATGTACAAGTTAAATATGATGTTGGCATATTTGCATACATGGCATGTTACATGGTCCGGGCGGTGAGAAAGTCATAACTAGTCCGGGGAAGGTTGGTGAGAAAGTTATGACTATTCCGGAGAGCCAATGAGTAAGTCCTACATCGTGATTCCATCCACCGCGGTGTGGGGAAGCGAGGAGTAGGCACCCTCCATCTTCGGGATGGAAGGGGGGAGAGGGTGCACACCGACGGGTGCGTACTCAACCATACCGGTATGAGTTTCCAAGGAGACATGAGCATAGCATCGCATTGCATACATAATGATGATGATAATGATATGTGATCTTGAATGAGATGATTTCCATGATGTGAGCTATTATAGCCATGTAATTGTTCTTTTGTACCATTGCAATATGCTTGCTGAGTTTTGAACTCACGCTTGTGTTTTCTTGTTGTTTTTAGGTACCATGAGACCGGCATGCGGGGAAGGGAAATAGTCACAATTCCACACGTAGCTTCACTCATTTGATTCCACAAGTCATTCAATAGGTTTTTGATAATAATCTAAGTGTGATGCTTATTGCTTTAAGGTTTAGCTTTGCGATATGAGAGTCTTATTATTCCGTTTGGCTCATGGAGACATTAAATGCTTGGAATTAGACTTATATTGTTGTTAAGTCTTTAATTATTGCTATTTTAGTTGTCTCTCATATTGCCTTATATTGCTATGCTGTTGTTGCTCCTTCAATTCATGTTAAAACAAAGGAGATGCTGCCGAAATTTCGGGTTTTAGCATTTACTAATTTGCTGTAATTTATCTTAATTCATGGTATTTAGGTGTTGTTTAGCTTATGTTTGGTAGCATTCGGGCATATTAACTGCCGGGGTGTTACAGTTGGTATCAGAGCGGGCTGTAGGTCCTTGGAATGTGTATTTTTAGTGTCATGCTATAGGGTACAACTAAAAAGTGATGTGGAATAACTTAGAAACATGGCTTAGGTCTTAACTAAAATTTTGTCATAGGATAGCAACATGAAAATTTGCAAAAGTGGTATAACTAATCTAAAATTTGACACACAATGGATGCACAGTAGGAAAGGGTATGGGTATCGTTTCTTTACGCTTAAATGTTGTATTTAAGCTATGAGGTTTATTGCTTCATTTGATAATGCATGTTGCTATGTCTATGAGATAAATGATTGAATTGTTCCTGTTGTGGTGATCAAGTGGGGTTGCGGTGCCGAAGGGTTTCGGTCACCTCTTTTTGTTCATAGTAAGGGTGTGGTTTGACGGTGTGGCCGGCTAACGCCATCACCGAAGAATTATTAACCCCTGTAGGAGAAGAGTGCTTACCTTTTCTATCGTAGATCGGGTAGTTGACTAGAGACAAATAGAAGAGTTGGTGGTGGATTCCTTCATATGTTCTTTACCGTCCCGACGGCCGGTTTGGTTGGTTTTCTTGGTTTTAGTTGATTGAAACCAAAAGAAAAGTGTTTGGGTATTGGATTCTCGCAGATTGTTCTTTTGGCGGTTCGTGGTTTTGTCTTCTTTGGGTGAAGACAAAGAATAAAAGTTTTGTGTTGCGCGTCGTTGGTCGTAATCTTTACTTTGACACTCGGTTTTGTCGGTTATTATGGACTGTCTTGGGGAGGAAACTTATGTGGTTGTTGTCCTCCCTATCTGAGAAAAGTGTTGGAGTTTCCCCTTGTGCAGACCTTAAGTTGGGTGGAGCTAAGTTTGAATCTTTATCGGAAAAGATTTAGTTGAACATTTGGTTTTTCCTAGTGCATCCTTCTTCCTTCTTGGAAGTATAGATCTTGAGATTTCTTGAAGAGTTTTGTGGGCAAATTTGGGAATTTGAGAGTTGAGCTCTCCTGCATTTCCGTTGGAATTTTGTTTTTCTTCCTTGCCTGGAAAAGGAGAAATTGTCTATCGGTGTTCGATCTGGTTCTTGAGTTGTGGTTATCTTTAAAAGTGGAGTTGCATCCTGTTTGTTAAAAGTGAAAATGGTTGTTTAGCATGTCATGTAGTATGTAACAATGTGGTTTATGGAAATGATTTGTTCTTAAGTTAATTGGTGAGTTGAATTAGTTAAATGTAATATTTGTGTTTAGCTTAAGATTAAATGAACTTCTAGTGTTGTAGATTACTCTATAGCGAGAATGATTAAAGGTATTAATGTACATGCTTAGAATTGGTTGCTTTGCTTTAAAAGTGCTTATGACCCCCGATTATGTTTAAAGTTTTAAACCCTGATGCATAGTTAAAACATTAAGATGATGTAGACTACTATTACTGTTAAAGAAACTTTGCTGGTTGTTTAAAGATGTTCTAATCTAATGGAGTAATAGAGAAATTTAATCGTGTTTCCTAGTGACTTTAATTTGGAAGTTGATTATAGTTGCTATTTACGTTGTTGCAAACTACTAGTATATTTGGAAGTATGCAGTTGTGTCTCTACAATGCTAGTATTGATATCAATTGAGAAGACATAAGATTTATTGTTAATGATGTTGTTAAGGGCTGTGTTAATGCTAGTATTCAATCTATTTTAAATAGTTGGAGTATGTTGTGTGGTGGTAATTTTGTTATCACCTATGTATAGGGTAGCTAAAAGTAATGTTGTTGGTCGATGATCATGCCCATTTGTTGTATTGATGACTAAGTAGTGGTGGTAACTGTTTAGATTACTCGTTGGAAAACCATGGTTAAATAGAGGAAAATTTTAACATGTTGCGATGGAGTGAGCTTTGTATGATTAACATGATGAATGATTTTATCCTTAATGAAAGTATAACTTAGAGTCTCACTTACGAATTCTTCCCTGTGGAGATAATATTTACATGTTGAAGTCTTTGTTTAACTGAATAAGTTTCGATTGTCGAGACGTGGACATATAGGTGGTATGAAATTTTATAGGTTGATCATGCTGAAAGATTTGTTGAAGTACTATGTTTCAAATTTAGAATAAGAAGTATTATGATTTGGTGATCCGTGGGGATCATGTCAATATAGTTTTGGTTGGGTGCCTTTTTGATAAGCATCATAAACCTTAATTAGAAGTGTTGGGAATGGTAACTAGAGAAAGAAATTGTTATGTAAATTTTGTTAACAACCGGTTGGACTTTCTCAATGAGTAAGTAGTGAATTTTGAAGTCTTTAATGGGAGGCGTAGTGGAACACTAGAGATGATTGTATTTATGCTAAGCTGGTGTTTAAAACCTTCTGGACTGGTTTGGTTGGTTGTGTAACACCCCTGTAACACCCCGGCATTTAATATGCCCGAATGCTACCAAACATAAGCTAAACAACAACTAAATATCACATTTAAACATAAATTCCAGCAAGGGTACATATGCTAAAAACCGATATTTCGGCAGCATCTCCTTTGCTTTTCCATGAGTTAACACAATAACACAATCATGGCAAGATATAACATGGCACACGACATCTATAACATCAACATAAATGGACATAACATCAAATTACGCCAAAAAATACTACGCTCAACTACTTCATAAACTATAACGAAGCAAATAAGGAATCACTAGCATGCTAAATTAAACCATACATTAAGTTTAAGGCACAACTCTTAATATCATGTCTCCAAGTGATTAATTATGGACTATGATGGTGGAGCTACGTGTAGAAGTGTAGCTAGACCCCTTTTTCCCGCATGCCGATCTCAAAGTACCTAAAAACAACATAAAACACAAGCGTGAGTTCGAAAACTCAGCAAGCATATTGTAATGGACAACAAGATCATTTACAAGACAATAATACCTTACATCACATATAACATCTCATACTTGAGCACATAACAACATCATCATCATTAAATATGTATTGCAATGCAATGTTATGCTCATATCTCCTTGGAAACTCATACCGGTATGGTTGAGTACACACCCGTCGGTGTGCACCCTTTTCCCCCTTCCATCCCGAAGATGGAGGGTGCCTACTCCTCGCTTCCATTCACCACGTGGATGGAATCACGATGTAGGTCTTACTCAATGGCGTTCCGGACTAGTCATAACTTTCTCACCGACCTTCCCCGGACTAGTTATGACTTTCTCACCGCCCGGGCCATGTAACATGTCATGTTTACTTTTCACCATTCCTTCATCATGTAACCACACTACCGAAAAGTCATTCACATGACGACTTCTTCCTCGGTATCACATGAATAAATCTCGAATAACATCGAGAGTTGCGCTAATTAATATAAACTATGTCGGCAGCATAGTTAACAGTAAGGCACCACATCAGAGGGTTCTAGCGGTTGAAGCCGTGTTCTTCTGGAAAGTAGCATTGCTAAAGGGATCAGGCACTTTAGTGCCAAGGAATGTATCGAATGAGGAGTGTGAGACCGTGTTCTTTCGTGGTCTTTTTGGCAATTGGGGTGAAGGAGGAACCGTGCGAGGTTGCACTTTGTTGAGCTAAATCAACATTTCCTCACCAAGGGTTGGTTTTGAGAACTCGTTTGTCGTTTGTTCCGGTTTGAGTCTTTGTGTGAATGTTTTATGTTGTAAGGAAGTCTTTTGTCCCTCGGGGACTTTGTTGTTGTTTTTGGCGTCCTTAGGATTCGAGGTCGAATCCTATTGAAGGGGGGAAGAATGTGACACTATGGTTTGGTGTGACGTTATAGAAGGTGAAACTAGAGAATAAAATCTTACGGCTAGAGGTTTACTCGCGTTTTTAGGCCTTTTGAAGCGTTGTGACACCACGGAGTGTCGTAACCTTATTTAACGTGCATGATAAGGTTAATAACATTATGAGATGTGGAATTAAGGTTAAAACTATAGGATATGGAGGTTAATAGCTTTTCCGGGGCGTTTCCGGGGTTTTGGGCCTTCCTGGGGGAGTTTGGGCCTTGGTGGGCTTTGGTGGGATGGAGTAGGTCTCCGTAACGGACTAGGATTGGGTGCGGGGGCTGGTAAAAGGGCTCCCCACCAGCCTTTTGGGCGTGCTCCCCCTGCCCTTGGGCGCCCCCACCTCTCCCTCCAAGCCCTAGCCGCCACCCCCACCTTCCCCTCTCCCTTCCTTGCGCCTCCACCTCCCCCATTGCTCCCCATTGCTCCCCATTGCACACCACCTCTCCTCCACCCCCCTTGCTGCCCTAGGGTGACCTCCCCACCCTTGCATCCTCATGGATCCATCCGAGGAGCGAGGAGCGAGGTGCGAGGAGCCAGGAGCGAGGAGATCGATTGGAGTTTTCGTGCGTCGGGCAAAGGTATGATCATGGGGCTCCTCGGGGATGAGCTAGGTACTGTTATTAGGGAGTTTATCAAGTTTTTAGATCAATTGGAGGCGCTGGATTTGAGTAATTTGGGTTAGATCTAGATGTTGCCACGTTTCTGTTTTCGGGCAGATTGAGCAGTCGAGCTAGGGTTCGCGTTTTCGCTAATTTAAATTTGGAATCTGGCCTTACGGACTTTTAAGAAGTTGTAGATAATTTCATTATCTTTCCGTGCATATAAAGAAAGTTAAATTCCGCCCAGCCGTTTGAAAGTTATGACTATTTTACCGAGCGTATTAAAATCTGTGACGCGATTGGAACAGATCACGGTAATCTGTAGATTAGACGACTTTAGAGTCCGAATCAGTCTTTCCATATACCTAGAGAAAGTTGGGAAATTTCCTAAGCTACGCGAGGATGTACTCGTTTAATTGATTCGGAGTCCCAGAACTCAAGTTATGCTTTTTGCAAGGCTGCTGTCCCGTCGGGACAGAACCTCTGTTTTTAGGTTTTGCGAGTAGTGGGCAATGTCGGGTTAGATGTGTTTTGCGTACTGTTTTGTGGGCATGATTGTGAGTGTGTGATGCCTATGTGCAGGTGGTGTGACACCGGGAGTGCCCTCGACTTCCCACAAATCCGTCGCCCGCTGTTGAGGCAAGTGTGTTGTAATGTATAGCGGAATCGTAGGTTGCTTGTGGAGATTAGATGAAAGATTGAATACTTGCTATGATCACTTGCCATGCTTGCTGTTTTCCAATGATATATTGAGTATGATTATCATGATATGATGCTGTGTGTCTATACTTATCATGATTTGATGCCATGTGTTTATGTGTACTATGACATGATGCCATATGTTTATGTACAAATGAGATATGATAATTGGCATAGTTGCATGCATGTCATGAGATGGGGCGAGGGCGGTGAGAAAGTCATAACTAGTCTGGGGAAGGTCGGTGAGAAAGTTATGACTAGTCCGGAGCATGCATTGAGTAAGACCTACATCGTGATTCCATCCACGTGGTGAATGGAAGCGAGGAGTAGGCACCCTCCATCTTCGGGATGGAAGGGGAAAAGGGTGCACACCGACGGGTGTGTACTCAACCATACCAGTATGAGTTTCCAAGGAGATATGAGCATAACATTGCATTGCAATACATATTTAATGATGATGATGTTGTTATGTGCTCAAGTATGAGATGTTATATGTGATGTAAGGTATTATTGTCTTGTAAATGATCTTGTTGTCCATTACAATATGCTTGCTGAGTTTTCGAACTCACGCTTGTGTTTTATGTTGTTTTTAGGTACTTTGAGATCGTCATGCGGAAAAAGGGTCTAGCTACACTTCTACACGTAGCTCCACCATCATAGTCCATAATTAATCACTTGGAGACATGATATTAAGAGTTGTGCCTTAAACTTAATGTATGGTTTAATTTAGCATGCTAGTGATTCCTTATTTGCTTCGTTATAGTTTATGAAGTAGTTGAGCGTAGTATTTTTTGGCGTAATTTGATGTTATGTCCATTTATGTTGATGTTATAGATGTTGTGTGCCATGTTATATCTTGCCATGATTGTGTTATTGTGTTAACTCATGGAAAAGCAAAGGAGATGCTGCCGAGATATCGGTTTTTAGCATATGTACCTTTGCTGGAATTTATGTTTAAATGTGGTATTTAGACGTTGTTTAGCTTATGTTTGGTAGCATTCGGGCAAATTAAATGCTGGAGTGTTACAGGTTGCTAGTTTGGTTGAATGCTTTCGGTCAAAGTGTTCCTTCTGTTGTGTTTCAGAGTTTCCCTAAACTCGTAGTGATTGTTGCCAATCGTTGGTTTTGGCTATTTTTGTTTAATTCGTGATATGAGTATGTATCTACACCCAAAAGTTTTTGAGTGGATCGCGCTCCTTCGTGTTCACCCTGAATTATCTTTGGAATAAATTTTTTAAGGAAGCAGATGGACATAGTGGTTTGTGTTGGAAACTCTTGAGATTTAATTTGTAACTCTTTTTGACTGGAGTTGGATTTATTTGCATAATGTGTGTGATGTTTGCGAGTGCTTCAAAAAGGTGGATTTTATGAATGTTTTATAAAGTGATTTTGTTAAGTGAGGTGTTCCCTTTTGGAAATGAGTTTCCCTTCCTTGAGAAAATTTGTGACGGTTGTGGGAGCAGATGCTTGACGTGAAATTTTGATGTTCTCTTCCAAAATGTTGAATTTGGATGAAATGCAATGTTTTGCATGTTCAGTTTTCAATTGATGTGGGATGTGATGCGACGTGGTGTTCTACGGTCAAATATGTTGCCGTCATAGTCTATATGAATTTTTGCAACTTCGATGTTAATTGTGTTTCAATTATTTGATACCGAGGAAGAAGTTATTTGGTGAATGACTATTCAGTACCGTTGTTACATGGTGAATGAATGGTGAAAAGGAAAATGAGACATTGTTTATGCATAATTAATCATAAAGGAGTCAATGAGCCAGGTCGGTGAGAAAGTCATATATGGATATATGACTAATCCGGAGTGCTCTTGAAAAGGTTGCATTCATGTCATGAATCGAGATGTCTATTTCTTTCTAGTATGAAAAGAAAGAATAAATAACTTATGGTATTTTTGGCTATGGTGTAAGAGGTTTGGGCCTAAGAAAAGGGGTTGTGGGCTTTGGTGGGATGGAGTATGAGTCCATTTAGGATTACGATTCCTGTTTGGGCTGGTAAAAGGGGCTCCCCCTGCCCCTTATTGCACCCCCACCCTGCATTTGGGCGCCCCCACCTCCCCCTTGTGCCCTAGCCGCCCCTACCTCCCCTCTCCTCTTGGCCGTGCGCCCCCTTTGCCTCCCCCTTTGCTCCCCACCTCCCCACCACCTCTCCTCCACCCCCTTGCTGCCCTAGGGAAGCCTCTCCACCCCTGCACCTCGAAGATCCGTCCATTGGAGCGAGGAGCGAGGAGATCCATTGGGTTTTTGTGCAATGGGCGAATGTATGGCCATGGGAATCCTTGGGGTTGATCTAGGTACTGTTCTAAGGGTCATTATCATGTTTTTAGATCAATTGGTGGTGCTTTAATTGAGTAGATTAGATTAGATCTAGAAGTTGCCACGTTCTCTGTTTCGGGCGGCATGTGCAGTCGACCTAGGGTTCGGATTTTCGCCAATTTAGTATCCGAATTTGGTCGGCCGCCTGTTGAAGAAGTTGTAGGTAATTTCAATACCTTTCAGTGGGTATAAAGAAAGTTAAATTCCTCCCAGCCGTTTGAAAGTTATGATCGTTTTACCGAACGTATTAAAATCTATGATGTGATTGGAACAGATCACGGTATTTTGTATATTAAACAACTTTAAAGTCCGAATCAGTCTTTTTGTATACTTAGAAAAAGTTAGGAAATTTCCTAAGCTACGCGGGGATGTACTCGTTTAATTGATTCGGAGTTGTAGAGCCCGAGTTATGCCTTTTGGAAGGCTGCTGTCCCGATGGGGCAGAACCTCTGTTTTTGGGTTTAGCGAGTAGTTTGCGATGTCGGGTTAGAAGAGGGTTTGCCTACTGTTTTGTGGATATGATTGTGAGTGTGTGGTACCTATGTGCAGGTGGTGTGACCCCGGGAGTGCCTTCTACTTCTCACCAATCCGTTGCCCGTGGTTGAGGCAATTGTATTGTAATGGATATCGGTTTGTAGGTTGCTAGTTGAGACTAGATGAAATTGATTATATGATATGATCACTTGCCATGCTTTAATGATTGCCAATGATATGATGAGTATGCTTGTTATGTTATGATGCCATGTGTTAATGTACAAGTTAAATATGATGTTGGCATATTTGCATACATGGCATGTTACATGGCCCGGGCGGTGAGAAAGTCATAACTAGTCCGGGGAAGGTCGGTGAGAAAGTTATGACTATTCCGGAGAGCCAATGAGTAAGTCCTACATCGTGATTCCATCCACCGCGGTGTGGGGAAGCGAGGAGTAGGCACCCTCCATCTTCGGGATGGAAGGGGGGAGAGGGTGCACACCGACGGGTGCGTACTCAACCATACCGGTATGAGTTTCCAAGGAGACATGAGCATAGCATCGCATTGCATACATAATGATGATGATAATGATATGTGATCTTGAATGAGATGATTTCCATGATGTGAGCTATTATAGCCATGTAATTGTTCTTTTGTACCATTGCAATATGCTTGCTGAGTTTTGAACTCACGCTTGTGTTTTCTTGTTGTTTTTAGGTACCATGAGACCGGCATGCGGGGAAGGGAAATAGTCACAATTCCACACGTAGCTTCACTCATTTGATTCCACAAGTCATTCAATTGGGTTTTGATAATAATCTAAGTGTGATGCTTATTGCTTTAAGGTTTAGCTTTGCGATATGAGAGTCTTATTATTCCGTTTGGCTCATGGAGACATTAAATGCTTGGAATTAGACTTATATTGTTGTTAAGTCTTTAATTATTGCTATTTTAGTTGCCTCTCATATTGCCTTATATTGCTATGCTGTTGTTGGTCCTTCAATTCATGTTAAAACAAAGGAGATGCTGCCGAAATTTCGGGTTTTAGCATTTACTCATTTGCTGTAATTTATCTTAATTCATGGTATTTAGGTGTTGTTTAGCTTATGTTTGGTAGCATTCGGGCATATTAAATGCCGGGGTGTTACATAGATGGTCCTACGTATATCTCTTATCTACTAGGAATCATGCTTCTGCCAAAATTAATTGTCCAAATTATTAAGTGAAAGCCTACTTTCTAGCAGAAAGGATCTACTTTCCAAAAGAAAGGATCAAGTCTTTTCGAATGGACAATGTTGGTAAGTTTATCTTAAAGGATTTTAATGATTATTGCATGGCTCTGGGAATTAATGTAGAGCATCTTATACCTCATGTTCACACTCAAAATGGCCTTACAGAGTCATTAAATTAAAGGAATAAAAATTTATATAGCTTGGCCAGTCTTGTTAAATAGTAGGCTACCCACCATCTGTTGGGGCCACACAGTGTTGAATGCTGCGATATTAATTCAACTCAGACCAACTGCACATCTTAAATTTTTTTCGTTGCAGATAGTGCGTGGAAAAGAATTAAGTATTTCTTATCTGCGAAAATTTGGCTATGCCGTATACATGCCAATCTCTCCACCACAGCGTACCACCATGGAACCTCGCTGAAACTTAGGGATCCATGTAGGTTATGAATCTCCGTCAATTATTTAAAGACCTAAAGCCTATAACAGGGGATCTGTACACGGCTCGGTACGCTGATTATATTGAGGAAATTTTTTAGCATTAGGGGAAGATAAGTACTACATTAAAGAATACCTAGTCCTTAGATCTACGTACTAAAGAGACCGACCTTGAAGTTTGGAGGATAATAAATCTGCAATAAATAAGCTAATAATCTGCCAAATGCCTTCGATGATCATAAGGGAGTGGAAAGATCTCATATACTTGTAGTATATGCACCTGAAAGAGTAAAAATACCCTAGAAGGATATTGAACCCACTCTTGACCCTTATAATAAAATGAGGGGGAGGTCTTTAGGTGCACGGTATTCAATTCCACGGAGACATCCGCAGAAGTAGAGAACCAAACATATGAGAACACAACCCATTACAGTGGAAGAATATTGAACCCACTCTTGACCCTTATAATAAAATGAGGGGGAGGTCTTTAGGTGCACGGTATTCAATTCCACGGAGACATCCGCAGAAGTAGAGAACCAAACATATGAGAACACAACCCATTACAGTGGAAGAAGCTCAATCTGATGTTGAGAAAATCCCTGAAGTGAGCAATCCAGGATATGGTAATATCCCTGAAATGATACATCCTGAAGATGATAAACCAAGCGTATATTTGCACGCACAATCTAACGCTGGAAAGTCGGAACACCCAAACTCCATCGTTGTGGGAAATCATGAGGACCTGGAAGAAATTAATGAAGAAACATCCCTGAAGTGATGCAGGAGAACTGTATAAAAGAAAAATTACATTTGTCGACATATATTTTGCCTCTAAAATTGCTAAAAGCTGGATTCATAACCAAAGCCCATGGTAGGGTGCCAGAAGCGTTCAGGTTATGTTAAATAAAAAGAAGCAATTGAGGCAGCTCCCGCTTAATAAGAAAAAAGGTTTTGGTCCGGTTGACTGAACACCTCCTAAAGTGTTCTCTGTAAGGTCAAGATGGGTTTTCATCATGAAGAGAAATGAAATAACAAGATGGTGAGATATAAGGCTAGGTTTGTAGCACAAAAGTTCACGCAGAGACTCGGCATCTATTATGATAAAAACACATTCTCCTATAATGAGTGGAATAATATTCCTGTAACACCCCGGCATTTAGTATGCCCGAATGCTACCAAACATAGACTAAACAACACCTAAATACCACTAATAAAGACAAATTACAGCAAAGGAGCAAATGCTAAAACCAAAAATTTCGGCAGCATCTCCTTTGCTTTAACATGATTTGAGACAATAGCAATAACAGGCAAGTATTATCATATCATAAGTCATCAAAAGAAGCAATGTAAATGGATATAACAACAACATAAGGCAATAATATCAAGTCCAACCACTCCATAAACTATAACGAAGCAAATAAGGGACACGACCACACAATTTAATCCATACGCCAAGATTCATGGCACTATTATTATGATCATGCCTCAAATTGGTAAATGTGACTAGAACTACGTGAAGATGTGTAGCTATTGCCCCTTCCCACATGCCGGTGTCATGGTACCTAAAACAACATAAAACACAAGCATGAGTTCATCACTCAGCAAGTATATTGCAATGGGTCATACAGAACAATTCAATATTATCATCACTACATAACAAACTTAACATCATGATCAAGTCATACTTCATATGCAATATCATATTCATGTATCAACCTCATTGAGATCATTTCATCATCATCATCATCATGTATGCAATGCAATGCGATGCACATGTCTCCTCGACGCAAATACTGGTATTGCCGAGTGCACACCCGTCGGCGTGCACCCACGTCCCCCTTCCATCCCGTAGATGCAGGGTGCCTATTCCTTGCTTCCACTCACCGCGTGGGTGGAATCACGAGGTAGGTCTTACATCCATGGCGTTCTGGATTAGTCATAACTTTCTCACCGACCTTACCGGAATAGTTATGACGTTCTCACCGACCGGGCCAAGTTTCATGCCATGTATGCAACATATGCCATAATCATTAACCATAAACCATTGCATAGCATCTTAACATACCCTTTTTATCATATCATGGCAAACACTAAGCATGGCAAGATAGCATAACATGGAATCAATTGCATCTAGTCAAGACAAGCAAATAAACCACATGCTACCCATCCCAATACACTTGCCTTAACCTCGGGCGACGGATTGGCGGGATGAGGAGGGCACTCCCGGGGTCACACCACCTGCACATAGATGCCACACAATCACCACGTGCCATAAAACAGTACGCCATCACCCATCTACCCCGATTTCGCAAACTACTCCCGAAAAAGAAAAACAGAGAATCTGTCCCCCCCGGGATAGCAGACTTCAAACTATCATAACTTTAGTTCTAGGACTCCAAATTGAGTAAACGAGTACACCATCGCGAACCTTAGGAAATTTCCTAACTTTTTCTAAGTATATGGAAAAGCTGATTCGGACTCTAAAGTTGTCTAATCTACAAAACTCTACGTTCTGTCCCAGCTACGTCACAGATTTGAACACGTTCGGTAAATCGAGCATAACGTTCAAACGGCTGGGCGGAATTGTACGTTCTTTATGTCCACTGAAAGGTATTGAAGTTATCTACAACTTCTTCAACAGGCGGACGACCAAATTCCGACTCTAAAATTGCAAAAACTGAAGCCCTAGGTCGAGTGCACAAACTGCCCGAAACAGAGAACGTGGCAAACTCTAGTTTTCATCTAATCTACCCAATCACAGCTCCACCACTTGATCTAAAAACATGAAATCAACCTCTATAACAGTACCTAGACCATCCCCAAGGATCACCCATACCATACCTCTTCCCGACGAACGACGACCACCGAAATCCTTCCTCCCGGGCTCCCCGATCGTCCTCCTCGCGCCGGAACCGCCGGATCTCCTCGTCGCGGGGCCTTTCGATGGATGGAACAGTGGGGAGGCATGGTGGAGAGCTCCCTTAGGGCAGCAAGGATGGTGGAGAGGAGAGGGGAGGGGAGGGGCGCAAGGGGGAAGGAGATGGAGGGGGCACCAAGGAAGAGAGGGGGGGTGGCGGCTACCAAAGGGGAGAAGTGGGAGGGCTGCTAGGGCAGCATGGGGGGCGCACCAAAGGCCCATTATTGCCCCCCTCTCCCCTCATGGGCCAGGGAGCCCCACTTTTGGCCCACGAGGGGTCCCCCCCTAAGGCCCAACTAGCCCCGAAAAGGCCCAAACTCCCGAAATCGGCCCGAAAACGCGATTAAAACTCATAGCGTAAAGTTTTAACCTCCGATTTCACATTTTATAATGTTTCAACGTTCCGTTGTGTCACAATTCCAAAATTTAATATTAATGGCAATAAGCTTAAAAGTTAACAATGTAGTGGTTGGATATAGTAACCGCATATTTATATTGTTCACTGGATACAGATATTTATATGAGAATCCCGGAAGGAGTTAAAATTCTGGATCCTAATAATCAGAACATGTATAGCGTCAAACTGAAGAGATTGCTATATGGATTAAAATAGTCGAGGAGAATGTGGTACCACCGACTTAATGAGTTCTTCCTAAAGAATAGATATTGTCCATGTGTGTTCCTAAAGAAATTCCAAAATGGATTCTATGTCATCTCAGTATATGTCGATGATCTGAATGTCATCGGAACCACAGAGGAAATAAGAAAGCAAGTGCTTACCTTAAGACGGAATTGGAGATGAAAGATTTGGGTAAAATCAAATAATGCTTAAGCCTACAGCTAAAGCATTTCCCAGAATAAATTTTTGTACACCAGTCTATCTATACCCAGAAGGTATTGGAAAGATTTAATGTGGATAAATCCTATCCTTTAAAGACTTGTGGTTGTGAGATCCCTTGAAGCGGATAAAGAGGCTTTTTAGACCAAGGATGGAAAATGAGAAAGTCTTTGGACCTGAAGTCCCAAACTTTATATCTTGCGAATTGCACAAGTCCTGATATTGTATTCGTATTAAATTTGATATCATGAAATAGTGTTGTCCCAACGAGAAAATATTGGGCTAGTGTCAAGACTTTACTCATATGCCTCCAAGGTACTCAAGATCTTGGATTATTTTTTCAGAAGAACCAAGCCGTAACCATGGTGGAATATATAGATATCAGCTATTTGTTTGATACCTACAGTGTCAAATATAGGACTGATTTTGTGTTTTTCTGAGGTAGTTGAGCCATTTTTTGGTGGTCTATTTCTACCAATCACTCAGAGATTATAACTTTATATGAAGCCTCGCGTGAGTGTGTTGACTGAGACGTGTGATTAACCATATCTAGAAGTCATATTGTCTTAATACCGTCGATACCCCTATGATTATCCATGAAGATAATATTACTTGTGTTACACAAATGTAAATGGGTTATATAAAGAGCAATATCACGAAGTATATAGTCCCTAAATTTTTCTATCCTCATGAACTCCAGAAGAACGATGAGAATTTTTTTTTACAAGCTAAGTCATGTAAAAATCTAGCAGATTTGTTCATTAAGTCCTTGCTAAAAATCTATTTTTCAAAGAAGTGTTAATGGTATTGGAATGAGATGACTTAGAGATATGAAGAGTTCAGAGGGAGTAAAGCCCTGAACTATGACCCTTTACATGATTCTGGAGATCTTACTTTATATCCTGAAGTTTATAAGTTGTACTCTTTTCCCTTAGTGAGTTTTTCTGAAGTTTTCTCACATAAAGGTTTTTAATGAGGCAACTAGTGTAACACGGAGTGCAAGTGCAATGTACTCTTTTCTCTATTCATTTTTTCTATTGGGTTTTTGGAAAGAGTTTTTAACGAGACATGTGCATTACATGGTATTCACCGAAAGGGAGTGTGATGATATAGATAGAATCCCAGTCCAATTATGGAATGACTTTATCTATTGCTGGCCGAATCCGAACCTATCTTCAAGTTGGTTTTGCTATATAGTGGGCACCCCTTTGTACAGAAGAATTAATCTATTAGAGAGAGAGAGAGAGAGAGAGAGAGTTTTCCCTTACTTTATGTGTGCTTCCTATTTTTGTTCTTGTGATTTTGTTGGTGTGCTATGATCGATCGTGGGTGAAAGAATATGTTTTACAACAGAAAACACTGGATGTATGGATACACTATTAGAATTGCGAAAAATCCTGTATAGCACCTAAACTTATCTATTGTACTTGCATGACACTATAGGGATTTTTTTAAGAATAATTGATGATTTGCCCTTACTTTTATCATTGATCATTGGTCCTGTGATGTTTCACTGACATGCGGGTCCTAGAGCCATATATCAGTAAGATATATGAGACAAATCACTACAGTAATCCCGCAAATTAACATCGGCCAAAAGTCGACGTTAATTAGCCATTTGCCGACGTTACTTTCAATTAACGTCGGCAAAGGGCTAATTAACGTCGGCTTTTAGCCCACGATAGTTAATCGACGTTAATTAGCATAATTAACGTCGGCCGCCGACGTTAATTAATAATTACCGTCGGCCTGACTCAGCCGACGATAATTACTGCCGGAGCCCGCTAATTAACGTCGGCCCCTTGTTAGCCGATGTTAATTACTAATTAACGTCGGCTTAGGCCTGGCCGACGGTAATTAGTGCCGTGGGGATAATTAACGTCGGCTCATATTAGGCCGACGTTAATTAGCGCTTCTTGGATATTTGTCGGACCTCAGATTACTAATTAACGCCGGCCGACCCGTGAGGCCGACGTTAATTAGTAATATCGAGGCAACTTTAGCCCTATTTTCATGTTTCGCAATACAATTCAATACATAATATAATCAACATTGACAGCAATTCACACATCAACACATACAATTCATGAATATAATCAATCAAGCATAGAACATACATATAATCAAGTTACCGATCCATCATAATATGCAAATTGTCATAACATACAAAAAAGGCCAAAGTGACACAACTACGAACGCATCCAAAAGTACAGCTCGAATCCAACACATCCAAAGTGACAACTATGAAACAATCTACAACTGCTGGCCGCCATCTGGTTGATTGGAGTTCTGGCCGCTTGATCCGGAAGCAAAGAGCGCGTTGACAAAGGCAGTTGCACCGTCGGTTCCCTACATAAGAAAATGCAAGATTAGACAATAATATAAGAATGAATGTACCATAAGGAGACAAGTAAGAAACGAACCGCCGGATCTGCAGGTGCTGCAAGTGTTGCAGGCGGAGTACTGTAAGACGAGGACCCATGTGCCGTTGATCCCTACATAAGGCAACAATTATAGCTAGATTTATCAAATTTTACTAGATTTACAAGTTTTGACAAAGTGAAGCTAGAATAGACTAGTTTTGACTAAGTGAAGCTAGAATAGGCTAGTTTACCAAACTGGTTATCCAGTCTTGAACAGATAGCATGCACAAAGGATGTTGTCATTAGCACCATTTTGCCAATGAATGCCCCAGCTGAACAAGTCAGTGACATCAGAAGCAGCAAAGGTTTCAATCGCATTCCTTTACTAAATGTTCCCAACAAAACACCCACCTCCCTTTCAGTACAGTTCATATCATCCCAACCCAGCAATAATCACAGCAAAAAAGTGGAAAAATGAGAGAAATAGCTAGGAAAGGCCAAAGAAATGCAGAAAACAGCACATTTGCATTCATGTATGATTTTTATGAGCTAATTTTTGTAAATGTAGGCACAACCATTGCTTTTACATGAGCTAGCTAGCAGTAACAAACCGAGACCACATTTTTCATACAATTAGTGTCAACTTCTCCCTCTGACCAAGAGACAAGCCAATATGTATAGCTCTGCTCTGCCATTACAACTATCTACAACAGTAGCAATCTAGCCGTACTCCACTAATTTAAGAATTAACAAAACCAATTTCATGTGTGAATACCTGAGCTGCAGGAGGTGCCGGAGGATACATCCCCCATTGTGGCGGTGGCGGCGGCGGCTGGAACGGTGGAAAGACAATGTTTTGCCCCATCGCCTGGAACATTGCCTACAAATACAATGTATAAGTATTTTGAATTAATATATTATCTAAATGCAATAGATTGAAGACTCGGACTTACTTGAATCGCCGATTGCTGTTGTGCCTGGTATGAAGCGTAGTACTCTTGCTGCGCCCTTGCATAATCATCACGTTGGCGCAGCTCCTCACGCAGCCTAGTAACCTCCAAGTCCTGCGCTGAGGAGCGACGGCTACCAACCCCCGAGCTCTGGGACGAAGAAGATCCCCTCTCAGCTCGCACCACCGCCGAGTCGATCACTCCAGTGAACATGGAGTACCTTCAAAATACGTGACCACAAAGGCTTGAGCACTTGAAATTATGACTTCATGAAATTTTAGAAGGTATGACATCTCACCGTCCATGGGCCTTGCCGCCTCCACTAGCATGCACAGCTACGCCGTCAAGCGGTTCCTTCCTCCAATCATAGTCTTGACCATGGCGCTTGACCATTTCCTCGCCATATTTCTCCTACATAAACAAATCAGACAATTTAAATGGGAACTGCAAATCAAACAACTTAATTTGAATTGGATCAAAATTGCGACCACTAACCAGCCGATCAATAGCTGTCTGGCTGCACAGCTGCTCAGGGTGTGTCGGGTCTCGACCTTTATGACCTTCCACGTACACTTCAATATCACTCGGCTGAACACCGGTCCGAGCCTCCTGTAGACATAAGTTAGGTGCATACATATACTTGGTAACATGTATTTTGCAAAAGATTGCTACGGCCAGACTTACCATGCGCTTAGCTTTACGCATATGTCCATCGGCGCCATATGTGTGCTTTGATTCTTTGCCTCGGCAGTCTCGGCTCTTTCTTGGCTTGGCGATGAACTCAGGTGAAGCCCAACGCCGACAAAGAGCCTGGTAAGCTTCTGGACGGTCCCCCAACCATGGAATCATGACCTGCACAAAGTAAGTTTCTGAAGACCCGCGAGTCAAATAGCTCCAATATTTGTTGTTTTACCTGCCTGTACTCTTCCTCGGTCAAGTAAGTTTCTGAAGACCATGAGTCCTGTTATTCCGTTGCCCTTTTATAGACCTCAAGTAAAGATTTGTTGCTTGAATCCGAGCATTAGACAATGCATCTTTGGTCACCCGATGTGCATTTACATGGAAAACTCTACGAGCATGCTCCATGTTTACACCATCAGCCAAACGGTAACGCTTCTGCAATTATTCATCACAAAGAATAGTTAGAATCTGATTGAACCAATTCCAACTGGCATAGAGAATCTTACCCAAAAGTCACTCCAAACTGCCTCGAGCATTCAAGTGCTCGGCATTAGGAGCAAGCGGTAATGATCCCAACTAGTAGCAACAAATTGCTCGCCATTGGTAGGTGTGACCAACCGAGGGTAGTGCAAGCAATGAGAGGTTACCTAGCACGTAGTTAACCCGCCTATGGTGCCCTCTGTAGTCAAACCCTGAGTCATCCCATGAACTGCAAGACATATAAATGATATAGTTCCAGTTCGGAAAGAAATGAAATAAGACATGGTTTAGAAAATACAAACCTATCGCTAACAGGTGTGATCACAACCTTGTCCTCCTCCCGTCTGGGCGCTGGAGGGGGCGACAAGATGGCTTCTCCTAAACCTCGAGCGGGCTCCTGAGAGAACCCTCGGTCGTATCCCCACCCATTGGATCCTCATCCCCTTGGCCCACATCGGCCTCCTGATCCTCATCGATCCCAGCTACAACAACAATAATAATGAATGAATAAAGAAGATAATAATCAAAAAAATTATGAGAAATATAACATTCTAGTTTACCTGCGTCAGCATCAGCCTCCTGATGCTCCTCAATCCCAGCTACAACATCCATGGCAGTAGCCACTTCTTCCTCTGTCGTCTCACCCTACGAAATAATACAAGACAGTTATATTTATGTCATATTTATGTTTTGACATGAAGTACATGTCAAAAGCTTAGTTACCTCTCCACTCTGCAAAGGAACACTACGACTCTGCAACTCAGGCTCCACTGGACTCAACAAAGCACGCCGTCTACTTGCGCTTGAAGCGCTACCCTGAAACAAGGCCTCCTCGTCGCGCGAACTACTGGACTTCCTCCTACCACCGAGGAATCCCTTCGCCAGCTGCTTGATCGATCGAGGCATCCTGTTGAAAGAAAAATATCAAGTTAGTACAACAACAATAATAATGAACGAATGAACAAGATAATAAACACACAAAATTACTTGTCAAAATTCATCAATATCGCGATGATGTAGTCTCCTTCTTTCTAAGGGACGACTTGTTACTTTTTTCTTGATTGGTTGTCTTTTCCGTTTCTCAGGAATCGTTATATCTCCACGGTCTCCGACTAAAGAATCGAGACCTGGACCAGTCTCTATATCAAAAGTGCTTGGCAATTCTTCATCTTGGAAAACCTCAACAACCTCCATGGCCTCTCCATGGCTATCAAGATAACCAAAGATCACCAGGAGTATGTAACCGTTCTCGGGGATTCACTTTGTACACAACCCACCAAGCACTCAGTCTTGTGCATGGATATGGCATATAATACACCTGCTCAACTTGGTGAGCAAGGATAAAATTGTCATAGCCATGTAGCTGTTCGTTGTGTTTGACTTCTACCATCCCATACTGGTTTTGATGAGTCCCATGTTTGCTATCAAACCAAACACTATCGAAAAATACTACTTTGAGCTCCTTATTCCCTGCAAACTTGAACTCGAGGATGTTTTGAATGATTCCATAGAAATTTGTTTCGATCCCTTGTGCATCGATTGCCCTAGTTACAACTCCAGTATTTGTTGTGGCCGCAAGGGGACGACCAGCTTCAAATTTGGTCGAACGGAACCGAAACCCGTTCACGTCAGACGCCCATAGCTTTTAACAGTTACGCGGGCATAGGACAACTGAAGCAAGTCCTCATGGACGTTCCCATATTTCACGCACTGCCAACAAAATATGATTCGAAGTTGTATAAGATTTATAATATATTGAAACGTGACATTACAGAATATTGTAGGATGTGAAGGTGTTACATGATCTCGGAACCAAGTGATGAAATTAGGGCCCCCATTTAATCCATCCCGACGCATTGTATTAAGTTGCTTGGCAGTTGGTTGACGAATAGATGTCCAGTTCTGCTTATCGAATTCACTGTAAATAAAAACGTAAATGGATACATAAATGAATGATGTCTTCGGCAGCATAGCTTGATTGACATGTACAAAGTAAACGCTTACGTGAAATATTGTTCCATCTCTTCCATATTGGAGTACATGTACAGCAAAGCAGATTTCTTTTCTTCCGAAGTGTAATAGTAAGCAGTGCAACTACCAACGGTAGTACCTCTCCATTGGAAAATCTGTAGGTCACTACAAGGTGTCTCTTCATCTACATGGTACCGCATCGTGGGAGCATTGACTTTGTGTTCCTCTGCAAAGTATACACTCGAGAAGTATGATATCTCTTTTAAAGAAAATGCTTCTGCAGTGCACCCTTCAACTCTTGCCTTATTGCCAACCATAGCTCGAAGTTTCTTTAGAGCTCTTTCAATGTGATACGTCCACCTATACTGAACAGGGCCACCTACCTTAGCTTCGTAAGGTAGATGAACAAGTAGATGTTGCATTGGATTGAAGAAACCCGGAGGGAATATTTTTTCCATCTTGCATACAAGCACTGGTATCTCTTTCTCTAACCTCTCCATCATGTCTTTCGATATTTCTTTAGCACATAATTGTCTATAGAAATAACTTAGCTCAGCTAGCACCTTCCACACATTATCATTAAGATACCCACGAAACATTACAGGCAGGAGTCTTTCCATGATTATGTGGTAATCGTGGCTCTTCAACCCATTTAGCTTCCCCGTATTCACATTCACAGCTCGTCTCAATCCCGCTGCGTAACCATCAGGAAATTTCAATTTTTTCATCCACCTCAACACTTCTTTCTTTTCTTTAGGTTTAAGGCAAAATGGAGCGCGTGGCTTACCCCCTGCTTCGGTGAGCTCAAGTGTTGGCCGGTTACAAATCTCTGCTAAGTCTCTTCGGGCCTTTAGGTTGTCTTTTGTCTTGTCCGTCATATCCATGACCGTGCTTATAATGCTTTCACCAACGTTACGTTCCTGATGCATGACGTCAATGTTGTGCATCAGAATCAATGCCTTCGCATATGGGAGCTCCCATAATCCACAAATGTGAGTCCAGTTGTGCTCCTCTCCAAACCCTTCAAACCCATCTTCTTTCTCCACCAATTTACTCAACATATCAGCAATTTCTGGCCCAGTTAGACGTTTCGGCGGACCCTTTCTGACAATTGTGTCCTTACGGAAGGCATTCCTCTGGAACCTAAAGGCGTGTCTCAGGGGCAGGAAACGCCTATGGCAATCGAAGTAACAGATCTTTCCACCATTTACAAGGCGAAAACAATCGGTGTCTGAACCACAGATCGGACATGTCAAATTTCCATGATACCCGGCCAAAGAAAATACCATAGGCCATGAAATCATGGATGAGACCATAAATATGCAACACGAAGGTTGAATTGCTTTTGTAGCTTGATCCATACGCCTCTACCCTGTCCATAATTTTTCAAATTTCTTCGATCAAGGGTTTGAGCATCACATTGAGACACTTTCCAGGATGTTCGGGGCCAGGTATGATGAGGCACAGGAACATAAACTCATATTTCATGCAAAGGGAAGGTGGAAGGTTGTATGGAATAGCAAAGATCGCCAAAGACGAGTATGATGCGGCGGTTGTGTTGAAAGGCGTGAAACCATCGGTCGCCAACCCAATGCGAACATTTCTTGCATCCCTCGCGAAGTCCTCGTCAAAGCTATCTAGAGCCTTCCATGCCTCACTATCTGACGGGTGCACCATTACTCCGTCGTTCTCACGCACACCTTCTTTGTGCCACCTCATGTGCCTGGCACTTCGTTTTGAGATAAACAACCGCTTCAGCCTAGGTGTGAGAGGCATGTACCGAAGTTGCTTGTGTGCAACATCGATCGTTACCTTTTCACCTTCTTCGTTCACCACCTCGACATATCTTGGTTTTTTACACACTAAGCAATGCTTCTCTTTCTCATGCTCCTTCCAGAAAAGCATGCAGTTATCCTTGCACACATCAATCTTCTCATACTTCATACCGAGATCAGACAACAACTTCTTAGACTGGTACATGTCTCTAGGCATCTTATGATTCGCCGGCAGTATATCAGAGATCAATTCCACGAGATCATTGTAACAATTATTGGAAAAGAAATACTTGGACTTAATGGCCATGAGCCGCGCCACAAAAGCAAGCTGGGTCACTTTCGTGTGTTCATGCAACAGCTCTTCAGAAGCTTTAAGTAGCTCAAAGAACTCCCGAACCTCCCGTGTTGGCGGATCCTCCGAGTCTACGTTAATCTCTGGACGCAAAGCTTCTAGCATCTCATCCATCCTGTCATCGCCCACCCTATCATCTTCCTCTTCAACCGCAACTTCAGGTCCTTGAGCACGGGACTCACCATGATGTACCCACAACTCAAAGCTTGGCATGAAACCGAACCGACACAGGTGCAGAGACATCGATTTCTTGTCCTGGGGGTGGAAATTACGGCACTTGCTGCATGGGCACTTCACCTTAACAGTACTAGACATAGAGAAGGCACGGTCAACAAAAGCGGTAGCCTTGACCGGCCCACTCGCCGAAAGTGAGCCCCACTTTTCTCCCAACCTTCATACATCCATCGGCGGTCGTCACCCATACTTGAGGCTATATAGGTTAAATCAACAGTTATAAGGTTCATTTTGTTTCTATATATCACTACCCTACATCTATAGGAAAGGATATGTCCTAAACCCACCCAAGAGTGGCTGACAAAGCACGGATTTATGACGAGCCTGTAGAGTCCGAATGAAATTTCGGCAGCATAACCCCGCTGTTCTCCACCTGCACGCCCGGATATGGTGCAGGGGAGAACAACAGGGTTATGACGCTGAAATTTCATTCGCACTCCGTGGCTCGTCATAAATACCGCACTTTGTCATCCACTCCGAGGCTGTCCAAAAAAGGGACAATTCCGGACCAACACATCTCACATGTGACACATGTGAGACATGCCGATCCGAAACGGGTGACGCATAGGTTTCGTGACACTATGTGATTTGAAATTAAAAATAAAAATCCGACGATAATCCATTACTCAAATATATATTTATAAGCATCTTGCAAAACAACAATGGCATGTCTATAGGCGACCATATTACCCCATTCAATGTTTTCATTGGATAATCAATGTCTTAACACATGCATGAGTAAATTACCTTGAAAATAGCCATGGTGAAAAGTAAATGAATGGGAGTGATATATAAGGAAAAATAGTGAAACAAAGCATCTTAAAATCATTGCCTATCTAGCTGCATCAAAACTGAACAATCTACACCATTGTCGGAGCAGCTACAATCCCAGTGGACTGTCCCATGAAAATCCCAGTGGATTGGACAGATTGCAGTGGAAATAGTGACTACAATTGGGATAGCTTTTGTTTAATCATGTGGTCTTTAGTTTGGTGCGCTGAAAATTAGATCTTGTCATTTGATGATGTGATTAAGTTGAATGTTCATTGACCCAATTTGGTACAACCCCGAACTCTGTGGCTGGTGTGAAGAAAACAAATTGAAAGCTCATGGTCAAGCGGAACTGCTTGTAAATGACTCTCCATCTCAAGAGGAACTGCTTGTAAATGACATGCATGCTATATATGCCTAGCCATTTCTGTCTTTTTGCATATGCGTGAGAGAACGCAGGTGGAGTTGTGAACATGATATCACAGATACATTGATCTTTTTCATCTCCTGGCCAAAAAGCAATGATAATAAGCACTAGTTGAATGGTGCAAGGTAATGAGCACCAGTAGCTTAGGAGAAATTCTGTATTGGTTGTAACCACTGCTCTTGCTTGTCTCTCCCTATCTGTGAATTGATTTTTGCTTTTTTTAGGCAATATCTGCCTCTGAGTTTTCCAAACTTTATCTTGGCCATAATTGTCAAGTTGATTAGCTGAGGAGCCTGAGGTCAACTTATAGGCTATCATCTCTATTATATCTTCCAGAAAATGTGTCCTCACTGGATGTGTGAAAACATTGAATTAACATTCAGGGGAAGAATATGGATGTGAGTTGACGTACAACTATGTGCAAGCTAGAAGAAGAGCATTCTGTATAAATGGAGTGACATGTTTTTGGTATGACAAAGCATCAACTCACGGGGATGTGGATAGTCGGTGCTCCTCCGAAATAACTTGAGAACATGTCCGCATTTGGAGTAGCACTCATTAATATCAATCTCAAACATGGGCAGTGGGACACTAGGTCTTTTAGGATGATCAAGAATAAATATGAGAAACCAAAGCTACTATAGTTTAACTATTGTCATGCGTGGAGAGGAATTGCAAATGCTGCCCCCCGGGAACAAGAACTCATGCCCATTGTTCACCCATCAGCTTAAATCGACTCACAGCCCAGACTGACCGTAAAGCAGAGACAAGATCAATATCTTTTTGCGAAACACTAGTAGCTTAATTAGGACGAGTGTGAGGCTTCACGGAAACTACTGCCTTCTCTTCTCTCTTATTTCACATGGACAGAAATCACATGACTCTTCTCGAGCTAGTAGAACGCCTCGGGAGGAGGAGGACTGACCTTCAAGCTTGCGGCCGCCCGGGGGAGGAGGAGGACGCCGCGCGCCTAGCCGGGGGACGAGGTCGCCGCCGGGTGGAGAGGAGGTCGGGGCAGGGGCAGCGCGGGCGCTGGCCGGGGCGCCGGCGGCGCGGGCGGTGTGGCCGGACGCTGGCGAGGGCAGCGGGTCCGACGCAGGGCGGCGCGCGGAAGGGGCAGTGGCGCCGGGGCAGGGGCGGCGCGGTGGTCGGGGCGGCGCGGGAGAGCAGTCGGCGCGAGAGAGCAGTCGGCGCGAGGGAGCGAAAAAAATTGGGCGTGGGGTGAGCAGTGTGGGCGCGGCGTGGGACCGAAAGGATTGGGACGGCATCCCAATTCGTCGGCCATTTCCGGCCGACGTTAATTACGGTTTAATTAACGTCGGCCAAACATTAAGCCAACGTTAATTAATTAATTACCGTCGGTCACCTGTCAGCCGACGTTAATAAATTAATTAACGTCGGCTTATTCTTGGGCCGACGTTAATTAATATGGCCGACATTAATTTCCCTGTTTCCTGTAGTGAATGATCAATTGCACCAATTTAAATAGGTAAATCATCAATTTTCCTATATTTGTAGGTTGCTAGGTGCTTCTGTTTTTGCTCCGTAAGTTATGGAGCATTAGGCAGTGCTCCTGTTACAATTTTACTACACAGGGGAACTTCCCTGATTCTGGTACTGTATGCCATGCACGTGGCCCACATGACAGTTCGCGTACTCAACCACATGAGAAACACGTAAGGTTTTATAGCACCATCTATATATACTCAGTAAGCTAGTATTGATCACTACTAGAATGTACGTCACACTCGGTTCTTTTTCATCATCACAGTTGATTTTAGTGGTGATAGAAAATCTTTAGACAGTGATGAGGAGACGCTATCATAGTCGGTTTTCGCCCGATTGTGATAAACGATCATTACAATCGGTTCTAGCAAAGAATCGATTGTGATAGCTTATTTCACTATTGTTGATTATCCATACATCTGGTATCATATCGAAATGCTACACCTAAGTATCAAGTGACAATTGGCCAAATTGATAGTTGAGAATAAGCGAGCTAGTAGTTAAGTAAATATCAAGGCAAATTGTATGTTAAACAGACAATATTAATTCCAATAGAATCAAGAACCGGTACCAAGGGGTAAAAAAGGGGAAAACAGTCAACCAAACCATTATGAAGTACACAAATTGGATCGAACAAATAGACAAGTCATGAAATTAAGTCAACGATTTTTACTGCTCTGGTCCATATATTTGCTTAATAAAAAGAAGATGCTTGGGCAGTCAAAGTAATACTAGATAGTCTGGATTGCTGAACTATGAAACATAAAAATCTCTGCAGTTCACACAAAAATAGTTGGCCGAAAATATTATCAATAAATAGGCAATGTACCTTAGCATGCATGGGCAAATCTGCAAGTTTCTAGCCAAGGAGCATTTAAGGTGGGATAACTCCGCAGAGGACCCTATGAGAATGCAATTTGACTCCTATATGTGTAGACACCTAAAGAGTGAATTCCGAGCCAAATTTGGGACTCTTTCTTACCAAAAAATTTTCAGTCTCATCCACACTTTCTGTTCATCAGTGCATCCATATTTGTTAATACCTTGTATAACAACGCAAGAGGTTTTCCTCAACATTGTAATGCATGTTGTATTATCTATAATCATGTAGACTATACTTAACGTATTACAAATTGCAGGTATGACATATCACTAGACACCAATACTGTGGCCAGTGGAAGATCACTCATCCATAATGCATGAAACATGAACAAAGTGAACTTTGTACTAAAAAGAGAAAAGAGGACACTGTACCAGAAAATGCACTGGATTCAAAACTGCCAAAGTTCCATTTGACATACTCTTTGTTGGTAACTTGCAGATGATCAGGAATTATAACTGCAGTGTTATCATCGGCTGACTCTTTGTTATGTAGACTCAGACACTGGAAGTTTGCTGTTGATGATGATACATCAACATTTGACTCCTCTGTTAAACATGAGGTGTTCCAGCATATTCGATTGCTAAGTATAGAAAGTTCCCTAGGTATAGAAATTCCCTTGATTATAGCGATCCTGCTGTATGGGTAATTGGGAGATATCCCAGGTCATGTATATATTTGTATAAATAGGAGATCACCCGATGGGGTATTTGTGCAGCAAATCACGTTTTCCTTCTTGGTATCAGAGCCACGATCCAAAATTTCTTTTCCTGATCTCATCCATTGTCATGGCTTCTGATAATTCTGCTCTCTCGCAAACTGCTGGCGCCATGATCTCCACGCCTGCTGCCGCCATGTCTGCTGCTTCTTGCAGCGGCTCAATTACCGTTTGGCTCACACGCGCCAACTTCTTGCTGTGGAAAGCCCAGGTTGTGCCGATCCTTTCCGGTGCAAATTACTTCAGTTACCTGGATGGATCTGTCATTGCTCCGGCGAGGACGATCATTGAAGGCGCTGGAAACACTGCTCGCCAAGTGACGAATCCAGAGTTCCTCACATGGTATCGTCACGATCAAACAGTCCTTGGCATCCTTAATTCCTCCATGACTGAGGAAGTTCTTGGCCAGATGATGGGTGTCACATCATCTGCCCAGGCTTGGACAACTCTGCACGCTATGTTCTCGGCGGAGAGTCGAGCGAGCATCATCAATGTTCGCACTCAGCTATCTACGACGAAGAAGAAGGACAGCTCCATTGCTGAGTATTTCAAGAAAATGAAGAGCTTTGCCGATATCATGGCAACCATTGGCCATCCTTTGGCTGATGATGAATTGATAGGCTACATCATGGCTGGTCTAGGGTCAGAGTATGATGCGTTAATGGCATCACTTACTGTCTTCAACGCTCCGGTAACTCTAACCAATTTTTATGCTATGCTCCTGACGTATGAGGCCAGGCAGGAGCTCCATATGCAAACAGGAGATTTCACTTCAACCGCCAACAATGTTGTTCTCCATAACAATCCAGCCAACAACAACAACGGCCGTCGTGAGAACAATAACAACCGCGGTGGCGGACGCGGGGGAGGACAGTTCCGAGGACGCGGCCGTGGTCGTGGAGGAGGACGCTATCGGCCTAAGTGTCAGGTGTGTGGCATATATGGCCATGAAGCGTTGCGATGCCGCAACCGTTTCAATCATGCATATCAAGCTGAAGAACATCACAGCCACCACACCGGTAATGCTGCTACTACCTATGGTCAAGACAGTGATGCTAACTAGTATCTTGATACTGGGGCTTCTGATCATCTCACTGGAGATCTTGATCGCCTGACCATCCATGAGCGCTACAATGGGAAGGATCAAGTGCAAGTAGCCAACGGCGCAGGTTTGAAAATCTTGCATACTGGGCATTCTAAACTTCCTGGCTCTTCTCTAGCACTCAAAAATATTCTCCACGTACCAAAAATTCATAAACATCTTCTATCCGTTCATCATCTTGTATCTAATAATAATGTGTTTATGGAATTTCATCCTCATTCTTTCTTTGTAAAGGATCGAATAACGAAGAAAATCATACTCCAAGGTAGAAGCCGTGATGGTCTTTATCCATTTCCTATCCGCCGGTCGTCCTCGTTGTCTTCAAGTCATCAAGCTTTTTCAGGAGTAAAGCTTACGCGGAGTCAATGGCATCAACGCCTCGGTCACCCCTCAAATAATGTCATAGAGTATGTCGTTCAGTCAAATAAACTCTTATGTTCCTCCCAAAATGAGTCATCTGTGTGTGATGCATGTCAGCGCGCTAAGAGCCATCAGTTGCCTTATAGTGCTTCTACTCGTGTAACCACCGTGCCCCTTGAACTCATCCATACTGATGTTTGGGGTCCAACCCTTGCATCTTCAGGTGGTTTCAAATTTTATGTTAGCTTTGTCGATGACTTCAGTCATTTTACATGGATCTATCTCCTTAAACATAAATCTGATGTAGAACAAGCATTCTATGCATTCCAACGTCATGTTGAGCGTCTTCTTAATACCAAAATTCTTGCTGTTCAGTCTGATTGGGGAGGTGAATATCATAGACTTCATCGTTATTTTCAGCGCACTGGCAACTTAATCAACTAGGTCCGTCCCATTACAGACATGTGGTTGCACGCTTGACTCAGTTCAAAGGCTTGCAAGGTTAAGTCCTTAGGGTGACCGGGGCAAGACTACCCGAAGAACCAAACCAACGCTCCCGGTGCCACAGCTGGCCCACCTGATCATTCTTGCCACATACCCCGGTCGAAAATTATTTATCAAAATCCCAGTTGATTACCATGCACCACGTGCCATCGACAATCACAACACATGATACTTCTTTCAAAATAGATTCAATATCTCATTAAGTCAATATTAGCATTTGATTGTCCAAAGCATTTCACGTGGCAAGGCTAAGCATACTACATCGGTCTAACTACCCATGTTGGCAATTCAATAATGTCCAACTAATAATCCACAACTAGGGTGACAAGGGGTCATGACACATATTTGATTAATCAAGGTGTCATACAACAATTAGGCATTTATCTAATTACCCATAATTAAGTAAAGTATTTTCTAATTTAAATTAGCATGCAATAATTTAAATCAAATTAATTTCAAATAGGATCAACATGGTCAAAGCATAACTTGCCTTCAAATAGCACTTGTTCTTGGTCTTGAGCTGGCTCCTGGGTCAACACTTCTCCTTCGAAGCCTTCGGGCACTTCAACGTCTACTCGTAAAGCGTGCAAATAGCAATAAATAAATAAACAGCAGACAAAAAGTGTCCAAACATCCAAATAAAGTTCATAAATAGAGAGAGCACATTTTTATGAATTTTTAGAAACTGGAATCGTTAAATTCAGAGTTAAAACGCAAAAGTTATAAGCGTTTAAAGTTTAAATAATCAATTAAATAATTTTACAGAGAAAAAATTTGGTCCAAAAATTAAATAAAATTCACCATTAGGTAGATCTCAATTTTATACAAATTTAGAAATTTGAATCAGCCAAATCGGAGTTAAAACGCAAAAGTTACAAGCGTTTGAAGTTTGAATCCATTTTTGAAATCAATATTTCGAATTAATAAATCATTTTCTTTTTCGAAAATTAATTTATTGCGTCAGCATGACACGTGGACCAATCGGGAGCCACCACGTCGCCTCGGGTCCATGGACCCGGCGCACGGCGTGGCTCGGTCCACCGTGGACCCGGTCCACGGCTCACGTGTCTCACTGACAGGTGGGCCCCTCGGATGACGTCAGCAGTGACGTCATCATGCACTGAGGGCGGTGGCCGATACCGGCCCCACCGTGATGTCGGCATGACGTCGAGTGCGGTTGGTCGGGCGGCCGACATGCGAGCCGCCGACGCCACACGTGACGTCGGCCGGCGGTCAAGCGGCGGCGATCGGCGCGGCGGTCAGACTTCCGCCCACGTGGCTAGATCTCGACAGTTGATTTGAAAGGCAACGGCCCAGATCGGATTTGGCTTAACGCGTTATGGAAACCGCTCGGCTGGTATGGACCGTTCGATCTTGATCGGACGGTCAAGATCAACTCTAGAATTACAACGTGGCTAACCCTAGCCGTTTGATCTAGATCTAACGGCTGAGATTGGATCTAGTACGGTGCGGTTCTAGCTACGTGGCACAATCTAAACCGTTGGATCTAAATCCAATGGTTGGAAATAGATCTAAAAATTACAACGTGGGATTTTACCGCGGTGACGTGGACGAATCTGGGCCCTCGGATCTTGATCGGACGGCTGATGGAGTTCGCGAGGCGGTGATGGCGCGCGGCGGAGCAGAGGTTACCGGAGACGAGGCGACGACACGCCCGACGACGTTTGGGCGCGATCCCGGCGAAGTGAAAGGTCCCCTCCGACGCGGCTGGTCATTGCGGTTCCGGATTTGGGCTCAACGGCGGCGGAGGACGGCGGACGGCGGCGGAATCAACGAATAACCGCGGCGGAGACCTATCGCAACTACGGCGAGCTCTAGCGGGCAAACGGCGGCGGCTCAGGTGACGTGGGCTAGGGATACGGGTGCGCACGGAAGTCGGCTACCCGGCGGCGGCGGCGGCGCTTTAAATAGGGGCCTCGGCTTCCCTGAAAAGCGCGGAGACCGAGGCCCACACTCGGGCGGCGGAGGAGTCCGATGAGGACTCGGAGAGGGGTGACGTGGCTCAACGCGAGCCGTTGGATCAGGATCCAACGGTGCGGGGTTTGGGCTCGGGTCCGGCTCGGGCGACTTGGCTGGCTCGGTCGGACTCGGGTTCGGCGACGTGGCTCAATCTCGGCCATTCGATCTTGATCGGACGGTCGAGAGGGTTAGGGTTAGGTTGGGTTCGAGTCGGACTCGGACTCGAGTCAGACTCGGGCTCGGTCGGGTCCGGGTCGGAGGAGCAGTACAAACCGGTTAGGTTTTCCAGTGATTAAATATTCAAATGAATTCCCAGAAATTCATTTAATTCATAAAAAATAGTAAAATACTCAGAAAAATTCCAGAAAAATTCTAGAAAATATTTTGGAGAATTTTGGACTCAAATAAAATATTTCCAGCAAAAATTTATTTGTAAAATCAAATTCTTTAATTATTTCAAAAGGGAATAAATTTAAATAAATTCCAGAAAATTCCAAAAAAATTCACCGATGTGCCAAATCTTTTTTGAATTCTAGAAAAGCAAAATTTTGGGGTGTTACAATACATTTATAATAAACTGCACAACATGTGAATAAAATTGCTAGTTGATAAGCCTTACAAAACTGGAAGCATAGAATAAAATTGCTAGTCTGAAATTTATTCAAAAAGAAATTAACGACATCTCACTACTACAGAACCGGGCATCACAAGCGGTTCGAAACCGCTTTAAAAAATGGTTTTAGAACGGCTTGTAATCAACCGGGAGTGATACCCTTCGGGGTATCACAAGCGATTCGAAAGGTGTCCAGGAAGGCTCGGGGGGCCGCCATGTGGGAGATATTCACAAGCGGTTTGTGTTATAAACCGCTTGGGAAACGCTATCGCCACAAGTGGTTCGTGTTATAAACCGCTTGTGAAGACGATCGCTCTACAAGCGGTTCGTGTTAAAAACCGCATGTGGAGGTGCTCTCTCCACAAGCGGTTTGAGATAATAACCGCTTGTGGAGAGGCATTGTTTACTTATATTCAATATATAATATGTTTTGAGAAGGGTATCAATATGGATTTTGACATTAAAAATAAATAGAAATATATGGTTTTTGTATACAATTAAATATATATTACTCATACGTACTCATTCAAATAATCACAGATCATTTACAGAAAAGTACGAACTTAATAGACTAAAAGATGGACAAGTTTGATTGACACATGAAATAATGAGCACTTTTACAAGTTTGATTGACACATAAGCAACTTTTACAAGTTTCAAAGAATAAAAGGGTGAATCTCGAGCTCATTTAATTGTTGCGTGCATCGCTCTGTACATCTTTGGTCGACGTTGATGTCAGTTCACCTTTCCTTATAGAAGGACAATCTCTCCAACCCGCTTTGTGGAACTCGCCATTAGGGGATAGAACCTCGTCGACAATGAAGCCAATGAGTTGTTTTTGGAGTGCTTCAACCCGGTGTGGCGGGATCACATCTTGCACATCGATGTTGGGCTGACAAAGCGCGAAATTAATAAATATCTTAGCGTGTAATTAAAGTGTAAGTATTAATTGACACATGTGCACTCACCTCGGTGTCGTTTATGGGCACATCGTCGTGGGTAATATTTTGCATGTAGTGGCACACATAATAGCCACATAAGTTGTTTCCAGCTGTCTGTTTTAATACTCGAGTGCTTATTTGGACATTGAATACATTCTCGAAAGCTCCTTGTTGCTTCTTGCGAAACCTTGCGAATGCCCTGTGTGACGCGTTATTATGAATAGCAATTATCACAGTTCGAATTAGCAAGGTATTTCAATATAATAAGGAAACTATTGTATATATATTTTCTATATACCTGTTTAGGACGTCAATGATATATTGATATTGTTGCATCGGTCCCCTTTTTGAGTCTTGAACAACGATCTTGCTACTATCAAGCTTGATGACCGAAAGGATCCAGTGAAACCTATTCATATATTGCGACATATATATAACTAGCTAGCAGTATTATCAATGCCTTGGAAAAGATAAGTTTATCAATGCGTTCTGAGAACACGCGAATATACGTACATGAAGTTAAAGGGCAGAAGTATGTATGGTTTGTAGTGCTGTGCCAAGAATGCATCTAGAACGTAATCCTCAAGAGCCTTAGCGTTGTATCGAAAGACGAGCTCATTGACAATCTCTGGATCTTGAAGCCCATGTTGAATATGTTCTGCTTTCTACATCGTTGTATCTCCATTCTACGTAGAAATGGATAAGTTATTAGAGTTGCACTTCTATGGTACAAGGAAGTAAATGGTAAAGTTATGAGATCGATACTTACAGGCACCAGCAGCTCATGAGAGACACGTTCATGGAGTCGCGATGGTAAAAATTGTATATGTCTTCGAATTCGAGCCATATGGTGTTTTCCCTGCGATAGAAATCTTCTTGTGTCACCCGCATAGGGAACATTTTTCTTTGCTGAGCAGACTCTGTCATGTACCATTCATGAAATTGTCGCATCTTGGTTGGCAGGTCCTTTATCTTTGTAGGGTCAATTAGCTCCCGGCCAAGCTTATATTGCCATTTGACTTCTACCATTGGGAGATGATCTGATCCTAGAGCAGCAGCTACGCTAGTGAGTCCTGCCTCCTTCATGAATCTCTCGAGGTTCTCCTGATCTTGCCGCAGCTGATCTTGATCTCTCTTCTGCTTTGCCGCCGCCGCCTGACCCCGTTTACTCTTCCTTGTAGCCTTTCTTATTGTACGTTCATAGTTGGACGGCATAGGGAGTGGCATTGCACGGTAGGTCAAGAAGTGTTCCATCACTTTTGGATCAACTTTTGCATTTGGGTCTGACTTCTTTGGTGCGAAGTGTGCAGCCACTTCTTTGCTGACGATCGCGTAATTCTACTCGTCAGTCCTATCATATGCCCTCTTTGGAGGTTCCTTTGTGCTCTTCGACCGGCTGGACTGTGCCTTCATGGGAGCAGGTGGAGTATGGCTCCTAGGCTTCTTCCTCGGAGGAGATGGTGGAGGCGTGGTCTGTCGTTGTGAAGGAGGCGACGCTGAAGGAGGCGTCGGTTGTCGAGGAGGTGTCGGTTGTCGTTGTGGAGGAGGCGTCGGTTGTCGTTGTGGAGGAGACGAGCTTCCTCCAGCCGGCTCTGATTGCGATACATCTCTTGACGGAGATGACGCCTCCACGCCATCTGGAAATATGATGAGCCTTTTTCGCCAGAGGATGATATTGTGGAGGGCCTGTCCAAGCTTGGTAACGTCGTCGCCTCCAGCAATATCGAGCAGTAGTTCTTCAAATCAGCTCAGCACCTCCTCCACTGCGACCTTCGAGTAACCCATGGGTATTGTGTTGAAGTGGAAGGTCTGGCCCGGTGACACCGGCAATGCCATGCCATAGGCCACCTTGATGGAGAGGTTGCGTGCATCAATGTGTAGCTCACACTGGCGGCGAACCCTTATATCATCCACGGGGTAATGGGCTTGCAAGTCTTCGTCCGCTTGAGGGGCCCCGGTGGACGCGCAGCTGCTCCACCGCGCTGAGGGGCTGATCGCGGCGTCCGGTTGATTGCTCGGACCTGCTCCCTGAAGGTTACTCATGGCTCTCTGCACTTGTTGCGCAACTAGGTCGCCGATGCTAGCCTGCGTTGCTCTAAGCTCCCATTCTAATTGGCGCATTTTATTTGCTTCTTTTGTTCTGCTTCTCTGGCTGCTCCTGTACGAATGCGCATCCTTGGCAAAACCATACCTCCATGGCGTCTTGCCCCAACCTCGTGTTCGTCCCGGGTGCTCAGGGTTTTGGAGGGCAAGTGTTAGCTCATCATTCTCCCTGTCAGCCACAAAAGAGCCTGACGCGAACTGCTCGACGGCTTGTACAATTCTCTGGCCAACATCTTGCACAGTTGGTAGCATCACCAAACTGCCATCATCTGCAAGGCCCCCCGTGACCCATGAACCAATTGCACAGGCGCTCTTCCCACAAAGCAGTAGCCGGTGTGACGTCCTTGGCCATTAATTCTTCTTCTTTCTTCTCCCATTTCGGTACAGCTTTGAGGTAACCATCGGTGCCGAGATGGTGGTGGTATTTCTTCATCTGTGCATTGGTCTTATTCTTCTGATTTGCAGCCTGGCCTTCAGTTGACAGCTTGTACTCCTCGAATGCTTCCCAATGATCGGCCAGATTAGGAAATTGGTTGAAGTCAGGTCTTTCTCCCTTCTGCACGTACTTTTTGTTGAGAGCCGTCTTCCATGACTGAAATGAGAGTGCCATCTTCTTGAAAGTATAATTCTTGGCCTTGTCTCCGGACCCTTCAGGAAATGTGAAATTTTCCATAATATCTTGCCAGAGGAGGTCCTTGGTAGCTTGAGGAACTTCGGCCCATTTCTTGATGCTAATTGGGACGTGATCCCTTACGTGGTAACCGCAAGTGTTGTTGAACGGGCCAACTGCTGAAAAAGGGGCAATCGGCTTCCCATCAGTGTCAAGGTCGGTAAACACATGCTTTGTGGATGACTTCTTGTTAGGTCACCGATTCTTGGATTGGTTGCTCGATGTACCAGGCTTTAAATACACAAACATATATATATATATATAACATGTCAGTGTATTCTAATAATGAATTGCGATTAATTAACATGCCCACGGGGATTATATTCTTCTCACTATACCTCGATGTCAACGGTGTCTACGTTCTCGCCGAGGTGTTTCCGCCACAATTGCATCGCCAATAGCCACATCGGCTGCAGCATCACCTTCGTAGCCGCAGATGGAGTCTAACATGAACTGTTCTTCCTCGTCGAAATTAGGGTCACCATGTGTTGGTTGTGCCATCTATCCTAATCCCAAAAAAATGTTGATATAATGTAACCTTAAATGCGAAAACATATATATGACATACATACCAACATATATATATATACATTGTGTATATATATATATATAACATACATACATATATACGTATACCAACATATATAACAACATACATACAATTAATAATGTCTCTTAATAACAACATATACCAATATACATACCAACATACATATATATACAATGTCTCTCAATGTCTATCAATATATATATATATACACACACACACAATAGCGAGCACACACACACACACACATATATATATATATATACATATATGTAACATACATACCAACATACATATACCATCACCAACATACATACCAACATACATATATATACGAACATACAAACCAACATTCATATACCATCGTACCAACATACATATACCATCATACCAACATACATATGCCATCACCAACGTACATACATACCAACATACATATATACCATCACCAACGTACATACATACCAACATACATATATACCATCACCAACATACATACCAACATACATATACCATCACCAACATACATATACCATCACCAACATACGTACCAACATACATATACCATCACCAACATGAAAACGCCTTGTGGGCATTTCGTCGAACACCTTATGGGCACTTGAGAGAGAGCGGTGGGGGTGTAGAGACAGCAATACCTAGCTCCTCCGGGGTGAGGTGGCGTAGGGCGACGTCGGCGTGGTCGCGGAAGAGTCCGGCGCGGTGGCGGAGGCGGCATCGGCGCGGTGCGCAGAGGAGGCGAGCAGGGCACGCACGGCGAGAGGCGTCGGCGCGGGACTTGCTAAAAATTGGAGGTGTGACCAAGTGTGAGAGAGCGCAAGTATATATATGGGAAGCCACTTTTACAAGCGGTTCGTATTACGAACCGCTTATAAACGTGCCCTGTACAAGCGGTTCGTAATTAGAACCGCTTGTAGAGAGTTCTACAAGCAGTTATCAATTCAAACCGCGGTTATTAATTGGAACCGCTTGTAGAATCTATCTCTACAAGCGGTTTTGACTAAGAACCGCTTGTAGAATCTATCTCTACAAGCGGTTTGGACTAAGAACCGCTTGTAACAGTACTGACACGTAACACTTAAAAGAATGTGTTGCCTACTCTGTTTGACAAGAACTCTCCTCTCCCCCTTGTCTAGCGCGGTGTAACACCCCAATTTTTAATTTTCATGAATTTAAATGAAATTTGGCACTTTTGAGAATTTTTGAAATTTTCTGGAATTTATTTGGATTTAATTTGAATTTATTCCCTTTTGAAATAATTAAAGAATTAAAAGTTGCAAATAAAATTTTGTTGGAAATATTTTATTTGAGTCCCAAATGCCCTAAAATATTTTCTAGAATTTTTCTGGGATTTTTCTGTGTATTTTGCTATTTTTCTTGAATTAAATGAATTTCTAGAAATTAATCGGATTATTTAATCGCTAGAAAAATCGAGTTGGTTTCACTGTTCATTCGACCGGACCCGAGTCCGAGTCAGACTCGAGTCCGACCCGGACCCGACCGCGCCAGCCGTCTCGGTCGAACCACGTCACCGAACCCAACCCTAACCTTAACGCGCGTGACCGTTGGATCTAGATCCAACGGCCACGATCGCGCCACGTCGTCCGACCCGAGCCCGACCGAGCCAGCCAGGTCGCCAGGCCAGACCCGAGCCCAAACCCCGTGCCCGTTGGATCTTGATCCAACGGTCCATGTTGAGCCACGTTACCGAATCCGAATTGGATTCGGATTCCGCCGTCACAACAGGGTGGACCTCGGTCTCCGCGCAATACACGGAAGCCGAGGCCCCTATTTAATGCGCCGTCATCGCCAGCGTGTTCTCCGTTTCCTTGCGCACCCATAGCCCTAGACCTTCATGCCTGAGCCGCCGTGGTTGCGCTGCAATCGCTCGCCGTAGTTGGTCTAGCTGCCGCTGCTTTGCGCCGCTTCGCCGCTGGCCTGGCCCTCCGCCGCCACCGAGCCCAGATCCGGAACCGCAAGGACAAGACGCGTCGGAGACTACCACTCACTCCGCCGGACAAGCCCCGCAACGCCGTTGCCGTGGTCGTCGTCCCCAGCTCCGGTCTGCTAGCGCCGCCGCACGCCATCGCCGTCGCTCGAGCTCTCTCCACCGTCCGATCAAGATCCGAGGGCCCAGATTCGTCCACGTCATCCCCGGGTAAAATCTCACGTTTATTTTTTTAGATCTGATTTCAACCGTTGGATCTAGATCCAACGGTTTAGATCGCGCCATGTAGTCGTAACTGCACCGTGCTTGGATAGATCTCAGCCGTTAGATCTAGATCGTACGGCTAGGGTTAGCCACGTTGTAAACTCTAGATTGGATCTTGACCGTCCGATCAAGATCGAACGGTCCAGGTGGACCGAGCTGTTTCCAGCGCGTGAAACCCATATCCGATCTGGGCCATTGATTTTCAAATCAAAGGCCGAGATCCAGCCACGTAATTTGGGAGATCGATCGTCCGCGTCGCGCGGTCACGCCCGATGGCCGGCCCGGCGTCACGTGGGACCCGCGTGTCAGCGACCGAGCCAAACCGCACCATGACGTCACGGTGGGGCCCGCGTGTCAGCCCACTCGGCCGAACTGTGCGCTGACGTCAGCGTTGACATCACCCGAGGGGCCGACATGTCAGAGGCACGAGCCGTGGACCGGGTCCACGGTGGACCGAGCCAAACCGTGCGCCGGGTCCATGGACCCGAGGCGACATGGCGGCCTCTGATTGGTCCACGTGTCATGCTGACGCAATAATTATTTTCCGAAAAAGAAAATGATTTATTAATTCGGTTTATTGATTTAAATTTAGATTCAAACTTCAAACGCTTATCACTTTTGCATTTTAACCCTGATTTGGGTGATTGAAATTTCTAAATTTTTATAAAATTAAGATCTACCTAATGGTGAATTTTATTAAATTTTTGGACCAAAGTTTTTCTCTGTATTATTATTTAATTAATTATTTAAACTTTAAACGTTTGTAACTTTTACGTTTTAACTCTGATTTTGACGATTCAAATTCATAAAAAATCATAAATTATGTTCTCTCTGTTTATGGACTTTATTTGGATGTTTGGACACTTTTTGTCTACTGTTTTATTCATTTATTGCTATTTGCACGCGTTACGAGTAGACGTTGAAGTGCCCGAAGGCTTCGAAGGTGAAGTGTTGACCCAGGAGCCATCTCAGGACCAAGATCAAGTACTCTTTGAAGGCAAGTTGTGCTTTGACCATGTTGATCCCATTTTGAAATTATGTTGTTTCAAAATATTGCATGCTAATTTAATTAGAATCTACTTTGATTAATTCTGGGATTAGTTAATTGCCTAGTTGTTGTATGCCACCTTGACTAAATAATTGTATGCCATGAACCCCTTGTCACCCTAGTTGAGGATTAAATAGTTGGACATTATTAAATTGCCAACATGGGTAGTTAGACCGCTGTAGTATAATGCTTAGACCTGCCACGTATACATGACATGATTATGACAATTACATGTTAACATTGACTTAATGAGATATGGAACGTGTTTTTGAGAAGTGTCATGTGTTATTGATGATGGTTTTGATAGCACGTGGTGCATGGTAATCAACTGGGGGTTTGATAAATAGATTTGGACCGGGGCATGTGGCAAGAATGATCGGGTGGGCCAGTTGTGGCATCGGGAGTGTCGGTTTGGTTCTTCGGGTAGTCTTGCCCTGGTCAACATAAGGACTTAACCTTGCAAGCTTTTGAACTGAGTTAACCGTGCAACCACATGACTGGAATGGGATGGTCCTAGTTGAGTAAGTTACTAATAACTTGCATGTGATACCTCGGGTGTCAACTACACCTTTTGTGTAGCTTGAAAGGGGAGCGTACCAAGGCTATGGCATGGTACCCGTCCAACGGTATGTTGGTCCCATACTTCGCCTTTGTTAAGGGAAGGGATGGTGTATGGCAAAAACCGGAAAGGTTCACTTGTGTAGTTAGCCGTTTCCAAAAGGCTTTGTTACGATCACTCGTCTTTGGGGTGTTTGGCTGTATCTTGTGGGTAAAGTGCATAACCTCTACAGAGTGTAAAATCTATTCGAATAGCCGTGTCCGCGGTATTGGACATTGCTCGGGGATTACAGTCAAGGGTTAGACTTTCTTGGAAATAACTTGAACTTGGAAAGTTTGTTTGGGTTAAATGATGATGTTGATGGAAATGTGGACTAGGAATGGGAAAGATGTTTATTTAACTCCTGGAAAAGTTATTGTTATTATACTTGTTTTTACTGCTTTCGAATCTACTTATGGTACTTGTTAAAGGTTGTTTACTGCAATTACACCTTGAGCTATTCTTTTGTATTAAGCCATGCATGTAGTATATTAGCTTGCATTCTGTGCATGACTTGTTGAGTACCAAGTACTCACCCTTGCCACAAAACAACACCAGTTGAAGAAGAGGCGACGCCAGCTTTGGAGGAGGAGTATCAGGAGGAGCTGTCTAACTAGGGAGCGAGCCCAGTCAGTTGCCTGTGGTATACTGGTTGGCGCCACGAAGTCATCTTATTTTCCGCTGCTATTATTTCTCTTTTAATAAGTTTCGCCCTGCGAGGCGTATATTTGTAACTTGACCTTAAGGTCGAGCAACCCGTTTGATTAACTACTTTAAGTACTTTATTATTTCATTGAGTATGATTGTGATATTTACCAATGTTGAGACTGTGTGCACTAGCGTGATCCTGGACTAGTGCTGAATACACAGAGGGTCCGGATTTGCAAATTCGGGTCCCGACAGTCTACGGTTGTCATGCCGTATTTGTCGACCTTTACGCCGCCTGAAGTCAGTTTGACCCATTGGCACTTAAATAGAGGGACCTTTAAAGGTCCATAGTCAAGCTCCAATATCTCTTCTATGAAACCATAATATGTGACCACCTTGCCTTTGTTGTCTTCGGCATCTATACGGACACCGCTGTTCTGATTGCTGCTCTTGTTATCCTGGCATCTGGTGTAAAATGTGTAACCATTTATCTCGTACCCCTTGAATGTCACGATTTCACTAGAAGGTCCCCGTGCCAATCGTTGCAACTGTTCATTGTCTGACCCTTTGAAAAGGATGTAGTTTTGTAACCAAGCGCCGAAAGAATCCATGTGCTTCAGTGTTATCGAATCCTCAAACCTCCTAGGGATTTCACAGCGTATAATACTCTTGTGCTCAACAACATACGGGGCCACCACAGTTGATTGTTTCAAAACCGTGAAATGTGCTTGCTTAAATGTAAGAAGATCATTGCATGCAATTGCTTTCCTTCCTAGTGTCCCTTTTCCCCGTAGCCTCCCCTCGTGGCGTGATATAGGGACACCGATCGGATTTAGATCATTAATGTAATCCACACAAAACTCAATCACCTCCTCTGTCCCATAACCCTCGGCAATGCATCCTTCCGGACGAGAACGGTTACGAACATACTTCTTTAGCACACTCATATACCTCTTGAAAGGGAACATGTTATGCAGATACACGGGTCCGAGAATACCTATCTCTTTGACAAGGTGAACAGTGAGATGAACCATAATATCAAAGAATGCAGGAGGAAATATCATCTCAAGACAAACCACACTTTGTACCACGTCATCCTGCAGCTTACTTAGTTTATCTGGGTCAGCCACCTTCTCGCAAAATTGTGCGTTGAAAAAGAACACAGCTTTGTGATTGCCCCGTACCCACCGGGAAGTATACCTCTCATAGCCAGGGAGCAAATTGTGTCATCAACACAAGACAGTCATGGGATTTCAGGTGTACGATTTTATTCTTTTCCGTGTTTATGAGTCTCTTTACATTCGATGAGTATCCGGAAGGGACCTTCACACTATTCAGGCACTCTATCATGCTTTTTTTCTCTTCTTTGCTTAGAGTGTAGCTCGCAGGATGTAGGTAATGTTGTCCTTTTTCTCTCTTTTCCGGATGTAGGTCGTTCCTCAGTTCCAAGAGTTTAAGGTCCTTCCGAGCTTGCAGTATATCTTTTGATTGGCCGTACATATCTATGTAGCCTAGCAGGTGCAAGCAAACATTCTTCGTGATGTGCATGAAGTCAAGTGAGTGACGAACCTCCAAGACTTCCCAATAAGGCAAGTCCCAAAATAATGACTTCTTCCACATTGGTGCCTGACCATCCTCATTCTGCACAGGTTTGCTTCCAGGACCCTTTTCGAATACTACTTTCAGATTCTTTACCATAGCAAGCACATGTGGCCCACTACGATGCTGAGGCCTAGCACGAAGGTCTAGTTGCCCGTTAAATTTCCTGCACTTCTTCCGCCATGGGTGATTTGTAGGAAGAAACCTACGGTGACCCATGTACACAACCTTTCGAGAGTTTTTCAGGTACATGCTGTCCGTTTCATCTAAGCATTGGACGCAAGCTCTATCCTTTGATAGTTTGGCCGGACATGTTACCGAGAGCAGGCCAGTCGTTGATTGTTACAAATAACAATGCACGTAGGGTGAAATACTCCCTTTTGTATTCATACCATACCCGTGCACCATCCTCCCACAATGTCACAAGATCTTCAACCAATGGTTTCAGGTAGACATCGATGTCATTTCCAGGTTGCTTGGGGCCTTGGATCAACAACGGCATCATGATGTACTTTCGCTTCATGCACAACCATGGAGGAATGTTGTACATACATAGTGTAACAGGCCAGGTGCTATGGTTGCTGCTCAACTCTCCGAAAGGATTCATCCCATCGGTACTTAACCCAAACCTTATGTTTCTCACCTCTTGTGCGAAGTCTGGGTACGTCCGATCGACTTTCCTCCACTGTGAGCCATCTGTAAGGTGTCTAAGCATACCATCATCCTTACGCTCTTCTTTGTGCCAACGCATCATCTGGGCATGCGCTTTGTTAGCAAACATACGCTTCAATCAGGGAATCACATGTAGGGGTGCAAACGGAGCGGATAATTCCCGATCGATCCGATACCGTATTCGAAAAAAATCCATACCGATGTTATCCGTATTCGTATCCGGAAAATCCGATGTAATATGGGTTAGGATATGGGAAGAGCATTATCCGATCTGTATCCGAAAAATCTCATGTAATATGGGTTAGGATATGGGAAGAGCAATATCCGATCCGATATCCGGTAAATATCCGACCCAATACCCGGTAAATATCCGACCCGATACCCTTGCAATATTGTTCATAATGTGTGTATTTGAATTACAGTGCTTGCTAGCTGTATTTTAGATGTTGCGTGATGGTTATGTGCTATCTGATTAGGCAAGTTGTAATATAATGTGAATCATAGTGCTGTTGTGAGCCTGTGATATAATGTGAGCAAGTTGTAATATAATTGCACTACTTTCTGGAGCAAGCTCTTGTAATTGCACTACAAAACACTTGATTGCAGTTGGATGTGCTACATCATATAAGTGCATATGTTGATTGGAATTGTACTTGGTTTATATTATTCTTATGTAGGGAATGCAACTATTATTGAATGTGAAACACTTACATGTCTTGAAAGTTATAATAAAGTTTTGTGTATGGTTGATTGATCCTAATATATGTGACATATATTGTCGACGATTGGAGAACGGGCTCCCGCCGAGCTTACTTGTTGAATTGGGGATCAACAGAGCCCCGTCGTACGGACCGAGGAGCTCGTCCGAGCGGTGCCAGGTCGGGGAAGAGAGGGACATGTAACACGTTGTTTATCCTGGTTCGGGCCTCTCACTGCCGAGATAATAGCCCTACTCCAGTGTATTGTGTTCTCCAGTTGTGTCCTCCCCCCCACAGACGTCTGGGGGGGATTTAAATATCAAGCTTAGAGGTACAAAGAAGGTAACTACCTCCTGGATTTACGCTATACAGTTATTTCCGAGATCTGCGGTGCTTATACCGCGCGCTAATTTGAAAATCAGGTAGGATTTCCCCTGATCTTCGGCTGATTGGTTGCAGCCTTCCATCCTTGTCGCGTGACCAAGTCCACCGAGCATATCCCTGGATACGGTGTGGGTCCCCCGAGCATGCTTGTGCGTGGTCGGTAGAAATGGTCGTGTGGGAAGGGCCGAGCACGTATGCTCGGGTGGTGTTATACCCGTTGTGCGTTCCGAGCATCTCTTGTTGGCGTTGCATGGTCGGCGGGCTTTAGAATAACCTGAGGGTACCATGGTCTTTTGCCAAATAACCAATCCCCGACAACTAGCCCCCGAGGTTCAAGCGGGGAACTATCGGGCTTCCCCTTGAGCCTAAGAAGACCTGAAGGAGGGGTTAAATATCTCTTTGGTCGTGCTTACGACCATCTCACGTCGGGACGTGACCTTCTGTCGCGCGTCCGTTCCATGCTGGAGCCATGTTCGGTCGTTTTTCAATTCCTTCCTCGAGAAGCCTCCTGTAGCAGTAAGCGGTTTCTCAGCAGCGCATTCTTGGGCGGTTTCTGCCTTGGCCGGACAGATGTCCCTCGGTGATAGGTGCGGCTTTTAACCTGCCTCTTCGCTGCCCTTTCGCAGCCTTTTTAACTCCGCCCGTTTGAGAGGACGAAGCTTTCACTGCGTTTTTTGCTCGTCCTTGGCCAAAAACTTCCAAAAGCTTCTGGAGCCCAAGCACGTCCTTCGACCTCCTCCCACACCTGGCCATGGCGCGCTTCGGAGTCAGCCATATGACCCATAGGAGGATCCAAGTGCTCACGGACGAGGGCTACATCGACCCAAGCTCGGGTCGAGCGCCCGGGGATGATGTGGCGCCGGCTCCGCGGGAGACGGAGATCGTCACCTGCGAGTTGTACGCCGTCAACGGGCTTCGTCTGCCCGAGAGCGACTTCCTCGCCTCCGTGCTCGCCTTCTGCGGGTGCGAGATCTCTCATCTCCACCCCAACTCTATCCTTTCTCTCGCAATCTTCTCCTACCTTTGCGAGGCTTACGTGGGTGTAGTGCCCACGGCCAGCCTCTTCTTCCACTTCTATTCCCCCTTCCGCACCGGCCGGGATGGTTCCGCCGGTTGCGTTTATCTTCGCCTCCGGCCCAACCGACCATACGAGTACCCCCTCGTTGCTCTGAAGGACTTGGTGTCGGGTTGGGCCGACCTCTGGTTCTACCAGAAGAAGGCGGAGGGTTCCCAGTTGGTCTACACTGGGGAGCCTGCTCCGCCTAACGAGATGGCGCGCCCACCCGTGCAGCCCGAGGAGGAGCGGGTGCTCAGGACGATCAGCGAGCTTACCCAGATGGGGCTCACTGGTCGGGACGTTGCCCGGGACTTCATCTTCAACCGGGTATCTCCCCTGCGGCGCCGCGAGCACCCCTTCTTCGAGGTGACTGGGTGGCAAGACATCACCCGCGAGGACAACGCAGGTATGTTCTTGGTCGCTTCCTTGGGTGCTGCCATTTTCTTGGTGTTAGATTTGTTATTCTTTTCCTCTAAATCCCTGGTCGTGTTGCAGCCCCGGGGAAGGACTGGGTGGATGAGAGGGTCGCCGAGATGTTCGACGCCCTAAAGGAGAAGGAGCTGACGCCTAATCGTCAGGTCCCTAAAAATATTTTTGATCGAAGCGAAGAGGTAAGTACTTTGGCTCGCTCCTGATCGAGGTCAAAACTTCTTGTGCTCATCTCCTTCTGTTCTTGTTTACAGGAGAGGGTCACCCTCGAGCTCGCCGTGGTGAGCGTCGCGCCGCCGCCTCGAGCTGACACCCCGGCCAGGAGTTCCCGCAAGAGGACGGCAGGTCGAGGTGGCCAAGCATCCACCTCTCCTCCTCGCGCCAAGCGGTCGAAGCGTCGATCTTCGACCAGGAATCCCTCCACGCGTCATCTTGAATACGCCGACAAGAGGGAGGTAAGCGAGCTTCGAACCTGGTTTGATGACTTCAAACGGAAGAAGCAGGAGCTAATGGGCCGCCTGGAACAGCTTGCCGAGCAGGCGAGGAAGGCCGAGGAGGAGGCTAGGTCCCTCCCGAGCAAGGAGCGGCTGGAGAGGCAGATCAAGGCCCTCCAGGACCAGCTTGCTCAGGTGGTCGATGACCCCGAGGAGGAGGAGGAAGAGGAGGAGGCCACCTATGCTCTGGTCAGAAGGAGCAGGAGGTCGACTTCTCAAACGATCTCGGCGTTAGAGGGGGTCGACATGGACGATGTCGACCCGGCGATGGCACGTGCCAGCGACGCTGCGGAGGAGCGCGTCGTGGCCGTGGCTGAGGCCTACGAGGCCGCCGCGGGTAGGACGCCCGCGGCCCAGAGTGAAGAGACCGAGGAAGAGGCCGCTGCTCGCCGAGCGGAAGGTAAGTCTCGTTCGGCCCCTTCGTTGAATTTTCTAATTCTTGTTCTCGATCTTTTTCCAGGCTAACCCCACCCCTCTTGGCGTGGGCGTGATAGCTCAGATGTCATCCCCAGACTTCTGTCGGATGGCTGAGAAGATTCTCAACTCTGCAGTTGACGCCGAGCTCGACCGCGTCTTCGACCGGGTGATGGCCGAAGTCGAGGACGAGAGGGAGCCGGCCGCGTCCTTGGAGGACCCCGAGCTTCCTCTGGCGGGGGCGACGACTCCGGCCGCGGAGGAGCAAGACCCGCAAGGGGCCGAGGTCCAAAGCGCCATGGCCTTGGTCCCTTACGAGGAGACGACCACGGCCGTGAGCCAAGGAGGAGAAGAATTGGTCGCCGTCGGCCAATTGTCTCCTGCCACGGCCCAAGGGGACGGAGTGGTTGCTGCCGACCAGCTGCCCCCTGCCGTGGGCCAAGGAGAGGAGGTGGTCATCCCCGACCAGACACCTCAGGCCGTAGAGGACCGGTCGCCTCTGGCCACGGAGGGCCAAAGGGCGGAGGTGGTCGCCATCGACCAACTGCCTTCGGCCGCGGAGCAAGGGGTGGCTGCGCCCACGGTTGGCGTGCAGCCCCCGAGCGTGGCGGCCGATCAGGAGGAAGGCGGCCACGAGCTGCTTGCTGCGGAGGAAGATCAGCCTCGGGGCGACCTGGGGTTGGTCGAGGGCGGAGATGCCGTCGCTCTCCTGGGAGCACCAGGTGCCCAGGAGGAGCAAGGTCTTAGCGCTTGATCGAGGATGACTTGGTCAATCCTTTCTTAAAGTGGCTTGGCCCGGCGCCAGCGACTTCGAGACAAACGGTCGGTAGGGCTCTTCTGGTAAGTCTCTTGTTCCTTTCTTTTTCCTTTAGGCGAGCGATCTTCTGAGCGTCTTCTTAACCTTTTTCTTCTCTTTTTTTTTTCCTTTTTTGCCCGAAGTTTGCTGCGAAGGCTATGGAGGATATCGATGCTACCTCCATCCCAGCAGAAGAGTACTGGTCGTACCATCGTGAGCAAGACGCCAAGATTGCTGATCTCGAGCGTCGGGTCTCTGAGGTGCGCGAGGCCGACCTGAAGCAGCTGGAGTCGGCGAGGAGCCTCATCTCCGGGCTTCGGGATCAGCTCTTTCGGAGCGATGCGGCGAAGAGCACTTCAGAGCAGAAGTGCGCCGAGCTCGAGGAGGAGCTGGTGAAGCTACGGCAGGACCTTCAGCGGGTTCGGGAGCGCGAGGAAGCCCAGCTCAAGGAGGCACAGTGCCTCCGGGAAAGCGCGGCCGAAGGTCGCGCGGCCCGGCGGAAGGTCCTAGACCTGGAGGCGGAGGTCGACTCCCTTAAGGACGAGCTCGCCACCCTCCAGGCCGAGCGTAGGACTTAGCCCCTTTTTCATCTTTTTCTTTCTCCTTTTAGCTTATGTGGAACCTGTAAAAACAATCTTTTTTGGATTAACGAAAGAGTTTTATAAATGTTTAAGGACTTGCCTGTCTTTTCCTTTCATTGTTTGCTTTAAATTGCTCCTGCAAAGAACAGACTAGGCTCCTTCGAATTGTTCCTGCCAAGAAAAAGACCAGGCCCCTTCGCAATGGTATGAACACGAGCAAAGTAGGTAATAATAAAAGGAGGAGACCCGAGCAAAGAGCGCAGAGCAAAAAGAGTCACGAACAAAGAGTCCTTAACTAGGGTAATATCCTCAGTCGCCTGGAGCCCCCGCCATGAACGAGGGTTGTGTCCCTAACGTTGCGAGCACGAACTTTGTTCATGGAAAAACAGAGGGACTCTTGGAGCGTAACTTGAGCGATCAATCGTACTGAGCGTGAGGATTGCTATGTAAAGCAAAACGGGCTTAGACCGAAGATATGTAGAGTTGCCGAACCCGAGTAGGCGGCGATCTGGGCTTTGGTGGATGCTCGCGACCGACCACGCATACAGCGAAGAGCTACTGTGAAAAGTGATCGGACGGCGAAGGCCCCACGTCAGGCCAAGGGGGGGCGGCGTGTACATATCTGTTGGTTAAGCTCGCTTGCGGCGTCGGTAGTCGGTAACAAGTGTTGCTCGTTTGACAAAGCGAGGACAAAAATCAGAGTAAAAAAGAGCGGTTTAACGAAGGAAACGGAATTGGTGTGAGATAGAAGTACGCATCTAAACGTAGAATTTACGTAGTTGATCAATGTTCCAGGTGCTGGTGAGCTCCCGACCATCTGGCATCGCGAGGCGAACAGCCCGGGCGTCTTTGTAGACACGGCCAGTGTAGGGTCCCTCCCACCTTGGGGTCACTTATTGGCTTTCGAGGTCTTGAACTCTTCGTAAGACCATGTCGCCGACTTGTAGGACCCTTGGCTCTGACTGTCTTGGCTGCGTGCCTCACGAAGAGCTCAGAGGTAAACCGCAGACCAGGAGCAACGCCGCTCGCGTGTTGCTTCGACGAGGTCCAGGTCGACGAGGCGCTCGACCTCTTGATCGATGGAATCGATCGATTGCACCTTGGGAACCCAACACAATTTCGGCGGGCAAAACGGCTTCCGCACCATAGACGAGTTGGAAAGGTGTTTCGCCTGTGGCCCGACTGGTCGTGGTGCGAACGGACCAAAGGACGACAGGGAGCTCGTCCACCCACTGCTGTTTGTGTTGGTTGAGGCTCTCGAAAACCCTCTTTTTTATGCCCTGGACCAATTGCCCATTTGCTCGTTCGGCTGCCCCATTGCTCTGTGGATGTGCCACGCAGGCGAAGCAGAACCTTGGTCCCGACCTCCTCGTGATAACTTTGGAACAGTTCACTGGTGAACTGGGTCCCATTATCGGTGATGAGACGGTTGGGTATCCCGAACCGCGTTATCACGTTGCTGCGGAGGAACCTCTTGGCCGCCTGGGCCAAAATGGTTGACACGGGCTCGGCCTCTATCCACTTGGTGAAAGTGTCGATGGCCACGAGCAAGTACTTGCAGCCTTTCTAACCTCGGGGGAAAGGTCCAAGGACATCGAGTCCCCAGGTCGAGAACGGCCACGAGAGTGGTATGATTTGCAGGGCATATTCTGGTTGACGGGCTTTGCGAGCATGAAACTGGCATGCTCGGCAGGTCATTACGATTGACCGTGCGTCCGCCAAGGCCGTGGGCCAGTAGTATCCTAGTCGGAAGGCCTTGCTCACAAGCGTTCTGAAAGACGAGTGAGCTCCACACATTCCTTCATGGATATCACGAAGAAGGTATTGGCCTTCCTCCTGAGAGACGCACCTGGAAAGGATTCCTAATGTGCCTTTCCGGTATAGGTCGCCTTCGATCAGTTTGTACTGAGAAGATCGCCTTGTTAGCCGGGAACGCTCGGCTTCTTCCTCGGGCAACGTCCCATGCGCAAGGTATTGGATAAATGGTGTCATCCAACTTGCACTTTGCTCGAGGAAGGAGACCCTACCGTCGGTCTCTGGTGCCTCCTCTTCGTAGGGAATGGAGGGCTTATATAGGTGCTTGACAAGCACCCCCGCCGGAGCGGTAGTTTGAGAGGAACCGACCTTAGACATTTGGTCGGCCAGGGAATTATCCTTCCTGGGGATGTAGATTACTTCGAAATTCTTGAAGTATTTCTCCATCTTCCTTACTTGGCCAGGCAGCGCCATTGAGGTATCGAACACCGATACTCTTTGTTGACCTGGTTCACGACCAGCTGTGAATCGCCCATCACAGTGAGCCGTTGGACTCCTAGCGATTTACATGCTCAAGTCGGCCAAGAGGCCTTCGTATTCCGCCGCGTTGTTGGTCGCGCGAAATGTAGTTGGATGGCGTCAAGTTGCTCTCCATCCGGGGAGACCAAGACGATGCCAGACCCGAGCTCATATGCTCGGGATCCATCGAAATACAAGGTCCAGGAGTTTTCCCTTGAGCGCTGGCTTCACCGGGCTGGTGGTCTTTGCCGAGCCGACCATTCCGCCACGAAGTCAGCGAGGACTTGTGATTTGATCGCCGTGCGGCCGAAAAAACATTATCTCGACCGGCGAGCTCCATTGCCCACTTGGCTATGCGACCACTGGCGTCCTGGTTTTTCAGGATTTCCCTGAGCGGGAAGCTGGTCGGTACCACGATCTTGTGTGCTTGAAAGTAGTGGCGCAACTTCTTGGAAGCCATCAGCAATGAGTACAGTAGTTTCTGGACCTCGGGGTAACGCTCCTTTGGTCCATGAAGTACTTCACTAACATAATAGATAGGTCGTTGGGAACGCCCCCTCTCTACTGCTAACACCGCGCTTACCGCCTGCGGGGTTGCCGCCAGGTATAGTAGCAATTCTTCCCCCGCTGCAGGTGTGACGAGGATGGGCGGTTTAGAAATGTACCGTTTTAGTTCTTTGAATGAGTGATCAGCTTCCTCTGTCCACGTGAAGCCATCGTGCTTGCGGAGGGCTTTAAAGAAGGGTAGTCCTCGCTCTCCCAGCCGGGAAATGAATTGGCTTAAAGCGGCCATTCTTCCGGTCAGAGCTTGCACTTCCTTCACGCACGTGGGCGACCTCATGTTCTCAATGGCTTCGATTTTCTCCGGGTTTGCCCCGACGCCTTGTGGTCCGACCATGTAGCCGAGCACCTTGCCAGCTTTCACGCCGAACACGCATTTTTCTGGATTTAGCTTTATTCGATGCTTATTGATGTTACAGAAGGTTTCTTCTAAGTCAGCAACGTGACCCGAAGTGCTCTTACTTTTTACGACTATGTCGTCGACATAGACCTCCAGGTTTCAACCCACTTGGTCTGCGAAGGTTTTCTGCATGAGGCGCTGAAAGGTTGCACCTGCATTTCTTAGACCGAAAGACATGGTCGTATAACAGAAAGTACCAAATGGGGTGATGAAAGAGGTCTTTTCTTCGTCTTCGCACGACAGGCTGATCTGATGATAGCCCGAATAAGCATCTAGGAAGCTCATGGCTTGTGACCCCGCTGTCGCGTCGACCAATTGGTCTATGCGAGGCAACGGGTAATTGTCCTTTGGGCAAGCCGCGTTTAGGCCTGTATGATCGACGCACATGCGCCACTTGCCTCCCTTCTTCTTGACCAAAACCGGGTTAGCTAGCCACTCAGAGTGTTCGACCTCTCTGATAAAGCCGGCTTTTAGGAGTTTGTCGAGCTCCTCCCGGATGATTGCCTGCTTTTCTGGTGCGAAGCGCCTAAGTTTTTGTCGCACTGGCTTTTTGTCAGGCTGAACTGCTAGCCTGTGCTCGATCACCTCCCACTACTACAAAACATATCTTTTGTAACACATTCACGTAACACATTGAACAAGGTGTTACAAAGAGATATTGCAGTAACATGTAATTTGTGTTACAAAGGCATGTTGTAACACATACTTAATGAGATGTGAAAAGTGTTACAGAGAACTACAACAGTAACACATAATATATGTTACAGAGGAACATTATAACACATGGTTGTAAGGTGTGAATATGTGTTATAGAATAATACTGCAGTAACACATATAGAGGCACACTATAACACATGACTTAATTGCAATATGTAGCCTATATTCTAGAAATCGGCGTGCTTCCTGGATTCCACTCACTAGGGGCGAAAATGGGTCGGGTATACCCGCCCCGTATCCAGACCCGGCGAAAAGTTTATCCAAAAATTCGGATACGGATACGGGTATTTTTTTGTCGGGTCGGATACGGGTAATTACCCGGATACTTGTGTTTCAGATACGGGTTGGATACAGGACAACAGATATCCGATAAATACCCGAATTTTTTGGTCGGATTCGGGTCTTGGATAATTTTAAAAATCGGGTACACGGATGTCTAATATGCGCACGGCCCGGTCCTCTCTCCTCATCATCCATCACAGAACCACTCTCGAGTCTCCACTCTCCACACGCGCCCCGCCGCCGCCCTCCGGCGCCCCGCTCTTCGGCGCCCCGCCCTGCCCTCTGCCCCACCACACGGCCTCAGTGCCCGCCGCCGCCCTCCGTGACCCAGCGCCGCCCACCCGACCGCCTCGCCCTCTGGCGCCCCGCCCTGTCTCCATGTCTGCACGGCGCTGTCACTAGTCATCGCCTCGCCACCGCCCTCCAGCGCCCCACCCCGCCCTCCGGTGCCCCGCCTTGCCCTCTATCTGCCACGCGGGGCCCACCACCATGGGTGCATTCATTGATTCATTCCCCCGATCGATCGCCTCAGCCTCCTTACCGCCGCTTTGGTTAGGGCAGACACAGGGGGGTTGAGGGTGAGGCCATGGCAGACGCGGCGGCGCTGCCGGTGGCTACGGTAGCGAGGGACAAGGATGACCACCGCCGCTGGTTATCCAGGTGCGGCTTTGCGGTCCTCGGCATCATGAGCACCCTCCTTGTCTACGACGTCCTCCAGGTGCCCTGCCCCTCCCTCCCTTCCTCCCTCCCTCTCTAATCGAATTATTACTATCAATGCCCGATTTCTCCACCGACGAATGCCGTCGAGTGCGATGCTGTATTCGAATTAGGATGTGGGGATTCATTTAATTCAACTAACCCGGGGATGCGTTTCCCTTTTCCTTTGCCTACATCAAACATGCGACTTAAATGGTTATTGTGTGCTATGCTTGCTGGGTGGAAGATTGACACACTTACTTGTTACTGGTAGATCTCTCTCTCATTCTACTTTTTATACTTGTCTGAATCTGTTAGACTCCTAAATTCTATATATTCATGCAGACGAGTAAGAAATCCTTGGACCCTGTGGCTCCAATCCACAAATATTGTGTGGTCTCTGTATCAAACATACAAATTATGTGGCACCATTACTCCATTAGTGTTGATTTCCTGTGGATGGATTGTTATTATGGAATATGGTTACTAGTTGCAGTTTGCAAAGATCGGGTTAGTTAATCTGTAAGACTTAGAAGATGTATTAGCTTATCAGTTATCAGAGGCTGTGTTAAAGTTTTCCTGAATTTTTATAGATTCTAGCTCTTGTGATGGACAGGATAATGAGATTGCCGAATTGTTGAAGGGCATCTGGTAAGATGATAGTAGTTTTGCTGCTTTAAAATGGTATGTGTGTTCCTGGTTCTTAGTTTTTAGTGAGTGGTTGGGGTGCAGTTCTATTGAAATGGAATTTGGAGGATTTGTGATAACTTTACTCCCAGGTATAAAAGTGATAGATTAGATATGGGAGGGATAATTAGAGAATAATTCCTTTTCATTCAGGGGATTTAGGTTTCCACCTTTTTTCATGTGGTAGATGCTGAATTTTGAGCTGTGCTGCACACTGGATTCAGTAATTCTTTTGTGTCAACCCTCTAACAATTCCACTGGTCCAGGGGCTCATATCGTACTCTGTGAATGCTAGCCTAGATACTTTGTTGAGCCTATTCGGATATCAGCAATAATACTCTGTTGAGCACTATTTGCTTTGAGAAAATATCAGGTTATAAATATAGCCATGAGAAACTTGTTGGGCATTCTAGCTAGCACGTAGAGAAACCTGTCATAATTTAGGTTTTTGTTTAGGCTAACGTGGATGGCAATGGCTACCTAGACTATGGCGAGTTCATGGCAATCACTATCCACCTTCAGACGCTGTCCAGTTACAAGCACCTCCTCACTATCCCTACATTCTATTTCTTCAACAAAGATATCAGTGGCTACATCGAGCATGACAAGTTGAAAACACATTAACTGATGAGTTCTACCAACGGTGTTGTGGTAAACAAGGTTCCAGGAAGTTGACACGGACAAGGTACTTCATATATATTCACACTAATTAGTCTTTTCTACATCATTATATTTGTCATTATCTATTTTGTGTTGTTTTGGAGCACCAGTTGGTCCCATGCGGCCATGTGAGTTGAGCTGATGTGATTCCCAATTTCTAGCATAGTGCATAATCTGTTCAGTTTAGTCACTCTCCGGTTAACCCACGACATTGATACAAGATTTACTCTTGTTAATTACTACTTCTCTAGTATAGTGCTCCATAAAGTAGCAATTGGGCCAAATCATAGAATCATGGAGGGGATTGACTGAGCTTACGTGTGGGTCCTAGGAGAAATTATTTAGTGCTACACCATCTTTACTTTGGCCATTTGTCTATGCAGCAACAGTTTGGTGCAAGTAGGTTTTGTGGGGTTCTCAGTGAGATGCAATCTTCATGTGGTATTTTTCTTGACCTCCTATTATGGATAGTTGGTGAGTGTCCTTGCCATGCCTCTTGCTGTGGTCCTAGCTGTTGTGGATTGCCGCTCAATTCAATGTCAGAAGGTTAACTTATAATGGATAGTTTGGTAGCTTGATTATGGGTTATTGTTATTAGATAACACAATGAACATATTACATGGTATATATTATAATTGTACAACAAATGAACAAATGGAGGTTTATTTCTAGATTGAAATGAAATGTTTGTCTAATAGATCATGCCTAACTTGATTCGAAATGGTTCTCTAATAGAACATGTAATTTGCAGGAAGCAGTATCAAGTTTTTTGGTGATAATGGAACCAAAACATTCAACCTAAATGTATAAGTACAATTTCTTTACTATCTTTTAGAATTGAACTAATCATTATTCCAATTCATTATGTAACAAAAAAGGGATCTGGAGGCATTTGTTCAAGCAAAATCATGCCCTAATGGGAACATACCAGGTAATGTCACATGATTAGTATAAACTTCAGGTGAGCCGTACATGGCATAATATATTTTTGTTGAGAGTGCACCTTGGCTTAATATTTTTGATAGTTGCTACCATTTTACACCGATAGAAGAAGAAACAATCATGGTGTCGAGACCCTCCTTCCAGGCATGGAATACCCAAGGGAATCCGTTGCAACGCACGGGCACTTTACTAGTCACAAAAAATTATTTGATTCTAATTGATACAGCTAATTCATGTTTTCCATTTACTGATTTGACTATATTAATGTTAATATAGGCTGGTACCATGGTAATTCTCATGACTGCGACATTCCAAATAAAGAATGTGTAGCATATGCTACGTTTTTTAGTAGTGATCCACATGCAATAGTTGATGATGTTGAGATAGGTAACCAATTTATGAAAGTGGTTATCAATTATCCTGTTGTGGAAAAAGAGGAGTTAGTAAGGCCATCAAGCGTTGCAAGACAATTGGTGATGCCCATGTGGAAGCAAGACCGATTGCTTGGCCTTCCTTTTGTGTATGTTAATTGTTTTTTGTTTCAATTGTGATGAAGTGTATATATCATATTCTGTAATTGCAATCATAAAGGTTAATACTTTCTTTTGTGCAGGTTGAAAAAATCAATGGTTGAAATTCATACATTTGGTTGCTTACCACATGAAGGGATCTAGAGGCAAAGAATTTCATGAAGATTAGGCAATATTAGATATATTTTATATTCTTTTTATTTAGAACAATGTATTTCAAACTTTTAGACTAAAGATTTTCCTTCTCTATCAATCAAATTGTTATGTATTCTATCGAATGGTGTGAAATATTTATTTGTTTGACGCAATGCAATATGTTATGATTGTTGTACTTATGGTCATTTGTGTTTTATATTGTACAATGTATTATGCTTATCAAAAGTTATTCTATGAAACAATTTTAATTTGTACATTCACAAAAATAATAAGAAAATAATAAATTTATTTAAATTTATTTTAGGAGCTCAACATTGTGTTGTTGTCGTTCAAAAAGGATGTTACTATGTTCAATTATTGTATCTAAAAATGTGTTACTAGGGTCTATGGTAACACATGCTACTATATTGCTTTAGCAAAAATAAGGTGTTACGAGGGTCTATGGCAACACACGTTACTATGTTGCTCTTGGCAAAAAAGGTGTTACCGCAATTTATAGCAACACATTTGATACATGTTGCTGTAGCATGATTGCAACATCTTTTTTATATACAAGAACACTTGTTACATGTTACAATAGACCCTTCTATAGCAACATAGGCTATAGTAACACTAAATAAATATGTTGCAATAGGACCCAGTAACACTCTTTTTGAGCTATAGTAGCACATATACGTGTTACTATAGGCCCATCCTGACGTAGTGTCCCTAGGGACCCTGGGCATGTCGGATGGTTCCCAGGCGAACACATCCGAGCTTGCCCGGAGGAAGGTGATGAGCTCGAGTTCCTATTTGGGATCTAAGGAAGATCCCAAATGAACGACCTTGGCCGGTTCCGACTACCGAGCGGAATGACCTTTGGTCTCTCCCAGGTTGGAGGGCAAGTTTAGGCCGGGAATGCTTCGGCTCTTGTTCGGGGCCGCGAACGGGTAATTGGCCGACCATGTCCAAGGCCTTTTCGTCGCAATTCAGCGCGGATTTGTGGTTCCCTTTTACGGTTATCACCCCGTTCGGCCCAGGAACCTTTAAGCACTGATATGCGTGATGTGAATCGGCCATGAACTTGGCCAAGGCCGGTCTGCCGAGGATGGCGTTGTAGGCCGACTCAAAGTCTACCACCTCGAAGGTGATTAGCTCCGTCCTGAAGTTACTCGGGCCACCGAAAGTTACGGGCAGAACGACCTGGCCCAGAGGCTTGACCGAGGTGCCCGGGACTATCCCGAAAAAGGGCACGGCTATGCTCTTGATCTTGGAGCGGGGAATCTGCATCTCGTCTAAGACCTTGGCTGAGATCAGGTCCAAGGAGCTTCCGGAGTCTATGAGGACCCGAGCCACAACAGTGTTGCTGATGGTGGGGCTCACGACCATTGGAAGTTTCTGCGGCTTGGTCATTCCAAGGGGACAATCGTCCTTGGAGAACGTGAGGGACATCTCAGACCATTTTAGCTGATGCACCGGAGGTTTACCCTGGGTAACATGGTGCACTTCCCTTGCGGCATCCTTTAAATCCCGGCGGGACTTGTAGGCGGAGGAGCCCCCGAAGATGACCGCTATGTGATTATGTGGTTGTTGGTATTTCATGTCATCCTCACTTTCTTCGACGGGCTGTTTACCTTTGCCATTTTCGCCCTGCTCTGGGAGCGTCGGCATGGGACCCCTGCCGCTGAAAAACTGCTCCAAGCGGTAGGTCCACGTTCGGCAATTTCGTAGGTCGTGGCCGTGAGCTTGGTGAAGCGGGCAGTAGAGACCGGCGCGTTGATCTGCCTGGTCGCCTCGTTCTCGAGGCCTGTGCGGCTGTCCTCTTCCCCGAGCATTGAATCCCCTGCGCTGTGGCTGGGTTGCTCAGGGCTGTTACTGTTCAACCGCGGCGACCATGGCTGGCGAGGGTTGCTTTTTCTTCTTCTTCTTGATCTTCTTGTCTACAGAATTCGAGCCCTTTTTGCTAGCTGAGGTCTCTAGGCTGGGCTGAGGTGGCAGCTTCCCCTCATCCAGCATTTTCTTCCACTGGACGGCTTCATCTGCGTTGGCGTATCGATCGGCCATTCGGAAAAGCTCGTTCGCCGTCAGGTCCGGATGGATCTCCAGATCCTGTGATGGAACGCGCGCACGTACGTACTAAGAACAAAAAAAAACCGCCGCCACATGAACAAAACAGATATGTATATATAATGAAAGCACAACTGGCTTTCAGCACAGTTATTTATATTGTTCACAGATCACATGCATGCATTTAATTTACTTAATTATAGAACGACAGGCCATGGCTATCACCGCTGTCGCTGCCGTCGGAGTTGTAGAAGGGCGGCTGATCATTGTCGCTGCCTGGGTGATCATCCTCCGACGATGACGACCCAGAGGACACACCGGTGCCCCAACGGATGATCCCCTGATCCTCGTCATCATCGTCCTCTTCCTCCTCCTCCTCGTCGTGCTTCTCCTCGTCGTCCTCGTCCTCCTCCTCCTCCTCCTTGTCCTCCTCCTCTCTGGGGCGCTTCCTGTTGGCGTTGGAGGTGCCCGGCCGGGGTGAGGCACCGGGAGAGACGTCGGGAAACAGGTGGGGAGGCGCCCTACCGGAGTGAGGCACCGGGGGCTGAGGCGGCGCTGCCGGCGGCGGTGAGGATGCTGGAGGATGGAAGATAGGTGACTCCACGGTGGAAAGTCAGAAGCAGTTTGAAACACAAACCGCTTCTAGAATTCAACCATCAGAAGCGGTTTGTGTCTCCAACCGGTTCTAGAAGCCCTCCCGCCCAGCGCATTTTAAACCCTTCTTTCTCCCCGAGCCAACGGTCATGAACAAAAGAGGCCGAGCACTGTTCTTCCGGGGAGATGCTGCCCAAATTTTTAGTTTTTAAATTGCTGGTGATTTAGCTTCAAATTAAGTGTTTCAAGGTCAGTAAGAGCATGTTAGCATCTTTCTCACCTACATATTGCTCTTTTTTATGCATTGGATGTGGAAAAATCATGATTTATTCATGTTGAAATGTGTTGCTTTGCTAGGTCACTCTAGAACATGTTGAAATGTGTATGGTATGAAGTTGTTCCCCAAAATTTATTTTGTATGCTTGTTTTTGTTATGGTATGAAGATGTATGGTGGAGATCTAGTTCAAAATATGACATTGCAATGAAGTAATTAGTAGTGTATTAAATAAAATAGGAAAACATGTGAAGGATAAAAAAATAATTACAAAGGTAGAAAGGGATAAAAAAAATAATTACAAAGGTAGAAAGGGATAAAAAAATAATTACAAAGGTAGAAAGGGATAAAAAAATAATTAGAAAGGTAGATCTTTAATTGCATGAAGGTGTAGGTGGGGTTGTTTTTCTTGGAGAAGAAAAAATATATGAAATTATAACTTGTTGTAGATGAACCGGCAATGGATGTACAATGCGGACCGTCGCTCGAGAGAGTTCATTGATGGCGTGCAGGCTTTTCTCGATGCGGCCATTGCATTCCTGCCTCGAGCGACTTCATATGTTGTCCGTGCGTAGATTGCAAGAACGAGAAGGAGCACTCACAGCAATGGCAGGTTATGAACCATTTGATGATGAGAGGTTTCATGCCAAACTATACCTATTGGACCAACCATGGCGTAAGACGAGGAAGACGATAAAGAAGGCGAGGAAGAAGAAGAGGGATTCAACAATATCCGGGACGCCACGCAATGCTATTACGTGGGAGATACACTCAGTGACTTTGGTGGTGATGAGCTGGACCAGATCTGCGTGGCGGTGAGGAGACTACGAGATGAAAGACAGTTCGAGAAGTTCCAGCGCATGTTAGAGGACCACGAGAACTCCTTTGTACCCAAAGCGTAGGCGGGACCACAAAAGTTGCGTACCACACTTGAACTTATGCAATGAAAGGCCACAAATAGTGTGTTAGATAAGGGATTCGATGAGTTGTTATCACTCATAAAGAAGTTGCTTCCAGAAGATAACACTCTGCCTGAATCTACATATGAAGCAAAGGAAGTCGTCTGTCCTTTGGGACTGAAAGTACAGAAGATACACGCATGTCGTAACGATTGCATCCTGTATCGCAATGCGTATGCCAATTTGGATGTTTGTCCAGTGTGCAAAGAATCACGGTATAAGGTGAAGAGAGATGATCCAGGTGAAATAGATGGGGAGCGTAACAAGAAGAGACCTCCAGCTAAAGTGTTGTGGTATTTCCCTGTGCTTAGGGGTGCAAACGAAGCGGATAAGGACGGATTTTGTTCATCCCGTATCCTATTCCAAATTTTTTCTCGGATACATAATCGGATACGGACAGTGCCGGATTTGAATACAAATACGGATTACTTCGGTCACAAGTACGGAGCGAATACAGGTCGTTCCAGATACGGTTAGGCTTGGTCACGAATAGTTAGTCGGATAATGCGTGAAAGCAGAAACCATATATGTCGGGGATTGGTTATTTGGCAAAAGACCATGGTACCCTCGGGTTATTCTAAAGCCCGCCGACCATGCAACGCCAACAAGAGATGCTCGGAACGCATAGCGGGTATAACACCACCCGAGCATACGTGCTCGGCCCTTCCCACACGACCATTTCTACCGACCACGCACAAGCATGCTCGGGGGACCCACACCGTATCCAGGGATATGCTCGGTAGACTTGGTCACGCGACAAGGATGGAAGGCTGCAACCAATCAGCCGAAGATCAGGGGAAATCCTACCTGATTTTCAAATTAGCGCGCGGTATAAGCACCGCAGATCTCGGAAATAACTGTATAGCATAAATCCAGGAGGTAGTTACCTTCTTTGTACCTCTAAGCTTGATATTTAAATCCCCCCCGGGACGTCTGTGGGGGGGAGGACACAACTGGAGAACACAATACACTGGAGTAGGGCTATTATCTCGGCAGTGAGAGGCCCGAACCAGGATAAACATCGTGTCACGCGTCCCTCTCTTCCCCGACCTGGCACCGCTCGGACGAGCTCCTCGATCCGTACGACGGGGCTCTGTTGATCCCCAACTCAACAAGTAAGCTCGGCGGGAGCCCGTTCTCCAATCGTCGACAGCTGGCGCCGTCCGTGGGGACGACAGCTTGATTCCCGTGCGGATCAAGATCCTCGAGGATGCCCAACTCGGGGGATACTCGGAATCTTTGCGCTTTTGACGACGCCGGCGACGACGTGTACTACACCGGCGACGACGTGGCCAATGTGACCGATCCTATCGGTCACAATGAGTCTGGGAGCTCTTCCCCGGACACGGGAATGCGAGGACATGACCTCCATTCCCCAGACATTACCCTCGGGGACCCCGAGGATGACTATGATGGGCTCTACGATGGCCTTGACATACCAGACGACCTGGAGATCGATCGAGAAAATGCGTCCCAAGGGGATACGATGATGTCTCCGTCGCATTCATCTCGCTCTCGTCACGTCAACATGGCTGGGAGCCGTGCCGAGCCCGAGGTATGATCCTCGGACGCTGCTAAGCGCGATCACTATGAAGCGGCCAGGCTCCACCTAGAGGAGTCTCTGGGGAAGACCCTTGCGAGCATACGCCGCCAAGCAAAGGAGAAGCGCGTGTCCGGGGAGAGAAATTCCCACGAGTATCGAACCCCCGATCGCGCCCAAGCACGTTGTCGGAGCTCGCCGCCGCCCGTTCGCCAGAACCGGGAACGGCTGCAAGCTTTGGCAGCGGTTGTGCGCGACCTTCGTAGCTTCCCCGAGCAACTGGACTTAGAAGCCGTAGGCAAAGTCGTGGCTGAAGATCTGGAGAGACTTGCCGCCGAGCTGAAGGTCTCAGACGCCCCTCACGACCAGGGGCCTTTCGAGCGTTTCCCGAGACCCTCGCAGACGCTCTCCCGTGCGCTCCCGCAGGGATGAATCTCGGAGCTATACTCGGAGGTCACCCCGGCCCGCTAACCTGCCCCGGGAGAGACTCCGGAACGGCTCCCGAGTAACCTCGGAGCGTCACGTCAACGACCGACCAGGCTACGAGCGCTCCGAACGCTCCACGACCGAACGATCGTCGGCACGACCTTCACGAGTGGTCTTCTCGCGTCTCGGCCCACGAGCAGGACGCTGGGTGGAGGACACGCGTGGGGACCATTATGGTCGAGGGTTTCGCCGCGAAACTCCGAGCTTCACTTGCCAGGCTTTCACAAGCTCTCTCCGAAGCGTCACGTGGCCGAACAAATTCAAACCCGGCCACATTGAGAGGTTCAACGGGACCCAGAACCCGGACGAGTTCCTTTCGATATACACCACTGCCATCCTGGCCGCTGGAGGTGATGAAGGGGTGATGGCGAATTATCTGCCAACGGTCTTGGACGGAGCCGCTCATACGTGGCTCTTTAATCAAAAGGAAGGATCCATACGATCCTGGGGGCAGCTCAGCGCCGCGCTCCGAGCAAATTTCCAGAGCTGTTACATTTGCCCGGGAAAAGAATGCGACCTCGAGCGCTTGATTCAAACGGACGGGGAAACTCTACGACAGTTTGTCCAGAGATTCATCCAAGTCCGTAATTCGATCCCAAACATATCAGACGAGGCCGTCGTCCGAGCTTTCAAGTTTGGGGTACGAGATGATGTTGCGTATGATGCAGTTCTGCGATTGGCCTAGATGCCAAACCAAAGTCCTTTCCTGCTGGACGTCAGAAGTGAATGGACACATTGCATATGTCAGGGAAAGAACTTTGTCGAAGAAAAGAAGACAATACTCCTCGAGCTGAATTATGTTACTATTAGTTTTGTTTTTGCGGATGTTGTTGCGCTCATGAGATGATGTTATATATTTTGCGTATGTTGCAGTTTTTCTATGGTTGGTCTGTGTTGGAGTTTGTTTTTTTCTTGTTCCCTGAAGGGGAAATGTCTGACTGGAGGATCTCACAAAAACTATGTTTCATTGAATCGTTCTTGGTTTCATCTATTAATGGAATCAGGGCATTACTGTTGCCATCTAAAAATCATCACAATCGGTTACGGAAAAGAACTGATTGTGATAAGCTCTGTGCTTATCACAATCGCTTTCTTCCCAAATCCGATTGTGATAATACCTACTCATTACAATCGGTTACGGAAAAGAATCGATTGTGATAACCTAGCTCAGGACAATCGGTTTCTTGCCAAAACCGATTGTGATAATACCTACTCATTACAATCGGTTCTAGATAAAAATCGATTGTGATAACAAAATTATTATCACAATCGGTTCTTATATAGAACCGATTGGGATTATTATTGTACCACAATCGGTTTCCAGTAAGAACCGATTGTGATAACCTGTTACGAAGATTTCCAAATGGAATATACTTATCACAATCGGTTTTTTAGTCAAAAGTTTAGAACCGACACAGATGAAGCGATAGTAATGTGCCATTCTGTAGTAGTGCAACCATCAGAAGCGGTTCGTGTCTCAAACCGGTTCTAGAAGTCCTCTCCTGCCCGTTGCCACGAACCGCTTCTGGTACGCACATTACAACCGGTTCGCATGAAACCGCTTCTAATATGCCGGTTGTGATGCCCGGTTCTGTAGTAGTGTCTTATCTGAAGATGTACTTTGGATCTTCAGTAACATGTCTATTTCTCAAAATTAGTTAAATATGCTAAATTTTGACGCAACAAATCGAGCTAAACCAAAAGCCTATGGGCAAAACGTCTTCTTTATAGGTATTCTTGCTAATAAATTGTAAGGGCAGGAGGAAGATTGGCTACCAATCCATAAACAACCCAAGTAAAATCTAGTTATCGGTTTTGAGATAAGCAAACATCACTGTAACACCCCGGCATTTAATATGCCTGAATGTTACCAAACATAAGCTAAACAACATCTAAATACCACAATTAAACATAAATTACAGCAAAGGTGCACATGCTAAAAACCGAGATTTTGGCAGCATCTCCTTTGTTTTAACATGATTTGAAGGAGTAACACAGTTAAGCAATATAAGGCAATATGAGAGACAGCTAAAACAGCAATAATTAAAGACTTAATGACAATATAAGTCCATTCTCAAGTACTTAATGTTTCCAAGAGTCAAACGAACGATAAAACTCTCATATAGCAAAGCTAAACATTAAAGCAATAATCATCACACGCAGTTTATTATCAAAGCTAATTGAATGACTTGGGGAATCAAAATGAGTGAAGCTACGTGTGGAAGTGTGACTATTTCCCTTCCCCGCATGCCGTTCTCATGGTACCTAAAACAACAAGAAAACACAAGCGTGAGTTCGAAACTCAGCAAGCATATTGCAATGGAACAAGAAAACACATTCCAATACCTTCATCATCACTTTTCACATACAACATCATACACATCTCATATTCATAGTGTAAGCATATCATTGACATCATCATAAATCATCCTCATATAACATCCTCATATAATGCAATGCAATGTAATGCAATGCGATGCACATGTCTCCTGGAAACTCATACCGGTATGGTTGAGTACACACCCGTCGGTGTGCACCCTTCCCCCCTTCCATCCCGAAGATGGAGGGTGCCTACTCATCGCTTCCGTTCACCGCGGTGAATGGAATCACGATGTAGGACTTACTCATTGGCTTTCCGGATTAGTCATAACTTTCTCACCGACCTTCCCCGGACTAGTTATGACTTTCTCACCGCCCGAGCCATGTAACATGCCATGTATGCATTTATGCCAACATCATATTTAACTTGTACATTAACACATGGCATCATCATGGATAACTTGTACATTAACACATGGCATCATCACATACTGAACATACTCATCCTAGCAATGGCAAACATTAAAGCATGGCATGTGAACATATCATATATTCAAACTTCAATCTCAATCAATCAAACAACCTACAATCGCTATCCATTACAATACACTTGCCTCAACCACTGGCGACGGATTGGCGAGAAGTAGAAGGCCCTCCCGAGGTCACACCACCTGCACATAGGGACCACACACTCACAATCAAGCCCACAAAGCAGTACGCAAACCCTCATCTACCCCGACATGGCCAACTACTCGCAAAACCCGAAAACAGAGGTTTTGTCTCGTCGGGACAGCAGCCTTCCAAAAGGCATAACTCGGGTTCTAAAACTCTGAATCAATTAAACGAGTACATCCTCATGTATCTTAGGAAATTTCCCAACTTTTTCTAGGTATATGGAAAGACTGATTCGGACTCTAAGGTTGTTTAATCTACAAAATACCGAGATCTGTTCCAATCACGTCACAGATTTTAACACTCTCGGTAAAACAGCCATAACATTCAAACGGCTGCTCGGAATTTAACGTTCTTTATACCCACTGAAAGGTACTGAAATTATCTACAACTTCTTCAACAGGCGGCCGACCAAATTCGGACTCTAAAATGACGAAAACTCAAACCCTAGGTCGACTGCTCATGCTGCCCGAAACAGAGAACGTGGCAACTTCTAGATTTCATCTAATCTACTCAATTCCAGCACCACCAATTGTTCTAAAAACTTGATAATCACCCTTAGAACAGTACCTAGACCAACCCCAAGGATTCCCATGGCCATACCTTCGCCCGACACACGAAAACCCAATAGATCTCCTCCCGGTTCGCGCGATCTCCTTCCTCGCTCCAAATCCATTGGATCTCCTCGTTGCGGAGCGCTCCAATGGATGGATCTTCGAGGTGGTGAGCTAAAGAACTCACCTAGGTGCAGCAAGGGAGGTGGAGAGGTGGTGGAGGGGTGGTGGAGCAATAGGGAGCAATGGGGGAGGCGGCTAGAGGCGTGTGGGGGAGATGGGGGAGAGAGGTGGCGACTAGGGTTTGCAAGTGGGGGGCAGCAAGGGCAGGGGGAGGACGCCTAAAGGGGCTGGGGGAGGCCCCCAACCAGGTCTCCTACTCCTATTTGGACTCAAACTCCATCCCACCAAAGCTCACGACCCTTTCCTTTAGGCCCAAACTCCCCCGGAAAGGCCCAAACTCCTGGAAACGGCCCGGAAACGCAAATAAACCTCAAACCGTATGGTTTTAACCTCCAATTCCATATTTCATAATGTTTTTGACCTCAATATTCACATTTTATAATGCCACAATCTCTAATTTCATATTTTATAAAGTCTTGGCATTCCATTGTGTCACAATCACAGAAATATAGGGCGCATTTAAGGAAAAGGTGTCAACTGACATCTTTTTTCTTCTCGCGCTTGTTCTTTACCTCTTGAAAAGTGTCTGAAAAAAATAGTGGTATATGAGAAATCAATGTTTATACAACTGTAGACCAACTATCTATCTTGGGGTCACTGCCAAATAAATTAATGATCAAAATAACCGGATGGTATGATCTAAGAGATAAAAACAATAGTATGCAGGAACTGAAAACAGCATTGGTATGATAATATGAAATAGAATCCAGATAGGGCATTTACATTGCAACCAAAACAAACCCACATTTGCCTCCTCGCACATAATAAAAGTTCAACCTTTCTTGAACTACATTGAACATCACAGATTAAAGTTCCACCTCCATGATGCATCCAAGTAATAACCCGTGAAGGAACAGCAAAACAAGCAAGAAATCACGGGCGGGGAAAGAGGGCTAGACGGGACGACCATGGGAGAGGAGGCGGTTGACCGCCTCGTCAGGGTCCATGCATTGCGCACTCACGACGCCTCGTCAGGGTCCATGGCGCACTCACGCAGCACCGCGTAGATCTCCGTGTCCAGGCGGTTCACTATCTCCTTCAGGCTCTACACCAGCCTCCGCGGGGAGGAGGTGGCGGCAGCATGGGGGAGGCCGTGGGAAGGAGGTGGCGTCACTACAGGAATCCGATCTATTTATGTCGGCTAGAAGCCGATGTAAATAGGGCAAAAGTCGACGTAAATAGGCCGACGTAAACCGAGCGACGTAAATAGCTCATATTTACGTTGGTACCGACGTAAATAGCCCTTATTTACGTCGGCCACGATGCTGACGTAAATAGGAATAGTAGTCCTCATCCGACTGGAGTGGAGGTGACGTGGCACTTATTTACGTCGGCCTCTCGCCGACATAAATAATGTCCATGTCACCAAACCAGATCACCAGTGGCATTGGCGGATCCAGAGGGTGGGCCGGGTGGGCCCCAGCCCACCCAAAAAATTTGCAGCAGGTCGTCCATGAGCCCTGCATGATGAGCGACGGGAATGGTTATACGGCGAGACGGCCTGCATGAACCGATGAGCGACGGCCGGCTCCTAGAGTCCTAGTTGGATTACGTGATTATACAGTTACATGATTACATCATTACATCCAGCGATCATTCATCCGCGGCGCTGTCTCTGCGTGACCGCAGTTCACATCTACTCATCGCGTTACACCCGTGCGGCCGTGCGGACTGCGGCGCCAGCAAGAAGGCGGGTCTCATGGAGCACCGCACGGGCACGTCGCGTCGGCGACTCGGCGACCGGCACCACGCGTCTGGCCCTGGTGCCGAGCGGCCAACGGCCTTCTGAGTTCTAATCTACCAGACTATCACGTACGTATAAATGTATGATTTGAGCGCTTGTTTGTATTAATGTATACACAAATTGTTCCTTTAATTTCTTCGCTTCTAGTTATACCATGCATGTGTGCCAATGACCCAATGTGTATACCGAGCCACCAGCCTTAAGAAAAAAGTGTAATGTGTATATGTTAGCCAGCAAGTAGGTAATTCTGTAATTCAGTAATTGATACATTGATTGTTTGTACATTGTACTATTGTATTGCAGAATTGTTAAAACATGAAGAGGGATGGAGATATTGCATCTCTTTTTCGAAAACATGCAGCAAAGAAGATTGCTTCTCCATTGTCTCCTTCCCCAATTGTGGCAGAAGAGCACACTCAAGAACAAGATTCAGGGGAAGATGTCTCGCCACCGCCACCACCACCGCCACTGCCACAACCACAACCACCGATTTATGATATTGATCGTCTTCCACATGATCCAGGGGAAAGCTACCCATTGTAAGTTATCCTGTCAATGATCAAGATGCAGTTCGGAGAGCATATATTCTTAAAGGTCCATTCCAACCTTATGCACATGATTTTAAGAAAAGGAAAATTAGAACTAGAGATCGGCAATTCAATGTTTTATGGTTTCATAAGTATCATTGGCTTGAATATAGTATCAAGAATGAATCTGCATTTTGCTTTGTATGCTACTTGTTCAAAAAGGAAAAAGGCAAGGGCAGTAGGATTGATGCATTTACTAAATGTGGTTGGAGAAACTGGAATAGAGATGATGCACTTGATAAACATGTGGGTGGTGTAGGAAGTGTGCACAATGCAGCTCAAGATAGATACAATTTATATTTGAATCCTACTACAGCAATTAATGATCAAATTGTAAAGGTCAATAGTGAGGAATTACGTCTTTACAAGATCCGGTTGACTTATTCACTTAGATGTTTGAAGTTTATTTTGCATCAAGGATTGGCATTTCGTGGACATGATGAAAGTGAAGAGTCTAGCAATAGAGGGAACTTCATTGAACTTTTGAAATGGCTTGCATCAAATAGTGAAGAGGTGGATAAATTTGTTTTGAAGAATGCTCCAGGTAATTGCACTTTGACTTGCCCAAAGATACAAAAGCAAATTATTCAGTGTTGTGCCATAGAAACCAGAAATCAAATTATTGAAGAACTTGGTGATGAGCACTACGCAATTCTAGCTGATGAGTCTAGTGATGTATCACATAAAGAACAACTAGCTCTTTGCTTGCATTATATTGATAAATTGGGAAGACCATGCGAGCACTTTCTTGGAGTTGTGCATGTAGATAATACCACTTCTTTGTCACTTAAGGAAGCAATTCAAGCTTTACTTGTTAGTCACCATTTGACTATAAGTCAAATTCGTGGTCAAGGTTATGATGGGGCTAGCAACATGAAAGGAGAGATTAAAGGGCTGAAAACATTGATAATGAAAGAGTCTCCTTCTGCTTATTATGTCCACTGTTTTGCACATCAACTCCAGCTAGTTCTTGTTGCTATTGCCAAGGGAAATGATGATTGTGCGTTGTTTTTTGATCAAGTGTCTCTCTTGTTGAATATTGTTGGGGTTTCTTGTAAGTGACATGAAATGCTTCGAAATGCTAGACTTCAGAATGTCGTGAAAGCAATTGAAAGTGGTGTACTAGAAACTGGGAGTGGACTAAATCAAGAGATGGGGTTACCTAGGCCCGGTGAGACTCGATGGGGTTCTCATTATAAAACTATTGTCAACATTATTGCTACGTATCCAACAATCCGTGATGTACTCATAAGTCTTGGACAAGATACTTCACAAAGGGCTGATTGGCCAAAAATACATACTATGGTTGGAGTGTTTGAGTCATTTAATTTTATTTTCAGTGCACACTTGATGCTTGTCATTCTTGGATACACAAATGATTTGTCCGAGTGTTTGCAAAGAAGAGACCAAGATATTCTCAATGCAATGTCACTTGTTAGTTTGTCAAAGAGTAGAATGCAACAATTGAGGTCTGATGGGTGGGTTGCATTCCTTCATAGGGTCACTTTGTTTTGCAAAAAACATGGTGTTGAAGTTCCTTCAATGGAAGGTAATTATGTACCTTATGCAAGATTAGTACGGTTTGCTCGAAACCAAACAAATGATGACCACTTTAGAAGAGAAGTATATATTGGGATCATTGATCAAATTAGTCAAGAGCTTGACAATCGCTTTGATGACGTTAATATGGAGTTGCTTTCTTGTATGTCTGCCTTGAATCCCGCTGACTCATTTGCTTCTTTTGATGCACACAAGGTACGTAGACTTGTTGATTTCTACTCTAATGATATTTCTTGTATGGTAGTCTTGAATCATGTTGGCTTATTTCTTTCTTTTGATGCACACAAGGTACGTCGACTTGCCGATTTCTACCCTGATGATATTTCAGGTTCTGAATTATTAAGACTTGAAATGCAACTTGAGAACTATATTGATGACATGAGAAACAAAGATAGCTTCAAAGGCCTAAACAATCTTGTTGAGCTCTCAGTAAAGCTTGTTCAAACAAAGAGGCATAAAGTTCATGATTTGGTGTACTTACTTCTCAAATTGGTATTGATTCTACCGGTGGCGACGGCAAGTGTTGAAAGAGCATTTTCTGCTATGAATTTCATCAAGAATAAGTTGAGAAATAAGATGGGTGATAGTCTTTTGGACGATTGTCTAGTTACATTCATTGAGCGAGATATTTTCTTTAAAGTGAATGAAGAAGATATAATGGACACTTTCATGGCCATTAGAAAGCATAGGCCCAACAAAAAGTAGTATTGTAATCTTCTTCAAACTATTGTAGCCGTGTAAGCTTCTTTAAATCAAATTTCATACTTAGTTGTTGATTTTATGATGTTCGTAAGACACCTTATTAATATATGATGATGCACTTTCAGTAAATTCTATACTTGTATTGTATATTGGCATGTTACATTTACGGTATTTAAAAAATTTATGCCAAGTTGGACCACCCATACCCAAAATCCTGAATACGCCACTGACCAGTGGTATAAGTATTTACGTCGGCCAGGCCAGGCCGACGTAAATACGTGGGCTATTTACGTCGGCCAGGCCCAGGCCGACGTAAATACTCGGGCTATTTACGTCGGCTAGGCCCAGGCCGACGTAAATACTGGGGCTATTTACGTCGGCCACGCCCAGGCCAACGTAAATACTCGGACTATTTACGTCGGCCGAGCCCAGGTCAACGTAAATACTGTGACTATTTACGTCGGCCACGCCCCGACCGACGTAAATACTAGAGCAACCAGGCAGCCTAATATTGATTCTAGCCGGCTGGATTTGGTCAGCAAAAATATCAATTCAGATGACATACAATATCAATTCAAGCCATTCAATCATGCATTCATATAAACCAATATCAATGCATCCATTCAGATGACACAATTCAATTTGCAAACATGACATATGACATATATTTAGAAACTTCAATTTGCATACATGACATACAACACATAGAAACTTCAATTTGCAAACATGTCATATGACACAGTTGAACCATACTACTCATTGTTCATAAAAACATCAATTTGGCGGAGTATCTTCAAAGCGATGCCCACTACCGGCGTCACCTCCTGAGTTTAAGAAGCCACCAACCGACGGCGGAGTCCTCGAAGAAGAAGCGCCGGTGCCTCCAACATGTGCATCTGGTGTGCGGTCCGTCGAACCCTATATCAATGAACATCTATTAGAGATAGCTAGATTACGTTAAAACAAATTTAAAACAAATTTAAATAATTGATGGTACCATGTTGGGAGATTGCGTAGTAAACAAGGGTGGAGGTTGGAACGGGGGAAGATTTAGTGGTCTTCCGAACTGCTGTGCCATATATTCCTACCAAAGAAATGTAATTGGCATGAATCAATGACATATCACTAAAATTAAAGCATGAATACACAACTAAAATTAAAGCATATAACCAAACAAATGTAATTGGCATGAATATATAACTAAAATTAAAGCATGCATACAAATGTAATTGGCATGAATATATACCTAACAAGAATCATGTCTAGGCCTCTGTTAAATACACATCCGTATTGTAAACTAGCAATCCCTAGTATCAAGTGAATGACCCAAGAAAAATTAAAAAACATGCTCATGCTTTACTAACATAGAATTGAAAACCCATCTACAACTTATAAAAATCAATATAAACATCATTCATTCAATATTGTGACAACTTGAAACAAACATTGAAGACAATATCCTAGCTGACAACACATCTACATGAAAATGGATACTTAATAGGTGACAACACATCACATCAATATTTTAAGATTCTAATAGCATTGACATAATCGCATACCACATTGCGCCCTACTTACTTAATGCCAAGATCGATGTGCTCCTTGATACCGAAGCCGAAGCGACGTCCGACGGCGGGCGATCGGGAGGCGGCTACCTGCGAATGACCCAAGAGAAATAAAAAAAACAAGCTCATGCTTTAATAATATAGATTGAAAATCACTAAACAAGTTGGGAGGTTGCCAAATTCACTAAAAAATTAGGCAGCACCTCCCCTAAAACATGGACATCCACTCAGCAGATAAAAGAAAATAATAAATCTAATAGCAACAACATTAAAAGGTCATGGTATCCATTAACCATCATGACAGACTAGCACAAACAAATGGGTCATGTTATTGATTAACCATCATGACCTACTACAGATATAAACACCACATAACCATTAACTTAGGAAGGTAAAAAAACATGGCAACAATTACTTAAAAACTAACTAATTCAATATCAAGTTCTTTAAACCTGGCACTACTTCCAAAAGAGGTATTGTCGGGACCCGAATCTGCAAATCCGGACCCTCTGTGTATTCAGCACTAGTCTAGGAACGCGCTAGTGCACACAGTCTTAACATCGGTAAATATCACAATCATACCACTCGATACTAATAAAGTACTTTAATTAGATAAACAAACTGGTTGCTTGACCTTAGGGTCAAGTTACAAATATACGCCACGCAGGGCGAAACTTATTAAGAGAGAATTAATAGCAGCGGAAAATAAGATAACTTCGTGGCGCCATCCAGTATACCACAGGCAACTGACTGGGACTCGCACCCTAAGTAGACGGTTCCTCCTGGAGCTCCTCCTCCAAAGCTGGTGTAGTCTCCTCCTCAACTGGTGTTGTATTGCGGCAAGGGTGAGCACTTGGTACTCAGCAAGTCATGCACAGAATGCAAGCTAATATACTACATGAATGGCTTGGTACAAAGGAGTAGCTCAAGGTATATTTGCAGTAAACAGCATTTAACAAATAATACAAGTAGATTCGAAAGCAGTAGAAACAAATATATCTTTAACAACTTTTTCAGGAATTAAATAAACATCTTTCCCATTCCTAATTCTCATTTCCATCAACATCATTAATAAACCAAACCCAACCTTTCAAGTCCAAGTTATTTTCAAGAAAGTCTAACCCTTGATCAGTAATCCGGCGATGTCCAATACCGCGGACACGGCTATTCGAATAGATTTTCCACTCTGCAGAGGTTATGCACTTTACCCACAAGATACAGTCAAACACCACAAAGGCGAGTTCCCGTAACAAAGTCTTTCGGAAACTTCTAACAATACAAGTGGTCCTCCCCGGTTGTTGCACACTAACCCTTCCCTTAGCTAAGGCGAAGTTTAGGCCAACCAACCGTTAGATGGGTACCTGGCCGCAGCCCCGGTACGCTCCCCCGTACAACATACACAAAGGGTGTAGTTGACACCCAGAGGTCCCACAGGTACGTTATTAGCAACTTAATCAACTAGGTCCGTCCCATTACGGACATGTGGTTGCACGTTTGACTCAGTTCAAAGGCTTGCAAGGTTAAGTCCTTAGGGTGACCAGGGCAAGACTACTCGAAGAACCAAACCAATATTCCCAATGCCACAACTGGCCCACCTGATCATTCTTGCCACTTGCCCCGGTCAAAAACTATTTATCAAACCCCAGTTGATTACCATGCACCACGTGCCATCCACATCACAACACATGATACCTTTCCAAAACAGGTTCAATATTTCATTAAGTCAATATTAACATTTGATTGTCCAAAATCATGTCACGTGGCAAGGCTAAGCATACTACATCGGTCTAACTACCCATGTTGACAAATTAATAATGTCCAACTAGTAATTCACACTAGGGTGACAAGGGGTCATGGCACATACTTAATTAATCAAGGTGTCATACAGCAATTTGGCATTTATCTAATTTCCCATAATTAAGTAAAGCGTTTTCTATTTGAACTAGCATGCAATACATTAAATCAAAATAGGTTTCAAAATGGGATCAACATGGTCAGAGCATAACTTGCCTTCAAAAAGTACTTGCTCTTGGTCCTGAGCTGGCTCCTGGGTCAATACTTCTCCTTCGAATCCTTCCGGCACTTCAACGTCTACTCGTAACGCGTGCAAATAGCAACCAATGAATAAAACAGTAGACAAAAAGTGTCCAAACATCCAAATAAAATCCATAAACAGAGAGAACATAATTTTATGAATTTTTAGGAAATGGAATCGCTCAAATCGGAGTTAAAACACAAAAGTTATGATTATTTAAAGTTTAAATAATCAATTAAATAATTTTAAAGAGAAAAACTTTAGTCCAAAAATTAAATAAAATTCATATTTGAGTAGATCTGAATTTTATGAATTTTTAGAAATTTGAATCGTTCAAATCGGAGTTGAAACGCAAAGTTATAAGCGTTTGAAGTTTTGAAATTCAAATCAATTATTAAACCGAATTATTAAATCATTTTCTTTTTCGGAAATTATTTATTGCGTCAGCGTGACACGTGGCAGCCTCTGATTGGCTGGCTGACGTCAGCCGGCTCATGGGCTCAGCTCACGGCTTCGCTCGGTCCACGGTGGACTCGGTCCACGGCTCACGTGCGATTGACAGGTGGGACCACTCGGGTGACGTCATTCTCGGCGTCGGCGAGGCTCACCACGGTCGGCGACAAGCGGGACACTGTGACATCGGCGATGGCGTCATGGTGCGGTTACGCTGTCCGTGACGCGGGCCCCGCGTGTCAGAGACACGCGCTTGCGTGTGTGCGACGCGGCCAGGGTACATGTGGCACGATCGTGTCCGTTGATTTGAAAATCAACGGCCGCGATTAGATCCAGGGTTAACACGTTGGAAATTACACGGTGATCGTGGGCCATTCGATCTAGATCGGACGGTCCAGATCTAACCATACGTTTAACGCTGCTACGGCACATGGTGATCGTGGGCCGTTGGATTTTGATCCAACGGTCCAGATCTGATCTAGGTTCCAGGGTTTGGGGGAGAACGTGGGCTCACCGCGTGCGTTCGATCTTGATCGGACGGCCGTGGAAGCTTGAAGACGTCGATGGCAGCGCGGCGGCTCGAGGTCACCGGAGTTGGAGACGGCGACACGGGCAACGGCGCTACGGGGCTCCTCCGGCGACGTGCGTGGTCACGTTCGAATCGCCCTGGCTCAGGGATCCCGGATCTGGCCTCCTTCTTCTCGGGCGACGGCAGACGACGGCGGAAGGTGAGGAAAACCAAAGCAAGGCCCTAAGCAACTACGGCGAGCAATCCCGGGCAAGTGGCGGCGGCTAGGGTTTAGCGAGCTAGGGCAAAAGCAGCGTGGGGTCAAGGCGGTCCTCGGCGGGACCGGGCTTTAAATAGCCTCGGCCGCGCTCAATCCGTAACCCTAACGGATGCGGCGGAGAACGCTGGCGGCCTTGATCCGATCCGGACTTCGGGCGAGACGAAAGGCGAGTAGCCGCCCACGTGGCGCGATCGGCGGCCCACGATTACTGGCAGCGCCGCGGACGTCGCCGGATCCGATCGAAACGGTGCGGCCCAATCCTGACCGTTGGATCTCGATCCAACGGTCGGGATCAAATAGGGTTAGGAGCGGGTTTGGTCGAGTCGACTGGCTCGGGTCGGACTCGAGTCCGACTCGGGTTCCGACTCGGTCGAATGAACAGTACTCGAAACGACGGATTATCCAGCGATTTAATATTTAAAATAATTTCTAGTAATTCATTTAATTCAAGAAAAATAGCAAAATACTCAGAAAAATTCCAGAAAAATTCTGGAAAATATTTTAGGGCATTTTGGACTCAAATAAAATATTTCCAACAAATTTTTATTTGCAAAATTTAATTCTTTAATTATTTCAAAATGGAATAAATTCAAATAAATTCCAAATAAATCCAAATAAATTCCAGAAAATTCCAAAAATTCGCCAAAGTGCCAAATCACTCATGAATTTAAGAAAAGCAAAATTTTGGGGTGTTACAAACCTCCCCCATTAACATAATCTCGTCCCCGAGATTCAGGGCTTACTAAAGAAATAGGTTCGGAAACTCTTTCTTCAAATCCTCTTCGCGCTCCCAAGTTGATTCACTCTCCGCATGGTTGCTCCATTGAACTCTGCAGAAACGGGTTGACTTGTTTCTCGTCTCTCGATCCATGGTGTCCAGAATCTTCACGGGATGCTCCTTGTAAGTCAGATCTTCTTGCAACTCAATTGACTCTAGCGGTGTCTGCTCCTCAGGCACTCGGACACTCTTCTTCAGCTGGGACACGTGGAACACGTCATGCACTCCTGCTAGTGATTGCGGTAACTCTAGCTGATAAGCAACTTCACCTCGGCGGCTGAGAACCTTGAATGGTCCAGCAAATCTCGGCGCGAGTTTTCCTTTGGCATGGAATCTCTTAACTCCTCTGAGCGGTGACTCTGAGATACACGAAATCTTCTGGTTCAAAACTCAAATCCCGGCGACGGTTGTCAGCATAACTCTTCTGTCGTGATTGGGCTATCTTCAATCTCTCCCTGATCATGGCAATCTGTTCTTCAGCTTCTTGAAGAATATCTGGCCCAAAGACATGGCTTTCACCTGTCTCATTCCAGTTCAATGGCGTCCGACAAGATCGACCGTATAGTGCTTCAAATGGTGACATTTGCAAACTTGCTTGGTAACTGTTGTTGTAACTGAACTCCGCATACGGCAGACTCTTATCCCAAGAGGTAGCATAAGCCAATGCACACGCTCTTAACATATCCTCCAGAATCTGATTGACTCTTTCAGTCTGGCCATCCGTCTGTGGATGATAAGCTGTACTGAAGTTCGAACGGATTCCCATGTCTTCATGTAGCTTATTCTAGAACCTCGAGGTAAACTGGGTACCTCTATCCGATACGATCTTCTTTGGCACTCCGTGCAAACAGACGATCCTGTTCATATACAACTCTGCTAACTTATCTCCTGAGTAAGTGGTCTTCACAGGGATAAAATGGGCGACCTTGGTCAAGCGATCCACTATAACCCATATGGAGTCATAACCTCCTTGAGTCTTAGGCAAACCGGTAATGAAATCCATTCCGATTTCCTCCCACTTCCACTCAGGTACTTTCACTACCGCAACAATCCTGCTGGTCTCTGATGCATTGCCTTGACTCTCTGGCATACGTCGCACAACGCAACATGCTCGGCAACTTCACGCTTCATGCTCGGCCACCAGAATCTTTCCTTTAAATCCTGATACATCTTGGCGCTCCCCGGATGAATTGAATACTTGGAGTCATGGGCCTCTTCTAGAATCAGCTGCTTCAGCTCCTTCTTGTCCGGTACACAAATGCGATCCTTCATCCACAACGTGCCTTGCTTATCCAACCTGAAGTTCTCCGCCTTGCCTTCATCCATGCTGAAATTAATCTTGCGGATCTTGTCATCATCCTCTTGTCCTTCTCGGATCTGATCCTCCAGGGTAGGTTTCAATTCTAATGTGGCCAAGAATCCTTCTGGTACGACTTCAATCTGCATTCTCTGGAAATCCTCACATAGCTCATCCTGACTTGTGGCTAGCAACATACTCACGGTATGGCTTTTCTGACTCAAAGCATCGGCAACCATGTTGGCCTTTCCGGGATGGTAATGGATTCCCACATTATAATCCTTGATCAACTCTAACCATCTTCTCTGCCTCATATTTAAGTCTGACTGGGTGAAGATGTACTTAAGACTCTTATGGTCCGTGTATACTTCACATCGGTTTCCAATCAAATAGTGACGCCATAACTTCAAAGCATGCACTACGGCAGCTAATTCCAGATCATGCGTCGGATAGTTCTCCTCATGCGGCCTCAACTGTCTTGATGCATAAGCGACGACCTTCCCATTCTTCATCAGTACACATCCAAGTCCTTGGCGCGATGCATCACAATAAATATCGAAGCTTTGATTAACGTCCGGTAGAACCAACATCGGTGCTGATGTCAATCGCTTCTTCAGCTCTTGAAAACCTTTCTCGCACTCCGGCGTCCATGCAAACTTCTTCTCCTTTTTCAGCAATTGCGTAAGAGGTTTCGCGATCGTCGAAAAGCCTTCAATGAAACGGCGGTAGTAACCTGTCATTCCAAGAAAACTCCGGATTTGGGTCACGGTCTTCGGCTGTTCCCAATGTAACACAGCTTCTACCTTGCTTGGATCAACGGCGACTCCTTCTGCGGTCATTACATGTCCAAGAAACTCCACCTTGTCCTTCCAAAAATCACACTTGCTGAACTTGGCGAAGAGTTGCTTTGTTCCTCGGCTTTTCCAAAACTTCGCCTCAAGTGTTCGGCATGTTTATCCTCCTGTCTTGGAGTAGATTAGGATATCATCTATGAACACAACAACAAACTTGTCCAAATATTCCATGAACACCTTATTCATCATATTCATGAAATATCTTTGGTGCATTCGTTGCACCAAAGGACATAACAAGAAACTTCGTAATGTCCATATCTCGACGAGAATGCGGTCTTGAATATCCTCCGATCGGATCTTCAATCGATGGTATCGATCTCGAGATCAATCTTGGAGAAAACTCTGGCTCCTCTCAGCTGATCAAACAGATCATCGATCCTGGGTAGCGGATACTTATTCTTCACGGTGACTTCATTAAGTGCACGGTAGTCAATGCACATCCTGAAATTTCCGTCCTTCTTCTTGACAAACAAAACTGGCGCTCCCCACGGCGACGAACTCGGTCTGATAAATCCTTTCTCCATCAGCTCTTCAAGCTGTTTCTTCATTTCTACCAATTCCTCGGTGGACATCCGATAAGGTCTCTTTGCTATCGGGGCTGTACCAGGTACAAGCTCTATCACAAACTCTATGTCTCTGCAGCGGCATGCCCTGAGATCTTCAGGAAAAACATCTGGGTACTCATTTACCACTGGAACATCTTCTATGCTGATTGCCTTGGTACTGTTAACCATCAACTGTCCATCTCTGACGGCAGTAGCTTGAAATTCCACTTTCTTTCCACAAGGGCTCTCGACTGAGATAGTCCTTCATCCACAATCCAATACGGCCTTGTGCTTGGATAACCAATCCATTCCCAAAATAACATCTAAGGTCTGAGTCTCCAAAATAATAAGGTTCGCTAGGAATTCTATCCCATCTATTAGTATTCTCACCCCAGAACATCCTACTTTCGTTCGGAGTTCGGAACCAGGGGTTTGAACTAAAAGCATGCATTTAAGTCTTGCAATCTCCAAATCATTTTTAGCAGCAAAACCTTGTGAAACAAACGAATGCGAAGCTCTAAAATCAAACAAAACTGTTGCAGGTACTGAGTTAACAAGTAACTTACCCAGTACGACGTCCGTGGCATTCTGCAGTGCATCTGCGGTGACATGGTTGACTCGGCCTCTCACCACGGTCTGGGGTGCTGCTCCTAACTGTGCTGTCCCTCGGTTCGCTCCTGGTGCAGGCGTCCTGGCTGGTGTGGATCCCAGATTGAAGCGGACTGGGGTCACTCCTGCTGTCTTCTTAGGGCAACTGTTGGCGAAGTGTCCTGGTTCGTTGCAGTTGTAGCAGCGTCTCACTGTCCCTTGTTGACTGCCTGAAGCGGCGTTTCTGGCTGGGGCTGGGGTCTGATAATTCTGATTGACGGGTCTTGGTGCTGGTGGCGGTGTCCTTGTAGCACTCTGCGGCTGGAATCTGAAAAACTGATTTGGCGCAACCCTCAAACGTTGCGGTGCTCCCTGACGCGATCCCTGCTGCTGCATTCTGCGCTTCCTGTTCTCATCCAGTTCCTTGCGCTTATCTTCAAGAATGAGCGCCTTATTCACAAGCTCCTGGAAATCTGGAAAAGTGTGGGTGATCAGTCCCACCTGCAATCCCGAGTTAAGTCCCTTCATAAAGTGAGACTGTCTGGCTTTATCTGTCGCTACATCCTCAGGTGCGTAGCGTGCAAGCTGTGTGAACTTGTTCAGGTATTCGGCCACTGGCTGATTACTTTGCTTCAGTGCTCTGAATTCCTCCTTCTTGAGATCCATGATTCCTTCAGGCACGTGATAACGATTTAAACGCACCGTGTGAACTCCTCCCAAGTGATGTCCTGAGGATTCTCCTGCGTAGCACAGAAGTTCTCCCACCATTCGGCGACTGTTCCTTCCAACTAATGAGAAGCGTAGAGAACCTTCTCATTTCCCATGCATTGAGCAATGTGTAGCTTCCTCTCAATTGACCTTAACCAATCATCGGCCTCCAACGGGTTAGCATTCCCGGAGAAAGTGGGTGGATGAGTCCTCATGAACTCTGACAGTCTTGTATTCTGTCGTTGTCCCTGATTGACTTGATTAGCTGTGGCCTGAGCAGTGACGTGTTGCATCTGTTGCATCATAGCATGCATCAATCGTGGTCCGAGCGGCAAGAAATGCTCGAAATTCTGCATATCAATCAAGGCGGTCTGGTGCTCCATCATTGGGGTTTTCTGCTGGGCGAGAACCACTTCCATTGCCTCCAAGGTTTCCACGAGTGTTCACAATCTGTCGATTGCTCCAAGGTTTAGAGATGAGAGGGAACAAGAATAGACAAGTAATATGGAACTATGCGGGGCGAAGGGTGTAACTCAAGGTCCAACTTTATTATTCTAATCAATATTAACATGGTATGGTTGCTTACAATGCCTAGGGGCCTTGCAACACATACTGCACACTTAGCAAGCAATGAAAATCCAAATCGAACTAACACTGGAGTCTAACGCCTAAGGGTGACTCTTTATTCTATGACGCGACTCGGCGAAGGAGTCTCACTAAAGAACCTACGCTCACTCATCGAGAAAACCTCCACGACCTGGGTACGGACGCTGCGGCATAGGCGCAAAACGATCGCCATGTCCAGCAACTGTGTCATCTGTGGTAGTCGAAGAAGCAGTGTCCTCCTCAAGCTCCGGTTCCTCCGGGTCTGGCTCGTGTAGCTCGAGCATTGGCTCCGGCTCTGGTGCGTACAATGCCGTTTCTAACTCTCCAATCCTCTGCAGAAGGTGAGACACATACTCTTGAGCTTCCCACCATCTGTTCTTCTCTGTCGTGATTTCTTTGCGGGCCTTTTGCAGCTCCTTGCTCGTATCATCAAGTACATCTTCCTGGGCGACAACAAGTCGTGCCAACTGTGTAACCATGGCATTCTCATCCTGAATCGCCTTCGGGTCAAGAAGGTTATTGCTGCGCGGATGATATTGGAACACCGTGCTCTCCAATTCTCTGGCGTAAATACGGGTAATGTGCCGCATTGCTCGTCGTGACGCCTCTTGGATACCCATCTGCATTGTAGACCTCCTGGCAGTGCAGTGTATCGGGCGATTGCCTGGGCCCTTCTTCCTAGCATGTACCACAATCTTCACGTCACGAGCTTTGATCAATCCCGCTTGCCTGATCACTTCTACTTGGTATTATGGCTTCTCAAAACCTCCAAGAGTTTGCAGCATACGCCAAAGTTCCGCAGCGTGACCAACCTCCAGATCTACGTAGTTGAACTCTCCCTCCATCTGTCACAAGAGTGCTCACGTAAGAACTCGAAAATTTTTAAATTGTGACAAGGTAAGGAAAAATTCAGCAAGAGACAAGAAAAGAGAGAAGGGAATAAGTCGAGATGTCATTTCCTATCTTGACGAACTTTTAACCTTAGAAAATAGGTTTTATCCTCACTACGACCATTCTAGCTATGGGTTGAGCCTACGGTCAAGATGGCTCGATACCACTCTGTCGGGACCCGACCGCAAATCCGGACCCTCTATGTATTCAGCACTAGTCCAGGAACGCGCTAGTGCACACAGTCTTAACATCGGTAAATATCACAATCATACCACTCGATACTAATAAAGTACTTTAATTAGATAAACAAACTGGTTGCTTGACCTTAGGGTCAAGTTACAAATATACGCACGCAGGCTAAACTTATTAAGAGAGAATTAATAGCAGCGGAAAATAAGATAACTTCGTGGCGCCATCCAAGATACCACAGTAACCGATCGGGACTCGCACCCTAAGTAGATGGTTCCTCCTGGAGCTCCTCCTCCAAAGCTGGTATAGTCTCCTCCTCAACTGGTGTTGTATTGCGGCAAGGGTGAGTACTTGGTACTCAGCAAGTCATGCAATGTAATGCAAGCTATTATACTACATGAATGGCTTGGTACAAAGGAGTAGCTCAAGGTATATTTGCAGTAAACAGCATTTAACAAATAATACAAGTAGATTCGAAAGCAGTAGAAACAAGTATATCTTTAACAACTTTTTCAGGAATTAAATAAACATCTTTCCCATTCCTAATCCACATTTCCATCAACATCATTAATAAACCAAACCCAACCTTTCAAGTCCAAGTTATTTTCAAGAAAGTCTAACCCTTGACTGTAATCCCCGAGCGATGTCCAATACCGCGGACACGGCTATTCGAATAGATTTTCCACTCTGCAGAGGTTATGCACTTTACCCACAAGATACAGTCAAACACCACAAAGGCGAGTTCCCGTAACAAAGTCTTTCGAAAACTTCTAACAATACAAGTGGTCCTCCCCGGTTGTTGCACACTAACCCTTCCCTTAGCTAAGGCGAAGTTTAGGCCAACCAACCGTTAGATGGGTACTGGCCGCACCCCAGACGCCCCCCGCATAACATACACAAAGGGTGTAGTTGACACCCAGAGGTCCCTGTGCACGTTATTAGCAACTTAATCAACTAGGTCCGTCCCATTACGGACATGTGGTTGCACGTTTGACTCAGTTCAAAGGCTTGCAAGGTTAAGTACTTAGGGTGACCAGGGCAAGACTACCCGAAGAACCAAACCAACATTCCCAATGCCACAACTGGCCCACCTGATCATTCTTGCCACTTGCCCCGGTCAAAAACTATTTATCAAACCCCAGTTGATTACCATGCACCACGTGCCATCCACATCACAACACATGATACCTTTCCAAAACAGGTTCATTATTTCATTAAGTCAATATTAACATTTGATTGTCCAAAATCATGTCACGTGGCAAGGCTAAGCATACTACATCGGTCTAACTACCCATGTTGACAAATTAATAATGTCCAACTAGTAATCCACACTAGGGTGACAAGGGGTCATGGCGCATACTTAATTAATCAAGGTGTCATACAACAATTTGGCATTTATCTAATTTCCCATAATTAAGTAAAGCGTTTTCTATTTGAACTAGCATGCAATACATTAAATCAAAATAGGTTTCAAAATGGGATCAACATGGTCAAAGCATAACTTGCCTTCAAAAAGTACTTGCTCTTGGTCCTGAGCTGGCTCCTGGGTCAATACTTCTCCTTCGAATCCTTCCGGCACTTCAACGTCTACTCATAACGCGTGCAAATAGCAACCAATGAATAAAATAGTAGACAAAAAGTGTCCAAACATCCAAATAAAATCCATAAACAGAGAGAACATAATTTTATGAATTTTTAGGAACTGGAATCGCTCAAATCGGAGTTAAAACACAAAAGTTATGATTATTTAAAATTTAAATAATCAATTAAATAATTTTACAGAGAAAAACTTTAGTCCAAAAATTAAATAAAATTCATATTTGAGTAGATCTGAATTTTATGAATTTTTAGAAATTTGAATCGTTCAAATCGGAGTTGAAACGCAAAAGTTATAAGCGTTTGAAATTTTGAAATTCAAATCAATTATTAAACCGAATTATTAAATCATTTTCTTTTTCAGAAATTATTTATTGCGTCAGCGTGACACGTGGCAGCCTCTGATTGGCTGGCTGACGTCAGCCGGCTCATGGGCTCAACCCACGGCTTGGCTCGGTCCACGGCTCACGTGAGACTGACAGGTGGGACCACTCGGGTGACGTCATTCTCGACGTCGGCGGGCTCACCAGGCCGACAAGCGGGCCCACCGTGGACGTCGGCGATGACGCGTCATGGTGCGGTTCGCTGTCCTACCGACACGCTGGCCTGCGTGTCGAGACACGCCGCTTCAGCGTGTGTGCGACGCGGCCAGGGTACACGTGGCACGATCGTGTCCGTTGATTTGAAAATCAACGGCCGCGATTAGATCCAGGGTTAACACGTTGGAAACTACACGGTGATCGTGGGCCGTTCGATCTAGATCGGACGGTCCAGATCTAACCCTACGTTTAACGCTGCTACGGCACATGGTGATCGTGGGCCGTTGGATTTTGATCCAACGGTCCAGATCTGATCTAGGTTCCAGGGTTTGGGGGAGAACGTGGGCTCACCGCGTGCGTTCGATCTTGATCGGACGGCCGTGGAAGCTCGAAGACGTCGATGGCGGCGCGGCGGCTCGAGGTCACCGGAGTTGGAGACGGCGACACGGGCAACGGCGCTACGGGGCTCCTCCGGCGACGTGCGTGGTCACGTTCGAATCGCCCTGGCTCGGGGATCCCGGATCTGGCCTCCTTCTCGGGCGACGGCGGACGACGACGGAAGGTGAGGAAAACCAAAGCAAGGCCCTAAGCAACTACGGCGAGCAATCCCGGGCAAGCGGCGGCGGCTAGGGTTTAGCGAACTAGGGCAAAAGCAGCGCGGGGTCAAGGCGGTCCTCGGGGCAGGACCCGGGCTTTAAATAGCCTCGGCTTCCGCGCTCAATCCGTAACCCTAACGGATGCGGCGGAGAACGCGGCGGCGCAGTCCGATCCGGTCTCGGGCGGAGACGAAGGCAGGCAGCCGTCCACGTGGCGTGATCGGCGGCCACGATTGTCTGGCGCGCACGGACCCGAGCCGGATCCGATCGAAACGGTGCGGCCCTATCCTGACCGTTGGATCTCGATCCAACGGTCGGGATCAAATAGGGTTAGGAGCGGGTTTGATCGAGTCGACTGGCTCGGGTCGGACTCGAGTCCGACTCGGGTTCCGACTCGGTCGGATGAACAGTACTCGACCCGATGGATTTTCCAGCGATTTAATATTTAAAATAATTTCCAGTAATTCATTTAATTCAAGAAAAATAGCAAAATACTCAGAAAAATTCTGGAAAATATTTTAGGGCATTTTGGACTCAAATAAAATATTTCCAACAAATTTTTATTTGCAAAATTTAATTCTTTAATTATTTCAAAATGGAATAAATTCAAATAAATTCCAAATAAATCCAAATAAATTCCAGAAAATTCCAAAAATTCACCAAAGTGCCAAATCACTCATGAATTTAAGAAAAACAAAATTTTGGGGTGTTACAGATATGCTGAATTATTCTTAAGCATTCTTAACCTTTCAATTACCCTAAACTCAAGGATCATCAGTTGCCCTTTAAACATCATAATCCTCTAATGTTCTTATCCGGAAATGCTGATAATTCAAAACATTGTTGGAATCATGTTGAGGTTCTTCTAATGCCCAATACTGGTGAACCTATAGTAAGTTTTAGCCCATTTTATAGCATTAAATCAGAGCATAGTTAGTCATAGGAAGCAATTGCTTATGACATAGTTTACCCTATCTGGATTAGTACATAGTGAAATTGACAAGATAGAAAATCAATGTACAAAACTCATGACACTGAATTACCTAGAGATTTCTTGCATAGTTAATCATATATGTTACGGAAAAAGGTTTGTACTCTGGTGTAGTTTTGTTTGTTAACAATATGGGGATAATTTAGTTAGGACTTAGGATTAGTATGCAGAAGAAAGGGTTTGTGGCTGTGAATCTGGGCAAGCGGGCAGTAGCCTAGTTCCCTATCTTTGTTTTAGTTACATTTCTTCCCAAATAGTCACGAAAGAAAATTTTGAATTTTAATTATCTTCAGTCAATGCGCAACCAAGAATAATCACATTGTATTATTTAATGTAATAGATGGGATTCAGTATTTCACCTCATTGATCACTTACTTGTTCAACAGTCAACACATAGCATATCTATGCTAGGTTCACAATACCAGAGCTAGACGGTGCTGCTCCAATATCCTCTACTGATAAGCCAATATCATCAAGATGGAGGATATTGATGCCTGATGGCTCCTATGGTATCTAACTGGCGGTAAATTAGAGTAAAACCTATGGGCAAAAGATGATCAGGACAAATTGTGCATCGGCCGTCTCGGCGGGGGCGGCGTCGGTACGGGCATGGAGGGCAACGTCGGTCTAGGCACGGAGGGCGGCGGCCTCCGTCCGCTGGGTCAAGTGGGCGCGGCGACGGCGACGGCAGGGCGCTGCCGCAAGACGGCGGCCGAAAGCAGTGCGCGAGCACGGGGCGACGGCGGCTCGGCAGCGATGGCAAAGCGCAGCGCGAGGGTCGGCCGACACGGCGGCGAAGCGGCCGGCGCGAGCGCGGGGGCGGCGGCGGTCGGGTAGGTGCAGGCGTGGAGGGCAATACGATTCGGATGGTTAGGGCAAAACGCGGAGGTAGCTAAGTCCAGGTAACCTATTTACATCCACCTGATGTTTACGTCGACCAGGCCTGGCCGACGTAAATAACCGCCACGTGGCCTATTTACGTCAGCCAGGCCGACGTAAATATGTGTCCCCCATTTTGAATTTTGTGCGCGCGAGCTCAGCTTCTATTGACGTCGGCCGAGCCGACGTAAATAGGGCACATGGCCGACGTAAATATGCCTATTCGAATTTTAATTTTTTAAAACAAGTGACTTGTATTTGTTTTAAATCGGCTAAGCCGACGTAAATATATAGATTTACGTCGGTTCGGCAAAGCCGACGTAAATACTTCATCATTTACGTCGGTATTATATAGGCCGACATAAATATATTTGGCCGACGTAAATAGGTCGGATTCCTGTAGTGCATATAACATTCCAATTTTTGTTTTTATCGTATTTATAGAGTTATCTGAATTTTAAATTTTTTTGAAATTTATTTAGAGTTAATTTAAATTAAGTTCTTTATTAAATTATTTAAATATTTGAAATGTTTCATAAAAAGTTTGTTGAAAATATTTTATTTGAGTACAAAATGTCTCAAGATATTTTTCAGAATTTTTTTTAGAATTTTTCTAATATTTTTACTATTTTTCTCGCATTATTTGAATTACTGGAATTATTTAAAATTAGAAAATCTGGAAAATAGGAAAAACCCTAAAAGGACCAAAACCCTATTGGACTTGGGCCGATCCAAACCGACCCACAACGGAGCCCAACCCTAACCCTAGTTGCGCGAACCGTTGGATCAAGATCCAACGGCTGTAATCGAGCCGCGTCAACCTTGTGTGAAGATCGTTCGATCGAGTATACGCGTACGGCTCGGATGGTGCCACATCATCGCCGTATCCGAAATGAACTCGCCGCCTCGTCACCGCTGCGTTCACGGAAGTCCATGCCTTTCACGCATACCTAGCTACTATAAAGGTCTCAGCTGGGTTCGCCGCAACACGCCGTACAGAGTGCCCTAGGTCCCAGAGATTAAGCCGTCACCGCCTGCCGTCGATTGTTCACCGAACCTTAGAAGTGCAACTGCTGTTTTTTGTTGATTAAGCTATCGTCCAGTCGGGCTATGATGTATTGATCCCAGATCCAGCTTCCCTGTGATGAGACACAGGGGTACTTCACTTCACCAGAGAAGCACGGAAACGTCGTTGCCCTGGTCATCTTCTCCGTCGCCGTTTAGAACTCTTCGCCGAACTTTGTCGGATCTTCATGAGCTTTGCCCACCGTCAGATCAGAATCGAGGGATCAAGGTACGTCCACGTGTCGCGCATCTGTGCCTCATCCCTACCATGGATCGGATCAAATCACCACCCTTGGATCCTTAGATGGACGGTTATCTGCGTGCCGCGTAGACGACGTGATGGCTCGCCACGCATCCCGAACTTGTGTTGGATGAGATAGATTTGGACTGTTCAATTTGGAACGTACGGTCTAGATTAATTCACGTAGATAGGATCAGAGCAAATTGTAGCCTTTGATTAGATTTGAACTGTGTAGATCGAGCCACATGTGCGCTGCCAGGACATGCCATGTAGCAGTTCGGTGCTGTGGGTTGGATCTTATCCTGGCCGTTGATTCCGAACGAATGCACCAGATCGCACCGACCCCGAAGCAGTCAACGATTGCCACGTGTGGGCACGGAACTCAAGGCGTCATGTCTGAGGCGCGGTCACCACTGATGTCAACCGTGTGTCAGTAAGAAGGACCCATCTGTTAGCAGCTGAGCCGCGTGGGTGACGTTAGCGATGATGTCGGCGTGACGTCATCCGGTCCGGGCCCACCTATCAGAGACTGGTGAATCTTGTGGACCGAGCCCATGGTGAACCCGAGCAGGGGCGTGGACCAAGTTTGTCGACGAGTTGATGTGGCATCACCTGATTGGTCCATGTGGCAGATGACGCAAGCATGACGCTATAATTCGGGATTTTCAGTAGAGAAATAATTAAGTTATTTCGCTTTATTTTTTTTAACATGTTTTCAAACTTCAAATTGTCGTTCTTGCTCATACAAACTCCAGTTGAGGTGATTCTAGAGCCTAAAGATTTGTAAAATTGTGCTCTATTTAATGGTGAATTATATTTGAATTTTGGAGTTTCGTTGCTCTCTATTTTTAGCGTTTATTTATTTATTTGTTTGTTTCGCGTAGATGTTGAAGTGCCCGAAGGCTTCGAAGGATAAGTGTTGACCCAAGAAGCAAGTCCAGAGCATAACTAAGATCTTTTTCAAGGCAAGTTAATATTTGATCATATTGATCCCATATTTTAAAATTATGTTGTTTCAAATTATGCATGCTAACTTAATTAAAAGTGATTTCAATTAATTTGGGAATTAGTTAATCAACCTAAGTGGTATTGTCGCCTTGTTACTATTACTTGTATGCCATGATTCATTTGTCACCCTAGAATTGTTGCTTACTAGTTGGTTGCTATTAAATTGCTAACATGGGTTATTAGATCATGACTAGTTTGCTCAGCCATGTAACATGTTATTGATATAATTTTGGAATATCAAAATTAATCTTGCTTAATGAGATATAGTACGCGTTTATGAAATGTGTGGCATGTGTTATTGATGAAGTTGATGGCATGTGGTGCATGGTAATCAATTGAGGTGGTAAAATGATTTAGACTGGGGCAAGTGGCAAGAGTTGTTTACTAGTGGGCCATGTGTGGTATTTGGGTGGTCGCATTTGGCTTTTGGTTTTGGTGATTGAATACTCCGAGCCAAACATACAACCACAAGTCTAGAATGGAACAGACCTAGCTGATTAATTTGTGAGGTCTAGATTTGAGTGCTGTTGTGGTTGGTGTGGGTTCTGGTGTACGGGTAGACTCACATGGCGCAAGAGGGGGGCCCTGAGTGTGGTAACCATTCCCATCAGTGTTGAAACATCAGCGGGCAGTACTAGGTCTAGATGGAGCATTGTAAAGGCTTTGTTATGGCTATCCACCTTTGTGGTGGATTGGTTGTATCTTGTGGGTAAAGTGTATAACCTCTTCAGAGTGTCAAAACTATTCGAATAGCTGTGTTCGCGGTATTGGACAATGCTCGGGGATTATAGTCAATAGTTGGATTTTGATAAAATGAACTTGGGATTGGAGACAGTGTGTCTTTGGAAATATAAAATTTGTTTAACGATGATAGATGGTTTACTTGTGAAACAATCATAAAATTTAATATTATTAATGCTTGTTTTACTGCCTTACAATCTATTAAGATTATTTGTGAATGTTGTTTATTGCAAAACAACCACCTAGTCATTCGTTAGAAATAAGCCATGCATGTAGATATTAGACTTGCATTCTATGCATGACTTACTGAGTGCTTAAGTACTTACCCCCTTGCAACAATACAAATACTAGTTGAGGAGGAATCGACCCAGCTTTAGGAGGAGTATCAGGAGGAGCCGTCGAGTTAGGGTGCGAGCCCAGTCAGTTGCCTGTAGCATATTGATTAGTCACTACGGGTCTTTATTTTCTGTTGCGGTTTTCTTCATATGTAAGTTAACTATAAGGTTGGTTAAATAGGTTATATTAATAGATGAAACCTTTATTTATTATTTCGTTGTGTATGATTGTGATATTTCATCTATATTGAGACTGTGTGCACTAGCGTGATCCTAGACTAGTGTGGAATACACAGGTTCGAATTTGCACAATCGGGTCCCAACATGGCGACGTGGGGGAGGCCGCGGGAAGGAGGCAGGACGAACAAGAGGAGGTGCATCGGGCCTGGTGGTCTGGGAGTGGAGAGTGGAGACTAGGTTGTGTAGTGTATATAGCTCATTAGTGTCGGTTCCCAGGGAAAACCGATTGTAATGAGGACTTGTTGGTGTCGGTTCTTAATATGAACCGATTGCAATAATGATTGCGTATTAGTGTTGGTTTTTAATATAAACTGAGTGAAATGAGGTATACATATTAGTGTCGGTCCTGAACCTAAAAGATTGAAATGAGGATGCATATTAGTGTATGTTGTGAACATCAACCGATTGCAATGAGGATGCATATTAGTGTCGGTTCCAACTTCCAACCTCAGGACCGATTGTGATGTGCACATGCACATCACAATCGATTCCACCTAAAAACCGATTGTGATGAGGGGGATCATCACAATCCTAGTTTAGAACCGATTGTGATGACCCATTTTCCGAAAATATAGATTACAGTACACATATTACAATCGGTTTTTCCTAAAAATATTAGGAACCAATATAGATGAAATGATAGTGTTGTACCATTCTGTAGCAGTGGGCTTGACCTATTTACGTCACATATGGCTTCAAATTTGCACCTAAAATGTCCCTATACGTAATATTAGTTTTGAATTATTGCACACCATGATGGTATACCTAATATTAGTTTTGAATTATTTCACACCATGATGGTAGCAAGAGCAAAATAAAATAAAGTAATTTCGCACTATTCACACGGTGGCCCGGTACAATACACAATCTCACGGGAAAGCGTGCAATATATACAGTTTGCAAATAATTCTCTCAAGTATTATCAAATTGCACCAAAGTCCGAATTTAATTAGAACATATGGCTAGAAGAGTATATACATACTTTTCAAAAAAAAAAAAAAGGGTGCCGGTACCCCTAGCTAGCTCTCGACAGAAACTTCGTTATTCTTGTTTGTTTGTTCCGACGACTTTTTTCCTGTGGGAAAATACAATGAGAGAATGCATTCGTTTTCCATTTTGCAAATTCCACGGAAATCATGGCGACTCCCTATGTTGCCCTCCAGTTCGGTCTCCGAGTCAGAGGGGTGGAAAGGAGATAAGCCGAGTTGATTTTCCAATCCGGGCAGGCTACCGTTAATATCGCCTACCACTTGAGATTCGCCCCTAGTTGGACTCTCACTGTATCCGAGTCGAGAAGCGGGCCTCTGGTGAACTACTCGTGAGTAGATGGCCGAGGCCTTCCCCGACCCAAATGGGAGTCCGGAAGAAGCACCATTGGAGTCCCTCCCAAATCAGATCTGATTCGAGTCCGAGGGAACAAATGAGCTGTTGAAGACCCTCCCAGAATGGATCTGGTCTGAATCCGAAAGAGCGAGCTAGCCGAGTTTGTCGGCGTTGAAGCTCAGGCTCCCAAAACAGAAAACCTAGTCAGGAGCAAAGGTGACGTTTATTCTGTTGAAGGAAGCCATCGAGCTTAACGAGATTGATCTTCACGCGTTCCCCAACCTGGCTTGCCAATTGTCGATGTTTGTTGATGGCAATAATGAATACGGGGTTAGGCGTTGGATCCAAACTCGATTGTAACACAAGACAAAGGTTCGGGCCCTCATCGATGGAGGTAATACCCTAGTCCTGTGTTCTGGAATTATGAGTAGCTTGATCCTCCCTCTCTAGGCCCCCCACCCCCCTTATATAGGGAAGGGACGGGAGAGTCCAAGTCGTTTACATGGTAGAATCCCGGTTGGTACAGGGTGGAGATTCTATCTCCGATCTTTCCTGCTAGATACGCTATCCTCTGAGATTACAATTGTATCCTTCCTAACAAGGGTCAGTTACCATCTTCTAGCCTTCCTTGTTGGGTACGGTGACGATAGTTCGGATGATGCCCGGTCTCACGTAGTTGGTTCGGCCCGTCCCGTCTTGGTTGGTCCTTGCGGCCCGCAATGTGGATACCTAGGGTCCACGTACTCCACAAATGGGATGGGATGGTCCTGTACCATTTGGTTTCATTATTTTGAGTGAATGGAATGGTTCAGCATCTATAGGAAATATTTCTCAAATTTGTATCATTTTGTCTAGGATGGAATGGCTCCATTCAAATAACCAAACACATTTATGATTTTTTTCTTGAACCATCTCATACATGTACCACTTGATATGGTCAACCAAACGCACCCATAGTGTATGCCATGCATGTGGCCCGTGTAACAGTTCACCTAGCAACCACCCGAGAAACGTTAAGGTTTTTTTAGCATATCTATATCTATACTTAGCCATGTACAATAATATAGACAATAGCTATATATAATACATTTTTATATTATCTATAAAACCGACTTAAAGACAACGCAAACAAAGAGTTGTCTATATAGTCGTCTGTAATAATCTCTCATACAACTAATATATTGTCTATATAATGATACAAATAGTCTAAAGCTATCTATATATAAGACCATCCGTAATAGTAGATAATACTTTTCTCTCCCCTCCTTATCTCTCTTCCACATCATCTAAAATCCTATAAGGTGGTAGCTGACAGACAGCTGATATATATTATTGTACATGCTCTTAGTAGTACTCTAGTACAAATGTTCGAACGCGTATACTCACCAATTAAAAATAGGTATATACACGCATGCATATTCAGTGCATAGCATATAGCAGCGCTCTGGAGATCATAGAGCCTTAAAAAATTCCTTAAAGTGTGTATGGAACACACGCGTGTAAAACATAAGCGTAGTATGTGTGAATTATGGGTGTCCTTGTATCCCTAAGAAAGCCAACATTGATGTGGCCTGTTTACGTTACATATTATTCGCGCTAAAAACGTGAAGCAGGGTTCCTAGCCCCGAACATACGAGACAAATGCCTGGTTTGCAGAGCGTGCCAGTCAATTTGACCTGTAATTGACAAGGTAAAGCTTATAAATCAGGCAAAGCCGATAAATTGACGCTTATCGGTTTAACACTAGTCGGCTAAAAGCCGATCAGGAGATAACTAGATCAACCAATTACGGCTAATCTGAAGATAAGGTGAAATCGGCTTTGAGAGGCGATGCGCAACAACACAAAGCAGATCGAACCTGGATGAAATTGGTCAAGATCAACAATCGGCGATGCGCAACTTTATTGATCTCGTCGACTTACAGAGGGATAATTGTAAAACTAAAATGACGGAAAGAACTGTAAAAAGTAGATGTGTATGGTGTTGGATTTGACTCGTTGATTGCCTCATGGTCCGTCCCTTTTATAACGTTTTGGCCGATCCGAATCATGCATGGATACAGCAACTATATCCGTATCGGCCCTTGATCCGATTCCCTTTCCTTGTTAGCAACGTATGACGCCGGTTTATCTTTTCCATAAAAAATCTCTGTATCCAAATTGGACCGATTTTACCACATACGCCGAATTTTGGTGCAAACACATGCCCCCCATTTTTGGGAGATGACTTAGTCTTCTTCCAAAAATCGTGCTCCGAATACATCGGCTTATCGAAAAATTCTTATGGAACGCCTCCTCGATACCTGCCCCGTTAATGGCGCCGTCAAAACCTCAGTGCGCTTTAAATGCGAGCAACTGTTCCCGCCTGTTCACCTTTTTCACCGTGGTATAAATATGCGGGTCCCCCCACGGTCATTCGCATGCTCTCAAGCTCTCGAATCACCGGTCATCGGCTTCCTTCGTCTTCCCTTGTCCTCCTTTGAAACTGGCTGAAATGGACCCTTCTCAGGTATTCATCCCGATTCCTCAAAGTACCGATCAATTTTATCTAGGACCGGTAGGTGCCATGCAAGCCGATACAGTGATCAATGAAGAAATCCCTAGTCTCCCATTGTCGGCTGTTGGATATAATATCTCTGAATGGGGAAAAAGCTTTAGAGTCTGGCCCACGAATCTTAAGGGATGGAGGTCTTGGTTTATTAGGGTGTCAGCCCAAAAAAGGGTAGAGTGGGAGAGGATGGGAATAGCCGAGTCCCTCTCTTTGAGTCTAGCCGATCCCGAGGCTAATGAATCCCTGGTCGCCGCGGCCTGTTACTTTTGGTCGGATTCTTTCAATGCCTTCCTTTTCCCGTCCGGCCCGATCGGCCCTACTTTGCTTGACGTGGCCCAACTGTGCTGCCTTAGACCAGATGGGGATCAGCTATCGGCTTTTAGTGGGAAGCCCAGCTTTAAGTTAATCCAGAAGAAGGGTGAGGGTTGGCACAAGTATATCCAGAATAACAACAAGGTAAATTGTCCAGTATCGACTGAAGAGCATGTTGCTTTTCTCAACCTTTGGTTAGACCGATATCTATTTTGTGGAGCTTCCGTTGGCCCTACCCAACCTTTTCAGCTGATAGCAGAGCGCTTAGTGGAGGGTCATCGGCTTGCCCTCGGAAAGATGTTTCTCGGGGCAGTGTACCAGATGATGTATGTAATCCGTAGCTGACTCTTTTCTGGTTTTGCCAAATTTGTCATTGGCAATATAGGAGGGCCCTTATGGTTTATCCAGACGTGGCTCCATTGTATGTTTAGCCGATCTATCCTCTTTGAGCCCTCGGGAAGCCTAACCTTCCCAGGAGAAGATTACCCGGAACACGTGATTCCCCAATATAGAGCTAGCCGATCCTATGGGGAGAGATTTATCATGTCTTCCGCTGGCGAGCTAAAGATGGAGCCAGCCGGCTTGCACAAATACCTCAGTTTCTTTCTAACCCTAGATAGAGCTTCTTTTGGTCAGCAGGACTTCTTTCGCTACACTGATGTAGCCGACTGTCCATGCCCTTCTTTCCTCCACTTAGATGCCGATAGTTCTTCGATGCCCCAGTCCACCTTGGATTTGTATAGAATCATTATTTCTCCTTGCATTATTCATGTCGGCTTGAATACCCGGAATTGAACATTTCAGCCATCATATGAATTCTACCATCCTTCGATTTATGCCCGACAACTGGGTTTTGGGCAGACCATTCCTTCTTTTCCTTTATTATCTCGCATTGAGCCCCGATCTCGGGTGACCAACAGTACTGCTGTGGAAGTTGTGCTCAAAGTAGCTGACGAGCTCAAAGTATTTTCGATGCCTCATTTCTTCCTTAATTCACGTCGATCGGCTTCCTTCTCAACATGGTGGTCCAAAATCTCAGAGGCTCTCTTATTGGATAGGTCTCCATCGGCTATAATCTCTTTGTTTTTACCCCATTATCATAAACCGATGGTAGATTCTGGTGATTCCAGCGAGAGTTCCAGTTATACCAACTCTTCGGTAGCCGTAGAGGTACCCGACGCTTATATCCCCCTCGCAAGTTCCATTCGCAGTTGGTTTTTATTGAATTCTTTAATCTTTTGCAAGGTGGTACTGCGGCTGACGCTGGTGAGCAAGCAACCGACCCCCACTTCTCTGCTGACAGCAGCCGACATAGGCGTCTGGGACAGGCGGTCGGTACCACAGGTTACACCTCGGGTACCTTAGGCATTCAGAGCCCGCTCTATCGGACCTTGCTCGTCAGCAACGTCCTCCAAGTAAGTTGGTTTTTACGTCGGATTCCACATCTCTTGCCTTGCCGATATTAACCCGTGTTTTTCAGAGAGGAAGAAGTCTACCAGGCGGTCGCCAAGGCCTGTGAGGCGTTCAGCCGATTGCTCCCTGGAGCATTCGGCTACTGATGTAAGTCTGGTCTTGTTTGTTGATCGAGCGAAATGTCATTTATAGTGCTAATCACCGCCCCTTTTGTTTTTCTTAGCAATCGCCATCAGTACAGGTGGTGGGAGTTCTGGCCGATCTCCAAGGCACCTCGTCGGCTATCCCACTGTCCCCGACGCTTCCTATCGTACCGCCTCCGACAATTGACGTATCTGATTCTCCGGCGCTGTTGACGGACCCGGCCGACCTCCTGGGTTTTACCTTGGATGAACTTGATGACCCGGAGGTACTAGCCACCGATGACTACCCGACAGACATTCAACGTATAATAGCTGCTTCCGCCCCTGCATCGGCCGCTGTAACTGCTGAGCCAGGCATGCAAGAACGCCTTAATCGTCTTTTTCACGAGGTAATGCAGTCGGAAGCAGCCCTTCTGGCAGACACTCAGCCCTTAAGGAATGCCATGGCAGCTATGCAAGCCGATCTTCCTCCCGCGGCCATGAGTGCGCTGTTGGACCTCCGCCACTTGGACGCTCGTCGGTCGGAGGTGGACTCGGCCAAACTTAGGATTGAGCAGAGGAAGGCTCAACAAGCCGATCAACAGATCTTAGAGAAGCTCATAGCTGACGCCAAGCTCCAGAAGAATGCATTTGACCAGGGTACTGCCGCCCTCAAGTTGGTTAAAGGCAAGGTTCAAGAGCTGGAATCAGCCAAGAAACGGCTCGAAGAGTAGCTGGCCTTGGTTACCAAAGAGCTCGCAGAATGCCAAACCGGGATTGCTGACTGGACCTCCTCGCTAGCGGCTCAGAGGCGGTAGATTGGTGAAGTCTTTGCCCAACTCAAGATTCAATCGGCCAAGATTGTCCCTATTTTCAGCAATGCAATGGCCAATCAACAGTTGATAGACAGCGTTCAAGCCACCATTGGCAGGGCTGCGGCGGCACTTTCGCCTTTGGGAGCTCATTTGTCTGGATTTGGACTGCACTGATTTGAACATGCGTCGGGCGTTGACTAAATACTTTTAACGAAACTGTTTGATGGCACCGGCTATATAGCCGATCTCTTGTGATGTAAACTGTGTTAACTGGTCTATCTTTTGTCATGATGTAGATGTTACGCTGCGGCTCGGTTGGTCGTTGACCGGCCTCTTAATCTTTTTAGCTAATTTGTATGTGTGTGCAATCGGCTTTCATATTGGTTCTATTTATTAGGAGCCGATCCAGACGCTAGGATAGTTCGCTTTTAAGTACTTTCCATTGATCGCTTTAGGCAAAACAAATCCATCTAAGGTTTCGAGTATATAAGAATTTCTGTTGATTGGCCGATTTATTTTATAAGGCCCTTCCCACGTCGGGGACCACTTGCCAAATCGATTATCTTTAGATCCAATCGGTAATATGGTTTTCCATACTAAACCGGCTTGATTGAACGACTTCGGCATGACTTTTTTATTGTATGATCTGGCAACTCCTTCCTTGTTCTTTTTAAGCCGATCTAATGTGATCAGCCTTAATTCGGCCAAGTCATCCAAATTGTCTAGCATCGCTTGCTTGTATTCACTGGCTGGCAATTTATCTTGCTCAGATACCCTGACCGAGTCGATGTTGATTTCCATGGGTAAAACAGCTTCTTGTCCATATACTAGCTGAAATGGTGATATTTTAGTTGATCCATGGTAGGATAGCCGATAGGCCCATAAAGCTTCTGATAACGTTGAGTGCCAGTTCCTTGGTTTTTCTTCGATTTTTCTTTTCATCAACTTTATCAATGTTTTATTTGACGACTCGGCCTGCCCATTAGCCTGAGCGTAATAGGGCGAAGAGTTGAGCAGTTTGGTACCCAAGCTCTTCGTGAAGTCTTGGAATTCTTTTGACATGAATACCGTGCCTTGGTCGGTCGTAATTGTTTGCGGAATTCCAAACCGATGGACGATATGTTCATTTACAAAGCCGATTAATTCCTTGCTACTGACTTTCTTCAGTGGTATAGCTTCAACCCACTTTGAAAAATAGTCCGTGGCTGCAAGGATGAACCTATGTCCTTTGCTGGATGCTGGGAATATTTGACCGATTATATCTATACCCCATCCTCTAAACGGCCATGGTTTGACGATCGGATGTAAAGCCGATGCTGGTACCAACTGTACGTTGCCAAACTTTTGACATGTTTGACATCCCTTGTAATACTTGAAGCAATCTTCTAACATTGTCAGCCAGAAGTATCATGTTCGTCTCAGCATCCATTTCATTTTATGAGCCGATTGATGTGACCCACAAATACCCTCGTGGACTTCTCCCATCGCTACCTTGGCTTCCTCGATCCCAAGACATCTTAGCAGTAGTCCCTCCATAGTCCGGAAGTACAAGGTATCTTCCAATAACACATACTTCAATGCTTTCTGCTGGACTTTTCGCTCAGTCGGCTTAGAAGGATCTAGTAAATAGTTTTTTATCTCTGTTCTCCAATCGACGGGATGGGCGCACATTACTGCATTATCTATCAACTCGCCTGTCCATTGTGTACCATCGGCTTTATACTTTGATGCTTTCTGTGCCAACGAGTTGGCTTGGTCGTTCAATTCTCTGGGAATATAGCTGATGGAAAAGGTAATGAACGATTCGACAACTTGTAGGCATTGTTGCAAGTATTTTTGCAAGACGCCATCGTTACAATGAAACCCCCCTTTAACTTGTTGCACCACCAGCAAGGAGTCTCCGAGAGCCTTGACGTTGCTCGCCCCTATGCTTTCCAATAAATGCAACCCTCTCAGCAATGCCTCGTATTCAGCATGGTTATTTGAGCATCGGTTATTAAGTCGATACGTGAACTCGAAAGTTTGTCCTTTTGGGGATTTTAGCACTATGCCGATGCCTCCGCCCTCCTGGCATACTGACCCATCAAAGTACAGGTGCCAAGGAGCCACATCGACTATCCCAGTCAGGGTCATACTCCCTGTAATGAAATCGGCTACTGCTTGTCCTTTGATGGCTTTAGCCGATTCGTAAGTTAGGTCGAACTCTGTCATGGCATATGCCCATTTTCCGAGTCGACCCCGTAGAATTGGCGCTGACAGTATGTACTTGATAATGTCGGTTTTGCATATAACTTGATGCTAACATGTAATGTTTTAATTTCGTGCATGGGAAATATAGTGATAAACATAATTTTTCTATTGTAGTGTACCTGATTTCGGTGTCTAGAAGTCGTCGGCTCAAGTAGAATACATTGTATTCCTTACCGTTGGCCTCTTGTGGCAGCACCGCTCCTATCACTTCTTCTTCAGCCGATATATACAACCTGAAAGGTAAACCCTTCTTTGGCACGATCAGCACCGGAGGTTTCATCAAATAACTTTTTACATCTTCAAAAGTTCTCTGCTGATCGGCTCCCCACACAAACTCTTGGTTATCTTTTAATTTGAGCAATGGGGTGAAGGCACGAATCCGGCCGGACAGATTTGAAATAAAGCGTCGAAGATAATTGATTTTGCCGATTAATATTTGTAGCTCTTTCTTATTTGTCGGCGGCTTAGTATCGGCTATTGCTTTTACTTTTTCCTGGTTTACTTCAATTCCTTTTTCGTGTACTGTGAATCCGAGGAATTGTCCAGCCGATACTCCAAAAGCGCATTTGAGTGGATTCATCTTTAATCCGTGTGCTCTTGTGCTTTCGAACATCTTTTCCAAATCGGCTAAGTGTCGCCAATCTTCTTTAGATTTCACCACGACATCGTCAATGTAGATTTCTACAGTATGGCCAATTAGGTCATGGAAAATATGGTTCTTGGCACACTGATAAGTGGCACCGACATTTTTCAAGCCGAACGTCATGACAGTCCATTCGTAAAGCCCTAAAGCTCCTGGGCATCTGAAGGCTGTCTTGGGTATATCGGCCTCTGCCATGAATATATGGTTATATCCGGCATTTCCATCAAGAAAACTTATGATTTTATTTCCGGATGCAGCATCGATGAGCATATCGGCTATAGGCATCAGATATTCATCTTTTGGCGTAGCTTTATTTAAATCTATAAAATCAACACACACCTGGAGTTTGCCGTTTTTCTTTCTTACAGGGACGATATTTGAGACCCACTCAGCATATCGTCAAGGCCTGATAAACTTGGCCTCTAGTAGTCGTCCTACCTCTTCTTTTATAGCACCGTATAGTGTGGGATTAAACCGTCTCGGGTACTGTTTGAATGGCCGATACCCTGTTTTTATGGGTAGCCGATGTTCGACCAGCTATCGGCTTAAACCTGGCATTTCATAGTATTCCCATGCAAAGCAATCTTTATATTTTCTGATTATCTCGACCAACTTTGTCTAGTAGTTCGGTTCTAATCTAGCACTTACAAACGTTGGTCTTTTTCTATCGCCTTCTCCGATATCGACTTCTTCGAGCAGATCGGCAGAGGTGAAACCTTGCCCTCGTCTTTCTTCTTCGAAATCTTCGATAGCCTCCTCGTATTCCTCTTCCCGATAGCTCTTTGCTTTCTCTTGTAATTTTGCTATTGTCTTGGACTCCATCTTCTTACCACTTCGCTTGTCCGATCAAACGTGTTGGGTTTAACATTGATCGGCTTGAATCCTGATTTCTCGATGCAGATGAAATCACAATCGTCCAAGACTTTTCCCGATATGCATTCGGCTTCTTCATGTGGCCAGTCAGTATCAGGGCTGGCCATGGCAATATGAGACGGTGTATCAGCAGATACAACTTCAACCGTATCACCGTTCCATTGCACTAATTTCTGATGCATGGTCGATGGTATGCAGCAATTAGCGTGGATCCAGTCCCGTCTGAGGAGCACACTATAATTGCCCTTTGCTTCTATCACAAAAAATGCAGTTGGCAAAGTTTTACTGCCGACTGTTAATTCCGACATCATTACGCCTTTTGCTTCGGTGGGGTCCCCCGTGAAGTCGTTCAATACCATGTTTGTCTTAATCAGGTCTTCATCGGCTGTGCCTAATTTTTTAAAAGTGCTTAAAGGCATAAGATTGACTGTCGCCCCACCATCGACCAACATTCGTGATATCGGTCGGCCATTGATATGCCCTTTGAGATATAGTGGCTTTAGATGCCGATGCATGTCTTGGGGTTTTTCGAATACGGCGTCTGGTGCACCAAGGCACAACTGGGCAAATACTTCCTCAGCCGATTCTACCTCGGTTTTGAATTCCGCGGGTAAAGCGAACACCATGTTTATATCCATTGGCAGTGTATCATCTCGGATCATTGGAGATCCAGATTCAACCGATTGATCTGAATCACTATCGGTTTGCTCTTTTTTCCTCCATTCTTGTTTTCCAACTGGTATAGGCCTTAGCTTATTGAATACCCAGTCTCTCTCTTTCTCCCTTTTGGCTTCCCTTTCTTCTTGTGTCTTTAGCCGTTGAAGCCTTCTGCGTTGTGATTTGCTAAGACCCAAAGGGCACCACCTTGGTTTAGGTTCTATTGGCCTTCTGATTTTCCCAGCCAGATCGCTTAGTTCACTGTCGGACTCCGTCCTGACTGTGTCGTTGGAGGCCGATGTTTCTTGAGCTTGGGAAGACTCGCCTTGTTCTGGTATTGACAATCTTTCATGGACCGGCCTTCTGCTCTCTGCTCCTAGCCGATCGTGTACTGGCCTGGACAACCTATCTTTAGCCGACCGATTTGGCCAATATCTGATTGGGTGCTGCATGGGGCATGATAGCACTGTGGGTAAGGTCATCCCTCTCTCCCAGCAGAATTGCCAAAAGGGACACTGCCGATGTTCTTCTTCCTCGGTTTTTGGCCAATGATGTACGTCTAACCGATGGTATCTGTCTGGTCGATGAGTATTTGGTTGGTTAGAGTGGTTTAGTCGACGGGAGTTCTGTCTGTGGCTTATCCTTTCATATTTTTCAAAAAGTTGTGAGAAAGTCGGCTTTGGCTTGAAGCTGGCTTTTCTTGGAGCTCTCTCCGCCCTATACCATCTCCCAACTTCCAAATCTCCTCTCGGTTTTACTGTCCTCGAGTTTTGCCCATTTTTATCGGCCTCGATTTGTATTGAGCCGATGGTGATTTGCACAGTTTCATCTCCCTTCGACCGGATTTCAACTTTCTTGGCCGGCTTAACACCCTCTTCCATGAGTTCCTTTCCATTCCACGAACACTGGACCATACTGATCTGGAAGGGATTCACATCTATCTTCATAGCCGACTCCTCCGCGAATTTCAACCGTCCATCAGCGATAGCCGATTGAATCTGTTGCCGAAAAATATTACAATCATTAGTATTATGTGAAAAAGAATGATGCCACTTGCAATACCTTCGCTTTTTGATTTCATTAGCCGATGGGATGACGTGCCCCTCTGGTAATTTTAGAAGTTTTTATTGAAGCAATAAATGGAATATCTTATCACATTTTGACACATCGTACGAATATTTGACTTCTGCTTTGTTTTTTATCGGCTTAAGCAGAGAGCAAACGAGTGGTTTTTTAGTGCCCTTAGCCCACTCGGCTATATTTATGTCTGCTTCGTCGTCCTCAGAAGTGTCGCTTGGATTATACTCCACCATATTTACTTTGGCCTTTTCATTGCCATTCAATCTAAATTTATCCCTGAAGCCTTTGTTTTCCGCATATCGACTTTCATGAGCCGATACACGATGGAGTAGATGACCTAGGTCGGAGAACTCCTGTCCTGCTAATTTTTCCTTTAATGACGGGATCAGTCCTTGAAATGCCATGTCTGCTAATTGATCATCGGGAAGTGTTACACTAAAGCATCTGTTCCGCACGCCCCTGAATCTCCTAATGTAATCTGAGACCGATTCAGTATTTAGGTGAGCTAAGGTCGGAGATCCTAAGCTCCATAGTCCCAGAAAAGAAGTATTCATGAAATCGGCTTTCCAAATCGTTCCAGATGTGAACCGAATTTGGAGGTAAATTGATAAACCAAGTGAAAGCTGCTCCGGATAATGACAAAGGGAATAGTCTAATTTTTAACCCATCGGACTGTGCGGCTTCCCCACACTGAGCTAGGAATCGTCCGACGTGTTTGATAGTAGTAACGGAGTCATCACTTGAAAACTTGGCAAAATCTGGTATCCTGTAGTTATGAGGGTAGGGCATGCGATCTATGTAATCGGGATACGGCTTTTTGTAGCCGATTACCCTCCCTTTCGGCCGTAGGCCGAACTACTCTCTTAGTACAACAGTTATTTGTTCGGCCTAATTTACATTATCGGCTTGCGGTATAGCCTGACCTTGCCAGTTATCATTGTTCATACCCTGCCCCCGAGTGCAAACTCGGGTTGTCGGCCGAACCACATCTCTGGATGCCTAGGAAATGGTTCATAATCGTTGTTTCTTACGACCGTTGTCTCGGGTATAGGTACAAAGGGTTCGACGTATGATACCGCCTTGTGCGGAGTTTGGTTTCTAGGTATAGCACATTGGGATTGGTAGGTTTGGCTCGCATCAATCGGCCGACAAGCCGATTGTCCAAATCCACTAACAGAAGGTACGGGGGTTAGATTTGGTATGTTTATTTTTGCCCCGTTCGTGTGCCCATGGTAATGCGCCACTCCACCTATATGAGTGCTAGGTTTTAACACAGTAGGTTGGGTCGGCATCATCGGAGGTAATGGGGCCGATGCATTTACTGTGCTCGTATTTGGTGGTATCGAATATGCTGGGTACGTAGGGAGGGCTTGTAATGGATCTAACAAACTCCCAGACACCGCTAACTCTTGAGCAATCGTTTTGACGCTGTTCTCAATCATCGGCTTCAGCGTTGATACCAGAGCCGATGATTGATTGACTAATGCATGATGCACGGATTGCTCGATCATAGTGGACAAATTGGCCTGGCCAGGTGCATATCGGCTTACTGGATCGGTAGAGGCGTCGCCGATAGGGTTGATGGTTGGAAGTGCGACCTTTTGGGTGACTCCTCACCGTGTCTTTTGGAAACACTTCAACATCATCTCTTCCATTGCTGCTTCCGATCTTCAATCTCCTTTTGTTGCTCCAGAGTTAAATCGGCCAGTGTAAGCGCGATTATTGCGTCTGCATTGATGTCGGTGGTAGCTGTGGATTTTCCGGTTGATGACATGATTGACTTCTTTCTGGTCCCACCGGGCGTGCCAAAATATGTTCGCGCTAAAAACATGAAGCATGGTTCCTAGCCCCAAACATACGAGACAAACGCCGGGTTTGCAGAGCGTGCCAGTCAATTTGACCTGTAATTGATAAGGTAAAGCTTATAAATCAGGCAAAGCCGATAAATTGACGGTTATCGGCTTAACACTAGTCGACTAAAAGCCGATTAGGAGGTAACTAGATCAACCAATTACGGCTAATCCGAAGATAAGGTGAAATCGGCTTTGAGAGGCGATGCGCAACAACACAAAGCAGATCGAACCTGGATGAAATCAGTCAAGATCAACAATCGGCGATGCGCAACTTTATTGATCTCGTCGACTTACAGAGGGATAATTGTAAAACTAAAACGACGGAAAAAACTGTAAAAAGTAGATGTGTATGGTGTTGGATTTGACTCGTTGATTGCCTCATGGTCCGTCCCTTTTATAACGTTTTGGCCAATCCGAATCATGCATGGATATGACAACTATATCCGTATCGGCCCTTGATCCGATTCCCTTTCCTTGTTAGCAACGGATTCCTTGTTGACGCTGGTTTATTTTTTTCATAAAAAATCTTTGTAACCAAATTGGACCGATTTTACCAGATACACCGAATTTTGGTGCAAACACATATGCATGGCTTTGAACTTTCAAGTGAAATGTCTCGTATATGGTACCCAATATTAGTTTTGAATCGTTGCATCCACCGTAATAAGTAGCAAGAGTAAAATACAATAAAGTATTTTCGCACTATTCACACGGTGCCACGTGGATACAGGAAAAAAGCCTGCAAAATCTCAATATAAAGCATGCAATACAATTTGCACCTAATTTTCTCAAGTATTATCAAATTCCAAAGAAGTCCGAATTTAATTGGAAAATATGGCTAGCCAGTGGCAGTACATAATTTTAGCACTATTGTACATAATTTTCAAAAGAAATTAGGGGTGGCGGACCTGGAAATTTGAGGAGCATAGGCAAGCCTAACTACGGTCACTTGTTGCGTCGACTGTTAACAAGAGCTGAGAGAAGGCACGGACTAATGTCTTCTATGATGCCGGTAGTGGGCGGAGTGCTCATGTAGATCGCCGGTAAGCCCGACGACGCGGCCACCATCTGCCTCCTACCTTTGATCCTACCTAGGGGTGCTAATGGGCTAAAGCCTAGCACAAACTTAATCCAAGTCTAAAATTTTGTTCTTTGATGTAATCCAATCCAAACCCAAAATTAATATCTTGATTCAAACCATTTACATATACAACTAACAGCACTATAATTAAAACCGTACATCCATTCAATATAGCTCTATATCAATTAAATATAAGATAAATAGGTCCAGGCCTGACCCTATTTGTAGTTTTGGATCATCTAAGGGTGCGTTTGGTTCGCTGTATCAGGTTGAACCGAACCATTCTGTACAGGATTTAATCTCGTTCATGCGTTTGGTTGACTGAACGGAACCATCTGGTACGGGATGAGATGGTACAGATTCCTAGAATATTCCTTGAAGATGCTGTATCGTTTGATACGACGAATTCGGCTGAACCGATCGGTACAGGATCGACCGGTACCATCCTATCCAGGATCATCTCATCCATCCTGTACCATCCCGTCCCATTCAGCCTGGTACATCCAACCAAACACACCCTAAGTCATCGGTCCAAGCCCTTTAGCATCATAAATTGTAACTCCTCGAGTAGTTTTTTTTTTTAAGGGAGAGATGCTCTTTTGGTTCAAAAGAAACGTCTTGCTCTTCTTGGTTGTCTGTTCCGACGACTCTTTCCTGCGGGGAAAAAAAGAGTGAATGCATTCGTTTTCCATTTTCCTAATCTTTTATGTTTGGTTTGACATTCGAACTTACATGTTGCTTCAGGTCAGAAGGTGAGTCACATGACCTTTGGGGAGGCAGTTTCCTAGTGAACTTTGTGGCGTCAAGGATTTCCATCCGGGCGCGTATAATCCGGTGAAACATCTCCCGCACCCGCCGCTCAAGCGGGACGAGCCCGTCCTTCATGGACACGTTCACCTGAACCATCTCCTGCGCGGCCTCCCGCAGCTCAACGTCCTTCGTCTTCGGCCAAGGGAACTGTGCAGCGTCAGTGATCTCCATGAGCTTTCGCGAGCAGCGCTCAATCTGGTCGATCTCCTTGAGCAGCCCGCATGAGTTCCTGCGCTCCTCCTTCTTGGACTCCTCGAGGATACGCTCGTACAGCGTCGTGAAGGGGCGAGACCAGGGGAAGTTCGTGGGCACTGATAAGCGCGCCTGGAGGCCGCGGTCCTGGCAAGGGATGGTGGCCACAAGCGCCCAGACCACGACAAACAGCACGGCGCCCATAGTGTACACGGCGGAAGCGAGGCCTCCCGTGGCGGTGATGTTGTGCTCCCCGCAGGACTCCGATAGGCTTTCCCCGATTGCCTGCACCTGCCGCGCCGCCGACCACGAGGTCAAAGATTGAGACATGCTCGACGACCGCGACCTGAAATGGTCCTTCTGGTCGACAACACCGCCTTTGCCCCCGTCCTTCTGGTCGAACTTGAGGATGGTTAGATCAGCGAGCGCCTTGCGAGCGCGACGGATCTGGCCATTCCTGACCGGCAGGGCAGGATGGGGCTTCGCAAGCGCGGCGGCGGCGATGGCGAGGAGCTTTTGCCGCTGGCGGATGACGTCAATGCCATCGCGGACGGCATTGCAGATGTCGAGCGCCTTGACGGCCTGCTCGAGGAAGTCCGCGATGAGGCGATCAAGCGGGGGGCGCACGACGGCTGCATCTCCACGGCCCAAGAGGAGGGCGCAGAACTCCTCAAGGCAGATGAGGAAGGAGTCGATAAGGCGGCACGTCCAACTGAGGGAGAGGAAATCTGGGACCATAGGGTCGACGGAGTAATTGAGCAGGTGGAGGAGGTCCGCGGCGTGGTATTGGAAGTCGGAGATGTGGTGATCGGCGAACGGGATCTGGTCACGGCGGAGGCGGTCGATGGAGGTCCCAATTTTCGGCACTAGTCCCATGCGATGCAGTGACGGTGCAACGGGAAGCGGAATAGTACCACGATCTGCAAGGATATAAAACATTAATAACAAGTTCATTTAACATCTTATCTTTGCTTGGCTACTGTATTTGTCAAATCCTAATACTACTGTATATAGTTTTTTAGGAGAAAAGAAATATCAGTTTTTTTGTAAAATTACCCAGGCAGTGGATTTCACTTGATAATTAGGACAAAGTTATTTTTTTCAACTGCAATTCTTGCCTAAAGTCTAAACTTCAACCCGATAACATTAAACCGTCTAAAACATAATCCTCGACTTATTATAGTGTGTTTTGCCCACGTGGACATGATTTTGCTGGCATGGCATTAACGTGGATCCGGTTTTTTATTTTTTTTAGCTGACTAGGATGCCACGTCAGCAAAAATGGGTCCACGTGGACTCCATGTCAGAAAAACCACCTCGCAATGGGTGAAGGGTTGTATTTTAAATAATTTGATAATTAAGAGTAGTGTTTTTTGACGGTGTCGGGTTTTGAAGTTACTAGTTGAAGAACAGACTCATGCCATAGTTAAAGATTCAAAAATATTTTCCTAATAATTATGGTGGCAGGTACCTGGACAAACCCCGGTGGTATTTGGACAACACCACCCCTCAAGCAAAGCGGCCGGTTTCCGAATAAGAAACGTGAACTGGAAAATGTAGTAGTAATACCTGACATCGAAGCCAAAGATGTTTGGAGACTCGGGAGAATAGTGATCCTGACAACAATAGAAATAAGTCATCTTCACTTATAATGGTACTCCCTCCGATCAAAAAAACATGTCAGTTTAAACATTGATAAGGTTCCAAAAACTCACTTTTGGCCAATAATTGCTATTGTAATATATTAATAAAATCACAATATTAAGAAAGTACTTTTCGATACAAATCTACACATATGATTTTCATACCTCCAGTCTAAATATTTAAAAGGATATCAATAGTTAAAGTTTTAAAAATTTAATTGTAAATATTCCAAAACACTATATTTTCATGAACCGGAGCGAGTAAGGCCCCGTTTGGCAACTTGGAACCAGGCTGTTTCTACTAGAATCTAGGAGAAACCTAGCCAAACGGGCTAAAGCTCGGAACGATTCTCCTCGGAACGTTTCTTCTTTTTCTACGTCTGGGTTGAATCACTCTCAACCCCGTTTCACCCCGATTCACAGAATCCAGATAACTAGCCAAACGGTTTCCAAACATACCTAAAACGTTTCTACCAAAAATCTGAAACCGTTTTCGTTTCTACTAAAATCTGGAACAGGATCTTATAATATCCCACAGATTGAGGAGGCATCAAATCTAAGAAGTGGTGCTGCGTTGTTAGAATAAATGAAGAAGAATACACACCCTTCACTACGGGGTTGAGACAACTTGCTATCGGCACCTTGCTTTGTATCTTGCACGATCTCTTCTTCTCGACTTCCAGGTTGCTCATTTGATGGGTCTTTCTCTTGGCTCCCACGTTGATTTTGTAGAACCCCATGTTGTTCACTTGATGACTCGTTTTCTTGGATCCCATGTTCTTCTTCCAGAGGACCATACTCTTCCTCAACCCGATCTACTCTTCTTACATTTATGTAGTTAGTAAACCTTGGATGCCTGCTAATGGCATCCTTGAACGTAGACTCTGCAGCCCTCCTGTCAGCTTCCTCAGCACCGGCGGCGGCTCCAATTTGTCCAGCAATCTCTCTGAGTTTTAACAGGTGCTCAACGCCGACAAGCATGTGACCATACTTTTCTCCTCTGAGAGCATTGAAACCTAGCTTGAGCCGCTGAAGATTGGGTAATGCTTCTTCCTGAAAGACCAGGCACAATACACCACACCTGTATTTGAAATACTTGAGAACAGGGAATGCCCCTCTGCAAAAGATGATGCATTCTACAGTTGGTTGCCGGATGTACAGTGAGAGTACAGTGAGGTCAGGCAATCCTGTGAGGCTGTCAATATCATTCCTTCGTAGTTCTCTGACCACAATATTCAAATTGCGGAGATTGCCGAGTTGTCCAACCCACTTGGGAAATCTGGAAAAGATGCAAATGGGCGGCAACAACTCAAGTCTCTGAAGAACGACAGGAGGAGAGAGCACGCTGCTTGAGACATCAAAGAATGTGTCCATGGCTAAAGCACCAGGAGCCAGAGTGATAGATTTGAGGTTAACAAGTTTCCCAAGAGAAGATGCCAGGGCTACCAAGTTCCTCTTCAGATGCTCATTAGACGGCGCTGTAGAATAGATGAGATGAAGATCCTGCAGGTTCATCAGCTCGCCAAGGCTCCGTACGTTGTCTTCAGAGTTATTGCCAAGGTCAAAATACTGTAGTGTACGCAGAGACCTTATCCGGCCAATCCCATCAGGTAGATTTGGCTCACGTCGAAAAGAGAGATGCAACAAGCCTGGGAGATGAATAATATCCAATGGAACAGCAGATACACTGGCATCTATTTCTAGTGTTTCCAAGTATTGTAGCCCTCGCATCTGGGCTGGCAGTTCTACAATGACATCGCTCGAAATCTTCATATATCTCAGCTGAGACAATCTGCAAATTCTGGTGAGGTTGAAACTCGTATGCCCATAATGATTGCCCCAAAATTCAAGGATTAGAACTCGCAGCAGCTTAAACTCCACAACAGAAGGTAAACACCTAAGGAGTCCAAAAAAGGCAAGTGATCGAATATGTGACAGTGTTACACATGCCAGTTTGGTTGCATATTTGGCACTGCTGAACTGGAGGGAAAGTCGACGAACCATGGTAGAAGGTCCTCCTGTAATGGTCTGAGAGTAATCGATGGTAGCGATAAAGTTCTCTTCTTTGGACTTGTACATAATAAGATCAAATACTGTGTGGTGCACTGTACAGGACAACACCTCACCATTGCTGTTAATTTGCATAGGTTGGATCATTCCCCTGCTGACGAGCTCATCAAAATGGCTCTCCGCAACTTCTTCTGTGTCTTTTCCTTCTATTGCAGCGATGAAACCTTCAGATATCCATTGCTTCAACAAATCAACCTTCCACATTGTGTGCCCATCGGGATACATACTAAGATAAAGCAGGCATGTCTTCAAATAATGAGGAAGACTATTGTAGCTAATGTTTAATATCTGTTTCAGCATCTCTTCCAAAGTAGGATCAGTGCTCAAATTGGAACATAAACATTTCTGTACATGATGCCATAGCTCTGAGTTGTCCGGCTGGCTTGCTAAAAGACCGGCAATACAGATGGTTGCTAGTGGCAAACCACCACATTTTCTTATTATTCTATATGAAACTTCTTTCAATTGGTCAGGACATTGCTGTTCGGAGCCAAAAACTATATCGAAGAAAAGTTTTCCAGAGTCGTGGCTGCCAAGAGGGTTCATCTTCAAAATATTATCAGACTGATAACCACAGCATTCCAGAGCTACGCCCTCAATTTCTGCCGTTGTTATTATTCTACTGCAATTAGTAACGTCCGGAAAAGTACTGTTAAGAATATCCCATGCAGTTGCTTCCCATAAATCATCAATGACAATAAAGTATCTGCAAAATAAATTTATATATCACAGCTATATCTTGTCTAGAGAAAAGGCGATTATAGAAACACTACTGAAGTCAATTACAAGTGAAATGACGTAATCAAATGCTTTCCATGAAAAAATTCAAAAAAATATCCTACTGCACATAATAATTGATTAGTATTTTGATTTCTCACTAACTACAAAGAAAAAATATAATTGATTAAACATTATTTTTGTTTCTCCAATTGTTCAAAGAGTTAGACCATGAAATTTGGTCAATTTGTACACTATATTAAACATTAACTTCACTTTTTTCTTCATTTCCTAGTTTTATATGTTACTTTATTTTTCACAAATTTATACGGCAAGAATAATTTGCACTAAATGCCCACTCTTCATAGAATCTTCCGAAAATTTTGAAATAGGTTATTTCGGAAGCATTGGAGTATTTGGGGTGACATCACGAGTACAATAGGATTTGAGGGAAAAAATTATCTGGGAGGACCATAACCCGCTTCTGTTGACGCCCTAAAGCAGATTACGTGGCAGAAGCAAAGGGAGGAGGGCTAGCAAGACAAGAGCAGGAGGAGGATGGGAGGGAGTTGGTAGGGAGAAGAATGCTTCAACAGAAAAGGGTTAGGGTCCTTCCTCAGAGAAATTTTTTTCCAGATTTGAGGAAGCATTGGAGGTTTTTTGTCGATCTCACAGTTTGAGGTGAATTAAATTAGTATGACTGGTGGGGCTTGATGTGGGTGGAAAATTTAGTACAGATAATGCATTGGAGACGTTGTCTCTTTTGTTGCATCTTGATGATGTTGAAGCCCTTGAATACAACTTTAGATGCAATGGATTGGAGATGGCTAAGCAGTTCTAGGCAAGAACACAATGTTTATAGGCTGAAAGTACGAACTTCATGAATATGGACTCCTGTTATCAGATTTATTAGTTTTAGTAAAGTTTAGCTTAAACTACATGCTCGATCCCCAAACCATTTGCAAAACTCAATTGTGCACAACTTTGACCTCTGGGTTATTTGAGTCGTAAGATAACTAAAGAGTAACCAATTGTTGTGCACACCCTTACAGGGAGAAAAGGTAACAAAATACCTCTTATCTTGGAGATGTTCCCTGAGACTGTCGATGAGGTTCTGCACCGTGCAGGAATCAGAGTGACGTCGACGCCGGTCAACTTGAGAGAGCATGACCGCAAGTAGCCTCCTCATGTCAGGCTTTCGTGACGCCCGCACAAAAGCCCGGCATTCGAATTGCCCTTTAAGCTCACGGTAAACTTGTCTAGCAAGCGTGGTCTTACCAACCCCTGCAGATCCAACAATCGACACCACCTTCCGCTGCCGCTCTGCTTCGTCGGTAAGCCACTTGGTAAGCTTCATCCTTGAGTCGTCGATACCAACATAGAAATTGGCAGAGCCTCGATGCAGCGCTGGAATCCGACCATGCACAGTGAACACACGGCGAGAACTCGAGGCGCAGCCATCAAGCTGATACCTCTCGTGCCGTTCGCTTGCCTCCCGAGCCAGAGTCCTGAGCTCTGCGATCTTGGTGATCCTCGTGCACGGCTCCGCCGTGTTGGAAAGCCGAGCAATCTTAACACGACCAACCTTGTGGTTGTGGACGTGTCTGATCTTCGAGTCGGCGTTGGTGTGCGTTAGAATTTTGCTGTCGATGTAGTCCTCGATGTCATATGAAAGTTCACGCACCTCATCCATCCAGTATTTTGCCTTGTGGCTTGGGGAATCTACCGTTGACTGCTCCACAAGAGCGGCGCTAATTTCTTCTAGATCTTCCTTGAGGAGCTTGATTCCGTCCTTCAGTGGCTTTGGACGCCGGTCTTCGGGGGCTAGCAGCGAATCGAGCTTCCTCAGAAGAGGACCCATTGCACCCAAGGAGGAACTCATCGGAGCCTCCATGGCGCATAAAGAAGATGCAGTTAGTCACTCCATCATCTTTGTAACGAGCACTGCAGATGAAGTATAAAGGTAGCTCTGTCTGTGTGAGAGGCGTTAGCGGGAAGACGACCTATGATCGATGCTGCAATAATTGAACAAGACGGAGACGAGCTCAGTCAAGCAGGTTGGGGAAAATAAACAATACCTCTACCGCAGCATCGACTATTAGGCACGGTCACACGTTACGATGCACCGTGCGAAATTTGATTCGATTTTTATTTTTGAAAAAGGGTATAAGGGCCTAAACATAATTTTAATTTTTTTAAAAAATGTGCTATCTAAAGTCATGGCGAATTTGCGGCACCATGGGTCTTCTTTATGCGGTGTCAAATTTGAACATTATGCGGCGCCAAATTTGGACAGATGGTTACCTCTGAAAAAGGTATGAGGATCTAAACGTAATTTTAGTTTTTTCTTTGTTTTTTTTTTAAAATGTGCTAGCTAGGAGTTATCAGCGAATTTGTGGCTCCACAGGTCCTATTTATGCGGTGCGAAATTTGGTTCGACGTTTTCTCGGGGTTTTTTCAAAAATGTGCTAGCTATGAGTCATCGGCGAATTTGCAGATGGATTTTTTTTAAAAAAAAATGGGCTGCTAGGAGTCGCCAGCGAATTTACGGAACCGCGGGTTATTTTATTTTGCGTAATTTTGGTTTTCTCGTTTTCTTTTTTTTAAAAAAAAAATGAGTTGTTTGCGAACTCAGTTGCTAGGAGCCGTTGCCGAATTTTTGCGAAACCGCGGGCACCTTTTTTGTAAAAAAATCTCAGAGGGATCTGAACGTAATTTTAGTTTTTTCAGAGTCTTTTTTGTAAAAGGGACAGTGAAAAGACCTAAATACAATTTTAAAATTTCTAAAAGATCTTTTCACGAATAGGATGACATGGCCGGCTGAGCTCTCTCCATTTCCTGTGGGCTAGCTGTGTGGTCAATTAGGCAGTGTTTCGTTTGATTAATTAGGCAGCGTTCGGTTTGAGGATCCTCCCATATAAATGTATTGAATGATACAGAATATTAAATCATAGAGTCATCCCTCTGTTTGATTGGGAGAGGTGACGTATTGAGGCTTGATATGAGAATATTCTTTGGATATGCCGAATGGTGAGATTTGACTTTCTACTCTGCATCGGTCAGATACAAATCAATGATTATTGTGGAAACTAGTGATTTAGGCTCCGTTTAGCAACTTAGAACTGAGCCGTTTCTATTAAATTCTGAAACAAACCCAACCAAACGGGACAAAGCTCGAAACGTTTCTTTTCGGATCGTTTCTTCTTTTTTCACTCTGTGGCCGAATTGGTCTCAACCCCGTTCCATCCGATTCACATAATCCTACCTGAAACGTTTCTATCAATAATCTAGAACCGTTTTCATTTCTATTAGAATCTGAAACCGTACCAAACAGGACCTTAGTTTAAGTGGTACTCGGCCCATTCTTTTTTTTTTTTACTTTTTATAGTCTTCTAAATGTAACTTTCATCATTATTTATTATAACTTTATATTACTACATACTAATAAATTTAAAATATTAACAAAATATTTTTAACATAATAAATTTTTCATGTAGCCGATTTAGATACTTTTAAACATATTATTAGTCAAATTTTTAAAAAATTGACGACATACTATAATATACATATTTTGTTACTATTTTAAGTATGTGGTATCAATAATTTATACATAATGAACTATATTTAAAGTCAAACTACACGTTAATCGTTATATATTAGCCATACACTGTGTCAGGACTTTCCTAAAATTTTTTACAATTGTGGAAGCTGATTTGCTAACTTTAAAACTAAAACTACATTTTTGGAATTATTAAATTAGAAAATAAAAAAAATCTAGTTTTCCTTCGTCGGTCGATTACTTTCTCTTTGCACTGGCCCACTCCTGTGCTGGCTGGTGAAAGGGCCACACATTGTCCCCGCCGGAAGCCACCTCCACCCTGTCTTCTTTACACCTCACAAATGTGAAAGCGTATTATCCCATTTTATACTTTCTCTCAAGATGACCGGTGGGGTCGAAATCTACCAACTGGACATCATCTTTGTAACATCCCAAAATTTTGTTTTTATTGAATTTATTGAGTTATTCAAATTTTAGGAATTTTCTGGAATTTATTTGGATTTATTTGGATTTAATTTGAATTAAGTCATTTATTGAATTATATAAATATTTAAAATTTTCAAATAAAGTTTTGCTAAAAATATTTTATTTGAGTCCAAAATGTCTCAAAGTATTTTCCAAAATTTTTCTAGAATTTTCTGAGCATTTTTCTATTTTTCTCGATTTAAATGAATTACTGGAGTTATTTTAAGAAATAAAAATGAAAAGAAATTAAAATCGGAAACCATAACGGGTTCGACCCACGCCGCCAAATGGATCCGTTAACCCGTAAGACCCGCAATCCGCAAACCCTAATTCGCGCGACCGTTGGATCTTGATCCAACGGTTGTCAGCGGGCCACATCGCCTCTTCGCGGATGATCCAGATCGAGTCGCGTTGATCGAATTGGAACTATCCGATGCGGGCATGTGTACGGCAAGGATTGCGTCGTCTTCGCCGAGTCCAACTCGTACCGTGCCGCTGCGTTGGTTGGGGGATCCGCGATTTTCACAGACGCCGAGGGTATTAAATACGTCGTCGGATTCGCCGTCCCGCGCTGATCATTTGTCACCTTAGATTATGGAATATTAGTTGGACATTAATAAATTGCCAACATGGGTTAAATAGATCGTACATAGTATGCTTAGTCCTGCAACGTGTCGATAACACTGTTTTGGATTATTAAATGTTAAACTTGACTTAATGAGATATGGAACATGTTTATTAAAGATGTGACATGTGTTATTGATGATGTTGATGGCACGTGGTGCATGGTAATCAACGGGGCGATAAAATGAATTAGACTGAGGCAAGTGGTAAGACTGTTTATGGTGAGCCAGGTGGCACTTGGGAGGTCGTATTTGGTTTCTGCTGATTTTAGATACTTGTGAACTTCTCTGGGTAGTCTTGCCTTGGTCGCATTAAGGACTTAACCTTGCAAGAATTTGAACTGAGTCTGACATACAACCACATGTCTGGAATGGGATAGACCTAGCTGATTAATTTGTGATGTCTAGATTTCGGTACTGTCGTGGTGGTGTGAGCCCGGGTGTACAGGTGGACTCACATGGTGCAAGAAGGGTGCCTTGAGTGTGGTAACCAGTCTCTTCAGTGTTGAAACCTTAGCGGGCAGTACCGGGTCTAGAAGGAACATTGTAAAGGCTTTGTTACAGTCACTCGCCTTGGTGGTGTTTGATTGTATCTTGTGGGTAAAGTGTATAACCTCTGCAGAGTGTACAGCTTAATCGAATAGCCGAGTCTACGGTATTGGACATTGCTCGGGGATTACAGTCAAGGGTTAGACTTTCATAAAAATGAACTTGGGTTTATGGATATTGGGTATGGAAATGATGAACTGGTTTAGGATGAGAAATGCTTTACTTAAGAAAGTAATTATGAAAGTTATTATTGTTTTACTGCTTTCAAATTTACTACTATCATTTATGAATGTTGCTTATTGCAAAAGAACCATTTAGCCTGTTGTTGGAATAAGCCATTCATGTAGCTAATAGAATTGCATTCTGTGTATGACTTGCTGAGTGCTCTAAGTACTCACCCTTGCCATGACACAACCACCAGCTGAGGAGGAATCAACGCCAGCATTGGAGGGGGAGTTCCAAGAGGAGCCGACGAACTTAGGGCGAGCTAAGTCAGTTGTCTGTGGCATATCAGTTGGTGCCACGAGTTATCTATTCCGCTGCAGTTTATTTAATTGAGACTTTGCCCTACGAGGCGTACTTTTGTAAGTTGACCCTAAGGTCGACTCAACCGCTTTCCGTTATAATAAATACTTATTTGTTATTCCGCTGTGTATGATTGTGATATTCATCGATGTTGAGACTGTGGGCATTAGCGTGATCCTGGACTAGTGCTAAAAACACAGAGGGTCTGGATTTGCATATTCAGGTCTCGACAGAGGTGATATTAGAGCCATACTGGTTGTAGTGCCTACCCTTAGTTAGAATGGTCGTAGTGAGGACAAAAATTATTTTCTAAAGTTAAGAAAACTTGCCAAGATAATGAATGAACACTTGACTTATCCCCTCTCTCTTGTTCATACCCCTTGCTGAATTCTTTTTGTTCTTACTTTGTTTTTAAAAGTGTTGCGTTCTTATGAGAGTGTCTTTTGGCAGATGAAGAGGATTCACACCTATGGTGAGCGTGAGGGAGGCTACGCCGCAGAGCTGTGGAGGATGCTTCAGGTGTTGGGAGGCTTTGAGAGGCCAATCTACAGAGCCAACACTTGGATCGTGAATGGAAAGGCTCGGGGAATGGTCACCAAGATCACTGTGTATGCCCGAGAGAAGACCAAGGCAAGTCACCCATCAACATCACTGTTTGGAGGTCCACATTTGAAGCTGGCATCCAGGAGACATCACGTCTTGCTCTGATGAGGATCTCCGCCACCTATGCCAAGGAGCTGCATGAGTCTGTCTTCCGCCTTCACCCGTAAAAAGGAGGAGTCACTAGTGCACCGATCGACCTGGAGAGCAACACCGCTGTTGTGCACTTGGCCAGGTTCGCCGCTGTGCAGGATGCGGTGATGGACCAGACTGTGCAGGAGATGGACGCCGCTTACACTGCTTTGGAGGCCACCGAGAAGAATCTGCAGGACGTCAAGATGTGGGCCATGCAGAGGATAGAACTGGAGGAAGCTCTGTATGGACAACAGCTTGAGCCAGAGGCAGTGCTAGAGTTACGCGAGGAGGACCCAGAGGAGGTGTAGCCAAAGCTAGAGCCAGAGTCGGAGTAGCAGCATGCGCCTGGGCTGATCTAGAGGCCGAGGACGCAGCTTCGTCGACCACGGCAATTCGAGGTTATGGAGATCGCTTCGCGCCGATGCCGCCACACCCGCCTGTGTATCCACTAGGAGGTCCTCATCCTGGGTGGGTAGACAAGTGAACATTAGGTCTAGTAGCCGAGACTCGAGTGTTGAGTCGCGTCTTAGAATAATATGAGTTGCCCTTTAGGCGTTAGACTCAAGTGTGATAGATTAAATTGGATTTCTTGCTTGCTGAGTGTGCAGTATGTGTTGCAAGGCCCTTAGGCGTTGTGAGCAACCATACTAAGATATTTTTAATAATTAATAAAGTTTGGATTTTGAGTTACATCTTTTTGCCCCCGCATAAGTTTCTCTTTTACTTGTCTATTCTTGTTCCCTCTCATCTCTAAACCCCGGAGTAATCAACATATGGTGAACACTCGCGGTAACAATGGTGCAACTGGAAGTGGTTCTCATCCAACTGGGAACCCCAATGATGGAATACCTACACCCGAGCCAGCACCCCCAGTCGACATGTAGAACTTTGGAGCTTTCCTCGCCGCGCAGACGCTGTTGATGCATGCAATGATGCAGCAAATGCAGCAATTCACTGCTCAAGCCGCTGCCAATAAGAACAATCAGGCCAACCAGGGATAGCGTCCGTATTCAAGGTTGTCCGAGTTTATGAGGACTCACCCGCCTACATTCTCCAGGAATGCTAATCCACTAGAGGCGGATGATTGGCTAAGGCCCATCGAAAGGAAGCTGCAAATCACTCAGTGCACTGGGAATGACAGAGTACTTTATGCCTCTCATCAGCTGGAAGTGAAAGCATCTAGGCCCCCTAATTCCTTATTTGTAATAATTATTAGTTTTGGTGTTGATGATCAACTCTCATACCCTTGATGAAGTGAAGATTTTATTCAAAGGAAGGAAAAAGGTTAAGGTCTCTTTGTCTCTAGTTTTGACTTGGGAGATGATTCAAGTCATGTAGCTAGATTTATTTTAGTTAGCCGTACTATAAAGAGGGATTATGCATAAGTTCAGTACCTTGGTTTATAGGCTACTTATTTAAGATTATTTGGAGCAAAGATTATTCCTTTTCCCTCTAAAATAAAAGAATTTCAGTCTTTTATCAAGTTCAACAAAAACACATTCACGCCGGACCAACTCTTTTTCAGTCCGGTGCAAAAGCCTTTCTTCTGAACTCATACCGAGCGCACACCATTCATGCCTGACCAAGTTTTTCGGTCCGGCGCAGTAAACAAATCTCTTTGAAATCATCTGAGTGTGTGTAGTTCACGACGGACCATGTTGTTAAGTTCACGATGGACCAGCCTTTTCAGTCCGGCGTAAATGTGAAACTTACTGGAACTTGTTATTGAATTTAAGTTTTTCTCGAATCAAAACCAGTGAATTTACCATCTATGACGTACCATGTTTTTGGGTCCGACGCAAACATGTTTTTCATCGTTTCACGACAGACTGATTTGTGCTCTACTCATGTGTACGACGGACCAACTCACCTTGGTCCGGCGCAAATGGATTTTTCACTGATGTCAGTTCAGCGTGCATTGAGGCAATTGTAAATTGTTTCAAATCTTGTCAGATGCAATCATTTTGACATGTCTTATCATTCTGACATTGGCAAACAGCTATTTCTTGCCATTAACGGCTATATTCGTGTTGTAGCCTATATAAGCCGTTCCAGGCCATTCCAAAAGTAGAACTTTGACATCTCTTTGATATTCTAGCAGTCTAAAGCTCAAAAGCCATTAAAGAGACCAAGCTCAAACTTTTTTATTCAAAATTCAGTGTAATCAATGCTTCAAGTTTAGTCTAGAATCAGAGTGTCTAGTGAACCAAGGGAAAGGGCTTGTGGATGGTCTATTACTCTTGTAACTAGCTGTTCCTAGACGGCTTGAAGGAGTTCATAGTGCGACCTATCCAACTGTGATTATGGAAGGCCACTATCTTTGTGAGAGGCTGGAACTCACCTCACCGGAGTGATGAAAGAGTTACACTAGTGAAAACTAGAACTATAGTTGTTAGTTATCGGTGGAGCCATACTTCGTTTGAAGTGCTCTAACGGGGATGTAGGAGAGATTTTCTCTGAACCTCAGTGAAAATTGTTCTTGTCTCTGTGTTAATTCTATTGATTGTGTTCTCTTGCATCTTGTCACTTGGTTCTTAACAAATTTGTGTTCGCACTGTTTTGACTCTTAATTTATGTAAGGTTTGCTCAAGTAGTTCTTTAATTATCAGATCTTTGCTTAAATTTGTCAGTAGTTTTAAAAGTTACCTATTCACCCCCCTCTAGGCTAACCCGATCCTTTCAGGAAGGAACTGCAGCTGAATGGTGGGAGAACTTCTGCGCTTCGTAGGAAAATCCCTAGGATATCACTTGGGAGGAGTTTACTGTTGCCTTTCGTCAGTACCATGCGGCTGAGGGAATTATGGACTTACAGAAGGAGGAATTTCGAGCTTTGAAGCAAGGCATCCAGTCAGTGGCTGATTATCTGAACAAGTTTACCCAGCTAGCCCGCTACGCACCTGAAGACATGGTGACAGACAAGGCCAGACAGTCTCGCTTTATGAAGGGACTGGACTCAGGATTGCAAGTTGGGCTGATCATCCACACATTTCTTGATTTCCAGAAGCTGATGAATAAGGCTCTTATCCTTGAAGACAAGCGCAAAGAGCTAGATGATAACCAGAAGCACTAAATGGCACAACAGGGAGCACGGATAGGAGCACAGAGGATGAGGATTGCACCCAACCAGTTTTTTAGGTTCCAGCCTAGGAATGTGGTCAAGACACCGTCGCCAGTACCAAGACTTGTCAATCAGAGTTATCAGACACTGGCACCAACCGGCAATGCAACTGCAGGGAGTCAGCAAGCAACAGTGAGGCGTTGCTACAGCTGCAACGAACCGGGGCACTTTGCTAATCAGTGTCCGAAGCGAGGAGGAGGTGTGACGCCAGTTCGCTTCAATCTGGGAACGACTCCTACCAGGTCACATATGCTAGGAACCAACTATGGAGCTGCTCAAACTGGAGCTACACCCCAAGCAACGGTGAGAGGTCGAATCAACCACATCATCGCTAACATAGTCCAGAATACAACGGATGTCATAATGGGTAAGTTACTGGTTAACTCAATACCTGCAATAATTTTGTTTGATTTTGGAGCTTCGCATTCTTTTATATCCTAGAACTTTGCTGTTGAAAATGGGTTAAGAATGGTGAACCTTAGACATGTGTTGCTAGTCTAGTCCCCTGGATTAGAACTTCGATCTAATGTAGGATGTTCTGGGGTAAAGTTACTGATAAATGGAGTAGAGTTCCCAGTGAACCTTATTATATTGGATACCCAGACCCTAGATGCTATACTAGGAATGGATTGGTTGGGCAAGCACAAGGCTATGTTAGATTATGGATGAAGAGTCGTATCAGTCGAAAGCCCAGATGGTAGAAAAGTCGAGTTTCAAGCAACCGCGGTCCGAGATGGACAGCTGATGGTCAACAGTGTGAAGACAGTCAGGATTGAAGATGTACCAGTGGTCAGTGAGTACCCGGATGTCTTTTCTGAAGATTTACCCAGTATGCCGCCGGACAGAGACATTGAGTTCATGATCGAGTTAGTACCCAGTACAGCCCCAATAGCCAAGAGACGTTATCGGATGTCTACCGATGAGTTAGTGCAGATGAAGAAGCAGATCGAGGAGCTGTTCATCGCCGTGGGGAGTGCCAGTCCTGTTCGTCAAGAAGAAGGATGGGAGTTTTCGGATGTGTATCGATTATCGTGCACTCAATGACGTGACGATAAAGAATAAGTACCCGCTACCTAGGATCAATGATTTGTTTGATTAGTTAAGAGGAGTTGGAGTTTTCTCCAAGATTGACCTACGATCGGGATATTACCAACTGAAGATTCATTTAGAAGATGTACCGAAGACCGCATTTTCATCGAGATACACACATTATGAGTTTATAGTTATGTCCTTTGATCTGACAAATGCTCCTACATATTTCATGAATATGATGAACAAGGTTTTCATGGAGTCCCTAGATAAGTTTGCTGTTGTGTTTATTGACGACAATCTGGTCTACTCCAAGACAAGAGAAACACATGCCGAACATCAGAGGTTAGTACTTGAGAAGCTGAGAGAACAGCAGTTATTTGCTAAGTTTAGCAAATGTGATTTTTGGAAAAGTAAAGTAGAATTTCTTGGACATGTAATGACTGCTGAGGGAGTTGCAGTCGACCCAAGCAAAGTAGAAGCGGTATTGCATGGGGAGCAACCAAAGACGGTGACTCAGATCCGCAGTTTTCTTGGAATGGTGAGATATTACCGTTGATTCATCGAGGAATTCTCAACAATTGCTAGACTTCTTACACAATTGTTGAAGAAAGAGAAGAAGTTTGCATGGACACCGGATTGTGAGAAGAGCTTTCAGGAGCTGAAGAAGCATTTGACAATAGCACCAGTGTTGGTCTTACCTGATGTGCATCAGAGTTTTGATATTTACTGCGATGCATCGCGTCAAGGACTTGGATGCATGTAGATACAGAATAGAAAGGTAGTTTCTTATGCATCAAGGTAGTTAAGGCCGCATGAGAAGAATTACCCGACACATGACCTGGAGTTAGCAGCCGTATTGCATGCTTTGAAGTTGTGGCGTCATTACCTTATTGGGAATAGATGTGAAGTTTATACGGACCATAAGAACCTTAAATATATCTTCACTTAGACAGATCTAAATATGAGGCAAAGAAGGACTACAACATCGGAATCCATTACCATCCCGGCAAGGCTAATGTAGTAGCCGATGCCTTGAGTCGGAAGAACCATAGTGTGAATATGCTAATGGCAGAAAGTCCGGCTGAGCTATGCAAGGATTTTCAGAAAATAAAGCTGGAAATGGTACCTAAAGGATTTCTGGCCGCATTAGAAGTGAAGCCTACCCTAGAAGACCCAATCAGGGAAGGACAGAAGGATGATGACAAGATCAGTAGAATCAAGGCCAAGATGGATGAAGGCAAGGCTAAAGACTTCAAGCTGGATGAGTAGGGTACACTGTGGATTAATGGTTGCATCTGTGTGCCGAACAAGAAGGAGCTGAAGTAGTTGATTCTGGAAGAAGCTCATGATTCCAAATACTCAATTCATCTGGGAAGTGCCAAGATGTATCAAAACCTGAAAGAGAGATTTTTTGGTGGCCGAGCATGAAGCGTGAATTTGTTGAGCATGTTGCACTATGTGACATATGTCAAATAGTAAAGGCAATACATCAGAGACCAGCTGGATTGTTGCAGCCATTGAAGATACCTGAGTGGAAGTGGGGGGAAATCGGTATGGACTTTATTACCGGTGTGCCAAGGACTCAGAGTGGATATGATTCTATATGGATCATAGTGGATCGCCTGACCAAGGTCGCTCATTTCATACCGGTGAAGACTACATACTTAGGGGACCGCTTGGCGGAACTTTACATGTCAAGGATTGTTTGTTTACATGGAGTGCCAAAGAAAATAGTGTCGGATCGAGGTACCCAATTTACCTCAAGGTTTTGGAATAAGTTGCATGAAGCCATGGGGACCCATCTGAATTTCAGTACAGCTTATCATCCACAGACCGATGGTCAGACAGAAAGAGCCAACCGGATTTTCGAAGACATGTTAAGAGCTTGTGCTCTAGCCTATGCTACTTCATGGGACAAGTGTTTGCCGTATGCATAGTTCAGCTAACAATAGCTATCAAGCCTGTTTACAAATGTCACCCTTTGAAGCTTTGTATGGTCGACCCTATCGAACACCATTAAATTAGAAAAAGACAGGTGAGAGCCATGTCTTTGGACCGGATATTCTTCAAGAAGCGGAAGAGAAGATTGCCATGATCAGAGAAGGATTGAAGATGGCTCAATCAAGATAGAAGAGTTATGCCGATAACCGTTGTCGAGAGTTGAGTTTTGAACCGGAGGATTTCGTATACCTCAGAGTTACACTTCTCAAAGGAGTTAAGACATTTCATGCTAAAGGGAAACTTGCGCCAAGATATGTTGGACCATTCAAAATTTTGAGCTGCAGAGGTGAAGTCGCTTATCAGTTGGAGTTGTCGCAGTCATTGGCGGGAGTGCATGACGTGTTCCATGTGTCGCAACTAAAGAAGTGTTTACGAGCGCCAGATGAACAAACGTCTTTAGAGTCGATCAAGCTGCAAGAAGATCTAACTTACAAAGAGCATCTTGTGAAGATTTTGGACACAATGGATTGAGACAAGGAACAAGTCGACCCGCATCTCCAGAGTCCTGTGAAGCAACCATTCAGAAAGTGAAGCGACTTGGAAGCGTGAAGAAGATTTCAAGGAGTTCCCAAACCAATTTTATAGTCAGCCCTGAATCTCGGGGTCGAGATTCTATTAAGGGGGAGGTTTGTAACATCCCAAAATTTTGTTTTTATTGAATTTATTGAGTTATTCAAAATTTTGGAATTTTCTGGAATTTATATGGATTTATTTGTATTTAATTTGAATTAAGTCCTTTATTGAATTATTTAAATATTTAAAAGTTTCAAATAAAATTTTGCTAAAAATATTTTATTTGAGTCCAAACTGTCTCAAAGTATTTTCCAGAATTTTTCTGGAATTTTTCTGAGCATTTTTCTATTTTTTCTCGATTTAAATGAATTACTGGAGTTTTTTTAAGAAATAAAAATGAAAAGAATTTAAAATCGGAAAACCTAACGGGTTCAACCCGCGCTGCCAAACGCATCTGTTAACCCGTAAGGCCCACAATCTGCAAACCCTAATTCGCACGACCGTTGGATCTTAATCCAATGGCCGTCAGCGGGCCACGTCGCCTCTTTGTGGACGACCCAGATCGAGTCGCGTTGATCGAATCAGAACCATCCGATGGGGGCACATGTACGACCAGGATTGCATCATCTTTGCCAAGTTCGACTCGGACCACGCCTCCGCGTTGGTTGGGGGATCCGCGATATTCACGGACATCGAGGGTATTAAAGGGGTGTTTGGCAGAGCTCCAGCTCCATCAAATTCGTGGAGTTGGTGAAGCTGGGTATTCCTAGCTTCATCAGATTCGTGGAGCTGGAGTTGTGGGTAAATTAAAAGTGTTTAGATGGGTCATTGTCGGGATCCGAATTTGCAAATCCGGACCCTCTGTGTATTCAGCACTAGTCCAGGAACGCGCTAGTACACACAGTCTCAACATTGGTAAATATCACAATCATACTCAACGAAATAATAAAGTACTTAAGTTAGTTAACCAAGCTGGTTGCTCGACCTTAAGGTCAAGTTACAAAGATACGCCACGCAGGGCGAAACTTATTAAAAGAGAAATAACAGTAGCGGAAAAATAAGATAACTTCGTGGCGCCATTCAGTATACCACAGGCAACTGACTGGGCTCGCTCCCTAGCTGGACGGTTCCTCTTGGAGCTCCTCCTCCAAAGCTGGTGTAGACTCTTCTTCAACTGGTGTTGTATTGTGGCAAGGGTGAGTACTTGGTACTCAGCAAGTCATGCACAGAATGCAAACTAATATACTACATGCATGGCTTAGTACAAGGAATAGCTCAGGGTATAATTGCAGTAAAACAGCATTTGACAAGTAACATAAGTAGATTCGAAAGCAGTAGAAACCAGTTTAAGAGCAATAACTTTTCCAGGAGTTAAATAAACATCTTTTCCATTCCTAATCCACATTTCCATCAACATCATTATAAACCAAACCCAACCTTTCAAGTCCGAGTTATTTTCAAGAAAGTCTAACCCTTGACTGTAATTCCCGAGCGATGTCCAATACCGCGGACACGGCTATTCGAATAGATTTTACACTCTGCAGAGGTTACGCACTTTACCCACAAGATACAGCCAAACACCACAAAGGCGAGTGTCCGTAACAAAGTCTTTCGGAAACTTCTAACAGCACAAGTGGTCCTCTCCAGTGATTGCACACTAACCCTTCCCTTAGCGAAGGCGAAGTTTAGGCCGATCCACCGTTAGATGGGTACTGCCACAGCCAGACGCTCCCCGCATAACTACACAAAAGGTATAGTTGACACCCCGAGGTCCCACAGGTACGTTATTAGCAACTTAATCAACAAGGTCCGTCCCATTACAGACATGTGGTTGCACGTTTGACTCAGTTCAAAGGCTTGCAAGGTTAAGTCCTTAGGGTGACCAGGGCAAGACTACCCGAAGAACCAAATCAACGCTCCCGGTGCCACAACTGGCCCACCCGATCATTCTTGCCACATGCCCCGGTCAAAAACTATTCATCCAACCCCAGTTGATTACCATGCACCACGTGCCATCGACAACAACATCAATAACACATGACACTTCTCAAAAATAGGTTCAATATCTCATTAAGCCAATATTAGCATTTGATTGTCCAAAACATTTCACGTGGCAAGGCTAAGCATACTACATCGGTCTAATTACCCATGTTGGCAATATAATATTGTCCAACTATTTAATCCTCAACTAGGGTGACAAGGGTCATGGCACATAATTAATTAACCAAGGAGTCATACACTAATTTGGCATTTATCTAATTCCCCATAATTAAATAAAGCATTTTCTAATTGAACTAGCATGCAATAATTTAAATCAAATTAATTTCAAAAATGGGATCAACATGGTCAAAGCACTACTTTCCTTCAAAGAGTACTTGTTCTTGGTCTTGAGCTGGCTCCTGAGTCAACACTTCACCCTCGAAGCCTTTGGGCACTTCAACGTCTACTCGTAAAGCGTGCAAATAGCAATAAATAAATAAACAATATACAAAAAGTGTCCAAACTTGCAAATAAAGTCCATAAACAGAGAGCATAATTTTATAAATTTTTAGAAACTGGAATCGTCCAAATCGGAGTTAAAATGCAAAAGTTACAATCATTTAAAGTTTAAAGAAAACATTAATTAAATAAAAACAGAGAAATATTCATAATCAAAAATTAATTAAAATTCATATTTGAGTAGGCCTCATTTTTATGAAAATTTTATAAATTTGAATCACCCAAATCGGAGTTGAAACGCAAAAGTTATAAGCGTTTGAAGTTTGAAACTAAATTTAAAATCAATAAACCGAATTAAATATTTAATTTCATTTTCAGAAAATGATTTATTGCGTCAGCAGTGACACGTGTCGGCACCGGATTGGTCCTCGTGGACTGGCTGACGTCAGCGCCGGCCGAACCCACCGATGACGTCAGCATGACGTCATCGGCCACGTGGCATCACCCGGGTGCTGCCACGTGTCGCGCCTACGGACGCGGTCTACGCGCGCGGCCCAGTCCACGGTGGTCCTGGTCCACCGGACCGGTGTCACTGACAGGCGGGCCCGCCCTCTCAGTGGCCCACACCTCAGCCCACGCGGACGCGCCGGTTCGGTTCCTGCACACGTGGCTAGATCTCGGCCGTTGATTTGAAAATCAACGGCCCATATCAGTTCTGGAGTTCACGCGTTGGAAACAGCTCGGTCCATCTGGACCGTTCGATCTTGATCGGACGGTCAAGATCCAATCTAGAGTTTACAATGTGGCTAACCCTAACCGTACGATCTGGATCTAACGGTTGAGATCACTCCTAGCACAGTGCGGTTTTGGCTACATGGCATGATCTAAACTGTTGGATCTAGATCCAACGGTTGGAAATAGATCTAGAGATTAACACGTGGAATCTCACCGGGGGTGACGTGGACGAATCTGGGCCCTTGGATCTGGATCGAACGGTGGAGGGAGCTCGAGCGACGATGATGGCGCTTTGCGGAGCTGGCTCACCGGAGACGAGGACGGCGACCACGGCAACGGCGTTGCGGCGCTCCTCCGGCGAAGTGGATGGTACCTCCTGACGCGTCTTGACCTTGCGGTTCCAGATCTAGGCTCAACGGCGGCGGAGGACGGCGGCGGATTTGACGATTAACCGCGGCAGAACACCAAACCAACTACGGCGAGCTCGCGGGGGCAAACGGTGGCGGCTCAGGCAACGTTGTCTAGGGCTACGTGTGCGCACGGAAGTCGGCAACACGTTGGCGGCGGCGCATTAAATAGGCCCCTCGGCGTCCGTGAAAACCGCGAAAACCGAGGCCCACACGGCTGCGGCGATGGAATCCGAATTGGATTCGGATTGGGTGACGTGGCTCAACGTGAGCCGTTGGATCAAGATCCAACGGTGTGGGGGTTTGGGCTCGGGTCCGGCTCGGTCGGGCTTGGGTTCGGGCGATGTGGCGCAATCGTGGCCGTTGGATCTCGATCCAACGGTCACACGCGTTAGGGTTTGGTGACTGGGTTCAACCGGAACGGCTGGCTCGGTCAGACTCGAGTCTGACTCGGACTCGGGTCCGGTCGGATGAACAGTGAAACCGATTAGGTTTTTCCAGCGATTAAATAATCCAATAAATTCCCAGAAATTAATTTAATTCATTAAAAATAGCAAAACACTCAGAAAATTCCAGAAAAATTCTAGAAAATATTTTGGAACATTTTGGACTCAAATAAAATATTTCCAACAAAATTTTATTTGCAAAACTAAATTCTTTAATTATTTCAAAAGGGAATAAATTCAAATAGATTCCAAATAAATCCAAATAAATTCCAGAAAATTCCAAAAATTTACCAAAGTGCCAAATCTTATATAAATTCATGAAAAGAAAAATATTGGGGTGTTACAAACCTCCCCCCTTAACAGAATCTCGTCCCCGAGATTTAGGGCTTACTAAAGAATAGGTTTGGAAATTCTTTCTTCAGATCCTCCTCGCGCTCCCAAGTTGCTTCACTCTCAGCATGGTTGCTCCATTGCACTCTGCAGAAATGGGTTGACTTGTTTCTCGTCTCTCGATCCATGGTGTCCAAAATCTTAACAGGGTGTTCCTTGTAAGTCAGATCCTCTTGTAGCTCGATTGACTCTAGCGGTGTCTGCTCATCAGGTACTCGGAGACACTTCTTCAGCTGGGACACGTGGAACACGTCATGTACTCCTGCTAGTGATTGCGGTAACTCCAGCTGGTACGCAACTTCCCCTCTGTGACTAAGAACCTTGAATGGTCCAACATACCGCGGCGCGAGTTTCCCTTTGGCATGGAATCTCTTAACTCCCTTGAGTGGTGTGACTCTGAGATACACGAAGTCTTCCGTTCGAAACTCAGGTCTCGGCGACGGTTATCGGCGTAGCTCTTCTGTCTTGACTGTGCTATCTTCAGTCTTTCCCGGATCATGGCAATCTGTTCTTCGGCTTCTTGAAGAATATCCGGTCCAAAGACACGGCGTTCACCCGTCTCATTCCAATTCAATGGTGTCCGACAGGGTCGACCATACAATGCCTCAAAAGGTGACATCTGCAGACTGGCCTGATAACTGTTATTGTAGCTGAACTCAGCGTGCGGCAGACTTTTATCCCAAGAGGTAGCATAAGCCAATGCACAAGCTCGTAGCATGTCCTCTAGAATCTGATTAACTCTTTCTGTTTGCCCATCCGTCTACGGATGATATGTTGTACTAAAGTTCAAACGGGTTCCCATGGCTTCATGCAGTTTATTCCAGAATCTTGAGGTAAACTGGGTACCTCTGTCCGATACAATCTTCTTCGGCACTCCATGCAAACAAACTATCCTGGTCATGTATAATTCTGCTAATTTATCTCCTGAGTAAGTGGTCTTTACCGGAATAAAATGGGCGACCTTAGTCAAGCGGTCCACTATGACCCATATGGAGTCATATCCTCCTTGAGTCTTGGGTAAACCGGTAATGAAGTCCATTCCGATTTCTTCCCACTTCCACTCAAGTATCTTCAACGACTGTAGCAATCCTGCTAGTCTCTAATGCATTGCCTTGACTCTCTGACATATGTCGCACAGCGCAACATGCTCGGCAACTTCACGCTTCATACTCGGCCACCAGAATCTCTCCTTCAAATCCTGATATATCTTAGCACTTCCCGGATGAATTAATTACTTGGAGTCATGGGCTTCCTCTAGGATCAACTGCTTCAGCTCCTTCTTGTTTGGCACACAAATTCGATCCTGCATCCACAACGTTCCCTGCTCGTCCAGTTTGAAATCTTGGGCCTTGCCTTCATCCATCTTGGACTTAATTCTGCGGATCTTGTCATCATCTTTCTGTCCTTCTCGGATTTGATCCTCCAGGGTAGGCTTCACTTCTAGTGCGGTCAAGAATCCTTCTGGTACCACTTCAATCTGCATTCTCTGGAAATCCTTGCATAGCTCATCCTGACTTGTAGCTATCAGTACATTTACAGTATGGCTCTTCCTACTCAAGGCATCGGCCACCACGTTGGCCTTTCCGGGATGGTAATGGATTCCAACATTGTAATCCTTGATCAATTCCAACCATCTCCCCTGCCTCATGTTTAGGTCTGATTGGGTGAAGATGTACTTAAGACTCTTATGATCCGTATACACTTCACATCTGTTCTCGATCAAGTAGTGATGCCACAACTTCAAGGCGTGCACTACGGCAGCTAACTCTAGGTCATGTGTTGGATAATTCTCCTCATGCGGCCTCAACTGCCTTGATGCATAAGCGACGACCTTTCCGTTCTGCATCAACACACATCCAAGTCCTTGGCGCGATGCATCACAATAAATATCAAAGCTTTGATTAACATCCGGTAGAACTAACACCGGTGCTGATGTCAATCGCCTCTTCAGCTCTTGAAAACCTTTCTCGCACTCCGGCGTCCATGCAAACTTCTCCTCCTTTTTCAACAATTGCGTGAGAGGTCTCGCAATTGTCGAAAAGCCTTCAATGAAGCGGTGGTAGTAACCTGCCATCCCAAGGAAACCCCGGATCTGGGTCACGGTCTTCGGCTGCTCCTAGTGTAACACAGCTTCTACCTTGCTTGGATCAACGGCGACTCCTTCTGCGGTCATTACATGTCCGAGGAACTCTACCTTGTCCTTCCAAAAGTCGCACTTGCTGAACTTAGCGAAGAGTTGTTGTTCCCTCAGCTTTTCCAAAACTCGCCTCAAGTGCTCTGCATGTTCATCCTTCATCTTGGAGTAGACTAAGATATCATCTATGAACACAACAACAAACTTGTCCAAATATTCCATGAACACCTTATTCATCATGTTCCTGAAGTAGGCTGGCTCATTCGTCAGACCGAATGACATAACTGTAAACTCGTAATGTCCGTATCTTGATGAAAACGCGGTCTTTGGGATGTCCTCTGATCGGATCTTCAACTGGTGGTATCCCGATCTCAGATCAATCTTGGAGAAAACTCCGGCTCCTCTCAGCTGGTCAAACAGATCATCGATCCTAGGTAGCGGGTACTTATTCTTCACTGTGACTTCATTGAGTGCACGGTAGTCAATGCACATCCTGAAGCTCCCGTCCTTCTTCTTGATGAACAGAACTGGCGCTCCCCATGGCGACAAACTCGGTCTGATGAATCCTTCCTCCATCAGCTCTTCAAGCTGCTTCTTCATCTCTACTAATTCTTCGGTGGACATCCGATAGAGTCTCTTTGCTATCGGCGCTGTACCAGGTACAAGCTCTATCACAAACTCTATGTCTCTGTCTGGCGGCATACCAGGTAGATCTTCAGGAAAAACATCTGGATACTCATTCACTACTGAGACATCTTCTATGCTGATCGCCTTTGCGCTGTTAACCATCAACTATCCATCTTTAACGGCGGTGGCTTGATATTCCACTTTCCTTCCACACTGGCTCTCAACTGAAATAATCCTTCGTCCACAATCCAGCACGGCCTTGTGCTTGGATAACCAATCCATTCCCAAAATAACATCTAAGGTCTGGGTTTCCAATATAATAAGGTTCGCTAGGAATTCTACCCCATCTATTAATATTCTCACCCCATAACATCCTACTTTAGTTCGGAATTCGGAACCAGGGGTTTGAACTAAAAGCATGCATTTAAGTCTTGCAATCTCTAAATCATTTTTAGCAGCAAAGCCTTGAGAAACAAATGAATGCGAAGCTCCAGAGTCAAACAATACTGTAGCAGGTACCGAGTTGACAAGTAACTTACCCAGCACGATGTCCGTGGCATTCTGGAGTGCCTCTGCGGTGACATGGTTGACTCGGCCTCTCACTACGGTCTGGGGCGTGGCTCCTGGCTGTGCTGTCCCGCGGTTAGCTCCGGGTGCAGGCGTCCTGGCGGGCGTGGATCCCAGATTGAAGCGGACTGGGGTCACTCCTGCTGTCTTCTTAGTGCAACTATTGGAGAAGTGTCCTGGCTCGTTGCATGTGTAGCAGCGTCTCACTGTCCCCTGTGGATTTCTTGAAGCGACGTTTCTGGCTGGAACTAGGGTCTGATAATTCTGATTGACGGGCCTTGATGTTGGTGACGGTGTCCTCGTTGCATTCTGCGGCTGGAATCTGAAGAACTGATTTGGCGCAACCCTCAAGTGTTGCTGCGCTCCCTGACATGATCCCTGCTGTTGCATCCTGCGCTTCCAGTTCTCATCCAGTTCCTTGCGCTTGTCCTCAAGAATAAGTGCCTTGTTCACAAGCTCCTGGAAATCTGGAAAGGTGTGGGTGATCAGTCCCATCTGCAGTCCTGAGTTAAGTCCCTTCATAAAACGAGGCTGTCTGGCTTTATCTATCGCTACATCTTCAGGTGCGTAGCGTGCAAGCTGTGTGAACTTATTCAAATACTCTGACACCGGTTGATTACCTTGCTTCAGTGCCCTGAATTCTTCCTTCTTGAGGTCCATAATTCCTTCAGGCACGTGATACTAACGAAATGCAGCTGTAAACTCCTCCCATGTGATGTCCTGTGGGTTCTCCTGCGTGGCGCAGAAGTTCTCCCACCATTCTGCGGTGGTCCCTTCCAACTGATGAGAAGCGTAGAGTACCTTCTCATTTCCTATGCATTGGGCAATGTGTAGCTTCCTTTTAATTGACCTTAACCAGTCATCGGCCTCCAACGGATTGGCATTCCCGGAGAAAGTGGGTGGATGAGTCCTCATGAACTCTGACAGTCTTGAATTCTGGCGTTGTCCCTGATTGACTTGATTATTCTAATTAGTAGTGGCGTGAGCGGTGATCTGTTGCATCTGCTGCATCATTGCATGCATCAACTGGGTCTATGCGGCAAGAAAAGCTCCAAAATTCTGCATGTCAACTGGCGGTGCTGGTTGGGGTGCAGGTGCTCCATCATTAGGGTTACCAGCTGGGCGAGAACCACTTCCCTTACCTCCAAGGTTTCCGCGGGTGTTCACCATCTGTCGATTGCTCCAAGGTTTCAGAGATGAGAGGGAACAAGAATAGACAAGTAGTAGGGAAACTTATGCGGGGGAAAAGTGTAACTCAAAATCCAACTTTATTATTAATAATAATAACTTGGTATGGTCGCTTACAATGCCTAAAGGCCTTGCAACACATACTGCACACTCACCAAGCAATGAAAATCCAAATTGACTCTGACTGTAGTCTAACGGCTAAAGGGGTGACTCTTATTCTATAACGCGACTCGACGAAGGAGTCTCAACCTCAACGCCTACGCTCACTCATCGAGAAAACCTCCACTTCCTCCCCGGGGTGGGTGCGGCGGCATAGGCGCGAAACAATCGCCATGCCCTGCAACTGCAGCTGTGGTTGACGACGCAGCGTCCTCCTCTGGCTCTGGATCTGGCTGTTGCTGTGGCTATGGCGTGGGTGCAGGTAGCGCCTCTTCTAGGTCCTCCTTTGGCTCTGGGGCGTCCAACTCCAACACTGGATCGGGGCCCTGTCGATACAGTGCGGTCTCCAGCTCTGCGATCCTTTCCGCAGCATATGCGATGTACTCACAAGCATTCTCTAAGTGCTTCTTCTCTTCCTCAACCTGCTCGCGAGCCTTCTTCAACTCCTGAACTGTGTCATCGATAAGCTCCTCCTGAGCGGCGACGAACCTGGCTAAGTGAGTGACGGTAGCATCCTCATCCTCTATCGGCTTCCGCTGAGCTCTGCTGTCTCGGCGTGGGTGGTGACGGAATACTGTACCTTCCAGCTCCCTGGAATAGGTGCGAGCGATTTGCTGCATCACTCGACGCGATACCTCCTGGATCCCCATCTCAAAGGTAGACCTCCTGGCGGTGAAGTGGAAAAGGCGACTGAACTTCATCTTCTCTCGGGCATACACTATGATCTTGACGTCCCATCCTATGACCAGTCCTGCCTGCACGAGTGTAGTCCCTCGGTAGAGCGGTCTCTCAAAACCTCCAAGAAACTGAAGCATACGCCACAACTCGGCAGCATAGCCTCCCTCACGCTCGGCGTAGTTGTTCTTCATCATCATCTGTCAGAAGACACTCGCGTAAGAACGCAATATTTTGAAATCAATGTGGGAGACAAAAAGAACTCAGTAACGGTATGAACAAGGAAGAAAGGGGTAAGTCGAGAATTCATTCATTATCTTGACAAATTTTATCTTTTCGAAAATAGGTTTTATCCTCACTACAACCAATCTAACTATGGGTGAGCCTACAACAAGATGGCTCGATATTACCTCTGTCGGGACCCGAATTTGCAAATCCGGACCCTCTGTGTATTCAGCACTAGTCCAGGAACACGCTAGTGCACATAGTCTCAACATTGGTAAATATCACAATCATACTCAACGAAATAATAAAGTACTTAAGTTAGTTAACCAAGCTGGTTGCTCGACCTTAAGGTCAAGTTACAAAGATACGCCACGCAGGGCGAAACTTATTAAAAGGGAAATAACAGCAGCGGAAAAATAAGATAACTTCGTGGCGCCATTCAGTATACCATAGGCAACTGACTGGGCTCGCTCCCTAGCTGGATGGTTCCTCTTGGAGCTCCTCCTCCAAAGCTGGTGTAGACTCTTCTTCAACTGGTGTTATATTGTGGCAAGGGTGAGTACTTAGTACTCAGCAAGTCATGCACAGAATGCAAACTAATATACTACATGCATGGCTTAGTACAAGGAATAGCTCAGGGTATAATTGCAGTAAAACAGCATTTGACAAGTAACATAAGTAGATTCGAAAGCAGTAGAAACCAGTTTAAGATCAATAACTTTTCCAGGAGTTAAATAAACATCTTTTCCATTCCTAATCCACATTTTCATCAACATCATTATAAACCAAACCCAACCTTTCAAGTCCGAGTTATTTTCAAGAAAGTCTAACCCTTGACTGTAATTCCCGAGCGATGTCCAATACCGCGGACACGGCTATTCGAATAGATTTTACACTCTGCAGAAGTTATGCACTTTACCCACAAGATACAACCAAACACCACAAAGGCGAGTGTCCGTAACAAAGTCTTTCGGAAACTTCTAACTGCACAAGTGGTCCTCTCCGGTGATTGCACACTAACCCTTTCCCTTAGCGAAGGCGAAGTTTAGGCCGATCCACCGTTAGATGGGTACCTGGCCGCAGCCCCGGTACGCTCCCCCGTACAACTACACAAAAGGTATAGTTGACACCCCGAGGTCCCACAGGTACGTTATTAGCAACTTAATCAACTAGGTCCGTCCCATTACAGACATGTGGTTGCACGTTTGACTCAGTTCAAAGGCTTGCAAGGTTAAGTCCTTAGGGTGACCAGGGCAAGACTACCCGAAGAACCAAATCAATGCTCCCGGTGCCACAACTGGCCCACCCGATCATTCTTGCCACATGCCCCGGTCGAAAACTATTCATCCAACCCCAGTTGATTACCATGCACCACGTGCCATCGACAACAACATCAATAACACATGACACTTCTCAAAAACAGGTTCAATATCTCATTAAGCCAATATTAACATTTGATTGTCCAAAACATTTCACGTGGCAAGGCTAAGCATACTACATCGGTCTAATTACCCATGTTGGCAATTTAATAGTGTCCAACTATTTAATCCTCGACTAGGGTGACAAGGGTCATGGCACATAATTAATTAACCAAGGAGTCAAACACCAATTTGGCATTTATCTAATTCCCCATAATTAAATAAAGCATTTTCTAATTGAACTAGCATGCAATAATTTAAATGAAATTAATTTAAAAAATGGGATCAACATGGTCAAAGCACTACTTTCCTTCAAAGAGTACTTGTTCTTGGTCTTGAGCTGGCTCCTGAGTCAACACTTCACCCTCGAAGCCTTCGGGCACTTCAACGTCTACTCGTAAAGCGTGCAAATAGCAATAAATAAATAAACAGTAGACCAAAATTGTCCAAACTTCCAAATAAAGTCCATAAACAGAGAGAGCATAATTTTATAAATTTTTAGAAACTGGAATCGTCCAAATCGGAGTTAAAATGTAAAAGTTACAATCGTTTAAAGTTTAAAGAAAACATTAATTAAATAAAAACAGAGAAATATTCATAATCAAAAATTAATTAAAATTCATATTTGAGTAGGCCTCATTTTTATGAAAATTTAGAAATTTGAATCACCCAAATGGGAGTTGAAACGCAAAAGTTATAAGCGTTTGAAGTTTGAAACTAAATTTAAAATCAATAAACCGAATTAAATATTTAATTTCATTTTCGGAAAATGATTTATTGCGTCAGCAGTGACACGTGTCGGCACCGGATTGACGTCAGCGCCGGCCGAACCCACCGATGACGTCAGCATGACGTCATCGGCCACGTGGCATCACCCGGGTGCTGCCACGTGTCCCGGCCTACGGACGCGGTCTACGCGCGCGGCCCGGTCCACGGTGGTCCTGGTCCACCGGACCGGTGTCACTGACAGGCGGGCCCGCCCTGTCAGTGGCCCACGCCTCAGCCCACGCGGACGCGCCGGTTCGGCTCCCGCACACGTGGCTAGATCTCGGCCGTTGATTTGAAAATCAACGGCCCAGATCAGATCTGGAGTTCACGCGTTGGAAACAGCTCGGTCCATCTGGACTGTTCGATCTTGATCAGATTTGAAAATATTTTGGACTCAAATAAAATATTTCCAACAAAATTTTATTTGCAAAATTAAATTCTTTAATTATTTCAAAATGAAATAAATTCAAATAGATTCCAAATAAATCCAAATAAATTCCAGAAAATTCCAAAAATTTACCAAAGTGCCAAATCTTATGTAAATTCATGAAAAGCAAAATATTGGGGTGTTACAGTCATCTTGTTTATATTTTAGAATAAAATTTTAAACTTAAATCATTTTATTTCAGTCTACAAGTTTCAGCTCCGAGGTGGAGCTGGCATCTGGAGCTCTGCCAAACAGGGCCTAAATACCCCGTCGGATTAGCCGTCCCTCGCTGATCATCTTTCCCTAGGACTCCTCGCCCGAACCGCCACCGCCTGAGGAGAATTTCTCGCCGAAGTTGAGTGGCACCGCCACGAGTTCTTTGTTTTTCACCGTGAACCGATGTCTTCCTGTTGCGTTCGAGACCAGATCTGGTTAGAGCACGACACGGCGAGTCTAGGCTGACACTTCACTTCATCGGAGATCGCACAAAATGCAGTTGTCCTGGTCGTCATCTTCACCTCCGTCCAAACATCCTCGCCACGCCATCACTGAACCCCGCGAGCTCCATTGACCGTCGGATCTCAATTGAGTGACTCAGGTTCGTCCACGTAAACATCTCATCAATTATGTTGGGTTAGATCTAGGCCATCAAATTTAGATTTTGTGGCTCAGATTTGATTGCGTAGATGCAATCTGGAGTTTAGACCAAACCAATTTACACCGTTGGATCCAAAATGTGCGGTCTAGATCGTTTAGCGTAGAATCTATTAGATTGTTTCGGGGCCATTCGATGTAGATCCAAGGGATTGGATTGAGCCACATAGCCCCATATTGTTGTGAGTTGGATTGGATCTTAACCGTAGGATTTAGATTGTACGGTTCGGATTAGATCGGGTATTACCGTGTAGATCTATTTCAAACCGTTGGATCAAGATCGTGCTGTTTAGATTGATCCACATAGATTCGAACTATTGCGTACCAGAGTAGATCTCAGCCATTAGATCTAGATCATATGGTTAGATTTGATTCGCGTATTAGCACTAGATTCAATCATAGCCGTTCGATCTGTAGCGTGCAGTCCAAATGCTTCCATGTGGCGAGCACTGGGTCATGCCACGTAGCGCATTCTTCCTCGCAGGGTAGATGAATGCACGGTTTAGATCACACCGCACGCAAGCCAACCCATGCATGCCACGTAGCACGCGGGATCCGAGGCGTTGAGGCTGAGCGCGTCGGTCGTCACCGACATCACGCGTGACGTCAGCATCGAGCCCGCATGTGAGCGACTCGGGCACGCACGCGATGACGTCAGCCGTGACATCATGCTGATGTCACGGTGTGACCCACATGTCAGTTTGGCCAGTTGTTCCACGTGATGACATCAGCGTGACGTTATCCAAGCTAGGCCCACATGTAAATGACATGTGGACTCATGGACCGAGTCCACCGTGGACCTAGTCCATGGACCGGATGACGTAAGCGTGAGACAATAAATAGATTTTCCTTTGGAAAAATAATTCGGACGAAATTCAAATTCGGTGCTGATGTCAGCTGACGTCATAATTCTGATTTTTCAATAGAAAAATAAATCGGATAATTTGGTTTATTCTTTTTAATTGATTTTCATACTTCAAACGCTTATAACTTTTGCGTTTTAACTCTAATTGAGGTGATTCCAATTTCTAAATTTTTGTAAAATTGAGCTCTATTTAATGGTAAATTTTATTTAATTTTTGTACTTGAGTTGCTCTCTATTTTTATTTATTTGTTGTTTATTTATTCGTTTCGCGTAGACGTTGAATTGCCCGAAGGCTTCGAAGGAGAGGTTTTAACCTAGGAACAAATCCAAGAGCAGGTACAGGACCTTTTCGAAGGCATGTTGTGCTTTGGCCATATTGATCCCACTTTTTAAAACTATGTTGATTTAATTATTGGAAGCTAGTTTAATTAAAATGCTTTTAAATAATTATGGGATTAGCTATGTGACCTGCTTGTTGTATGCCACCTTGTCTATAATAATTGTATGTCGTGAATCATTTATCACCCTAGATTATGGAATATTAGTTGGACATTAATAAATTGCCAACATGAGTTAAATAGATCGTTTATAGTATGCTTAGTCCTGCAACGTGTCAATAACACCGTTTTGAATTATTAAATGTTAAACTTGACTTAATGAGATATGGAACATGTTTATCAAAAATGTGACATGTGTTATTGATGATGTTGATGGCACGTGGTGCATGGTAATCAACAAGGTGATAAAATGATTTAGACTGAGGCAAGTGGCAAGACTGTTTATAGCGGGCCAGGTGGCACTTGGGAAGTTATATTTTGTTTCTGCTGATTTTGAATACTTGTGAATTTCTCTGGGTAGTCTTGCTTTGGTCACATTAAGGACTTAACCTTGCAAGAATTTGAACTGAGTCGGACATACAACCACATGTTTGGAATGGGACAAACCTAGCTGATTAATTTGTGATGTCTAGATTTCGGCACTGTCGTGGTGGTGTGAGCCCAGGTGTACGGGTGGACTCACATGGCGCAAGAGGGATGCCCCGAGTGTGGTAACCAGTCCCTTCAGTGTTGAAACCTTAACGTGTATTACTGGGTCTAGAAGGAACATTGTAAAGGCTTGGTTACAGTCACTCGCCTTGGTTGTGTTTAATTGTATCTTGTGGGTAAAGTGTATAACCTCTGCAGAGTGTACAACCTATTCGAATAGCTGAGTCCACGGTATTAGACATTGCTCGGGGATTACAGTCAAGGGTTAGACTTTCATAAAAATGAACTTGGGTTTATGTGACACTACGGGATGTCGGGACACCGTAAAAGGTGAAATTAGAGATTGTGACATTATAAAATGTGAAATCTGAGGTTGAAACTATACGGTATGAGGTTTAATCACGTTTCCGGGCCGATTTCGGGAGTTTGGGCCTCTCCGGCGGAGTTCGGGCCCAAAGGGATGAGTCGTGGGCTTTAGTGGGAAGGAGTTTGGGCCCATGAGGGAGAAGGGGACCAGGTATTTCAGCCCTGGGGCGCCTCCCCATGCCCTTGTGCGCCCCACCCCTGGCCCTAGCCGGCCCCTCCACCTCCCCTCCCACCTAGCCGCCACCCACCCCCTTGCCCCTTGCCATGCGCCACCATCTCCCCTTCCCCTTGCACCACCACATCTCCAACTCCCTTGCTGCCCCTAGGGGAGTTCTCCAGCTCACCAAGCCGAAGATCCGTCCGTTGGAGTGCTCTGCGATGAGGAGATCCGGTGGATTTGGAGCGAGGAAGGAGATCGCGCGAACCAGGAGGAGATCCGTTGGGTTTTCGGTCGTCGGGCAAAGATATGGCCATGGGAATCCTTGGGGTTGGTCTAGGATCTGTTCTAAGGGTTAATATTATGTTTTTAGATCAATTGGTGGTGCTGTAATTGGGTAGATTAGATGAAATCTAGAGTTTGCCACTTTCTCTATTTTGGGCAGCATGAGCAGTCGACGTAGGGTTTGGGTTTTTGCCAATTTATATTCGGAATTTGGTCGGCCGCTTGTTGAAGAAGTTGTAGGTAACTTCAATACCTTTCAGTGGGTATAAAGAACGTCCAATTCTGCCCAGCCGTTTGAAAGTTATGCTCATTTTACCGAACGTATTAAAAACTGTGACGTGATTGGAACAGATCACGGTATTCTGTAGATTAAACCACTTTAGAGTCCGAATCAATCTTTCCATATACTTAGAAAAAGTTAAAAAAATTTCTAAGCTACGCGAGAATGTACTCGTTGATTCGATTCGGAGTCGTAGAACCTGAGTTATGCCTTTTGGAAGGCTGCTGTCCCGACGGGATAGAACCTCTGTTTTTGGGTTTTGCGAGTAGTTTGCGATGTCGGGGTAGAAGAGAGTTTGCGTACTGTTTTGTGGACATGATTGTGAGTGTGTGGTACCTATGTGCAGGTGGTGTGACCCCGGGAGTGCCTTCTGCTTCTCGCCAATCCGTCGCCCGTGGTTGAGGCAAGTGTATTGGAATGGGTAGCGGATTGTAGTTTGCTAGATTGGTTGAGATTGAAATTGAATACATGATATGTTCACATGCCAAGCTTTAATGATTGGCATTGATATGATGAATATGCTTATTATGTTATGATGCCATGTGCTAATGTACAAGTTATTCATGATGTTGGCATGTTTGCATACATGGCATGATACATGGCCCGGGCGGTGAGAAAGTCATAACTAGTCCGAGGAAGGTCGGTGAGAAAGTTATGACTATTCAGGAGAGCCAATGAGTATGTCCTACATCGTGATTCCATCCACCGCTGTGTATGGAAGCGAGGAGTAGGCACCCTCCATCTTTGGGATGGAAGGGGGGAGAGGGTGCACACCGACGGGTGTGTACTCAATCATACCGGTATGAGTTTCCAAGGAGACATGAGCATCGCATCGCATTTCATACATAATGATGATGATAATGATATGTGATCATGAATGAGATGATTGACATGATGTGAGTTGTTGTAGGCATGTAATTGTTCTTTTGTACCATTGCAATATGCTTGCTGAGTGTTGAACTCACGCTTGTGCTTTCTTGTTGTTTTAGGTACCATGAGACCAGCATGAGAGGAAGGGAAATAGTCACACTTCTACACGTAGCTTCACTCATGTGTTCCCACAAGTCATTCAATTGGGGTCTTGATAATAATTAAGTGTGATGCTTATTGATTTATGGTTTAGTTTTGCGTTATGAGAGTCTTATTGTTCGTTTGGCTCATGGAGACATTGAATGCTTGGAATTAGACTTATATTGCTGTCATGCCTTTAAATATTGCTATTCTAGATGCCTCTTATTTTGCCATATATTGCTATGCTATTGTTGTTCCTTCAATTCATGTTAAAACAAAGGAGATGCTGCCGAAATTTCGGTTTTTAGCATTCGTGCCTTTGCTGTAATTTACTTGTATTTGTGGTATTTAGAGGTTGCTTAGTCTATGATTGGTAGCATTCGGGCATATTAAATGCCGGGGTGTTACTGTTTATGGATACTGGGTATGGAAATGATGAACTGGTTTAGGATGAGAAATGCTTTACTTAAGAAAGTAATTGTGAAAGTTATTATTGTTATTATTGTTTTACTGCTTTCTAATCTACTACTGTCATTTATGAATGTTGCTTGTTGCAAAAGAACCATTTAGCCTGTTGTTGGAATAAGCCATGCATATAGCTAATAGAATTGCATTCTGTGCATGATTTGCTGAGTGTTCTAAGTACTCACCCTTGCCACGACACAACCACCAGCTGAGGAGGAATCAACGCCGACATTGGAGGAGGAGTTCCAAGAGGAGTTGACGAACAACGGGCAAGCCCAGTCAGTTGCCTGTGGCACATTGGTTGGCGCCATGAGTTATCTATTCCGCTACAGTTTATTTAATTAAGACTTTGCCCTGTGAGGCGTACTTTTGTAAGTTGACCCTAAGGTTGACTCAACCGCTTTCCATTATAATAAAGACTTATTTGTTATCCCGCTGTGTATGATTGTGATATTCATCGATGTTGAGACTGTGGGCACTAGTGTGATCCTGGACTAGTGCTGAAAACACAGAGGGTCCAAATTTGCATATTCGGGTCCCGACAATCTTCCACCTCGTGACCACCTCCTTCACTATTGTGGCTGCACAGTCGCATGCCCCCTCGGAGAGCACTTTGTCGCACCTCCTTCACTATTGTGGCTGGGTTTGACTAATGAGTGGTTGCGAGAGCTATTTGTCATTGCAAAGTTTGTAAATCTTATCTTGGTCAATTAAAGATTTAATATTGTAAGTCTTTGAACTAAGTCAAACGTACAAGCAAATGTCTGGAATGGGATGGACCAAACCAAGTAAGTTTATCGAGTTTTAGCATTGGAGCCTCATGAAGATGATAACCAAACTTAGTGTGCGGTTATGGGGGATTTGGATGTGTTGTGCCGTAGCCTCACATCAGTCCAAAAATATATTGGTTCTATACTTCGGCTATGTGTGAGGGAAGGGATATTGTATGGCATTACCGAGAGAGTCTATGTTATGATAAAGTTTTCTGAAATGTTTTGTTATGATATGCTAGCCACACATCGATGGGTACGTGACATGGCATGGTAGTATAGTTATCCTATCTTCTGGGTAAAGTGTATAAACTCTGCAGAGTAAAAACTTATTCGTATAGCCGTATCAGCGGTATTGAACAATACTGGAGAATTACAGTCAATTGTTAGATTTTGTGAATTAAAACTTGGGAAGGGACGTTGTGTGCCAATGAAAGTGATGGAAGTGGGTTAGGGCTGTGTGCCTATTTACATTGTTAAACGACTGAGAAATTTACTACTACTGTTATTTGTTTTTACTATTATTTCAATCTAATTATAGTTTTCGTTTGTAAATTTTTCTTTATGGAAAATAACCATGTCAGCCATTCACATGGAATAAGCCACACATGTAGTATAATAGATTTGCATTCTGTGCATAACTTGTTGAGTGCTTTATGTACTCACCTCCTTGCAACAACCAAATCACACTGCTACAGACAAAGGTCTTCATAGGCGGTTCTAAAAGGTGAACCGTCTGTAAACATGTGTCAGCGATGACAACGATGTATCACTGATGGTTCTTGAACCGCCAGTGAAATCCACATCACAGACGATTCTATTAAATAATCGTCTGTGATGTGGCCCATATCACAGACCGTTCAGTTAAATAACCATCTATTATGTAGCCCACAATACAGATGGTTCTTTACTAGAATCATCTGTGATAAGTGATATATCATAGATGGTTCATTATATGGAACCGTTTGTGATAGTAGTTTTTACTACTAAATATTATTCTATATACTGGCTAGCCTCAGGAAATGCTAGCCATGCCATCTGAAACAAGCAAATTACACATCATAGATTACACAACCACTTCAAAAATCATCTCAAATGTTATATTAACCAATATATCACATATTACACAACCATTTTAGAAATAAACTCAAATATTATATTAACCAATGGAATGCGCAATTACAATTCACATATTCAATTAACGAATAGAATGCTCAAGTTTCACAAATTACGTTCGTGGAATGTGCCTTCTTGAGCTATGACCTCACGCATTAAGAAGTTAGACATGCTTTCTCGAATTGCCTCCAGATGGGCCTTTTTCAACGTAGTTGCATTGCTGATCTTCGTTGTACCGATGAGGGTTTGCCTGTTATGGCAAACGTAGAAGGCACATAGGTTATTTTCCCATCCCTGCTGGGCGCATTGGATGCGAAAATAGAATTAGTTAGTTCGATGGGCATTATTATGAAGTGATATATGATTATTGTGTACTAGCGGCTACCGAAAAGTCAAATTCATGTTTCAGCTTCAATGAGTCCTTGTGTGGCCCTCCACGAGCTCTACAGGAGAGTTATCTATGGAGAAAACGTGAGTACCTGTTGAGTAGTTTTCCAATAGTCCTGAAGTTGTGGCTGCCCTGTAACATCCCAATTTTTTGTTTTATTATATTATTTGTGCCTTCTGAGTTTTTGAGAATTTTTTAGAATTTATCTGGATTAATTTGGAATTAATTTGAATTAAGCCTTTTATTTAAATTAATTAAATATTTGAAAATTTTATATAAAGTTTTGTTTGAAGTATTTTATTTGAGTTCAAAATGTTTTGAATTATTTTTTTGAATTTTTCTGATATTTTTACTATTTTTCATGACTTAAACTATATTCTAGAATTGTTTTATTAGAAAAGGTTGAAAATTAGTTAAAAAGTAGTGGGCTGAGCCCATTTAAGCTGAGCTTGGCCAGCCCACCTATCGAGACCCGAATGTGCAAATCTGGACCCGAATGTGTATTCTGCACTAGTTTAGGATCACGCTAGTGCACACAGTCTCAACACAGATGAATATCACAATCATACACGATAGAAATATAAAAGTAACTCAATTATTGAATATAAACTGTTGAACGACTTTAAGGTCAACTTTACACTGGTGAGGCCTTCATAGCTTCAACTCCAAATAAATAAATAGTAGTGGAATGAAGAACGTCGGTGATTCCCATCAATATGCCACAGGCAACTGACAAGGTTCAACTCCTAGATATTCGCCTCTTCTCAGAATTCCTCCTTTGAAGATATAGACTTCTCCTCAACTGGTGATTGTTTGTTGCAAGGGGGTGAGTACTTAAAGCACTCAGCATGACATGCACAGAATGTAAGTCTAATAACTATATGCATGGCTTATTCCAAAAGAATGGTTGAATTAGTTATTTGCAATAAAGCAACATTCACAAATAAACACAATAGATTGTAAAGCGGTAAAACGATTAACAATATTAATAAATTTCACAGTTATTTCATGAGTAAACCACCCCACATCCTTAACCAGTTATTGTAGGATCGAAGTATACGAATATAGCAATCAGAGGGGGGGGTGAATGATTGTATGGAAGCTAAAACCAAATCTTTGATATAATAAAAATTCACCCCAAAATGGAACCAAATAATTGACTCATATTCGACAAAAACATATTGATAGACGTTCGGTAAAACGCGAATTCTCGGAGATCCAACCGTCAAATCGATCTAAAATTTGTACAAAGAAACTATATTCCAATACGAATCGAACCCAAAAAAAATCAGCTCGATCGGACTTACGGATCAAAAGTTATGAACCTCGTAAGCTTGTTATAACAGAATATGACGAGGATTGATCTAATCAAAACTTGTAGATTAACCAAGAACGATAAAAGGTTAATCAACTAAACTTTGAGGAACTCTAAATCAATACCCTAGAAAGGTTTTTGATGGATCAAATCAAGATGAAACTCAAAGAACAAAAACCAATCTAGAACCAGAACAAGCATGCAAAGAAGAACCAAAACAGAAACACTGTAGCAACGTGGTTACTGTAGCACGCAAGGATCTAGAAGAATTGATCTTTATTTCTTTTGTCTAAAGTACTCCAAACAAAAGTGTACAAACCTTAAAGCTCTGCTCAATTGATGGATGCCCTTCAACAGGAGACAATCGCTCCTATTTAAAGGAGCAAAACACAAGGAGTCCTGAATACAATTCCTACTCCTAATCCTAGAAGGAGTATGTATTCAACACAACTGCACTTGGCCCAACCTGGCCAAATACAGCTCTTGCACGCGTATGGCAACCCAACCATACTCACGTGACTAACAACTCTTGCACGCGTATGGCCACCATGCCATACTCATGTGACTAACCATTCTTCATGTGCACCATTCTCTTAGCCCAAACGTCCTGCATGACATCCTTGACCATCAAGACCTCGGTTCCTCCCTGAACCTAGTCTCGAACCTCAGTTCCTCCATGAACCTAGTTCCGGTCCCGTCATCGACCATGTTCGTCTTCGAGCAATACCTGCACATGAACAAACACAAAGCGATTCCAAGCACAAGTCCGCGACTTGACTCAACATTAGTCCATGCAAATACTCACACGAGCATTGCATAAAGTCCACTTCAAAACAAGCATCATGAAATTCTCATGAATTTCATAATCTCAAATTCAAACCAAAATTCAATTCCAAAATTACTCAAAACCCTAATCGAGCAAAAGACCATTCACAATGGACCAAACATTGGTCTGGCGCAGCTCACGACGGACCAAAAACTCGGTCCGGCGTACATACGAAAACTCTCAAGTCAAATCAGAGAAAACATGTTCCAAAAACACATTCACGATGGACCAAATTTTTGGTCCAACGTACATGCAAAAACAACGCTCAAAAATGCGTTCACGACGGACAAAGACTTTGGTCCGGCGTGCATGGTCGAGCGTAACATAGAAGCTTACTGTTTTTGAAGAATTTGGTCTGGTACAAAATCATTTAAACCACGTTCACGGCGGACCAAAGAAAAATCGGTCCGGCGTACATGTAAAATGGTCTAGCGTAAAACCCTAGATTTCACGTTCACGGTGGACCAAAACTTTGGTCCGGCGCAAACACAAAAACTGGTCCGGCACCAAAGCGAAATCGGGCCTCAAAAGCATGTTCACGGCAGGCCGAATATTTAGTCCTGCGTAGATGCGAGAAACGGTCAAAGCGCAGATGGGAAACTTACTGCTTTTCCAGGTTTGGTCCGGCGCCAATGCAAAACATACTGTTTTCTGAAATTCAGTCCGGCGCTAAAAGAACCACATGCACACACATTTGTAAATTCAATTCTAAGCCAATTTTTCAGCACATGATTTCACAATCTCCCCCTTGATGAAAACATTGGCAACACCACTTAGAATTGAACATTTGGCATTCACTTCACAAAAGGATTTTGAGATCCAAAGGGTTAACACAAGAAACCAAAGTGAGAAAACACAGAAACTCCCCCTTTGACCAATATGCAAAGTAACAAACTCCTCCTAGGTGAAAATATGAAAAATCTCCCTCTAAGAAGAAAAATGTGTGTGAATGTGCAATGTGTCCAAAAATTCCAAAATTCTCCAAACTTCTCCCAAAATTCTCAAAATTCCAAAAACTTCTCCCCCTTTGACAATGGATTCATCAAGAGTACAAAAGAGAGAAAAACAAGTTCATAATTTTCCTTGTAGCAATGATTCACAAAAGAGAAACAAAGGAGTGCCAAGATAGGAAAAGATGAGCTCATTCGATCATATAACCTTATATATCACATAATATGCAAAATACATGAACTTGATGTGATTTTAACAAGTTAGGGAATGACATGCATCTCAACCTCAATTCAGTCAACTATAGCCAAGCACTAAGCAAGACTTTAGTAGAAAAGCAAAGGCTCAAAACTGAAGCAACTAACAACTCAGGGCGAGCAAATAGTTTCAACTCCAATCTAGTAAACCAATTTAATCTTTAAACAATAAGCTGCATGTGGCATGCTTGAAGCATACTTCTTTTATTTCCTTGGAGTGGCATGCTTGAAGCATACATCTTGTCTTTGAGGGAATGGCATGCTTGAAGCATACATCTTAACTTTTTTAGGGAAAGCATGCCTGAAGCACATAACTTGAGGCTTTTGCTTTTAACAATCCTTTTTTTACTGATTCCCTTTTCTTTTCTTTTTCTTTGATTATAAACATGCAAAAGTGATTAAAAGGTTTTATGAAAGAGTAAAGCGGAAAACACTTGCTCCATAGCCCAAATTTGTCAAGAAGATTCAATATCAAGCCTAGAAGAGTAAGATTTCAAGAGTATTTAGCTATAGGCGATCAAACTAAGGAATTCTGCAATGTCATTTTTAGTTCAAGTGGAACAATTTAGATTATTATATATCAGCTCAATTACATAATATATAAACAAATATGATAAAGTAAGCTCATCAAGTAAAAAACTTGGCAAGGAAAACTCCCCCTCAAAATAAACCCATTAGATGAACAATCCCAAGTTCTCCCTGAATAAAAGCAAAACGAGAAGAAGACAAAGGTTTTGTGAAAATGTCTGCCAATTGATGTTCAGTATCCAGATGATGAAGCACAATATTTCCTTTTTCTACATGATCTCTAAGAAAGTGAAATCTAACGTTAATATGCTCAAGAAAGAGAATTACTCAAGAAGTGGCATGAACCAGATTTACTTTTTCCTCCAGATTCAGCATCTTAAACTAATGCATGAGAAAGCAGAAAGCCAAATGCCAAAATCTTAAGTACCATGGAGATACCTGAAAATTCGCTTGATAGCTTGTCGATGTGAAGCACGCGGGAAGCTTGAAAACGAGCACACAAGCACATAGCAAACTCCAATTATCTCATTCTCAACAGCATCATCATCATCTTCATGAACAAAGATACTCTCTCCCTAAACATATGCACCTGTACCTGCACCATTTGGACTAGTGCCTTTTGCAAAAATAGAGGTGGAAGAAGCATCTTCAAAAATAACACTTTCAGCACGAGATGCACGAGTGAAGGAGGAGAACCAATTCTTATCACCGGACATGTGGCGTGAGCATCCGGAATCCACTAGCCATATGTTCTCCTTCCTCACGCGAGAAGCTTACACAGCAACAAAGCATGTTGAGGTCTCAGTACTGGGGTTAGAAATGAGATTTTTGGGAATCCAGTACTGAGACACACGACGCACAACAGTAGGCACAACACGAGTATTCTTATGCACAAAAACAGATTTGTCTTTTCCCATGTTTTTAGCAACAAAAGGTGCTTGTTTCACCCTAGGCACATAATGAGAAGCAAAATGTGCTTGCCTGAAATTAAACCTAGCCTTAGCTTTTTCTTTCTTTTGTTGTTTAGCTAATCTAAAGCAAAAATCTACTAAATGTCCATCTCTACCACAATGAGTGCAAGTGTACTTATCATGATATTTTGCTTTAACAGTAGAAGCACATTTTGCATTCATCACAAAGGAAGATACAAGACCAGCAGATTTAAAGACAATTTTCTTAGGCTCATTAAGAATCTCAATTTTTTCATTGCAAGGAGTATAAACAACAGTGCGAGGTTTAGTTTCATATGAAGCATGAATTTCAAAACCTAAACCTTTCTTGTTTGAGCTAACCTTAGATTGGTCCAGAATCATGTTCAAATTTTTCTTTCCTTTAGTGAACCGTTCTAGGGAATCTTGCAAGTAATCAACTTTCTTAGCAAGAGTTAGACAATTATTGTAAGGAACATCCACTTTTCCTTTTTGCTTGCGACAAGTTGAGCATGAGGGAACCTCATGTGTAAGAAAAGCATCTGTTACTTGAGAAACCCTAGCATTTGCATCATTCAACTTTAATTCCAGTATGGAGCATTTAGGACATGGAGTTGTATCATGCAAATCAATGGTAGAACAACTAGCATGTTTGACATATTTCTCATTTTTTCTCATTTTGATGTAGTAGAAAAGCATGTTCTTTCCTAAGCAAGGTGAGCTCATTGTAAATTAAGTCACATGATTTGCAAGTATCATCATTAGGAATCAACGTCTTAAGTCTAGCAATTTCAGCATTCAATGATTCAACAAGAATATCATGTTTCTTAATTTTCTTATCATGTTTATCAAGCAATTTTCCAAGACGAGCAACAACAATAGCCAATTCATCATATGAAGGATCTACCTCATTGAAGTCGCTGTCGCGGTCGTCCTCGGTGAAGCTGTCCTTTCTACTTGCCATGAGACACAACCCCATCAAATCATGCTTGCTTGGAGTTGCATCATCCTCACTGCTTTCCGAATCCACATCGCTTAAGTTGACTTGTTCAAGTGCGGAAAGAACTCGGTGGACAACCTTACGGTTGATGAAGTTCTTCTTTCTATCGCTTGAAGAAAACTTCTTTTTCTCTTTTCTGTTGTCCTTCTCCTCCTTTGATGCTTTTCCTGCAAGTTTAGGACAATTTGAACGCATGTGGTTGAGATGACCACACTCATAGCACCTTGGAGGACCACCTCTCTTTCTTATTCTCACATTCTGCAAAGCTTTGTTAAAACGATAAGAGAGTAGTGCCAAGTCTTCTTCAGGAAATTATTCAATCTGTTCATCGGTTAGTGAAGACAAGGAGGACAAAGCAAAGCTAGAAGAGGAATTTGCATTTGACATGTTAGGATTAGATATCAAAGCAATTGATTTAGCATTACCCTTCCTGGCAAGAACATCCAACTCATGAGTTTTCAACTTAGAATAAAGAACATCTAAAGTAAGTGTACTCATGACAGTTGATTCTCTAATGGATGTTACTTTCATCTCCCAAATAGACATGTCTAATGCACCAAGCAATTGTCTAGCATTAGCAGCAGCATCAAAGCTAACTCCAATAGCACGCAAATTGCTAAGAATTTTATTAAAGCGTGCAAAGAAATCATCTAACGACTCACCAGGCTTCATCTCAAATCGCATGTATTCCTTTTTGTAAAGATCTTGACGGACCTCTTTGATAGTGTTAGAACCCTCATGGTAATCACAAAGAGATTTCCATACCACATATGCGGATTTGAGATGGATCACACGGTCAAAGTCGCTATGTCCCAAGCCTTAGATGATCAAGTTGCGCACCTTGCTGTTTGCTTCAACATGTGAGCGATTGGCGTCGTTGATGTTGTCGTTTGCAGGGACTTCGTATGGCTTGTAGACCTTTTCCCAAATTGTGAAGCCTTGCGCCTGGATGAACGCCTCCATTTTGGCCTTCCAAAACTGAAAATCAACACCATCGAACACACACGGTTTTGTCGAATAATGATCCATTAATCTAATCACCGGTTAAGATAGATTCGAAAAACCTTGCTCTGATACCACTTGTATGATCGAAGTACACGAATATAGCAATCAGAGGGGGGGGTGAATGATTGTGCGGAAGATAAAACCAAATCTTTGATCTAATAAAAATTCACCTCAAAACGGAACCAAATAATTGCCACGTATTTGACAAAAATAGATTGACAGATGTTCGGTAAAACATGAATTCTCGGAGATCCAACCGTTGGATCGATCTAAAATTTGGAAACAAGAAACTATATTGCAATATTAATCGAACCCAAAAAGAATCAGCTCAATCGGACTTACGGACCAAAAGTTATGAACCTCATAAACTTGCTGTGACAGAATATGACGAGAATTGATCTAATCAAAACTTGTAGATTAATCAAAAACGAAAAAAGGTTAATCAACTAAACTTTGAGAAACTCTAAATCAATACCCTAGAAAGGTTTTTGATGGATGAAATCAAGATGAAACTCAAAGAACAAAAACCAATCTAGAACCAGAAGAAGCATGCAAACAAGAACCAAAACAGGAAACACTGTAGCTACGTGGTTACTGTAGCACGCAAGGATCTGGAAGAATTGATCTTTATTTCTTTTGTCTAAAGTACTCCAAACAAAAGAGTACAAACCCTAAAGCTCTGCTCAATTGATTGATGCCCTTCAACAGGAGACAACCCCTCCTATTTAAAGGAGCAAAACACAAGGGGTCTTGAATATAATTCCTACTCCTAATCCTAGAAGGAGTCCCACTCCTAATCCTAGAAGGAGTATGTATTCAACACAAATCCACTTGGCCCAACCTGACCAAATACAGCTCTTGCACGCGTATGGCAACCCAGCCATCCTCACGCACGCGTATGGCCACCATGCCATACTCACGTGACTAACCATTCTTCATGTGCACCATTCTCTTAGCCCAAACGTCCCGCATGGCATCCTTGACCACCCAGACCTAGGTTCCTCCCTGAACCTATTCTTGAACCTCAGTTCCTCCATGAACCTAGTTCTGGTCCCGTCATTGACCACGTTCATTTTTGAGCAATACCTGCACATGAACAAACACAAAGCGATTCTGAGCACAAGTCCGCGACTTGACTCAACATTAGTCCATGCAAATACTCACACGAGCATTGCATATAGTCCACTTCAAAACAAGCATCATGAAATTCTCACGAATTTCATAATCTCAAATTCAAACCAAAATTCAATTCCAAAATTGCTCAAAACCCTAATCGAGCAAAAGACCATTCACAATGGACCAAACATTGGTTCGGCGCAGCTCACGGTGGACCAAAAACCCGGTCCGGCGTACACACGAAAATTCTCAGGTCAAATCAGAGAAAACATATTCAAAAACACATTCACGACTATAACACCCCAAATTTTGCTTTTCTTGAAATTGAATGAAATTTAGCACTTTGGTGAACTTTTGGATTTTTCTAGAATTTATTTGGATTTAATTTGAATTTAATCCCTTTTGAAATAATTAAAGAATTAAAAGTTATAAATAAAATTTTGTCAGAAATATTTTATTCAAGCTCAAAATGTCTCAAAGTATTTTCCAGAATTTTTCTGGGATTTTTCTGAGTATTTTGCTATTTTTCTTGAATTATTTGAATTTCCAGAAATTAATTTAATTATTTAATCGATGGAAAACCCTAATGGGTTTGTACTGTTCCTTCGACCGAACCCGAGTCAGACTCGAGTTCGAGTCCGACCCGAGCCCGACGCAACCCTAACCCGTGCGACCGTTGGATCGAGATCCAACGGCCGCGATTGTGCCACGTCGCGACCTGAGCCGAAACCGACCGCGTCCGTGCGATCTGCATCATTGATCATGCCATGTGGATGGCCCGCGTGCGTCCACGTCACCCTCTATGTGTCGCCGCCGGACTCCCCCGCCGCTAGCATGTGGGCCTTAGTTTCCGCGATTTTCACGGAAGCCGAGACCCCTATTTCATGCGCCGCCACCCCTGCCGTGAAGCCCTCTTCCGTGCGCACCCGTAGCCCCAATCCGTCGAGGTTGAGCCGCCACCGTTCGCCCGCAGGAGCTCACCGAAGTTGGAGAAGAAGCCGCCGTGGTTTTTCGCCGTTTCCCGTCGCGTCCGTCGTCCTCCGCCTTGAACGTGCCCAGATCTAGAACCGCAAGGATGAGCCGCACCTGGGAGTCCCATCCACTTCGCTGGAGCACGCCCGCAATGCCATTACCCACATTGTCATCTTCGTCCCCGGCAGCCTCAGCCCCGCTGTGCCATCGCCGACCTCGCGAGCTTCGTCAGCCGTCGGATCTTCATCGCACGGTCACGGTGAGTCCACGTCACCCCTTTGACTGTAGAAACCAGATTAGATCTAGGCCGTTAGATCTAGATCCAACAACTCACGTTCGTCCACGTCACCGTAAGGGGATTCACGTTGCGGTGTTTAGATCCAATCTCAGCCGTTGGATTTAGATCCAACGCATGAGATTTAGCCACGTAGCCCGTAAACCCCACCGTGCTTGGATAGATCTCAGCCATTAGATCTAGATCGTACGGTTAGGGTTAACCCTCGTTGAAGCGTTAGATGCAACCCCAGCCGTTCGATCGAGATCGAACGACGTACGTCGTGCCATGTGTCGCCACTCGGGTCATGCCACGCCACCCCACGGTGAGGCGAAACCCGATCGAAACTGGACCGTCCGATCCAAATCGAACGGCCCAGATTAACCGCGTCGCACCGTAACATGCGGGAATAGATCCAATCTGGGCCGTTGATTTTCAAATCAATGGTCCGGATTAAGCCACGCGTCAGCGGAGCCGAAGCGCCGGCCACCGTGATCGCCCGTTGATGTCGGCGTGGCGTCGGCGATGGGGCCCGCCGCCGCTGGTCGCAAACGGCTCCATGACATCATTTGTGACGTCATGCTGACGTCACGGGTGGGGCCCGCGTGTCAGCCTACTTAGCCGAAGTGCGATGATGTCAGTGCTGACGTCATCGAGTGGGTCCCACGTGTCAGTGACACGTGAACCCGTGGACCGGGGCCACGGTGGACCGAGCCCAAGCTGTGGACTAAGTCCATGGACCGGCTGACGTCATGATTACGCAATAAATCTATTTTCCTTTAGAAAAATAATTCAGTGGGAATTGAATTTCCATGCTGACGTCATGCTGACGTCATAATCGGGTTTTTCAATAGAAAAAATAAATGGATTAATTCAATTTATTCTTTTAAATGCATTTTCAAACTTCAAACGCTTATAACTTTTGCGTTTTAACTCCGATTTGGACGATTCCAATTTCTAAATTTTTGTAAAATTGATATCTACTCAAATTTGAATTTTAATTAATTTTTGAATATGAAATTTTCTCTGTCATTATTTAATTAATAGATTTTTTAAACTTTAAACAGTTATAACTTTTGCATTTTAACTCCGATTTCGGCGATTCAAATTTCTAAAAATTTGTAAAATTATGCTCCTTTTGTTTATGGCTTTATTTGAATTTTTGAGCAATTTGCATGTACTGTTTTATTTATTTATTGCTATTTTCACGCATTACGAGTAGACGTTGAAGTATCCAAGGGCTTCGAAGGTGAAGTGTTGACCCAGGAGCCAGCTCAAGACCAAGAACAAGTACTCTTTGAAGGAAAGTTATGCTTTGACCATATTGATCCCATTTTTGAAATTTATTTAATTTAAATTATTGCATGCTAATTTAATTAGCAATTGTTTTAATTATGTTGGGAATTAGATAAATGCCAAATTGCAGTATGACACCTTGATTAATTACGTATGTGCCATGAACCCTTATCACCCTAGTTGTGGAATATTTAGTTGGACATTAATAAATTGCCAACATTGGGTATTTAGACCGTTGTAGTTATTGCTTAGACCTGCTACGTGCACATGACATGATTTCGAACAATCAAATGTTAATATTGACTTAATGAGATATTGAACCTATCTTGGAGAAGTATCACGTGCTGTGATTGTTGATGGCACGTGGTGCATGGTAATCAACTAGGTTTGATAAATAGGTTTAGATCGGGGCAAGTGGCAAGAATGATATGGTGGGCCATGAGTGGTTCCAGGAATGTCGTTTTGGTTTTTCGGGTAGTCTTGCCCTGGTCATCCTAAGGACTTAACCTTGCAAGCCTTTGATCTGAGTCAAGCGTGCAACCACATGTCCGCAATGGGACGGACCTAGTCGAGTAAGTTACTAATAACTTGCACGTGATACCTCGGGGTGTCAACTACACCTTTTGTGTAGCTTGAAAGGGGAGCGTACCAGTGCTATGGCATGGTACCCGTCCAACGGTATGTCAGTCCCATACTTCGCCTCTATTAAGGGAAGGGATGGTGTATGGCAAAAACCGGAGAGGTTCACTTGTGTAGTTTGCGGTCTCTAAAACACTTTGTTACGATCACTCGCCTCTGTGGTGTTTGACTGTATCTTGTGGGTAAAGTGCATAACCTCTGCAGAGTGTAAAATCTATTCGAATAGCCGTGTCTGCGGCATTGGATATTGCTCGGGGATTACAGTCAAGGGTTAGACTTTCATGAAAACAACTTGGACTTGGAAAGTTGGTTGGGTTAAATAATGACGTTGATGGAAATGTGGATTAGGAAAGGAAAAGTGTTTATTTAACTCCTGGAAAAGTTATTGTTAATATCTTTACCTTTACTGCTTTTGAATCTACTTATGCTACTTGTTAATTGCTGTTTTACTGCAAATGTACCTGTTAGCCAATCCTTTGTATTAAGCCATGCATGTAGAATATTAGTTTGCATCCTGTGCATGACTTGCTGAGTACCAAGTACCCACCCTTGCCACAAAACAACATCAGTTGAAGGAGAAGCGACGCCAGCTTTGGAGGAAGAACTTCAGGAGGAGCCGTCTACCTAGGGAGCGAGCCCAGTCAGTTGCCTGTGGTATACTGGATGGCGCCACGTTGATGCTTTTATTCTGCTGCAATTTATTTCCTTAATAAGTTTCTGCCCTGTGTGGTGTACTCTTGTATCTTGACCATAAGGTCGAGCAACCAGTTTGGTAAACTTAATTAAAGTACTTTATTACTATCGATGTGTATGATTGTGATATTTACCGATGTTGAGACTGTGTGCACTAGCGTGATCCTGGACTAGTGCGGAATACACAGAGGGTACGGATTTGCAAATTCGGGTCCCGACAACGACGGACCAAATTTTTGGTCTGGCGTACATGCAAAAACAACGCTAAAAAATGCGTTCACGACGGACCAAAACTTTGGTTCGGCGTGCACGGTCCAGCGTAACATAGAAGCTTACTGTTTTTGAAGAATTTGGTCCGGCACAAAATCATTTAAAACGCATTCACAGCGGACCAAAGAAAAATCGGTCCGGCATACATGTAAAATAGTCCAGCGTAAAACCCTAGATTTCACGTTCACGGTGGACCAAAACTTTGGTCCGGCGCAAACACAAAAACCAGTTCGGCGCCAAAGCGAAATCGGGCCTCAAAAGCATGTTCACGGCGGACCGAATATTTAGTCCGGCGTAGATGCGAGAAATGGTCAAGCACAGATGGGAAACTTACTGTTTTTCCAGGTTTGGTCCAGCGCCAATGCAAAACATACTGTTTTCTGAAATTTAGTTCGGTGCTAAAAGAACCACATGCACACACATTTGCAAATTCAATTCTAAGCCAATTTTTCAGCACATGATTTCACAGTTATCACACTTTTCCACAGGCAACCTGCCTCCAACCCCAAGATCATTTTATGAAAATCTAACCCTTAACTGTAGTCCCTGAACATTGTCTAATACCGCAGACACGGCTATTCGAATAGTTTTGACACTATGCAGAGGTTATACACTTTACCCACAAGATATAATCAACTCACCATGTCAATCATGAATCACCACAAAAGAGTATTGTCGACGATCGGTTTCGCCGGCAATGAGATTTGTGATTCTAGGGGATTCGTGCGAGATCAGAGCAAGATGGTAACACAGGATGCGAGGGCAATCATTTTTAGACAGGTTCGGGCTCTCGCGGAGGAGATAATACCCTAGTCCTGTGTTCTTGGATATCTGGATGAGGTCTCCTCTCTCCTTTGTTTTTTTTCCTCTCCCCTTTTAGGGTTGTTCCCTCCTCCTTATATACTGGGAGAAGGGTACGTTACAAATGGGCGCCACCTGGCCCTGAACACGGTGGCTTCATGAGTATGTGATTTGTCTCTATTGGCTGAGCCCCACTATGTCCAGGGGGTGTGGTCGTTCCTTTCCCGACCCACGCCTGCCAATTCGCCAGGCTCTGGTGCCTGCAGGCTCTGCCGGCGCCAGGTCGCAGGTTTGCTTTTGACGGGGTCATCCGGACGCGGCACGAAGCTTCGCCGAGGGATCAGCCAGCTGCCTTGGGGAAGAAGTCGGACCATGCCATGGGCTCCTTGTGGTGCTTCTAGGCTCTGGGCCTTCTGCACCGTCCTCGGCCCAGTCGGGTATAGGCTCGTCTTGCGGGACCCCCGCCCTAGGCATCCCACAGCAGCCCCCAAGTGCTTTAGGATCGGATTTCCCCCTCTTGTCCTGTCATGAAGATTTTTTTGGAAAAAAGATCGTAAAGGACTTGTCAATTAAGGTCATCGTGGTTGGTTGGCTCGTGGCCGAGTGGTACCCTCACCCGTTTATGGTGTGCGGCGATCGGCTTGTGAAGCCCAATCGACCCTCATGGGGCATACCTGAAATAGGTCGGCTCGTGGCCGAGTGGCTCGAGGCCGAGTGGTACCCGCACCCGTTTACGGTGTGCGGCGATCAGCTCATGATGCTCAATCGACCCTCATGGGGCATACCTGAAATAGGTCAGCTCGTGGCCGAGTGGCTCGAGGCCGAGTGGTACCCGCATCCGTTTACGGTGTGCGGCGATCGGCTCATGAAGCTCAATCGACCCTCATGGGGCGTACCTGAAATAGATCGGCTCGTGGCCGAGTGGTACCCGCACTCGTTTACGGTGTGCGGCAACTGGCTCGTCGAGCTCAATTGACCCTCATGGGGCATACCTTGGTCATTCAGAGTAATGCCCGTGCCCGCTTACGGCGCACAGCTTCAGACTCTCATGGAGCGCATTCTTAAGACCGTGTTGGTAAAATCCTCCCACGGTACCCAATCACGCTAAGCAGCGGTGACCAACAATTGACCCCAAATTATGGCGCGTACCGCTGAAGGATGTTCGGAAAGTGCCCGGCCCCAATCTTCCGTGGCAACCGGCGTTCTGGCCCATCATGGGGCGCACTTTATCCCAAACCTTGAACCAGATTTGACACCTGGTCGCGTCTTGCGCGACAAAGCTTTCGGCCCAACGTGGGGCATGCCCTAGATCTGGCCCAGAATTAATCACAGAAGCCCTTGTTTTTTTTTCCCACCGTAAGGCGAAAATTGGGGCTCACTTCTTATAAATGAGGAAACTATTGTTGGGGTAGAGACATCTTTGCCCCTCCACCACCACGGCTGAGAAATCTTCGAATCTCCTTTGGCGATCCGGGTGGCCTAGGGTTTCCGATTTCGCGCCCAAGACTTGCGGCGGTTCCTCCCATAGGGTTCACTTCCTCGAGATGTCTTCTTCTTCGGCCTCTTCGTCGCCGTCGGAGGACAACGCTGGCCCGACAAGCGCGGGGTGGGAGACCTCCATTACCACGAAGTCTCGCCTGGAGGAGCTGGTCGCTGCTGGCGTTCTTCCTCCGCTGGAGTTGATCTCCGCCCGACTCGCCGCAGGTGAACCTTACCCCATACCTCTGGAGAATGAGATTGTGGTCTTCGAGTCCTTCTTTTGGCGGGGGTTTAGTGTTCCCGGGAGCGCCTTTTTTCGAGGGCTCCTTCACTTCTATGAGATCGAGCTGATCAACTTGAATCCCAATTCCATTCTTCACATCGCTCTCTTCGTTCAACTTTGCGAGGCGTATCTGGGGATCCGTCCTCACTTTGACTTGTTCCGTTCCCTCTTCCTGCTCAAGCCTCATCCGAACCGGGCTGCTCCCAGTGTCATTGGGGGCGCCGGACTCCAGCTGCGAGAGGGCTTGAAGAAACATTACTTCGCCATCCCCCTCAAGACTTCCCTCAAAGGTTGGAAGCGGGAGTGGTTCTATTGTGCAAATGTTGATCCTTTTCTCGCCCCTTTCACTGGCCGCGCCCCTAAAGCCTCCCGATGCTGGAGCGATGCCCCAGATGGTGGCGGATTGAACCAAGTCGCCGAGCTTCTGGCGTTGATCAACGGTCTGAAAAGCCAAGGGCTGACCGGCCCCGGGATCGAGATCAGCTTTGTCAAGCGTCGGGTGCAACCCGTAAAGGAGCGGATCCATTTGGGGTTCCAGTATAGCGTGACTCAGGATCCCACCCGGGAGACAAGCGTGTCCCTTCCGAGAGATGCATTGGCAGCACGAGTGGTTGATTTCTTTGTGCCTGGCACCGATATCACCAACAGAGGCTGCCCTCACAAGTTTTCGACGGCGAGCCCTCCCCCTCCTGTGAGTGTCCCTCTTTCTCGAGAAGTCGTTCCGTAATTTTTGTCTGATTTGTGATTCTGACAATGTGCAATCGTTCATCTCTCAGGGGCGTGAATCCTTCTTTTCTGACGCTCCGGTCGTCGGCCTCTCTCGGCTGAGAAATGTTCAGGCCAAGCGCACGGCAGACGTTTCGACCGATGAGCTGCGCCGGCAATCAGTGGAGGAGGCTGCTGATCCCTCACCGGCCAGGCCTTCAACCTCTAGTGCCCCCGGGCCACTTGGCGCAGAGCCCCAGCCCTCGAACTCAGGAGAAGCCCCGACTGCTGGTGTCGGGTCGGGCTCCCCTCCGAGTGGTGCCGGGACTCGGATGAGGCCTGGGATGAAGTTCAAGAAATCCAGGTGGTATTCTTTCATGTAACCTTTGCTTTTTTGTTCTTACCTGTGTTGAGATGCTTCTTTTTGACGACTCAGGACTCCCACTACGGATGTCCCGGTGGGGGAGTCTCCTGAGAAGGAGCCCTCTAAGCCGGCTTCTCCAAGGGGGGCCCCCTCCTCGTCGGCAAGGTCGCCGTCTCCCTCGGCAGCCGGGGCGCCGCCTCCTCCTGCTGCTGGCTCGACCGCCGAGCCGTCGAGTGGTCTGGCGGTCGATGGGCCTGACCCGGCTTCGTCTCCCGAAGTGGAGGAGGTCGATCGAGAGCCACCACCGCTGGGCCCTCTCCCGAAGCCCCCGAACCGGACCGTGTGGTGTGAGGGGGGTTCCGACTGGAAAGGGATGGAGGAGGACGAGGAAACGGAGGTTGCGGCTCGGATGGAGCTCTACGAGTTCACCGTTAGGTGCAGCAAGCTTGTCAGGGTAAGTCTTCTACCTTTCTTTAGTCTTTTATCATTACAAAATGATGGCCCCCTCCCGAGACTCCGCTGTGACACCCAGGACATGGGGGAGCGCTCGGAGAAGAGATCACAGTTTTTTCGGAAGGTGCTCCCCAAGCTCAAAGAGCACCAGAAGTATCAAGACAAGATCAACGAGATCAGCGACGAAAGGTGGAAAGAGGTCCATGGGCTGGAGGCCTAGTGCATGGCACTCCGAGAGGAAAAGGCAGAGCTTGAGCATACGCTCGAAGGTAAGATTCTCCCCCAGGTTTGGCATGGACACTTTCTTGGACAACTGGGAAGAATGACGGCACCCTTGTGTTTCAGGACGCGATTCAACAATCGCTGAGCTGAGGGCGCAACTAGAGGCTTCAGAAAGTTCTAACCTTGAAACTCGGGCTAGCTTGGAGAAGACACAGCGAGAGCTGGAGGGTAGGTTTCTTTGATTTGAATTGGACGTGCTTGGGGCTGGGTGCAGTTTTTGATGGCAGCTTGGCTTTGGTGCAGAATGCAAGGAGAAGATGACCGCTGTGGAACAAAGCCGCAGCGAGCTCCGTGTCGCCTGCGAGCCAGTCCTGCACCCTCTGCGAATCGAGGAAGCCTAACCAAGCCAGGGAGACGATGCCGTTCCGCTTCTCTCGGGAGGAGCTGACAGGATAAAGGCTTATGCAATGGAGTCGGCGACCATGAGTGCTAACCAGGCGTTGGCAGTGGTCAAATCTCACTATCCGAGAGTTGACCTTGAAGCTGTTAAAGAAGGTTTTGCCTGTGACGAAGACAAGGCCAACGCCCTCCTCGAAGAGGTCTCCGGTACATCGCAGGCCTTGTTAGAGAATCTTGAATTCTGACTTCAATGTGAACCTTCATGCCGAGTGCTGGCCCTCCTTGTTCGAAGCATTGTATTTCTTACTTGAATATAATTTGTCTGCTTTGTTCTCCAGTAAGCGAGCTCACAACTTCTTTCGCTCTTTTCCGCTAATCTGAGTTGTTAACACATAGGCCCGCGGCCTTTTGGCCCTCATTACGCCTTTCTGGGTGGCCTTCAGCCGACTGGTATGGCTCCCAAGCGTCGGGACCTTGGCTCGTGGCCTTTTGGCCCCCGTTACGCCTTTCTGGGTGGCCTTCAGCCGACTGGTATGGCTCCCAAGTGCCGGGACCTTGGCTCGTGGCCTTCTCACCCCAGGCACGCTTTTTCGAGTGGCCTTCAGCCGACTGGTATGGCTCCCAAGTGCCAGGACCTTGGCTCGTGGCCTTCTTGCCCCAGGCACGCTTTTCGGAGTGGCTGGCGTGCATCTCTCGAGCGTCGGGACTTAGGTTGTGGCCTCCTGGCTGAGTGGTTCAGCCCCCAAGTTTACATCGTCGCCTTCCGGCTCGCAGCCCCCAGACTTCTCGCTTAACTGGGCGAAGTGAGCGGGAAGGTCAAATTAATTTGAATTGCACCTGACACTTGTCTGGCAAAATATCCCTTAATTCTGTTCAGCGTGTTAATCTTCTTTGTACTTCGAGAATATCGGTAACGTCGTAACGTCGCTTCGTCTTTCGTGTCTTTGAATGGTGTCGTCTCAGCTTCGGGGCCATGCACGGCCTATAAAATGGGGCGTTACCGCTGTTGAGCGATCGCCCTCTTTTCAAATCTTTGTCTTCTTCTTCCTCCCAGCTTCCCTCCATGTTTAACATGAGGAGATTCGTCGGTCCTTACGCGGCATTCTTTCGCCAGCGCATCTTCAGCTTGCTCTTCAGCTGGGAGGAGGCGGAATTCTGGGAGGAGCATGACTTCGTCGTGCTGGAGGCGGAGGAGGAGGACGGGACCGCCAGAGACGCCGCCGCCATGGCCGCCTTGTTGGAGGTGGCGCCGGGGCTCTTTGAGGTAGCCGAGATCCTTAGGGAGATGGTAGGGCATGAACGTCGCGACAACCTAGCCGTCACGGCTCTCGTCCGCCTTATACCACCCCTTTGGGTGGTTGAGGACGAGATCCTCGTGGCTCTGGGTCGCGCAAGGCCGCGACCTCGGCGATCCCGACTCGGCCGTCCCAAGTGGTCGCACCGACAACAAAGACACCAAAGACTAGCACCACCACCGGCCAGGATCGTGGCGGGAGCGCCCTTCTTTATATATATATATATATATATATATATATTAATGCGAGAAAATGAAAAAAGAAGTTAGTAATGTAAATTACTGTTATTATGGAATATAAATCGGTGCCTCTTTACTCTTCTGAGTTTGATCGTTTTTCTTTGAGTAGTTTACACTAGTCGACAGCCCCATTTCGCAAATGAGGTGTTGGAGGGCCGAATTTTTATCGACTAGAGTTTAGTGACCCCGATCTCTGTCCAGTAAAATTCCTGAACTATCGATCGTTGTTCTCGAGTGGTTAGTACCTTCTTCTATCTTAGTCTTTTCTATCTCGTGCGCTGGTGCAGACGTTCGGATGTTGCCGTTCGCTGCGGTCTCACCTCGAACATGCATTTCAAGATATTTTGTATGCAAGACGCATTCGGATCAGACGATAGGCTAGTAGGGTGGTAACCACTCGGGATTGACCGGGTCACAATAGTTAAAACTGATCAAACAACCAGATAGTCGGGAGCTTTATTTAATGCATGGGAGCAGGATACATAGCTTAAGCGTAGAAGCGACGCAGCTGTTCGGCATTCTAGGTGTTCACCAAGACTGCACCGTCTTCACGTCTGAGTCGATAGGCACCTGGTCGAACTGTCTCCTCCATAATGTACGGACCTTCCCAAATCGGAGAGAGCTTGTGTTCACTTTTCTGGTTCCTTCTGAGGACCAAATCTCCTTTTGAGAAGGCTCGACTTCGGACATTGCGAGGATGGTAGTGCCAAAGTCCCTGGAGGTACTTAGCCGACTGGATGGCTGCAACATTTCGAGCCTCCTCGAGTTGGTCAAGCTCTACCACTCGGCTCTCCTCGAACTCGGCTTCCTTGTAATTCCGGACCCTCGAGGATCCAAATTCTAACTTGGTCGGCAGAACCGCCTCTGCGCCGTAAACCAGGAAAAAGGGAGTTTGCCCAGTTGCTCGGCTAGGAGTGGTTCTGAGTTCCCATAGTACTGACGGTAATTCTTTCACCCATCGGGCAGCATATGGCTTGAGGCGATCGAAAATCCTGGTCTTGAGGCCCTGAAGGACCAAGCCATTAGCCCGCTCAACCTGCCCATTGCTCCGTGGATGAGCTACCGAGGCGAAGCAAATCTTAATTCCGATGCCTTCGCACCACTCTTGAAATTCTTCACCCCTGAATTGGGTGCCATTGTCTGTAATGATCCGGTTGGGAACCCCAAATCTGACCAAGATATCCTGGAAGAACTCCTTGGCCTTGACCGCAGTGATCGTGGCGACTAGTTTAGCTTCGATCCACTTGGTGAACTTGTCAATGGCTATGAAAAGGTAGGCGAAACTGCCTTGTGCCTTCTTGAGCGGCCCGACTAAGTCGAGCCCCTAGACCGCAAAGGGCTAAGAGATGGGGATAGTTTGCAGCTCCTGTGCCGGCAAATGTGTCTGCCTTGCATAGAACTGGCAGCCCTCGCAGGTTCGAATGATCTCCTTTGCATCCGTCACCGCCGTAGGCCAAAAGAAACCCTGCCGGTAGGCTTTCCCGACCAAGGCGCTTGACGCCGCATAATGGCCGCACATCCCCGAGTGGATTTCTTTGAGCAGGTCTTTTCCCACTTGTTCCGAAATGCACCGCCTGAGGACACCGGAGGTGCTCTTCCGAAAGAGCTCTTCCCCAATCACCACATAGGATTTGGCTTGCCGGGAAATGCGCTCGGCCAGAGTGGGTGCCTCTGGAAGTTTGTCCTTCAGGAGATAATCTAGATATGGGGCCATCCAATCGGGGTTAATGACCAGGACTCCGGTCTCAGGATCCTTACTTGGCTCTCGTCGCTTAGCAACTGTTGGCTCGTAAAGATCCTGGACGAAGATTCCACTTGGGACTTCTGCCCGAGTGGCTCCCATCTTGGCCAACTCGTCCGCTGTTTCGTTATTGCGGCGCAGGACATGGACCAGCTCCAGCCCATCAAACTTGCTCTCCAATTCTCGGACCTGTTGACAGTACGCTGTCATAGTCTGATCAACACATGATCAGTCCTTCTGTACCTGGCTCACCACCAACTGCGAATCTCCGCGGACCGCCAGTCGTCGGATCTCGAGCGATATGGCGATGCGAAGCCCGTGGATGAGTGCCTCGTACTCGGCGGCGTTATTCGAGGCCGGAAATTGAATTCGAAGGACGTACTTGAGTCTATCGCCTCTTGGCGAGATGAGGAGAATTTCCGCCCCGGCTCCGCCTAGCATGAGAGATCCATCGAAGTGCATGGTCCAATACTCCGGCTCTTCTTCGATGCGGGGAGCTTGGAATTCAGTCCACTCGACCGTAAAGTCGGCCAAGGCTTGGGACTTGATGGCGGTGCGCGGCTTGAACGAGATGTCGAAAGCTCCAAGCTCGGCCGCCCATTTTGAGATTCTCCCAGTGACTTCCCGATTATGGAGGACCTCTCTCACAGGGAAAGAAGTCACTACCGAAATCGAGTGTCCTTGGAAATAATGCTTCAGCTTCCGTGACGAGATCAATATTGCACACAGCAGCTTCTGAACGTGAGGATATCGCGCCTTAGATTCGCCCAATACTTCGCTAACAAAGTAGACCGGGCGTTGTACACCGTAGCGGTGTCCTGACTCCTCCCGCTCCACAACTATTACGGCACTGACCACATGAGTTGTTGCCGCTATGTAAAGCAGGAGAAGTTCACCTGGCACCGGCGAGACCAGGATTGGAGGGGTGGAGAGGAACACCTTGAGTTCTTCGAGGGCTTGCTGTGCCTCAGCTGTCCACTCAAAACGGTCCTGCTTCTTGACGAGTTTGAAGAAAGGCATCCCCCGAACCCCCAACCGGGAGATGAACCTGCCAAGCGCTACCATGCAGCCGGTAAACTTTTGAACATCTTTCTGGCTGGTAGGTGGCGCCATCCTCATGATGGCCTCGATCTTCTCCGGATTTGGCTCGATCCCACGATGAGAGACAATGAACCCGAGTAGTTTCCCGGAGGAGACTCCGAAGACACACTTCTCAGAGTTCAACCTCATCCGGAACGCCCTTAGGCTTTCGAACGTCTCGGCCAAGTTCGAGGTGAGGCTGTCCTTCGTTTGTGTTTTAACCACCACATCATCTACATATGCCTCCATGTTGCGTCCGAGCTGATGGTGAAAACACTGCCAGTATCACGCTACCGATAAGTCGCGCCCGGCGTTTCAGCCAAACAAAGATCGTGACATAGCAATATGCTCCGAATGGAGTGATAAACGAAGTCTTATCGCAATCCTCTTCTCGAAGCCGGATTTGGTGTTAGCCTGAGTAGGCGTCCAGAAAGCTGAGTAGTTGACATCCAGCAGTGGAGTCCACCACTTGATCGATGCGGGGTAAACCAAAGGGATCTTTTGGGCACGCCTTGTTGAGGTCGGTATAGTCAACACACATGCGCCAACTTTTATTCTTCTTTTGAACGAGTACAGGGTTTGCCAACCAGTCGGGATGATACACTTATCTGATAAAGCCTGCGGCTAACAGCTTTGTGATCTCCTCCCTGATGGCCTCTTGGAGGTCTTGAGCGAACCGTCGTAACCTTTGTTTGATCGGCACGGCCGCTTCCTTTACGTTTAGCGCATGCTCGATCACCTCCCTGGGGACTCCGGGCATGTCCGACGGCTTCCAGGCAAAGACGTCTTTGTTTGCCCGCAGAAAGGTGATGAGCGCGTCTTCCTATTTCTCTCCGAGCCCTGTCCCGATCAAGGCCGTTCGAGCTGAATCGGACGGGTCGAGGATAATTCTCTTGGTACCTTCTTCGGGATCCGCTTCTTGCCGAATCCTGCGGTTAGGGACGCTACCTTCCGACTTGTCGGAATCCGCTTCTTGCCGAATCCTCTCCCGACCCGCTTGCGCCTCCAGCGACTCGGCCATCTCGCAGCTCTCCCTGTCGCAAGAAAAAGACTGCCTGATATCACCGCGCAAATCAATAATACCACTCGGTCCTGGCATTTTCAGTGTCAGATACGCATAGTGGGGTACTGCCATGAACTTGGCTAGTGCTGGTCTCCCCAAGATGGCATGATACGCTGTCGCGAAATCAGCCACCTCGAAGCTAAGGTTCTCTGTTCGGTAGTTGTCTCTTGTGCCGAAAGTGACCGGCAGAGTGATTTGTCCGAGTGGTGTCGCTGACGTTCCGGGTATCACGCCGTGAAAAGGCGACGACCCACGTTTAAGCTCCGATCGGGAATTCCCATGTCGTCGAGAGTTTTCACAAAGAGGACATTGAGTCCTATTCCACCATCAATCAATACCCTCTTGAGCTTGATGCCGCGGACAACCGGCGCCAAGACAAGCGGATATCTACCATGGAATGGGACTCGATCCGGGTGATCCGACCGGTCGTAGGTTATCGCGACCTCGGACCATCGTACATACTGGGGGGTCTCCGGCTCTATTGCGTTGATGTCACGGGCGGTGAGCTTTTGCTTCCGCTTGGACTCGTACGTGGCCGAACCCCTAAATATGTAATTGAGCTCGAGATCGACTTCCTGATAGTCTTCCTCAGCTTCGGGAGGAGGTTGCTTGGTGGCGGGTCCACTCGGACCTTGTCCGGCCTGCTTCTAGCTCTCCCGGGCGAACCTCTTCAAAGTGAAGCAGTCCTTGGCGGCATGTCTCCCCTTCGGATGGAAGGGGCAAAGCGAGTTCATCACTTTGTCATACCCATCCTCTTTGAGCGCACGAAGGCGGGCATGTTCAGCAACAGCCACTAGCTCTTCACCTTTGCGCTTCTTCTCCTTCCGTCTGGTGGGCTTGGCCTGATCCTTCTTCTCGTCGTGCCGTTCCGCCAAGACCTCGGAGGCTGAAGCATAGCGGTCCGGTAGGGCGAACAGCTCACGAACCGTCGTTGGTGGCTTCTGGGACATCTTTTTGATGAGATCAGTGTCGCTGACTCCCTTCTGGAACGCAGCTATCACAACTGCATCTGTGACATCCCGAACAGTGCTTTTCCTGTGCATGAAGCGCTTGACGAACTCCCGCAGGGACTCATTCCTCTTTTGGTGTAGCTGGTACAGGTCCCAGGGGGTGCCAGGGCGCTCGTACGTGCCTTTGAAATTCGAAATAAACTGCTCACACAGGTCTCCCCAGGAATCTATAGAGTTCGCTGGGAGCCCGGCGAGCCATGCTTGGCCCAGGGGCGAGAGAGTAACCGGCAAATAATTTGCCATTACTTTCTGATCCCCCCCGGCGGCCCTGACCGCTAGAGCGTACACCTGTAACCAAGCCTCTGGGTCCCTTTCACCATCAAACCTAGTGATGCCCTTGGGGTTAAACCCCTCAGGCCAAACCACTTGGTGCAGGTGAGGGGTAAACGCACGAACCCCTTCAATGACCCGCGACAACCCCCGAGCGGTGATCGACGTGGAGGGGATCGGGCTTGGCGTGCTTCGCGACCTCTTGGAAGGATGCCGTGACGTTCATACTCGTCGGCGTGACGGCGTTGCTCCTCCCTTTCTCGGTCGCGGCGCCTAGCGTCGAGGTCGGAGCGGAGATCGCGGTTGAGGCTGTGGCGCAAGTCGTCCCCATGCGGAGGAACATAACGTCCCCGATGGGGGGCTTCACGGCCCGGCCGACTGCTGGCCGTCTGGGTCCTAGCCGGAGTGCGTGACGGCACCTTTGCCGGCTGGTCGGTCTGAGCCTGCTGGATTGCGGCTGCCGTCACCATGGCCTTTACTTGGGCCACGATCGGGGCGGCTGGATTGCCAGCCTCCAGCATGGGGCTCAAAGTATCCAGGAGTGTCTTGGAGGCGACGATGTTCTGCTGCGGAGTATGGAAGATGGCTTGGTCCCCCATCTTGGCCTGCAGAATGTCTTCGTTGACGCCGCGGGCGCGGTCTCATAGGGCACGCGCCCACACGTCTAGCTCTATCCTTCGGCCGCCATCCAGGTCGGCGGCGGTTGATGTGCCGAGGCGTTGTTGTGAATCCGCCCGCGAGGCTTCGATCACGCAGACTCTGCAGAAATTCCAGCATCTCTCCAGGCTCTCTTCTGACTCGGCCGGTGAGGTGGGCAAGCCCAAGGGAGATAGCTCCAGGCGCTCAGAGGTGCCGAGTGGTTTGGCGGTGAGAACCCCCACCATTCGTGTCTCGGCGCCCGTGGATCCGACTCCCTGGCGGGACCGGGTCTTCAGTTCCCTGCCCAGTGCTTCTGAGCACGAGACAGGGAGACTTCCCATTCCACGCAGAAGTCGTGAAGAGGATAGCTCCCTGGAGACCTCGCCGTATGTCGGGACCCGAATCTGCAAATCCGGACCCCCTGTGTATTCAGCACTAGTCCAGGAACGTGCTAGTGCACACAGTCTTAACATCGGTAAATATCACAATCATACCACTCGATACTAATAAAGTACTTTAATTAAATAGTCAAACTGGTTGCTCGACCTTATGGTCGAGTTACAAATATACGCCACGCAGGGCGAAACTTATTAAGAGAGAATTAATAGCAGCGGAAATTAAAATAACATCGTGGCGCCATCCAGTATACCACAGTAACCGATCGGGCTCGCTCCCTAAGTAGACGGTTCCTCCTGGAGCTCCTCCTCCAAAGCCGGTGTAGACTCCTCTTCAAGCGGTGTTGTATTGTGGCAAGGGTGAGTACTTGGTACTCGGCAAGTCATGCATGTAATGCAAGCTAATATACTACATGAATGGCTTGATACAAAGGAGTAGCTCAAGGTATATTTGCAAGAACAGCATTTAACAAATAATATAAGTAGATTCGAAAGCAGTAGAAACAAGTATATCATTAACAACTTTTTCAAGAGTTAAATAAACATCTTTCCCAATCCTAATCCACATTTCCATCAACATCATTATTAAACCAAACCCAACCTTTCAAGTCCAGGTTATTTTCAAGAAAGTCTAACCCTTGACTGTAATTCCCGAGCGATGTCCAATACCGCGGACACGGCTATTCGAATAGATTTTACACTCTGCAGAGGTTATGCACTTTACCCACAAGATACAGTCAAACACCACAAAGGCGAGTTCCCGTAAAAAAGTCTTTCGGAAACTTCTAACAATACAAGTGGTCCTCTCCGGTGATTACACACTAACCCTTCCCTTAGCGAAGGCGAAGTTTAGGCCAATCCACCATTAGATGGGTACCTGGCCGCAGCCCCGGTACGCTCCCCCGTACAACATACACAAAGGGTGTAGTTGACATCCTGAGGTCCCACAAGTACGTTATTAGCAACTTAATCAACTAGGTCCGTCCCATTACAGACATGTGGTTGCACGCTTGACTCAGTTCAAAGGCTTGCAAGGTTAAGTCCTTAGGGTAACCAGGGCAAGACTACCCGAAGAACCAAACCAACATTCCTGGTGCCACAACTGGCCCACCTGATCATTCTTGCCACATGCCCCGGTCAAAAGCTATTTATCCAAACCCTAGTTGATTACCATGCACCACGTGCCATCCACATCACAACACATGATACCTTTCCAAAACAGGTTCAATATTTCGTTAAGTCAATATTAACATTTGTTTGTCCAAAATCATGTCACGTGGCAAGGCTAAGCATACTACATCGGTCTAACTACCCATGTTGGCAAATTAATAATGTCCAACTAGTAATCCACACTAGGGTGACAAGGGATCATGGCACATACTTAATTAATCAAGGAGTCATACAGCAAATTGGCATTTATCTAATTTCCCATAATTAAGTAAAGCATTTACTATTTGAACTAGCATGCAATACATTAAATCAAAATAGGTTTCAAAATGGGATCAACATGGTCAAAGCATAACTTGCCTTCAAAAAGTACTTGCTCTTGGTCGTGAGCTGGCTCCTGGGTCAATACTTCTCCTTCGAATCCTTCCGGCACTTCAATGTCTACTCGTAACGCGTGTAAATAGCAACCAATGAATAAAACAGTAGACAAAAAGTGTCCAAACATCCAAATAAAGTTCATAAACAGAGAGAACATAATTTTATGAATTTTTAGGAACTGGAATCGTCAAATTCGGAGTTTAAACGCGAAAGTTATAGCATTTTAGAGTTTAAATAATCAATTAAATAATATTACAGAGAAAAACTTTAGTCCAAAAATTAAATAAAATTTATATTTGAGTAGATCTGAATTTTATGAATTTTTATAAATTTGAATGGTTCAAATCGGAGTTAAGATGCAAAAGTTATAAGCGTTTGAAGTTTGAAATTCAATTTAAAACAATAAACCGAATTAAATCTTTATTCTGAAATTAAAAATCAATTATGACGTCAGCATGAATTTCCACCGAATTAATTTTCTATTGAAAAATTGATTTATTGCGTCATCCGGTCCATAGACCTGGTCCATGGTTCGGTTTGGATCCACCGTGGACTCGGTCCACGGCGCGTGTGCCACTGACAGGTGGGACCCATTGGATGACGTCAGCAATGACGTCACCACGCTCGGCGACGCTACTGACAAGCGGGCCCCACCGTGACGTCAGCGATGACGTCATGGTGCGGTTCTGCTGTCCCGCTGACACGCGGGCCCCGCGTGTCAGAGACACGCGCTCGCGTGTGCGCGGCGCGACCAGGGCACACGTGGCACGATCGTGTCCGTTGATTTGAAAATCAACGGCCGCGATTAGATCTAGGGTTAACACATTGAAAACTACACGGTGATCGTGGGCCGTTCGATCTAGATCGGACGGTCCAGATCTAGCCCTACGTTATCGCTGCTACGGCACGTGGTGATCGTGGGCCGTTGGATCTTGATCCAACGGTCCAGATCTAATCGGGTTTGGGAGCACGTGACTCACCGCTGCCGTTCGATCGGGATCGGACGGTCCAGAAGCTTCGCGCGGGTGATGGCGGCGCGGCGGGGCTCAGGCTACCGGAGACGAGGATGGCGACCTTCCGTGCGGCATTTCCGAGGGCCTCCGGTGAGATGAAGTACGCGCCCAGGTTCGCCTTGTCGCGGGGGTTGCGGATCTGGCCACGGAAGCGGCGGATGAGCCTTGGTAGTTTCTTGGCGGAGAACGAAGAACACACGGCAAATGTTCTTAACTACGGCGAGGAATTGCGGCGGCGCTAGGGTTTCCTGCGGCGTGGGCTAGAACAGCGGCGCGGCGTCAAACGACGGTCCTCGGGAGGGGGTCCACGGCTTTTATAGCGCGGAATCAGAGTCCGACGCGGCGGCGGAGAGCAACGGCCGCGGCGAGGTTTCCGGATCGAGGACGATGACCCCGGACCGTCCACGTGGCGCGATCAGCGGCCACGATGGCTTGGCGCGAACGGGTCCGACCCGGATCCGGTCGGATCGGGCTCGCGTGACGTGGCGCCGTCACGGCCGTTGGATCTCGATCCAACGGTCACGTGGCTAGGGTTCGGCCGAGTGGGTTCGGCTGGACCACGTGGCTCGGGTCGGACTCGAGTCTGACTCGGACTCGGGTCCGGTCGGATGAACAGTACTTAACCCGATTCGAATTTTCCAGCGATTTAATAATTAAAATAATTTCCAGTAATTCATTTAATTCAAGAAAAATAGTAAAATACTCTGAAAAATTACAGAAAAATTCTGGAAAATATTTTGGAACATTTTGGACTCAAATAAAATATTTCCAACAAATTTTTATTTGCAAAGTTTAATTCTTTAATTATTTCAAAATGGAATAAATTCAAATAAATTACAAATAAAACCAAATAAATTCCAGAAAATTCCAAAAATTCACCCAAGTGTCAAATCACACATGAATTTAAGAAGAGCAAAATTTTGGGGTGTTACACCGTGCCGGGAGGTAGCCTCCTCAGAGAGGGAGAGATTCCCGAGGTTGTTGGCGATAAAGACCAGGCCTCCAAAGCGAAAAACCTGGCCTGGGGAGAAAACTGTGGAGACTTCTCTCATCGTAGCCATCAAGCTCGACGAAGATCTTGGCACAGAGCCCCTACCTGGCGTGCCAACTGTCGACGATCGGTTTCGCCGGCAATGAGATTTGTGATTCTAGGGGATTCGTGCGAGATCAGAGCAAGATGGTAACACAGGATGCGAGGGCAATCTTTTTTAGACAGGTTCGGGCTCTCGCGGAGGAGATAATACCCTAGTCCTGTGTTCTTGGATATCTGGATGAGGTCTCCTCTCTCCTCTATTTTTTTCCTCTCCCCTTTTAGGGTTGTTCCCTCCTCCTTATATACTGGGAGAAGGGTACGTTACAAATGGGCGCCACCTGGCCTTGAACACGGTGGCTTCATGAGTATGTGATTTGTCTCTATTGGCTGAGCCCCACTACGTCCAGGGGGTTCCTTTCCCGACCCACGCCTGCCAATTCGCCAGGCTCTGCCGGCGCCAGGTCGCAGGCTTTGCTTTTGACGGGGTCATCCGGGCGCGGCACGAAGCTTCGCCGAGGGATTAGCCAGCTGCCTTGGGGAAGAAGTCGGACCATGCCATGGGCTCCTCGTGGTGCTTCTAGGCTCCGGGCCTTCTGCACTGTAACACCCCAATTTTTGCTTTTCATGAAATTAACTACTATTTTTCACTTTGGTGAATTTTTGGAATTTTCTGGAATTTATTTGGATTTATTTGGAATTTATTTGAATTTATTCCATATTGAAATAATTAAAGAAATTAAATTTTCAAATAAAGTTTTGTTGGAAATATTTTATTTGAGTCCCAAATGCTCTAAAATAATTTTAATTTTTCTGGAATTTTTCTGAGTATTTTGCTATTTTTAATGAATTAAATGAATTACTGGGAATTATTTTAAATATTAAATCGCTGGAAAATGCGAGTGGGTTTGTACTGTTCATCCGACCGAGCCCGAGTCAGACTCGAGTTCGAGTCCGACCCGAGTCACGTGACTCGACCGAACCCACTCGGCCGAGCCTAACCGCGTGACCGTTGGATCTTGATCCAACGGCCACGATTGAGCCACGTCACCGAGCCCAAGCCCGACCGAGCCAGCCAACTCGCCGAGTCCGACCCGGACCCAAACCCACGCACCGTTGGATCTCGATCCAACGGCTGTGCGCGTGCCACGTCACCCTCTCCGTGTCGCCGCCGGACTCGCCGGCCAGAATCGCGTGCCGACCTCGATTTAGTGCGTTTCACGCAGACGCCGAGGTCGCTATTTAATGCGCCGCCACCACTGGCCGTGACCTAGACTTCAGCGCGCACCAGACCTGAACAACGTCGCCGAGCCGCAGCCGTTCAGCTTGTCGCTCGCCGGAGTTGCCGTAACGCCCGCGGTTTTCGCTGCGTCGCCGTCCGTCGTCCTCGCCGCCGTTGACCCCAGAATCCGGACTCACCGCGACGAGACGCACGAAGGATCTCTCACGCCGAGCGCGCCGAAACGCCGTCGGCAAGGTCGTCGTCCTCCGGCCGGTGAGCAGCGCGCCGCAAGCCATCGCCGGACTGCGAGCTCTCACCGTCCGATCAAGATCCAACGCCGAGATCACGCCACGTCATCGCACGCGGTGAGATTGGCGTTACGATTTCCAGATCTAATCTCGACCATCGGATCTAGATCCAACGATCGAAATCAATGCGTTAACCCAAACGCGTCAACACCGATCTAATCCGCGGGTTGATTTTCAAATCAACGGCCGAGATCGAGCCACGCCGTCGGAAGTTGGACCGACGCGTCGGGCCAGACGCTGTGACGCCGACACGCCGGGCCCGTGTCACGCTCGGCCGAACCACACCATGACGCCACGCCGATGTCATGGCGGGCTCAAGATGTCGGCCGTCCCAGCCTAGCGCCGACGCCAAGAATGACGCCATAGCGGGTCCCACTCGGGCTGAGGGTGAGCCCCGCCGACGCCAAGTGACGCCACCCGAGGGGGACCCACATGTCGATCCACGTGAGCCGTGGACCGAGTCCACAGTGAGACTCCGAGCCAAGCATGGACCAAGTCCATGGATCGGCCGACGCCACCGCCCAATCGAGGTCGACACGTGTCCAGCCGACGCAATAATTAATTTCCGAAAAAGAAAATGATTTATTAATTCGAAATAATGATTTGATTTTGTTTCAAATTTCAAACGCTTATAACTTTTGCGTTTCAACTCCGATTTGAGTGATTCAAATTTCTAAATTTGTATAAAATTGAGATCTACCTAAATATGAATTTTATTTAATTTTTGGACTAAAGTTTTTCTCTGTAAAATTATTTAATTGATTATTTAAACTTTAAATAATCATAACTTTTGCATTTTAACTCCGATTTGAACGATTCCAGTTCCTAAAAATCCAGAAAATTATGTTCTCTCTGTTTATGGATTTTATTTGGAGTTTTGGGATGTTTTTGCCTATTGTTTATTTGTGTATTGCTATTTGCACGCTTTACGAGTAGACGTTGAAGTGCCGGAAGGATTCGAAGGAGAAGTGTTGACTCAGGATCCAACTCAAGACCAAGAACAAGTACTCTTTGAAGGCAAGTTATGCTTTGACCATGTTGATCCCATTTTGAAATCTATTTTGGTTCAAATTATTGCATGCTAGCTCAATTACAAAATACTTTATGTAAATATGGGAGATTAGATAAATACCAATTTGCTGTATGACACCTTGATTACTTAAGTATGTGCCATGACCCCTTGTCACCCTAGTTGTGGATTACTAGTTGGACATTATCAAATTGCCAACATGGGTTCTAGACCGTTGTAGTATATTGCTTAGACTTGCTACGTGCTCATAACATGATTTTGGACAATCAAATGTTAATATTGACTTAATGATATATTGAACCTGTTTTGGAAAGGTATCATGTGATGTTGATAGCACGTGGTGCTTGGTAATCAACTGGGGTTTTGATAAATAGTTTTCGACCGGGGCATGTGGCAAGAATAATCGAGGTGGGCAGTGTGGCAATCGGGATGTTGATTTGGTTCTTGGGTAGTCTTGCCCTGGTCACTCTAAGGACTTAACCTTGCAAGCCTTTGAACTGGGTCATACTTGCAACCACATGGCTGGAATGGGACGGCCCTAGTTGACTAAGTCGCTAAGGACTCACTTGTGGAGCCTCAGGGTGTCAATTACACCGCTTGTGTGATTGCACGGGGAGCGATCGTGGTCGTGGCCAGATACCCATCTAACGGTGTGTTGGTCCCATACTTCGCCTTGGTTAAGGGAAGGGATGGTGTAGAGCACGAACCAGGAGAGGACCACTGTGTTGTTTGAGGCTTCCAAAGGCTTTGTTACTGGGGAACTCGCCTTTGTGGTGTTTGATCGTATCTTGTGGGTAAAGTGCATAACCTCTGCAGAGTGTAGAATCTATTCGAACAGTGAGTCCACTGTGATCGACAATGCTCGGGATTACTGATCAAGGGTTAGACTTTCTGAAAATAACTTGGATTTGAAAGGTTGGTTTGGAGTAATAACGAGGTTGATGAAAATGTGGACTAGGATGGGAAAAAGATGTTTACTAAACTCCTTGAACAGTTATTTATGCTTTACTTGTTTCTACTGCTTTCGAATCTACTTATGATACTTGTCAAATGCTGTTTACTGCAAATATACCTTGAGCTATTCCTTTGTACCAAGCCATGCATATAGTATATTAGCTTGCATTACATGCATGACTTGCCGAGTACCAAGTACTCACCCTTGCCACAATACAACACCAGTTGAAGAGGAGACTACACCGGCTTTGGAGGAGGAGCTCCACGAGGACTCATCTACTTAGGAGCGAGCCCGATCGGTTGCCTGTGGTATACTGGATGGCGCCACGAAGTTATCTTATTTTCCGCTGCTATTATTTCTCTTTTAATAAGTTTCGCCCTGCGAGGCGTACATTTGTAGCTTGACCTTAAGGTCGGGTAACTTGATTTGATTATTTAATTAAAGTACTTTATTAGTACCGAGTGGTATGATTGTGATATTTACCGATGTTAAGACTGTGTGCACTAGCGCGTTCCTGGACTAGTGCTGAATACACAGAGGGTCCGGATTTGCAAATTCGGGGTCCCGACATGCACCGTCCTCGGCCCAGTCGGGTATAAGCTCATCTTGCGGGACCCCCGCCCCAGGCATCCCACAAGTATGCGAATGAGCGATCATAACAAAGCCTTTACAATGCTCCTTCTACACCCAGTACTGCCCGCTGAGGTTTCAACACTGAAGGGTTACACCACCACAACAAGGCCCCCCCTCTTGCGCCATGTGAGTCTATCCATACACCTGGAGCCCACACCACTACGACAGCAACGAAATCTAGACATCACAAATTAGTCAGCTAGGTCTGTCCCATTCCAGACTTATGGTTGTATGTTTGGCTCAGTTAAAATTCTTGCAAGGTTAAGTCCTTAATTTGACCAAGGCAAGACTTCCAGAAAGTCCACAATATTCAAATCATTAAAAACCAAATGCGATTGCCCAAGTGCCACACCTAGCCCATCATAAACATTCTTGCCACTTGCCCCAGTCTAAATAATTTAATCACCCCAGTTGATTAACATGCACCATGTGCCATCAACTTCATCAATAACACATGTCACATCTTTTATAAACGCATTCCATATCTCATTAAGTCAATGTTAACATTTAATAATCCAAAGCAATGTCATCAACACGTTGCATGAATAAGCATCTACATTCGATCCATCATCCCATGTTGGCAATTAATATATGTCCAACTATTAATCCATCACATAGGGTGACAAAATGATTCATGGCATACAATTATTAAAGACAAGGATGCATACATCAATTAGGTCGCGTAGCTATTCCCATAATTAATTGAAATCATTTTAATTAAATTAGCATGCTATAGTTTAAATCAACATAAAGTTTAAATGTGGGATCAACATGGTCAAAACACAACTTGCCTCAGAAACACCCTTGCTGTTGCTATTTTTACTGCTTTTTACTCTTTATCTTTGATTCTGGATCTTTGATCTTCAATCTCCACTTCCTTGATCCTCAGCTCCTTCAAACAACTTCCGGACGACGCGTCTAACGATTAAAGAAGCAAATACAAACCAACTCAAAAGATAAATCGAATAAACTCCAAATTGAGAATGGATAGTATTGGATCACAACGGCTTAAATGAATTTAGGAACTTGAATGGATTAGATCGAAGATTAGACAAAAGAGAACAAGCTTTCGGAAAATACCCTGAAAAGAGAAAGACTGGTAGCTGAGAAAGAGAGAATAATATTCCAGAGAATATTTCTTCCTTATTTATTAACTAGACTAGATAGTTATTGACATATGGGCTCTCGGTCTATAGACCGTGTCCATGAAGATACGTTAGTTCACCATGAACTAAGCTGATGCTTGATGTTGACTTTTGTTGACTGAACGGATACACTGTCAATCAAAAGAAAGATAGACTGATAGATTATATATGGGCACAAGGATATGACACATGGCCAATGGTCTATCGACCAAGTCCATGAATGATTTCCAGGTTAATGGCAGATTATGTTTTCAAGGATAAGATATGGACAAATGGGATCGACATCCACTGTGATTCGATCTGGGGTTCAATCATACATCGATGCAGAGACTTGACGATGATGAGACGGTGATGATATGATTACTAGGTAGTGATGACAATATGGAATAAAATAGAGCACAAATGTTTCTTTGCTATGCTTGATGCCACGAGAAAGATCACAATGATAGCAACACGGCTCACGATGAACCCAGTCCATCGAACCGATCTTAGGTTATTGTTTTAGTTCGGCTTTGTAGATGATATGAAGATGAGGCTAGGTTCACATATGATGGGGTTAGATCACATCAAAGCAATAGAAAAGATGATGATATCGCACTAGGGTTTTTGCTTGTATGCACGCATGCGATAACATCGAGGTGATAACAGCGAAGCGTTAATGACGAATCTATGACAGTACACTCATGAAAATACCAAGGTGTATGTCGTGAGGGCTCCTGTCCTGGTACAGTGATACTCCATTACTGTTGTGCGGGCCTGGTTAATTACGCAACCAGTAAACGTAACGATCACGGCATCACGACAGACTCAGATTGAAATCACTTGGTTAGCACGATACTCAAGCAATGAGGTCACATGCCAGCCAATTGGTTCCAATTTGAGCTTCCCGCAACCATGTGATAACCACTAGTCCCTAGATCAGTAGGCTAGCGTCACATGTTGAGAAGGTAGAGTCTTATCCACGCGAACACAATATAAGGGCAGAGGTAATATATTACAGCGATAGATGATAATATTACAACTTGATCCTGTTTACAAAATGCCGATTGGCTTAAAGTAAACTGAAGAGAAATACATCAGAGAAACAAAAGTAAAGCGGCCACGGTGTGCCTCCATTCCCACAGGCAACCGGCGAGCATCTAACTCCGCTAGTCGTCAAACGCACCACCCGTGTCTTGGTCACTGAACTCCTGGTCACCTTCTTCCTCACCTGCATCTTCTGCTCCTCACACGAATTTTCAGAGCAAACGGTGAGTACACGTATGTACTCGCAAGACTTTATTGTTTGCAAGTATAATAATAATGCAGGCTAATCAAAGAAGATGGTTGCTATTCTAGATCAATTTTGCATAAAGCTGAAGTTATTTGTGATAGTTTAATAGATTGGAATACTGCACTGTTTATAAAGCATTTAGTAAATGAGAGTAATTCAATACATAATGTAATTGTACATTTCATTCAACATCCAAATTCCTCCAACATATCCAACACCACCATCCCATGGCACCAGGAATCATTTCCGTTAACATAACCAACACCATCAATGGCATTAGGAATCACCACCAGCTTGATCAAATCACCAGTCCAACCGATCTTTGAGTTCAACGACTCAACATTTGCATGATACCGCCCATCATTTAAAAGATCTACCGATTCAAATCCTTTTCAGAAATCAAAACCAAAATGCTATACTTGACAACAATTACCCAAGATGCTCGTGACCGTGAGCACGGCTAATCGATTAGTTTGATTAATCTCTGCAGAGAATGCACACTTTACCCACACGACATGCTCTAGCAATCATGTCATCCATGCCACGCGATACATACCGTATCCGTTTTGCCAGATAGTGACGAAACTTTTCCAATTGTCGGCATTTAGCCTTGCGTCAGCCCCGGCGATGTGCGCTCTTTGCTTTGGGTGGGGGCTCCACACACCCACACAGAGTACCCCCGGGCCAGGCGAGAATACCCCCCAATTAAGGTGTTTGGGTACCAAACGCTCCCAACCTGATTCACCCACACGGATCTAACGATGGCGAACACCCCATCGTGCCTTTTACCCGCAGCAAAGCATCCACCGTTGTTTCACAAAAGTCTCCAACACCTGCGCATGGTGAGGGAGTATTCTAAGCAACACCAGCACGTCGGTATTGCCCAACTACTTCGACCTACCACAATGCAAGGTCAAATTTCAACTCCTGTACTGGGTTTAGGCTATCCCATACTAGCACATGTGGTTGTACGAAAGGACTTGGTTAAAAACGTCAAGTTCAGTCCATAGGATTGCACAGACGAGACCTCCCATCATCCGTCCGGCATAAATCACCGTACACCTTTTCCTTTTTCATCCTTTACCAATATAGCCTTTATTTTTCCAAAAACCATCATTTCCGAAATCCTAATAACGTATCGAAAATCTTTGATTGACTGAGTCCACCGATCATTATTCAATCAGTCTAAAGCTGGGCTAAGCGTATGCAACTATTAGACTTATATTCCCTGGCGACACTTATTATAGCATCTAACCTTAAACTAGGGTTACTCAAGGATTTTAGGGTAACAACGAGATTAAGGTAAGCCATTCAACCATTAGGGTATCTACCTATTCCCACCATTTAATTACTTGTAATAAACATATGCATGCGTAATCATTTTGCAAAACATCAAATACTTTTGCAATTATAGGAGCAATATGTTCAAAGGGGGTGCTTGCCTGCTTGCTCTGAGTTTTGCGTGTCCCCTAGGTCGAAGTCCGGATCCTCGCCTACTGCTCCCGAGGCATCAACGTCTAAATGAAAACGCAACAAAAGAAATAACGAGGAAACGATTAAGATCCAATGAGAACAAGGCAAAAAGCTCAAAGAAGCGGACAACAACCAATAAGCAAACACGAGAGAGAAAAACTTAACAAAAACCAAATTTGTACTGGAGATCGGCAGTACCGGCATGTAAACCCCGGTAGTGCCGCCTGCGATCGGCGATCTGGCCGCAAAGGGTCGGTAGTACCAGTGACTCTGAAACCTAAAAGAAGACCTCTCTGGAAAATAACTACCGGCGTTGCGGGAGCGGTAGTGCCGGCCTAAGCCCGGCATTACCGGCCACAAGGGTCGGTAGTGCTGGCCTGAGCGGCAGTACCAGACTTACCTTGTCGGTAGTGCCGGCCACAGGTCGACTGAATTTTCCAGAAAAAGGATTTTCGCACAAACGATTTCGGAATTTCGCGGCGATTGCATGGATGGGTTCTCGGAGGTGACAAGGACCCATTTATGCAGACCACACGTGGTTCCGACCTCGTTTGGCCTAATTCTAATCCGAGAAACTCTAGAGTCCTAATTCATGGTAAATTTCGACTTTCACCCCAAATCAAATTCAAACTCGATTCTTTTCGCGAAACTCGGACTTTAACGACGTTGAATACATTCTAACGTCCTTTTCCTAGCTTTTGGAACTAGGGTTCCAAGGTTTAATTCCAAAAGCTACGAAAATGACATTTAACCTAATCTATCCAATAAAAACGTATTTAGGGTTTCTGATCTCAGTTTTCGCGCTAACGAGAACTCTAGCACCTAAACTAGGTTTAGAAATTCAGCTAACCAAAAGTTGAGCACTACAACTAGGTTTTCTAGGGTTTTGTCTAAAAGAGAAGTTGATAGAAACAGAGAAAATTACAAGATCAAGCTCAAGTCATCACAGATCTGACTGAAACTTGCTCCACTCACCACAGAGTTCGTCTAGGGTTTGGGAATCGACATCCTCCTCCTTGACCAGCTGCTCCTCGAGCTCCAGAACACCGGAGGGAGAGGTTTAGCTGGAGGGAAAGCTCGAGAGAGAGGGAGAGAGCTCCATGGGAGAGAGAGCTAGAGGGTGAGGGTGAGAGTGAGAGGGAGTGAAGTGAGGGAGAGTGAGTTGGCTGGGGGAGGTGAACCCTCTAGAACATGTTGAGGTGGCCAGGGCGTGGTCGAACGGCGCCCGCCCCCTGCCGAACCCCTCGGCCGGCAAGACGGGCCAGGGCCGGCCAGATCGCCGCCAGCAGAAAAAACCCCAAAAACCCCCAAACAAACTCCGAAACTCACGAACCTTTCTCGGAAACCTCTAGGATAGATTCTAGGATAGCTAAAGAAGGTTTGGAAACTACGGTCGCTCGGAAATTCTAACCACAACACGAAACGGGATTTTAGAGCAAAAACTAAAATGAAACAGATTGAGCAACCAAGTCCAAGCACAATTAACTCCAAATTGAAATCCAAATTACTCTCAAGGGATAATTAACATTAAAAAGGCAATTACAAGCTCAGGATGTTACAGTGTAGACCGTTGGTGCGATGATATGGCAGTGAGGTTATGATATGGCTCAAGGTTGATTTGTGGCTGTGGGGTTTTGTCGGGACCCGAATTTGCAAATCAGGACCCTCTGTGTATACAGCACTAGTCCAGGATCACGCTAGTGCATACAGTCTCAACATTGGTAAATGTCACAATCATACACATCGATAGTAGTAAAATACTTTAATTAAAATAGCCAAACTGGTTGCTCGACCTTATGGTCATGTTACAAGAGTACACCACACAGGGCGAAAACTTATTAAAGGAAATAAATTGCAGCGGAATAAAAGCATCAACGTGGCACCATCTAGTATACCTTAGGCAACTGACTGGGCTCGCTCCCTAGACAGACGGTTCCTCCTGCAGTTCTTCCTCCAAAGCTGGCGTCGCTTCTTCTTCAACTGGTGTTGTATTGTTGCAAGGGGTGAATACATGGTACTCAGCAAGTCATGCACGGAATGCAAACTAATATTCTACATGCATGGCTTAGTACAAGGAATGTTTCATGGTTCATTTGCAGTAAACAACAAGTAACAAGTAGCATAAGTATATTCAAAAGCAGTAAATGTAAAGTTAATATCAATAACTTTTCCAGGATTTTAAGTAAACACTTTTCCCTTTCCTAATCCACATTTCCATCAACGTCATCATTAAACCCAACCAAACTGTAACACCCCGGCATTTAATATGCCTGAATGCTACCAAACATAAGCTAAACAACATCTAAACACCACAATTAAACATAAATTCCAGCAAAGGCGCACATGCTAAAAACCAAGATTTCGGCAGCATCTCCTTTGTTTTAACAAGATTTGAAGGAGCAACAACAGTATAGCAATATATGGAATATGAGAGACAACTAAAACAGTAATAATTAACGATTTACCAACAATATAAGTCTAGTTCCAAACATATAATGTCTCCAAGAGTCAAACGAACGAAAATACTCTCATTTAGCAAAGCTAAGCCTTAAAGCATTTATCATCACACGCAATTTATTATCAACACTAATTGAATGACTTGTGAAATCAAAAGAGTGAAGCTATGTGTGGAAGTGTGACTATTTCCCTTCCCCGCATGCCGGTCTCATGGTACCTAAAACAACAAGAAAACACAAGCGTGAGTTCGAAACTCAGCAAGCATATTGCAATGGACAACAAGAACAATAACATGGCAATAATGTCTCACATCATGTATATCATCTCATTCATGAGCACATAACATTCTCATCATCATTATGTATGCAATGCAGTGCAATGCAATGCTCATGTCTCCTTGGAAACTCATACCGGTATGGTTGAGTACACACCCGTCGGTGTGCACCCTCTCCCCCCTTCCATCCCGAAGATGGAGGGTGCCTACTCCTCGCTTCCAAACACCACGTGGATGGAATCACGATGTAGGACTTACTCAATGGCTCTCCGGATTAGTCATAACTTTCTCACCGACCTTCCCCGGACTAGTTATGACTTTCTCACCGCCCGGGCCATGTAACATGCCATGTATGCAATTATGCCAACATCATATTTAACTCGTACATTAACACATGGCATCATAACATAATAAACATGCTCATCATGTCATTGGCAATCATTAAAGCATGGCAAGTGATCATATCATATAGTCAATTTCATCTATTCTCAACAAGCAACCCACAAAACGCTATCCATTACAACACACTTGCCTCAACCACGGGCAACGGATTGGCGAGAAGTAGAAGGCAATCCCGGGGGAACACCACCTGCACATAGGCACCACACACTCACAATCATGTCCACAAAACAGTACGCAAACCCTCATCTACCCCGACTTTGCCAACTACTCGCAAAACTAAAAAACAGAGGTTCTGTCCCGTAGGGACAGCAGCCTTCCAAAAGGCATAACTCGGGTTCTAAGACTCCGAATCAATTAAATGAGTACATCCTCGTGTAGCTTAGGAAATTTCCTAACTTTATCTAGGTATATGGAAAATCTTATTCGGACTCTAAAGTTGTTTAATCTACAAAATACCGTGATGCGTTCCAATCACGTCACAGATATTAACACGCTCGGCAAAACAACCATAACTTTCAAACGGCTGATCGGAATTTTGCGTTCTTTATACCAACTGAAAGGTATTGAAATTACCTACAACTTCTTCAACAGGTAGCCGTCCAAATTCGGAATCTAAATTGGCGAAAAACCGAACCCTAGGTCGACTGCTCATGCTGTCCAAAACAGAGAACGTGGCAACTTCTAGATCTAATCCAATCTACTCAATTCTAGCACCACCAATTGATCTAAAAACATGATATTGATCCTTAGAACAGTACCTAGCCCAACCCCAAGGAGTCTCATGGCCATACCTTCGCCCGACGCATGAAAACCCAATGGATCTCCTCCCGGATCGCTCCTCGCTCCTCGCTCCAACGGATGGATACTCGAGGTGCAGCGGGTGGGGAGGCTACCCTAGGGCAGCAAGGGGGTGAGGAGAGGTGGTGGAGAGGTGGGGAGCAATGGGGGCAAGGGGAAGGGGGAGCACGACCAAAGGGAGAGGGGGAGGTGGGGTGTGGCGGCTAGGGCAAGGAGGGGGAGGGTGGGGGCGCACTAGGGCTGGTGGGGGCGCAGGCAAGGGCAGGGGGGAGCCCTATTTACCAGCCCAAACAGGAATCCTAGTCCTAAATGGACTCATAATCCATCCCACCAAAGCCCACAACCCCTTCTTTTAGGCCCAAACTCCCCCGAAAAGGCCCAAACTCCCGGAAACGGCCCGGAAACGCAATTAAACCTCATACCATATGGTTTTAACCTCCAATTCCATATTTCATAATGTTTTTGACTTCATCATGCACCATTTATAAGGTTACGACACTCCGTGGTGTCACATCACTTCATAAGGCCCAGAAACGCGAGTAAACCTCAAGCCGTAAGGTTTTATTCTCAAATTTCACATTTTTATAATGTCACACCATACCGTAGTGTCACACAAACCTTTCAAGTCCAAGTTGTTTTCATGAAAGTCTAACCCTTGACTGTAATCCCCGAGCAGTGTCCAGTGCCGTGGACTCAGCTATTCGAATAGATTGTACACTCTGCAGAGGTTATGCACTTTACCCATAAGATACAATCAAACACCACAAAGGCGATTGATCGTAACAAAGTATTTCAGAGACTGCAAACTGTACAAGTGAACCTCTCTGGTTTTTGTCATACACCACCCCTTCCCTTAACAGAGGCGAAGTATGGGACTGACATACCGTTGGACGGGTACCATGCCATAGCCCTGGTACGCTCCCCTTTCAAGCTACACAAAAGGTGTAGTTGACACCCCGAGGTACCACATGCAAGTTATTAGTAACTTACTCAACTAGGTCCGTCCCATTACAGACATGTGGTTGCACGTTCGACTCAGATCAAAGGCTTGCAAGGTTAAGTCCTTAGGGTGACAAGGGCAAGGCTACCCGAAGAACCAAAACTACTTCCCCGGTGCCACTCATGGCCCACCCGATCATTCTTGCCACTTGCCCCGGTCTAAATCTATTTATCAAACCCAATTGATTACCATGCACCACGTGCCATCATCAACATCACAACACATGATACTTCTCAAAAACAGGTTCAATATCTCATTAAGTCAATATTAACATTTGATTGTCCAAAATCATGTCATGTGTACATAGCAGGTCTAAGCAATATACTACAACGGTCTAAATACCCAATGTTGGCAATTTAATAGTGTCCAACTAAATATCCACCACTAGGATGACAAGGGTTCAAGGCACATAACTTAATAGTCAAGGTGTCATACTGCAATTTGGCATTTATCTAATTCCAAGAAATAATTAAAACAATTGCTAATTAAACTAGCATGCAATAATTTAAATCAAACTAATTTTCAAGAATAGGAGAAATATGGTCAAAGCATAACTTGCCTTAAAAAAGTACTTGCTCTTGGTCTTGAGCTGGCTCCTGGGTCAAAATTTACCTTCGAATCCTTCGGGCACTTCAACATCTACTCGTAACGCGTACAAGTAGCAATAAATAATTAAATAGTGGACAAAAAGTGTCCAAAAATTCAAATAAAATTCATAAACAAAGAGAGCACATTTTTATAAATTTTTAGAAATTTGAATCGTCCAAATCGGAGTTAAAACGCAAAAGTTATACCCATTTAAAGTTTGTAAAATCAATTAAATAATTATAAAAAGAGAAAAATTATGTCCAAAAATTAAATAAAGTTCACCATTATGTAGAGCCTAACTTTATAAAAATTTAGAAATTGGAATCACCCAAATCGGAGTTGAAATGCAAAAGTTATAAGCGTTTGAAGTTTGAAAATCAAATAAAAGAATAAACCGAATTAATTCATTTATTTTTCTATTGAAAAGTTGATTTAGTGCATCAGCTGACGTCAGCATGGAAATTGAATTTCCACTAAATTATTTTTCTATTGAAAAATCGAATTATGACGTCAAGCTTGCATCATCTGGTCCCTGGGCTTGGTCCACAGTTTGGGTCCAGTCCACCGTGGACCCGGTCCACGAGTACACGTGTCACTGACACGTGGGACCCACTCGGATGACGTCATCACTGACGTCATTACCGCTCGGCCAAACGGCTCTGACAGCTGGACCCACCATGACGTCAGCATGATGTCACGGATGACGTCATCTCACGGTCGGGCCAGTCACTAACACGCAGGCCCATGCTGACGTCATGGGTGACGTCAGCGATGACCGGGCGCGCCTGCATGGACCGCGCCGGTCCAGCTCCCGGCCACGTGGCACGATCTGGGCTGTTGGTTTGAAATCCAACGGTCCGGATCAGATCTAACCTCACGCGTTATGGATCTACGCAGTTGATCTGGACCGTTCGATTCGAATCGAACGGTCGAGATCCGATCGGGTTTAACCGCATCGTGGGGGTGACGTGGCATGACCCGACGTGTTACACGCGACTGCATCTAAACCATTCGATCTCGATCGAACGGTTGAGATTGCTTCTAACGTTACAACGCGAATTAACCCTAACCGTACGATCTAGATCTAACGGCTGAGATCTAATCATTAGCACGGTGCGGTTACGGGCTATGTGGCTTAATCTAAGGCATTGAATCTAGATCCAACGGTTGAAAATAGATCTAAAACCGTAATGTGGAAATCGAACAGGGGTGATGTGGACGAACCTGGGCCGTGTGATGGAGATCTAACGGCTGACGGAGCTCGCGGTTCCAGCAATGTCCACGGCGGAGCTAGGTTACCGGAGATGAAGACGACGACCATGCTCGCGGCGTTTTGGTGCAGTTCCAGCAGAGTGAATGGTACGCACGGGTGCGGCTCGACGCGGGGAGTCTAGATCTGGGCTCGGTGGCGGCGGGGAACGGCGGACGAGGCAGGAAACGGCGGAACACCGCGGCGGACTTCCCCTCCAATTTCGGCGAGCAATTCCTCAGCAATGGCGGCGGCTTGCGCTTGGTTGCCTAGGGCAAAACATGTGCACAGAAAAGGACAACTGTTGGGACCCGAATTTACAAATCCGAACCCTCTGTGTATTCAGCACTAGTCCAGGATCATGCTAGTGCACACAATCTCAACATCGGTAAATATCACAATCATACACATCGATAGTAAATAAGTATCTTAATTAAAATAACCAAGCTGGTTGCTCGACCTTATGGTCAAGTTACAAGAGTACGCCACACAGGGCAAAAACTTATTAAGGAAATAAATTGCAGCGGAATAAAAGCATCAATGTGGCGCCATCCAGTATACCACAGGCAACTGTGTGACACCCCAGAATGTGACATTTTAGAATTCGGCTTTTCGGTACGACTTTATAGCGTGTTTTTGGGCCGTTTCCGGGTGTTTGGGCCTCTCCGGGGGACTTTGGGCCTTGGGGGTTGAGTTGGGCCTCCGATGGAAGGGTTTGGGCCCAAGGGCGGACTTTTGGGCAGCCAAACCTAGCCCCCACCCCTTGGTGCGCCCCCACTCCCCTCTCCCTCAACCCTAGCCGCCACCCCACCCCTCTCCTCCCATGCGCCTCCCCCATTGCCTCCCCTAGCCGCCACCTTGCTCCTTCCTCCCTACCACCTCTAGCCGACCCTAGGCGAGCTCCACCCCCACCTCTTGCTGCCACACTCTTCCACACTGTTGCCCTCACCATTGGGGAGCTCCACGACGAGAGGATCCAGCAGGATTGGCGCGTGGAGGAAGGTCAGGCGATCGGGAGGCGTGTTCGTCGGATTCTTCGTTCGTCGGGCGAAGGTATGGCTAGGGGTAATCCTTGGGGATGGTCTAGGTGCTGTGCTAGAGGATGTTTTGGTGTTGTTAGATCTAAAGGTGGTACTGTGATTGGATAGATTTGATGAAAACTAGAGATTGCATAGTATTCTGCTTCGGGCAGATTGGGCACACGACCTAGGGTTTGGGTTTTCGCAATTTTAGATTCGAAATTTGGTCGGCCGCTTGTTGCAAAAGTTATAGATAACTTCAATACCTTTAATTGGACATTAAGAATTCTTAATTCCATTTATCCGTTTGAAAGTTATGATCATTTTACCGAACGTGTTCAAATCTATGACGCAATTGGGACAGAACATATTGTTTTGTAGATTAGACAATTTTAGATGCCGAATCAGCTTTTCCCAATATTTAGAAAAAGCTAGGAAATTTCCTAAGCTTTGAGAAAATGTACTCGTTCATTTGATTTGGAGTTGCTAAGCCTGAGATATGGCCTTCCGAAGGCTGCTGTCCTGTTGGACAGATTCTCTATTTTTAGGTTTTGGGAGTAGTTTGCGAAGTCGGGGTAGTTGAGCAATTGTGTACTATTTTGTGGGCACGTTTTGGGTGTGTGGTATCCATGTGCAGGTGGTGTGACCCCGGGAGTGCCCTCATCCTGTCGCCAATCCGTCGCCTGCGGTTAAGGCAAGTGTATTGGAATGGGTATCGTGTTGTATGTTGCTAGTCTTAACTAGATGCAAATGGATTACATGATATGATATCTTGCCATGTTTAGTGTTTGCCCATGATATGATGAAAATGGTTTATTATGATGCTATGCAATGATTAATTGTTTATGTTTAAGGCATAATTGCATACATGGCATGAGAACTGGCCCGGTCGGTGAGAAAGTCATAACTAGTCCGGTAAGGTCGGTGAGAAAGTTATGACTAATCCGGAGTGCCATTGAGTAAGACCTACCTCGTGATTCCATCCACCGTGGTGGATGGAAGCGAGGAGTAGGCACCCTCCATCTTCGGGATGGAAGGGGAAAGAGGGTGCACGCCGACGGGTGTGCACTCGGCAATACCGGTATGTGCTTCGAGAAGACATGTGCATTACATTGCATACATGATGATGAAGAAATGAGTACAAAGAGAATTGAGACATGAATATGATGTTGTATGTGAAATTATGACTTGATCATGATGTTAAGTATGGTATGTAGTGATGTTGGCATTGAATTGTCCTTTTCAGTCCATTGCAATATACTTGCTGAGTGATGAACTCACGCTTGTGTTTTTGTTGTATTTAGATACCTTGACACCGGCATGCGAGAAAGGGGTTTAGAAGCACTTCATCACATAATTTCCACACAATTAGACAATGCTTACCTTTCGGAGTTGTGATCAGGGTTTAGCGTGATGAAACTAGGATTATGATTTGTTCGTGTGCTTGATTACATCCTTTACTTCGTATTAGTTCATGAAGTGGTTAAATTCATTGTGCACTCGGCAATACCCGTTATTGTTGCTTTGGATGTTTTCCATTATGATATATCATGTGTTATTGTGTTGTTGCTCCGAACTATGGAAAAACAAAGGAGATGCTGCCGAAATTTTCGGTTTTAGCATATGCGCCTTTGCTGAAATTTATCGTAATTTGTGGTATTTAGATGTTGGTTAGTCTATGTTTGGTAACATTCAAGCATATTAGATGCCGGGTGTTACAAACTGACTGGGCTTGCTCCCTAAGTTGACGGCTCCTCCTAAAGTTTCTCCTCAAAGGCTGGCGTCGCTTCTCCTTCAACTGATGTTGTTTGTGGCAAGGGTGAGTACTTGGTACTCAGCAAGTCATGCACAGAATGCAAACTAATATTCTACATGCATGGCTTAGTTCAAGGATAGGCTAACAAGTACATTTGCAGTAAAACAACATTTAGCAAGTAGCATAAGTAGATTCGAAAGCAGTATAAGTAATGATTATATCAATAACTTTTCCAGGAGTTTAAGTAAACACTTTTCCTTTCCTAAACCACATTTCCATCAACGTCAACATTTAACCCAAGCAAACTTTCCAAGACCAAGTTTGTTTTCATGAAAGTCTAACCCTTGACTGTAATCCCCGAGCAATGTCCAATGCCGCGGACACGGCTATCCGAATAGATTGTACACTCTGCAGAGGTTATGCACTTTACCCACAAGATACAGCCAAACACCACAAAGGCGAGTGATCGTAACAAAGCCTTTCGGAGACCGCAAACTAAACAAGTGAACCTCTCCGGCTTCGGTCATACACCATCACTTCCCTTAACAGAGACGAAGTATGGGACCGACATACCGTTGGACGGGTACCATGCCATAGCACTGGTACGCTCCCCTTTCAAGCTACACAAAAGGTGTAGTTGACACCCCGAGGTACCACATGCAAGTTATTAGTAACTTACTCAACTAGGTCCGTCCCATTACAGACATGTGGTTGCACGTTTGACTCAGATCAAAGGCTTGCAAGGTTAAGTCCTTAGTGTGACTAGGGCAAGACTACCCGAAGAACCAAACCAACTTCCCCGGTGCCACAACTGGCCCACCAAATCATTCTTGCCACATGCCCCGTTCCAAATCTATTTATCAAACCCCAGTTGATTACCATGCACCACGTGCCATCAACAATCACAACACGTGATACTTCTCCAAAACAGGTTCAATATTCCACTAAGTCAATATTATCATTTGATTGTCCAAAATCTTGTCATGTGCACGTAGCAGGTCTAAGCAATAACTACAACGGTCTAAATACCCAATGTTGGCAGTTTAATAAAGTCCAACTAAATGATCCGCAACTAGGGTGACAAGGGTTTATGGCACATAAGTAATTAATCAAGGTGTCTGTCGTTGTATTCTACACCAGGGTGCCCACTTCACCATAGTAAAAGCCACCCAGCGGACAGGTGGCGTCCAGGCCACGCTACTGGCGGCCAGTGAGGTGACCGCCCAGCGGACAGGTGGCGTCCAGGCCACGCCGCTGGCGGTCAGCAAGGAGATCGCCCAGCGGACAGGTGGCAACCAGGCCACGCCGCTGGCGGTCAGCAAGGTGATCGCCAGGCGAGTGGCGACAGGCCACGCGCCGGGCGGTCAGCAGGTGATCGCCCGGTGGGATGTGTGGTGACCAGGCCACGTGTCGCTGGCGGTCAGCAGGGTGATCACCTAGCGGACAGGTGGCGACCAGGCCACGTGTCGCTGGGCGGTCGGCAGGTGATCGCCAATGACGCCGCCAGGAGCGAGTGGCGCCCGCTGGCGATCACCCTGCTGACCGCCAACGACACGTGGCCTGGTCGCCACCTGTCCGCTGGGCGATCACCCTACTAATTGCCAGCGACGCCTAGCGGACACGTGGCGTACAGGCCACACCACTGGCGGTCAGCAAGGTGGTCGCTAGGTGGATGCGTTGTGCCCAGGCCACACCGCTGGCGCTCAGCTCCCGAGGCCACCTAGTAACCTGCGCCACCACACAGAAGATCAAAGGCATTTAATGCGTATCGTGCGCATTAAATGGGGGTAATGAAGGTCACAGTATGGCGGCGTGTGTTCCCAATGCGCGGCATTATTGCTAATGACATCACGACGCAATTTACCACCCCAACAGAGCAGGCGGAGCCGGCCGGCGCGGGGCCCAAGGTGGGGGAGATGACGGCTGTGCCAGGGCATTAAGTGTGCTGCAAGACCTGGCCGGCGCCACCTGTTCGACCCGAGGCGAGGATGACTGCGCAGAGGTCCCCCCGGTCAAGGCCCGCGCTTCGCCCAGTCCCTTGGGCGAGGTGAAGGCGGTCCCCGTGGGCAAGGATGGTTCTGGGAAGGTCGTGAGGATCGGCGCCAACCTCAGCACCAAATAGGAAGGCACGCTCATCACCTTCCTCCGGTCTAACTTGGATGTGTTTGCCTGGGAACCATCTGAAATGACCGGGGTCCCTAGGGAGGTGATTGAGCACCGATTGGCAACGCTCCCTAGAGTGCACCCAGTCCGGCAGAAAGTCCGAAGGCAGGCACCAGAACGGCAAGATGCCATTCGGGATGAAGTAGAGAAGCTGCTACATGCAAGAATCGTACGGGGAGGCCACCTACCCTGAGTGGCTGGCCAACCCCGTGCTTGTCAAGAAATCAAATAGGAAATGGTGGATGTGTATCGACTTCACCGATCTCAACAAAGCCTATCCCAAGGACCCGTACCCTCCGCCACGGATAGACGTCGTTGTTGACTGCACGGCAGGGTGCGAGGCCTTGTGTTTCCTGGACTCCTACTCCAGCTACCACCAAATCAACATGGCACGGGAAGACGAGGAGAAGACTGCTTTTGTGACCCCTCTCGGTGTGTACTGTTATGTCCGGATGCCCTTTGGGCTAAAGAATGCTGGCTCAACCTACCAGCGGGCTATGCATACTGTATTTCGGTCGCAGATTGGAAGAAACCTTGAAGTGTATGTTGATGACTTGGTGGTGAAGACCAAAAAGACCGCTGGGCTTGTTGAAGATCTAGAGGAGACTTTCTCCCACCTTCGGCAGTACTGTTTGAAGCTAAATCCTGAGAAGTGTGTGTTCGGTGTGTCGGCCAGAAAGCTGCTTGGGTACCTCATTTCCAGTCGTGGGATCGAGGTTAACCCAGAAAAGATCGCGGCCATCGAACGCATGCAACCACCCACACGGCTCAAGCAAGTACAGTGCCTAGCTGGTCACCTCTCCTCTCTTGGCCGGTTCATAGCCTGACTTGGAGAAAAGAGTCTCCCCTTTTTCAAACTGTTAAAGAAAACCAACTTCTTCGAGTGGACTACAGAAGCTCAACAAGCATTTGAAGACCTGAAGAAGTACCTCTCCTCCCCTCTGGTGCTGGTCGCTCCCGAGCCGGGCGAGCCGCTGCTGTTATATGTGGCGACCAGTCCTGCAGTTGTGAGTGCGGCACTGGTGGCGAAGCGGGAGGGCATCCAGCGGCCAGTTTACTACGTTAGCAAGGTGTTACATGAGGCGGAAACAAGGTACCCTCAAGCACAGAAGATGGTGTACGCCGTACTGGTGGCATCCAGGAAGTTGCGGCATTATTTCCAACGAAGGGAGATCACAGTGGTTTCTGCATATCCCCTGCGTGAGATCCTTCACAATCGTGAAGCAGAGGGTCGCATTGCTAAGTGGTCCATGGAGCTGGGGGAGTTCGGCCTCAAATTCACCCCTCGCACCGCAATCAAGAGTCAAAGGCTGGCAGAATTCGTCGTTGAGTGGACTCCTGTCGAGCCTGAAACTGAAGAAATTCCCGCGCCCTCCCCCTGGACACTCTACTTCGACAGCTCCTTTAGGCTCGAGGGCGCGGGGGCTGGGGTCCTCCTGGTTTCCCCAACCGGAGACCTCCTCAAGTATGTGGTCATCCTAGACTTCAAGGCCACCAACAACGTTGCTGAGTATGAAGGCTTGCTGGTGGGGCTACGTGCCGCCGCAGCCATCGGTGTTCTGCATCTACAAGTCAAGGGTGATTCCCTGCTGGTTGTCAACCAAGCAAGAAAGGAGTTCTCCTGCTCTGACCCTGTCATGGTGGCGTACTTGGTAGAGGTCAGAAAAATGGAGCGACACTTCGACGGGTTGGGATATACTCATATCCCCCGGCGCGACAACTACTTGGCGGATGAGCTCGCGTAGCTCGTCTCGACAAGATCCCCTGTTCCGGTCGGAGTCTTTGAAGAAAGGCTTCTGCGACCGTCCATCACAGCCCCTATTTCTGGTGGGGATGATGGTGACGCTACTTCAGCCCTCGCTCTGGAAGGGAAAGTAGTACCGGCGGAAACGCCTGGCCAGGCAGAGTACCCGGGCGATCACCCTATGGTCGCCACACTTGACCGGGAAGGCACATGGATGGATCCGATCCTGGCCTACCTGCGGGATCAAGTGTGCCTCGACGATGATGCGTCAGCAGAGAAGATAGCACGAAAGGCCAAGTGCTATACCCTGGTGGGCGGGGACCTGTACCGCCGGGGTAGAAATGGAATTCTTCTGAAGTGCATCACTCGGGAGGAAGGGAGCAGTCTGCTCTCTGATATCCATGGAGACGTGTGCGGGAGCCATATGTCCAGTCGAACGATGGTTGGGAAAGCTTTCCGCCAAGGGTTCTATTGGCCAACCGCCCTCCAGGATGCTTGCGAGCTGGTGAGGAAGTGCGAGGCGTGCCAGTACCACGCCAAGCAGACCCACTGACCAGTTCAGGCTCTGCAAACCATTCCGCTCTCATGGCCCTTCGCGGTCTGGGGGGTGGATATCTTGGGCCCGTTCCCGCGGGCCACAGGGGGCTACACCCATCTGTTCGTCGCCATCGACAAGTTTACCAAATGGGTGGAAGCCGAGGCGGTCAGAGCCATTACCGCTGCCGTCGTAATCAAGTTCATTCAAGGAATCTTCGCCCGCTTTGGGGTCGCCAACCGCATCATCACCGACAATGGCGCCCAGTTCACCAGCGCTGCCTTTTTGGGTTTCTGTGAAGAAATGGGCACCAAGGTTTGTTTTGCCTCGGTGGCCCACCTAAGGAGTAATGGCCAAGTTGAGCGGGCCAATGCGTTGGTGCTGAAGGGTCTCAAAACCAGGGCGTTTGATCGACTCCATAAGCGCGGAGCCCGGTGGACTGAAGAGCTCCCAGCGGTGTTGTGGTCCTTCGTACCACCCCCAGCCGGGCCACCGGGGAAACTCCTTTCTTCCTGTTCTATGGCGCGAAAGCTGTCCTTCCTTCGGAGATGGCCTTAGGGTTACCGCGTGTGGTGGCGTTCACAGAGGAAGCCCAGGAAGATCTGCGTCGAGAGGATGCCAATCTCCTGGAAGAAGTACGAGACCGTGCAGCCCTGCACGCTGCCTGGTACCAGCAAAGTCTCAGGCGGTACCACGCCACCCGGGTCAGCGAGAGAACACTGGCAGTGGGCGACCTGGTCTTGTGCAAAATTCAGACGCATACCGGGTTGCACAAGCTGTCTCCCCAGTGGGAGGGCCCCTTTAAGGTGGTCTCAGTCTCTCGTCCCAGGGCGGTCAGGTTGGCCATTGAAGACGGGGAGGAGCTGGCAAACTCCCAAAACATAGAGCTTCTATGCAAGTTCTATCCATAAATTGGCTGTAAGTACAGAGTTGTGTGCCCCGGCCAGCCGGATCGAGTTTTCCTCTACTAGGCTGGTCGGGGGAAGCCTCTGTTTTAATCAAGCATTTGTTTTCATTCAAAAGTAGCTGTCGCCTTTGTTCTCTTTTTCCGGTTTGCGCCCTGACAGGCCGTGTCCGTGCAATCACCCTCAGTACCTTACAGATCTCTGAATTCTCGACGGTAAAAGTGGAACCACTGGGTGAGCATGGCGGGCAGGGATGGGCGATCGGGCGGCTAGTTTGGCACGGTTCTCAACACGGTCATGACGCTCAGGGTGTCCCCATGAGAACCGGCGACTCAAACACCACTACCGAGAGCCTACTGCCCTACCACACCTCACCAAGTGTTCGGTCCCAAGAGACCACGAGAGTAATTAATTTCACAAGGTCCTAAGGTCCTAAGATAGCGACTTTCCGGCACGAGGGTTCGGGGCCCTGTACCCCAACTAACCTTTAAAGCGTACGGTTGCTTGTTTATTCATACAGAACCAGCAAAGTGGAGGCGCGGACAAGCATCCAAACATAAGACGTGTAAAGGATAGTGTATGCATTTATAAATAAGAAGCTGACTTGCAGGAGTTTTTTACAGAGGACGACAAAGCAAAAAGCGGGTAAAGCTAAGTCTAGTGTCTTCACTCCTTGACCACCGCGGCTTCCGCGGTCGCCTGGTCCTCTACCGGGCCGGCGTCCAGCCCGAGTGCCACGTCCTCGGCCACTGCTTCTAGCTCCGGGTTGACCATCTCGAGCTGGTCGGCGACCTGCTCGGTGGCATTGCTAAACTGTGCCTCTGCGCGGTCCAAGTCCCCTTCCACCCCTTGGATGGTGGCCAGGGGGTCGAAGTTGGCGTCCTGGCTGGCGCAACAGGCGAGCATGTACGTCGCCGTGGCCGCCGCGACTGCCCGCCCCTCTTGACTAGACCGGGTGGCTAAGGCGGCAGGCAGGAGGGTGAGGAAGTCGGCGATCCGACCCATGCAGAAGGCATAGTGTTGGGCCATCTGCTCAAGGGGGCCAGCTGCTCCAGCCCCAGTGGCTCCAGGCTGGCCACCATCCGGTCGAAAGTAGGGCGCAACATGGAGGTGGTCGCGGCTTCCGCATGGAGCCGATCACTCTTCTCCTCGTCGTGCTCCCGGGTGATCACCTCGACGCGGAGGGCTCCTTGCTCCCTCTCCTGCTGCAGATCCGGCTCCAACCGCTCCGTCCGGCCACGCCAGTCCTGCGCCTCCTTGCGGAGGCGGTTGTTCTCCACGGTGGGCTCCCTCAGTCTCTCCTTGCTCGTCGCGAGGCGGCCGCTCACGCTGGAGTGCAGTTCGCCGAGGGCGGCCAGCAAAGCGTCCGCGTCCGCCGAGGGGACTGAAGCGTTGGGGGCCTCCGGAGTGGGCGGCAGGCCCAACCCGCCTTCAGACGGTAAGACGGCTGCCCCTACGGCGGCCACCTGGCGGTCACCTGGGTCGTCTCCGGTGCTGGCGGTACTTCGGCATGCGCAGCTGGCGTAGGCGGAAAAGCTGGGGTTGGTGGATCCGGGGTTGGCGGATTGACCTGTGCCGGTGGCGGCGGAAGGGTCAGCACTGATGGATCTACGGTCGGAGCGGTGTCGACGTCAACCACCTCGACGGGAGAGGTTGAAGTCGTAGCCACAGCTGCCATGGAGCTCCCCGCCCCGGTCGAGCCAAGCGGTGCGGCTGAGGTCGTCGCACCCCCTGACAGGACGAAAGCCCTCTTAGGGCTAGCGCCAAGGGCATCGTCGTCAGCAGGGCGCTTGCCCCTTCCTTGGTCACCGGCTGGAGGAGGGTCCCAGATCGTTAACGCCCCTTGGTGGGGTGTGTTCACCAGTCCCATGGCGTCCATGGTGGGCATGCGCGGGTGATCGCCACGCGCTCCTGGGGCTCCACTTGGCAAAGTGGGAGCGCACCCGCCGGAAAGGGTGGGACCGAGCTAGAGGCGCCCAGCAGCCCCATCCAGGAGTCGATCTTTGCGGGGGATAAGTCCCTTGCGGCTGAAAAGAAAAAAGAAGAGCGAGACCGTTGTTAGCTCAGCGGCAGTCACAAAAGGCACCAAAAAGAAAGAAAAACAAGTGGCCTACCTCCGGACTGCCCGGTCATGTCTGGGGCCCGTGTCTTGCCAGTGTGGTGGGCACGGCGGCGCAGGGGACTGATTCTCCGAGATATGAAGTCCCAGAGAACCATGCCTCCCGTCAGGCCCGCTGTCCGCAGCTGGTCCATGCGGGCCAGCATCGTCCGGAGCTTGGGCGTCTCGTCGACGTGTGCTCCCCAGGTGGGGTCGCTGATCACTGGCCCAGTCAGCAACTCCAGGACTTCTACGCCGCTGTCGTCCGCGACGTAGAGCCACTCGTTGCGCCAAGGCTTCCAGTTGGAATGAGAGTCCAGCGGAATGTAGCGCGAAGCCGTGCCGTCCCGAAGGCGGAGGTGATAGTAGCCCAACGGGGTGGAGGGGTCCCTGGCCGCACGCAAGGCGTAAAAGAAGCGGAAGAGAGGAAGGTTGGGGGCCACTCCCACGAACATTTCGTAGAAGTGGGCAAAGACAGCAAGGAGGATGATGGAGTTAGAAGGAAGGTGAATGCTGTGGATGGAGTAGAAGTTGAGGACGGCGAGGTAGAAATCGGAGATTGGTGGGAGTAGGCCCGCCAGCAGCGCCCAGCCAAAGAAGATCACTTCTTCCGGGCGGCAGCCGGGCGCGGTGGTCCCGGCACGGGTGCGGAGGGTGCCGCCAGTGATGTACCGGGAAAACCTCACGGCGTCGGCATCGTCGACGGTTGACGGCGGGAGCAAAGGTGCTGGAGGCTCCATGTGAGCGAAGAAGAGAAGGTGCAAGAGGGAGGCTGTGCGCAGCAAAGAAGCAGTTCGCAAGAAGCAAAGGTTAGGGCTTAGCAGTTGGGTGAGACTGAAAGGAAAAACGAACCGCTCCCCCGTGGCCACTTATATATATAGGTGCATGGAGGAATGATTCGGCGGGAGACCCGAAGGGGCACGGCGGTTCGATGGCGGGAAGCCCAAAAAATCTGTCAAAGCACGGGCACGTTCTCGAGGCCCCCGCTGGTTACAAGGCGAGGGCGACTGCACGCTCCGCCTCGATGCCCGGAAACGGCTTCAGCATTTAAAGCCGCAGCATTACGTGGGCATTTATGATGGACCCACCCGGGAGACTGAGCTGCTTTTTTTCAAAAAAGTATAAGGGCGCTCCAGGGTGGGTCAGGGGGCTACTGTCGGTGTATTCTACACCAGGGTGCCCACTTCACCATAGTAAAAGCCGTCCAGGCCACGCCGCTTGCGACCAGTGAGGTGACCGCCCAGCGAACAGGTGGCGTCCAGGCCACACCGCTTACGACCAGAGAGGTGACCGCCAACAATGTGTGGCGCCTGTGCCACGCACCGGGCGGTCACAGGTGATCGCCCGGGACAGTGGCGACCAGGCCATACGGCCAGCGGTCAGGTGATCGCCAATGGACACGTGGTGTGTGCAAAGCCACGCGGCGGTCAGCAAGGTGGTCGCCACGCGGATGCATGACGCCTAGGCCACACCGCTGGCGCTCAGCTCCCGAGGCCACCTAGTAACCTGCGCCACCACACAGAAGATCAAATGCATTTAATGCGTATCGTGCGCATTAAATGGGGGTAATGAAGGTCACAGTATGGCGGTGCATGTTCCCAACGCGTGCCATTATTGCGAATGATGTCACGACGCAATTTCCCACCCCGACAGAGCGGGCGGAGCCAGCCAGCGCGGGGCCCGAGGTGGGGGAGAGGACGGCTGTGCCAGGGCATTAAGTGTGCTGCAAGAACAGTGACAGGCACATTAAATGTGGTATGGCAGTATACTTAGTGCGCTGCGCTATTGTAAGCCCCATGCGCCCCAGCCAGCCCGAGTATAAAAGGCAGCTGGGGTTGATGGGAGAGGGGGCTTCTTCTTCCTTTTTGGTTGGTTCTTTCTCCTTGGGGTTAGAATCTTTGAGTTCCATGTCCCTGGTGGTTTCAGCTTCCCTAAGAACACAAGCAAATATAGACAAGCAGGACTAGGGCTATTACTCATGAAGAGGGCCTGAACCTGGGTAAACCCTAGCATCTTCTTGTGAGCTTCGCCTCTGTTTCCTTCCCACCATCTCTTGAGCAATCTCCACGATAGCCCCCAGTTCGAACTTCATACACCCCGCTTCAAAGGGGTCTGTTAGATCAAACGCTGATAGTGTCATACTGCAATATTGCATTTATCTAATTCCCAACAAAATTAAAACAATTGCTAGTTAAATTAACATGCAATAATTTAAATTAAATTAATTTCAAAACTGGGATCAATATGGTCAAAGCACAACTTGCCTTGAAAAAGCACTTGTTCTTGGTCTTGAGCTGGCTCCTGGGTCAACACTTCTCCTTCGAAGCCTTCGGGTACTTCAACGTCTACTCGTAACACGTGCAAAAAGCAATAATAAATAAAATAGTACATGTACACTGCTCACACCTTTAAATAAAGTCCATAAACAGAAATAGCATGATTTTACAAATTTTAAGAAATTTGAATCGCTCAAATCGTAGTTAAAATGCCAAAGTTATAATTGTTTAAAGTTTAAAGAATCTATTATTTAAATATGAACAGAGAAAATTTCGTATTCAAAAATTAATTAAAATTCATATTTGGGTAGACTTCAATTTTATAAAAATTTAGAAATTGGAATCACTCAAATCGGAGTTAAAACGCAAAAGTTATAAGCGTTTGAAGTTTGAAAATTCAAATAAATTAATAAACCGAATTAATTCATTTATTTTTCTATTGGAAAATCCATTTATTGCGTCAGCATGACACGTGGACCAATCGGGCGCCGCCACGTCGCCTCGGGTCCATGGACCCGGTGCACGGCATGGCTTGGTCCACCGTGGACCCGGTCCACGGGCGCACGTGTCTCTAACACGCGGGACCCACTGGATGACGTCATTGCTGACGTCACCGTGTCTCGGCCGTAACACCCCAAAATTTTGTTTTTCTTAAATTCAAATGTGGTTTGGCATTTTTGTGAATTTCTGGAATTTTCTGGAATTTATTTGGAATTTATTTGGAATTTATTTGAATTTATTCCCTTTTGAAATAATTAAATAATTTGATTTTACAAATAAAATTTTGTTAGAAATATTTTATTTGAGCCCAAAATGTTCTGAAATATTTTCTAGATTTTTTCTGGAATTTTTCTGAGTGTTTTGCTATTTTTAATGAATTAAATGAATTTCTGGGAATTAATCGGATTATTTAATCGCTGGAAAAACCTAATCGGTTTCACTATTCATCCGACCGGACCCGACCGCGCTAGCCGTCTCGGTCGAACCCAGTCACCAAACCCTAACGCGCGTGACCGTTGGATCGAGATCCAATGGCCACGATCGTGCCGCGTCGCCCGAACCCAAGCCCGACTGAGCCAACCAAGTCGCCCAAGCCGGACTCGGGCCCAAACCCCCGCACCGTTAGATCTTGATCCAATGGCTCACGTTGAGCCATATCACCCAATCCGAATCCAATTCGGATTCCGCCGCCGCAGCCGTGTGGGCCTCGTTTTCCGCGGTTTTCACGAACGCCGAGGGGCCTATTTAATGCGCCGCCGCCGCCAACGTGTTGCCGACTTCCGTGCGCACCCGTAGACCTAGACAACGTCGCCTGAGCTGTTGCCGTTTGCCCGCGCGAGCTCGCCGTAGTTGGTTAGGTGTTCCGCCGTGGTTAATCGTCAAATCTGCCGCCGTTGAGCCCAAATCCGGAACCGCAAGGACCAGCCGCATCGGAGGGGACCTTTCACTTCGCCGCAGGGGCCCCGCAGCGCCGTTGCCATGGTCGCCGTCCGCGTCTCCGGTGAGCCAGCTCCGCCGCGCGCCATCGCCGTCGCTCGAGCTCCCTCCACCGTCCGATCCAGATCCAAGGGCCCAGATTCGTCCACGTCACCCCCGGTGAGATTCCACGTGTTAATCTCTAGATCTATTTCCAACCGTTGGATCTAGATCCAATGGCTTAGATTATGCCACGTAGCCAAAACCGCACTATGCTAGGAGTGATCTCAGCCGTTAGATCCAGATTTGGATGTTTGGACACTTTTTGTCTACTGTTTATTTATTTATTACTATTTGCACGCTTTACGAGTAGACGTTGAAGTGCCCGAAGGCTTCGAAGGTGAAGTGTTGACCCAGGAGCCAGCTCAGGACCAAGAACAAGTACTCTTTGAAGGCAAGTTGTGCTTTGACCATGTTGATCCCATTTTTCAAATTAATTTGATTTAAATTATTGCATGCTAGTTTAATTAGAAAATGCTTTATTTAATTATGGGGAATTAGATACATGCCAAATTGCTGTATGACACCTTGGTTAATTAAATATGTGCCATGACCCCTTGTCACCCTAGTTGTGGATTATTAGTTGGACATTATTAAATTGCCAACATGGGTAGTTAGACCGACGTAGTATGCTTAGCCTTGCCACGTGAAACGCTTTGGACAATCAAATGCTAATTTGACTTAATGAGATATTGCACCTGTTTCGAAAGAAGTATCATGTGTTATGGTTAGTGAGGGCACGTGGTGCATGGTAATCAACTGGGGGTTTGATAAATAGTTTTCGACCGGGGCATGTGGCAAGAATGATCGGTGGGCCAGTTGTGGCACCGGGAGCGTTGATTTGGTTCTTCGGGTAGTCTTGCCCAGGTCACCCTAAGGACTTAACCTTGCAAGCCTTTGAACTGAGTCAAACGTGCAACCACATGTCTGTAATGGGACGGACCTAGTTGATTAAGTTGCTAATAACGTACCAGTGGGACCTCGGGGTGTCAACTATACCTTTTGTGTAGTTGTATGGGGGAGCGTACCGGAGCTGCGGCCAGGTACCCATCTAACGGTGGATCGGCCTAAACTTCGCCTTCGCTAAGGGAAGGGTTAGTGTGCAATCACCAGAGAGGACCACTTGTGCTGTTAGAAGTTTCCGAAAGACTTTGTTACGGACACTCGCCTTTGTGGTGTTTGGCTGTATCTTTTGGGTAAAGTGCATAACCTCTGCAGAGTGTAAAATCTATTCGAATAGCCGTGTCCGCGGTATTGGACATCGCTCGGGAATTACAGTCAAGGGTTAGACTTTCTTGAAAATAACTCGGACTTAAAAGGTTGGGTTTGGTTAATAATGATGTTGATGGAAATGTGGATTAGGAATGGAAAAGATGTTTATTTAATTCCTGGAAAAGTTATTGCTCTTAAACTGGTTTCTACTGCTTTCGAATGTACTTATGTTACTTGTCAAATGCTATTTTACTGCAATTATACCCTGAGCTATTCCTTGTACTAAGCCATGCATGTAGTATATTAGTTTGCATTCTGTGCATGACTTGTTGAGTGCCAAGTACTCACCCTTGCCACAATACAACACCAGTTGAAGAAGAGTCTACACCAGCTTTGGAGGAGGAGCTCCAAGAGGAACCGTCTAGCTAGGGAGCGAGCCCAGTCAGTTGCCTGTGGTATATTGGATGGCGCCACGAAGTTATCTTATTTTTTCGCTGTTGTTATTTCTCTTTTAATAAGTTTTGCCCTGCATGGCGTATCTTTGTAACTTGACCTTAAGGTCGAGCAACCAGTTTGGATAACTAATTAAAGTACTTTATTATTCCGTTGAGTATGATTGTGATATTTGCCAATGTTGAGACTGTGTGCACTAGCGTGTTCCTGGACTAGTGCTGAATACACAGAGGGTCTGGATTTGCAAATTCGGGTCCCGACAGAGGTGGTATCAGAGCCATACTGACTGTAGGCTCACCCATAGTTAGATTGGTCGTAGTGAGGATAAAACCTATTTTCTAAAAGATAAAATTTGTCAAGATAATGAATGAATTCTCAACTTACCCCTTTCTTCCTTGTTCATACCCTTGCTGTGTTTTTTTCGTCTCCCACATTGATTTCAAAACGTTGCGTTCTTACGCGAGTGTCTTCTGACAGATGATGATGAAGAACAACTACGCCGAGCATGAGGGAGGCTACGCTGCCGAGTTGTGGCGTATGCTTCAGTTTCTTGGAGGTTTTGAGAGGCCACTCTACCAAGGAACTACACTCGTGCAGGCAGGACTGGTCATAGGATGGGATGTCAAGATCACAGTGTACGCCCGAGAGAAGACGAAGTTCAGCCACCCTTTTCACTTCACCGCCAGGAGGTCTACCTTTGAGATGGGAATCCAGGAGGTGTCGCGTCGAGCAATGCAGCAGATCGCTCGCACTTACTCCAGGGAGCTGGAAGGCACAGTATTCCGTCATCACCCACGCCGAGACAACAGAGCTCAACGGAAGTCGATAGAGGACGAGGATGCTACCGTCACACACTTAGCCAGATTCGTCGCCGCCCAAGAGGAGCTGATCGATGACACAGTTCAGGAGTTGAAGAAGGCGCGCGAACAGGTTGAGGAGGAGAAGAAGCAACTAGAGAATGCTCGTGAGTACGTCACATATGCTGCGGAAAGGATCGCAGAGATGGAGACCGCACTGTATGGACAGGGCCCCGATCTAGTGTTGGAGTTGGACGCCCCAGAGCCAGAGGAGGACCCAGAAGAGGCGCCACCTGCACCCGCGCCACAACCACAGCAACAGCCAGATCCAGAGCCAGAGGAGGACGCCACGTCGTCAACCACAGCTGCAGTGCAGGGCATGGCTATTGTTTTGCGCCTATGCCGCCGCACCCGCCGCGAGGAGGCAGTGGAGGTTTTCTTGACGAGTGAGCGTAGGCGTTAAGGTTGAGACTCCTTCGTCGAGTCGCGTTATAGAATAAGAGTCACCCCTTTAGGTGTTAGACTACAGTCAGAGTCGATTTGGATTTTCATTGCTTGCTGAGTGTGCAGTATGTGTTGCATGGCCTTTAGGCATTGTAAGCGACCATACCAAGTTATTATTATTAATAAGAAAGTTGGATTTTGAGTTACACTTTTCCCCCCGCATAAGTTACCCTACTACTTGTCTATTCTTGTTCCCTCTCATCTCTGAAACCTTGGAGCAATCGACAGATGGTGAACACTCGCGGAAACCTTGGAGGTAATGGAAGTGGTTCTCGCCCAGATGGGAACCCTAATGATGGAGCACCTGCACCCCAACCAGCACCGCCAGTTGACATGCAGAATTTTGGAGCTTTTCTTGCTGCACAGACCCAGTTGATGCATGCGATGATGCAGCAGATGCAACAGATCACCGCCCACGCCACTGCTAATCAGAACAATCAAGTCAATCAAGGACAATGCCAGAATTCAAGACTGTCAGAGTTCATGACGACTCATCCACCCACTTTCTCCGGGAATGCCAATCTGTTGGATGCCGATGACTGGTTAAGGTCAATAGAAAGGAAGCTACATATTGCCCAATGCATAGGAAATGAGAAGGTACTCTACGCTTCTCATCAGTTGGAAGGTACCGCCGTAGAGTGGTGGGAGAACTTCTGCGCCACGCAGGAGAACCCACAGGACATCACTTGGGAGGAGTTTACCGCCGCGTTTCGTCAGTATCACGTGCCGGAAGGAATTATGGACCTCAAGAAGGAAGAGTTCAGAGCACTGAAGCAAGGTAATCAGCCAGTGGCCGAATACCTGAATAAGTTCACACAGCTTGCACGATACGCACCTGAAGACGTGGCGACAGATAAGGCCAGACAGTCGCGCTTCATGAAGGGACTTAACTCAGGATTGCAGGTGGGACTGATCACCCACACCTTTCCAGACTTCCAGGAGCTTGTAAACAAGGCGCTCATTCTTGAGGACAAGCGTAAGGAACTGGATGAGAACCGGAAGCGAAGGATGCAACAGCAGGGATTGCGTCAGGGAGCGCAGCAACGCTTGAGGGTTGCGCCAAATCAGTTTTTCAGATTCCAGCCACAGAATGCAACAAGGACACCGTCACCAGCATCAAGACCCGTCAACCAGAATTATCAGACCCCAGCTCCAGCCAGAAACGCCGCTTCAGGCAGTCAACAGGGGACAGTGAGACGCTGCTATACATGCAATGAGCCAGGACACTTCTCCAACAGTTGCCCTAAGAAGACAGCAGGAGTGACCCCAGTCCACTTCAATCTGGGATCCACGCCCGCTAGGACGCCTACACCCGGAGCAAACCGCGGGACAGCACAGCCAGGGGCCACACCCCAAACCGTAGTGAGAGGCCGAGTCAACCATGTCACCGCAGAGGCAGTTCAGAATGCCATGGACGTCGTGCTGGGTAAGTTACTTATCAACTCAGTACCTGCTACAGTTTTGTTTGATTCTGGAGCTTCGCATTCGTTTGTTTCTCAAGGCTTTGCTGCTAAAAATGATTTGGAGATTGCAAGACTTAAATGCATGCTTTTAGTTAAAACCCCTGGTTCCGAACTCCGAACTAAAGTAGGATGTTCTGGGGTGAGAATATTAATAGATGGGGTAGAATTCCTAGCGAACCTTATTATATTGGAAACCCAGACCTTAGATGTTATTTTGGGAATGGATTGGTTATCCAAGCACAAGGCCATGCTGGATTGTGGACGAAGGATTATTTTAGTTGAGAGCCAGAGTGGAAGGAAAGTGGAATTTCAAGCGACCACCGTTAGAGATGGACAGTTGATGGTTAACAGCGCAAAGGCGATCAGCATAGAAGATGTCTCAGTAGTGAATGAGTATCCAGATGTTTTTCCTGAAGATTTACCTGGTATGCCTCCAGACAGAGACATAGAGTTTGTGATAGAGCTTGTACCTGGTACAGCGCCGATAGAGAAGAGACCCTATCGGATGTCCACCGAAGAATTGGTAGAGATGAAGAAGCAGCTTGAAGAGTTAATGGAGAAAGGATTTATCAGACCGAGTTCGTCGCCATGGGGAGCGCCAGTTCTGTTTGATCAGCTGAGAGGAGCCGGAGTTTTCTCCAAGATTGATCTGAGATCAGGATACCACCAGTTGAAGATTCGATCAGAGGATATTCCGAAGATTGCATTTTTGTCCAGATACGGACATTACGAGTTTACAGTTATGTCCTTCGGTCTGACAAATGCGCCAGCATATTTCATGAATATGCTGAATAAGGTATTCATGGAATATTTGGACAAGTTTGTTGTTGTATTCATAGATGACATCTTAGTCTACTCCAAGACAAAAGATGAACATGTAGAGCACTTGAGGCGAGTTTTGGAAAAGCTAAGGGAACAGCAACTTTTCGCTAAGTTCAGCAAGTGTGACTTTTGGAAGGACAAGGTGAAGTTCCTCGAACATGTAATGACCGCAGAAGGAGTCGTCGTTGATCCAAGCAAGGTAGAAGCTGTGTTACACTAGGAGCAGCCGAAGACCGTGACCCAGATCCGGAGTTTCCTTGGAATGGCAGGTTACTACCGCCGCTTCATTGAAGGCTTTTCGATAATTGCGAGACCTCTCACGCAATTGTTGAAAAAGGAGAAGAAGTTTGCATGGACGCCGGAGTGCGAGAAAGGTTTTCAAGAACTGAAGAGGCGATTGACATCAGCACCGGTGTTAGTTCTACCGGATGTTAATCAGAGCTTCGATATCTATTGTGATGCATCGCGCCAAGGACTTGGATGTGTGCTGATGCAGAACGGAAAGGTCGTCGCTTATGCATCAAGACAGTTGAGGCCGCATGAGGAGAATTATCCCACGCATGACCTAGAGTTAGCTGCCGTAGTGCATACTTTGAAGTTGTGGCATCATTATTTGATTGGAAACAGATGTGAAGTGTATACAGATCATAAGAGTCTTAAGTACATCTTCACCCAATCAGACTTGAACATGAGGCAGAGGAGATGGTTGGAATTGATCAAGGATTACAATGTTGGAATCCATTACCATCCCGGAAAGGCCAACGTGGTGGCCAATGCACTGAGTCGGAAAAGCCATACCGTAAACATGTTGATAGCCGCAAGTCAGGAAGAGCTATGCAAGGATTTCCAGAGAATGCAGATTGAAGTTGTACCAGAAGGATTCTTGGCCGCACTAGATGTGAAGCCTACCCTGGAGGATCGGATCCGAGAAGGACAAAAAGATGATGACAAGATCCGTAGAATTAAGTCCAAGATGGATGAAGGCAAGGCCCAAGATTTCAAACTGGACGAGCAGGGGACATTGTGGATGCAGGATCGAATTTGTGTGCCAAACAAGAAGGAGCTGAAGCAGTTGATTCTAGAGGAAGCCCATGACTCCAAGTACTCAATTCATCCGGGAAGTGCTAAGATGTATCAGGATTTGAAGGAGAGATTCTGGTGGCCGAGCATGAAGCGTGAAGTTGCCGAGCATGTTGCGCTATGCGACATATGTCAGAGAGTGAAGGCAATGCATCAGAGACCAGCAAGATTGCTACAGCCGTTTAAGATACCTGAGTGGAAGTGGGAAGAAATCGGAATGGACTTCATTACCGGTTTACCCAAGACTCAAGGAGGACATGACTCCATATGGGTTATAGTAGACCGCTTGACTAAGGTCGCCCATTTTATTCCAGTAAAGACCACTTACTTGGGAGATAAGTTAGCAGAATTGTACATGACCAGGATCGTCTGTTTGCACGGAGTGCCGAAGAAGATTGTATCAGACAGAGGTACCCAGTTTACCTCGAGATTCTGGAATAAACTGCATGAAGCCATGGGAACCCGTTTGAACTTCAGTACAGCTTATCATCCACATACGGATGGACAGACTGAGAGAATTAATCAGATACTGGAGGATATGTTAAGAGCGTGTGCATTGGCTTATGCTACCTCTTGGGATAAAAGTCTGCCGTATGCTGAGTTCAGCTACAACAATAGCTATCAAGCAAGCTTGCAAATGTCACCATTTGAGGCACTATACGGTCGACCTTGTCGAACACCGTTGAACTGGAATGAGACAGGTGAACGCCGTGTCTTTGGGCCGGACATTTTTCAAGAAGCTGAAGAGCAGATTGCCATGATCCGGGAAAGATTGAGAATAGCACAATCAAGGCAGAAAAGCTACGCTGATAACCAACGTAGGGACTTGAGCTTTGAACCGGAGGATTTTGTGTACCTTAGGGTTACGCCTCTCAAGGGAGTTAAGAGATTCAATGCTAAGGTAAAACTCGTGCCGCGATATGTTGTACCATTTAAGATTCTCAGTCGCAGAGGGGAAGTTGCGTACCAGCTAGAGTTACCGCAATCACTAGCAGGAGTACATGACGTGTTTCACGTGTCCCAGTTGAAGAAGTGTCTCCGAGTACCTGATGAGCAGACACCGCTAGAGTCAATTGAGCTACAAGAGGATCTGACTTACAAGGAACACCCCGTCAAGATTTTGGACACCATGGATCGAGAGACGAGAAACAAGTCAACCCGTTTCTGCAAAGTGCAATGGAGCAACCATGCAGAGAGTGAGGCAACTTGGGAGCGCGAGGAGGATTTTAAGAAAGAGTTCCCGAACCTATTCTTTAGTAAGCCCTGAATCTCGGGGACGAGATTCTGTTAAGGGGGGAGGTTTGTAACGCCCCAAAAATTTGCTTTTCTTAAATTTAAATGTGGTTTGGCATTTTTGTGAATTTTTGGAATTTTCTGGAATTTATTTGGATTTATTTGGAATTTATTTGAATTTATTCCCTTTTGAAATAATTAAATAATTTGATTTTACCAATAAAATTTTGTTGGAAATATTTTATTTGAGCCCAAAATGTTCTAAAATATTTTCTAGAATTTTTTCTGGAATTTTTCTGAGTGTTTTGCTATTTTTAATGAATTAAATGAATTTCTGGGAATTAATTGGATTATTTAATCGCTGGAAAAACCTAATCGGTTTCACTGTTCATTCGACCGGACCCGAGTCCGAGACAAAGAGAACTCAGCAGGGGTATGAATAAGAGAGAAAGGGGTAAGTCGAGAATTCATTCATTATCTTGACAATTTTTATCTTTAGAAAATAGGTTTTATCCTTACTACGACCAATCTAACTATGGGTGAACCTACAGTCAGTATGGCTCTGATACCACCTCTGTCGGGACCCGAATTTGCAAACCCAGACCCTCTGTGTATTCAGCACTAGTCCAGGAACGCGCTAGTGCACATAGTCTCAACATTGGTAAATATCACAATCATACGCAACGAAATAATAAAGTACTTAAAGTAGTTAATCAAACGGGGTTGCTCAACCTTAAGGTTAAGTTACAAATATACGCCTCGCAGGGCGAAACATAAAATAAAGAGAAATAACTGCAGCGGAATGTAAAATAACTTCGTGGCACTATCCAGTATACCACAGGCAACTGACTGGGCTCGCTCCCTAGTTAGACGGTTCCTCTTGGAGTTCCTCCTCCGAAGCTGGTGTAGACTCTTCTTCAACTGGTGTTGTATAGCGGCAAGGGTGAGTACTTGGTACTCAGCAAGTCATGCACAGAATGCAAACTAATATACTACATGCATGGCTTAATACAAAGGAATAGCTCAAGGTTCATTTGCAGTAACAGCATTTAACCAGTAACATAAGTAGATTCGAAAGCAATAAAAACAAGTATAACATCAATAACTTTTCCAGGAGTTAAATAAACATCTTTCTCATCCCTAACTCGCATTTCCATCAACGTCATTATTAAACCAAACCCAACCTTTCAAGTCCAAGTTATTTTCAAGAAAGTCTAACCCTTGACTGTAATTCCCGAGCGATGTCCAATACTGCGGACACGGCTATTCGAATAGATTTTACACTCTGCAGAGGTTATGCACTTTACCCACAAGATACAGTCAAACACCACAAAGGCGAATGTCCGTAACAAAGTCTTTCGGAAACTTCTAACAGCACAAGTGGTCCTCTCCGGTGATTGCACACTAACCCTTCCCTTAGCGAAGGTGAAGTTTAGGCCAATCCACCATTAGATGGGTACCTGGCCGCAGCCCCGGTACGCTCCCCCGTACAACTACACAGAAGGTATAGTTGACACCCAGACGTCGCACAGGTACGTTATTAGCAACTTAATCAACTAGGTCCATCCCATTACAGACATGTGGTTGCACGTTTGACTTAGTTCAAAGGCTTGCAAGGTTAAGTCCTTAGGGTGACCAGGGCAAGACTACCCGAAGAACCAAAACAACGTTCCCGGTGCCACAACTGGCCCACCCGATCATTCTTGCCACATGCCCTGGTCAAAATCTATTTATCAAACCCCCAGTTGATTACCATGCACCACGTGCCATCAACATCACAACACATGATACCTTTCCAAAACAGGTTCAATATATCATTAAGTCAATATTAACATTTGATTGTCCAAAATTATGTCACGTGGCAAGGCTAAGCATACTACATCGGGCTAACTACCCATGTTGGCAATTTAATAATGTCCAACTAAAAATCCACAACTAGGGTGACAAGGGGTCATGGCACATACTTAATTAACCAAGGTGTCATACAGCAATTTGGCATTTATCTAATTTCCCCATAATTAAGTAAAGCATTTTCTATTTAAACTAGCATGCAATACATTAAATAAAATTAAGTTTCAAAATGGGATCAACATGGTCAAAGCATAACTTGCCTTCAAAAAGCACTTGATCTTGGTCCTGAGCTGGTTCCTGGGTCAACACTTCACCTTCGAATCCTTCGGGCACTTCAACGTCTACTCGTAACACGTGCAAATAGCAATAAATAAATAAAACAGTAGACAAAAAGTATCCAAACATCCAAATTAAGTCCATAAACAGAGAGAGCATAATTTTATGAATTTTTAGAAACTGGAATCGTCAAATTCGGAGTTAAAATGCAAAAGTTATAAGCGTTTAGAATTTAAAGAAAACATTAATTAATTATAAACAGAGAAATATTCATAATCAAAAATTAATTAAAATTCATATTTGAGTAGGTCTCATTTTTATGAAAATTTAGAAATTTGAATCACTCAAATCGGAGTTGAAACGCAAAAGTTATAAGCGTTTGAAGTTTGAATCAAATTCTGAAATCAATAACTCGAATTAATAAATCATTTTCTTTTTCGAAAATTCATTTATTGCGTCAGCAGTGACACGTGGACCAATCAGGAGACGCCACGTCGCCTCGGGTCCATGGACCCTGCGCACGGCGCGGCTCGGTCCACCGTGGACCCGTCGCACGGCCCACACGTCTCATCGACAGTGGGCCCGCTTCGCCGGCCGCTCGACTCACGCCTGGCGCGGCACGACTGACAGTGGGCCCCACTGACACGCGGGCCCCGCGTGTCAGAGACACGCACCCACGCGCGGGTGCTGACCGCGCTGACCGCGACGGTCGGCCTCCTGGCCACGTGGCTAGATCTCGGCCGTTGATTTGAAAATCAACGGCCCAAATTGGATCTGGGTTCACGCATTAAGCACTACTCGGCTGATCTGGACCGTTCGATCTTGATCAGACGGTCAAGATCCAATCTAATATTTACAACGCGGCTAACCCTAGCCGTTCGATCTTGATCTAACGGCTGACATTGATCCTAGCACGGTGCGGTTTAGGCTACGTGGCACAATCTAAGCCGTTGGATCTAGATCCAACGGTTGGAAATAGATCTAGAGGTTTGCATGTGGGATCTCACTGTGGCGTGATGTGGCACGATCTGGGCCCTTGGATCTGGATCGGACGGCTGGTGGTGCTTGATCGACGGCGATGGCGAGCGGCGGAGCTGGCTTCACCGGAGACGAGGACGGTGACACGCCCGACGGCGTTGCGGGGCTCCTCCGGCGAAGTGAAAGGTACACACCGACGCGGCTCCTCCTTGCGGTTCCGGATCTGGGCTCAACGGCGGCGGAGGACGGCGGACAACGACGGAAACAACGGAAGACCGCGGCGGAACACACAATCAACTCCGGCGAGCGATTGCGGCGCAACCACGGCAGCTGTAGCGACGTGGGCTAGGGCTACGGGTGCGCACGGAAGTCGGCAACACGACAGCGGCGGCGACGCATTAAATAGGGCCCTCGGCGTCCATGAAACGCACGAAAACCGAGGCCCACTCCGTTGCGGCGGCGGAATCCGAGTTGGATTTGGATTGGGTGACGTGGCTCAACGTGAGCCGTTGGATCAAGATCCAACGGTGCAAGGGTTTGGGCTCGGGTCTGGCTCGGTCGGGCTCGGGTTCGGGTGACGTGGCTCAATCGTGGCCATTGGATCAAGATCCAATGGTCACGCGTTTAGGGTTCGGCCGAGCGGGTTCGACCGGAACAGCTGGCTCGGTCAGACTCGAGTTTGACTCGGACTCGGGTCCGGTCGGATGAACAGTAAAACCCAATCGATTTTCCAGCGATTAAATAATCCAATTAATTCCTAGAAATTCATTTAACTCATTAAAAATAGCAAAATGCTCAGAAAAATTCTAGAAAATATTTTAAGGCATTTGGGACCCAAATAAAATATTTCCAACAAAATTTTATTTGCAAAGTTAAATTCTTTAATTATTTCAAAAGGGAATAAATTCAAATAAATTCCAAAAAATTCCAAAAATTCACCAAAGTGCCAAATCCTAATCAAATTCGTGAAGAGCCCTAGATAACGTCGCCTGAGCCGCCGCCGTTTGCCCGCGCGAGCTCGCCGTAGTTGGTTTGGTGTTCCGCCACGGTTAATCGTCAAATCCGCCGCCGTCCGCCGTCCTCCGCCGCCGTTGAGCCCAGATCCATAACCGCAAGGACCAGCCGCATCGGAGGGGACCTTTCACTTCACCGGAGGAGCCCCGCAGCGCCGTTGCCGTGGTCGCCGTCCTCGTCTCCGGTGAGCCAGCTCCGCCGCGCGCCATCGCCGTCGCTCGAGCTCCCTCCACCGTCCGATCCAGATCCAAAGGCCCAGATTCGTCCACGTCACCCCCGGTGAGATTCCACGTGTTAATCTCTAGATCTATTTCCAATCGTTGGATCTAGATCCAACGGTTTAGATCATGCCACGTAGCCAAAACCGCACTATGCTAGGAGTGATCTCAGCCGTTAGATCCAGATCATACGGTTAGGGTTAGCCACGTTGTAAACTCTAGATTGGATCTTGACCGTCCGATCAAGATCGAACAGTCCAGATGGACCGAGCTATTTCCAACGCGTGAACTCCAGATCTGATCTGGGCCGTTGATTTTCAAATCAACGGCCGAGATCTAGCCACGTGTGCGGAGGCCGGCCGGCGGCGTCCGCGTGGTGGCGTGGGCCACGCAGCGGCGGGCCTGCCTGTCAGTGACACCGGTTCGGTGGACCAAGACCACCAGTGGGCCAAGGCGCTTGGCGTGGACCGCGTCGTGGCCGGAGACACGTGGCGACACCGGTGATACCCGCGTGGCGATGACGTCATCTTTGGCGGCGTCATCGGTGGGTTCGGCCGGCGCTGACGTCAGCCAGTCCACGAGGACCAATCCGGTGCCGACACGTGTCACTGCTGGCGCAATAAATCATTTTCCGAAAATGAAATTAAATATTTAATTCGGTTTATTGATTTTAAATTTAGTTTCAAAATTCAAACGCTTATGACTTTTGCGTTTCAACTCCGATTTGGGTGATTCAAATTTCTAAATTTTCATAAAAATGAGGCCTACTCAAATATGAATTTTAATTAATTTTTGACTATGAATATTTCTCTATTTTTATTTAATTAATGTTTTCTTTAAACTTTAAATGATTCTAAATTTTGCATTGTAACTCCAATTTGGACGATTCCAGTTTCTAAAAATTTATAAAATTATGCTCTCTCTATTTATGAACTTTATTTGGATGTTTGGACACTTTTTGTCTACTGTTTATTTATTTATTGCTATTTGCACGCTTTACGAGTAGATGTTGAAGTGCCCGAAGGCTTCGAAGGTGAAGTGTTGACCAGAGCCATTTCGGGACCAAGAACAAGTACTCTTTGAAGGCAAGTTGTGCTTTGACCATGTTGATCCCATTTTTCAAATTAATTTGATTTAAATTATTGCATGCTAGTTTAATTAGAAAATGCTTTATTTAATTATGGGGAATTAGATACATGCCAAATTGCTGTATGACACCTTGGTTAATTAAATATGTGCCATGACCCCTTGTCACCCTAGTTGTGGATTATTAGTTGGACATTATTAAATTGCCAACATGGGTAGTTAGACCGACGTAGTATGCTTAGCCTTGCCACGTGAAACGCTTTGGACAATCAAATGCTAATTTGACTTCATGAGATATTGCACCTGTTTCGAAAGAAGTATCATGTGTTATGGTTAGTGAGGGCACGTGGTGCATGGTAATCAACTGGGGTTTTGATAAATAGTTTTCGACCGAGGCATGTGGCAAGAATGATCGGTGCGCCAGTTGTGGCACCGGGAGCGTTGATTTGGTTCTTCGGGTAGTCTTGCCCTGGTCACCCTAAGGACTTAACCTTGCAAGCCTTTGAACTGAGTCAAACGTGCAACCACATGTCTGTAATGGGACGGACCTAGTTGATTAAGTTGCTAATAACGTACCTGTGAGACCTCGGGGTGTCAACTATACCTTTTCTTTAGTTGTATGGGGAACGTACCGGGGCTGCGGCCAGGTACCCATCTAACGGTGGATCGGCCTAAACTTCGCCTTCGCTAAGGGAAGGGTTAGTGTGCAATCACCGGAGAGGACCACTTGTGATGTTAGAAGTTTCCGAAAGACTTTGTTACGGACACTCGCCTTTGTGGTGTTTGGCTGTATCTTGTGGGTAAAGTGCATAACCTCTGCAGAGTGTAAAATCTATTCGAATAGCCGTGTCCGCGGTATTGGACATCGCTTGGGAATTACAGTCAAGGGTTAGACTTTCTTGAAAATAACTCGAACTTAAAAGGTTGGGTTTGGTTAATAATGATGTTGATGGAAATGTGGATTAGGAATGGAAAAGATGTTTATTTAACTCCTACGAAAGTTATTGCTCTTAAACTGGTTTCTACTGCTTTCGAATCTACTTATGTTACTTGTCAAATGCTGTTTTACTGCAATTATACCCTGAGCTATTCCTTGTACTAAGCCATGCATGTAGTATATTAGTTTGCATTCTGTGCATGACTTGCTGAGTACCAAGTACTCACCCTTGCCACAATACAACACCAGTTGAAGAAGAGTCTACACCAGCTTTGGAGGAGGAGCTCCAAGAGGAACCGTCTAGCTAGGGAGCGAGCCCAGTCAGTTGCCTGTGGTATATTGGATGGCGCCACGAAGTTATCTTATTTTTCCGCTGTTGTTATTTCTCTTTTAATAAGTTTCGCCCTGCGTGGCGTATCTTTGTAACTTGACCTTAAGGTCGAGCAACCAGTTTGGATAACTAATTAAAGTACTTTATTATTCCGTTGAGTATGATTGTGATATTTGCCAATGTTGAGACTGTGTGCACTAGCGTGTTCCTGGACTAGTGCTGAATACACAGAGGGTCCGGATTTGCAAATTCGGGTCCCGACATCGGCCGAGCGGCTCTGACATGCAGGCCCCACGTTACGTCAGCATGACATCACGGGTGACATTATGGAGACGTTGGACTAGCCGCTGACATGCGGAACCTTGCTGACGTCACGTGTTGACGGCAGCGGCGACCGGGCGCGACCGTGCTGACCGCGCCGGTCCGGCTCCCGCACACATGGCTCAATCTGGGCCGTTGATTTTAAAATCAACGGTCCAGATCAGATCTAACCTCACGCGTTTGGAAATAACGCGATTGATCTGGACCGTTCGATCTTGATCGGACGGTCGAGATCCGATCAGGTTTCATCGCGTCATGGGGGCGACGCGGCATGTCCCGGTGCGTGACACGTGGCACGATCTACACTGTTCGATTTGGATCGAACGGCCGAGATTACATCTAATGCTACAACGTGGGTTAACCCTAGCCGCACGATCTAGATCTAACGGCTGAGATCTATCCAAGCACGGTGCAGTTGCGGGCGATGTGGCATGATCTAAACCATTGGATCAAGATTAAACGGTTCAAAACAGATCTAAAACCGAAACATGGAATTTTACCTTCGGGTGACGTGGACGAATCTAGGCTTTTGGATCTTGATCGAACGGTGCACGAAGCTCACGAGGTCGGCGATGTCCACGGCGGAGCTGGCTGGCCAGAGACGAAGATGACGACCACCCGAACGGCGTTGCGGGCACGCTCCAGCGAAGTGGATGGTACCCCCCGACGCGGCTCGACGCTGCGGATTCGGATCCGGGCTTGGTGACGGTGAAGGACGGCGGATGGCGACGGAAACAACCGAGAACCGCGGCGAACCCTAATCCAATTACGACGAGCTCTAGCGGGCGAACGGCGGCGGCTCAGGCGCGAAGGTCTAGGGCTACGGGTGAGCGGTTAGGGCTGGGTCGGGTTCGAGTCGGACTCAGACTCGAGTCTGACTCGGGCTCCGTCGCATGAACAGTACAAACCCACTCGGCATTTACCAGCGAATAATATTCAAAATAATTTCTAAAAATTCAAATAATTCGGGAAAAATAGCAGAAAAATCAGAAAAATTCCAGAAAAATTCTGGAAAATACTTTGAGACATTTTGGACTCAAATAAAATATTTACAAAAAAATTTTATTTATAAATTTTAATTCTTTAATTATTTCAAAAGGGAATAAATTCAAATTAAATCCAAATAAATTCCAGAAAATCCCAAAAATTCACCAAAGTGCAAAATGACATGTAAATTTATGAAAAGCAAAAATTGGGGTGTTACAAACCTCCCCCCTTAACAGAATCTTGTCCCCGAGATTCTGGGCTAACTGAGGAATAGATTTAGAAATTCTTTCTTCAAATCCTCCTCGCGCTCCCAAGTCGCTTCGTTCTCTGCATGGTTGCTCCACTGGACTCTGCAGACACGAGTTGATTTGTTTCTTGTCTCTCGATCCATGGTGTCCAGAATCTTCACGGGGTGCTCCTTGTAGGTGAGATCATCTTGTAGCTCTATTGGTTCTAATGGTGCCTGCTCATCTGGTACCCGAAGACAGTTCTTCAGTTGTGACACATGGAACACATCATGCACACCTGCCAACGACTGCGGCAACTCCAATTGGTAAGCAACTTCGCCTCGGCGGCTCAAAATCTTAAATGGCCCGACATAACGGGGTGCGAGTTTCCCTTTGGCATGGAATCTCTTAACTTCCTTGAGGGGTGTTACCCTAAGGAACACGAAATCCTCTGGTTCAAAGCTCAAGTCTCAGCGGTGGTTGTCCGTGTAACTCTTCTGTCTTGACTGCGCTATCTTCAGTCTTTCCCGGATCATGGCAATCTATTCTTCGGCTTCTTGAAGAATGTCCGGCCCAAAGACACGGCGCTCACCTATCTCATTCCAGTTTAATAGCGTCCGACAAGGTCGACTATACAGTGCCTCAAAAGGTGACATTTGTAGACTGGCCTGATAGCTATTATTGTACCTGAACTCAGCATATGGCAGACTTTTATTCCAAGAGGTAGCATAAGCCAAAGCACAAGCTCGTAGCATATCCTCCAAAATCTGATTAACTCTTTCAGTTTGCCCATCCGTCTGCGGGTGATATATAGTGCTGAAGTTCAATCGGGTTCCCATGGCTTCATGCAACTTATTCCAAAACCTCGAGATAAATTGGGTACCTCTGTCTGATACAATCTTCTTCGGCACTCCGTGCAAGTAGACGATTCTGGTCATGTACAGTTCTGCTAGTTTATCTCCTGAGTAGGTGGTCTTTACAGGAATAAAATGGGCGACCTTGGTCAAGCGGTCCACTATAACCCATATGGAGTCATATCCTCCTTGAGTCTTCGGCAAACCGGTAATGAAGTCCATTCCGATTTCCTCCCACTTCCACTCAGGAATCTTCAGTGGCTGCAGCAATCCTGCCAGCCTCTGATGCATTGCTTTAACTATTTGGCACACATCACACAACGCAACATGTTTAGCAACTTCACGTTTCATACTCGGCCACCAGAATCTTTCCTTCAGGTCTTGATACATCTTGGCACTTCTTGGATGAATGGAGCACTTGGAGTTATGGGCTTCTTCCAGAATCAACTACTTCAGCTCCTTCTTGTTCGGCACACAGATGCGATCCTTAACCCACAACGTGCCTTGCTCATCCAGTCTGAAATCCTTAGCCTTGCTATCATCCATCTTAGACTTGATTCTGCGAATCTTGTCATCATCCTTCTGTTCTTCTCGGATCTGATCTTCTAAGGTAGGTTTCACTTCTAACACGACCAAGAATCCCTCTTGTACTAATTCTAGCTTCAGCTTCTGAAACTCCTTGCATAGCTCATCCTGACTTGTGGCTATCATCATATTCACGGTATGACTTTTCCGACTCAGGGCATCGGCCACTGTAACATCCGTGTTTATTAATTAAGCTTAATTAGGCTAATTAAGTGTGGAGTAGTGCTCTGTAAGGTTTTCGAATCTTATTTTGGAGTCAATTGCTTTCGAGTTCCGTTTTGCCGTTTTGTTGACCGGTGTTCCCGAACGGAGCTTTTGGATCCGTTTTCGGGTGAAGTCTAGAATCATGCAAGGTAGAACCTGCACCTAAGTCTTTAGACTTTCGTTAGGATCCTCTGAACCTACTTTAGTGGTACACTAGATGTTTGATCTAGAGCCGTTGCGAAAATTGTATAATTCCTGAGTTTTCTGCTGCCGGGCGGCAGTACCGCAGTTTTGCCTGCGGTACTACCGGCCGAGCGGCAGTACCGGCCGCCCCGGGCGGTACTGCCGGCCGTAGCGAGGGCAGCGGGGCCAGAGCCCTGTTTTGCTCCTGTGCTCGTGGCTATCCTCTTACCTCGTTTCTCGTGCCCTCCCAACTCCCTCAAAGCACCAGGGCAAGCACTTCCTCTCCTCCTCCTCCCTCATTTCTTCTTCTTCCTCTCCTCTTCCCTCTCTCTCTCCCTTGGAGCTCTCTCTCCCTCCTTGTCATTTCCAGCCGGTTGGAGCTCCAGGAGGCCGAGTGGAAGCAAGAGCAAGGGTGGAGAAGCGTCTCCAAGCAGTCAAGGAGCTTCACACGAGGTAGGTGTTAGAGTTAAACCTAAACCCTAGGTGTGAATGCCAACCCTAGCTCTTCTTTGACTTGTAATCGCTCTTTACGTCCTGGTTAAACCCTAGAAACCCTAGAAGCCCTAGTTATGGGTAGGATCATTGTCTTCCTGAGTGGCCAAACCTAGGTCATAGTTAGAAGAAACTTTCCGCGTGATCGATTGGTTTCGGAAACCCTGATCTACGCATCGTTGGACTCATTCGCTGCAAACGCCATTTCTTGAATTTTCGGAGCCCTTCCTTTTGAAACCCTAGCTTCGAAAAGTCGGGAAATTGACCTGCGAATATGTTCTTAGAGTCTCGAAGGTCGATTCCTGCGGAAGAATCGAGTTTGAACTCGATTCGGGGCGAGGATCGGATTCGGAGAGTATATTTGGGTTTTCGAGTTTTTGAAGTCGAACAGTGTGTCTCTAAGGTCCTAGTTAATATCTCGATCTCGTAGGACCGTAGTGTTCTATTGGGCCTTGTGCGCGTGTTGCGAAATATGTTTTTCCGAAGGATTTGCAGAAGTTGCACTTTGGGCATTCGGAGCGATTCCGTGTTCCGAAGTCCCAAAGCTCACAAGTATAGCACGCATAAGTCCCTAATGCCGTAGAGAACCCATTGCCACGAGGAAACTCGAGTTTCGACACCTTCTGTGTCGAAATCCGTTTTCGCGTCATTATCGGGAGAGAAAGGATCCGAAAAGTGAGATTTTGAGCAAACGAACTCGAAACTTGACGAAACCTGCGTGAATAGGACCCATGGGTCCCTAGGAACCTATCCATGCACTCACGTCAAAGTTCCGGGGTTTAATGCGCGAAATCTCATTTTTGGGATTTTGGACTCGGAGAGAGCGGCACTACCGCTAGTGTGAGGGCGGTACTGCCGGTGGGTCCAGCACTACCGGATTTAGAATGCCGGTAGTTACTTTCCAGAGAGCATCCTTCTTGGTCCCCAGCCAGCGGCACTACCGCCCGTTGCACGCGTCGATGCTGCCCGGCCTCACAGGTGAGAGTCTGGAACTTCCTTTTTGTTTCAATTCTCGTTTTTCTTGTTTTCGATTCGTATTGGCTTTTGATCGTTTCTTTGCTTTTTTCTTTATTTATTTATTTATCGATGATTTTGGTTTCATTGCCTTTCGTGTAGACGTAGACGCGTCGAACGTCGCTGACGATCCCGACTACGTCCCGGAGACCGATTTCACCGAAGAGCAAACAGGCAAGCACCTCCTTGACCATTTTGGAATCCCATATTTGCAAATCTTAATTTTGATTGCCAAAACTATTGTGCACGCTCATAGGTTTATTAAAAGTGATAATTTGTGGGAAGCAGTAGTTAAACCGGAAATTGTTGGATCACCTCAATTTAATCTGAACATGCAATCCTTGATAGCCTTAGACATAATTTAGACACGTTAGTAAGTGTCAGAGGGTATTAAAGAATAATAGTTGCATATGCTTAGTTAAGCAATAGAATTGATTGCAGGAGGTCATGATGCTCTCAATCATAAACTCCTGGAACTATTAAGGTGGGTGAATGGTTTAAGGCTGGTTAAGGGGTTTCGTTGGAAAAAGGGAATGGTTGCGTGAGTAAAATGGAAAACTTGGAGAGTTTAGACCCGGGCGAGATGATTGGTGGTTTGGATATGGTTATAATCGGTCGGTTAGTGGCTCCAATTGGTTGACGGGTTTGAGGTTCGGATTGGTTGTCAGGCTGCGGTTTGTTTGGAATAGATTGGTTTCGAGTTGGTCCCTTGCTATTGGGAGGTCGTCGACTAGCGTGTGCTCGGTGGGGCCGCTAGTGCCGATCCTCTGTGGCCATAGCAAGTGGGTTTGGAAGATCTCGCCTGAGTCACCCTAAGGACCGAACTTGGTGCTATTTACTGGGTATAATTCGTGCAACCACATGTGCCAGTATGGGATGGCCTCAGCCTAGTACGGGGAAAAGGGATCCGACCCTGCATTATTGGAGGGCAAAGGGGTTTGGATGCACCTGTGGTGTCGGTGCATTCTAGGGACTTTCTTGTCGAGGCATCGAAAGAAAGTTTACCCAATACAACGGTAATGCCTACTACAGGGAGGTCGTGGGCTAGTGGGTGCCTATAGGAACCACTGGTGGCCTCTGTGGCTGTAGTTAGGGATGCACGTTACCGGGCCGGTGCAGGATTAGAACTCTGATCTTTCGAAAGGTTCCGTCACTGTCTAGCAAATCGGGTACTTCGGTATCGCGAGGCATGGATGACATGATTGCTAGAACGTGTCATGTGGGTATAGTGTACAGTCTCTACAGAGATAAATAAACTAATCGATTAGCCATGCTCACGGTTATGAGCTGCCTGGAAAGTATTATCAAGTATAGATTTCGGGTTCGGGTTGATTTCTAGAAAATGGGTTTGGGGTTTGGATCGTGTTGGCTGGGTGTGTGTCTGAACCTTGGGTTTGGAAAAGGTGAAGGTGGATGGCTTGGATTTGTGAAAGGAATGGTTGGGTGTTGATTTTGGTCAGAAAGTTGTTTACAATTGTTTGTTTGAAAAGCTTCCTTTCGTCAACTTCTTTTGTAAAATGCGAATGTGAATCTATTAGCATATTGCAAACAAAATCTGCTTTGTGCTCAAGAGACTAGTGTAGGAATCTGTTATTCATTGATTTAACCTGCATTTTATATGTGTAAATTCCATACACTAAAGTCTTGCGAGTACATACGTGTACTCACCGTTTGCGCTAACGAAATTTGGTCAGAAGAAGAAGAAGCAGGTAAGGAAGAGGATGAGCTTAACGAATGTCAATGCGCGGGGAACGATGACGACTTGGTGGAGCGTTAGCTGGTTTCCTTCCAGCCAGTTTCCTGAGGGTGGAAGGCACACTGCATGTTTCTCTTTTGGACTTCCGCTGATGTTATTTGGATCTTTTGGACTGTAGTCGGATGCAAATCCGTAACTTGTAAATTATGGTTGTATGTAATAACTTTACCTTTCAGATGTAAAGTATCTACTTTTGCATAGATGTGATCAGTCTCGTATGACAACATGTGGGTACTGGGCTACTGATCCAGGGAACCAGTACTATGCACACGGTTGCGGGAAGCCCGAATTGGGATCAATCGGTTGGCATGCGTCCCCCGTCTCGGGCACTGCCGATCAATTGGACTCAATCTGGGTACGGTTTTAGCTTAGCGATCGTGAGCCTTTACGGGTTGCATTAAGTGGTAGTCCAATGCAACAGTAACGACCCAGTTCGCTAATCTAATTCCAGAGCCCCCACAGCCACCACATTGGCTTTTCTGGGATGGTAATGGATTCCAACATTGTAGTCGTTGATCAGCTCCAACCATCTTCTTTACCTCATGTTTAGATCCGATTGGGTCAAGATGTATTTAAGACTCTTATGGTCCGTATACACTTCGCATCTATTCCCAATCAAGTAATAACACCATAACTTCAAAGCGTGCACTACGGCTCCTAACTCTAGGTCATGTGTCGGATAGTTCTCTTCATGCGGCCTCAGCTGCCTTGATGTATACGCAACAACCTTTCTGTTCTGCATCAGCACACATACAAGTCCTTGGCGTGATGCATCACAGTATATATCAAAGCTTTGATTAACATCCGGTAAAACTAACACTGGCGCTGATGTCAATCGCTTTTTCAGCTCCTGGAAACCTTTCTCTCATTCCGGCGTCCAGTTAAACTTCTTCTCCATTTTCAACAATTACGTAAGAGGTCTCGCAATTGTCGAAAAGCCTTCAATAAAACGGCGGTAGTAGCCAGCTAGCCCAAGGAAACTCCAAATCTGGGTCACTGTCTTCGGCGGTTCCCAATGTAGCACTGCCTCAACCTTGCTTGGATCAACAACGACTCCTTCTGCGGTCATTACATGCCCAAGAAACTCCACCTTATCTTTCAAAAAATCACACTTGCTGAATTTGGCGAAGAGTTGTTGTTCTCTCAGCTTCTCCAAAACTAGCCTCAAGTGTTTTGCATGTTCATCCCTCATCTTGGAGTAGACTAAGATATCATCTATGAACACAACAATGAACTTGTCCAAATACTCCATGAAAACCTTGTTCATCATATTCATGAAATAAGCTGGCGCATTTGTCAGACCAAAAGATATAACTGTAAACTTGTAATGTCCGTATCTTGATGAGAATGCGGTCTTCGGAATATCTTCTGATCGGATCTTCAACTGGTGATATCCTGATCTCAGATCAATCTTGGAGAAAACTCTGGCTCCTCTCAACTGGTCAAACAGATCGTCGATCCTGGGTAGCGGGTACTTATTCTTCACGGTGACTTCATTGAGTGCACGATAGTCAATGCACATCCTGAAACTCCCGTCCTTCTTCTTGACGAACAGAACTGGCGCTCCCCATGGTGATGAACTCGGTCTAATGAATCCTTTCTCCATCAACTCTTCAAGCTGTTTCTTCATCTCCACCAATTCTTCAGTTGACATCCGATAGGGTCTCTTGGCTATCGGTGTTGTTCCTGGTACTAACTCAATCACAAAATCTATATCCCTGTCTAGCAGCATACCCGGCAGATCTCCAGGAAAAACATCAGGATACTCATTTACCACTGGAACATCTTCTATGCCGACTGCCTTTACACTGTTGACCATCAACTGTCCATCTCGAACGGCGGTCGCTTGAAACTCCACTTTTCTTCCACACGGGCTCTCAATTGATATGACCCTTTGTCCATAGTCCAACAAGGTCTTATGCTTGGATAACCAATCCATCCCCAAGATAACATCTAGGGTCTAGGTTCCCAATATAATAAGGTTCGCTAAGAACTCTACCCCATCTATTAATATTCTCACCCCCGAACATCCTACTTGAGATCGGAGTTCTAACCCAAGGGTTTGAACTAGAAGCATGCATTTAAGATTCACAATCTCCAAATAATTCTTAGAAATAAAATCTCGGGAAACAAATGTGTGCGAAGCCCTAGAGTCAAACAAAACTGTTGCAGGTACTGAGTTGACAAGTATCTTACCCAGTATGACGTTCGTGGCATTCTGAAGTGCATCTGCGGTCACGTGATTGACTCGGCCTCTCACCACGGTCTGGGGTGTGGTTCCTGGCTGTGCTGCTCCACGGTTCGCTCCTGTTGTGGGTGTCCTGGCTGGTGTGGAGCCCAAGTTGAAACGAACTTGGGTCACTCCTGCTGTCTTCTTGGGGCAATTGTTGGAGAAGTGCCATGGCTCGTTGCATGTATAACAGCGTCTCACTATACCCTGCTGACTGCCTGTGGCGGCATTCCTAGCTGGAGCTGGGGTCTGGAAGTTCTGACTAGCGGGTTTTGGTGTTGGCGATGGTGTCCTCGCTGCATTCTGCGGCTGTAATCTAAAAAACTGATTCGGCGCAACCCTTAGACATTGCTGCGCTCCCTTATGTGATCCCTACTGTTGCATCCTACACTTCCGGTTTTCATCCAGCTCCTTGCGCTTGTCCTCAAGGATGAGTGCTTTGTTTACCAGCTCTTGGAAGTCGGGGAAGGTGTGGGTGATCAGTCCCACCTACAGTCCTGAGTTCAGTCCCTTCATGAAGCGAGACTATCTGGCCTTGTCTGTCGCTACGTCTTCAGGTGCGTAGCGTGCAAGCTGTGTGAATTTGTTCAGATACTCGGACACTGGTTGATTACCTTGCTTCAACGCCCTGAATTCTTCCTTCTTTAAGTCCATTATTCCTTCTGGTATGTGATACTGGCGAAATACAGCAGTAAATTCCTCCCATGTGATATCCTGTGGGTTCTCCCGCGTGGCACAGAAGTTCTCCCACCACTCTGCTGCGGTCCCTTCTAACTGATGAGAGGCGTAGAGCACCCTCTCATTTCCCACACATTGGGTAATGTGCAGCTTCCTCTCAATTAACCTAAGCCAATCATCCGCCTCCAGTGGATTAGCGTTCCCAGAGAAGGTGGGCGGATGAGTCCTCATGAACTCTGACAACCTTGAGCCCTGATGCTGTCCTTGATTGACTTGATTAGCGGCGGCCTGAGCAGTAACTTGCTGCATCTGTTGCATCATGGCATGCATCAGCTGGGTCTGTGCAGCAAGGAAAGCTCCAAAATTCTGCATGTCTACTGGCGGTGCTGGTTGGGGTGCAGGTGCTCCATCATTAAGGTTTCTAGCTGGGCGAGAACCACTCCCGTTGCCTCCAAGGTTTCCGCGGGTGTTCACCATCTGTCGATTGCTCCAAGTTTTAGAGACGAGAGGGAACAAGAGTAGACAAGTAGTAGAGAAACTTATGCGGGGAAAAGTGTAACTCAAAATCCAACTTTATTAATTATTCGGTAATAACTTGGTATGGTTGCTTACAATGCCTAAGGGCCTTGCAACACATACTACACACTCAGCAAGCAATGAAAATCCAACTCGACTAGCACTGGAGTCTAACGCCTTTAAGGGTGACTCTTTATTCTATAACGCGACTCGACGAAGGAGTCTCAACTGCAAAACCTATGCTCACTCGTCGAGAAAACCTCCACTGCCTACTTGCGGCGGGTGCGGCGGCATAGGCGCAAAGCGATCACCATGCCCCACAATAGCAATCGTCGAAGAAGCGGCATCATCCTCAGGTTCAGGCTTCGGCTGTGGTGCTGGCTCCTCCGGGTCTGGGGCGTCCAACTCCAACACTGGCTCCGGGCCCTGCCCATACAATGCGGTCTCCGGCTCTGCGATCCTCTCCGCTGCATAGGTGACATACTCACGAGCATTCTCTAGGTGCTTTTTCCCTTTCTCAACTTGCTCACGAGCCTTCATCAACTCCTGGACTGTGTCGTCGATAAGCTCCTCCTGGGCAACGACGAATCTGGCCAAGTGTGTGACGGTAGCATCCTCATCTTCTATCGGCTTCCGCTGAGCTCTGTTGTCCCGGTGTGGGTGGTGATGAAATACTGTGCCTTCCAGCTCTCTGGAGTAAGTGCGAGCAATCTGCTGCATCACTCGACGTGACACCTCCTGGATTCCTATCTCAAATGTTGACCTCCTAGCGGTGAAGTGAAATGGACGACTGAACTTCGTCTTCTCTCTAGCATACACCGTGATCTTAACGTCCCATCCCATGACTAGTCCTACCTGCACGATGGTGGTCCCTCGGTAGAGCGGTCTCTCAAAACCTCCAAGCAACTGCAGCATACGCCACAACTCGGCAGCGTAGCCTCCCTCACGTCGGCGTTGTTGTTCTTCATAAACATCTGCCAAAAGACACTAACGTAAGAACTCAAAAAGTTTTAAAACCCAGGGGTAGCAAGAGAAATTCAGTAAAAAGGGGTATGAAAGGAGAGAAGGGGATAAGTCGATATTTCATTCATTGTCTTGTCAAACATTAACTTTAGAAAGTAGGTTTTATCCTCACTACGACCATTCTAACTATGGGTGAGCCTACAGTCAGTATGGCTCTGATACCACCTCTGTCGGGACCCGAATTTGCAAATTCGGACCCTCTGTGTATTCAACACTAGTCCAGGATCACGCTAGTGCACACAGTCTCAACATTGGTAAATATCACAATCATACACATCGATAGTAAATAAGTACCTTAATTAAAATAACCAAGCTGGTTGCTCGACCTTATGGTCAAGTTACAAGAGTACGCCACACAGGGCGAAAACTCATTAAGGAAATAAATTACAGCGGAATAAAAGCATCAATGTGGCGCCATCCAGTATACCACAGGCAACTGACTGGGCTCGCTCCCTAAGTAGATGGCTCCTCCTGAAGTTCCTCCTCCAAGGCTGACGTTGCTTCTCCTTCAATTGATGTTGTTTGTGGCAAGGGTGAGTACTTGGTACTCAGCAAGTCATGCACAGAATGCAAACTAATATTCTACATGCATGGCTTAGTTGAAGGATAGGCTAACAGGTACATTTGCAGTAAACAGCATTTAGCAAGTAGCATAAGTAGATTCGAAAGTAGTATAAGTAACGATTATATTAATAACTTTTCTAGGAGTTTAAGTAAACACTTTTCCTTTCCTAAACCACATTTCCATCAACATCAACATTTAACCCAACCAAACTTTCCAAGACCAAGTTTGTTTTCATGAAAGTCTAACCCTTGACTATAATCCCCGAGCAATGTCCAATGCTGCGGACACGGCTATCCGAATAGATTTTACACTCTGCAGAGGTTATGCACTTTACCCACAAGATACAACCAAACACCACAAAGGCGAGTGATCGTAACAAAGCCTATCGGAGACCGCAAACTAAACAAGTGAACCACTCCGGCTTCTGTCATACACCATCACTTCCCTTAACAGAGACGAAGTATGTGACCGACATACCGTTGGACGGGTACCTTGCCATAGCACTGGTACGCTCCCGTTTCAAGCTACACAAAAGGTGTAGTTGACACCCCGAGGTACCACATGCAAGTTATTAGTAACTTACTCAACTAGGTCCGTCCCATTACAGACATGTGGTTGCACGTTTGACTTAGATCAAAGGCTTGCAAGGTTAAGTCCTTAGCGTGACCAGGGCAAGACTACCCGAAGAACCAAACCAACTTCCCTGGTGCCACAACTGGCCCACCCGATCATTCTTGCCACATGCCCCAGTCCAAATCTATTTATCAAACCCCAATTGATTACCATGCACCATGTGCTATCAACAATCACAACACGTGATACTTCTCCAAAACAGGTTCAATATTTCAGTAAGTCAATATTATCATTTGATTGTCCGAAATCATGTCATGTGCACGTAGCAGGTCTAAGCAATAAATACAACGGTCTAAATACCCAATGTTGGCAGTTTAATAAAGTCCAACTAAATAATCCGCAACTAGGGTGACAAGGGTTTATGGCACATAAGTAATTAATCAAGGTGTCATACTGCAATTTGGCATTTATCTAATTCCCAACATAATTAAAACAATTGCTAGTTAAATTAGCATGTAATAATTTAAATTAAATTAATTTCAAAAATGGGATCAATATGGTCAAAGCATAACTTGCCTTCAAAAAGCACTTGCTATTGGTCTTGAGCTGGCTCCTGGGTCAACACTTCTCCTTCGAAGCCTTCGGATACTTCAACGTCTACTCGTAACGCGTGCAAAAAGCAATAATAAATAAAACCGCACATGCACATTTCTTAAACCTTTAAATAAAGTCCATAAACAGAAAGATCATGATTTTACAAATTTTTAGAAATTTGAATCGCTCAAATCGAAGTTAAAATACAAAGTTATAATTGTTTAAAGTTTAAAGAATCTATTATTTAAATATGAACAGAGAAAATTTCATATTCAAAAATTAATTAAAATTCATATTTGGGTAGACTTCAATTTTATAAAAATTTAGAAATTGGAGTCACTCAAATCGGAGTAAAAACGCAAAAGTTATAAGCGTTTGAAGTTTGAAAATTCAAATAAATCAATAAACCGAATTAATTCATTTATTTTTCTATTGGAAAATCCATTTATTGCGCAGCATGACACGTGGACCAATCGGGCGCCGCCACGTCGCCTCGTGTCCATGGACCCGGCGCATGGCACGGCTTGGTCCACCGTGGACCAGGTCCACGGGCGCACGTGTCTCTGACACGCGGGACCCACTGGATGACGTCATTGCTAACGTCACTGTGCCTCGGCCGAGCGGCTTTGACACGTGGGCCCCACGTGACGTCAGCATGACGTCACGGGTGATGTCATGGAGATGTTGGGCCAGCCGCTGACATGCGGGACCTTGCTGACGTCACGCTGGCCGACGCCACGGGCGATCGGCGCGCGATCACGCGCTAACCGCGCCGGCCCGCCTCAAGACGTGGCTCAACTGGCCGTTGATTTGAAAATCAACGGTCTAGATCAGATCTAACCTCACGCGTTTGGAAATAATGCGGTCGATCTGGACCGTTCGATCTTGATCGGACAGTCGAGATCCGATCGGGTTTCATCGCGTCATGGGGGCGACACGGCATGTCCTAGCGCGCGACATGTGGCACGATCTACGCCGTTCGATTTGGATCGAACGACCGAGATTTCATCTAATGCTACAATGTGGGTTAACCCTAGCCGCACGATCTAGATCTAACGGCTGAGATCTATCCAAGCACGGTGCGGTTGCGGGCGACGTGGCATGATCTAAACCATTGGATCTAGATCCAACGGTTGAAAACAGATCTAAAACCGAAACGTGGAATTTTACCTTCGGGCGACGTGGTTGAATCTGGGCCTTTGGATCTTGATCGGACGATGCACGAAGCTCGCGAGGTCGGCGATGTCCACGGCGGAGCTGGCTGGCCGGAGACGAAGACGATGACCACCCGAACGGCGTTGCGGGCACGCTCCAGTGAAGTGGATGGTACCCCCGACGCGGCTCGACGCAGTGTATCCGGATCTGGCCTTGGTGACAGCGAAGGACAGCGGACGGCGGTGGAAACAACGGAGAACCGCGGCGGAACCCTAATCCAACTACGGCGAGCTCTAACGGGCGAACGACGGCGGCTCAGGCGCGAAGGTCTAGGGCTACAGGTGCGCATGGAAGAGGGCTACATGACAGGGTTGGTGGCACATTAAATAGGGCCCTCGGTGTTCATGAAAACTGCGAAAACCGAGGCCCACTCGGCGGCGGCGGCGGAATCCGATTTGGATTCAGATTGGGCTATGTGGCGCAATCTCGACCGTTGGATCGAGATCCAACGGTGGAGCGGTTAGGGCTGGGTCAGGTTCGAGTTGGATTCGGACTCGAGTCTGACTCGGGCTCGGTCTCATGAACAGTACAAACCCACTCGGCATTTACCAGCGATTAAATATTCAAAATAATTTCTAGAAATTCAAATAATTCGAGAAAAATAGCAAAATAATCAAAAAAAATTCCAGAAAATTCTGGAAAATACTTTGAGACATTTTGGACTCAAATAAAATATTTACAACAAAATTTTATTTATAAATTTTAATTTTTTAATTATTTCAAAAGGGAATAAATTCAAATTAAATCCAAATAAATTCTAGAAAATCCCAAAAATTCACCAAAGTGCAAAGTGACATTTAAATTTATGAAAAGCAAAAATTGGAGTGTTACAACAACATGGGGAAGGTGGCGGCGCATTAAATAGCGCCCTCGGCGTCCGTGAAATCCGCAAAAACCGAGGTCCACCCACGCGTGACTGGGTGATGTGACTGGTTGATGTGTCCACGATCGACGGCCACAATTCGACCAGCGCGAACGGGTTCAAATGGAACTCGGGCTTGGGTGACGTTGCGTGACGCTGGCCACGATCGCGCGGGTTAGGGTTAGGTCCGGCTAGGGTCTGGCTCGAACGTGGTTCGGTCGGACTCGAGTCCGACTCGAGTCTGACCCAGGTCGGATGAACAGTAAAACCGTTGGGATTTTTCAGCGATTAAATATTTAAAATAATTCCGAGAAATTCAAATAATTCAAAGAAAATAGCAAAATAATCAGAAAAATTCCAGAAAAATTCTGAAAAATACTTTAAGACATTTTGAACTCAAATAAAATATTTTTAACAAAATCTTATTAAAACTTTGAATTATTTAATTATCTCAAAAGGGAATAAATTCAAATTAAATCCAAATAAATTAAAATAAATCCCAGAAAATTCCAAAAATTCTCAAAAGTGTAAAATTTCAATTAAATTCATGAAAAGCAAAAATTGGGGTGTTACAGGTTTACATGTCATGACGCAACATCAATGACAAATTAGATCTAGGGTTAGGTTAGGGTTTAAGCGAAACTACTCATAGATAGATCCACCTGGCATAGGGATATGATAAGTAGGGTTGGCTCTGCGATAAACTATTACCAAGGATGGCTAACCGAAACAGAACTCGATACAAAAGGGACTGGATCGAAAGACGACGGGTAGATTCTAGAAGATGGCTTTGATGGCAAGCGAAGACCAAATGAACTCAAAATATGGGATAAACAGGTGATATTGACCTACTGGACAGGATGACATGGCCATGACGAACAAATATGGTTGGCGGCAAAAGATGACGCACGACGGTGACAAAAGACGACAGCTAACTAATATTAAATTTTTTGGTTGATGGAACAGCAAAGGGGAAGTGAGCATTACGTAGAACATGATGAGACAAACTCAATGATAAAGGCGGATTCGGTGGTGACCCACCGGACATATCACAAACTACCGATGAACTACTTCTAAAGCTAAAAGTTTGAACGATCATAACTATTAAAATAATAGATGAAACCTAACCAAAATCTGCAGAGAGCTAACTGGGATCCTATGACACAATATGATATGAACGGATATAAGTTTTACCTTCTGGATCAACGGGAAACATGCGATGAAGTTTCCTACTATCTACGCAGTCTAATCTAAAGAGATTGAATTTTCTACAAAAATCCCATGGACAAAACCTTGAATTAGGGTGTGCACCTATAGAGGACATCAAGATGAGCCTACAGTAAAAAGGGCACAGTCAAATTCACAAAAACAAAGGAGAACGGGCTACATCAAGATTAGAGATTGGAATGGCCGTAACTTTTGATTTTGTGGATCAAACTGCACCACATTTGATGGAGAGGTAGATGGGAGTACATGGCTCAAAGTGACAAGAACGGATTTTGGAAAACTCATCGAGATGACCAAGAACGCGATGCCAAGTTGCAGCCATCGCGGGCGTTTTTAGGGTTTGGGAGGTGCTCTAGAGATTAGGGGTGCGTGGGAGGGGTCTAGGAATACTTATATAGGCTTGGAAAGTCATGCCACGCAAGGAAATCGAAAGGAAAACGAATTCAGATGAAAAATGGCTCAGATCGAACAATTGACGCGCAATGAACAGTGATGGGCTCGGCCCACTACTGTTCATAGCATTTTTTGGCGATTTTCTAATTAAAATAAATCTGGATATTCAATTAATTCATTTAAGGCAATAAAAATACCAGAAAAATTCTAGAAAATATTTTCAACAAATCTTTATATAAACTTTTCCAACATTTAAATAATTCAATAAATGAATTAATTCAAATAAATTCCAAAAATTGCAAATACACATTAAATGCAAGAGAAGCAAAAATTGGGGCATTACACCACCAGTCCCAGCCCAACCCGCACTGCAACCCATTCAAACCCTAACCCTAATGCCGTGACCGTTCGATTTCGAATCAACAGATGCTGTTGATCCACGTTTCTGTAGTTTGTCAGCCGTGCGATCGAGGCAGCGTGGACGCTTGAGATGGAGCCACATCATTGTCATCGTGTTTCACTGGGACTCCGCTGCCGCGTCAGATATGTCATGGAAACCGGGCTGGACACGACCGCCTAGGCCTAACAAATACCCCACTAGGTTTGGATCATCATGTCGTGCACGTAGCCCTAGCATTAAAGACCGAGCCACCATCTGTAACATCCCAAAATTTGCTTAAAATGTAATTATGGCATTTTTGAAATATTTGGAATTGTCTGGAATTTATACGGAATTTTTGGAGTTAATTGGAATTTCAACTTTATTAAATTAATTATATAAAATTTAAATCATGCGTTTTGCCTAAGCATAAAATCTAAAATTTTGTTTAAAATAAAGATAATTGGAAGACGAGAGTGTTATCTTCAAATATTTTCGAAAAACATGTTATATAACGTAAGTCATTGATTTTACAAAAATCTGTACAGGTGTTTGATTCACTAAAAGAATTTTTACGAAAAATCTATACGTTGAAAAATCATGAAACCAACTTTGTTAAGTTCCAAATAGTTCCTTGTATTTTAGAGGAATTTTTTAGATTTTTAGAACCCCTCTGCTATTTTTTTCCCTAAACACGTTTTGGAACATATATGCGTATATACCTTTGTGCATGAATGGACGATTGATTTTTCCAGCCGCTCGTGTGTAGGTGTGCATGTACGTTACTAGTCCCTTTGCATGCCAGCCGTTCCTTCAATAATCCAGTCGTTTCTCGTCACTTACTCTTTCTATTAATTTTACTTCAGCCACTTCAGGTTCCCAGCCGTTTCTTTTGCTAACCATTTCTCCTATTTCCTAGAAATGCCTGTATGTTTCCCTTCATGCATTCACATTTTACCTCTTCTAGCCATTTCATCCTCTAAAGCTAACCTCCAGCCGTTCTCCATTTAGCAATGCACGAACCATGCTCGTACCGTTTTATTCCCATGCAATAGCATTTCCATTACTAGCAGCCGTTTCCTCTGCCAACAACGTTTCCATTTCTCTAGCAAGATTCCATTTCCCACACATGAGCATTTCAACTTCCGGGAGTTTCTATTTACTATTCATAAATCAGTTTCTAGCCACAACCACCGTTTCTTCTACCTCTCCTTTATAAGTTGCTAGTCACATTCATTCTTGCCTCTTTAACCTTCCTGTCTCTTCTGCCGATCTCATTCCTTTTTCACTGTTGGTATCGCCGTCGTTACCGCCACCGTTGTCGCCGTCGTCGCCGCTGTTGCCGCCGCCGGTGCACTTTCTTGGACGCCTTCTCCTGCGCCGACGGTCTGCGCTACTGCCGCGGCCGATTGGTACTTCTTTTTCTCTTATGCGCACACTCTGTCGCCGTCGATCAGTTGATCTCATCATTTGCAGTTGCGCATATATATGATAATATGCATGCCTATTTCCCTATATATATTATAATTCGCATGTATATATTAGGAATATTAGCGTGTATGATTCTCTATATGCCTGAACCCACGTACTATGGTCGGTAGATGTATATTTATATACCTGCATATATATATATATATATATATATATATATATTGATCGGATGATCTCGTCGTGTGTATTTATGTATGTTTAGACATATTAGCGTATATATGTTAGTACGAATGCAACACTATGTATAGGTTATGTTGGGACCCGAATCTGCAAATCCGGACCCTCTGTGTATTCAGCACTAGTCCAGGAACGCGCTAGTGCACACAGTCTTAACATCGGTAATTATCACAATCAAACCACTCGATGCTAATAAAGTACTTTAATTAAATAGTCAAACTGGTTGCTCGACCTTATGGTCAAGTTACAAATATACGCCACGCAGGGCGAAACTTATTAAGAGAGAAATAATAGCAGCGGAAAATAAGATAACTTCGTGGCGCCATCCAGTATACCACAGGCAACTGACTGGGCTCGCTCCCTAGTTAGACGGTTCCTCTGGAAACTCCTCCTCCAAGGCTGGTGTAGACTCCTCTTCAACTGGTGTTTTATTGTGGCAAGGGTGAGTACTTGGTACTCAGCAAGTCATGCACAGAATGCAGCTAATATGCTACATGCATGGCTTAATACAAAGGAGTGGCTCAAGGTATATTTGCAGTAAGAGCATTTAACAAGTATCATAAGTAGATTCGAAAGCAGTAGAAGCAAGTATAACATCAATAACTTTTCCAGGAATTTAATCAACATCTTTCCCATTCCTAATCCACATTTCCATCAACATCATTCTTTAATCCAAACCCAACCTTTCGAGTCCAAGTTATTTTCAAGAAAGTCTAACCCTTGACTGTAATTCCTGAGCGATGTCCAATACCGCGGACCCGGCTATTCGAATAGATTTTCCACTCTGCAGAGGTTATGCACTTTACCCACAAGATACAGTCAAACACCACAAAGGCGAGTTTCCGTAACAAAGTCTTTCGGAAACTTCTAACAGCACAAGTGGTCCTCTCCGGTGATTGCACACTAACCCTTCCCTTAGCGAAGGCAAAGTTTAGGCCAATCCACCGTTAGATGGGTACCTGGCCGCAGCCCCGGTACGCTCCCCCGTACAACATACGCAAAGGGTGTAGTTGACACCCAGAGGTCCCACAGGTACGTTATTAGCAACTTAATCAACTAGGTCCGTCCCATTACGGACATGTGGTTGCACGCTTGACTCAGTTCAAAGGCTTGCAAGGTTAAGTCCTTAGGGTGACCAGGGCAAGACTACCCGAAGAACCAAACCAACATTCCCAATGCCACAACTGGCCCACCTGATCATTCTTGCCACATGCCACGGTCAAAAGCTATTTATCAAACCCCAGTTGATTACCATGCACCACGTGCCATCCACATCACATGATACTTTTCCGAAACAGGTTTAATATATCATTAAGTCAATATTAACATTTGATTGTCCAAAATCATGTCGCGTGGCAAGGCTAAGCATACTACATCGGTCTAACTACCCATGTTGGCAAATTAATAATGTCCAACTAGTAATCCACACTAGGGTGACAAGGGGTCATGGCACTTACTTAATTAATCAAGGTGTCATACAGCAATTTGGCATTTATCTAATTTCCCCATAATTAAGTAAAGCATTTTCTATTTAAACTAGCATGCAATACATTAAATCAAAATAGGTTTCAAAATGGGATCAACATGGTCAAAGCATAACTTGCCTTCAAAAAGTACTTGTCCTTGGTCCTGAGCTGGCTCCTGGGTCAACACTTCTCCTTCGAATCCTTCCGGCACTTCAACGTCTACTGCTTAGCGTGCAAATAGCAATAAATGAATAAAACAGTAGACCAAAAGTGTCCAAACATCCAAATAAAGTTCATAAACAGAGAGAACATAATTTTATAAATTTTTAGGAACTGGAATCGTCGAAATCGGAGTTTAAACGCGAAAGTTATAGCATTTTGGAGTTTAAATAATCAATTAAATAATATTACAGAGAAAAACTTTAGTCCAAAAATTAAATAAAATTCATAATTAGGTAGATCTCAATTTTATGAATTTTTAGAAATTTGAATCGTCCAAATCGGAGTTGAAACGCAAAAGTTATAAGCGTTTGAAGTTTTGAAATTCAAATCAATTATTAAACCGAATTATTAAATCATTTTCTTTTTCGGAAAATCATTTATTGAGTCAGCAGTGACACGTGGCAGCCTCTGATTGGACGGCTGACGTCAGCCGGCTCATGGGCTCAAATTTCACGGCAGCTTGGTCCACCGTGGACCCGGTCCACGGATTCATGTGTCTCTGACATGTGGGCCCCACATGTCAGTGTCACGCACGCAATTGACCCGTGCGGTTCAACTCGCTGACATGCGGGCCCCACCGTGACGTCAGCAGTGACGTCATGGTGCGGTTCGATTGTCCCGCTGACACGCGGGCCCCGTGTCGAGAGACACGCCACGCGCGCGCGTGGCGTGGCTTGGGTACACGTGGCACAATCTCGGCCGTTGATTTGAAAATCAACGGCCCAGATTGGATATATGCTTCACGCGTTTGGGGTGAACGCGGTCTATCTGAGCCGTTGGATCTTGATCCAACGGTTGGAAACGATCCTAACCCGTAACGTTATCCACAGCACGGGCGACGTGGCCGATCGTGGGCCGTTGGATCTTGATCCAACGCATCCGCATCTAACTGGATTCTAGGGTTTGGGGAGAACGTGGGCTCACCGTGACGGCCGGATCTTGATCGGACGGTCCAGGCGAGCTCTGGGGCGGCGATGGCAACGCTGGCGGCGCGGCTCACCGGACGCGAGGACGGTGACCAAGGCGACGGCGCTGCGGGCCTCTCCGGCGAGATGAGTCCTCCTTCAGTGCGCCTTGGCACAGGGGTCTCAGGCCCAGGCTCGGCGGCGGAGGGCGCGAGCGGCGGGCGAAGCAACAATCGCGGCGGGAAGGAGACAACTACGGCGAGCAATTGCGGGCAACGGCGGCTAGGGTTAGGGTATGGGGGCAAAGCGGCGACGAAAGAAGCGAACCTCGGGCGCGAGCCGGCATTAAATCTGGCCCAACGCCGAGATCTCGCTGAATCCGTGGCGGAGCGATGACGGACGGAGTCCGCCCGACGAGATGACGCGGACGCACGCGCCGCCCACGTGGCGCGATCGACGGCCGAGATTGGCTCGGCCGCGGCCGTGCCTAGCGCGGATTGATCCTGACCGTTGGATCTTGATCCAACGGTTCGGATCTGATCTGAGTTAGGGTTGGTTCGGTCGAGTCAGCTGGCTCGGGTCGGACTCGAGTCCGACTTTGTTCCGACTTCGATCGGATGAACGAATCAAACCGGCTGATTTTTCCAGCGATTTAATAATTCAATAAATTCTCAGAAATTCATTTAATCCAAGAAAAATAGCAAAATACTCAGAAAAATTCCAGAAAAATTCTGGAAAATATTTTAGGGCATTTGGGACTCAAATAAAATATTTCCATCAAATTTTTATTTGCAAAATTAAATTCTTTAATTATTTCAAAATGGAATAAATTCAAATAAATTCCAGAAAATTCCAAAAATTCACCAAAGTGCCAAATCACTCATGAATTTAAGAAAAGCAAAATTTTGGGGTGTTACAGGTTAGGCCGCATGCAAGTATATATCTATATACTATAGTTTCGGATGCATGTATATGCATATATATGTTGTACGTAGTCTTGTATTGAAACACCCCGGCATTTAATATGCCCGAATGCTACCAAACATAGACTAAGCAATCTCTAAATACCACAATTACAAGTAAATTACAGCAAAGGAACAAATGCTAATACCGAAAATTTCGGTAGCATCTCCTTTGTTTTTCCATGATTCGGAGCATCAACAAAGTATCACAAGTTATATCATAATGGAAAGCATCTAAAACAGCAATAACATGTCACATAGCAACAATATAAGTCAAGGATAAAGCATTCAACCACTTCATGAGCTAAACGAATCAAATAGTAAGACCGAGAACACAGTTAAGCAATTCTCCAAGTTCTATGGCAATACTTTCATTATCATGACTCTAAATGATAACAATGTCTAATTTGTGTGGATCTACGTGTAGATGTGTAGCTAAACCCTTTTTCCCGCATGCTGGTTTCATGGTACCTAAGAAAAACAACATAAACACAAGCGTGAGTTCATCACTCAGCAAGTATATTGCAATGGAACAAGAAAACACATTCCAATACCTTCATCACCACTTTTCACATACAACATCATACACATCTGTGAAATCATGTGCTGAAAAATTGGCTTAGATTTGGCTTAGAATTGAATTTGCAAAATATGTTTGTGCTTGTGTTTGACAATTTGACAGCAAACAGTGAAGTTCTCGTTTGTGCCGGACCAAACTCTCAAACCAGAGAGTTTCGCATGTACGACGGACCAAGTTTTTGGGTCTGTCGTGCACATGCTTTTGTGCTCTTAAGCCAAACTCTTTTTTCCAAGTAAACCAGCAGTTTGCGCATGTACGACGGACGATGTTTTGGGTCTGTCGTAGACATGTTTTTGAACTCTTTGAGCCAAACTCATTTTTCCAAGAAACCAGAGATTTTCACATGTACAACGGACCAAGTTTTTGGGTCTGTCGTGAACGAGGTTTTGAGCTCATGAGCCTCATTTAATCTTACAAGAAACCAATAAGTTTTGCATGTACGACGGACCAAGTTTTTGGGTCTGTCGTGGACATGTTTTTGAGCTCATTCAATTTTCAAAGAAACCAGTAAGTTTCACTTGTACAACGGACCGATTTTGTTGGTCTGTCGTGAATGGACTTTTTCTAGGGTTTTTATTTTTGGTCCGTTGTGAACGTGTTTTGCTCGGTTTGGATGTTTTGCAAGATTTGAATTGAGTTTTTGGTTTTGAGATTATGAAATTGGTGAGAATTTCATGATACTTGTTTTGAAGTGGACTTTATGCAATGCTCATGTGAGTAGTTGCATGGATTGACATTGAGTCAAGTCGTGGACTTGTGCTCGGATTCGTTTTGTGGTTTGTTCATGTGCAGGTATTGCTCGAGGGTGAACGTGGTCGATGACGGGACCGGAACTAGGTTCGTGAAGGAACTGAGGTTCGGGACTAGGTTCAGGAGGAACTGAGGTCTTGGTGGTCAAGGATGTCATGCGGGACGTTCGGGCTAAGAGAATGGTGCACATGAAGAATGGTTAGTCACGTGAGAATGGCAGGAGGTCATTCGCGTGCAAAGTGTTAGTCACGTGAGTATGGCAGGTGGCCATACGCGTGCAAAGTGTTAGTCACGTGAGTATGGTAGGGTTGCCATACGCGTGCAAGAGTTGTACTTGGCCAGGTTGAGCCAAGTGGAGTTGTGTTTGAATACATACTCTTTCTAGGATTAGGAGTGGGACTCCTACTAGGATTAGGATTGTATTCAGGACTCCTTGTGTTTTGCTCCTTTAAATAGGAGGGGTGTCTCCTGTTGAAGGGCAACCAAGGTGAGCAAGGCGCAGAGAGCCTCAAGCTCAGTTTTAGGGTTTGTACTCTTTTGATGAGAGTATTTTAGACAAAATAAATAAAGATCAATTCTTCCAAGATTCTTGCATGCTACAGTAACCACGTTGCTACAATGTTTTCTGCTTTGGTTCTTGTTTGCATGCTTATTCTAAATCTACATTGGTTTTTGATCCTTGAGTTTCATCTTGATTTGATCCATCAAAACCTTTCTAGGGTATTGATTTAGAGTTCCTCAAAGTCTAGTTGATTAATCTTTTGAAGATCTTGTTTAATCTTGAAGTTTTGATTAGATTGATTCTCGTTAAGTTCTGGAACAGCAAGCTTGCGAAACTCATAACTTTTTATCCGTAAGTCCGATCGAGCTGATTCTTTATGAGTTTTATTTGTATTGGAATCTAGTTTCTTGTGTCCAAATTTTAGATTGTTACGACGGTTGGATCTCCAGGAATTCGCGTTTTACCGAACCTATATCATTCTGTTTTTGTCGAATACGAGGCAATTATTTGGTTCCGCTTTGGGGTGAACTTTTATTAGATCAAAGATTTGGTTTTAGCTTCCACACAATCATTCACCCCCCTCTGATTGCTATATTCGTGTCTTTCGATCCTACAAGTGGTATCAGAGCAAGGTTTTTCTAATCTATCTTAATCGGTGATTAGATCAATGGATCGTTATTCGATAAAACCTTGTGTGTTCGATGGTGTTGATTTTCAGTTTTGGAAGGCCAAGATGGAGGCGTTCATCCAAGCACAAGGCTTCACAATTTGGGAGAAGGTCTACAAGCCATATGAAGTCCCTGCAAACGACAACGTCAACGACGCCAATCGCGCTCATGTTGAAGCAAACAGCAAGGCGCGAAACTTGATCATCCAAGGCTTGGGACGTAGTGACTTTGATCGTGTGATCCATCTCAAATCCGCATATGAGGTATGGAAATCTCTTTGTGATTACCATGAGGGTTCTAATACTATCAAAGAGGTTCGTCAAGATCTTTACAAAAAAGAATACATGCGATTTGAGATGAAACCCGGTGAGTCGTTAGATGATTTCTTTGCACGCTTTAATAAGATTCTTAGCAATTTGCATGCTGTTGGAGTTAGCTTTGATACCGCTGCTAATGCTAGACAATTGCTTGGTGCATTAGACATGTCTATTTGGGAGATGAAAGTTACATCCATTAGAGAATCTACTGTCATGAGTACACTTACCTTAGATGTTCTTTATTCCAAGTTGAAAACTCATGAATTAGATATTCTTGCTAGAAAGAATGATCATAAATCAATTGCTTTGACATCTCAATCTAGCATATCTCATAATGGTGCTACTTCAAGCTTTGCTCTATCTTTCTTGTCTTCACTAACCGATGAACAGATTGAGCAATTCCCAGAAGAAGACTTGTCACTACTCTCTTCTCGCTTTAACAAAGCTTTACAAAATGTGAGAATGAGAAAGAGAGGTGGTGGTGGCCCTCCAAGATGCTATGAGTGTGGTGATCTCGACCATATTCGTCCAAACTGTCCTAAACTTGCAGGTAAAGCATCAAGGAGGAGAAGGACAACGACAGAAGAAAAGAGAAGAAGTTCTCTTCAAGTAACAGAAAGAAGAAGAGCTTCATCAACAGCAAAGTTGTCCACCGAGTTCTTTCCGCTCTTGAACAAGTCAATTTGAGCGATGTGGATTCAGGGAGCAGTGAGGACGATGCAACTCCAAGCAAGCATGAGTTGACGGGGTTGTGTCTCATGGCTAAAAGCAGCAACAGCTTTACTGAGGACGACCACGACAGCGACTTCAATGAGGTAGATCCTTCTTACGATGAATTAGCTATTGCTGTTGCTCGACTTGGTAAATTGCTTGATAAACGTGACAAGAAAATTAAGAAACATGATTTTGTTGTTGAGTCATTGAATGCTGAAATTGCTAGACTTAAAACCTTGATTCCTGATGATGATGCTTGCAAATCATGTGACTTAATTTACAATGAGCTTACTTTGCTTAGGAAAGAACATATTACCTTGTTAGAGCAAATCAATGCTGAAAAATGAGAAAAATGAGAAACTTGTTAAACATGCTAGTTGTTCTACCATTGATTTACATGATACAACTCCATGTTCTATATGCTCCATACTAGAATTGAACTTGCATGATACAAATGCTAGGGTTTCTCAAATGACAGAAGATTTGCTTACACATGAGGTTCTTTCATGCTCAACTTGTCGCAAGCAAAAAGGAAAAGTGGACGTTCCCTGTAATAATTGTTTAACTCTTTCTCGAAAAATTGATTACTTGGAAAAGTCATTAGAACGTTTCACTAAAGGAAAGAAAAACCTAAACATGATCTTGGATCAATCAAAAGTCAGCACTCATAACAAAGGTTTAGGTTTTGATTCTTATGCTCATCATAAATCACATGCTCCCACTGTTGTTAAATCACTTGAAGGAGGAAAATTTGAAATTGTCAATGAGCCTAAGAAAATTGTCTTTAAGTCTGCTGGAGTGTTATCTTCTACTATGATGAATGCAAATGATGCTTCTACTTCTAAAGCCAAACATCCTGTTAAGTACGCTTGCACTCATTGTGGTAGAGATGGACATTTAGTAGATTTTTGTTTTAAACTAGCCAAACAACAAAAGAAAGAAAGAACTAAGGCTAGGTCTAATTTCAGACAGGCACGCTTTGTTTCTCATTATGTGCCTAGGGTGAAACAAACACCTTTTGTTTCTAAAAACACGAAAAAAGGCAAATCTGTTTTTGTGCATAAGAATACTCGTGTTGTGCCTACTGTTGTGCGTCGTGTGTCTCAGTACTGGATTCCTAAACATCTTATTTCTAACCCGATCGAGGCCTCGACAATTTCTGCTTCTATGTAGGCTTCTCACGCGAGGAAGGAGAACATGTGGCTAGTGAATTTCGGATGCTCACTTCATATGTTCAGTGATAAGTTTTGGTTCTTCTTCACTCGTGCATCTAATGCTAAAAGTGTTGCCTTTGGAGATACTTCTTCCACTTCTGTTTTCGCAAAAGGCACTAGTCCAAATGATGCAGGTACAGGTGCATATGTTCATGGGGAGAGTGTCCTTGTTCATAAAAGATGATGATGATGCTGTTGAGGATGAGATAATTGGAGGCTTACATGAGAGACTCTTCCCACGTGCTTGTGTGTGCTTGTTTTCAAGCTTCCCCACGTGCTTCACATCGACAAGCTGTCAAACGAATTTTCAGGTATCTTCATGGAACTCAAGATTTTGGCATTTGGCTTTCTACTTCCTCATGCATTAGTTTAAGAGCTTTTTCTGATGCTGATTTTGAAGGATGTAGAATTGATAGAAAAAGTACATCTGGTACATGTCATTTCTTGGGCAATTCTCTTATTGCATGGTCATCTAGAAAACAATCTTCTGTTGCACAATCAACTGCTGAATCCGAATATGTGGCTGCTGTTAGTTGTTGTTCTCAAATTCTTTGGATAGTAGCTACACTTAAAGATTATGGGGTTATTTTGGATAGTGTTCCTCTTTTGTGTGATAACACTAGTGCAATTTGCATTACTAAGAACACTGTGCAACATTCTAGAACAAAACACATTGATATCAGATTTCACTTTCTTAGAGGTCATGTTGAAAAAGGCAACATTGTGCTTCACCATGTGGATACTGAACATCAATTGGCAGACATTTTTACAAAACCTTTGTCTTCTTCTCGTTTTGCTTTTATTCGAGGAGAACTTGGGATTGTTCATCCAATGGGTTTGTTTTGAGGGGGAGTTTCCTTGCCAAGTTTTTACTTGATGAGCTTACTTTATCATATTTCTTTATATATTATGTAATTGAGCTAATATATGATAATCTAAATTGTCTCACTTGAACTAAAAAATGACATTGCGGAATTCCTTGGTCTGACTGCCTATAGCTAAATACTCTGTGATATCTTACTCTTCTATGCTTGATATTTAATCTTCTTGACAAATTTGGGCTATGAAGCAAGTATGTTTTCAACTTTACTTTTTCATAAGACCTTTTAATCACTTTTGCATGTTTACAATCAAAGAAAAAGGAAAAGAAAAGGGAATCAATATAAAGAAAGGGGGTTGTTATAAGCAAAAGCTTCAAGTTATGTGCTTCAGGCTTGCTTTCCCTAAAAAGATAAGATGTATGCTTCAAGCATGCCATTCCCTCAAAATAAGATGTATGCTTCAAGCATGCCACTCCTAGATTATGACTTTCTCAAAATAAGATGTATGCTTCAAGCGGTGGATGGAATCACGATGTAGTACTTACTCATTGGCTTTCCGGATTAGTCATAATTTTCTCACCGACCTTCCCCGGACTAGTTATGACTTTCTCACCGCCCGAGCCATGTAACATGCCATGTATGCATTTATGCCAACATCATATTTAACTTGTACAATAACACATGGCATCATCATGGATAACTTGTACATTAACACATGGCATCATCACATACTAAACATACTCATCCTATCAATGGTAAACATTAAAGCATGGCATGTGAACATATCATATAATCAAACTTCAATCTCAATTAATCAAACAACCTACAATCGCTATCCATTACAATACACTTGCCTCAACCACGGGCAACGGATTGGCGGGAAGTAGAAGGCACTCCCGGGGTCACACCACCTGCACATAGGTACCACACACTCACAATCATGTCCACAAAACAGTACGCAAACCCTCATCTACCCCGACATTGCCAACTACTCGCAATAACCAAAAACAGATGTTATGTCCCGTCGGGACAGCAGCCTTCCAAAAGGCATAACTTGAGTTCTGGGACTCCGAATCAATTAAACGAGTACATCCTCGCGTAGCTTAGGAAATTTCCCAACTTTTTCTAGGTATATGGAAAGACTGATTCGGACCCTAAAGTTTTTTAATCTACAGATTACCGTGATCTATTCCAATCACGTCACAGATTTTAACACGCTCGGTAAAACAGCCATAACTTTCAAATGGCTGATCGGAATTTAACGTTCTTTATGTCCACTGAAATATAATTAAATTACCTACAACTTCTTCAACAGGCGGACGTCCCAATTCCAAATCTAAATTGGCGAAAACTTGAACCCTAGGTCGGCTGCTCATGCTGTCCCAAAACAGAAACGTGGCAACATCTAGATCTAATCCAATCTACTCAATTCCAGCACCACCAATTGATCTAAAAACTTGATAAACACCCTTAGAACAGTACCTAGCCCAACCCCAAGGAGTCCCATGGCCATACCTTCGCCCGACGACCGAAATCCCAATGAAACTCCTCCCGGATCGCTCCTCGCTCCACGCTCCTCGCTCCTCGCTCCTCGCTTCCAATGGATGGATCCTCGAGGTGCAGGGGTGGGGAGGCCACCCTAGGGAAGCAAGGGGGTGGAGGAGAGGTGGTGGAGAGGTGGGGAGCAATGGGGGCAAGGGAGTGGGGGCGCACGACCAAAGGGAGAGGGGGAGGTGGGGTGTGGCGGCTAGGGCAAGGAGGGGGAGGGTGGGGGCGCACGAAAGTGCAGGGGAGCCCCTTTTTACCAGCCCAAACGGAATCCTAGTCCTAAATGGACTCCTACTCCATCCCACCAAAGCCCACAACCCTCTCTTTTAGGCCCAAACTCCCCCGGGAAGGCTCAAAACCCCGGAAACGGCCCGAAAACACCATTAACCTCCATACCCTATGGTTTTAACTTTAATTCCACATCTCATAATGTTTTTGACCTCATCATGCACCATTTATAAGGTTATGACACTCCGTGGTGACACATCATTTCATAAGGCCCAAAAACGCGAGTAAACCTCAAGCCGTAAGGTTTTATTCTTTAATTTCACATTTTATAATGTCACACCATACCGTAGTGTCACATGTATACATTAGGAAGTTTACGTGTATGTCTGTGTAACACCACAATTTTTGCTTTTCATGAATTTAAATAAGATTTGGCACTTTGGTGAATTTTTGGAATTTTCTGGAATTTATTTGGAATTTATTTGAATTTATTTCCTTTTCAAATAATTAAAGAATTTAATTTTGCAAATAAAAATTGGTTGGAAATATTTTATTTGAGTCCCAAATGCCCTAAAATATTTTCTAGAATTTTTCTGGAATTTTTTTGAGTATTTTGCTATTTTTCTTGAATTATTTGAATTTCTAGAATTATTTTTATATTAAATCGCTGGAAAATCGAGTTGGTTTTACTATTCATTCGACCGAGCCCGAGTCGGACTCGAGTCCGAGTCCGACTCGAACCCAACCGAACCCTAACCCTCTCAACCGTCCGATCAAGATCGAACGGCCGAGATTAAGCCACGTCGCCGAACCCAAGCCCGACCGAGCCAGCCAAGTCGCCCGAGTCGGACCCAACCCAAACCCCCGCACCGTTGGATCTTGATCCAGCAGCTCTCGTTGAGCCACGTCACCTTCGCCGTGTCGCCGCCGGACTCCGCCGCCGCCCGCGCGTGGGACCTCGTTTTCCGCGTGTATCACGGACGCCGAGGGGGTATTTAATGCGCCGTCACCCGTATCGGGACCCCCACTTCCGCGCGCACCGTTTGCCTTAACCCACGCCGGTCAAGCCGCCGCCGCCAGCCCGTGCGAGCTCGCCGAAGTTGGAGCTCGTTCCGCCGCGGTTTTTCCGTTGATTGCCGCCGACTCCGTCGTCCACCGCCGTGAACAAGCCTAGATCTGGGACCGCCGTGCCAAGCCGCGTCTGGGGGTGCAACTCTTCTCGCTGGAGCGGCCCAGAAACGCCGTCGCGTGGGTCATCGTCCTCGACTCCGGCAAAGCCGCGCCACCGCAGCACCATCGTCGCCCTCGAAGCTCGCCAGTCGTCCGATCGCCATCCAACGGCTGCGGTGAGTCCACGTTTCCCCCGACACCGTAGAAACCAGATTAGATCTGGACCGTTGGATCAAAATCCAATGGCCCACATTTGTCCACGTCACCGCAACGAAACCCACGTTGCGGTGGTGGGATCCAATCTCGACCGTTGGATTTAGATCCAATGGCTTGGATCAAGCCACGTAAACCCACGTTGCACTATGCACGGATAGATCTCCACTGTCCGATCTAGATTGTACGGCTAGGGTTAGCCACATTGTAAACTCTAGATTGAATCTTAACCGTCCGATCAAGATCGAATGGTCCAGATGGACCGAGTTGTTCCCTAACGCGTGAACCCAGATCCGATCGGGGCTGTTGATTTTCAAATCAACAGCCGAGATCATGCCACGTGGCTGGGAGACTGACCGTCGCGGTCAGCGCGGCCACGCCAGTCGCCGCTAACGTCAGCCATGACGTCACGCGGGGCCCGAGTGTCAGCGACCGAGCCAAACCGCACCATGACGTCACGCTAACGTCACGGTGGGGCTCGCGATGTCACCGGCTGGTGAGCCGCGGCGCCGACGCTACCAGGAGGGGCACACTGCCGAGGCACGAGCCGTGGACTGGGTCCACGGTGGACCGAGCCAAACCATGCGTCGGGTCCATGGACCCGAGGCGACGTCGATCTTGAGGTTGGCCACGCTGTGGAACTTTGGCGTATGCTGCAGTTTCTTGGAGGTTTTGAGAAGCCGCAATACCAAGTGAACGTCATCAGACAAGCGGGACTGATTAAGGCTTGTGATGTGAAGATCACGGTACATGCCAGGAAGAAGGGCAAGGGCAACCGTCCGATATACTGCACCGCCATGAGGTCGACAACGCAGATGGGAATCCAGGAGGTATCACGACGAGCAATGCGACACATCGCCCGCATCTACACCAGCGAGCTGGAGGGCGCGGAGTACCGCTACCATCCACACAACAACATCCTTCTTGACCCGAAGCTGATTCAGGATGAGAATGCCACGGTCACACAGCTGGCACGACTTGTCATCGCTCAGGAGGATGTGCTCGATGATACGAACCGAGAGCTACAGAAGGCTCGCGAGGAGGTCACGATAGAGAAGAACCAGTGGCGGGACGCTCAAGAGCATGTGTCCCATCTTCTGCGAAGGATTGATGAGTTGGAGATGGCATTGTACGGACCAGGACCAGAGCCAGTACTCGAGCTACATGAGCCGGACCCGGAGGAGTCAGATCTCGATGAGGACACTGCTTCTTCGACTACCACAGTTGCAGGGCATGGGGATCATTTCGCGCCAATGCCACCGCACCCGCACCCAGGCCGAGGAGGTTTTCTTGACGAGTGAGCCTAGGACTTTTAGTTAGGACTCCTTCGTCGAGTCGTGTTATAGAATAAAGATTCACCCTTAGAGGCGTTGGATTTTCATTGCTTGCTGAGTGTGCAGTGTGTGTTGTAGCCCCTTAGGCATTGTAAGCAACCATACCAAGATACTATTATGTTATAGATAACAAGTTAGATTTTGAGTTACACCCCCCGCATAAGTTACTCCACTACTTGTCTATGCTTGTTTTTCCCCCTTGTCTTTAAACCTTGAAGAAATCAACAGATGGTGAACACCCGCAGAAACCTTGGAGGCAATGGGAGTGGTTCTCGCCCAGCTGGGAATCCTAATGATGGAGCACCTGCACCCCAGCTACCACCGCCAGTTGATATGCAGAACTTTGGAGCTTTTCTTGCTGCACAGACCCAGCTGATGCATGCCATGATGCAACAGATGCAGCAGGTCACAGCTCAGGCCACCGCTAACCAAGCAAATCAGGGGCAACGACATGGAGCAAAGTTGTCGAAATTCATGAGGACCCATCCACCCACTTTCTCTGGGAATGCCAACCCGTTGGAGGCGGATGATTGGCTAAGGTCGATAGAAAGGAAGTTACACATTGCCCAATGCATGGGGAATGAGAAGGTGCTTTACGCATCTCATCAGATGGAAGGAACCGCCGCTGAATGGTGGGAAAACTTCTGCGCCACGCGGGAGAACCCACAGGACATCACGTGGGAGGAGTTTACTTTGCATTTCACAAGATTATCACGTGCCTGAAGGAATAATGGACCTTAAGAAGGAAGAGTTCAGGGCATTGAAGCAAGGTAATCAACCGGTGTCGGAGTATCTGAACAAGTTCACACAGCTTGCACGCTACGCACCTGAAGACGTAGCGACAAACAAGGCCAGACAGTCTCGCTTCATGAAGGGACTCAACTCCGGACTACAGGTGGGACTGATCACCCACACCTTTCCAGATTTCCAAGAGCTTGTGAACAAAGCGCTTATTCTTGAGGACAAGCGCAAGGAACTGGATGAGAACAGGAAGCGCAGAATGCAGCAGCAAGGATCGCGCAAGAGAGCGCAGCAGCGTCTGCGGGTTGCGCCAAATCAGTTCTTCAGATTCCAACCGCAGAATGCAGCAAGGACACCGTCGCTAGCGCCAAGGCCTGTGAATCAGAATTTCCAGACCCCAGCCCCAGCTAGGAACGCCACTACAAGCAACCAGCAGGGCACAGTGAGGCGTTGCTATACATGCAATGAGCCAGGGCATTTCTCCAACAGCTGCGCCAAGAGGACAGCCGGAGTGCCCCAGTTCGCTTCAACTTGGGCTCCACACCAACCAGGACCCCAACCACGGGAGCAAACCGCGGAGCAGCACAGCCAGGAGCCGCACCCCAGACCGTGGTGAGAGGTAGAGTCAATCACGTGACTGCAGATGCACTCCAGAATGCCACGGACGTCATACTGGGTAAGATACTTGTCAACTCGGTACCTGCAACAGTTTTGTTTGACTCTGGAGCTTCGCATTAGTTTATTTCTCTAGATTTTGTTTCTAAGAATGATTTGAAGATTGTGGATCTTAATTGCATGCTTATAGTTCAAACCCCTGGGACAGAACTCCGATCTCAAGTAGGATGTTCTGGGGTGAGAATACTAATAGATAGGGTAGAGTTCTTAGCGAACCTGATTATATGGGGGACCCAGACCCTAGATGTTATTTTGGGAATGGACTGGTTATCCAAGCACAAGGCCGTGCTAGACTGTGGACGAAGAGTCATATCAGTTGAGAGCCCGTGTGGAAGAAAAGTGGAATTCCAAGCGACTGCCGTCAGAGATGGACAACTGATGGTTAACAGCGCCAAGGCAATCAGCATAGAAGATGTCTCAGAGGTGAATGAGTATCCAGATGTTTTTTCCTGAAGCTCTACCTGGGATGCCGCCCGACAGAGACATAGAGTTTGTGATAGAGCTTGTACCTGGTATAGCGTCGATAACAAAGAGACCGTATCGGATGTCCACAGAAGAATTAGTGGATATGAAGAAACAGCTTGAAGAGTTGATGGAGAAAGGATTCATCAAACCAAGTTCGTCGCCATGGGGAGCGCCAGTACTGTTCGTCAAGAAGAAAGATAGGAGTTTCAGGATGTGTATTGACTACCGTGCACTCAATGAGGTCACCGTGAAGAATAAGTACCCGCTACCCAGGATCGATGACCTGTTTGACCAGCTAAGAGGAGTCGGAGTTTTCTCCAAGATTGATATGAGGTCGGGATACCACCAGCTGAAGATCCGATCGGAAGATATTCTGAAGACCGCATTCTCGTCAAGATATGGACATTACGAGTTTACTGTTATGTCCTTCGGTCTGACAAATACGCCAGCTTACTTCATGAATATGATGAACAAGGTTTTCATGGAGTACTTGGATAAGTTTGTCGTTGTGTTCGTAGATAACATTCTCGTCTACTCCAAGACGAAGGAAGAACATGCAGAGCATTTGAGGCGAGTTTTGGAGAAGTTGAGGGAACAACAACTCTTCGCCAAGTTCAGCAAGTGTGACTTTTGGAAGGACAAGGTAGAATTCCTTGGACATGTAATGACCGCAGAAGGAGTTGCGGTAGATCCAAGCAAGGTAGAAGCTGTGTTACATTGGGAACAACCGAAGACCGTGACCCAGATTCGTAGTTTCCTTGGGATGGCAGGTTACTACCGCTGCTTCATCGAAGGCTTTTCAACGATTGCAAGACCCCTTACGCAATTGTTGAAGAAGGAGAAGAAGTTTGCCTGGATGCCAGAGTGTGAGAAGGGTTTTCAAGAGTTGAAGAGGCGATTGACATCGGCACCAGTGTTAGTTCTACCAGACGTTAATCAAAGCTTTGATATTTACTGTGATGCATCGCGACAAGGGCTTGGATGTGTGCTGATGCAGAACGAGAAGGTCGTCACATACGCATCGAGGCAGCTGAGGCCGCATGAGGAGAATTATCCGACGCATGACCTAGAGTTAGCTGCCGTAGTGCATGCTTTGAAGTTGTGGCATCATTACTTGATTGGGAACAGATGTGAAGTGTATACGGATCATAAGAGTCTTAAGTACATATTCACCCAATCAGATTTGAATATGAGGCAGAGGAGATGGTTGGAACTGATCAAGGATTATAATGTGAGAATCCATTACCATCCCGGGAAGGCCAATGTGGTGGCCGATGCCTTGAGTAGGAAGAGCCATACTGTGAACATGTTGCTGGCCGCATGTAACATCCTCAAATTTATAAAGGTTCAAAATCCAATATTAAAAATGTGAAATTTGTTTTGTGTTGCATATTATGATTTTGTGTGCATTTATTGATTTTAGATCTATTGGTTGAATTATTTGTTGAAATGAATAATGGAGTTGAGAAAGAAAAGAAAGGAAAAGAGAAAATGGTAAAATGGTAAGAAATGAAATTACCATGGTAAAAATTTTGTATAACCTGGCCAAACCCTAGAAAATATCCCTAGATGGTCAAAAGACCATGTGAGTGCATTTACTAGTGAAGAAAACAAATTAAAATGATGAATCTTAACTCTGCCCTGATCCATGTCAGAATTATGAAGAAAAACGTGGGACAATCTAGGCCTTTTAATTTTTACCATAAGACCTCATAGATATCACCTTCACTCACAAAAAGTTTCAAAAATTAATAAGAATTTTTACTATTTGTTAACATTTAATTTATGCAGATTTGAAATTCTGCAGAAATCAGTAAAAGATTTATAGAGAAATAATTCTTGCGACTTTAATGTTGAAATTTTTATGGTAGATCCATATTGTGGAATAACACCTTCAGTAAAAATTTCAAAATTAAACATGTTGATTTAGACCCTTAACCAAACTGAAAAACGAGTTGGGTTTCATGTGCAGCAGTTAATGTCCGATTTCTAATTAAATAACTATAGCACATTTTAACCCCAAAATTTTACTGGATATCTATGACTTAGCCTCTGAGCTGGTCAAAAAGTTTCGAAAATTCTAGTGGTGATTTGACCCCTGAATTAGTTTGGTCATCACGCTGTCGGGGGGAAGGATCTAGTTTTCTCTCTCCCTCTCACTTACGTGCGGGGCCACGTGCCCAGTGGCTTTCCAGCCAACCCAAGCGCCGAGCCGCTGCTGAAGGGTCCTAGAAACTTCCCGGCCCACACGTCACCCTCTCGTTTCTCCCTCTCTTCCTCTCTTCTCTCTCTCTGCGGGTGGACCCGAGCCCCACTTGTCAGCTCCATCCCCTCCTCCTTCCTCCTTCACGCTCTCTCTCTGTTCTCTTCCCCGTGCGGAGCTGGCCCGGAAAAATCCCCCGGAACCGCCTCCACCTTTGTCGCATTTGCGCCACAATCTCGAGCCTCGAGGCTGTCCTGGACAACCGCAGCAGCGCCAGCTCTTCTTGACCTTTGGCCGAGTCGAAGAGCAAACTCTCCAAGCCGACCGCCATTGCCAATGCCCCTCAATCAAAGACGGACCTCACCGCCTCCCGTGCCTATTTAAGGGAATGAGGAACACATTCAAACCCAACTAAACCCAGAGCATACACCCAATTACCTTCATCCATTCGAGTTGAGCTCGTCTCCTTCGTTACTGGCGAAGCTCGAATTGGGGGAAAAATTCGAATTCGCACATCTCGGTATGAGAACATTCAAATTGGTTGATCCTTGAGCATTCACGGGTACTCATGAAGCTTTTGCGCACCTCCTTGCAGCCCAAAACACCCCGAAGAGTTCCCGCGCCGTGAGTCACCTCTCCGCCATTACTGCGCACGGTGAGAGCTCAGCTCAACCTCTTTTCCTTCCGAGTAACTCAAGTAATAGCATCCTTAGGTCTCACTGATGCTTGTCCACATAACCGTTAAGACCTAATCTCAGTAGAGCGCCGCCGCACCAATCTTCACCACGAACCACCACCGGTCACCGTGGAGCGCCATGTTCTGGCCGTGCTTAAGGTCGATTGACCACTTCCCTAAGTGCGCAAAGACCCGCTGGTGCTCACCGCGGAGACCATTCAGCCGCTCCGGCCATGCTCCGCCGCCGGCGAGGTCCAAGCAGTGAAGGCTCTGCTCTGTCTCATCCGCCAGGCCCGGCGGTCGATCTTATACGCGCAAGACGCCATCGCCACGCTGACCGCCGGTCACCGCCTGCTTACGCTGGTTACCGCGGCGGGCTCACCACACCGTCGCGCCGCAGTGGTGCGCCAAGACGAGTCCCTCGACGGCTCGACCCATACGTCGATCAGGCAAAGCATGCCCTCAACCGCGCATGAGTCACTGACGAATCGGGCCCAGCTGCCAGCAGCCGCGGCCCAGTTCAAATTCAGCCCGCGCAAACAAAGAAAAGGCGTTTTCTCTCAGGGAAAACGTATTTTCCTTTTTATTTAATTTACTAAGACCGATTTGATCCAAATGCATGTAACTTTTGATCTACAGATCCAAATTAGCTGAAACAAATTTCTAAATTCATTATAAATTCCCTAGTTTCATAATCTGCAAAAATATCTTGAACTTGTTTAATAATTTAAATCTGAATTTAAATTTAAAGAGAGGGATTTGAATATGTAGCATATAGAGATTTTGCAAATAAAGTCCAAATTGAGTGAAACCAACTTTGCTGGAATCCTTAGGTCAAATACTACTCAAATATGTAATTAGATTTGGATTTGGAGTTAGTTTGTGAAATTTTCATATTAAGACTTTACTTAATGCATAAATTCAATATAATTGCTATAACTTGAGCAAAAATCATTCAAATAGAATGAAACTTGTTTTATTGTGCTAATTACATTAATTAGGACCAGTTAGTAAGATAAAAGTTAGGGTTTACCATATTGCTATCTTTTGACAAAACTAAGGTTGCTTATATATACTAACTAGTATTAGTGCAATCAACACCACACCCTGGGAATGAATTTCATTAAATTCAATCTTACAATCTTAGCTTCCTGAATTCGTAAACTAAAATAAAATATTACATAAAGAAAAGTAGTTGTGTTGTTTACCCTTATACCTTTATTCTTAGAACCCAAAACCATATAACTTGGCTAACACATGAAATGATGATTGAAGTTGATTGCTATCTTAATTATCTTGGAGTGATTCCATTTGAATCTTTCAGTTGCTATCTTTATCGTTTGTGTATTTGCTTCTTTTATCGATATTGAAGTATTCTATTTGCCATGTTCTTAATCAACGTATAGACGCTGAGACTACCGACTACGCCGTCGACGACACCGACCCAGCTTACATCGTTGAGGAGCAAGGCAAGCACCCCTTTGATCATTCTTGAACCCAGATTTTACAACCAGATAAAATGTGATTAAGAATCTTCCTGCATGCTCATATTTTAACTATTTATTTCACGCTCTTGGTAGTTATAACCTAATGTTGATATATTATCTTAATCATATCAACATAAACCCCATGATAACCATAGGAATGGATACTCAATTAAAAGATGGGCTATAACGAATATTAATTGCATCTGCATAGCAATGCTTAGAATGATACGTTGACATCTACACCCACATACACACTTCTTTATGAAATCTTTTATGGTTTATTTGATCAGTAAAGGATACTGGTAGTTTGATAAAAATGAAAATAAAACTACTGTTTTGACGTGGGTGATTATTGGCAATAGCCGGTTGTACATGTTTTAACGTGTACGTAGATAGGGTGGAGTATCGCCCATGTCACAATAAGGACCGAGCTAATGTGTTGTTTTCAGGCCAAGATAACCGTACATCCACAAGTACTGAAATGGGACAGTCTTAACCAATTAAAATTATCTGGGCATTAGCTTTGCACATTGGTAGGCAGTTGTAGCACGGGCATTCCGGATATAGGTTTGCTCGAGGGAGGTGTCATCACCGAGGTGTTGGCATCTGCCGTTGTAACGGTGTACGCCTGGCTATGAATTGGGGCTGTTGTTGTACCATTTGAGCCGCGGGCTCTGAATACTATTGCTTCACCGTTTGCTTGCTTCCATCATAGTCAGGAGTAACGTCATTGGGCTAGTGCAAAGTTAAGGTTCAAGTAATCAAACGGTTTCGTTATGAACTCCTCGCGGGCATACCAAAGGAAGTGTGTCTTATAGCTTGCAAAAAGGGAGAACATATCTTGTGGGTAAAGCAGTACAAACTCTGCAGAGTCTAAATCTAATCGATTAGCCGCGCTCGCGGTCATGAGCACTTGGTAAAGTCATCACATAGTTAGATGTTTTCTATTTTGAAAACTTTGGTAAAAGACTTTGGAAAATGTTTCACGACTGATTAATATCACTTGTCGTTATATTTTGTTTTGTAAGACCATGGAGGGTCTTGTTCGTTATTTTACTCACAAAAGGGCCGTGAGTAAAATGTTATTATCTTTTTATTACTTGTTATCTCAATTACTTATCACACTGTCTTAAAGTTTCATTTATGCTTTCCATTACTATTCAGTATTACTTCATTCAAAACTTTCGCTTTATGCAAAACAACCGTAGAAACCCACTTTCTATTTCAGCTTGCATATATTCCAGGAATTGCATACACTACAAAGTCTTGCGAGTACCAATGTACTCAACTCGCTTCAACAATGTTTTTAGGTGAAGAGCAAGATTACGATAACGATGGGAATGAATATGAGGAACCTGCGAATTTTAGCGACGACTGATCTTTCTAGGTTCATCTCAGCAGTTGCCTGTGGAATTTTGGGTTAGATGGCACACTATGAGACATGGTTTTAATTTCCTGCTACTTTTGGTATTGTAATAATACTATAAAACTTGTGATGTAATAAAAATGTGTATCTGTGTGGCTGTAATGTCCAAATTGTGTTTGTGCGTGCCAGCCACTGATCATGGGAATGGCACAGGAAGCACTTAAGAGCCTCATATTTATGTTACTTAGTAACATAAAGATGAGGGTCTCACACCGCAAGTCAGGAAGAGCTATGCAAGGATTTCCAGAGGATGCAGATTGAAGTGTTGACAATTAAGGATCTTTATGCCTAGATCAACACCTGGATGATTGGGATCTTTAGGGTTACCTTCGGGATTGTTTGAGGACACCACTGCCGTTGTCGGGGAAGAAGCGGTGGCATCGTAGATGAGAATGGTGCGGCTGTGAGTGTAGCAGTGGAGGTCGTCGCCTTCCTACGGCTCCGTGCGCTCGAGTCGATCGGACTCTAAACGTCTGTTAGGGGGTGTGGGCACCGGGTAACGTTGTGTACTCGGGCCAGTCTAGTCCCCTTCTATTTATAGCGCACGTGCAACAGGGGGCCACAACCATGACAGTTGGTTGCGCCCCCCATTAGGGCGCGAGATCAACCCAACATTCTCCCCCTTGATCTCGAGGCTAAAATAGTTTGACTTAACATTGACCCCGCTTCTTAATAGATTAGTGTATCACGACCATAGTGTTGCAATAGCCAGTTACGTGCTGTTGAACTCAATGACTACAATACACCTTTCTATCTCAAAATGGAAACTTAATCTTGTGGGAGATGGTTGCTTATTTGACCCCTTATATCCAGAATCATAGGCTTTCCAATAATCCCATGCCGGCTACGTGTTCTCTGAACACATGTGGTGGTAAGCCCTTAGTTAACGGATCCGCAAGCATTCGCTTGGTACTTATATGCTCAATTCTTATGGTTTGATCCTGGATTTTCTCCTTCACAACATAAAACTTAATGTCAATGTGTTTGGCAGCACCACTTGACTTGTTGTCATAGGAGTAAAATACTGCTGGTTCATTATCACAGTATAACGTGAGTGGTCTTTCAATGCTATCTACCACTCTTAATCCCGGTACAAATTTCTTAAGCCATAGTGCCTGCCCGGTTGCCTCATAACAAGCTACAAACTCAGCATGCATTGTCGACGATGCAGTGACTGTTTGCTTGGAGCTTTTCCACGAAATAATTTTCCATCCGTTGACTGACCAAGGTTAATAGGCAAGAGGGAAAAGCATATATAAGTACCCAAGAATCCTAGTGCGGGGAGAATAGGTTTAACTCAAAAACTTATACAAACAGCTATTAATAACTTGGTATGGTTGCTTACAGAAGCCTAAAAGCTTATGCAACACATACTGCACACCCAGCAAACAATGAAAAACTAAATTAACCTAAGCACACAATAATCTATCGGCTAAAAGGGTGATCCTCCTATCTTAATAGACGCGACTCTCACACATGAGTCTCAACTAACTACTAAAGCACTGGTTCTTCAAGCTTCGGGAAGACTTCATCGATCTACTTTTCTTCGAGCTTGATGATCCCTCGCTCCATGATCTTCAGGGTTGACAACGGTATCCAGTACTTTCTTCTTAAGTGTGAAACATCGATAACTATTCGGAACGAATCAGGTAAGATTTCCATTTAAACTGAAGGGAAGGATACAAATTTTCAGTAAAGAGGAGAGAATAGAAGAATAAGATAAGTCAAGAACATATTATTCTTTCAAGTTAAACTTTTCTCTTTAGAAAATAATTTTGAAGCTCCTAAAGATGACCAATCTATCTAGGGTCAAGACCTACAGTCAGTATGGCTCTGATACCACCTTTGTCGGGACCCGAATCTGCAAATCCGGACCCTCTGTGTATTCTGTACTAGTCCAGGATCGCGCTAGTACACACAGTCAAACAGGGTTAAATATCACATCCATACACAGCGGAAATATAAATAAAGTACATCAAAACCTTAATATAAATTGTTGCAAGACCTTAAGGCCAACTTACAAATAGTCTGCCATGCAGGGCTTACAATAACAAAAGTAAATAAACAGCAGCGGAATGAAGAACGTCGGTGACCCCCATCAATACGCCACAGGCAACTGACAAGGTTCAACTCCTAGATAATCGCCACCTCGTGGAACTTTGCCTCCTTCGAAGTTTTGGTCTTCTCCTCAACTGATGATTGTGTTGAAAGCAAGGGTGAGTATACAACATACTCAGCAAGTCATGCACAGAGATGCAATCTTATTACTATATGCATGGCTTCTTCCAAAGGAATGTCTTAAGTGGTTAATTTGCATCAAACAGCATTTCGCTTTGATTAAATAATCTTAATAGATTCAAAAGCGGTAAAACCATATTATACAATAAGTTATCAATATCTTTTCCAAATAGTTTGGCACCAAGCCCTAAATCACGTTAGCAGTTATCTCTGGCCTACAGCCACCCATTCCCACATTTCATTTTTAGAAAATCTAACCCTTGACTGTAATCCCCGAGCTTTGTCTAGTACCGTGGACTCGGCTATTCGAATAGTTTTGACACACTCTGCAGAGGTTGTACACTTTACCCACATGATACAATCGCACACCACAAAGGCAATTGACCGTAACGAAGTTTTTCAGAAACCTCCATCTACACCGATGTGAGACCCCCGGATCGGCTATCCGGAGTCCTCTGTGTATTTCTGTACTAGTCCCAGATCAGTAGCTAGTACACACAGTCAAAAGTGATGAATCAACAACCATATCACGAATACAAATAACTAAATAAGAAATAATACCAACTAAAAGCAAAGACCTTATGGTCAAGGTTTACCATTATGGCCTGGACAAAGGTGAACAACTTGAACAAGCTGCAAATGGAAGACGAAACGCTAATGCGACCCATCCAAATGCCCACAGGCAATCGAGTGGAGAACGCACCTAGTCGATGGAAATCTTGAACAGCTTCTTTCACTTCGAGAGGATTTGAATGTAGCACGTGAGTACGTAAAGTACTCAGCAAGTCTGGGAAATTATGCATAATGTAGGCTATCCAAGGATGGCTTGATATGGTTTATTTGCACAAAGCCAAGTTTCAACAAATCATACTTGTTAATAATTTTCACAAAGCATATTTGAGCAATTCTTTTTAATAATTGAATTATGTAATATTGTAGTGAAGGTTCTAACCACCACTCACTAATATACAGGCTCTATCCGCCACATCTCAACAAGATAAAGGTTCAATCCATTCACATGGCTCTATCTGCCACGATTCTCAAAATCAGGTTCCTTCCACCTACCTGGCTTTAGCCGCTGTACACACCCGAGAGTTCTAACCGCTTTCGGATCCCAAAACAACCCATTGTTTAGTTCGAAACCAAAAACCAAAGTCTACCAGTATGAAAGCATTCAGCAAGCTTTGCCTTTGACCGTAGGCACGGCTATTCGAATAGTTTTAACTCTGCAGAGGTGTACAACTTTACCCACAAGACATGATATTCCCTTGATGCCACGCGATTAACACACTTCCTTAGGTGTGCCGGCAGGGATATCATGACAAGGCCTTTACAATGTATACGCCTAACCCGACTCACCCGCTGAGGTTTCACATTGTTAGGGTTATGTCCACCCGATCTGAAAGCCCCCTCTTGCGCCGTGTAAGATAAACAACAACAACAACAACAACAATGCCTCTTTCCGGCTCTCACACAACCACCGAGTGGTGAGTCTAAGTCAGGTTTCTACAAATTAGTTAGCCAGGTCGTGCCCACTTTGACATGTGGTTGTACGGTAATGCTTAGAATGGAGACAGTCATAAGCGTCGGTCCTTAATTGACTTGGGGCGGTACTTGCACAAAAGAACCAAGGCTTGGTTCGCTTCCACCCGACATTCCAGGCCGCCCAAGTCGAAATCATTTTTCATTTTATTTTTATTTTGTAAACCGTTGGCAATACTCCTTGCCTATAACTTCCAATACAAGTTTTCAAGAGATAATTGAAAGTCCCACCCATAGGTGAATATTGACCGATAGCGAGGCTAAGCATTTCTACCGTACTATTCTATTCCACCAATAGTTTGTTTTTGTAAAATACACATCTCAGGGATTGATGACAATCCTTATAACCAATTCTGTAATCTCCAATAATCATTAAATTGCCCTAATGGCACAATCATATGAATAATCCGATTCAATATCGTATCCATAAAGTATTGAGTATATCATGGTATTATCCTAACTCTCAAAATCATATTAAACCCCAATTAGGTGTGTCTATTTCCCTTGAACTATGACTTGTATTAATGAATTGACCATCATTCTTATAGCGATCGCTCGTATCATCCACAAAGAATATTTCACACATTCATCTCTAATCTTTTCGAATACAATCCACCGATAATACGTCATAACACCCTATATTTAATCCTTCACACTATCACCCTTAAATCATCTATTTTAATCCACCAAAAATACACCATAATATTATTCACTAAACCACCAAACATCCTGGACTATTCACAATCTCCCTAAATGATTATCACATAGCATTCTAGTTAAAATCCACCGAAACATAATTCACCACTTGTTCTATTTGACCTATACATATGACTCTCAATAACATTCATTTACTCTCCCCGACTATTATTCCTGACATCATACATCTTCCAACATCCTCCCAGTCCACCAAAATACATGAACTACCATTCATAGATCAATGTTATGATTACAAGCCCCATATCAACTCTAATATTCACCTATCTCTAATTTGCATTTCACCCCAATCCATACTCCTCAACATTTACATAATCACCACCACAAATCAATTTGATAATAACAATCCTCACCTTATCACTAGTATTCATCCGTCTCTAAATTACATTGCCCTCGATTTGCTCTATTCAAACTATCTGCTAACTAGTCATTTTCCCCATCAAAAAGGTATTTTATTAAAAATGTTTATTATGGTGGATCCTTGTTCTAGGTCGACAAAGGGTCATGGATAGCAAATCTCAAGGGGGTATAAACAACAGGTATAGCTAACGACTTAACGTTGAACATCATCATTTTATGTAAATAGCAATGCAATTTGTAAAGCAGTATAAAAGCAGTCATAAAACATGGGTTCAACATGCGTCAAGGAGACTTGCCTCGGTTGTAGCGAGGATCGCGAGGTCTTGAAGTCCGCGGCGACGGGTCGATCGGCGTCGGTCGTAGACTACGCGCAAAACGGAACAACAAATAAATAAAAGAAAATAAATAAAATCCAAAAATTATAAAATTAGTACTGGCAGGTAGATCTTGATTTTAGATGAATTTAGAAATTTGAATGAGATCAAACGGAGTTCGGACGGAAAAGTTATGAGCTTCCGAAGTTTGAATTTTGAATAAATTGAAAAACCGAGAATATTCCCGGAATATTCCAATTTTGACTGGGTCAAAGTTTGACCACAGACTTTGACTTTGACTGGGCTTGAACTCTATGACAGGTGGGGCCAAGGTGTCATACACATGGGCTTGTCTTCCTCATGGCTTGCCATGGAAGCCATGGGAGAGAGAGAGAGAGAGCTTGAGGGAGAGAGAGAGGAGGCGAGGGGACTCGGCCACCAAGAAGGGGCGGCGGCATGGAGAAGACGGCAAGCGTCTTGGCTGGGCGAAGCGGCGCGACTTCAGCCGGCGGGCGGGCGACGGCCGGGCGCGCAGCGGGCGGGCGGCGGGTGGCCGGCGACGAGCACGCCGGCGACATGCGCACGGCCATGGGCGCGGTTGCCCCAAAACAGAGAGCATCCCACTCCAAAAAAAATGGATTTCTCCACCATTCTTGCACCAATTTGACCCAAATAAAATCATGGAATCTCTAGATTACATCCTTAGGGACCTAGAGGAGGAAGGAATTGAGTTGATTCTCACCGGAGAGGACGAATTCGACGATGAACGGAGTTGCGGCCGAAACCACGAAAACTTGAAATTCGTCGCCCACACTTGATGAATCCTAAAATTGATGGATGAATTAGACTTTAGACATCCCCAAGAACGCAAGGAAACGAACGGAAGGAAGATTGACCCACCGGGGAAGAAGCTATGACCACGAACGCGAAGAACATGAAAAGGGCGACGTCCCGTCGGTTTTTCTTGATCCACCGGACGAACGACGAGGAGAGGCTAAAGGAGAGTGTATGTTCTGGTAAGAGGACTCCCTCACGGAGAGATGAGAGGTGGAAGAAGGCGAAACGGATTAGAAACGGTCAAGTAAATGCCATAAAAGCCAATTTCAGTTTTTTATGAACTGCGCGCATTCCGGTGTCAGTTAGAGCGGGAGATCACCGGGGATGGAAGGGTCTCGTTCATACGAATCCAACGGATCCGGCCGTTCGCGATTTGGAGCATTATTGCAAGAGTTATGAGTGTTTGAATCCATGGAGGAGAGAAGGGAGCTCTCTGTTCTTCCTCTGGACAGAACGATCGGTTTGTGGGGAAGATGAACAGTAACGCGACGCTACAGTACACGGTGCTACAGTACCGCCACGTGTCACTTTCCTATTGGCCCCCTTTTACGTAAACGTTCCGCCCTAGAGAAAAATTAAGAAAAAAATGGCCTAAAAATTCCGGAAAAATTCATAGAGCCATTTTAGAATATTTGGAACTCAATGGAATTGGTTTGGTTGAATTTGGATGAAATTTGTGGAATTAAATATTACGGAGCGAATTGCGGGCATTAAACAAAAGCCGCGCGCGATAAAATAGCAACGGAGGTCCAAAAATTCGGGGATAAATTTCTAAAATCATTTTGGAATATTTGGGACATTTTAGAAGTGGTTTGGAGATTTTTGGAGCATTTTTGGACTCGGGTGAAATTTCGGGTACCGGCGGGAATTGGAAAAGTCGATTTTCGACCGGAGGGGAATTAAATCCCGATTTTTGATAGGAACGGATGCCAGGTTAATATAAACACCAAAGAAACTTCAAGTTTTGAATTTACTTTATTTAAATTAGGTTTTTCCCAAGAAGGCGAAAACTAGGGTGTTACAAACCTACCCCCCTTAGAAAGAATCTCGTCCCCGAGATTCGGACGGAGAAAGAGAAAGATCGGGAAACTTTGCTTGGAGATCTTCTTCTCGCTCCCAGGTAACTTTCTTCTCTGCCTGATTACTCCACTGAATCTTGCAGAACTTGACCACCCGACTTCTGGTTTGACGCTCGGCTTCATCCACAATCCTGGCGGGATACTCCAGACATGACAGGTCTTCTTTCAGCTCCATTTCTTCCAACGGCAACTGATGCTCGAACCTTTGTGCTACACTTGATTCTCGACGGCAATTATCGGCATAGCTCTTCTATCTCGACCGGGTAGTCTTGATTTACAAGGATACATCTGACTCGCTCTTCGGCTTCTTTCAGAATATCAGGTATACTGATTTGTCCATTATCGGTCTCTCTCCCATACCAGGGTATTCCGCCTTTTCTTGCATACTGAGCTTCAAAAGGCGCCATCTTGACTTTGTCGAGATCGTGGGTTATTGTCGATCCCACGAATCTTGACATGTCGGCGCACACGCTCTCAACGCATCTTCTAAGATCTGATTGATTCTTTCCGTTCGGCCATCGGTCGGGGGATGGTAAGCAACACTGGAATTCCCATTCGTACCCCAAAACTTTATACCACTTCTGTCAAAACCTCGAGGGAAACTGAAAACCTCGATCTGACACGATCTCCTTGGGCGCACACTGAAAATGCACTGCTTTAGCCACGCAAAGTTCCACAAGTCCATCACCAAATAGGGTTGTCTTGCACGAAACAAAGTGGGCAACTTTTGTCAATCTGTCCACACTACCCCCCTTAGAAAAAAAAATCATATCCTGACTTAGTTCCAAGGGGTTCAATGGTGAAATTCCTTCTTATTTCTCCCCATGTTTCGGACGAGAACTATGGCTCTTCAGCCATCCTTTAAGTACCCTAGTACTGGTGTCCAAACATAATTATGTTTCAAGAACTATCAACAAAAATCCACTTCCACAGTTATAATTCTTCCAAACCTTTATTGATAACAATACTGACGCTTACATCTTACAGACTGATCATTACACAACTCTTTTATTTATTCTTTAAAAGAGGTAGGGTACTCTCAAGGTACCATCTACTAACATTTATTGCTAACATCAAGTTTGATTGCTTCTTCTTCAACTTCAGGGATCATGGCGGACTGATGTCCTATATCGCAGAACCTGTGACAGAAGTTGCCGATTGCGCCTCCCACCTGCTGCCGGGGTTATAGTCCGAAGAAGAACAACATCTGGAAGGTTGAAATTGGAAGAAGATGCTTGGCGTCCTTGCATCACTGGTTGCACTTCTGATCCTGGGGTCTTGATTAAGGTTGCTTCTTGGGCTTGGTTAAGTGGAAATTGGTCCACACGAAGCCGAGAATTACTGGCAACATACTGCTCCTGACTTACTCCCTTCCTTTTGCGAGAATCCGGTTGAGGACGGTTGTCTTCCAGGAGATCGCTTTGCCTTTGCCGGTGGAGGAATCTTCGATACTTGGGGCAGCTTAGAAGGTACTTCCCAGCGACTTCTGCCGCTGGAATTGCTTGTTTTGATAAGACGTTTTGTTTTCCCAAGGGACATTGTTTCACATAATGCCCTTCCCTGCCACAAAGGTTGCAAACCCGGTACTGAATCTCCTTTCTGCGAGGGCACTTGCGGAATTGATGTCCAATCCTGTTGCAGTGACTACAGTGGGTATCTTCTTTGGCCTTGCCCTGTTGGGGACAACTATAAGCAACATGTCCTTTTTCACCACATCGATAGCAGACGACATATCTCCACGGGTGAAGGTTTACAGGAGGGGTATTGCTAGCGCCACCATCACCTAGTACTTCAGGAGTCTTGGTCTTTAGTAGCTCATCCAACGGGTACTGCTGAGGAGTTCTAGGTGTAGTGACCATGGAGGCTTGGTTGTTTAGTTGTTGTATCATCAATTGCATGAGCTGAGTCTGAGTCACCATGAACTGATTCATATTCTGAAGAAATGCTGTTATCACCTCGGATGGTTGCTGGTTGAGCTCGGTAGCAGCCCTGACGTTGATAACCGGAACTTCCCTGGTGTTACCATTGACGTTGACCGAAGGATTGGAACGGGATGCATCCGCTTCTTTGTTGAGGTTAGCACGGCAATTCTTCTCCATCTGACGGCAGAACAAGGCTTCCAGATGAGAGAGAAAAGCACAGACGAACGAGAAAGGGGAGGTTCTAACAACACCAAAAACCAACTGCCCAGGCCAAGGACAACACCAAACACGAAAATCAAAACATTTTTAACACCAAGCGAATCAACTCGTCTACTCGATAAACTACGCACTCTAACAGAACAAGGCGGCTTCAACACAGACAGATTTGGACCACTTAACCTACAGGGTTAGTCTAAGGTCAACCTTGCTTCTTTGGTCTTCATCGATCAACGGTTGGATCCTCACCATGAAGACGCACGCTTGGTAACAACTTTTCTGAATTGCTCCTCTTGAGTCCTCAAGCTTGGAAGTCAAAAGCGGGAACTCGATTACCCTAATATAGAAGTTGTTAAGGGAGGTAGGGTCTAATTTTTATTCCAAAAAGGTGAAGAAGCAACCACCGGGGAAGAAAGGAATAGAAGAGAGAGAAGACGAGAGTAGCACATTATTTGGTTTCTCTCTTTATAAATATAAGTTTTGAAGCTTCCTAACAACGACCATTCTAACTAAGGGCACGTCCTACAGTCGATATGGCTCTGATACCACCTTTGTGAGACCCCCGGATCGGCTATCCGGAGTCCTCTGTGTATTTCTGTACTAGTCCCAGATCAGTAGCTAGTACACACAGTCAAAAGTGATGAATCAACAACCATATCACGAATACAAATAACTAAATAAGAAATAATACCAACTAAAAGCAAAGACCTTATGGTCAAGGTTTACCATTATGGCACAGACAGTGAACAACTTGAACAACTGCAGCGGAAGACGAAAACGCCAATGCGACCCATCCAAATGCCCACAGGCAATCGAGTGGAGAACGCACCCTAGTCGATGGAAATCTTGAACAGCTTCTTTCACTTCTGAGAGAGGATTAGAATGTAGCACGTGAGTACGTAAAGTACTCAGCAAGTCTGGGAAATTATGCATAATGTAGGCTATCCAAGGATGGCTTGATATGGTTTATTTGCACAAAGCCAAGTTTCAACAAATCATACTTGTTAATAATTTTCACAAAGCATATTTGAGCAATTCTTTTTAATAATTGAATTATGTAATATTGTAGTGAAGGTTCTAACCACCACTCACTAATATACAGGCTCTATCCGCCACATCTCAACAAGATCAAGGTTCAATCCATTCACATGGCTCTATCTGCCACGATTCTCAAAATCAGGTTCCTTCCACCTACCTGGCTTTAGCCGCCAGAAGCACACCCGAGAGTTCTAACCGCCGGATCCCAAAACAACCCATTGTTTAGTTGAAACCAAAACCAAAGTCTACCAAGATGAAAGCATTGACAAGCTTTGCCTTTGACCAGAGGCACGGCTATTCGAATAGTTTTAACTCTGCAGAGGTGTACAACTTTACCCACAAGACATGATATTCCCTTGATGCCACGCGATTAACACACTTCCTTAGGTGTGCCGGCAGGGATATCATGACAAGGCCTTTACAATGTATACGCCTAACCCGACTCACCACCGAGGTTTCACATTGTTAGGGTTATGTCCACCGATCTGAAAGCCCCTCTTGCGCCGTGTAAGATAAACAACAACAACAACAACAACAACAATGCCTCTTTCCGGCTCTCACACAACCACCGAGTGGTGAGTCTAAGTCAGGTTTCTACAAATTAGTTAGCTGTGTCGTGCCCACTTTGACATGTGGTTGTACGGTAATGCTTAGAATGGAGACAGTCATAAGCGTCGGTCCTTAATTGACTTGGGGCGGTACTTGCACAAAAGAACCAAGGCTTGGTTCGCTTCCACCCGACATTCCAGGCCGCCCAAGTCGAAATCATTTTTCATTTTATTTTTATTTTGTAAACCGTTGGCAATACTCCTTGCCTATAACTTCCAATACAAGTTTTCAAGAGATAATTGAAAGTCCCACCCATAGGTGAATATTGACCGATAAGCGAGGCTAAGCATTTCTACCGTACTATTCTATTCCACCAATAGTTTGTTTTTGTAAAATACACATCTCAGGGATTGATGACAATCCTTATAACCAATTCTGTAATCTCCAATAATCATTAAATTGCCCTAATGGCACAATCATATGAATAATCCGATTCAATATCGTATCCATAAAGTATTGAGTATATCATGGTATTATCCTAACTCTCAAAATCATATTAAACCCCAATTAGGTGTGTCTATTTCCCTTGAACTATGACTTGTATTAATGAATTGACCATCATTCTTATAGCGATCGCTCGTATCATCCACAAAGAATATTTCACACATTCATCTCTAATCTTTTGAATACAATCCACCGATAATACGTCATAACACCCTATATTTAATCCTTCACACTATCACCCTTAAATCATCTATTTTAATCCACCAAAAATACACCATAATATTATTCACTAAACCACCAAACATCCTGGACTATTCACAATCTCCCTAAATGATTATCACATAGCATTCTAGTTAAAATCCACCGAAACATAATTCACCACTTGTTCTATTTGACCTATACATATGACTCTCAATAACATTCATTTACTCTCCCCGACTATTATTCCTGACATCATACATCTTCCAACATCCTCCCAGTCCACCAAAATACATGAACTACCATTCATAGATCAATGTTATGATTACAAGCCCCATATCAACTCTAATATTCACCTATCTCTAATTTGCATTTCACCCCAATCCATACTCCTCAACATTTACATAATCACCACCACAAATCAATTTGATAATAACAATCCTCACCTTATCACTAGTATTCATCCGTCTCTAAATTACATTGCCCTCGATTTGCTCTATTCAAACTATCTGCTAACTAGTCATTTTCCCCATCAAAAAGGTATTTTATTAAAAATGTTTATTATGATGGATCCTTGTTCTAGGTCGACAAAGGGTCATGGATAGCAAATCTCAAGGGGGTATAAACAACAGGTATAGCTAACGACTTAATGTTGAACATCATCATTTTATGTAAATAGCAATGCAATTTGTAAAACAGTATAAAACAGTCATAAAACATGGGTTCAACATGCGTCAAGGAGACTTGCCTCGGTTGTAGCGAGGATCGCGAGGTCTTGAAGTCCGGCCACGAGTCGTGATCAGCGTCGGGGTCGTCGACTACGCGCAAAACGGAACAACAAATAAATAAAAGAAAATAAATAAAATCCAAAAATTATAAAATTAGTACTGGCAGGTAGATCTTGATTTTAGATGAATTTAGAAATTTGAATGAGATCAAACGGAGTTCGGACGGAAAAGTTATGAGCTTCCGAAGTTTGAATTTTGAATAAATTGAAAAACCGAGAATATTCCCGGAATATTCCAATTTTGACTGGGTCAAAGTTTGACCACAGACTTTGACTTTGACTGGGCTTGAACTCTATGACAGGTGGGGCCAAGGTGTCATACACATGGGCTTGTCTTCCTCATGGCTTGCCATGGAAGCCATGGGAGAGAGAGAGAGAGAGCTTGAGGGAGAGAGAGAGGAGGCGAGGGGACTCGGCCAGCCGGCAAGGGGCGGCGGCGGGGGTCGCCGGCGGCGATGGCGGGCTCGCCGGGGTGGCGGCACCGGCGGGCGGCGGCGGGAGCGCAGCGTGGCGGGCGCGCGACTTCGGCTGTGGCGGCGACGGCGGCAGCGGCCATGGCCAAGAAGCGGCGGCGCGGCGGAGTGGCGGCGGCACGAGCACGCCGGCGACATGACGCGACCATGGGCGCGGTTGCCCCAAAACAGAGCATCCCACTCCAAAAAAAAATGGATTTCTCCACCATTCTTGCACCAATTTGACCCAAATAAAATCATGGAATCTCTAGATTACATCCTTAGGGACCTAGAGGAGGAAGGAATTGAGTTGATTCTCACCGGAGAGGACGAATTCGACGATGAACGGAGTTGCGGCCGAAACCACGAAAACTTGAAATTCGTCGCCCACACTTGATGAATCCTAAAATTGATGGATGAATTAGACTTTAGACATCCCCAAGAACGCAAGGAAACGAACGGAAGGAAGATTGACCCACCGGGGAAGAAGCTATGACCACGAACGCGAAGAACATGAAAAGGGCGACGTCCCGTCGGTTTTTCTTGATCCACCGGACGAACGACGAGGAGAGGCTAAAGGAGAGTGTATGTTCTGGTAAGAGGACTCCCTCACGGAGAGATGAGAGGTGGAAGAAGGCGAAACGGATTAGAAACGGTCAAGTAAATGCCATAAAAGCCCATTTCAGTTTTTTGTGAACTGCGCACATTCCGGTGTGAGTTAGAGCGGGAGATCACCGGGGATGGAAGGGTCTCGTTCATACGAATCCAACGGATCCGGCCGTTCGCGATTTGGAGCATTATTGCAAGAGTTATGAGTGTTTGAATCCATGGAGGAGAGAAGGGAGCTCTCTGTTCTTCCTCTGGACAGAACGATCGGTTTGTGGGGAAGATGAACAGTAACGCGACGCTACAGTACACGGTGCTACAGTACCGCCACGTGTCACTTTCCTATTGGCCCCCTTTTACGTAAACGTTCCGCCCTAGAGAAAAATTAAGAAAAAATGGCCTAAAAATTCCGGAAAAATTCATAGAGCCATTTTAGAATATTTGGAACTCAATGGAATTGGTTTGGTTGAATTTGGATGAAATTTGTGGAATTAAATATTCGGAGCCAGTGCGGGCATTAAACAAAAGCAGCGATAAAATAGCAACGGAGGTCCAAAAATTCGGGGATAAATTTCTAAAATCATTTTGGAATATTTGGGACATTTTAGAAGTGGTTTGGAGATTTTTGGAGCATTTTTGGACTCGGGTGAAATTTCTGCACGGCGTGAGGCTGGAAAAGTCGATTTTCGACCGGAGGGGAATTAAATCCCGATTTTTGATAGGAACGGATGCCAGGTTAATATAAACACCAAAGAAACTCCAAGTTTTGAATTTACTTTATTTAAATTAGGTTTTTCCCAAGAAGGCGAAAACTAGGGTGTTACAACCGATGACCCTCTCCGGTATTGCCTTCACTATCACTTCCCCCACGAAGGATCGAAGTGTAGGACCGACAATCACCGTTGGATAGGGTACCAAGCCGTAGCACAGGTACGCTCCCCCACACAGTTACCCCGATGTAACTGTCACCCTGAGGTATCAAAGGTAAGACTTCAGAATCCTACTAAACTAAGACCGTCCCACTCCAGCCATGTGGTTGCACGAAAGGCCCAGTTCAAAGGCTTGCAAGGTAAAGTCCTTAACTGTCCAGGGCAAAACATCCTTCTCACAAACCCTGACCCAAACCTTTTCACACCACTCATCCCGTTGCCACGAAGGCTGTTATCTCAAAACCTGTGCCATAAAGGCCCACCTGGCATAAAGCCTCGTACCACTTGCCCCAGACTAAATCTTTTCCCACCCCTGTTCCATTATTGTGCAACACATGCCAACAATAATATCAGTTACCATGTAGAACCACAAAGGTACCTACACTTCACATCATCACGTGACAAGATCACACTTAACTTCCAAAATCATTCCATTTGTCATTAGTCAATATTATTTTGCTATTTGAAATATATTTCGCGCAAGCATAGCTAAGCGACTAGTCACGGTCTAGCCTCCCGTGTTGGCACAATCATATCATCCAACAATTTAATCCCAACTTAAGGTGACAATGGAACATATGGCATACAAATAATATTAACAAAGGTGGAAATTAACAATTAGGTTGATTAACTAGTTATCCCAAATTGAACTATTCATTTTAATCAACATAACATGCATAATTTAAAACAAAATATATTTTTAAAAGCTAGGAACAATATAGTCAAAGCATAACTTGCCTTCAAAAAGCTGATGATCTTGATCTAAGGCTTGATCTTGGTCTTCAGTTCCCGCACTCTCGTACCGTTCAACGTCTACGCGTAGCAAACAACAAATTAAACACACATTCGGGAAAATAATACAAATCAAGCTAGCTCGTAATTTCATGAAAACTTCTAGATAATTACTTTAGCACTTTCTAAGATTTATAAAATTTATTTCGTAATTTTTGGACGTATAGTTTAGGAGAAACAAAATTTGCAAGTTTGAACTTTCCGCGAATAATTTGACTGCGTAAATGTATTTATAAAATTTCATAAAAATTATTGTAGAAAGGTATTAATATTTACTAATTAACAAAATTTGTTGCATACTATTTGGACTTAAAATGAATTTGTAGCGAAAAAGACAAAATCCGCAATTCATGGAAAAAGTCATGTACAACAAATTTTCTAGCCTTCATGCATGGTACTGTTCATGCATATATGCATATACTCCTTTGACCACATGCATGTGTCTATGGCTTCGGCTTTGCTACATAGAAGAGAAGAACGAATAGTTTTACGCAGGCAAAAACTAGGTGAGCGGCAGGTCGAAACGACATAGGTCGCGGAACGACGGCGCGGGTGACAGTGACGCAGCGGCGGTGGCGTAACGGCGGCAGCGGCGCCAAGGCCTTGATCTGCGAAACTAGTCGGCGGCGGCCAGGCGAACAACGCAGGGTGGCGAACGCAGTCGGCCAGATCAGTTAGCGGCAACGGCCAAACGGCCGGAAAGGAAGGAGACACCAAACCAGGAAAACCGTTGGAACTTTCCCTCTTAGACTTGAATTGAGTGCACGGCCGGACGTGAATGTGAAAGGCTAGGAGTTGAAACTTCAAGCTAGTAATGCTTCAGATCAAAAACCTTTCTTTACGTGCTTGTGCTCTTCACGGTTTCAGAAAGCTGTTTGGCTGGAGGCCAGAGAGCAGCGCCACGAGGTCCGCGCGCGGAGACGAAGCAAAGACACGTGTATTCGCCTTAGCCAGACTAATTTCCAATAGGATACTTGCACATATGTACCATCTGCATGCGCCATGATCTGATCGTCATCACTACAAACGTCCTAATATAAATGCACACATCCAAGTATATGTATACCTACTTGGGAAGGAATGATTATGAGGGAGGAAAGAGATCAATCACTCAATATGATTCATTAGCCAAGGGATTGATGCTATATGCAGTACAGATGCATGCGATGTACGCAGGTATACGCGGCATGCATGGCCGTATACAAGGCAAGTATTAGCCATACAACGGTAATTAGGAAGTGCCAATTTTGGTTAGCAAAGATACAAGGCTCTTATCCTAATAGATGTGCATGGCATATTCTAACAACATGCTTACGTACTGACATGTAAATTTGTATACACGCATACCTACCTAGTATATATATACCTATACATGCGTATAAAAAATTATACATGTGAATCAGCCAAATACATCTACAAGCATAGACACACACAGACTAGATCAATTGATCAACGGAACAGAAAATGTAAAAGAAAATAAAGAGAAGTACCGGACGAGGCTAAGCAACGGCGCAGACCGTTGGGCGCAGGAAGAAGGCGGCGTAGCCGGAAGGTGCGCTCGCGACGGCGACAGCGGCGGCAGCGACGATGTCAACAGCGGCGGTGATAACGACGACGAAAGGAGCGCGCAGTCGGCCGGGCAAGCAACCACGATAGTCGGTCGACCAAGTCGGCAACGGCAGCGGCGACGGCGATGGCGGCGGCTAAGTCGAGGAAAACGGAAGAGTAGCGTGGATGTAACAGGTGGAGCTTGAGCTTTTTCAGGTGCAAAGAAATGAGATGTAAAGAATGAAACAAAGGAATGGTATGACGTGAAAGGATGGAAAAAAATGGCTTCATGAAGATGTTTGCATGCAGTACTAGTAACCTGCTTCATCAATGGGAGACGTTTGCATTTGAAACAGCCATGCAAGGAATCGCACCAGAAAGAGAACAGCTGGGCTAATGGAGGCAAAGGAAACGGCTGGAATGGATGGAATTCAAACGCGTGGAAATAGGAAACATCCTCATCACGTTACTACATGCAAGAGACAATCAATTTCCATGCATGAGGTAATTATTCACGTTACTAGTATTTAACTAAGGGATGGAAGCAACCGGAAATGAGAAACGTACAGGAAAGGCATGGAACGACTAGAAATGCAAAGGTCCAAATGAGAAATTCATGTATTCAAGTATATATGCACACACGTTATCAAAGCGTGTTTAGGATAAATGAGCAAAAAGGCTCAAAAAAAATCTTGAAAAATTCCTCTATAAAACTAGGGACCATTTAGGACTTAACAAAGTTGGTTTCGCGATTTTTCGACGTGTAGATTTTCCGTAAAAATTCTTTTTGTAAATCAGACACCTGTACAGATTTCAGTAAAATCAACGACTTACGTTATATAACATATTTTTCAAAAATATTTGAAGCGAACACTCTCGTCTACCAACTATCGTAATTATCAACAGAATTTTAAATTTTATGCTTACTCGAAAATGCCTGATCTTTATTGTAAGTGATTATTTCAATAGACTTCCATCCGAATTAACAACGAGGACTTTAAATAATTTCTGAAAAATTCAAATAAACCCAGAAACACACTAAATATATTAAAAGAATTTTTTGGGATGTTACATTAGTGTCTACACACCCCGCAAAGTCTGCGTCCGAGTAACCCACAATCTCGAGGATACTCGACTTTCTATACGTTAACATGAGGCTTTTAGTTCCTTGCAAATACCGCAAGGCTTTCTTAACTGCTTTCCAGTGATCTATTCCTGGATTTGACTGATATCTGCCAAGCATTCCGGTTACAAATGCTAAGTCAGGGCGAGTGCATACTTGAGCATATATTATACTTCTGACAGCTGAAGTGTATGGAACCGACTTCATTTGATCGATCTCATATTGGTTCCTGGGACATTGAAAATTCCCAAACTTATCACCCTTGACTATAGGAGCAGGCGAAGCCTTACACGCATGCATACTGTATTTCTTAAGAACCTTTTCTAAGTATGCCTTTTGCGATAGGCCTAATACCCCTTTTGTTCTATCTCGGTAAATCTCAATTCCTAAGACATAAGATGCTTCACCGAGATCTTTCATATCAAAATTTGAGGACAATAAACTGTTAGTTTCCAGAAGTAGATTTTTATCACTGCTTGCCAGCAGGATATTGTCTACATACAAGACTAGGAAAATGAATTTTCCATTCTTAAACTTAGTATAAATGCAATTGTCCTCCTCATTTTCCTTAAAATCAAAATTTCTTATAGTCTCATCAAATTTAAGGTACCATTGTCTGGACGCTTGCTTTAGTCCATAAATGGATTTCCTTAGTCGACATCCCATGTTTTCTTTCCCTTCCACGACAAAACCTTTGGGTTGAGCCATGTATACATTTTCATACAGATCTCCATTAAGGAATGTCGTCTTAACATCCATCTGATGTAATTCTAAATCATAATGTGCTACAAGCGCCATGATGATTCTAAAAGAATCCTTTGTCGAAACAGGCGAGAAGGTTTCATTATAATCGATTCATTCTCTCTGAGTGAACCCTTTTGCCACGAGTCTTGCTTTGAACCTTTCGAGATTCCCTCTGGAGTCACGCTTAGTTTTGTAGACCCATTTGCAGCCTACTGTTTTGGCTCCTTTAGGAATTTCTTCTAGGTCCCATACCTTATTAGTGTTCATGGACCTCATTTCATCTTCCATGGCTGCGAACCAGTCAGATGAATGGGGGCTTCTCATGGCTTCCTCAAATGAGGTGGGATCACCATCTGTTTCTAAATCTTCACTTATATAAACTTCATAATCAGCAGAAATGGCTAATTTCCTGTTCCGTTGCAACCTCCTGAGAGGTTCTGGAGCAGGTTCGTTGTTCGATACAGGAGGCTGCTGTGGCTCTTCAGGTGCAGCTATAACAGGTTCATGGGGCTCCATGGCAACAGGAACCTCAAGAATGTCAATAGCTGCATTAGGAGAGCCGACGGCAGATGTTGCAACCACTGGGGGATCAACAACAACAGGTATCGAGAAAATGGGCTCTTGAATCATTGGAGTTGGGGCATAGACCCGCTTCTCCTCAAGGCTTATTTCTCGGGATACCATGCTCCCCCTGATCATATCTTCCTCTAAGAACACAGCGTGTCTCATTTCTACAAACTTAGTCTGTCTGTCAGGACAGTAGAAACGGTACCCTTTTGATCTTTCAGGATAGCCAATGAAATGGCAACTGACAGTCTTAGCATCTAATTTTCCAATATTTGGATTAAATACTTTAGCCTCAGCTAGACAGCCCCATACATGTAAATAATTTAAAGTGGGCGTCCTCCCAGTCCATAACTCATATGGTGTTTTAGGCACCGACTTACTGGGGACCCGATTAAGAATATGGGTAGCGGTTTTTAATGCCTCCATCCATAAATTAACCGGTAAAGTGGAGTAGCTTATCATACTACATAGCATATCCATTAAGGTACGATTACGCCTTTCAGCTACTCCATTTTGCTGAGGTTCGCCCGGTGTTGAACACTGGGCCACTATGCCATTTTCCTGTAAGTACCTTGCAAAAGGTCCAGGAACTTGGCCATAAGGGGTATGTCTACCGTAGTACTCCCCTCCACGATCTGATCTTACTACTTTAATCTTTAAATCATGCTGATTTTCAACTTCAGCTTTAAATGTCTTAAACTTATCTAATGCTTCCGATCGTTCTTTGATTGGATAGATATAGCCATAACGCGAAAAATCATCAGTGAATGTTATGAATGAATCAAAACCATCCACTGACTTCAAAGGAAAAGGACCACAGATATCTGTGTGAATAATTTCTAAAATTCCTGTGCTTCGTTTGGCAATCTTTTTAATCTGCTTAGCATATTTGCCCTTAATGCAATCAATGCAATGTTCTGAATCAGAGAAGTCTAACGGGTGGAGAATATCTTCTTTGATTAATCGCTCAATCCTCCCCCTCGAAATATGGCCTAAACGACAATGCCATAATTTCGAAGACATCTCGTTTGCTGTTCTCTTACGCTTATTACATTCATTCACAGATGAAGATGCATTCACAACATTCACATCATTACTTTGGGAGACTAAATAAAGCTTGTCTTGTAAGAAGGCAAGACCAACATCAATATTATTGAATTGAATCAAACATTTCTTATTCCCAAAATGACATGAATAGCCATCATCATCTAAACAGGATACTGAAATCAAATTCTTCCTCATGGAGGGTACAACTAAAACATTGTGCAAATGAAGAATGAAGCCATTATTTAATTCTAATGGGAGTTCTCCAATAGCTTCGACTTGAACTTCGATGCCATTGGCGACTCTGTCGGGACCCCGAATTTGCAAATCCGGACCCTCTGTGTATTCAGCACTAGTCCAGGAACGCGCTAGTGCACACAGTCTTAACATCGGTAAATATCACAATCATACCACTCGATACTAATAAAGTACTTTAATTAGATAATCAAACTGGTTACCCGACCTTAAGGTCAAGTTACAAATGTACGCCTCGCAGGACGAAACTTATTAAAAGAGAAATAATAGCAGCGGAAAATGAGATAACTTCGTGGCGCCATCCAGTATACCACAGGCAACTGACTGGGCTCGCTCCCTAAGTAGATGAGTCCTCGTGGAGCTCCTCCTCCAAAGCTGGTGTGGTCTCCTCTTCAACTGGTGTTGTATTGTGGCAAGGGTGAGTACTTGGTACTCAGCAAGTCATGCACAGAATGCAAGCTAATATACTATATGCATGGCTTGGTACAAAGGAATAGCTCAAGGTATATTTGCAGTAAACAGCATTTGACAAGTATCATAAGTAGATTCGAAAGCAGTAAAAACAAGTATAGCATAGATAACTGTTCAAAGAGTTTAGTAAACATCTTTTTCCCGTCTTTAATCCAAATCTATCAACATCATTATTTAACCCAAACCAACCTTTCAAATCCAAGTTATTTTCAGAAAGTCTAACCCTTGACTGTAATCCCCGAGCGATGTCCAATACCGCGGACTCGGCTATTCGAATAGATTCTACACTCTGCAGAGGTTGTGCACTTTACCCACAAGATACAGTCAAACACCACAAAGGCGAGTTCCCGTAACAAAGCCTTTCAGAAGCCTCAAACAACACAGTTGGTCCTCTCCTGTTCGTGCTCTACACAATCCCTTCCCTTAACCAAGGCGAAGTATGGGAACAACACACAGTTAGATGGGTATCTGGCCACGACCACGATACGCTCCCGCACAATCACACAAACGGTGTAATTGACACCCTGAGGCTCCACAAGTGAGTCCTTAGCGACTTAGTCAACTAGGGTCGTCCCATTCCAGCCATGTGGTTGCAAGTATGACTCAGTTCAAAGGCTTGCAAGGTTAAGTGCTTAGAGTGACCAGGGCAAGACTACAGAAGAACCAAATCAACATTCCCGGTGCCACACCGCCCACCTGATTATTCTTGCCACATGCCCTACGAAAACTATTTCTCAAAACCCCAGTTGATTACCAAGCACCACGTGCTATCAACATCACATGATACCTTTCCAAAACAGGTTCAATATATCATTAAGTCAATATTAACGTTTGATTGTCCAAAATCATGTCATGATCACGTATCAGGTCTAAGCAATATACTACAACGGTCTAAAACCCATGTTGGCAATGTGTTTATGTCCAACTAGTAAACCACAACTAGGGTGACAAGGGGTCATGGCACATATTTAATTAATCAAGGTGTCATACAAAGAAATTGGTATTTATCTAATCTCCCATATTTAAATAAAGTATTTTCTAATTGAACTAGCATGCAGTAATTTGAACCAAAATAGATTTCAAAATGGGATCAACATGGTCAAAGCATAACTTGCCTTCAAAGAGTACTTGTTCTTGGTATTGAGTTGGATCCTGAGTCAATACTTCTCCTTCGAATCCTTCCTAAGACTTCAACGTCTACCCGTAAAGCGTGCAAATAGCAATACACAAATAAACAATAGGCAAAACATCCTAAAACTCCAAATAAAATACATAAACATAGAGAACATAATTTTCTGGATTTTTAGGAACTGGAATCGTTCAAATCGGAGTTAAAATGCAAAAGTTATGATTTATTAAAGTTTAAATAATCAATTAAATAATATTACAGAGAAAAACTTTAGTCCAAAAATTAATTAAAATTCATATTTGAGTAGATCTGAATTTTATACAAATTTAGAAATTTGAATCACTCAAATCGGAGTTGAAACGCAAAAGTTATAAGCGTTTGAAGTTTGAAACAAAATCTGAAATCATTATTTCGAATTAATAAATCATTTTCTTTTTCGGAATTTAATTATTGCGTCAGCGGTGACACGTGGCAGCCTCTGATTGGGCGGCTGACGTCAGCCGGTCCATGGACTTGGTCCATGCTTGGCTCGGGTCTACCGTGGACCCGGCCCACTACCACGCGGATCGGCGCTTGGGACCCACGGGGGTGACGTCATCGCTGACGTCAGCGGGGCTCGGCCGCACGGCTGACAGGTGGGACCCACCGGTGACGTCGTGGGTGACGTCACGGTGCGGTCGCTGACACGCGGGCCCGGCGTGTCAGTGACCCACGCACGCGCGCGTGGGCGCGGCGATTCGGCTCCCCGGACACGTGGCTCGATCTAAGCCGTTGGATCTTGATCCAACGGTTGAGAATAGATCCAGGTTTCGCAACAGAAAAAGCGTACGGCGACGTGGCCGAACGTGGGCCGTTGGATTTCGATCCAACGGTCCAGATCTGATCCGGGCTCCAGGGTTTGGGGAAACACGTGACTCACCGTAGCCGTTCGATCTCGATCGGATGGCTGTCCGAGCTCGCGAGGTTGATGGCGACGCGGCGGCGCTGGCTTGGCCGGAGACGAAGACGACGATCTCCCGCGCGGCGTTTCCGTGCAGCTCCGGCGTGAAGGCTGGCACTCCCAGGCGCAGCGCGACGCGGCGGTCTCGGTTCTGGGCTTGGTGTCGTTTTGAGAACGGCGGAAACGGCGGAAATCAACGAGAAACCGCGGCGGAGTACTTCTTCCACTACGGCGAGCAATAGCGGCTATGCGGCGGCGGCTAGGGCTCAGAGGCTAGGGGCGAAAGATGCGCACGGTGAAGGGCATCCTCGGGCGAGGTCCCACGCTTTAAATAGCCACAGGAGTCGCGCTCAAACCGGAACCCTAACGGACTGCGGCGGCGACGCAGCGGAGGAATCCGGCTCGGATTCGTCGGAGACGACGACGTACAGCCGTCCACGTGGCACGATGAACGACCACGATCGCACGGGCGCGACCGGGTCCGGTCCGGACACGGCTCAGGGCGACGTGGCGCAATCACAACCGTTGGATCTTGATCCAACGGTCGTGTGGCTAGGGTTCGGGACGAGCGGGTTCGGCTCGACCACGTGGCTCGGGTCGGACTCGAACTCGAGTCTGACTCGGGCTCGGTCGGATGAATAGTACAAACCCACTCGCATTTTCCAGCGATTTAATATTTAAAATAATTTCCAGTAATTCATTTAATTCATTAAAAATAGCAAAATACTCAGAAAAATTCCAGAAAAATTCTGGAAAATATTTTAGAGCATTTGGGACTCAAATAAAATATTCCAACAAAACTTTATTTGAAAATTTAATTTCTTTAATTATTTCAATATGGAATAAATTCAAATAAATTCCAAATAAATCCAAATAAATTCCAGAAAATTCCAAAAATTCACAAAAGTGAAAAATAGTAATCAATTTCATGAAAAGCAAAAATTGGGGTGTTACAAACCTCCCCCCCTTAATAGAATCTCGTCCCCGAGATTCAGGGCTTACTAAAGAATAGGTCCGGAAACTCTTTCCTCAAATCCTCTTCTCGTTCCCAAGTTGCATCGCTCTCTGTATGGTTGCTCCACTGAACTCTACAGAAATGGGTTGACTTGTTCCTAGTCTCTCGATCCATAGTGTCCAAAAATCCTCACGGGATGCTCCTTGTAAGTCAGATCTTCTTGCAGGTCAATTGACTCCAAGGGCGTTTGCTCATCTGGCACTCGAAGACACTTCTTTAACTGGGACACGTGGAACACGTCATGTACTCCTGCTAACGACTGCGGCAACTCTAGCTGGTAAGCAACTTCGCCTTTGCGGCTCAAAATCCTAAATGGTCCAACATATCGGGGTGCAAGTTTCCCCTTGGCATGGAACCTCTTAACTCCCCTGAGAGGCGTAACTCTGAGGTATACATAGTCCTCTGGTTCAAAACTCAAGTCCCGGCGACGGTTGTCAGCCAGAACTCTTACGTCGTGATTGGGCTATCTTCAACCTTTCCCTAATCGTGGGCAATCTGCTTCTTCGGCGTCTTGAAGTATATCAGGCTCAAGACACGGCGCTACGCCGGTTTCATTCCAGCTTTAATGGCGTCCCGACGTGGTCGACCATACAAAGGCCTCAAAAGGTGACATCTGTAGACTAGCCTGGTAACTATTATTGTAATCGAACTCGGCATACGGCAAACTCTTATCCCAAGAGGTAGCATAAGCCAATGCACACGCTCTTAGCATATCCTCGAGACCGATTGACTCTTTTCGGTCTGTCCATCCGTCTGTGGATGATAGGTCATCTTGAAGTTCAAACGGGTTCCCATGGCTTCATGCAACTTATTCCAGAACCTCGAGGTAAATTGGGTACCTCTGTCCGATACAATCCTTTTTGGTACTCCATGCAAACAGACGATCCTGATCATATACAATTCTGCTAACTTGTCCCCCGAGTAAGTGGTCTTCACGGGGATGAAATGGGCTACTTTGGTCAAACGATCTACTATAACCCATATGGAGTCATAACCTCCTTGAGTCTTGGGTAAACCGGTGATGAAATCCATTCCGATTTCCTCCCACTTCCACTCAGGTATCCTCAACGGCTGTAGCAATCCTGCTGGTCTCTGATGCATTGCCTTGACTCTCTGGCATACGTCGCACAATGCAACATGCTCGGCAACTTCTCGCTTCATGCTTGGCCACCAGAATCTTTCCTTCAAATCCTGATACATTTTGGCGCTTCCAGGATGAATTGAATACTTGGAGTCGTGGGCTTCTTCGAGAATCAACTGCTTCAGCTCCTTTTTGTTCGGCACACAAATGCGATCCTTCATCCATAACGTGCCTTGCTCATCCAACTTGAAATCCTTTGCCTTACCTTCCTCCATTTTGGACTTAATCCTACGGACCTTGTCATCATCCTTCTGTCCTTCTCGGATCTGATCTTCTAGGGTAGGCTTTACTTCTAATGCGGCCAAGAATCCATTGGGTACCACCTCAATCCTCATTCTCTGAAATTCCTGGCATAACTCATCCTGATTCGTGGCTATCAACATATTCATGGTATGGCTTTTCCGGCTCAAGGCATCGGCAACTACGTTGGCCTTTCCGGGATGATAATGAATTCCAACATTGTAGTCCTTGATCAACTCCAACCATCTCCTTTGCCTCATATTCAGATCCGACTGGGTGAATATGTACTTAAGGCTCTTATGATCCGTGTACACTTCACATCCTGCTCCCGATCGATAGTGACGCCATATCTTCAAGGCATGCACTACGGCCTAACTCTAGGTCATGTGTCGGGTAATTCTCCTCATGCGGCCTCAATCGCCTTGATGCATAAGCAACAACCTTTCCATTCTCGCATCAACACACATCCAAGTCCTTGGCGTGATGCATCACAATAGATATCAAAGCTTTGGTTGACGTCGGTAGAACTAACACCGGTCTTGATGTCAATCGCTTCTTCACTCTGAAAACCTTTCTCACATTCTCAAGGCCCATACAAACTTCTTCTCCTTTTTTCAGCAATTGCGTAAGAGGTCTCGCAATTGTCGAAAAGCCTTCAATGAAACGACGATAGTATCCTCGCCATTCCAAGGAAACTTCTAACTGGGTCACGGTCTTTGGTCGCTCCCAATGTAACATGACTTCCACCTTGCTTGGATCAACGGCGACTCCTTCCTCATGCGGTCATTACATGTCCAAGAAACTCCACCTTATCCTTCCAAAAATCACACTTGCTGAACTTGGCGAAGAGTTGTCGTTCCTCGCCTTTTCCAACACTCGCCTCAAGTGTTCGGCATGTTCATCCTCTGCCTTGGAGTAGATTAAGATATCATCTATGAACACGACCACAAACTTGTCCAAATATTCCATGAACACCTTATTCATCATATTCATGAAATATGCGCCAGATTCGTTACCCAAAGGACATAGCGTAAACTTCGTAATGTCCATATCTTGACGAAAATGCGGTTTTGAATATCTTACGATCGGATCTTCAATCGATGGTATCCCGATCTTAGGTCAATCTTGGAGAAAACTCCGGCTCTGTCGGCTGATCAAACAAATCATCAATCCTGGGTAGCGGATACTTATTCTTCACGGTGACTTCATTGAGTGCACGGTAGTCAATGCACGCCCTGAAACTCCCGTCCTTCTTCTTGACGAACAAAATCGGTGCTCCCACGGCGGCGTAACTCGGCCTGATAAATCCTTTCTCCATTAACTCCTCTATTTGTTTCTTCATCTCCACCAACTCCTCGGTGGACATCCGATAGGGTCTCTTTGCTATCGGTCTTGTGCAGGTACAAGCTCTATTACAAACTCTATGTCCCTCGTCTGGCGGCATACTAGGTAGATCTTAGGAAAAACATCCGGGTACTCATTCACTCATGAAACATCCTCTATGCCGATTCTCTTGATGCTATTGACCATCAGTGTCCATCCCTAATCTTGATGGCTTGAAATTCTACTTTCTTTCCGCACGGGCTCTCAATCGAGATAGTCCTTCGTCCACAATCCAATACGGCCTTGTGCTTGGATAGCCAATCCATTCCCAAAATAACATCTAAGGTCCTGGTCTCCAAAATAATAAGGTTCGCTAGGAACTCTATTCCATCTATTAGTATTCTCACCCCGGAACATCCTACTTTCGCTCGGAGTTCGAACCAGGGTTTGAACTACAAGCGTGCATTTAAGCCTTGCAATCCCCAAATCATTTTTAGCAGCAAAGCCTTGCGAAACAAGCGAATGCTGAAGCTCGAGAATCAAACAAAGCGCCGCAGTACTGAGTTAACAAGTAACTTACCCAAGACGGCGTCCATAGCATTCTCGCGGTGCATCCGCGGTGACATGATTGACTCGGCCTCTCACCATAGTGGGTGCGACTCCTGGTCGGCGCCCTAGCCGGGTGTGGATCCTAGATTGAAGCGGGTGGGTCACTCCTGCTTTGTCTTCTTTGGGCAGCTGTTGGCAAAGTGTCATGGCTCGTTGCGCTTGTAGCGGCGTCTCATGTTCCTTCTTTGCCGACGCTCGAGCGGCATTTCTAGCGGGGCTGGGTCGATAGTTACGATTGACGGGTCTTGGTGCCGGTGACGGTGTCCTTGTTGCATTACGTGGCTGGAATCTGAAAAATTGATTTGGTGCAACTCTCAGGCCATTTGTGCGTTCCCTGGCGTGATCCTCGCTTTGTTGCATCTGCGCTTCTCGTTTTCATCCAGTTCCTTGCGCTTGTCCTCAAGAATAAGCGCCTTATTCACCAATTCTGGAAATCGGAAAGGTGTGGGTGATCAATCCCACCTGTAGTCTGAGTTAAGTCCCTTCATGAAGCGAGGCTATGCGGCTTTATCTGTTGCTACATCCTCAGTGCGTAGCGTGCAAGCTGTGTGAACTTGTTCAGTAGTCGACCCTTTGGTGATTACCCCGCTTGATGCTCACGAACTCCTCCTTCTTGAGATCCATGATTCCTTCAGGCACATGATAATGATTTAAATGCAGCTGTGAACTCTTCCCAAGTCTTGGGGTTCTCTTGCGTGGCATGTACAGTTCTCCCACCATTCGGTAATGTTCCTTCCAACTGATGAGAAGCGTAGAGTACCTTCTCATTTCCCATGCATTGAGCGATGTGTAGCTTCCTCTCAATTGATCTTAACCAATCATCGGCCTCCAATGGATTGGCATTCCCAGAGAAAGTGGGTGGGTGAGTCCTCATGAACTCTGACAGTCTTGTATTCTGGCGTTGTCCCTGATTAGCTTAATTAGTAGTGGCCTGAGCAGTGACGTGTTGCATCTGTTGCATCATAGCATGCATCAACTGAGTCTGAGCAGCGAGGAAAGCTCCGAAATTCTGCATGTCCACTGGCGGTGCTGGTGCTCCATCATTGGGGTTTTCTATTGGGCGAGAACCACTTCCATTGCCTCCAAGGTTTCCGCGGGTGTTCACCATCTGTCGATTTGCTCTAGGCTTTTAGAGATGAGAGGGAAACAAGAATAGACAAGTAGTATGGAACTTATGCGGGGCGAAAGGTGTAACTTTAAGGTCCAACTTTATTATCTTAATCAATAGTAACTTGGTATGGTTGCTTACAATGCCTAGGGGCCTTGCAACACATACTGCACACTCAGCAAGCAATGAAAATCCAAATCGATCTATCACTGGAGTCTAACGCCTAAAGGGTGACTCTTTATTCTATGACGCGACTCGGCGAAGGAGTCTCACTATAGAACCTACGCTCACTCATCGAGAAAACCTCCACGGCCTGGGTACGGATGCTGTGGCATAGGCGCGAAACGATTGCCATGTCCAAAGAATCGTGTCGCCTGCGTGGTAGTCGAAGATGCGGTGTCCTCCTCAAGCTCCGGCTCCTGGGTCTGGCTCGTGTAGCTCGAGCATCGGCCTGCTCGTCCGCATAAAGCCATCTCCAACTCGTCAATCCTTTGCGTAAGGTGTGACACATACTCTTGAGCTTCCCGCCATCTGTTCTTCTCTGTCGTGATTTCCTTGCGGGCCTTCTGTAGCTCCTCGCTTGTATCATCGAGTACATCCTCCTGGGCGACAACAAGTCGTGCTAACTGTGTGACCATGGCATTCTCATCCTGAATCGCCTTGGGTCAAGAAGGTTATTCTTCTTGCGGATGATAACGGAACACCGTGCTCTCCAACTCTCTGGCGTAGATGCGGGTAATATGCCACATTGCTCGTCGTGATACTTCTTGGATACCCATCTGCATTGTAGACCTTCTGGCGGTGCAGTGTATCGGTCGATTGCCTGGGCCCTTCTTCCTAGCAGGTACCTCAATCTTCACGTCACAAGCCTTGATCAATCCTGCTTGTCTGATCACTTCCACTTGGTATTGCGGCTTCTCAAAATCTCCGAGAGTCTGTAGCATACGCCAAAGTTCCGCGGCGTGACCAACCTCCAGATCGACGTAGTTGAACTCTCCCTCCATCTGTCACAAGATGCTCACGTAAGCACTCGAAATTTTTAAATCGTGACAAGGTAAGGAAAAATTCAGCAAGAGACAAGAAAAGAGAGAAGGGGGTAAGTCGAGATATCATTTCTTATCTTGTGAACTTTTAGCTTTTAGAAAATAGGTTTTAACCTCTCTACGACCATTCTAGCTAGGGTTGAGCCTACGGTCAAGATGGCTCTGATACCACCTCTGTCGGGACCCCGAATTTGCAAATCCGGACCCTCTGTGTATTCAGCACTAGTCCAGGAACGCGCTAGTGCACACAGTCTTAACATCGGTAAATATCACAATCATACCACTCGTTACTAATAAAGTACTTTAATTAAATAATCAAACTGGTTACCCGACCTTAGGGTCAAGTTACAAATGTACGCCTCGCAGGACGAAACTTATTAAAAGAGAAATAATAGCAGCGGAAAATAAGATAACTTCGTGGCGCCATCCAAAGATACCACAGAGCAATCGATCGGGCTCGCTCCCTAAGTAGATGAGTCCTCGTGGAGCTCCTCCTCCAAAGCTGGTGTGGTCTCCTCTTCAACTGGTGTTGTATTGTGGCAAGGGTGAGTACTTGGTACTCAGCAAGTCATGCACAGAATGCAAGCTAATATACTATATGCATGGCTTGGTACAAAGGAATAGCTCAAGGTATATTTGCAGTAAACAGCATTTGACAAGTATCATAAGTAGATTCGAAAGCAGTAAAAACAAGTATAGCATAGATAACTGTTCAAAGAGTTTAGTAAACATCTTTTTCCCGTCTTTAATCCAAATCTATCAACATCATTATTTAACCCAAACCAACCTTTCAAATCCAAGTTATTTTCAGAAAGTCTAACCCTTGACTGTAATCCCCGAGCGATGTCCAATACCGCGGACTCGGCTATTCGAATAGATTCTACACTCTGCAGAGGTTGTGCACTTTACCCACAAGATACAGTCAAACACCACAAAGGCGAGTTCCCGTAACAAAGTCTTTCGGAAGCCTCAAACAACACAGGTGGTCCTCTCCGGTTCGTGCTCTACACCATCCCTTCCCTTAACCAAGGCGAAGTATGGGACCAACACACCGTTAGATGGGTATTCGGCCCACGACCACGATACGCTCCCCCGTACAATCACACAAACGGTGTAATTGACACCCTGAGGCTCCACAAGTGAGTCCTTAACGACTTAGTCAACTAGGGCCGTCCCATTCCAGCCATGTGGTTGCAAGTATGACTCAGTTCAAAGGCTTGCAAGGTTAAGTGCTTAGAGTGACCAGGGCAAGACTACCCGAAGAACCAAATCAACATTCCCAGTGCCACACTGGCCCACCTGATTATTCTTGCCACATGCCCCGGCCGAAAACTATTTATCAAAACCCCAGTTGATTACCAAGCACCACGTGCTATCAACATCACATGATACCTTTCCAAAACAGGTTCAATATATCATTAAGTCAATATTAACGTTTGATTGTCCAAAATCATGTCATGAGCACGTAGCAGGTCTAAGCAATATACTACAACGGTCTAAAACCCATGTTGGCAATGTGTTTATGTCCAACTAGTAAACCACAACTAGGGTGACAAGGGGTCATGGCACATATTTAATTAATCAAGGTGTCATACAGCAAATTGGTATTTATCTAATCTCCCATATTTAAATAAAGTATTTTCTAATTGAACTAGCATGCAGTAATTTGAACCAAAATAGATTTCAAAATGGGATCAACATGGTCAAAGCATAACTTGCCTTCAAAGAGTACTTGTTCTTGGTATTGAGTTGGATCCTGAGTCAATACTTCTCCTTCGAATCCTTCCGGCACTTCAACGTCTACCCGTAAAGCGTGCAAATAGCAATACACAAATAAACAATAGGCAAAAACATCCCAAAACTCCAAATAAAATCCATAAACAGAGAGAACATAATTTTCTGGATTTTTAGGAACTGGAATCGTTCAAATCGGAGTTAAAATGCAAAAGTTATGATTTATTAAAGTTTAAATAATAAATTAAATAATATTACAGAGAAAAACTTTAGTCCAAAAATTAATTAAAATTCATATTTGAGTAGATCTGAATTTTATACAAATTTAGAAATTTGAATCACTCAAATCGGAGTTGAAACGCAAAAGTTATAAGCGTTTGAAGTTTGAAACAAAATCTGAAATCATTATTTCGAATTAATAAATCATTTTCTTTTTCGGAATTTAATTATTGCGTCAGCGGTGACACGTGGCAGCCTCTGATTGGGCGGCTGACGTCAGCCGGTCCATGGACTTGGTCCATGCTTGGCTCGGGTCTACCGTGGACTCGGTCCACTACCACGTGGATCGATGATTGGGACCCGGGGGTGACGTCATCGCCGACGCGTGGCTCGGCCAAGACGGCCGACAGTGGATTCCACCGGTGACGTCGTGGGTGACGTCACGGTGCGATCGCCGACACGCTGAGCGGGCCCGGCGTGTCGCTGACTCCACGACGCCGCTGGCGTGGGCGCGGCGATTCGGCTCCCCGGACACGTGGCTCGATCTAAGCCGTTGGATCTTGATCCAACGGTTGAGAATAGATCCAGGTTTCGCAATAGAAAAAGCGTACGACGACGTGGCCGAACGTGGGCCGTTGGATTTCGATCCAACGGTCCAGATCTGATCCGGGCTCCAGGGTTTGGGGAAACACGTGACTCACCGTAGCCGTTCGATCTCGATCGGATGGCTGTCCGAGCTCGCGAGGTTGATGGCGACGCGGCGGCGCTGGCTTGGCCGGAGACGAAGACGACGACCTCCCGCGCGGCGTTTCCGTGCAGCTCCGGCGTGAAGGCTGGCACTCCCAGGCGCGGCGCGACGCGGCGGTCTCGGTTCTGGGCTTGGTGTCGTTTTGAGAACGGCGGAAACGGCGGAAATCAACGAGAAACCGCGGCGGAGTACTTCTTCCACTACGGCGAGCAATAGCGGCTATGCGGCAGCGGCTAGGGCTCAGAGGCTAGTGGCGAAAGATGTGCACGGTGAAGGGCATCCTCGGGCGAGGTCCCACGCTTTAAATAGCCACGGGAGTCGCTGGCCAAACCGAACTCCTAACGGATCGCGATCATGCAAGGACGTTAAATGAGGAATCCGGCTCGATTCGGCCGGAGACGACGACGCATACCGGCCCACGCGGCACGATGAACGATCACGATCAGACGGGGCGCGACCGGTCCGTCCGACACGGCCAGTGGCGACGAGCAAGAATCACAACCGTTGGATCTTGATCCAACGGTCGTGTGGCTAGGGTTCGGGACGAGCGGGTTCGGCTCGACCACATGGCTCGGGTCGGACTCGAACTCGAGTCTGACTCGGGCTCGGTCGGATGAATAGTACAAACCCACTCGCATTTTCCAACGATTTAATATTTAAAATAATTTCCAGTAATTCATTTAATTCATTAAAAATAGCAAAATACTCAGAAAAATTCTGGAAAATATTTTAGAGCATTTGGGACTCAAATAAAATATTCCAACAAAAATTTATTTGAAAATTTAATTTCTTTAATTATTTCAATATGGAATAAATTCAAATAAATTCCAAATAAATCCAAATAAATTCCAGAAAATTCCAAAAATTCACAAAAGTGAAAAATAGTAATCAATTTCATGAAAAGCAAAAATTGGGGTGTTACAGACTCTAATGCTTCTTTCTCCTCTTTTCAGGATCCTCCTCATATTTAATCCCTGCAAAGAATTTGCAACATGAACAATTGCACCTGAGTCAATCCACCATGTATTAGTGGGAAAATCTAAGTACAGGGATTCATCTATGAATGTAATCTTATCCTTACCATTCTTGTTCAGCCATTTGAGAAACTGAACACAATCCTTCATGTAGTGCCCTTTCTGATTGCAATGCCTACATGTATCTTTGTCTACCTCTGCTGGAGCCTTGCCCTTGCCTTCATAAGGCTTCTTGTCCAGGGAAAATTTCTTATTGTGAGGTTTGCCCTTATTCTTAAAAGAAGGCTTAGATTTGCTCTGAAAATTGCTCATTTTCATTGCAGATGACTTGATGTGGTTGATATGATCAAGTCTTTGAGCTCTAACCCTTTCTTGTTCTTGAGCACACATAGCCATCAATTTTTCTATACTCCATTTTTCACTCATGGAGTTGTAATTGACTGCAAAAGTCTCATATTCCTTTGGTAAGGAATTCATGATAAATTGCACCAAATACCCTTCTGATATTTCCATTTCCATGGTCTTAAGCCTGGCAGCTATGTTGCTCATTCTCAGAATGTGCTCTCTTATGTTGCTTTGTCCGTCGAACTTCTCATTTGAAAGCTTTTGCATGAGAGAGCTCACGTACATCTTAGTAGAGCCAATGAACTGGTTCTGAACTTTGCTAAGGTATTCCTTAGCACTAGCACATTCTGGGATGGCACCTCTTATTCCTTCCATGATGGAGTTTTTAATCACCATCATGCACTTACGGTTGGAATTCTCCCATTTCACACGCTCAAGGTCGTATGCCATTCTTATGGATGGATTATTCTCAGCACCCGATTGACCATCAGGGATCAGCTGAGGCTCAGTGGGACGATCATGCGTAATTGCATAATCAATGTCCGAGAGAGCAAGTGCCATCTCAATCTTCTCCCTCCAAGAGGGATAATTTCCCCCATTTAGGGGCTCAATCGCAGAGATCAAACTCAGGATATTGGAAGTATTTGAACCTCCGGAAAGAAAAATACAATTTAATCAGAATACTGAATTAAATGCATGAATTAATTTAACGTTGGTTCAATTAAAACATGCTCTTAATCAAAATTGTTCTACTTCTAAATCACCGTTGGGCAGAATTAGAATAGAACACATTTTAAAACTTAATTATGGCAAATTTTATCATCAACGTTGGTCAGAAGATAAAATTCCCATATTAATGAAACAATCTTAATAAAATTTTTTGATTTAAATTTTCACGTTGGATCTAATTTAACAAGAAAATTGAACTTAATCTTAACAGTGGAAAATAATAAACTAATTAACTTAGTGCTTAAACTAATTGAATTAATAGACTTAATACAATTTTCCAATCAAATTTTCACGTTCGATCAAATTTAATTGGAGAAGAATTAACTTAAACTTAGCAGCGGAAGAAAATTAACTCAACTCAGTACTTAAACTTTATTATGCATAGCAAAATAACCTTAAATGGCCCTAAATTGTTTGGGCCGAAACGGCCCAAAAAGTAATGCCCCAGCGCGCTCTGGGATTTGGGCAGTAAAGATCCTCCCTGTATGGGCCTTTTACTGTTTTCAGCCCATGGAAAGAAAAATAGAGCAAAGCGCCCCTCATCTCGTCCGTTCATTTTAACGGATGGACATGAATTCATTGGAAAGCAAAAAGGTCCTGCTGCTCCCCTAAAAAATCCTAACCCTAACAAACTCCCCAAAAAATGGATCTGGACCCGTGTTATTCGGGCAACGGCTGCTGGCGGCGCGCACGAGGTGCCAGCGGTTAAGGCGGCGCCGCAAGGCGCGATCCGGCAGAGGCGGCAGGTTGGCCGGCGCTCCCACGCGGGCGCACGAAGGCGCACAGGCGCTGCGTAGTGGCCCGGCCAGGCGTGAAGGCGTCGCATGGAGGCGCATGCACTTGAAGGCTCGTTGGCTCCCATGCGTGAAGGCATCGCGCGGAGGCGGCGCACGCACGGGCGTGGCCAAAAGTCAAACGGCAGCCTCACGCAAGGTGAGATTTCTAGCCTCCAGGTTCTTTTCTTGAACTTAATCTTTGGATTTGGGTTAGGTTTTGCTATTTCCTCTCCTTCTAATTTGCTATACATGTCTACCTGAAAGGGAACTAAATCTAGGGTTTAGATCTAGACAGGCAACGTAGCTCTGATACCATTGTTGACAATTAAGGATCTTTATGCCTAGATCAACACCTAGATGATTGGGATCCTTAGGGTTACCTTCGGGATTGCTTGAGGACGCCATTGCTGTTGTCGGGGAAGAAGCGGTGGCGTCGTAGATGAGAATGGTGCGGCTGTGAGTGTAGCAGTGGAGGTCGTTGCCTTCCTGCGGCTCCGTGCGCTCGAGTCGATCGGACTCTAAACGTCTGTTAGGGGGTGTGGGCACCGGGTAACGTTGTGTACTCGGGCCGGTCTAGTCCCCTTCTATTTATAGCGCACGTGCAACAGGGGGCCACAACCATGACGGTTGGTTGCGCCCCCGATCAGGGCGCGAGATCAACCCAACATGAAGTGGTTCCAGAAGGATTCTTGGCCGCATTAGAAGTGAAGCCTACCCTGGAGGATCAGATCCGAGAAGGACAGAAGGATGATGAGAAGATCCGCTGGATTAAGTCCAAGATGGATGAAGGCAAGGTAAAAGACTTCAAGCTGGATGAGCAAGGCACATTGTGGATGGAGGATCGAATTTGTGTGCCGAACAAGAAGGAGCTGAAGTAGTTGATCCTAGAGGAAGCCCATGACTCCAAGTATTCAATTCATCCAGGAAGTGCTAAGATGTATCAGGATTTGAAGGAGAGATTCTGGTGGCCGAGCATGAAGCGTGAAGTTGCCAAGCATGTTGCGCTGTGCGACATATGCCAGAGAGTTAAAGCAATGCATCAGAGACCAGCAGGATTGCTACAGCCATTGAAGATACCTGAGTGGAAATGGGAGGAAATCGGAATGGACTTCATTACCAGTTTGCCGAAAACCCAGGGCGGTTATGACTCTATATGGGTTATAGTGGATCGCTTGACCAAAGTCGCCCATTTTATTCCAGTAAAGACCAGCTACTCGGGAGATAAGTTAGCAGAATTGTACATGACCAGGATCGTTTTATTTGCATGGGGTGCCGAAGAAGATTGTATCGGACAGAGGTACCCAGTTTACCTCAAGATTCTGGAATAAGCTGCATGAAGCCATGGGGACCCGTTTGAACTTCAGCACTGCCTATCATCCGCAGACGGATGGACAGGCCGAAAGAGTTAACCAGATTCTAGAGGACATGTTAAGGGCTTGTGCATTAGCTTATGCAACCTCTTGGGATAAAAGTCTGCTGTATGTTGAGTTTAGCTACAACAATAGCTACCAGGCCAGTTTGCAGATGTCGCCATTTGAGGCATTTTACGGTCGACCCTGTCGAACACCGTTGAACTGGAATGAGACGGGTGAACGACGTGTCTTTGGGCCGGATATTCTTCAAGAAGCTGAAGAGCAGATTGCCATGATCTGGGAAAGGCTGAAGATAGCACAGTCAAGACAGAAAAGCTACGCCGATAACCATCGCCGAGACTTGAGCTTTGAACCAGAGGATTTCGTATACCTTAGGGTCACACCTCTCAAGGGAGTTAAGAGATTCCATGCCAAAGGAAAACTTGTGCCACGATATGTTGGACCATTTAAGATTTTGAGTCGCCGAGGTGAAGTGCTTACCAATTGGAGCTGCCGCAATCATTAGGAGGGGTGCATGACGTGTTCCATGTGTCCCAACTGAAAAAGTGCCTCCGAGTGCCCGAAGAGCAAACACCATTGGAGTCGATCGAGTTGCAAGAAGATCTGACCTACCGAGAACACCCCGTGAAGATTCTGTACACCATGGATCGGGAAACAAGGAATAAGTCAACCCGTTTCTGCAGAGTTCAATGGAGCAACCATGCAGAGAGTGAAGCAACTTGGGAGCGCGAGGAGGATTTGAAGAAAGAATTTCCAAACCTATTCCTTAGTAAGCCCTGAATCTCGGGGACGAGATTCTGTTAAGGGGGCGAGGTTTGTAACACCCCAATTTTTGCTTTTCATGAATTTAAATAAGATTTGGCACTTTGGTGAATTTTTGGAATTTTCTGGAATTTATTTGGATTTATTTGGAATTTATTTGAATTTATTCCCTTTTCAAATAATTAAATAATTTAATTTTGCAAATAAAAATTGGTTGGAAATATTTTATTTGAGTCCCAAATGCCCTAAAATATTTTCTAGAATTTTTCTGGAATTTTTCTGAGTATTTTGCTATTTTTCTTGAATTATTTGAATTTCTAGAATTATTTTTAATATTAAATCGCTGGAAAATCGAGTTGGTTTTACTATTCATCCGACCGAGCCCGAGTCGGACTCGAGTTTGAGTCCGACTCGAACCCAACCGAGCCCTAACCCTCTCAACCGTCCGATAAAGATCGAACGGCTTAGATTAAGCCACTTCGCCGAACCCAAGCCCGACCGAGCCAGCCAAGTCGCCCGAGCCGGACCGGAGCCCAAACCCCCGCACCGTTGGATCTTGATCCAGCAGCTCTCGTTGAGCCACGTCACCTTCTCCGTGTCGCCACCGGACCCCGCCGCCGCCCGCGCGTGGGACCTCGTTTTCCGCGTGTATCACGGACGCCGAGGGGGTATTTAATGCGCCGTCACCCATATCGGGACCCCCACTTCTGCGCGCACCGTTTGCCCTAACCCACGCCGGTCAAGCCGCCGCCGCCAGCCCGTGCGAGCTCGCCGAAGTTGGAGCTCGTTTCGCCGCGGTTTTTCCGTTGATTGCCGCCGACTCCGTCGTCCACCGCCGTGAACAAGCCTAGATCTGGGACCGCCGTGCCAAGCCGTGTCTGGGGGTGCAACTCTTCTCGCCAGAGCGGCCCAGAAACGCCGTCGCGTGGGTCATCGTCCTCGACTCCGGCAAAGCCGCGCCACCGCAGCACCATCGTTGACCTCGAAGCTCGCCAGCCGTACGATCGCCATCCAACGGCTGCGGTGAGTCCACGTTTCCCCCGACACCGTAGAAACAAGATTAGATCTGGACCGTTGGATCAAAATCCAATGGCCCACATTCGTCCACGTCACCGCAATGAAATCCACGTTGCGGTGGTGGGATCCAATCTCGACCGTTGGATTTAGATCCAACGGCTTGGATCAAGCCACGTAAACCCACGTTGCACTGTGCACGGATAGATCTCCACCGTCCGATCTAGATCGTACGGCTAGGGTTAGCCACGTTGTAAACTCTAGATTGAATCTTGACCGTCTGATCAAGATCGAATGGTCCAGATGGACCGAGTTGTCCCCTAACGTGTGAACCCAGATCCGATCGGGGCCGTTGATTTGCAAATCAACGGCCGAGATCATGCTCTGCGTGTTGGGAGACTAACGCCCGCTGATCGGCCACGGCCCACGCCGATCACCGTGGCGTCGACCATGGCGTCATCACGGGGCAGCGTGTCGGCCGATCGAGCCAAACCGCACCATGACGTCACGCTGGGGCCCGCATGTCAGCCCGCTCGGCTGAGCCGTGCGCTGACGTCATGCTGACGTCACCAAAGGGGCCCACCTGTCAGAGGCACGAGCCGTGGACCAGGTTCACGGTGGACCGAGCCAAACCATGCGCCGGGTTCATGGACCCGAGGCGACGTTGATCTTGAGGTTGGCCACGCTGCGGAACTTTGGCGTATGCTACAGTTTCTTGGAGGTTTTGAGAAGCCGCAATACCAAGTGAACGTCATCAGACAAGCGAGACTGATTAAGGCTTGTGATGTGAAGATCACGGTACATGCCAGGAAGAAGGGCAAGGGCAACCGTCCGATATACTGCACCGCTAGGAGGTCGACAATGCAGATGGGAATCCAGGAGGTATCACGACGAGCAATGCGACACATCGCCCGCATCTACACCAGCGAGCTGGAGGGCGCGGAGTACCGCTACCATCCACACAACAACATCCTTCTTGACCCGAAGCTGATTCAGGATGAGAATGCCACGGTCACACAGCTGGCACGACTTGTCATCGCTCAGGAGGATGTGCTCGATGATACGAACCGAGAGCTACAGAAGGCTCGCGAGGAGGTCACGATAGAGAAGAACCGGTGGCGGGAGGCTCAAGAGCATGTGTCCCATCTTCTGCGAAGGATTGACGAGTTGGAGATGGCATTGTACGGACCAGGACCAGAGCCAGTACTCGACCTACATGAGCCGGACCCGGAGGAGTCAGATCTCGATGAGGACACTGCTTCTTCGACTACCACAGTTGCAGGGCATGGGGATCATTTCGCGCCAATGCCACCGCACCCGCACCCAGGCCGAGGAGGTTTTCTTGACGAGTGAGCCTTAGAGGCGTTATAGAATAAAGATTCACCCTTAGAGGCGTTGGATTTTCATTGCTTGTTGAGTGTGCAGTGTGTGTTGTAGCCCCTTAGGCATTGTAAGCAACCATACCAAGATACTATTATGTTATAGATAATAAAGTTAGATTTTGAGTTACACCCCCTGCATAAGTTACTCCACTACTTGTCTATACTTGTTTTTCCCCCTTGTCTTTAAACCTTGAAGAAATCAACAGATGGTGAACACCCGCGGAAACCTTGGAGGCAATGGGAGTGGTTCTCGCCTAGCTGGGAATCCTAATGATGGAGCACCTACACCCCAGCCCCCACCGCCAGTTGATATGCAGAACTTTGGAGCTTTTCTTGCTGCATAGACCCAGCTGATGCATGCCATGATGCAACAGATGCAGCAGGTCACAGCTTAGGCCACCGCTAACCAAGCAAATCAGGGGCAACGGCATGGAGCAAAGTTGTCGGAATTCATGAGGACCCATCCACCCACTTTCTCTGGGAATGCCAACCCGTTGGAGGCGGATGATTGCCTAAGGTCGATAGAAAGGAAGTTACACATTGCCCAATGCATGGGGAATGAGAAGGTGCTTTACACATCTCATCAGTTGGAAGGAACCGCCGCTGAATGGTGGGAAAACTTCTGCGCCACGCGGGAGAACCCACAGGACATCACGTGGGAGGAGTTTACGGCTGCATTTCGTCAGTATCACGTGCCTGAAGGAATAATGGACCTTAAGAAGGAAGAGTTCAGGGCATTGGAGCAAGGTAATCAATCGGTGTCGGAGTATCTGAACAAGTTCACACAGGTTGCACGCTACGCACCTGAAGACGTAGCGACAGATAAGGCCAGACAGTCTCGCTTCATGAAGGCCAGACAGTAGCAAGGATCGCACAAGGGAGCGCAACAGCGTCTGTGGGTTGCGCCAAATCAGTTCTTCAGATTCCAACCGCAGAATGCAGCAAGGACACCGTCGCCAGCGCCAAGGCCTGTGAATCAGAATTTTCAGACCCCAGCCCCAGCCAGGAACGCCACTACAAGCAACCAGCAGGGCACAGTGAGGCGTTGCTATACATGCAATGAGCCAGGGCATTTCTCCAACAGCTGCCCCAAGAGGACAGCCGGAGTGACCCCAGTTTGACTGAAATTACTTGTCAAAAGTGAAAATTGTTGTTTAGCATGTTATGTAGTATGTAACAATGTGGTTTATGGAAATGATGTACACCTTAGTTAATTTGCGAGTTGAATCAATTAAATGTAATTGTTACCTTTAGCTTATGATTAAATGAACCTCTAGTGATGTGGAGTACCCCAGAGTGGGAATGATTAAATGTGTTAATGTACATGCTTAGAATCTGTTGCTTTGCTTTAAAAGTGCTTATGACCCCCGATTATGTTTAAAGTTTTAAACCCTGATGCATAGTTAGAACATTAAGATGATGTAGACTGCTGTTATTGTTAAAGAAACTTTGCTGGTTGTTTAAAGATGTTCTAATCTAACGGGTTAATGGAGAAATTTAATCGTGTTGGCTAGTGACTTTAATTTGGAAGTTGATTAGAGTTGCTGTTTATGTTGTTGCAAACCATTAGTATATTTGGAAGTATGCAGTTGTGTCTCTACAATGCTAGTATTGATATCAAATGAGAAGACATAAGACTTATTGTTAATGATGTTGTTAAGGGCAGTGTTAATGCTAGTATTCAATCTATTTTAAATAGTTGGAGTATGTTGTGTGGTGGTAATTTTGTTATAACCTATGTATAGCGTAGCTAAAAGTAATGTTGTTGGTTGATGATTATGCCGATTATTGATATTGATGACTTAGTAGTGGTGGTAATTGTGTAGATTACTTGTTGGAAACCATTGTTAAAATGGAGATTATTGTAACATGTTGTGATGGAGTGAACCATAGATGATTAACATGATGTAGAATTTTATCCTTCATGAATGTATGTCTTAGAATCATAGTTATGAACTCTGACTTGTAGAGATAATATTTACATGTTGAAAGTCATTGATTAATTGAATCAGTTCCGATTGTCGAAAAGTTGATGAATGGATGGTATAAAAAGAGTATAGGTTGATCATGCTGAAAGATTTGTTGAAATACTATGTTTCAAACTTGGAATAAGATGTATTATGAGTTGGTGATCCGTGGGGATCATGTCAAGGTAGTCTTGGTTGGGTGCCTTTTTTTTTATAAGCATCTTAAACCTTAATTAAAAGTGTTGGGAATGGTAACTAGAGAAAGAAATTGTTATGTAAATTTTATTAAATCCGGTTGGACTCTCTTGATGAGTAAATAGTGATTATTGAATGCTTAAATGGTAAGTGTAGTGAAATACAAGTTATGGTGGGATTCATGCTGAGCTGGTATTTAAAACCTTTTGAACTAGTGTGGTTGTTTGCCATTTTGGTTGAGTGCCTTCGGTCAAGGTATTCCTTGTGTTGTGTTTCCGAGTTTCCCTAAAAACCGCAGCTATTGGTGCCAATCTTTGGTTTTGGCTATTTTGTTTAAATTGTGCTATGAGTATGGATTTACACTCAAAAGTTTTTGAGTGGATCACGCTCCTTCGCGTTCACCCTGAATTATCTTTGGAATAAATTTTAACGGAAGCAGATGGACATAGTGGGTTGTGTTGGAAACTCTTGAGATTTAATTTGTAAATCTTTTTTACTGGAGTTGGATTTATTTGCATAATGTGCGTGATGTTTGCGAGTGCTTCAAAAAGGTGGGTCTTATGAATGTTTTATAATGTGATTTTGTTAGTGAGGTGTTCCCTTTTGGAAATGAGTTTCCCTCTCCTTGAGAAAATTCGTGACGGTTGTGGGAGCAGATGCTCGACTTGAAATTTTGATGTTCTCTTCCAAAATGTTGAATTTGGATGAAATGCATTGTTTTGCAAGTTCAGTTTTCAATTGATGTGGGATGTGATGCAACGTGGTGTTTTACTGTCAACTATGCTGCCGTCATAGTCTATATGAATTTCCGCAACCTTCGATGTTAATTGTCTTTCCATTATTTGATACCGAGGAAGAAGTTATTTTGTGAATGACTATTCGGTACCGTTGTTACATGATGAATGAATGGTGAAAAAAGGAAAACGAGACATTGTTTATGCATAATTAATCATAAAGGAGTCGATGAGCCAGGTCGGTGAGCAAGTCATATATGGATATATGACTAATCCGGAGTGCTTTTGAAAAGTTTGCATTCATGTCATGAATCGAGATGTCCATTTCTTTCTAGTATGAAAAGAAACAATGAAGAATTTCTGGTATTTTGGGTTATGGTGTAGGGGATTTATGCTTCCTTTGTGATTTGGCTTGGATGTTGCCAAATTCATTCCAAAATGGTTGTTAACGCTTTAGGTTTGAGTTGTCGTTTGTGGTCCACTTGGGTTCAAATGGTGGGGCCCGCATGTCAGCCCGCTCGGCTGAGCCGTGCGCTGACGTCATGCTGACATCACCAGAGGGGCCCACTTGTCAGAGGCACGAGCCGTGGACTGGGTCCATGGTGGACCGAGCCAAACCATGCGCCGGGTCCATGGACCCGAGGCGACGTGGCGGCCTCTGATTGGTCCACGTGTCACGCTGACGCAATAAACTAATTTCCGAAAAATAAAATGATTTATTTATTCGAATTATTGATTTCAAAATTGGATTCAAACTTCAAACGCTTATAACTTTTACGTTTCAACTCCGATTTGAGTGATTCAAATTTCTAAAAATTCATAAAATTGATATCTACCTAATGGTGAATTTTATTTAATTTTTAGACTAAAGTTTTTCTCTGTAATATTATTTAATTGATTATTTAAACTTTAAATGCTTATAACTTTTGCGTTTTAACTCCGATTTCGCCGATTCAAATTCCTAAAAATTCATAAAATTATGCTCTCTCTGTTTATGAACTTTATTTGGATGTTTGGACACTTTTTGTTTGCTGTTTATTCATTTATTGCTATTTGCACGCGTTACGAGTAGACGTTGAAGTGCCCGAAGGATTGGAAGGTGAAGTGTTGACCCAAGAGCCACCTCAGGACCAAGATCAAGTATTCTTCGAAGGAAAGTTGTGCTTTGACCATGTTGATCCCATTTTGAAATTAGTTTGATTTAAAGTATTGCATGCTAGTTCAATTATAAAATGCTTAAATTAATTTTGGGAGATTAGTTAATTACCTAGTTGCTGTATGCCACCTTGACATAGACAATTGAATGCCATGAACCCCTTGTCACCCTAGTTGAGGATTAAATAGTTGGACATTATTAAATTGCCAACATGGGAATTTAGATCGTTGTAGTATATTGCTTAGACCTGCTACGTGCTTATGACATGATTTTGGACAAACAAATGTTAATATTGATTTAATGATATACTAAACCTGTTTTGGAAAGGTATCATGTGTTGTGATGTTGATGGCACGTGATGCATGGTAATCAACTGAGGTTTTGATAAATAGTTTTCGACCGGGGCATGTGGCAAGAATGATCTGGTGGGCCATGATTGGCACCGGGAACGTTGATTTGGTTCTTCGGGTAGTCTTGCCCTGGTCACCCTAAGGACTTAACCTTGCAAGCCTTTGAACTGAGTCTAACTTGCAACCACATGTCTGTAATGGGACGGACCTAGTTGACTAAGTTGCTAATAACGTACCTGTGATACCTCGGTTGTCAACTACACCCTTTGTGTAGCTTGAATGGGGAGCGTACCAGGGCTTTGGCATGGTACCCGTCCAACGGTATGTCGGTCCCATACTTCGCCTTTGTTAAGGGAAGGGATGGTGTAGGGCAAAAACCGGAAAGGTTCACTTGTGCGGTTAGAAGCTTCTGAAAGACTTTGTTACGGACACTCGCCTTGGTGGTGTTTGACTGTATCGTGTGGGTAAAGTGCATAACCTCTGCAGACTGTAAAATCTATTCAAATAGCCGTGTCCGCGGTATTGGACATTGCTCGAGGATTACAGTCAAGGGTTAGATTTTCTTGGAAATCACTTGAACTTGAGAGATTTGGTTTGGTTAAATGATGATGTTGATGGAAATGTGGACTAGGAATGGGAAGGATGTTTATTTAACTCCTGGAAAAGTTATTGATCTTATACTTGTTTTTACTGCTTTCGAATCTACTTATGATACTTGACAAATGCTGTTTACTGCAATTATACCTAGAACTATTCCTTTGTATTAAGCCATGCATGTAGTATATTAGCTTGCATTCTGTGCATGACTTGCTGAGTACCAAGTACTCACTCTTGCCACAAAACAACACCAGTTGAAGAAGAGGCGACGCCAGCTTTGGAGGAGGAATATCAGGAGGAGCCGTCTCACTAGGGATCGAGCCCAGTCAGTTGCCTGTGGCATATTGGTTGGCACCACGCGTTTTCTTTATATATTCCGCTGCAGATTTTATTTGAATAAGTCTTAGCCCTGCGAGGCATACTTTTGTAACTTGACCATAAGGTCAAGCAACCAGTTTGGCTATCTTAATTAAAGTACTTTATTATTATCGATGTGTATGATTGTGATATTTACCAATGTTGAGACTGTGTGCACTAGCGTGATCCTGGACTAGTGCTGAATACACAGAGGGTCCGGATTTGCAAATTCGGGTCCCGACAGTGTGTATATAAATATATTAACGTGTTTCTAGCCGAACCAGTATATATGCATCCCCACGTATGTGTTAGTATGTAGGTATGTCTCCATATGTATTTTATCGTGTACTAAATCATTCTAGAATGCATGCATGAAGAATATGTATATATGCTGTGAACAGTGCATGCATGGAAAACTAAAACTAGTTGCACGTAATAATTTCCAGGAATTGCGAATTTTGTCTTTTTCACTACAAATTCGTTTTAAGTCCAAGACACTTGCGATGAATTTTGTTAGTTAGTAAAAATGACTACCTTCCTACGATAATTTCACTGGAATTTTATAAAAGAATTTATAATGTTAAATTATTCGCGGAAAGTCCAAACTTATGAATTTTGTATCTCTTAAACTATACGCCCAAAAATACCAAAATAAATTTTATAAATCTTAGAAAATGCCAAACTAATTATATGGAAGTTTTCATGAAATTATGAACTAGTTTGATTTGTAGTATTTTCCGAATGTGTGTTTATTTGGATATCTGCTACGCGTAGGCGTTGAACTGTGCAAGAGTGCGGAAGTTGAAGACCAAGCTCAAGCCTTAGATCAAGATCATCTGCTTTTTGAAGGCAAGTTGTGCTTTGACCATGTTGCTCCTAAATTTTGAAATGTATTTTTATTTAAATTATGCATGCTATGTTGATTAAAATGGATTAAATCAATTTGGGTCAAGTAGCTAATCAACCTAATTGTTAATACCACCTTGATGTTAATATTTGTATGCCATGAATTCCTTGTCACCTTTAGTTTGGTTTAATTAGTTGGATGTACTATTGTGCCAACACGGGAGGCTAGACCGTGAATAGTTGCTTAGTCTTGCTTATACGTGGAATGATATTTCAAATTACAAAAGAATATTGATTAATGATATATGGAATGAGTTTTGGAAATGTTGTAATATTGCCACGTGATGATATGAAGTGTAGACACCTGTGTGGTTCTACATTGTAATTGAAATTATTGTTGGCATGTGTTGCACAATAATCAAACTGGGGTTGGAAAAGATTTAGACTGGGGCAAGTGGCAAGTGGCAAGATGGCTTCGTGCCAGGTGGGCCTTCGTGGCAACGGGATGAGTGATATGAGGGCTTTGTGCCAAAACTTGAGAGAAGGATGTCTTGCCCTGGACAGTTAAGGACTTCACCTTGCAAACCTTTGAACTGAGTTACTCGTACAACCACATGGCTGGAGTGGGACGGTCTTAGTTTAGTAGGATTCTGAAATCTTACCTATGATACCTCAGGGTGACAGTTACATCAGGGTAACTGTGTGGGGGAGCTACCAGAGCTATGGCTTGGTACCCATCCAACGGTGTTTGTCGGTCCTACACTTCGACTCTTCGTGAGAGGGGTGGTAGTGAAGGCAATACCGGAGAGGGTCATAGATGTAGATGGAAGTTTCTGAAAAACTTCGTTACGGTCAATCGCCTTTGTGGTGTGCGACTATATCATGTGGGTAAAGTGTACAACCTCTGCAGAGTGTGTTAAAACTATTCGAATAGCCGAGTCCACGGTATTGGACAATGCTCGGGGATTAGAGTCAAGGGTTAGATCTTCAAAAATAAATTGTGGGAATGGTGGCTGTGTGCCAGAGATAATTGCTAAAGTGATTTAGGTCTTTGTGCCAAACTTGTAACACCCCGGCATCTAGTATGCCCGAATGCTACCAAACATGAGCTAAACAACATCTAAATACCATGAATTAAGGTAAATTACAGCAAAGGAGTAAATGCTAAAACCCGAGATTTCGGCAGCATCTCCTTTGTTTTAACATGAATTGATGGAACAACAATAGCATAGCAATAAGGCAATATGAGAGACAACTAAAACAGCAATAATTCAAGACTTAACCACAATATAAGTCTATTTTCAAGCATTTAATGTCTCCATGCGCCAAACAAACAATAAGACTCTCATAAAGCAAAGCTAAACCTTAAAGCAATAATCATCACACGCAATTTATTATCAAAAACTAATTGAATGACTTGTGGAATCAAATGAGTGAAGCTACGTGTGGAAGTGTGGCTAATTCCCTTCCCCGCATGCCGGTCTCATGGTACCTAAAACAACAAGAAAACACAAGCGTGAGTTCAAAACTCAGCAAGCATATTGCAATGGTACAACACAAACAATTACATGGCAATAACATCCCACATCATGTAAACCATCTCATTCATGATCACATATCATCATTATGTATGCAATGCGATGCTATGCTCATGTCTCCTTGGAAACTCATACCGGTATGGTTGAGTACACACCCGTCGGTGTGCACCCTCTCCCCCCTTCCATCCCGAAGATGGAGGGTGCCTACTCCTCGCTTCCGTTCACCGCGGTGAATGGAATCACGATGTAGGACTTACTCATTGGCTCTCCAGATTAGTCATAACTTTCTCACCGACCTTCCCGGACTAGTTATGACTTTCTCACCGCCCGGGCCATGTATCATGCCATGTATGCAAATATGCCAACATCATGAATAACTTGTACATTACACATGGCATCATCATAGATAACTTGTACATTAACACATGGCATCATTCACATAATAATCATATTCATCATATCAATGGCAGACATTAAAGCATGGCATGTGAACATATCATATATTCAAATCTCAATCTCAATCAATCAAACAAACCACAACCCGCTACCATTCCAATACACTTGCCTCAACCACGGGCGACGGATTGGCGAGAAGGAGAAGGCACTCCCGGGGTCACACCACCTGCACATAGGTACCACACACTCACAATCAAGTCCACAAAACACTACGCAAACCCTCATCTACCCCGACATGGCCAACTACTCGCAAAACCCGAAAACAGCGGTTCTGTCCCGTCGGGACAGCAGCCTTCCAAAAGGCATAACTCAAGTTCTAAGACTCCGAATCAATTAAACGAGTACATCCTCGCGTAGCTTAGGAAATGTTCCAACTTTTTCTAGGTATAGGGAAAGACTGATTCGGACTCTAAAGTTGTTTAATCTACAAAATACCGTGATCTGTTCCAATCACGTCACAGATTTTAACACGCTCGGTAAAAAAGCCATAACTTTTAAACGGCTGATCGGAATTTAACGTTCTTTATGTCCACTGAAAGATAATTAAATTACTTACAACTTCATCAACAGGCGGACGTCCAAATTCCAACTATAATTGGCGAAAAACGGAAGCCTAGGTCGACTGCTCATGCTATCCGAAACAGAGGACGTGGCAACATCTAGATCCAATCCAATCTACTCAATTCCAGCACCACCAATTGATCTAAAAACCTGATAAACACCCTTATAACAGTACCTAGACCAATCCCAAGGATTCCCATGGCCATACCTTTGCCCGACGCACAAAAACCCAACAGATATCCTCCCAGTTCGCGCGATCTCCTTCCTCGCTCCAAATCCACCGGATCTCCTCGTCGCGGAGCGCTCCAACGGATGGATCTTCAGGTTGGGGAGGTGGAGAACTCCCCTAGGGCAGCAAGGGAGGTGGAGAGGTGGTGGAGAGGTGTGGTGGCGCCATGGGGGAAGATGGAGAGGAAGGGGAAGGGTGGAGGTGCATTTGGGAGGCTAGGGGGTGGCGGCTAGGGTTGGGAGAGGGTGTTTGGGGCGCACCAAGGGGTGGGGGCCAGATTTGGCTTCCCAAAAGTCCCCCCCTTGGGTCCAAACCCTTCCACCAGAGGCCCAACTCAACCGCCAAGGCCCAAAGTCCCCCGGAGAGGTCCAAACATTTGAAAATGGCCCAAAAACACGATATAAACGGCATAACGTAAAGTTTTAACCTCCATTTTCATATTTTATAAAGTTTTTGACCTCAACATTCACATTTTATAAGATACGACACTCCGTGGTGTCACATTCTCCCCCCTTCAACAGGATTCGACCTCGAATCCAAGACACACCAATACGCAACCCAGCAAAGCAAAAGATAGCTAGGTTTCACATCTCATACCTGAGGCGAAAAGCTCGGGGTATGTCGGGACCCCGAATTTGCAAATCCGGACCCTCTGTGTATTCAGCACTAGTCCAGGAACGCGCTAGTGCACACAGTCTTAACATCGGTAAATATCACAATCATACCACTCGGTACTAATAAAGTACTTTAATTAAATAATCAAACTGGTTACCCGACCTTAAGGTCAAGCTACAAATGTACGCCTCGCAGGGCGAAACTTATTAAAAGAGAAATAATAGCAGCGGAAAATAAGATAACTCGTGGCGCCATCCAAAGATACCACGGCAACCGACCGGCTCGCTCCTAAGTAGAGCGGTTCCTCGTGGAGCTCCTCCTCCAAGTGGTGTAGTCTCCTCTTCAACTGTGTTGTATTGTGGCAAGGGTGAGTACTTGGTACTCGGCAAGTCATGCACAGAATGCAAGCTAATATACTATATGCATGGCTTGGTACAAAGGAATAGCTCAAGGTATATTTGCGAAATGCTTGACATTTGACAAGTATCATAAGTAGATTCAAAGCGGTAGAAACAAGTAAAGCATAAATAATCTGTTCAAGGAGTTTAGTAAACATCTTTTTCCCATCCTAGTCCACATTTTCATCAACCTCGTTATTACTCCAAACCAACCTTTCAAATCCAAGTTATTTTCGAAAGTCTAACCCTTGTTGTAATCCCAGAGCATTGTCGATCACAGTGGACTCGGCTATTCGAATAGATTCTACACTCTGCAGAGGTTATGCACTTTACCCACAAGATACGATCAAACACCACAAAGGCGAGTTCAGTAATAAAGCCTTTCGGAAGCCTCAAACAACACAGGTGGTCCTCTCAGGTTCGTGCTCTACACCATCCCTTCCCTTAACCAAGGCGAAGTATGGGACCAACACACCGTTAGATGGGTATCCGGCCACGCCCACGACACGCTCCCGCACAATCACACAAACGGTGTAATTGACACCCTGAGGCTCCACAAGTGAGTCCTTAGCGACTTAGTCAACTAGGGCCGTCCCATTCCAGCCCATGTGGTTGCAAGTATGACCAGTTCAAAGGCTTGCAAGGTTAAGTCCTTAGAGTGACCAGGGCAAGACTACCGAAGAACCAAATCAACATCCCGATTGCCACACCGGCCCACGATTATTCTTGCCACATGCCCCTGGTCGAAAACTATTTATCAAAACCCCGCTTGATTACCAAGCACCACGTGCTATCAACATCACATGATACCTTTCCAAAACAGGTTCAATATATCATTAAGTCAATATTAACATTTGATTGTCCAAAATCATGTTATGAGCACGTAGCAAGTCTAAGCAATATACTACAACGGTCTAGAACCCATGTTGGCAATTTGATTATGTCCAACTAATAAACCACAACTAGGGTGACAAGGGGTCATGGCACATATCTAATTAATCAAGGTGTCGACATAAAGAATTTGGTTTTTATCTAATCTCCCATATTTAAATAAAGTATTTTCTAATTGAGCTAGCATGCAATAATTTGAACCAAAATAGATTTCAAAATGGGATCAACATGGTCAAAGCATAACTTGCCTTCAAAGAGTACTTGTTCTTGGTCTTGAGTTGGATTCTGAGTCAATATTTCTCCTTCGAATCCTTCCGGCACTTCAACGTCTACTCGTAAAGCGTGCAAATAGCAATACACAAATAAACACTAGGCAAAAACATCCCAAAAACTCCAAATAAAATCCATAAACAGAAAGAACATAATTTTCTGGATTTTTAGGAACTGGAATCGTTCAAATCGGAGTTAAAATGCAAAAGTTATGATTATTTAAAGTTTAAATAATCAATTAAATAATTTTACAGAGAAAAACTTTAGTCCAAAAATTAAATAAAATTCATATTTAGGTAGATCTGAATTTTATACAAATTTAGAAATTTGAATCACTCAAATCGGAGTTGAAACGCAAAAGTTATAAGCGTTTGAAGTTTGAAACAAAATCTGAAATCATTATTTCGAATTAATAAATCATTTTCTTTTTCGGAAATTAATTATTGCGTCATTGGTGACACGTGGCAGCCTCTGATTGGGCGGCTGACGTCAGCCGGTCCATGGACGTGGTCCACGGTTTGGCTCGGTCCACCGTGGACTCGGTCCACGGCTCACGGTCGGCACAGCGGGCCTCTGGATGACGTCATTCTTGTCGACGCCAAGACACCGCTTTGGGACAATGGCCGACAAGCGGTTTCACCGTGACGTCGGCCGATGACGTCATGGTGCGGTTCATTGCCCGGCCGACGCGGGCCCGTGTCCGCGTCTCACGCAGTGCTGACCGCGGCGGTCAAGCTTCCCGACGCGTGGCGCAATCTCGGCCGTCGATTTGAAATCCGACGGTATGGATTGGGTCTCGGTTTCACGTGTTGGATTGACTCGGTCAAATCCGACCGTTGGATCTAGATTGGACGGTCCAGATCTAATCCCACGTAAACACTGTTACGGCACACGGTGATCGTGGGCCGTTGGATCCTGATCCAACGGTCCAGATCCGATCGAGGTTACGGTACGAAAAAAAACACGCGAACTCACCTCGATCGCACGATCAAGATCGGACGGCGCACGGCTCGCGAGGGTCGATGGCGGGCGCGCTGGCTTGCCGGGGATGTAGACGACGACCTCTGCGGCGTTCGTGCTCCGACGTGAAGGCGTGGCACTCGCGGCGCGACGCGGCGGTCTCGATCGGCTTGGTGTCGGAGAACGGGCGGAAGCGGCGGATCAACGAAAACGCGGCGGAGGACTTCTCCCACTACGGCGAGCAATCGCGAAGCGACGGCGGCGGCCAGGCGAGGTGAGAAGGGCTCAGTGCGTCACGGTTGTCGCGCTTCCGATGGCGGCGGCGTATTTAAAGGGGGCCTCGGCTTAGTGTAGAGCGCTGAAACCGAGGTTGACACGGTGACGGGCTGGAGTCCGGCTTCGATTCTGGCGGCGATGGCACGAGCAATCTCGGCCGATTCGATCGTGATCCGACTGGCCGACGGCTCGATCGGTTGGCCGGTTCGGTCGAGTCAGCTGGCTCGGGTCGGACTCGAGTCCGACTCGGGTTCCGACTCGGTCGGATGAATAGTACTTGACCCGACTCGATTTTCCAGCGATTTAATAATTAAAATAATTTCCAGTAATTCATTTAATTCAAGAAAAATAGCAAAAGACTCAGAAAAATTCCAGAAAAATTCTGGAAAATATTTTAGAGCATTTGGGACTCAAATAAAATATGTCCAACAAAACTTTATTTGAAAATTTAATTTCTTTAATTATTTCAATATGGAATAAATTCAAATAAATTCCAAATAAATCCCAAATAAATTCCAGAAAATTCCAAAAATTCACAAAAGTGCAAAATAATGTTTAATTTCATGAAAAGCAAAAATTGGGGTGTTACAGGGTACTTCTCGCGCATGCGAGACTCTAGTTCCCAAACCGCTTCTCTCCCTGACTAAAGCCACTGGAACGACACTGATCGAGACTCGATGACAGGATGCCTAGGTTCGAAGACCAACAGCTCTAACGATAACCCACGATCAACCTCTTGCAAGAACTTTACTCGACACTGAAACACAAAGCACTCACACATGGTCTCAGCACGACCCAAGCGAAAGGATAAATCCTCAAACAGACCACGAAAGAAACGGTCTCAAACTCTCCATTTCATACATTCCTTAGCACTAGAGTGCCCGATCCCTTAGACCAACGTTACTCTCCAGAAGAAACACGGTACCAACCTCTAACTCCGACTCTTGATCCTCCTTCAGCTCTCGCAGGCAAAAGTGTTTTCACACCTCGAACTCCCTACTGTGGTTCGTCGTAAGCAAGGCAGCCTTGAACCAAGCGGGACACAACACTCCAAGACTACCAACTGCTGGAACAAACGAGGTTAAAACCTTGCAAAAGATTGATCTTTTACAACTAGGCCAACACCCACCGTTACCACTGAAGGAAAAACCTACTTTATAACCAGGGTCCTTAAAATTATAAAAACACATCAGCCAACCGAAAGCAATCCACATCGGTCGACACAACTTGCTCAGAGATCGGCGATAAAAGATCCAATACACTTCGAAAGGATAAAGCAATTACTAGCAACCACAAAGTGGTCCACTAATAATTTAATCAACCCTACCAAGGAACACCTCAACGACACAATTCTCCAAGAAGGTTTGCATTGAGTCATACACAACCTTCCACTCAAAGGACCACGATAAAGAGTACAATCATTGAGTGAGCTCAACCATAATCATGAACCCAATTGGTTCACCTACAACAACTCAAACCCCAAAGCGCTAAAACCACTTTGGAAAGGATCCGGCAACATCCAAAGAGCGCACATTTTAATTTCCTATGCCAATACACAAAGGAAACGCAAATCCCTTCACCACAACCAACACCAGAAATTCTTCATTGTTTCTTTTCGTACTAGAAAGCGAGGGAAATCTCGTTTCATGACAAGAATGCACACTTTTCAAGAGCACTCTGGATTAGTCATATATCCATATATGACTTTCTCACCGACCTGGCTCATCGACTCCTTTATGATTAATTATGCATAAACAACGTCTCGTTTTCCTTTTCACCATTCATTCATCATGTAACAACGGTACCAAATAGTCATTCACCAAATGACTTCTTCCTCGGTATCACATGAATAAAACTCGAATAGCATCGAGGATTGCGCTAGTTCATATAAACTATGATGGCATCATAGTTGACAGTAAGGCACCACGTCGCATCACATCCCACATTAATTGAAAACTGAACTTGCAAAACATTACATTTCAACCAAATTCAACATTTTGGAAGAGAACGTCAAAATTTCCAGTCAAGCATCTGCTCCCACAACCGTCACAAATTTTCTCAAGGAGAGGGAAACTCATTTCCAAAAGGAAACACTTCACTAACAAAATCACTTATGAAACATTCATGAAACCCACCCTTGTGAAGCACACGCAAACACCAGACACATTTTCCAAATAACTCCAACTCTAACCAAATAGAGTTACACATCAAGGGCTTAACTCAAAAGTTTCCAACACAACCCATTATGACCATCTGCTTCCTTTTAAGCATTTCTTCCAAAGGTAATTCAGTGCGAACGCGAAGGAGCGCGATCCACTCAAAGACTTTTGGGTGTAAAACCATACTCATAGCATAAACTAAACAAATTAGCCAAAACCCAAGATTGGCACCAATCACTATAAGTTTAGGGAAACTTTGAAACGCAACAAACGGAAACCTTGACCGAAGGCATTCAACCAAAGTAGCAAACAACCTAGCCAGTCTAAAAAGTTTTAAACACCAGCTCAACATAGATACAACCACCCCTAGTGTTCCACTATGCTTTCCATTAAAGACTTCAATAGTCACTACTTACTCCTTGAGGAGACCCAACAAAATTGAACCAAAAACTACATAACAAATTCTTCCTCTAGTTACCATTCTCAACACTTATAAATAAAGTCTATGATGATTATCAAAAAGACATCCAACCAATACTACCTCATCCTGATCCCCACAGACAAACACATCATATTCTCACTTTTAAACATAATACTTCAACAGATACTTAAGCATGATCAACCTATCAATTGTATACTATCCGTACGTCAACATCTTGACGATTGAAGCTTGTTCAATCAATAAAATGACTTCAACAAGTAAATATTATCTCTACAAGACAAAATTCGTAAATAGGATTCAAAGATATACATTCATTAAGGTTAAAATCTTACATCATGATTATTATCCATTGTTCATCCCATCACAACATGCACTCGACATAATACCACAGTTTTACACTTTTCTCTATTGGATCAATGGTTTTCCAACAATTAACAACACTACTAATTCATCAATATCATTAATTTGAGTTAGCATACAAACAACACATTATTTAGTTACCCTTTCCATAAATTATAACAAGTTGCCACTACTCAACATACTCCGACTATTTAAAATAATTTGGCAAGTTAGACCATCACGATGCTTTTACAACGTCACCAAACAACAAAACCTATATTCTTCCCATTGACGTCAATACTAGCATTATAGGAACACATATGCATACTTCCAAATATACTAATGGTTTGCAACAACACAAATAGCAACTCTAATCAACTTCCAAGTTAAGGTCACAAGCCGGCATGATTAAATTCCTCTATTAACACGTTAAATTAGAACATCTTTAAACAACCAGCAAGGTTTCTTTAACAGTATCAGTAATTTACATCATCTTTAATGTTCTAACTAGGCATCAAGGTTTAAACTTTTAACATTAACGATGATCATAAGCACTTTTAAAGCAAGGCAACAGATTCTAAGCATGTACATTAACCCATTTAATCATTCTCGCTACAGAGTAAACTACAACACTAGTAGTCTATTTATTCTCAAGCTAGAGATAAAAACCGCATTGAATTGTTTAAACTCACAAATTAACTTAACAATACGTCATCCCATAAACCACATTGGTACATGCTACAAAACATGCTAAACAACAATTCTTACTAGGGACAAACGATTTCAGTCAAAAGACTACTTACTTTGTTTGCATCATATTAGTTTTAAAACCCATCTCACATTCACAAGGAAACTTGACTCTCAAAGTTGCAATGAGACAGACCCAAACTTGGTCATGCAAAAGAAAATTCTCCAAAACACTTTTCAATCTTAAAGACTCCCGTAGAGGAAAATGGTTGAAAGACAATTTTCTTAAAAGGGAACTAAGTGATCAAGTAAACCTTTTTAAATAAAACCTTAACACCAAACCCCAAACTTTCATGAAACAAAAGAAGGGTTTTCAAAGTTGATTTCTTAAACCAGTGAAATGACGAAATCAAACACCGCTTACTCCTACAAAGCCACAGAACTTCAGCCCTGACAACCGGATCTGGCATAACGCCGCAATATCTCTCATGATCTCGGAGAAAGACAAACACATGATTAAATTGAATGCTTCTCCCCCATAAATAAATCAACAAACTAAGCATCAAAACTAGAAAGGCGACCAAAAGAAGCGCAACACTAGACTCTTCTTCTTTGTCTTCAACCAAGGAAGACAAAACCACACACCGCATACGGAACAATCCGCGAAAATCCAATACCAAACACTTTTCTTTTGGTTTCAATCAACTAAAACCAAGAAAACCAACCAAAACTGACCGTCAGAACGGTAAAGAACATCTACAGGAACCCACCACCAAACTCTTCTATTTGACTCCAGTCAACTACCCGATCTACGACAGAAAGGATAAGCACTCTTCTCCTAGTGGGGTTAATAGTTCTTCTGTGATGGCGCTAACCGGCCACACCGTCAAACCTCACCTTTACTATGAAATAAGAGAGGTGACCGAAACCCTTCGGCACCACAACCCCACTCTATCACAACAACAAGAGCAATTCAATCATTTATCTCATTGACATAGCAACATGCATTGTCAGATGAAGCATTCAACATCAAAGCTTAAATACAACATTTAAGCGTAAGGAAACGATACCCATACCCTTTTTCCTACTGTGCATCCATGTGTGTCAAATTTTAGATTAGTTATACTACTTTTGCAAGTTTTAATGTTGCTATCCTATGACAAAATTTTAGTAAAAACCTAAGCCATGTTTCTAAGTTATTCCACATCACATTTTAGTTGTAACCTAAGGTATGACACTAAAAATACATATCCCAAGGACCTACAGCCCGCTCTGATACCAACTGTAACACCCCGGCATCTAGTATGCTCGAATGCTACCAAACATGAGCGAAACAACATCTAAATACTACGAATTAAGGTAAATTACAGCAAAGAAGTAAATGCTAAAACCCGAGATTTCGGCAGCATCTCCTTTGTTTTAACATGAATTGATGGAACACCAATAGCATAGCAATAAGGCAATATGAGAGACAACTAAAACAGCAATAATTCAAGACTTAACCACAATATAAGTCTATTTTCAAGCATTTAATGTCTCCATGCGCCAAACGAACAATAAGACTCTCATAAAGCAAAGTTAAACCTTAAAGCAATAATCATCACACGCAATTTATTATCAAAAACTAATTGAATGACTTGTGGAATCAAATGAGTGAAGCTACGTGTGGAAGTGTGGCTAATTCCCTTCCCCGCATGCCGGTCTCATGGTACCTAAAACAACAAGAAAACACAAGCGTGAGTTCAAAACTCAGCAAGCATATTGCAATGGTACAACACAAACAATTACATGGCAATAACATCCCACATCATGTAAATCATCTCATTCATGATCACATATCATCATTATGTATGCAATGCGATGCTATGCTCATGTCTCCTTGGAAACTCATACCGGTATGGTTGAGTACACACCTGTCGGTGTGCACCCTCTCTCCCCTTCCATCCCGAAGATGGAGGGTGCCTACTCCTCGCTTCCGTTCACCGCGGTGAATGGAATCACGATGTAGGACTTACTCATTGGCTCTCCGGATTAGTCATAACTTTCTCACCGACCTTCCCGGACTAGTTATGACTTTCTCACCGCCCGGGCCATGTATCATGCCATTTATGCAAATATGCCAACATCATGAATAACTTGTACAATAACACATGGCATCATCATAGATAACTTGTACATTAACACATGACATCATTCACATAATAATCATATTCATCATATCAATGGCAGACATTAAAGCATGGCATGTGAACATATCATATGTTCAAATCTCAATCTCAATCAATCAAACAAACCACAACCTGCTACCATTCCAATACACTTGCCTCAACCACGGGCGACGGATTGGCGAGAAGTAGAAGGCACTCCCGGGGTCACACCACCTGCACATAGGTACCACACACTCACAATCAAGCCCACAAAACAATACGCAAACCCTCATCTACCCCGACATGGCCAACTACTCGCAAAACCCGAAAACAGCGGTTCTGTCCCGTTGGGACAGCAGCATTCCAAAAGGCATAACTCAAGTTCTAAGACTCCGAATCAATTAAACAAGTACATCCTCACGTATCTTAGGAAATTTCCCAACTTTTTCTAGGTATAGGGAAAGACTGATTCGGACTGTAAAGTTGTTTAATCTACAAAATACCGTGATCTGTTCCAATCACGTCTTAGATTTTAACACGCTCGGTAAAACAGCCATAACTTTTAATCGCCTGATCGGAATTTAACGTTCTTTATGTCCACTGAAAGACAATTAAATTACCTACAACTACTTCAACAGGCGGACGTCCAAATTCTAACTCTAAATTGGTGAGAAACTGAACCCTAGGTCGACTGCTCATGCTGTCCGAAACAGAGGACGTGGCAACATCTAGATCCAATCCAATCTACTCAATTCCAGCACCACCAATTGATCTAAAAACTTGATAAACACCCTTAAAACAGTACCTAGACCAACCCCAAGGATTCCCATGGCCATACCTTTGCCCAACGCACGAAAACCCAATAGATCTCCTCCCGGTTCGCGCGATCTCCTTCCTCGCTCCAAATCCACCGGATCTCCTCGTCACGGAGCGCTCCAACGGATGGATCTTCAGGTTGGGGAGGTGGAGAACTCCCGTAGGGCAGCAAGGGAGGTGGAGAGGTGGTGGATAGGTGTGGTGGCGCCATGGGGGAAGATGGAGAGGAAGGGGAAGGGTGGAGGTGCATGGGGGAGGCTAGGGGGTGGCGGCTAGGGTTGGGAGAGGGTGTTTGGGGCGCACCAAGGGGTGGGGGCCAGATTTGGCAACCCAAAAGTCCCCCCCCTTGGGCCCAAACCCTTCCACCGGAGGCCCAACTCAACCCCCAAGGCCCAAAGTACCCCAGAGAGGCCCAAACACCCGAAAACGGCCCATAAACACGCTATAAACGGCATAACGTAAAGTTTTAACCTCCATTTTCATATTTTATAAAGTTTTTGACCTCAACATTCACATTTTATAAGATACGACACTCCGTGGTGTCACAAAACTATTTTGGGTAGCAAACCATGCTGCCCTTGCCCCATGCGCCCCCCCAAAATCCAACCCTAGCCACCCCCCTTACTCCCATGTGCCTCCCCATTGCCTCCCATTAGCCGCCGCCTTGCTCCTCCACCTCCACACCTCTCCTAGCCGGCCCTAGGAGGGATCCACCCCCATCCCTTGCTACCACACCCCTCCATTCCATTGTCCTCACCGTTGGGAAGCTTCGCGACGAGAGGATCCGGCGGATTTGGCGCGTGGAAGGAGATTGGGGGACCCGGAGAAGAAGGTTTCGTCGTTCCAACGGTTCTTCGAGGGAGGTAAGAGTTGGTAAATCCTTTTGTAGGGTTAAGATACTGGTTAGAAGGATTATTCCATGCTTAAGATCCATGTTTAGGTGCTGTTCCTAGATGAGATTAGAAAAATTGCAATGCTGTCCCACGTTCTATCCTTGGGTAGATTTGCACCCCGACCTAGGGCTTGCACTTTGTCAATTTTAGAGGCGTTTTCTTCTCAGCCGGCTATTGAGGAAGTTGTAGATAATTTAATTATATTTCAGTGGACATCAAGAATGTGAAATTCGGTTCAGCCGTTTAGAAGTTATTGCTGTTTTACTGAACGCTGTCAAATCTGTGAAGAGATTGGGAAAGATCTTGTACATCTGTAGATTAGACAATTTTACAGGCCGATTCAGTCTTCACGAATACTTAGAAAAAGTTAGGAAATTTCCTAAGATTTGAGAAAATGTACTCGTTTACTTGATTTGGAGTATTAAAACTCAAGTTATGCTAGTTGGAAGCCCGCTATCCCGACGGGACAAATTCTCTGTTTTCGGGTTTTTGGAGTGGGTTGTGAAGTCAGGGTAGATGATCGTTCTTGTACTATTTTGTGGGCATGTTTTGAGTGTATTGAACCTATGTGCAGGTGGTGTAACACCAGGAGTGCCCTCAACCTCTTGCCACTCCGTCGCCCACGGTTGAAGGAAGTATATTGGGATGGGTTTGGCTGTTGGATGAATATTAGACTTGCATAGGTGCAATATGGCTACATGATGTGTTAACTTGCCATGCTTGATATTTGCTTATGATATGATGAACATGGTTACATATTGGTTATGAAATTGTTGTATTAACTGTTTATGCAAGTTTATACATGTTCATGTCATATGTGCATTCATAATGGAAGAGGCGTCCCATTCTGATGCGGGCCTCTGTGTTCACACGTAGTGAACACGAAAGACCTACCTCATAGTCCCATCCACGGATGTGTATGGGAGCGAGTCAGTAAGAGTAGGCACCCTCCATCTACGTGATGGAAGGGGAAAGAGGGTGCACGCCGACGGGTGTGCACTCGGCAATACCGGTATGTGCTTCAAGGAGACATGTGCATTGCATTGCATATATGATGATGCTAATGAGAGGTATACAATGTGAATATGAGATGCTTATGATGTTGAATAAGAGATGTAGTGATGATGTTATTTAAAACTTTTTTCTTGTTCCATTGCAATACACTTTGCTGAGTGATGAACTCACGCTTGTGTTTTATGATGTTTTTAGGTACCATGAAACCGGCATGCGGGAAAGGGATTTAGTGGCACACCTTCACATAACTTCAATCACTTTGACAGCAATCCTTTTATCATTCATAGTTGCGATAATTAGTTTATTGCCTTAACTGTGTGCTTGGTTATGTCATTTACTTCGTCATTGCTCATGAAGTGGTTGAACTCATTGTTTTGGACTTAAACTATTGCTATATCTCTCGTTATTGCTGTTTTAGATGCCATTTATTATGTTATATCTTATGATATTATTGCTGTTGCTTCCAATCATGGAAAAACAAAGGAGATGCTGCCGAAATTTTCGGTTAAAGCATTTACGTCCTTGCTGTAATTTAATCTTAATTGTGGTATTTAGTTGTTGTTTCCTCTATGTTTGGTGACATCCAAGGCATACTAGATGCCGGGGTGTTACAGTTGGTATCAGTGCGGGCTTCAGGTCTGTGGTGTATGAACTTAGTGAAATAACATAGGGTCAACTTAAATTTTGATGTGGGATAACCTAGAAATGTGGCTTAGTTTATTCTTAAAACTTTGTCATAGTATAGCAACATTAAAACTCGTGTAAGTGGAATAACTAATCTAAAATTTGACACACATGGATGCACAGTAGGAAAGGGTATGGGTATCGTTTATTTATGCTTAAATGTTGTATTTAAGCTTTGATGTTGAATGCTTCATTTGATAATGCAATTTGCTATGTTTATGAGATAATTGATTGAATTGTCCTTGTTATTGTGATAAAGTGGGGTTGTGGTGCCGAAGGGTTTCGGTCACCTTTTTGTTCATAGTAAGATCGTGGTTTGACGGTGTGGCCGGTTAAAGCCATCACCGAAGAACTATTAACCCCCTGAGGGGAAAGAGTGCTTACCCTTTTTCTGTCGTAGATCGGAAAGTGACTGGAGTCAAATCAAAGAGTTTGGTGGTGGAATCTTTCAGATTTTCCTTTACCATTCTTACGGTCGGTTTTTGGTTGGTTTTCTTGGTTTTAGTTGATTGAAATCCAGGGAAAAGTGTTTTGTTTTGAGTACCCGCTGATTATTCTTTTGTCAGTTTGTGGTTTTGTCTTCCTTGGTTGAAGATGAAGGAGAAGAGTTTTGTATTGCGCGTTTATTGGTCGCAATTTTTGGCTTTGACACCCGATTTTGTTGGGTATTGTGGACCGTCTTGGGGAGAAAACTTATGTGGTTGTTGTTCTCCCTATCTAAGAAAAGTGTAGAAGTTTCTCCTTATGCAGACCTTAAGTTTGGTGGAGCTAAGTTTGAATCTTTATCGGAAAAGATTTAGTCGAACATTTGGTTTTCCCTGGTGCATCCTTCTTCCTTCTTGGAAGTATAGATCTTGAGATTTCTTGAAGATTTTTGGGTTATCAAAGTTGGAAATTTGACAGTTGAGCTCTCTTGCGTTTCTGTTGGAGTTTTGTTTTCTTCCTTGCCTGGAAAGGAGAAATTGTTTATCGGTGTTCGTTCTTGTTCTTGAGTTGTGGTTATCTTTAAAGTGGGTTGCATCCTGTTTTGTCAAGAGTAGGTGACCCATGAAGGTGTTCAGAATTTTTTGTGTCCGTGCTAGGTAGTATGTACCAATGTGGTTTATGAAATGACGTATTGCTATGTTAAGTTGTGAGTTAAAACAATTCAAAGCTTGAGAATAAATATACTACTAGTGTTGTAGAGTACTCTATAGCGAGAATGATTAAATGTGTTAATGTACATGCTTAGAATCTGTTGCTTTGCTTTAAAAGTGCTTATGACCCTCGATAATGTTTAAAGTTTTGAACCCTAATGCATAGTTCAAACATTAAGATGATGTAAACTACTGATATTGTTAAAGAAACTTTGCTGGTTGTTTAAAGATGTTCTAATTTAACGTGTTAATAGAGAAATTTAATCGTGTTGGCTAGTGACTTTAACTTGGAAGTTGATTAGAGTTACTAATTATGTTGTTGCAAACTATTAGTATATTTGGAAGTATGCAGTTGTGTCTCTACAATGCTAGTATCGATGTCAGTTGAGAAGACATAGGATTTGTTGTTAATGATGTGGTTAAGAGCAGTGGGATGGTCTAACTTATTAAATTTATTTTAATAGTTGGAGTATGTTGTGTAGTGGCAATTTGGTTATAACCTGTGTATAGGGTAGCTAAAAGTAATGTTGTTGTTTGATGATTATGCCCATCTATTGTTATTGATGACTTAGTAGTGGTGGTAATTGTTTAGATTACTTGCTGAAAACCATGGTTAAATGGAGGAAATTGTAACATGTTGTGATGGAGTGAACCTTGGATAATTAACATGATGTAGAATTTTATCCGTAATGAATGTATATCTTAGAATCATATTTACGAATTTTGTCTTGTGGAGATGATATTTACTTGTTGAAGTCATTGATTAATTGATTAAGTTTCGATTGTCGAAAAGTTGACGTATGGATGGTATAAAATTGATAGGTTGATCATGCTAAAGTATTTATTGAAGTATTATATTTTAAATTGAGAATATGATGTTATATGATGTGTTTGTCTGTGGGGATCAGGATGAGGTTGTATTGGTTGGATGTCTTTTTGATAAAGCATCATAAGCTTTATTTATAAGTATTGGGAAAGGTAATAAGAGCAAGAAATTGTTTTATAGTTTTTGTTGTATCCTGAGGGGCCTTCTCGATGAGTAAAAAGTGATAATTGAATGCTCAAATGGTAAGTGTAGTGGAATACTAGATATGGTGGGATTCATGTTGAGCTTGTGTTAAAAACTTTTGGGCTGGTTTGGCATACTATTTTGGTTGAATGCTTTCGATCAAGGAATTCCTTATGTTGTGTTTCAGAGTTTCCCTAGACTGTAGTAATTGGTGCCAATCTCTGGTTTTGGCCTCTTTGTTTAATTTATGTTGTATGGATTTACACCCAAAAATATTTGAGTGGATCGCACTCTTTCGTGTTCACACTGAATTATCTTTGGAATACATTTTAAAGGAAGCAGATGGACATAGTGGGTTGTGATGGAAACTCTTAAGATTTAATTTGTAACTCTATTTGACTAGAATTGGATTTATTTGGAAAGTTTGTGTGGTGTTGCGAGTGCTTCAAAAGGGGATTTTGTTAGTGAAGTGTTCCCTTTTGGAAATGAGTTTCCCTTTCTCTTTGAGAAAATTTGTGGCGGTTGTGTGTGTAGATGTTTGACTTGAGAATTGAGGTTTTCTTTCAAAATGTTGATTTTGGTTGAAAAGCGATGTTTTATAGATTTAACTTTCAATTGATGGTGGGTTATGATACAACGTGGTGTTTTCCTGTTAACGGTGTTGCCGTAATAGTTTATATGGAATATCACAATCGTTGATGGTATTTGTGTTTCAATCATGTGATACCAAGCAAGAAGTCTCTTGGTGAATGACTATTCGGTATTGTTGTCTCATGATGAATGAATGGTGAAAAGGAAACATGACATCGTTTATGTATATTCAATCATAAAAGAGTCGATGAGCCAGGTCGGTGAGAAAGTCATATATGGATATATATGACTAATCCGGAGTGCTCTTGAAAAGTTTTCATTCATGTCATGAATCGAGATTTCCATTTCTTCCTAGTATGAAAAGAATGAATGAAGAATTTCTGGTATTTTGGTTGTGGTGTAGGAGATTTTTGTTTCCTTTACGACTTGGCTTAGGAAAATAAAATGAGTGCTCTTTGGATGTTGTCGAATTCTTTCTAAAGTGAATGTTAGTGCATTGGATTCATATTGTTGCATGGGGTTCATGGTTTATGGTTGAGCTTACTCAATTCAAACCTGCTTGGGGAATTGTGTCGTTGATGTGTTTCTTGGTAGTGGACTACTTGGAAGTTGCTGGTAATTGCATTACCTTTTTGGATCCTTCTGTCGCTGGGTTTGAGCGAGTTTGTGTCAACCGTAGCGATTTTGTTCAGTTGTTACTATTTCTTGTGGGTTTAAGGACCCTGGATGTAAAGTAGGTTTTTCCTTTCGGTGGTAGTGGTGGGTATTGGTCTTTTGTAAAAGATCAATCTTTTGCAAGGTTTTATCCCTGATTGTTCGAGTAGTTGGTAGTCTTGGAGTGTTGTGTCTCACTTGGTTTGCATCGTCTGGAATACGATGAACCACAGTAGAGAGGTTGTGGTGTGAAAATACTTTTGCACGTGGGAGCTGAAGAGAGATCTAGAGTTAGAGTTAGAGGTTGGTGTGACACCTCGGAGCGTCGTAACCTTTTTTTTAGCGGGCATGATAAGGTTAATTACAGTATGAGATGTGGAAATAAGGTTAAAACCATAGGAATTGGAGGTTAATAGCTTTTCCGGGCCGTTTCCGGGCCGTTTTCGGGGTTTTGGGCCTTCCCGAGGGAGTTTTGGGCCTTGGTGGGCTTTGGAGGGATTGAGAGGGACTCTTATTGGACTAGGGCAGGGTGTGGGGGCTGGTAAAAGGGGCTCCCCCTGCCCCCCCTTGCGCCCCACCTTAGCCCCATGCGCCCCCTCCCTCCACCTCTCCTCCCTCCCCCTCCCCTAAGCCCTAGCCGCCCCCTCCCCATACCGTGCGCCCCCCCTCCCCTTCCTCCACCTCCACACCACCTCCCCTCCACCCCTTGCTGCCCTAGGGTGGCCTCCCCACTCGTGCACCTCGTGGATCCATCCCGTGGAGCGAGGAGCGAGGAGCGAGGAGCGAGGAGCGTGGAGCGAGGAGCGAGGAGCGAGGAGCGATTCGCGAGGAGATCCGCGGAGATTGATTGGAGTTTTGTGCTTCGGGCAAAGGTATGAACATGGGGATCCTGGGGATTGATCTAGGTACTGTTATTATAATGTTTATCAAGTTTTTAGATCAATTGGAGGCGTTGGTTTGAAGTAATTTGGGTTAGATCTAAACTTGTCCACGTTTCTGTTTTCGGGCAGATTGAGCAGTCGAGCTAGGGTTCAAGTTTTCGTCAGATTATATTTCGAATCTGACCGTACGGACTTCTAAGAAGTTGTAGATAATTTAATTATCTTTCCGTGGACGTAAAGCACGTTAAATTCCAATCAGCCGTTTGAAAGTTATGGCTGTTTTACCGAGCGCCTAAAAATCTGTGACGTAATTGGAACAGATCTCGGTAATCTGTAGATTAAACAACTTTAGAGGACGAATCAGACTTTCCTTATACCTAGAGAAAGTTGGGAAATTTCCTAGGCTACGCGAGGGTGTACTCGTTTAATTCATTCGGAGTCGCAGAACTCAAGTTATGCCTTTTGCAAGGCTGCTGTCCCGCCGGGACAGAACATCTGTTTTTAGGTTTTGCGAGTAGTTGGCAATGTCGGGTTAGATGGGGGTTTGTGTACTGTTTGGAGGCTATGATTGTGAGTGTGTGATGCCTATGTGCAGGTGGTGACCCCGGAAGTGCCCTCTTCTTCCCGCCAATCCGTTGCACGTGGTTGAGGCAAGTGTGTTGTGATGGATAGCGAGTTGTAGGTTGCATGTTGAGATTAGATGGAATTGTTTACATGATATATGTCCACTTGCCATGTGTTAATGATTGATAAGATATGATGAGCATGTTTAACATATTATGATGCCATGTGTTAATATGTGAATTAAATATGATAATTGGCATGGTTGCATGCATGTCATGAGATAGGGCGAGGGCGGTGAGAAAGTCTTAACTAGTCCGGCAAGGTCGGTGAGAAAGTTATGACTAATCCGGAACGCCATTGAGTAAGTCCTATGTCGTGATTCCATCCACGTGGTGTTTGGAAGCGAGTAGGCACCCTCCATCTTCGGGATGGAAGGGAGGAAAGGGTGCACACCGACGGGTGTGTACTTCCCATACCGGTATGAGGTTCCAGAGGGTCAGGAGCATTGCATTACTTCGCATACAAATTGATAATGATATTGATAAGTAATCATGAATGAGATGATATACATGATGGAAGATGTTATTGCCATGTTGTTATGCTTGTTGTCCATTGCAGTATGCTTGCTGAGTTTTCGAACTCACCCTTGTGTTTTCTTGTTGTTTTAGGTACCATGAGAACGGCATGCGGGAAAGGGGAATAGTCACACACTCACACGTTGCTTCACCTTAATGTTTCCCCAAGTCAATTCATTTAGTTTGATAATAAATTGCGTGTGATGGTCTTTAAAGTTAAGTCTTAGCTTGGTTTATGAGAGTTTTATTGTTCGTTGGACACTTGGAACCTTAAGAGCTTAATGTTAGTCTTTTAATGTCGTTAAGACTTTATTTATTGCTGTTTTAGATGTTTCTCTTATTGCCATATAATGCTATATTGTTGCTGTTCCTTAAATTCATGATAAAACAAAGGAGGTGCTGCCGAAATTTCGGTTTTTAGTCTATGCGCCTTTGCTGGAATTTTATGTTAATTGTGGTATGTAGTTGTTGTTTAGCTTATGTTTGGTAGCATTCGGGCATATTAAATGCCGGGGTGTTACAGTTGGTATCAGAGCGGGCTGTAGGTCCTTGGAATGTGAATTTTTAGTGTCATGCTATAGGGTACAACTAAAATGTGATGTGGAATAACTTAGAAACATGGCTTAGGTCTTAACTAAAACTTTGTTATAGGATAGCAACATTAAAACTTGTAAAAGTGGTATAACTAATCTAAAATTTGACACACTTGGTTGCACAGTAGGATGGGGTTTTGGTTCATCATTGCATTGCGCTTAATTATTTAATGAAGGATATGCTTATGATGATGTTTGATCTATGATCTTGATTGTGTGATTTTGTGTTTATGTTTTTGTGTTTGGATGGTTGTCTGTCTAAGCAGCCATGCCGAGGGGTAGAGGCCGTGGACGCCGTGGCCGTGGAGGCCAGGGGCGAGGCTCCCAGAGAGTTGCGGAGTCTGTCTGTATAAATGATTGGATTGTTCCTGTTGTGGTGATAAAAGTGGGGTTGTGGTGCCGAAGGGTTTCGGTCACCTCTTTTTGGTTCATAGTGACGGTGAGGTTTGACGGTGTGGCCGGTTAGCGCCATCACCGAAGAACTATTAACCCCTATAGGAGAAGAATACTTATCCTTTTTGTCCTTGATCGGGTAGTTGACTGGAGTCAAATAGAAGAGTTGATGGTGGTTCCCTTCGGATGTTCTTTGCCGTTCTGACGGTCGGTTTCGCTGTTTTTCTTGGCTTTAGTTGAGTTGAACCAAAAGAAAAGTGTTTTGTATTGGATTTTCGCGGATCGTTCCGAGTGCGGTGGTGAGCACCGTGCTTCAGAGTGTGGTTGGACCGGGAGTTGCAACCACTGTGGCAAGCTCGGCCACATGGGACGAGTCTGCCGGATGAATCCCGGTAGCATCATCAAGTGGGAGACGGTGCCTTCTCCTCCCACTCCAGCGGCGTCTTCCAGAGGATCGGTGCACATGATGGCTGCCCCTGTTTCTCAGCCACCCTTTGCGTGGGCGCCACCAACAGCGTCTTGGTGCCCGTGTCTGCTCCTCCTCGATTGCCTCCTCCGCCTCAGCCTTGTTGGGGCATCACTGGAATCGGGCTCATACGTCCCGGCGCCACCAGAGTGTACGCTTTGTCGAGCCGCCGAGTCACCGGCATCCAGAGGTGGTTTCGTACTCTACTCGTGGATTCCGTTGATGCCTTTGTTCTATTTGAGTCCGGAGCATCCTACTCTTTTGTGTCGTCGGAGTTTGCTAGTAGAGCTAAGTTGGGAGTTCAGCGGATTTCTGAGTCCGTGTTAGTCAGTTCTCCTGGGGGGTTGATTGCTAGTTCTTTGGTTTGCCCTGGTTGCACCATTGCCATTGATGATGAGGTTTTCTTTGCCAATCTCATGGTGATCCAGTTGGCTCCTTTTGATGTCATTTTGGGCATGGACCGCTGCATCGATGCAGTGCTAAGATCTGTTGTTTACGGAAGACAGTTGCCTTGCGAGGCCCGTCCGGGAAGAGTTGACCTTTCAGGGTGGTATACCCTCCAGTTTCGTCTTTGCTTTGACTAGTTTGTTTTCTGGTCGGCGTTTGAGGCTGTTGGGTTTCCTCATGACTTTGTCTGAGAAACCATCTTCCTCAGTTCCCATTGAGGAGATTCCTGTAGTGAAGGAATTCGTTGATGTGTTCCCTGACGAGTTGCCGGGTCTACCTTCCGTGAGGAATGTGGAATTTCGTATTGATCTTGTTCCGGGTACTAGACCTATTTCTATTTCTCCATACCGCTTGGCGCGTCCTTTTCAAGACGAGTTGAAGAAGCAGTTGGAGGATCTGTTGGCCAAGGGCTTCATTCGGCGTAGCGTATCGCAATGGGGAGCACCCGTCCTCTTCGTCTCGAATAAGGATGGAAGTTGGCGTATGTGCATTGATTATCGTGCTCTTAATCAAGTGACAGTCAAGAACAAGTATCCTTTGCCTCGCATCGAGGATCTGTTTGACCAACTGAAGGGAGCAAAGGTGTTCTCCAAGATTGATCTTGATCGGGTACAATCAGATCCGTGTGAGGGAGCAGGACATTGAGAAGATCGCTTTCTCCACTAGGTATGGGCATTATGAATTTAAAGTTATGTCTTTTGGACTAACTAATGCGCTTTCTTGTCTTTATGGAGGCGATGAACAGTATGCTACACAAGTACCTTGATGAGTTTGTGGTAGTGTTCATCGATGACATTCTGATTTACTCTAAATCGGAAGAGGAGCATGAGCGACACTTGAGGCTTGTCTTTGAGTACCACGAGAGGGGAATCAATTCTTTGCTAAGCTGAAAAAGTGCGAGTTACGATTTGAAGTGGGTTTTCTTGGCCACATCATCAATCCGGAGGGCATATCTGTAGATCCTAGCAAAGTCTCAAAGAGCTTTTGGATTGGAAGAGGCCTTCCAATGTCAAAGAGGTGCGTAGTTTCCTTGGGTTGGCTGGCTACTATCGGCGTTTTGTGCAGGATTTCTCTATCATTGCCAAGCCACTTTCACGGTGACTCGAGAGAGGATGAAGTTCCAGTGGACTGCAGAGTGTGAGCACAGCTTCTGCACTTTGAAGGAGAAGTTAGTGACTGCTCCTGTTCTTACCCTTCCCGAGCCGGGGAAGCGCTTCACTGTTTATTCTGATGCTTCTCGGTTGGGACTTGGGTGTGTGCTCATGCAAAAGGGCAAGGTGATTGCTTATGCGTTGAGGCAGCTGAAAAAGCATGAGCAGAACTATCCCACGCATGATCTTGAGCTAGCCGCCGTGGTGTTTGCATTGAAGATATGGAGGCATTACCTGTACGGCGAATCTTGTGATATTTTTACTGATCACAAGAGCCTCAAGTACATCTTTACTCAGAAAGATTTGAACTTGAGGCAGAGGAGGTGGCTAGAGTTGATAAAGGATTATGACCTCTCTATCCAGTATCATCCGGGGAAGGCAAATGTGGTGGCCGATGCTCTTAGTCGCAAGACAATGCCCCCTGTTGTTGATTGTCTTGCTGCTGATTTTGAGCGTTTGGGAGTCTCCTACTGCTTTGCGGGGACCGTGCAGGCTGAAACTCAAATGATTCTTGAGTCAGCGATTCCTGAGCGTGTGCGAGAGGCACAGCAGCATGATCGTTTGCTCCAGCAAGTGAGGAAACGCATTGATGAAGGCAATTCTGTAGACTTTACTGTTTATGATGCGGGAAATTTGAGGTTTCAGGGCCGTATATGCGTACCCCAGAAATATCAAGTGAAAGAAGACATCCTGAAGGAAGCTCATCGCACTCGCACACGGTCCATCACAGGAGACCAAGATGTACAGGGACTTGAAGAAGAATTTCTGGTGGAAAAGGATGAGAGTGGATATTGCCAAGTATGTGGCGTCTTGTGGGATTTGCCAGAAGATCAAAGCTGAGCATAAGCGTCCCGCTGGCTTGTTGCAGCCTTTGGAGATTCCTGTGTGGCCATGGGATGACATCTCTATGGATTTTGTGGTCGGCTTACCTCGTACTCCTCGAGGGAAGGATGCTGTTTGGGTTGTGGTGGACCGTCTCAGCAAGTCTGCGCATTTCGTTCCCATCCGCACGACCAATTCAGCGAGCGAGTTGGCTCCCATCTATGTGCGGGAGATTGTGAGATTGCATGGTGTACCCAAGACCATTATCTCTGATCGGGATGCGAAGTTCGTCTCCAAGTTCTGGGAGAGTTTGCAGAGTGCATTGGGTACGCAGCTTCGCCTTAGTACCGCTTTTCACCCTCAGACAGATGGGCAGTCTGAGCGTACCATCCAGACGTTGGAAGACATGCTCAGGGCCTGTGTGATGGCTTGGAAAGGTAGCTGGGAGGATCATTTGCCTCTTGCGGAGTTTGCTTACAATAACAGCTATCATTCCAGCATCCGGGCTGCTCCTTATGAGGTACTATATGGCCGGAAGTGCAGATCGCCACTTTGTTGGGATGTTGGGCCTTTTCCTATCCTCGCCCGAGTTGGCAGGTTGGCCTATCGCCTAGAGCTACCGGAATCCTTGCAAGGTGTGCATACTGTGTTCCATGTCTCGATGTTGAAGAAATACTTGCATGATCCGGAGTTGGTGGTTCCGTTGGAACCATTGGCGCTTGAGCAGGACCTCACCTTCGAGTCCCGTCCTGTGGATATTCTGGGGACTTCAGAGCGAGTGATGAAGAACAGGACGCTTAAGTTTGTCAAGGTCCTGTGGTCACATCAGACCGAGAGAGAAGCGACTTGGGAGCTGGAATCTCGCATGCGCGAGAAGTATCCCGAACTTTTCGCCTCAGGTGTGTGATGTGAAAACCTAGCTATCTGTCGGGACCTGGATCTGCAAATCCGGACCCTCTGTGTATTCTGCACTAGTCCAGGATCACGCTAGTGCACACAGTAATAACAGGGATGAAGTACCACAATCATACACAACGGAAATAATTAATAAAGTACTTCAAACATTAAATAAACTGGTTACAAGACCTTAAGGTCACCTTACAAATAGTCTGCCACGCAGGGCTTACAATAACAAAAGTAAATAAACAGCAGCGGAATGAAGAACGTTGGTGACTCCCATCAATATGCCACAAGCAACAGACAAGGTTCAACTCCTAGATAATTGCCTCCTCGTGGAACTTCTCCTTCTTCGAAGTTGTAGTCTTCTCCTCAACTGATGATTGTGTTGAAAGCAAGGGTGAGTATACAACATACTCAGCAAGTCATGCACAGAGGTGCAATCCTATTACTATATGCATGGCTTCTTCCAAAGGAATGGCTTAAGTGGTTGTTTTGCCTCAAACAGCATTTTGCTTTACTTAAATAACCTTAATAGATTCAAAAGCAGTAAAACCATATTATATAGTAAGTTATCAATCTCTTTTTAAACAATTCGGCTCAAAGCCCTAAATCACTTTAGCAATTATCTCTGGGATGCAGCCACCCTTTCCCACACTTTTATTTTAGAAAAATCTAACCCTTGACTGTAATCCCCGAGCGTTGTCCAGTACCGTGGACTCGGCTATTCGAATAGTTTGTACACTCTGCAGAGGTTATACACTTTACCCACACGATATAGTTAAACACCACATGGGCGAGTAACCATAACAAAGTCTTTCCGAAACCTCTATCCTCGCATGCGTACCTCCCGGTATAGTTCCCGCTGTTCCTTCCCTTTTGCGGAGCGAAAGTACAGGGCCAACGTATACCGTTGAAGAGATGTAAGACCAATCGGTAAACACTACACCCTTCTTTCCACATTTACAGATACAAAACCACCTGAGGTCTCACATGCTAAGACTTCGGAATCGTACTCAACTAGGTCCGTCCCACTCCAGACATGTGGTTGTATGTTAGGCCCAGTTCAAAGGCTTGCAAGGTTAAGTCCTTAGGTTGACCGTGGCAAGACTACCCAAAGTTCACAAAACCAAATTCAACAACATCTCTCCGTGTGCCACATCGGGCCCCCCCATTAATCACTTGCCACTTGCCACAGTCTAAATATTTTCCCACCCCAGTTTGATTATTGTGTAATACATGCCAACAATAATACCAGTTACCATGTAGAACCAAAAAGGTACCTACACTTCACATCATCACATGGCAAGATTACATTGATTCCAAAATTCATTCCGTATATCATTAGTCAATATTATTTTGCCATTTGAAACACATTTCACGTAAGCATGGCTAAGCAACTATTCACGGTCTAGCCTCCCGTGTTGGCACAATATTAACATCCAACTAAATAAACCAACTTAAGGTGACAATGGATACATGGCATACAAATATTATCATCAAGGGTGGAATTAACAATTAGGTTTATTAACTATTTTACCCAAATTAAATTTATTCATTTTAATCAACATAGCATGCATAATTTAAATCAAAATACATTTCAAAAACTAGGAGCAATATGGTCAAAGCACAACTTGCCTTCGTAAAGCAATGAATCTTGGTCTGGATCTTGATCTTGGTCTTGATCTTCGGTTCCGACAGCGTCACACAACTCGACGTCTACGCGTGGCAAATAAAGAACCAAATAAACACTCGGAACAACGTACAAACATACATTCGAAAACAATACTACAAATCAAACTAGCTTATAATCCCCAAGCAAATTCTAGATAATTATTTTAGCATTTACTAATATTTATAAAATTTATTTTGGAATTTTTGAACGTATAGTTTAAGAGATACAAAATTCGTAAGTTTGGACTTCCCGCGAATAATTTAACAGTGTAGATTTGATTATAAAATTCCAGTAAAATTAGCGTAGCTAGGCATCAATATTTACTAATTAAAAAAATTTGTTGCCAGCGATTCGGACTTAGAACGAATTTGTAGCGAAAAAGAGAAAATTCGCAATTTCCTGAAATTACTACGTACAAACTAATATCTTATTTTCCTTTTGCATGGCACTGTTCACTTTGTATAAACGTGTATACATGTTGGTTCGGCTAGTTACTTGAGGAACCAAAACCACAGTATAGATTGCGTATTTAACTACGTATTCTTCCTAATATACGCATACGCACAGCCCTATATATACATGCGTTAACATTAAGACTACGTACTACCTACATCCATCCAACCAATATCTATACGTGCATGCTTCAAGAGAAAACAGCATAGTGTATAAAGAAAGTTGATACCTGCAAACACCCTAAGATAGATACGGAAATGCGCAAATACATACGAACAGGATCAACCAACCGATAGAAAAAGAGCGCGCGCAAAGGAGAGAACAAAAGATACCGATCGGCGACGGGCAGTAGCGCGAATCGTCGACGCGAAAGAAGGCGAGGCCGGAGAGTGCGTCGACGGCGAGGTAAGTGGCGGCGATAATGGCGGCAATGTAGACGGCGGCGGCGACGACGGTGACGGTGGCGGTAGGACACGACGCGGCAGCGACGTAGACGACGACGACGGTGACCAACGGTGACGGCGACGAGACAGTGTAATACCTGGCCGGCAGCAGTGACGAGACGGCAGCACACGACGACCAACGGCGATGGCAACGACAGCGATGGTGACATAGACGGCGGCAGCGACGGAAGTGACGCAATTGCAAATGGGGTGGTGACTGGAAACAGTGGAATAAAATGGGTAGATGTACTGGATCGTATGGAAAATGGAAAGCAACTACAAAGGCTGGAGGTATTGGCATACAAAGGCACAGGGAATTAAGTTGAGGAATCGACTGGAATAAATGGGAGTACTACACGCTGCGCCTGGAGCTGCACCCCTTCCCCTGCCTGAAGTAAACCACGTAACGCTGCTAGCACTAAGGAATGGAGATGGCCTTCAATGGGAGAAGTTTGCATCCAGCACTAATGCCCTCGGTTACTTGAAGCGGCGGAGGAAAACCACAACGTGCATGCTTCAATGCAATAACTAGCTTGGTTGTTACTAGTATTGCCCCTCATGCTATTCATGGAAACCGGCGAACAAAGGAAACACAAGAAACTTTGGTAACTTAGAGGTCCTTCACTCACGTAGGTTTAAAAGCATACACATAGGTATATACGCGTATACGTTCCGAAACATTTTTAGAAAAAAAAATAACAGAGAGGTTCTAAAAATCTGAAAAATTCCTCTAAAATACTAGGAACTATTTGGGACTTAACAAACTTGGTTTCGCGATTTTTCGACATGTAGATTTTCCGCGAAAATTCTTTTCGTGAATCAGACACCTGTACCGATTTTTATAAAATCAACAACTTACGTTATATAACATATTTTTCAAAAATATTTGAAGCGAATACTCTCGTCTACCAATTATCCTAATTTTACACAAAATTTTGGATTTTATGCTTATGCGAAAATGCGTGATATTTATTTAATGCGATTAGTTCAATATACTTGAACCTGAATTACTCGCGAGGGTTCCAATTTAATTCGAAAATTCCAAATATTCCAGAAACACACTAAATATATTAGAGGAAAATTTTTGGGATGTTACACTATCTTTGGTTTTGCTGGGTTTCGTAATTGGTGCGTTTAGATTCGAGGTCGAATCCTGTTGAAGGGGGGAAGAATGTGACACCTCGGAGCGTCGTAACCTTTTTTTTAGCGGGCATGATAAGGTTAATTACAGTATGAGATGTGGAAATAAGGTTAAAACCATAGGAATTGGAGGTTAATAGCTTTTCCGGGCCGTTTTCGGGGTTTTGGGCCTTCCCGAGGGAGTTTTGTGCCTTGGTGGGCTTTGGAGGGATTTAGAGGGACTCTTATTGGACTAGGGCAGGGTGTGGGGGCTGGTAAAAGGGGCTCCCCCTGCAACCCCTTGCGCCCCACCTTAGCCCCATGCGCCCCCTCCCTCCACCTCTCCTCCCTCCCCCTCCCCTAAGCCCTAGCCGCCCCCTCCCCATACCGTGCGCCCCCCCTCCCCTTCCTCCACCTCCACACCACCTCCCCTCCACCCCTTGCTGCCCTAGGGTGGCCTCCCCACCCCTGCACCTCGTAGATCCATCCCGTGGAGCGAGGAGCGAGGAGCGAGGAGCGAAGAGCGTGGAGCGAGGAGCGATTCGCGAGGAGATCCGCGGAGATTGATTGGAGTTTTGTGCTTCGGGCAAAGGTATGAACATGGGGATCCTGGGGATTGATCTAGGTACTGTTATTATAATGTTTATCAAGTTTTTAGATCAATTGGAGGCGTTGGTTTGAAGTAATTTGGGTTAGATCTAAACTTGTCCACGTTTCTGTTTTCGGGCAGATTGAGCAGTCGAGCTAGGGTTCGAGTTTTCGTCAGATTAGATTTCGAATCTGACCGTACGGACTTCTAAGAAGTTGTAGATAATTTAATTATATTTCCGTGGACGTAAAGCACGTTAAATTCCGATCAGCCGTTTGAAAGTTATGGCTGTTTTACCGAGCGCCTAAAAATCTGTGACGTAATTGGAACAGATCTCGGTAATCTGTAGATTAAACAACTTTAGAGGACGAATCAGACTTTCCTTATACCTAGAGAAAGTTGGGAAATTTCCTAGGCTACGCGTGGGTGTACTCGTTTAATTCATTCGGAGTCCCAGAACTCAAGTTATGCCTTTTGCAAGGCTGCTGTCCCGCCGGGACAGAACCTCTGTTTTTAGGTTTTGCGAGTAGTTGGCAATGTCGGGTTAGATGGGGGTTTGTGTACTGTTTGGAGGCTATGATTGTGAGTGTGTGATGCCTATGTGCAGGTGGTGACCCCGGAAGTGCCCTCTTCTTCCCGCCAATCCGTTGCACGTGGTTGAGGCAAGTGTGTTGTGATGGATAGCGAGTTGTAGGTTGCATGTTGAGATTAGATGGAATTGTTTACATGATATATGTCCACTTGCCATGTGTTAATGATTGATAAGATATGATGAGCATGTTTAACATATTATGATGCCATGTGTTAATATGTGAATTAAATATGATAATTGGCATGGTTGCATGCATGTCATGAGATAGGGCGAGGGCGGTGAGAAAGTCTTAACTAGTCCGGCAAGGTCGGTGAGAAAGTTATGACTAATCCGGAACACCATTGAGTAAGTCCTATGTCGTGATTCCATCCACGTGGTGTTTGGAAGCGAGTAGGCACCCTCCATCTTCGGGATGGAAGGGAGGAAAGGGTGCACACCGATGGGTGTGTACTTCCCATACCGGTATGAGGTTCCAGAGGGTCAGGAGCATTGCATTACTTCGCATACAAATTGATGATGATATTGATAAGTAATCATGAATGAGATGATATACATGATGGAAGATGTTATTGCCATGTTGTTATGCTTGTTGTCCATTGCAGTATGCTTGCTGAGTTTTCGAACTCACCCTTGTGTTTTCTTGTTGTTTTAGGTACCATGAGAACGGCATGCGGGAAAGGGGAATAGTCACACGCTCACACGTTGCTTCACCTTAATGTTTCCCCAAGTCAATTCATTTAGTTTGATAATAAATTGCATGTGATGGTCTTTAAAGTTAAGTCTTAGCTTGTTTTATGAGAGTTTTATTGTTCGTTGGACACTTGGAACCTTAAGAGCTTAATGTTAGTCTTTTAATGTCGTTAAGACTTTATTTATTGCTGTTTTAGATGTTTCTCTTATTGCCATATAATGCTATATTGTTGCTGTTCCTTAAATTCATGATAGAACAAAGGAGGTGCTGCCGAAATTTCGGTTTTTAGTCTATGCGCCTTTGCTGGAATTTTATGTTAATTGTGGTATGTAGTTGTTGTTTAGCTTATGTTTGGTAGCATTCGGGCATATTAAATGCCGGGGTGTTACAGTTGGTACCATGTTCTTCTGGAGAGTAACGTTGGATAAAGGGATCGGGCACTTTAGCGCCAAGGAATGTATGGAATGAGGAGTGTGAGACTATTTTCTTTCGTGGTATGTTTGGGAATTTATCCTATCGTTTGGGTCGTGCTAAGGCCTTGTGTGAGTGCTTTGTGTTTCAATGTTGAGTAAAGTTTCTGGCAAGTTTTGAATGTGAGTTATCGTTAGAGCCGTTGGTCTTCGAACCTAATCGTCTTGTCATCGAGTCTCGATCAGTGTAGTTCCAGTGGTTTTAGTTAGAGAGAGAAGTGACCTGGGAGATTGAAGTCTCGCGTGTGCGAGCAATACCCAGAGTTATTCTCATCAGGTATGAACCGTGAAGTTTTGTTCTCTTTGTGTTGTTTGTTTTGCGTAGTGGCGTGTCTCGGATTCGGGGTCGAATCCAGTTAAGGGAGGAAGAATGTGACACTACAGAATGACAGTTTGAGACATTTTTTGATTTTGGCATTACGGTATGACTTTGGTATAGTGTTTTTGGGCCGTTTTCCGGAGTTTGGGCCTTTTCGGGTGCGAATTGGGCCATCCGGGGGAGTTTGGGCTATGGGGGACCATTGTGGGCCGAAGGTGGGGGACAAATTGGCCCATGTGGAGGGGGTTTTGGGCAGCAAACCCTGCTGCGCTTTCCCCATGCGCCCCCCCCCCAAATCCAACCATAGCCGCCCCCCTTACTCCCATGCGCCTACCCCTTGCCTTCCCTTAACCGCCGCCTTGCTCCTCCACCTCCACACCTCTCCTAGCCGGCCCTAGGAGGGATCCACCCCCATCCCTTGCTACCACACCCCTCCATTCCATTGTCCTCACCGTTGGGAAGCTCCGCGACGAGAGAATCCGGCGGATTTGGCGCGTGGAAGGAGATCGGGGGACCGGGAGAAGAAGGTTTCGTCGTTCGAATGTTTCTTCGAGGGAGGTAAGAGTTGGTGAATCCTTTTGTAGCGTTAAGATACTGGTTAGAAGGGGGATTCCATGCCTAAGATCCATGTTTAGGTGCTGTTCCTAGATGAGATTAGGAAAATTGCAATGCTGTCCCACATTCTGTCCTCGGGTAGATTTGCACCCCGACCTAGGGCTTGCATTTTGTCAATTTTAGAAACGTTTTCTGCTCGGCCGGCTGTTAAGAATGTTGTAGATAATTTTAGTGGACACCAAGAACGCGAAATTCCGTTCAGCCGTTTAAAAGTTATGGTTGCTTTACCGAACGTTGTCAAATTTGTGACAAGATTGGGACAAATCGTGTACATCTGTAGATTAGACAATTTTAAAAGCCGATTCAGTCTTCGCGAATACTTAAAAAAAAATAGGAAATTTCCTAAGCTTCGAGAAAATGTACTCGTTTACTTGATTTGGATTTTTAGAACTCATGTTATGCTAGTTGGAAGCCCGCTATCCCGACGGGACAAATTCTCTGTTTTCGGGTTTCTGGAGTGGGTTGCGAAGTCGGGGTACATGATCGTTCTTGTACTATTTTGTGGGCAAGTTTTGAGTGTATTGAACCTATGTGCAGGTGGTGTAACCTCGGGAGTGCCCTCAACCTCTCGCCACTCCGTCGCCCACGGTTGAAGGCAAGTGTATTGGGATGGGTTTGGGTGTTAGATGAATATTAGACTTGCATAGGTGCAATATGGCTACTGTAACACCCCGGCATTTAATATGCCCGAATGCTACCAAACATAGACTAAGCAACCTCTAAATACCACAAATACAAGTAAATTACAGCAAAGGCACAAATGCTAAAACCCAAAATTTCGGCAGCATCTCCTTTGTTTTAACATGATTTGAAACAATAGCAATAACAGGGAAGTAATATCATATCATAAGACATCTAAAGAAGCAATGTAAAAGGATATAGCATCAACATAAGGCAATACTATCAAGTCCAACCACTCCAAAAACTATAACGAAGCAAATAAGGGACTCGACCACACAATTTAAACCATACACCAAGATTCATGGCACTATTATTATGATCATGACTCCAAATTTGGTAAATGTGACGGGAACTACGTGAAGATGTGTAGCTAATGCCCTTTCCCACATGCCGGTGTAATGGTACCTAAAAAGAAACATAAACACAAGCGTGAGTTCATCACTCAGCAAGTATAGTGCAATGGAACAATGAAATACATTCTAAAACCTTCATCACCACTTTTCACATACGACATCATACACATCTCATATTCATAGCGTAAACATATCATTGACATTATCATATATCATCATCATATAACATCCTCATATAATGCAATGCAATGCGATGCACATATCTCCTTGGAAACTCATACCGGTATGGTTGAGTACACACCCGTCGGTGTGCACCCTCTCCCCCCTTCCATCCCGAAGATGGAGGGTGCCTACTCCTCGCTTCCAAACACCGCGGTGGATGGAATCACGATGTAGGACTTACTCATTGGCTCTCCGGATTAGTCATAACTTTCTCACCGACCTTCCCCGGACTAGTTATGACTTTCTCACCGCCCGGGCCATGTAACATGCCATGTATGCAAACATGCCAACATCATAAATAACTTGTATATTAACACATGGCATCATAGCATAATAAGCATATTGATCATGTCAATGGCAATCATTAGAGCATGGCATGTGAGCATATCATATATTCAATTTCAATCTCAATCAACCAAACAAACTTCAACCCGCTACCCATTCCAATACACTTGCCTCAACCACGGCGACGGATTGGCGAGAAGTAGAAGGCACTCCCGGGGTCACACCACCTGCACATAGGTACCACACACTCACAATCATGTCCACAAAACAGTACGCAAACCCTCATCTACCCCGACATTGCCAACTACTCGCAAAACACAAAAAACAGAGGTTCTGTCCCGTCGGGACAGCAGCCTTCCAAAAGGCATAACTCGGGTTCTAATACTCCGAATCAATTAAACGAGTACACCCTCGCGTAGCTTAGGAAATTACCCAACTTTTTCTAAGTATAGGGAAAGACTGATTCAGAATCTAAAGTTGTTTAATCTACAAAATACCGTGATCTGTTCCAATCATGTCACAGATTTTAACACTCTCGGTAAAACAGCCATAACATTCAAACGGCTGATCGGAATTATGCGTTATTTATACCCACTGAAAGGTATTGAAATTACCTACAACTTCTTCAACAGGCGGTCGACCAAATTCCAACTCTAAATTGACGAAAACCCAAACCCTAGGTCGACTGCTCATGCTGCCCGAAACAGAGAACGTGGCAACTTCTAGATTTCATCTAATCTAATCAATTCTAGCACCACCAATTGATCTAAAAATGTGATAATCACCCTTAGAACAGATCCTAGACCAACCCTAAGGATCCCCGTGGCCATACCTTCGCCCGACGACCGAAAACCCAACGGATCTCCTCCCGGTTCGCGCGATCTCCTTCCTCGCTCCAATTCCGCCGGATCTCCTCGTCGCGGAGCGCTCTAACGGATGGATCTTCGAGGTGCTGAGGTGGAGAACCCCCCCTAGGGGCAGCAAGGGAGGTGGAGAGGTGGTGGAGAGGTGGTGGTGCAATGGGGGGCAAGGGGGAGGTGGGGGCGCATGCAAGGGAGAGGGGGAGGTGGGGGTGGCAGCTAGGGCATGGAGGGAGAGGGAGGGGGCGCACCAAAGAGGGTGGGGGCACAGGCAAAGGGCTGGGGGGCTCTTTTTACCAGCCCAAACTGGTATCCTACTCCTAAAAGGACTCAAACTCTCCCCCACCAAGGCCCACGACCCTTTCCCCTAGGCCCAAACTCCCCCGGAAAGGCCCAAATCCCCGGAAATGGCCCGAAAACGCAAATAAACCTCATATCGTAGGGTTTTAACCTTAATTCCACATTTTATAATGTTTTTGACCTTAACATTCACATTATATAAGGTTACGACACTCCGTGGTGTCACAATCTCTAATTTCACCTTTTACGGTGTCTTGGCATCCCGTAGTGTCACAGCTACATGATGTGTTAACTTGTCATGCTTGATATTTGCTTATGATATGATGAACATGGTTACATATTGGTTATGAAATTGTTGTATTAACTGTTTATGCAAGTTTATACATGTTCATGTCATATGTGCATTCATAATGGAAGAGGCGTCCCATTCTGATGCGGGCCTCTGTGTTCACACGTAGTGAACACGAAAGACCTACCTCGTAGTCCCATCCATGGATGTGTATGGGAGCGAGTCAATAAGAGTAGGCACCCTCCATCTACGGGATGGAAGGGGAAAGAGGGTGCACGCCGACGGGTATGCACTCGGCAATACCGGTATGTGCTTCAAGGAGACATGTGCATTGCATTGCATATATGATGATGTTAATGAGAGGTATACAATGTGAATATGAGATGCTTATGATGTTGAATAAGAGATGTAGTGATGATGTTATTTAAAACTGTTTTCTTGTTCCTTTGCAATACACTTTGCTGAGTGATGAACCCACGCTTGTGTTTTATGATGTTTTTAGGTACCATGAAACCGGCATGCGGGAAAGGGATTTAGCGGCACACCTTCACATAACTTCAATCACTTAGACAGCAATCCTTTTATCATTCATAGTTGCGATAATAAGTTTATTGCCTTAACTGTGTGCTTGGTTATGTCATTTGCTTCGTCATTGCTCATGAAGTGGTTGAACTCATTATTTTGGACTTAAACTATTGCTATGTCTCTCGTTATTGCTGTTTTAGATGCCATTTATTATGTTATATCTTATGATATTATTGCTGTTGCTTCCAATCATGAAAAAAAAGGAGATGCTGCCGAAATTTTCGGTTAAAGCATTTATGCCCTTGCTATAATTTAATCTTAATTGTGGTATTTAGTGTTTGTTTCCTCTATGTTTGGTGACATCCAGGGCATACTAGATGCCGGGGTGTTACAGTAAGTAGTATTATCGTTCATTGTTTGGCTAGTGACTATGTGTGGGTCAAGGAAATCCACCAATTCTTTCTTTCTTTTCACTTGGAATTTTGGGCTTAGTGGCATACTACAAGATGAAAATATTTTCCACTGCTGGTTTACTTTTAGTTTGTATTATGTATAAAACTGCTTCCATTGGTTAATGTAATAAATAATGCAACTTTTGTAAGGCTGTGATTTCAATTTATGGAAGTGTGTGCTAACTACTGATCATAGGACTAGCACAGAATGCACTTTAAAACCTTTCTTTTATGATGCACTGTGTCATAAAAGGGAGTGTCTCACAGTGGAGGAACTGTTAGTGATTTCATGGAAACACATGGCCTTTTTTTGTGGGGGTAGTGCAAGGACCTATCTGCGATTGCAAAAATAGTAGGTGGAGGTCACTTTCACGAATATATGGATTCGTGGGTCCTTTTTGCAAAAAAAAATAGTGGAAAGAACTATCTGTAATTTCAGTTTACCGGTGGAGGACCCCTTCGTGAATATGACGAACCACGGGGTCCTTTTTGCAAAATAATCGATAGACGGACTTGGACATAATTTTGAATATTTTGGAGGACCTCCTCGCGAAGTCGATGACATGGAAGTGCCCTCTGGCCTCCAATTCCAGGAACTTTAAAGATTAGTATTATTGATCAACATTTTGTCTACTTGATGAGCTTTTCACGTACTACAAACAAGGTAATCACCAATGGTTCTAAAAGGTGATCACAGACAGTTTTGTAAACCATTTGTAAACATGTGTTAGTGATGGCAACGATGTATCACAAACGATTCTTGAATCGTCAGTGAAACTCACATCACATACGGTTATTTACTAGAACCGTCTGTGATGTGGAAACATCACAGACAGTTTGTAACTAGAACCATCTGTGGTCCCCATTTTCCCTACACCCCTCAACAGATCTTCCATCATTAGTATCTATTGTTCAAAATTTTCTTCAGCTTAGATATTTCTGCAACAACATTTACAAGGCACAACCAGTTATAGGTTTTGTAATTGAATATCTAAACATCATAGATGTATCGAGGCAACAGCTTGCCTGATGAGGATCGTCTTAAAATATGAACATTTGTAGCACTTTCATTTCCTTTTTTATTGTAATGTTGATGGTTTCGAAGGTAAAATCCATTTTATTTCAGTGTTTGTCCTTAATGCTGTCATGCTCTGATTTTTCCCTTCCACTTCATCCTCATCTCTGAATGAGAATAACATAGGTAGCCTATTTTCACTGTGGTATTGTGCATGAATAGGTTTGTTTTGATGGTTCTCTATTCCGTCAAATATAGAGTTGATTAAGCCGTCAGGTATACGATGACTTAATCAACTCTTTATTTCATGAAATAGAGAGCCATCAAAGTAATCCTATTTCTGCACAAAATTATAGTAAAAATAGGCTACCTATGGTATTCTCATTCGGAGATGGGGATGAAATGGAAGCGATAAATCAGATCATAACAACATTTAGGATGAACTGTTAAATAAAATGGATTTTGCCTTCGAAACCATCAACATTATAATAAAAAAAAGGAGATGAAAGCACTACAAATGTTCATATTTTAAGACGATCCTAATTAGACAAGTTGTTGCCTCGATGCATCTATGATGTTTAGATATTCAATTACAAAATTTATAACTGGTTGTGCCTTTAAATGTCATTGCAGAAACATCGAAGCAGAAAAAAAATTCGAACAATAGATACTAATGATGGAAGTTTTGTTGAGGGGTGTAAAAAAAACATTTGGTTCCAACAAGTAAGACACTATTAAGTAATTGCATTCAAGATGAGTAAATATATATTAAGGATAATGTCACGTGATAATACATTGATAAAATATGACATGACAAATATCAACAAGCATACATTGATAATGAATTTTCGCAACCATCGATGTTATTTGTGTTTCAATCTTGTGATACCGAGGAAGAAGCTGTTGGGTGAACGACTATTTGGTACTGTTGTTACATGATGAGTGAATGGTGAAAAGGAAACATGATATCATTTATGAATAATAAATCATAAAAGAGTCGATGAGCCAGGTCGGTGAGAAAGTCATATATGGATGTATGACTAATCTGGAGTGCTCTTGAAAAGTTTGCATTCATGTCATGAATCGAGATGTCTATTTCTTTCTAGTATGAAGAGAAATAATGAATAACTTCTGGTATTTTGACTGTGGTATAGGAGATGTGTGTTTCCTTTGCGATTTGGCTTAGGAAAATAAAATGAGTACTCTTTGGTTGTTGCTGAATTCTTTCCAAAGTGGCTTTTAGCGCTTTGGGGTTCGAGTTGTTGTGTGTGGTTCGAGTTGTTGTGTGTGGATCAATTTGAGTTCATGGTTTATGGTTGAGCTTACTCAATGATTGTACCCTTTGTTCTGATCCTTTGAGTGGAAGAATGTAAGGGCGAGACCTTCTAAGAAAGAGAAATTTAGTGTGGGTTGGTAATGACCTAAGATATTAGGCGTTGCTAGTGGTTGATCGTAACTAGTTTGGAAGTGGAGAGTAAAGGAAGGTTGGGTATGACCCAATTCAAACTTTCCTGGAGAATTATTTCGTTGATGCGTCCCTCGGTAGGGGTCTTTTCCTTGTTGATTAAATTATTAGTGGACCACTTGGTGGTTGCTAGCAGTTGCTTTTCCTTTTCGAAGTGTATTGGATCTTTTTGTCGCTGGGCTATGCGCGAGTTGTGTTAATCAAAGCGGATTGTTCGGTTGTTACTGTTTCTTGCGGGTTTTAAGAACCCTGGTTTCAAAATAAGCTTTCCCTTTCGGTGGTAGTGGTGGGTATTGGTCTTCTTGTGAAAGATCAATCTTCCTCAAGGTTATAACCCTAATTGTTCTAGCAGTTGGTAATCTTGGAGTATTGTGTCTCTATTGGTTCGCGTCGTCTTGAATACGATGAACCATAGAAGAGAGGTTGGTACCGTGTTCTTCTGGAGAGTAGCATTGGTTAAAGGGATCGGGCACTTTAGTGCCAAGGAATGCATAGAATGGGGTGTGTGAGATCATTTCCCCTCGTTGTCTGTTTGGGAATCTATCCTATTGCTTGGGACGTTCTGAGTCCTTGTGTAGTGCTTTGTGTTTCAATATCGAGTAAGCTACTAGCAAGATTTGATTGCGAGTTGCCATGAGAAGCCATCAGTCTTCGAGCCTTAGCTCCTTGCTTTTGATTTCTGGGTAGTGCAAATCATAGGGGTTTATGAGTGGGTTTTGAGAAGTGAACCTTAGCTCCCTTCGATTTGGTTGTTTGCGATATGGCGTGTCTCGGATTTGGGGTCGAATCCTATTAAGGGGAGAAGAATGGGACATTATAGATTTTGGCATTTCGATATGACTTTATTGTCGTGTCTTTGGACTTTTCCGGGTGTTTGGGCCTCTCCGGGGGAGATTGGGCCTTGGGGGAGTTAGTTTGGGCCTTGGGGGGATGAAGTGGGCCGTTGGTGGGGGAGTTTTTGGGCCATGAGATGGGAAATCCTGCCACCCTCCCCTTAGGGTTTCCCCATGAGCCCCCTCCCTATGCCCCATGCGCCCCACACCTCCCCCATCCTAGCCGCTACCTCCCTCTCCCCCTCCCCCTTCCCCCATGGCCCCCCCATCCCCTTGTGCCTCCCTCCCTCCCTAGCCAGCCCTAGGGAGGATCCCTCCCCTCCCATGGCTGCCACACCTCCCGCTCAGTTGATCCCTCCATTGGGGAGCCTTGCGAAATAAGAAGATCCAGCGATTTCGGCGCTTCCGGCGAGCGGAGGGAAGATTGGATCGCGAGGAGGAGGCGTTCGTCGATCAGGTGGCTCGCCAAGAAGAGGTATGCTATGGGGAATTTATTTGTGGAGTTTAGATGCTGGTTAAATGGGGAAGATTAGGGTTAAATTTGATGTTTAGGTGTTGTGGTTAGATGTAATTAGGGAGAACGCAATGCTGTCCCACGTTCTGTCCTCGGACAGATTGGGTCATCGGCCTTCGATCGCGATTGTGGTAATTTTAGATGTATTTTCTGATCGGTCGTATGTTGAGAAAGTTTTAGATAATTTCAATACCTTTTAGTGGACACCAAGAACGTGTAATTACAATTAGCCGTTTGAAAGTTATGGTTGTTTTACCAAACGTGTTCAAAACTGTGACATGATTGGGACAGATCGTGTTGATCTGTAGATTAGCCAATTTTAGAGGCCGGATCAGTTTTTCCAAACACTTAGAAAAATCTACGAGATTTCCTAAGATTCGAGAAAATGTACTCGTTTACTTAATTTGGAGTCCTAGAACTCAAGTTATGCTAGTTGGAAGCCCGCTGTCCTGTAGGGACAGATTCTCTATTTTCGGGTTTTAGGGGTTGTTTGCGAAGTCGGGGTAGGGGATCGTTCTTGTACTGTTTTGAGGGCACGTTTTGAGTGTGTGGTATCTATGTGCAGGTGGTGTGACCCCAGGAGTGCCCTCATCCTCTCGCCACTTCGTCGCTCATGGTTGAAGGCAAGTGTATTGTAGTGGTTGCGGCTTAGGGAGCCGTAATGTTTGATAATGAGATGGTTTACACATGTTTTATGATATGATGCCATGATTGACTCTTGTTTGCGACATGATGAAAATGGTTTATTATGAGGCTATGCAATGATTAGTTGAGTTTATGTGCAAGTTGTTTATGTTTATGACATATTTGCATACATGGCATGAGAACTGGCCAGGTCGGTGAGAAAGTCATAACTAGTCCGGTAAGGTCGGTGAGAAAGTTATGACTAATCCGGAGCACCATTGAATAAGACCTACCTCATGATTCCATCCACGGTTGTGAATGGAAGCGAGGAGTAGGCACCCTCCATCTACGGGATGGAAGGGGAAAGAGGGTGCACGTCGACGGGTGTGCACTCGGCAATACCGGTATGTGCTTCAAGGAGACATGTGCATTGCATTGCATTATATGATGATGTTATATGATGATGTCAATGAGATGCATACAATGTGAATATGAGATGTTTATGATGTTGAATATGAAAAGTAGTGATGAAGGTATTGGAATGTGTTTTCTTGTTCCATTGCAATACACTTTGCTGAGTGATGAACTCATACTTGTGTTTTATGATGTTTTTAGGTACCATGAAATCGGCATGCGGAAAAGGGGCTTAGTGGCACATCTTCATGAAGTTTCACTCATTTAGACATCTACAACTTTGCCACTCGTAGTTGTGATAATAAGTTAATGCGCTGAAAACTTAGAGTATGCTTATTTGTGGGCTTGGCCATAATATTTGATTCGTTTAGCTCATGAAGTGGTTGAATTCATTATTCAAGACTTATACTGTTGCTAGAACCCTCATTATTGATGATTTAGATGTCATTCTTTATGCTATATCCTGTGATAATATTGCTGATGCTTCACATCATGGAAAAACAAAGGAGATGCTGCTGAAATTTTCAGTTTTAGCATTTTTGCCCTTGCTGTAATTTAGCTTTATTTATGGTATTTAGATGTTTCTTCTATCATGTTTAGTGACATTCAGGGCATACTAGATGCCGGGGTGTTACAGTGTTCCCCTCCACCCTAGATCATTACCAAAACTGCAAAATAGTTAACATCATCCACACCACATCCCGCATTGTGCAACCACGGAACACCCCTAATGAACTCATCTTTACCTACTTGTTGAACTAGCAATCCAAAAGGAAATAGAACTTTCAAAGGCTATGGAAATGCAACAGACCTAGGTTAGCAAAGCAATCCCAGTAGCAAACATAATCGCCAACCCAAGCAATGTTACTAGCAAATCTAGCCAAGTATGATATTTAAGAAAACTAGGTGCTAAAATATACATCTTTTTGGCCTAAACAAGCAATTTGGCATGTCCTACATTCTAACAATAAACATCAAAGTACACTAACCGCATTTCACACACTAACCTAATCTACCACCCTCGAACACATGAACCTACACAGATGCACGATCCACATTTGAAATTAGAGGCCACTAACCCAATTCCACCGCATGTGGCACGCAATAAGATCGAGTTCCCTGTCTTTCACAGTGCAAAATCCACACAACTGTTGGATTAAGATAGAAGCAGCACTAAGGGCAGTAGAGATAGGGAATGCTCCTCACTGCTCGTGAAGCTGGGGCACCGGGTAAGGAAGCACAGAGCATGGGCTCGTGGGAGGAGGAGGAGGTCATTGAGGAGGAGTATAACATGAGGCTAGGGATTGGGGGAGGCGAAATGAACTAAGTGATAAGGTCTGTGCGAGGAATCTCGATTTGTTTATATAGGTCTCATTCATATCACAGATGGTTTGCGGCAAGAACTATCTGTGATAATCCGATATCAAAGATGATTTTAGTTGAAAACCATTTGGGATAGCTACAGGAGTCATCACTGATGATTTTATACTAAAACCGTGTGTGATATTTCTATATATCACTGACGGTTTAAGAAGAATACCATCTATGATATTGTCACTGGCAGTATCACTATAGAACCGTCAGTGTTGTTCCTCATCACAGACGGTTTTGAAAAACTGTCTATGATGAGGCGTCTAATATAAGCTTTTCTGTAGTAGTTGTTTTTCCTTTTTCCTTTTAATTGTAGTCGTAAATCATTGAGAAGATATTTGTGTTGGTTTTTCTATGAATTATTTATTTATGTTGTATGGAGCTTGAGCTTTCTTCTGGCAGCCCTGGTATGCATTTTTTCATTTACAAAGGCGTGTTTACGTAACATCCCAATTTTTGCCCTTTTAAAAAAAAATTTGTGTGGTTTAGCCCTTAAAAATGTTAACCAATCTTTTTGGTAATTAAAGCTTAATACATGACTTTCCTAAATAAAAAACAATTTAATATGATTAAATCCAACTTCAACAATTATCTCTGGGAATTTTTCAAGTGCATTTGCTATTTTATTTGTGCTATTTTGCTTTTTCAATTTTTCTAAAAAGAAAAATCTAAATAAAATACCAAAAAAAGCTTTGGGCCGGTTTTCCTTGTGCTTGGCCAATTTCCTCTATATGGCAAACAAATGCGAATGCCAAATGGGTTGATGTAAAGGCCATACAAGTTCACATTGGGGAGGATCTTTTATGGTATCATGCGATGACGCCATAGATGCATCACGCAACTTTAATGGTCGTCATATGCAATCATCTCCTACTTTCATCGTCGTGGAAGTGGTTCTACATCAAGGGTTGTTGAAGAGCTTGGCTTGGACAATAAAGATGATGAACATGAAGTGAGCCTTTTTTGCATGATAATGAGAATGTTAATGATGATTATGGTGATCCACCTAGTCCTCATGAGAATGAGAGTGGTGGAGATGGATCAAACGAGGACCATTTGAATGGTTTAGAATTAGAACTAGATGTTTGAGGCTTCTTGTTTTGGTGATTGTGACTGTGATTTTCTTATGGACTTGTGGTGCTATGCATGATTTGTCCTTCTAAACAATATTAGCTATTGATAGTAATGTTGTAGTTTACTTGTTTAGGACTCATATTTGCTTCCCTGCTTAATTGTCATCTTGTTATGCTATTTATGAAATCCATACAAGGTTTATATGTTATATATGTATTGGTGATATACTGATATTGCTGGACCATTTTTGGTTGCCTAATCCTTGCCTAGACGTCCGACTAGGTGCCTAGGAATCTAGGCTCTCAGTTGGCGCCTCGCCTCGTCTTGTCGCCTTAACAACATTGCCATGAAGAGGTTGATTATTATGATTTGATCCCCAGTCGATTGCCTGTGGCAGGTCGATGGTTTCCCGCTGGAGTTTATTTTTATTTCACTACGGTTCTCTCATTTAGTGTCTATGCCCTATGTGGCCTAATAAATGTAAACTCGACTGTAAGGTCATGTCACTATTTATTTATCAAATTTAGTTTGTGTATTCTTATTCCATTGTTTATAGAGTCGATATTTCATCTATATTGCTACTATGTGCACTAGAATGATCCTGAAATAGTGCGATATACATAGAGTCCGGATTTGCATATTCGGTCTCGATAGTTTATATCATACCTTACTGAGAGGTGCTTCTACGCTTTTCTTTTTTAAAGATGCACAAATATTTGTGCTTCTACGCTTCAAGATTTGTGCAACTTGTATTGAGAGGAAAAGTATAGAAGCACTGCTCTACCTTATTTCTAATGACTAATTGTACACTTTATTGCAATTTACATATAAGATTAAGTGTGTCTAGATTGATTTTAGATGGTTATTTTTCATGTTGTGCTGTCAGATTCAACACCAATTGTGTCCAATCATGTGTCATTTTGGTGATATTTTAAGCAGAGGAATGGGATCTAAAGGATGAAAAGAAAATCACATTTCATTTATATTGTTCTGTTTATACTTTCTGCACTACTATAGAATGGGACAACACTATCGCTTCAATTGAGAAAAACCGATTGTGATATGTGTATGTAATTTGTAAATTTTTGAAATGGAGTCATCACAACCGGTTCTTATCTAGAACCGATTGTGATGACACCCCTTATCGCAATCGGCTTGTGATACTACGGGTTGGCATAACTATAGAAAGTATGAAATTTGCAATTAGAACCCTACGGTCTGTCGTTTTAGCGTGTTTCGGGCTGTTTCGGGGCTTCTGGGCCTCTCCGGGATCGATTTGGGCCCTGAGGGGAAGTCATGGGCCGGAGGTGGGGCACTTGGGCCCATGTGGGAGTGGGGGGGGCAGCACAACCTGCTGCCCTAGCCCCCCCACCTCCCTTGCGCCGCCCCCCCCCCTTCCCCATCTCCTCCTCCCTCTAGCCCCTCCTCCTCTTCCTCCACACCCCAAGCCGCACCACCCCCTCCTCCTTGCGCCTCCTCCCCCACCACCACGTGCCCTTGCTGCGTCCCCCTCACCACCACGCCACGCCACGGTGTTGCCCTCGCCGGTGGGAGGATCCGCGACGAGGAGAACCGGAGGCCACGTCGCGTGGGGAGAGATCGGGTGGAGTTCGCGCGAAGGAGAGCGATCGATTCGTGGTTCGTCAATAAGGTAATGTGGGAAAACCTTTGGGGATTGATTATATTCTGTGTAGTGGTGGTTTATCATGTTTTTAGATCAAGGGAGGTGCTGCCATGGGGTAGATTTGATGAAAACTAGAGATGTTTTCGCGTTCTGGTTCGGGCAGATTGGGAACCCGATCTAGGGCAGGTGTTTTCGCCAATTTAGAATTGGAATCTGGCCGTACGGACTTTTAAGAAGTTGTAGATAATTTCATTATATTTCCGTGCATATAAAGAACGTTAAATTCTGCCCAGCCGTTTGAAAGTTATGACTGTTTTACCGAGCGTGTTAAAATCTGTGACGTGATTGGAACAGATCACGGTATTTTGTAGATTAAACAACCTTAGAGTCCGAATCAGTATTTCCCTATAACTAGAAAAAGTTGGGAAATTTCCTAAGCTATGCGAGGATGTACTCGTTAATTCAATTTGGAGTCCTAGAACAGAAGTTATGCCCGTTGGAATGCTGCTGTCCCGAAGGGACAGATTTGCTGTTTTCTGATTTTAGGAGTTGTAAGCGAAGTCGGAGTAGTGGGATATATGTGTGCTGTTTTGTGGAATCGATTTGAGTGTGTGGCACGTGTTTGCAGGTGGTGTGCCTCCAGGAGTGCCCTCAACCTCTCGTCACTCCGTTGCCCGTGGTTGAAGGCAAGTGTGTTGTGTGGATTGTATGCTATACGTGTTGCTAGAATTGTTTGTTAGTATTTGGAATAGATAACATGTTGTCTTGCCCTGAATTACATGTTATACTTGATAGGATGTCCTTAGGCCATGATTTAAATGTTGTCGATGATATGGTGTCCTCACGCCATGATTAAAAATGCTTGTTGTTGATAAATGATTCACATGCCATGTGTTGATACGCAATATTTCTATTTATGTATACGTTGCTGTCCATTTTGCATACATGGCATATTTTCATGGCCGGCCGGTGAGATAAGTCATAACTATTCCGGTAGGGTCGGTGAGAACCGTTATGACTAGTCCGGGGTTATTCTTTTGAATAAGTCCTACATCGTGATTCCATCACCGAGGTGAATGGAAGCGAGTGATAGGCACCCTCCATCTTCGGGATGGAAGGGGGAAAAGGGTGCATGCCGACGGGTGTGCACTCCACCATACCGGTATGAGTATTCCAGGAGACATGTGCATTGCATTGCATGAATGAAATACATAAATGAAGATGTTGGTGAGATGATGATGAGAGTACTCATGAGATGCTCATGAGATGAATATCATGTTGTTTTAAAGGATGTATATAATGTTAAATATGATGTGTTGTGATATAAGCTGTGAGGCGGGATGATGGTTTGTTGTCTTGATCCTTGTTGATCCATTACAATACACTTTGCTGAGTTATGAACTCACGCTTGTGTTTACATTGTTTGTTTCTTTAGGTACCATGAAATCGGCGCACGGGAAAGGGATCTAGCTACACTCCTCCACGTAGTATCATAATCTAGCTAATTCACCTGTTTTGGAGACACGGCAATAAGTATTACAATAATCATTAGTGTATGGTCTTTATGTTTGGTTGTTACCCTCATGTGTATCATGTGGGGCTATGGAGTGAGTTGTTTTATCTTCCTAGATTTAAATTGATGCTTATTCTTTTGCTATTGATGCTTAATGATGTTTTAGTTGATGATTAGCTATTATTATCGCTGCGTATGAATATCTCGATTGATATATATATTGATATGATATTGTGATGTTCAAATTTATGCTAAAATAAAGGAGATGCTGCCGAAATTTTCCATTTAATCATGGTATTAATTTTTGTATGGTCTTTGTTGGTGACATTCTGGGCTTAGTAGAAGCTAGGGTGTTACACAGTTCTTAGCTAGAACCGACTGTGATGAGGGGGGCCCTCATCACAGCCGGTTGTAGGAAAAAACCGACTATGATGAGGGATGTCATCATAGTCGGTTCTTAGCTAGAACCAATACAGATGAGGGGGCCCTCATCACAGTCGGTTCTTAGCTAAGAACTGACAGTGATGAGGGTTGTCATCACAATAGGTTCTAGATAAGAACCGATTGTGATGAGCCTCGATAGGTTTTATATACCCTCAGGATGAACTTTCTTCTATTGGTGTTATAGAGCCAAAAAAACCGATGTCACCCCCAAAAAAACAGAATACTTTAGTTGAAACTTAGACGGGTGAGAAAATATAAATTATTGAGGATGTGTGTTAAGAGGGTAAGTTAAGTCCCTAGCATAAAGAGATTTCCCCTATATTTCCCTTCATTTGTGGTTTTTTTTCCAAAAGTGAGCATTCTTTCAAATCGCTTCAATTTTGCATTAAGAAATTCGATTTTGATTTGGTGAATGTGTTACTTTTCATTAGCGCGATGGTTGAAACCAATATGGATGAGAAATTATGAAATCCTCGAGGAGATGGTGGTTTGAGGGTAAAGTTGAAACCCTAGCTTGAGGATATTTCCCCTCATTTGTGGTTTTCTTAAAAGGTGAGCATTCATTTAAATCTCTTCAATTTTGCACTAGGAATTAAATTCAATTTTGATTTGGTGAATATATATTGTAAAGTGTTTGTGTTCTATATATATTGTGAATGTGATATGCATATTGTAAACCAATGAACAATAGTGATATGTTAGTGAAATGGCGACAGTGAGGCCTAAAAAGCCTCACCGCGCTGCGTTGTGCCATTTTGTCCCAGCGAACCAAGAACCAAGAGAGAGCAGAAGAAAGAGAGGAGGAAGAGGGGAAGAAAAAGAAGAGGTTGAGGAGGGGAAGAAGAGGAATTAAAGGGGAGGAGGAAGAAAAAGTTAGGATTTTTGCAGGTAATTGTCTGTTTGTTTGAATTAAAATTTAGTGAGTAGATTAATTAGAATGTATGTAATTAGCTACGTAGAGTAGCACTTGTTATTTGGATAGATGACTTAGAGACTAGAATAATGAGGTGAGTATAATTGCAATAGTTTTTTTTAGATACATGATTTAGCGACCAGATTAATTAGCTGTGTAAGTAGTTAGCTGTGTAGAATAGTAATACTTTTTGTAAATGCATGATTTAGTGACCAGATTAGTAACAATTTCTTTCTCTAGTTACAATTCCCAACACTTTTAATTAAGGTTTAAGATGCTTATCACAAAGGCACCCAACCAAGACTACATTGACATGATCCCCACAGATCACCAAATCATATAACAATGTATTCTATATTTCAAACATAGTACTTCAACAGCTACTTGAGCATGGTTAACCTATCAATTTTATACTATCCATACGTCAAAATCTTGACAATTGAAACTTGTTCAATCAATAAAAAGACTTCAACAAATAAGTAATATCTTTACAAGATAAAATTCGTAAATAGGATTCTAAGACATGCATTCATTAAGGTTAAAATCTTGCATCATGATTATTATCCATTGTTCATCCCATCACAACATGTACTCGACATAATAACACAGTTTTACACTTTTCTTCTATTGGATCAATGGTTTCCAACAATTAACAACACTACCAAGGCATCAATATCAATTATTTGCATAATCATCAATCAACAACATTGCTTTTAGCTACCTTACACATAGGTTGCAACAAATTAGTTACTACACAACATACTCCAACTATTAAATTAGATTTAATAAGTTAGATCAGCACAATGCTCTTAAAACAACAACCAGACTTATTTTTTTTCCAATTGACATCGGTACTAGCATTAACACTGCCCTTAACAACATCATTAACAATAAGTCTTATGTCTTCTCAATTGATATCAATACTAGCATTGTAGAGACATAACTGCATACTTCCAAATATACTAGTAGTTTGCAACAACATAAATAGCAACTCTAATCAACTTCCAAATTAAGGCCACTAGTCAACATGATTAAATTTCTCTATTAACCCGTTAGATTAGAACATCTTTAAACAACCGGCAAGGTTTCTTTAACAGTATCCTTAATTTACATCATCTTAATGTTCTAACTATGCATCAAGGTTTAAATTTTTAACATTAACGAGGATCACAAGCACTTTTAAAGCAAGGCAACAGATTCTAAGCATGTACATTAACCCATTTAATCATTCTCGCTAAAGAGTAAACTACAACACTAGTAGTCTATTTATTCTCCAGCTAGAGATGATAATCACATTGAATTGATTCAACTCAAAATTTAACTTAGCAACACATCATTCCATAAACCACATTGTTACCTACTACATAGCATGGACATAAACTTTTCTAAACACTTTCATGGGCACGAACTCTTGACAAACAGGATGCAACTCAACTTTTAAAGATAACCACAACTCAAGAACTAGAACGAACACCGATAGAAAATTTCTCCTTTCCAGGCAAGGAAGAAAAACAAAACTCCAAAAGAAATGCAGGAGAGCTCAACTCTCAAATTCCCAAATTTGCCCACAAAACTCTTCAAGAAATCTCAAGATCTATACTTCCAAGAAGGAAGAAGGATGTACCAGGGAAAATATAATGTTCATTAAATCTTTTCCGATAAAAGATTCAAACTTAGTTCCACCAACTCAAGGCCTGCATAAGGGGAAACTCCAACACTTTTTTTCTTAGATAGGGAGAACAACAACCACAAAAGTTTCCTCCTCAAGACAGTCCGTAATGACCAACAAAACAGGTGTCAAAGCAAAAATAGCGACCAACAGATGCGCAACACAAAACCTTTCTTCTACGTCTTCATCCAAGGAAGACAAAACCACGAACCACATACGGAACAATCCGCAAAAATCCAATACCAAACACATTTCTTTTGGTTTCAATCAACCAGAGCCAAGAAGACTAACCGAAACCGACCGTTAGAACGGTAAAGAGCAATTGAAAGAATCTACCACAACTCTTCTATTCGACTCCAGCCAACTATCCGGTCTACGACAGAAAGGATAAGCACTCTTCTCCCATAGGGGTTAATAGTTCTTCGGTGATGGTGCTAACCGGCCACACCGTCAAACCACACCCTTACTATGAACAAAAAGAGGTGACCGAAACCCTTCGGCACCACAACCACAAGAACAATTCAATTATTTATCTCATAGACATAGCAACATGCATTATCAAATGAAGCATTCAACATCAAAGCTTAAATACAACATTTAAGCGTAAAGAAACGATACCCCTACCCTTTCCTACTGTGCATCCATTGTGTGTCAAATTTTTAGACTAGTTATACCACTTTTGCAAGTTGTAATGTTGCTATCCTATGACAAAATTTTAGTTAAGACCTAAGCCATGTTTCTAAGTTATTCCATATCACATTTTAGTTGTACCCTATAGCATGACACTAAAAATACACATTCCAAGGACCTACAGCCCGCTCTGATACCAACTGTAACACCCCGGCATTTAATATGCCCGAATGCTACCAAACATAGGCTAAACAACATCTAAATACCATAAACTAAGGTAAATTACAGCAAAGGAGTAAATGCTAAAACCGAAAATTTCGGCAGCATCTCCTTTGTTTTTCCATGAATTGAAGCAACAACAATATGATCATAGGAGATAGTATAAAGAATGACATCTAAATCATCAATAATAAAGGTTCTAGCAGCAGTATAAGACTAGAATAAAGATTCCAACCATCTCATGAGCCAAACGAAGTAAATGAGGAAACCAAGCACACAAATTAACCATCACAATTTAAAGGAAGGAACATGTCATTGTTTATATGTGTGATGCTAAGTGATGACGTGTGACTAGCTCCCTTTCCCGCATGCCGGTTTCATGGTACCTAAGAAAAATAACATAAACACAAGCGTGAGTTCATCACTCAGCAAGTATATCGCAATGGAACAAGAAAATACATTCTAATACCTTCATCACCACTTTTCACATACGACATCATACACATCTCATATTCATAGCGTAAGCATATCATTGACATCATCATATATCATCATCATATAACATCCTCATATAATGCAATGCAATGCGATGCACATATCTCCTAGAAACTCATACCAGTATGGTTGAGTACACACCCGTCGGTGTACACCCTCTCCCCCCTTCCATCCCGAAGATGGAGGGTGCCTACTCGTCGCTTCCATACACCGCGGTGGATGGAATCACGATGTAGGACTTACTCATTGGCTCTCCGGAATAGTCATAACTTTCTCACCGACCTTCCCCGGACTAGTTATGACTTTCTCACCGCCCGGGCCATGTATCATGCCATGTATGCAAACATGCCAACATCATAAATAACTTGTACATTAACACATGGCATCATAACATAATAAGCATATTCATCATATCAATGGCAATCATTAAAGCATGGCATGTGAACATATCATATATTCAATTTCAATCTCAACCAATCTAGCAAACCACAACCCGCTACCCATTCCAATACACTTGCCTCAACCACGGGCGACGGATTGGCGAGAAGTAGAAGGCACTCCCGGGGTCACACCACCTGCACATAGGTACCACACACTCACAATCATATCCACAAAACAGTGCGCAAACACTCTTTTACCCCGACATCGCAAACTACTCGAAAAAACCCAAAAACAGAGGTTCTGTCCCGTCGGGGCAGCAGCCTTCCAAAAGGCATAACTCGGGTTCTAAGACTTCGAATCAATTAAACGAGTACATCCTCGCGTAGCTTAGGAAATTTCCTAACTTTTTCTAAGTATATGGAAAGACTGATTCGGAGTTTAAAGTGGCTTAATCTACAGAATACCGTGATCTGTTCCAATCACGTCACAGTTTTTAACACGTTCGGTAAAACGAGCATAACTTTCGAACGGGTGGGCGGAATTGGACGTTCTTTATACCCACTGAAAGGTATTGAAATTACCTACAACTTCTTCAACAGTCGGCCGACCAAATTTCGAATCTAAATTGGCGAAAACCCAAACCCTAGGTCGACTGCTCATGCTGCCCGAAACAGAGAACGTGGCAAACTCTAGATTTCATCTAATCTACCCAATTACAGCACCACCAATTGATCTAAAAACATGATATTAACCCTTAGAACAGATCTTAGACCAACCCCAAGGATCCCCGTGGCCATACCTTTACCCGACGAACGGAAACCCAACGGATCTCCTCCTGGTTCGCGCGATCTCCTTCCTCGCTCCAAATCCACCGGATCTCCTCGTCGCGGAGCGCTCCAATGGACGTATCTTCGGGGTGGTGAGGTGGAGAAGCTCCCCTAGGGCAGAAAGGGGTGGAGGAGGGGAGGGGAGGCGCACAAGGTGGAGAGGAGGCGTGAGGGAGGGAGGGGCGCAAGGGAGGAGAGCAAGGGGTGGCGGCTAGGGTTTCTCCAAGCGGAAACGGCCCGAAAACGCAAATAAACCTCATACCGTATGGTTTTAACCTCCAATTCCACATTACATAATGTTTTTGCCCTCAACATTCACATTTTATAAGGTTACGACACTCCGTGGTGTCACAGTGGAATTGAAGAGGCTGAAGTCGTGGAGTTCGTATGTAACAATGACGATTGAGAAATGTTGGCCGCTAGTGTTGTTGGCATGAGCATTTTAGAAAGACAATGCCTTCCATGCAACATAGGAGGAGGTTGCTGGTGATGAACCGGAGGAAGTTGGGGAGAGCAGCCAAGCTAGATAATGTTTAGTGAGGTAGGATGTTAATTTGGGTCAGGAGGAAGTGCTAGGCAAGGAAGTTGAAGTTCCAATGCAAAAGGTGTAGGAACCAATGGGTGTGGTAGGCAAGGAAGAACATATTGAATTGCCGGTGCAATCGATAGATGTAGAGAGCCAGGACTACGAGGCTTTAAGTAATGACGAAGAGGATGAAGAGCCTTTCCCTATGGAGTGGAATGAGTGTCGGTTCGATAAGCTGATGGTCAATGAGGGTGAAGATGTCGCATGGGGGTACGATCGAAATGAGGTGCGGCAAGGTGCAATTTACAAGAATAAGGGTGACTTGTTTACAATTCCAAACAGCACGAATGTATCTTAGATGTAGTTTCCATTCATGGTTCCTCCATGTCGTCGCGCCATATCTCTTTGCACATTTTCTATGTCATGTTATGTCCACAATGTCATGCTATGTACACTATTATTTCTATGTCATGCTATGTACCCTTGTATATTTATACATGTTTCATGTGTTTTCTACATTATTCTATGCCATTTCCTTCCTCCTCTCCCTTTTCTTCCTCACTCTCTTCCTATTTTTCTCCTTCTCTTCTTTTTCTTCCCTCTTCTTCCTCTTTCCTCTCCCCCTTTTCTGTTTTGAGCAGAGGCCTCTCTGTCACTAATTAAAATGATGACAGAGAGATATCGTCGTTTCAATTGGCGACAGCCTCTCTGTAGCCATTTGAAATAGCGATAAACTCTCTATCGCCATTTCAAACGGCGACAGCGAGTATGTCGCCATTTCAAATGGCGACAGAGAGTATGTCACCGTTTCAAATGGCTACAGAGGGAATTTTTTGCTATTTTTTTTAATCGGTCTATTATTTCTATCAATTTTCATTAAAATAATATTATTTAAAAAAATCCATGGGACAGTCTCATTCGGCCAACGCATAGAATAACTATTCTACACTCAGGTGTAGATAGTGCTTTCTTGTATATATACATATACACATACACATACACATACATATATATATACATACATACTTATACATACAAGTATGTATATACGTATACATATACATATATGTGTGTATGTGTGTATAATGCTTTAGATTTTTTTTAAAAATAATTTCATCTGAAGACTGTGCTTACTATGGGAGGTTAACTTCACTTTTACCTATCACTTCTTAGGGCCCGTTCGATAGGGCTTTAGCTCTGGCTCCTTTCTGATTCTGTTCTGACTCCTCCTGATTTTGATCTCCTAAAGAATCAGGAGCAAGAAATTAAGAACTATAATTATACACAAACTACTACAAATCTCTAACCTGATTCTCCGCGGGAGCTACCTATTGGCTGATTCTGCTTGCTCCCAGTGTTAAAACAAGAAGCACTCTAAGGTGATTCTTCTTCTTGTATGGGGGAGCTGAAGGCGTTCGGAGCTCCGACTCCTCTAGACGAAAATCCGGGAGCTGGAGCTCTACCGAACGGGGCCTTAGTTGTGATACCTTACCTTGTATTTACATTTCAGACTCATAACAATGGAGGAACACTATCTATGATATCGGTATGTGTTATTCAATCGTCCCTCTTGCAAAAAAGCAAAAAGGAAAATAATTTGTTTACATATTGGTAAGGTGCGTGAACAATGTAAATAACACTTTTCATATTGGTATAATTCATGCAAAGCACATGCAAATTTTGATGATAAGAAAAAGGCTGGAAAGCACAACTACAATTTGTTTATTGTATGACGTTGGTGTTTACGCCATTGTTATTTACATATTATTATAATTTATTATTTTCTCACTTACTTTTGACGTTGATTGATGAAAATAGATTTTGCAGATAATGAATAGGTATTGAAGAATCCTTGATTGGCCTTGGCAAGAGTAAGTTTTCAAGACTTATGAATTTTGTAGTTGCTGTCTAATAAGTTTTTGTTTGTTACTCATTAGAATTTGTTAGGAATTCGAAACTAAAGTCAACATGAAAACTACATGTTCTAAGTTCAGCTTAATCCTTGAATATTAGCATTGTCATAGGAGACAAAAAAAAAAAAAATGGCCCGTGTGAATGCAAGGGTTTGTGACTATTAGTAATAATCAGTTATGATCTATATCTCTACTATTCTAAAGCAGCACTTAGTGGCAGTGGTCCGTTCTTCCCACGTCATTAATTGCCGCTTAATTGCCCTGCTTAATTGCCCTGTTTAATTGCCCTACACAAGAAACGAAGTGTTGCTTTAATTAGCCAGCTTTCGCAAGAAACGAAGCGTTAAAGATAGATGTTTGATCTTGTGAAATAATTTTTTTTATTTTTTAATCTTCATTTTTTCGTTATCAATTTTGTTTTTCGCAGCAATGCACGGGCATGTAACTAGTATCATTAATATATAAAAGTAGTGCCTTCACTCTGTGGGACAGAAATCCCCGCGTTAATCCATAAAAGTAGAAAAAAAAACAAAAACAAATACCTCGTTAATCTACAGAAAACAAGAATGATCTACACCACTCGTTGTGGTGTTAGAATTGTGAAACAAATACAACAATACTTTTAATAGAAACATTCTACATATTAATAACCATCAGATATTTTGAAGGAAAAATCCAAAAAGAGGGAGCAATTTTGGTGTAGAACGAATCCAAATAACCAAAAAAAAATCTCTGTCTTTGTAGAGGTGGGCATCGTGTTGTGCTGGGCTGGCCCAGCACAGGCCCATCGTGCTTCGTGCGTCATGCCCGCCGTGTCGTGCCGGACCAGCCCGGCTCGACTTCGGTGAGACCAAGTACGTCCCATTTGCGTTTTATGCCTGCTCGGTGCTGTGCCGGTCCAAGCTTGGCCCATTTGCACTATTACGACGAGAGAAAAAAAGGCCGAAGATGTACAAAACTAAGGTAGTGGACAGAAATATTAGAGGAAAAAGGAACTAAATTTTATTCATTCTTAAAAATGTATAAAGTGGCATTTGCAGTACTTACATGAGTACACGATTCTCATTAGTATAAAGACTTGTAAACTGCAAGAAGCTATTTTCTCTCTCTCACTCTTACATGTCTCTCTCAATATCTCTCAGCTCTTTACTCTCTCTCTGAAAGTGCATCTAGGCCCCTAATTTTATTTTAGTGATTAATGATGACACAATTAAAGAGATCTAATGTTTCAACTAAGAATAATACAGATCTCGAGATCACATCAAGCTTGGAATGACTTTGGACGCTCCTACGTACTTCAATTTTGAAGAAAACGGCATCAAGACAAAGACTTGTACCTTTTATTTTAATTTGAGTCTTAAGAATAGCCGTACTATTAAGAGGATGCGACGGAAAATTGTTTTTAGGATGTGCATGTGCTCAAGGTCAAAACTTGCATACAAACTAGCACTCAAATACTTGCATTTCCCAAAAACAGCATTTCCAACCGAGCCTACCAACTCGGAGAGTTCGGACCTTTTGTCTGGAGTATCCGGACTCAGTCCGGAGTATCCGGACAATTTGTCCGGAGTCTCCGGGTTAACCCTTTCGGCCACTTTGCGAATTCCAGGCAGTCCGGAGTGTCCGGAGAGTCCGGACAACCCGGAGTCTCCGGATTATTTGTCCGGAGTCTCCGGATAGTACAAAATGTGGAAAAACGGCTAGTTTTCAAAAAGACTATTTAAAGCCTCCACTCCACTCCAACGGCTAGGATCTCTATTAAGCTCATTCATAGCAGCATTCAAGCCATCTCTAACATATTCCAAGCATTCAATAGAGCCCTCTCTTCCTCCCACCTCTAGATTTGGTTGTTGATCTACTTTGGTGTGGAGAGGAAGAAGCAAGTGCTAGGTGCATTCATTTCAAGTTCTTGAGCACTAGTTCATCCTCCAAGCGATTCTTCGTGGTGTTATTGCTCTTGGAGGTTGAAGGTCTCCTAGACAGCTAGGAATCACCCGGAGCACCCGACGCGTGTGGTGTGCCCTGGCTGCTTAGAAGGCGAGTCTCACCTCCGAAAGGAAAGAGACAAGAAGTGAAGCCGGCGAGTGCATTTGTGCAACACCGGGAGGAAAGCGGGTTGAAATTGACCCCGGCTCAAGTGCTACCGAGCCACCTCAACGGAGATGTAGGATTCCCTTCAAGAATCCGAACTTGGGTGAAAAATCGTGTCTCTCTCTTTCTCCTTTACTTCCTAGTCTAGCTCTTGATCTAGGTTGTTATTGCCTTTATTATTAGTGGTATCTTGTGCTAGATAGGGTAACTTTAGTTGCGTTCCCGAGCCAGCTAACCCGGAGACTCCGGATAAAATACCGGACTCTCTGGACAAGCCGGAGTATCCGGATCAAATACCCGGAGACTCCGGGTTGACCAGTTCGGCTAGATTTAATTCCGCTGCGATTTTTTAATCCACCTATTCACCACCCCCCTCTAGGCGACATCGTTGGTCCTTTCAATTGGTATCAGAGCCAAATCTCCTTTATTTTGGCTTAACCGCTTGGAGAATCGAAGATGTCGGAAATAGAGAAAGTTACCGAAACCCATGCCCAAGACAAGGCCACGGGTTCCGGTATAGGGGTTGCAATTTGTAACATCCCAAAATTTTGCTTTTCTTAAAATCATGTGTGATTTGGCACTTTGGTGAATTTTTGGAATTTTCTGGAATTTATTTGGATTTATTTGGAATTTATTTGAATTTATTCCATTTTGAAATAATTAAAGAATTTAATTTTGCAAATAAATTTTTGTTGGAAATATTTTATTTGAGTCCAAAATAATCCAAAATATTTTCGAATTTTTCTGAATTTTTCTGAGTCATTTGCTATTTTTAATGAATTAAATGAATTATCGGGAATTATTTTAAATATTAAATCGCTGGAAAATCCAACTCGGGTCAAATCTTGTTCATCCGACCGAAGTCGGACTCGAGTCGACCGAGCCGATTGACTCGACCGAACCCACTCCTAACTCCTAATCGATCCCAACCGTTGGATCAAGATCCAACGGCCGAGATCCGCCGACTCTCGACCGAGCCGTGTTCGGACCGGACCGATCGCGCCGCGGCGATCGTGGCCGTTGATCGCGACTGCGTGGGCGGCCACGATTTCGTCGTCTTCCGTGAATCGAGCAGACTCCGCCGAAAGTGCGCGCGTGACCGATTAGGGCTCCGCCGAGCACGCCTCCGGGCTATTTAATGCCGGATCGCACTCGAGGACCGCCGTGACCCAGCGCACTTCTTGCCCTAACCCGCCGAGCTCTAGCCGCCGTAGGTTCGCCGGAATCGCTCGCCGTAGTTGCGTGAAGCGCCACCACGGTCCTTGCCTCGCCGCCGCCGCCGCCCTCCGCCGCCATTGACCCCAGATTCAAACCCGGCCAGCGCACCCGAAGACACCCTCCATCTCGCGAGCACGCCCCAACCGCCGTTTGGGTGGTCGCCGATCCTCGGCCACGGGCAGCCGCAACTCCGCCGTGAAGCCATCGCCGACCCCGAGCTCCACCAACCGTCCGATCAAGATCCAAAGGCCCAGATCGTGCCACGTCACTTCGGTGAGTTTTCCCGTTGAAAATCCTAGATCTAATCCCAACCGTTGGATCTAGATCCAACGGCCCACGATCAGTCACGTGCGCCCCAAGCACATGAGGCCAAACTCAATCCCAGCCGTCGGATTTCAAACCAACGGCCACGATTGTGCAGCGTCGCCCAGGAAGCCGAACTGCCGCGCCCACGCGGCGTCGGTGGTCACCGACACAGGGGCCCGCGTGTCGGCGATAGCATCGTGGACGTCACCCATGACGTCATCGGTGGGACCCACACGACCGTGGTGAGCCGGCCGACGCCAAGAATGACGTCACCCGAGTGGGCCCACATGTCGGGCCTCACGTGGAGCCGTGGACCGAGTCCACGGTGGACCCAAGCCGAGTGTGGACCGAGCCCATGGACCGGTGACGCCAGCCAGGCCAATCAGGAGCTGCCACGTGTCCATCTTTTGACGCAATAATTAATTTCCGAAAAGAAAATGATTTATTAATTCGAAATATTGATTCAAATTTAGATTCAAACTTCAAACGCTTATAACTTTTATGCGTTTCAACTCCGATTTGAGTGGTTCAAATTTCTAAATTTGTATAAAATTGAGATCTACCTAAATATGAATTTTATTTAATTTTTGGACTAAAGTTTTTCTCTGAAATATTATTTAATTGATTATTTAAACTTTAAATAATCATAACTTTTGCGTTTTAACTCCAAATTTGACGATTCCAGTTTCTAAAAATCCAGAAAATTATGTTCTCTCTGTTTATGGATTTTATTTGGAGTTTTGGGATCTTTTTGCATAGTGTTCATTTGTGTATTTGCTATTTGCACGCTTTACGAGTAGGCGTTGAAGTGCCTGGGAAGGATTCGAGGAGAAGTGTTGACTCAGGATCCAACTCAAGACCAAGAGCAAGTACTTTTTGAAGGCAAGTTGTGCTTTGACCATATTGATCCTATTTCGAAATCTATTTTGATTTAAACTATTGCATGCTAGTTCAATTAGAAAGATACTTTGTTTAAACATGGGGGTTAGATAATTACCAATTTGTTATATGACACCTTGATTATCTAAGTATGTGCCATGATCCCTTGTCACCCTAGTTGTGGTTTACTAGTTGGACATTATTAAATTGCCAACATGGGTTTAGAACGTTGTAGTATCTCGCTTAGACACGCTACGTGCTCATGACATGATTTTGGATAATCCAATGCTAATATTGACTTAATGATATATTGAACCTGTTTTGGAAAAGTATCATGTGATGTTGATGGCACGTGGTGCATGGTAATCAAGCGGGGTTTGATAAACGATTTCGGCCAGGGCATGTGGCAAGAGTAATCAGGTGGGCAGTTGTGGCATTGGGAGTGATGATTTGGTTTTAGGGTAGTCTTGCCCTGGTCACTCTAAGGACTTAACCTTGCAAGCCTTTGAACTGGGTCATACTTGCAACCACATGGCTGGAATGGGACGGCCCTAGTTGACTAAGTCGCTAAGGACTCACTTGTGGAGCCTCAGGGTGTCGCTTACACCGCTTTGTGTGATTGTGCGGGGAGCGATCGTGGCTGTGGCCAGGTACCCATCTAACGGTGTGTTGGTCCCATACTTCGCCTTGGCTAAGGGAAGGGATGGTGTAGAGCACGTCTGGAGAGGACCACTGTGTTGTTTGAGGCTTCGAAAGGCTTTGTTATGATCGCTCATTCGCATACTCTTGTATGGCGATTCACTACCGACGTGGTGAGTGGATTGTATCTTGTGGGTAAAGTGCATAACCTCTGCAGAGTGTAGAATCTATTTGAATAGCCGAGTCCACTGTCTTGGACAATGCTCGGGAATTACAGTCAAGGGTAGACTTTACGAAAATAACTTGGATTTGAAAAGTTGGGTTGGTTTAACAAAGAAGATGATGGAAATATGGTTTAGGATGGGAAAAATGTTATTTAAACTTCTTGAAAAGTTATTTATGCTTTACTTGTTTTCTTTGCTTTCGAATCTACTTATATTACTTGTCAAATCTTGTTTACGCAAATATACCTTAAGCTATTCCTTTGTACCAAGCCATGCATATAGTATATTAGCTTGCATTCTGTGCATGACTTGCTGAGTACCAAGTACTCACCCTTGCCTCAACACAATACCAGTTGAAGAGGAGATTACGCCCGACATTGGAGGAGGAACTCCAAGAGGACCCGACTACTTAGGGATGCGAGCCCGATCAGTTGCTGTGGTATCTTTGGATGGCGCCACTAAGTTTATTTGATTTTCATTTGCTATTGTTTCTCTCTGAATAAGTTTCGCCTTGCAAGGCATATATATTTGTATCTTGGCCATAAGGTCAAGTAACCCTTTTATTAATAAAGTACTTTGATAGTATCGATTGGTATGATTGTGATATTTACCGATGTTAAGACTGTGCACTAAGCTGCGTTCTGGACTAGTGCTGAATACACAGAGGGTCCGGATTTGCAAATTCGGGTCCCGACAGAGGTGGTATCGAGCCATACTTATTTGTAGGCTCAACCCTAAGCTAGAATGGTCGTAGTGAGGATAAAACCTATTTTCTAAAAGCTAAAAGTTTGTCAAGATAAGAAATGACATCTCGACTTATCCCCTTCTCTCTTTTCTTGTCTCTTGCTGAAATTTTCCCTTACCTTGTCACAATTTAAAGATTCCGAGTTCTTACGTAAAGCACTCTTGTGACAGATGGAGGTTTTCTCGATGAGTGAGCATAGGTTCTATAGTGAGACTCCTTCACGAGTCGAGTCATAGAATAAAGAGTCACCTTTAGGCGTTAGACTCAGAGTTAGTTCGATTTGGATTTGCTTTGTTTGTCGAGTGTGCATTATGTGTTGCAAGGCCCTTAGGCATTGTAAGCACCATACCAAGTTATTAATAATAAAGTTGGACCTTAAGGCTACACCTTTTGCCCCGCATAAGTTCCATATCACTTGTCTATTCTTGTTTCCCTCTCATCCCTAAACCTAGAGCAAATCGACAGATGGTAAACACCCGTGGAAACTTTGGAAGCAATGGGAGTGGATCTCGCCCAATGTAAAACCCCAATGATGGAGCACCAAAGCACCGCTAATCGATGTGCAGAATTTTGGAGCATTTCTTGCTGCTCAGACCCGCTTGATGCATGCTATGATGCAACAAATGCAGCACGTCCTTTGCTCAGGCCACGCTAATCAAGTTAATCGGGGCCACGCCCGAAATACAAAGGCTGTCGAGTTCATGAGAACTCACCCACCCACTTTCTTCGGGAATGCCAATCCGTTGGAGGCCGACGATTGGTTAAGATCAATTGAGAGGAAGCTACACATAGCCCAATGCATAGGAAATGAGAAGGTACTTTACGCTTCTCATCGGTTGGAAGGAACGACCGAATGGTGGGAGAACTTACGTGCCACGCAGAGAACCCTCAAGATATCACTTGGGAAGAGTTCACGGTACGCATTCCGACAAGCGTTATCACGTGCCTGAAGGAATTATGGACCTTAAGAAGGAGGAGTTCAGAGCACTGAAGCAAGGTAATCAACCAAAGGGCCGACTACCTCCGAACAAGTTCACACGGCTAGCACGCCACGCACTGAGGATGTAGCGACAGATAAATCCAGGCAGTCGTTTTATGAAGGGACTTAACTCAGGATTGCAAGTAGGATTGATCACCCACACCTTTCCGGATTTCCAAGAGTTGGTGAATAAGGCGCTTATTCTTGAGGACAAGCGCAAGGAACCGGATGAGAACAGAAGCGCAGGATGCAACAAAGAAGGATCACGTCGAGGAACGCATAGCGGCTTGAGAGTTGCACCAAATCAATTCTTGATTCCAACCACAAATGCAACAAGGACACCATCCTCAGCACCAAGACCCGCCAATCGAACTACCAAACCCCAGCCCCGCTAGAAACGCTACCTGTGCAATAGGAACAGTGAGACGCTGCTACAACTGCAACGAGCCAGGACACTTTGCCAACAGTTGTCCGAAGAAGACAGCAGGAGCGACCCCAGTTCGCTTCAATCTAGGAACCACCCCAGCTAGGACGCCAGCACCAGGAGCCACACCCCAGACCGTGGTGAGAGGCCGAGTCAACCATGTCACCGCGGATGCATTGCAAAATGCTACGGACGTCGTACTGGGTAAGTTACTTGTTAACTCAGTACCTGCAGCAGTTTTGTTTGACTCTGGAGCTTCGCATTCGTTTGTTTCGCAAGGCTTTGCTACTCGAAATGATTTAAGGATTGCAAGACTTAAGTGCATGCTTTTAGTTCAAACCCCTGGTTCCGAACTCCGAACGGAAGTAGGATGTTCCGGGGTGAGAATACTAATAGATGGAATAGAGTTCCTAGCAAACCTTATAATTTTGGAGACCCAGACCTTAGATGTTATATTGGGAATGGATTGGTTATCCAAGCACAAGGTTGTATTGGATTGTGGACGAAGGACTATCTCAGTTGAGAGCCCGTGTGGGAAGAAAGTGGAATTTCAAGCCACTGCAGTTAGAGATGGACAGTTGATGGTTAACAGTACCAAGGCAATCAGCATAGAGGATGTCGAGTGAATGAGTACCCGATGTTTTTCCCGAAGATCTACGGTATGCCGTGACGAGGACATAGAGTTTGTGATAGAGCTTGTACTGCACAAAGACCGATAGCAAAGAGACCCTATCGGATGTCTACCGAGGAGTTGGTAGAGATGAAGAAACAATGGAAGAGTTAATGGATAAAGGATTTATCAGACCAAGTTAAATGCGTGGGAGCACCGGTTTTGTTTGTCAAGAAGAAGGACGGGAGTTTCGGGATGTGCATTGACTACCGTGCACTCAATGAAGTCACCGTGAAGAATAAGTATCCGCTACCCAGGATTGATGATTTGTTTGATCAGCTTAAGAGGAGCCGGAGTTTTCTCCAAGATTGATCTCGAGATCGGGTACCATCAGATTGAAGATCCGATCGGAAGATATTCGAAGATCGCATTCTCGTCAAGATATGGACATTACGAGTTCTGATTATGTCCTTTGGCTGACGAATGCGCCACTTATTTCATGAATATGATGAATAAGGTGTTCATGGAATATTTGGACAAGTTTGTCGTCGTGTTCATAGACGATATCCTGGTCTACTCCAAGGCAGAGGATGAACATGCCGAACACTTAAGGCGAGTTTTGGAAAAGCCGAGGGAACGACAACTTTTCGCCAAGTTCAGCAAGTGTGATTTTTGGAAGGACAAGGTGGAGTTTCTTGGACATGTGATGACCGCATGAAGGAGTCGCCAGTAGATCCAAGCAAAGTAGAAGCTGTGTTACATTGGGAGCACCGAAGGCGTGACCTGCATTCGGAGTTTCCTTGGAATGGCAGGATACTACCGCGTTTCATCGAAGGCTTTTCGACGATTGCGAAACCCTTACGCCAATTGCTTTGAAGAAGGAGAAGAAGTTTGCATGGACGCTTGAGAATGTGAGAAAGGATTTCAGGAGTGAAGAAGCGATTGACATCAGCACCGTGTTAGTTCTACAGGATGTTGCTCAAAGCTTCGATATTTATTGTGACATCGCGCCAAGGACTTGGATGTGTCTGATGCAAAATGGAAAGGTAAATTAAACTTATGCATCAAGGCGATTGAGGCCGCATGAGGAAAATTATCCGACACATGACCTAGAGTTAGGCCGTAGTGCATGCTTTGAAGATATGGCGTCACTATACGATTGGAAAGCAGATGTGAAGTATATACGGATCATAAGAGCCTTAAGTACATATTCACCCAGTCTGATCTGAATATGAGGCAAAGGAGATGGCTAGAATTGATCAAGGACTATAATGTTGGATGTCATTACCATCCCGTGAAGGCCAATGTAGTAGCCTATGCACTGAGTCGGAAAAGCCATCACCGTGAGTACGTTGCTAGCCACAAGTCGGGATGAGTTATGTGAGGATTTAAAATGAAGATTGAGGTTGTACCTAGCGGATTCTTGGCCGCCTTGGAAGTAAAGCCTACTTTAGAGGACCGGATCCGAGAAGGACAGAAGGATGATGACAAGATCCGTAGGATTAAGTCCAAAATGGAGGAAGGCAAGGCAAAGGATTTCAAGCTGGGCGAGCAAGGCACGTTATGGATGAAGGATCGCATTTGTGTGCCTAACAAAAAGGAGTTAAAGCAAGCGATTACGGAAGAAGCCCATGACTCTAAGTACTCGATTCATCCTGGAAGCGCCAAGATGTATCAGGATCTCAAGGAGAGATTCAGTGGCCGAGTATGAAACGTGAAGTTGCCGAGCATGTTGCATTGTGCGGCGTATGCCGAAGAGTCAAGGCAATGCATCGAGACCAGCAGGATTGCTACAACGGCGAAAATACCTGAGTGGAAGTGGGAGGAAATCGGAATGGATTTCATTACCGGTTTGTCGAAGACTCAAGGAGGTTATGACTCCATATGGGTTATAGTGGATCGCTTGACTAAAGTAGCCCATTTTATCCCCGTGAAGACCATTTACTCGGGAGATAAGTTAGCGAGTTGTACATGATCGGGATTGTTTGTTTGCACGAGTGCCAAAGAGGATTGTATCAGACGAGGTACCCAATTTACCTCAAGGTTACGGAATAAGTTGCATGAAGCCATGGGAACCCGTTTAAACTTCAAGATGTACCTTATCATCCACAGACGGATGGACAGGCCAAGAAAGAGTCAACCAGATTCTAGAGGATATGTTGAGAGCTTGTGCATTGGCTTATGCTACCTCTTGGGATAAAAGTTTGCCGTATGCCAAGTTTAGTTACAACAATAGTTATCGAGGCTAGTTCTGAGATGTCACCTTTTGAGGCCTTTGTATGGTCGACCTGTCGGACACCATTGAATTGGAATGAGACCGTGGCGCCGTGTCTTTGGGCCTGATATTCTTCAAGAGGTGAGGAAGCAGATCGCTATGATTAGGGAAAGGTTGAAGATAGCCCAATCTCGACAGAAGAGTTATCTTGACAATCGTCGCTAGAGATTTGAGTTTTGAACCGAGAAGACTTTGTATACCTCGAGTTACGCCTCTCGGGAGTTAAGAGGTTCCATGCCAAAGGGAAACTCGCACCCGTTATGTTGGACCATTTAAGATTTTGAGTCGCGAGGGTGAAGTTGCCTATCACCGAGTTGCCACGATCGTTAGCAGGAGTGCATGGCGTGTTCCATGTGTCCCGATTGAAGAAGTGTCTCCGAGTTCTGAGGAACAGGCACCGCTAGAGTCAATTGAGTTGCAAGAGGATTTGACTTATAAGGAGCACCTCGTGAGGATTCTAGACACAATGGATCGAGAAACTAGAAACAAGTCAACCCGATTCTGTAGAGTTCAAGTGGAGCAACCATGAAGAAAGTGAAGCGACTTGGGAGCCTTGAAGAGGATTTGAAGAAAGAATTTCCAAACCTATTTCTTTAGTGAGCCACTGAATCTCGGGACGAGATTCTATTAAGGGGAGGTTTGTAACATCCCAAAATTTTGCTTTTCTTAAAATCATGTGTGATTTGGCACTTTGGTGAATTTTGGAATTTTCTCGAATTTATTTGGATTTATTTGGAATTTATTTGAATTTATTCCATTTTGAAATAATTAAAGAATTTAATTTTGCAAATAAATTTTTGTTGGAAATATTTTATTTGAGTCCAAAATAATCCAAAATATTTTCCAGAATTTTTACGAATTTTTCTGAGTCATTTGCTATTTTAATGAATTAAATGAATTCATCGGGAATTATTTTAAATATTAAATCGCTGGAAAATCCAACTCGGGTCAGAAATCTTGTTCATCCGGCCGAAGTCGGACTCGAAGTCCGACCGAGCCGCTTGACTCGACCAGAACCCACTCCTAACCCTAATCGATCCCAACCGTTGGATCAAGATCCAACGGTGAGATCCGCCGACTCGACCAAGCCAGAGCCGTGTTCGGACCGGACCGATCGCGCCGCGCGATCGTGGCGTTGATCGCGACACGTGGGCGGCCACGATTCGTCGTCTTCCCGTGCAAGGCGGACTCGCCGCCGAGCGCGTGGCCAGTGACCGATTAGGGCTCCGCCGAGCACGCCTCCGGCTATTTAATGCCGGATCGCACTCGAGGACCGCCGTGACCCGCGCACTTCTTGCCCTAACCCGCCGAGCTCTAGCGCCGTAGGTTCGCGGAATCGCTCGCCGTAGTTGCGTGAAGCGCCACCACGGTCCTTGCCTCGCCTCGCCGCCGTCCGCGAGTCCTCCGCCGCCATTGACCCAGATTGAAACCCCGGCCAGCGCACTCAAGACACCCTCCATCTCGCCGAGCACGCCCCAACCGCCCGTTTGGGTGGTCGCGATCCTCGGGCCGGCGGCCGCAACTCCGCCGTGAAGCCATCGCCGACCGAAGCTCCACCAACCGTCCGATCAAGATCCAAAGGCCCGAGATCGTGCCACGTCGCCGGTGAGTTTTCCGTTGAAAATCCTAGATCTAATCCCAACCGGTTGGATCTAGATCCAACGGCCACGATCGATCACGCGTCGCCCCAAGCACATGAGGCCAAACTCAATCGGTAGTCGGATTTCAAACCAACGGCCACGATTGTGCCACGCAGCCCAGGAAGCCGAATCGGCGCCCATCGCAGCGGCGTCGTCACCGACACGCGGCCCGCGTGTCAGCGATGCCGTGCGGACGTCACCCATGGCGTCATCGGTGGGACCCACTGTCGACACCGTGGTGAGCCGAGCCCCGACGTCGAAGAATGACGCGTCACCCGAGTGGGCCCACATGTCGATCTCCGCGTGGAGCCGTGGGCCGAGTCCACGGTGGACCCAAGCCGAGTGTGGGCCGAGCCCATGGACCGGTGGCGTCGGCGAGGCCAATCAGGAGCTGCCACGTGTCCATCTTGGACGCAATAATTAATTTCGAAAAAGAAAAAGAATAATAAATTCGAAATATTGATACAAATATAGATTCAAACTACAAACGCATATAACTTTTGCGTTTCAACTCCGATTGAGTGGTTCAAATTTATAAATTTGTATAAAATTGAGATCTACCTAAATATGAATTTTATTTTATTTTTTGACTATTGTTTTTATCTGAAATATTATTTATTTGATTATTTAAACTTTAAATAATCATAACTTTTGCTTTTTTACTCCAATTTTGACGATTCCTGTTTCTATAAATCCATAAAATTTTGTTCTCTCTTTTTATGGTTTTTATTTGGTTTTTTGGGATCTTTTTGCATTGTTTTCTTTTGTGTATTTGATATTTGCACGCTTTCACGAGTAGAGCGTTGAAGTCTAGGAAGGATTCGAGGAGAAGTGTTGACTCAGGATCCAACTCAAGACCAAGAGCAAGTACTTTTGAAGGCAAGTTGTGCTTTGACCATATTGATCCTATTTCGAAATCTATTTTGATTTAAACTATTGCATGCTAGTTCAATTAGAAAGATACTTTGTTTAAACATGGGGGTTAGATAATTACCAATTTGTTATATGACACCTTGATTATCTAAGTATGTGCCATGATCCCTTGTCACCCTAGTTGTGGTTTACTAGTTGGACATTATTAAATTGCCAACATGGGTTTAGAAACGTTGTAGTATCTTGCTTAGACACGCTCGTGCTCATGACATGATTTTGGATAATCCAATGCTAATATTGACTTAATGATATATTGAACCTGTTTTGGAAAAGTATCATGTGATGTTGATGGCACGTGGTGCATGGTAATCAAGCGGGGTTTGATAAACGATTTCGGCCAGGGGCATGTGGCAAGAGTAATCAGGTGGGCCAATTGTGGCATTGGGAGTGATGATTTGGTTTTTCGGGTAGTCTTGCCCTGGTCACTCTAAGGACTTAACCTTGCAAGCCTTTGAACTGGGTCATACTTGCAACCACATGGCTGGAATGGGACGGCCCTAGTTGACTAAGTCGCTAAGGACTCACTTGTGGAGCCTCAGTGGTGTCGATTACACCGTTTGTGTGATTGTGCGGGAGCGTATCGTGGCTGTGGCCGAGTACCCATCTAACGGTGTGTTGGTCCCATACTTCGCCTTGGCTAAGGGAAGGGATGGTGTAGAGCACGTCTGGAGAGGACCACCTGTGTTGTTTAGCAGAGGCTTAAAGGCTTTGTTATGATCGCTCATTCGCATACTCTTGTATGGCGATTCACGGTGACGTGGTGAGTGGATTGTATCTTGTGGGTAAAGTGCATAACCTCTGCAGTGTAGAATCTATTTGAATAGCCGAGTCCACGATCTTTGGACAATGCTCTGAATTACAGTCAAGGGGTAGACTTTCTGAAAATAACTTGGATTTGAAAAGTTGGGTTGGTTTAACAAAGAAGATGATGGAAATATGGTTTAGGATGGGGAAAAATGTTATTTAAACTTCTTGAAAAGTTATTTATGCTTTACTTGTTTTCTTGCTTTGAATCTACTTATATTACTTGTCAAATGCTGTTTTACACTTAAATATACCTTAAGCTATTCCTTTGTACCAAGCCATGCATATAGTATATTAGCTTGCATTCTGTGCATGACTTCTTTGAGTACCAAGTACTCACCCTTGCCTCAACACAATACCAGTTGAAGAGGAGATTACGCCAAAGATTGGAGGAGGAACTCCAAGAGGACCCGACTACTTAGGGATGCGAGCCCAGTCAGTTGCCTGTGGTATACTGGATGGCGCCACGAAGTTTATTTGATTTTCCGCTGCTATTGTTTCTCTCTGAATAAGTTTCGCCTTGCAAGGCATATATATTTGTATCTTGGCCATAAGGTCAAGTAACCCTTTTATTAATAAAGTACTTTGATAGTATCGATTGGTATGATTGTGATATTTACCGATGTTAAGACTGTGTGCACTAGCGCGTTCCTGGACTAGTGCTGAATACACAGAGGGTCCGGATTTGCAAATTCGGGGTCCCGACACAATTCCATTAGATTATTCCTCTTTTGGAGTCTCAAACTCCTCATCTTATGTCTCCGTCTCATCCGGTCGAGCGCCTCACTTCGATGGCACTCGCTATGCGGCATGGAAACACAAGATGAAGATGCATTTGAGATCACTTCATCCTTGCATTTGGAAGATTGTTGAAACAGGTTTCAAGCCCGCAAATCCCAACAATCTCACCTCCGAAGAAGACAAGGCTCAACACTTCAACGACTTGGCCGTCAATGCCTTGTTCAATGCTTTGAGCGACTCCGAGTTCAATCGGGTCGATGGCCTCGACAATGCCAAGGACATTTGGGAAAGGCTAATGGTATCTCATGAAGGTGTATCAAGTGTCCGTGAATCCAAAATCGAGCTTATCATTGGAGAAAGCCGATTCACTTTGGAAGAAGGAGAGTGTTACACCAAGATGTTTGATCGCTTGATGGTGCTAGTAAATCAAGCCAAGGGACTTGGAAGCACCGAGCTCACCGACAAAGCAATTGTCAAGATCATCCTCCGAGTGATCACCCCCACCAACCGCAATCTAGTGCAACTCATCCACGACCGGCCAAACTTCGACACTCTTACTCCTCATGACGTGATTGGCCGGTTAATGATGGATGAGATGATGGTCAAGGAAGCGGAAGTGGTGGAGGAGCTCAAGTCCGGCAAGAAGAAGGGCATCGCTTTGAAGGCCGTTAAAGTGGCTCAAGAAGTGGAGGAAAGTTCAAGTGATGAAGAAGAATCGAATGGGCCGCTCACAAATGAAGACATGGCCCTTCTAGTAAGAAGATTCAACAAGTTCTTGAAGAAGAAAGGCTACAAGCCGGGAAGCCATTCCAAGAACTTTGGCAACAAGTCAAGAGGAAGACACTCCACAAGGAAGTGCTATGAGTGTGGGGAACCCGGCCATTTCATTGCCGAGTGTCCGCACAAAGAAAATAAGGAAGAGAAGCCATACAAGAAAGACAAGTACCGGAAGAAGGACAAAGACAAGAACAAGAAGTACAAGGGCAAGGATCATGCATACATTGGCAAGGAGTGGAACTCCGACTCCGAGTCTGAGTCCGAGTCCAACTCCGACAATGAAGGAGGACTTGCCGCCGTCGCCATTGCTACTCCACCGACAAAGTCGAAGAGCCTCTTCGACAACTTGAGCGACGGAGATGAAGATGCTCCAATGTGCCTTATGGCAAAGGGGCACAAGGTATCATCTAAGAGTCCTATTCCTTCAATTGTTGATTATAGCTTAGATGATTGCGATGATGCTAGTGATGATGAGGAAGTACTTTTTAAGTCTATGAATGATTTTGATATTAAAAAGTTAGACTTGCTACTTAAGGATATTGAAAGATTGGAGGAGGTTGTTGAGCAAAAGGAAGCTATTCTTGAAGCTCAAGAAGATCTCCTTATTTTTGAAAAGGAGAACAACCTTGAGCTAGAGAAAAGCTTAACTTTTGAAAAGAAAAAGAATGAGGAATTGGTCAAAAGCTCAAATTTGACCAAGAATAAAGTAACTAGTCTTGAGATCACCAATGCTTCACTCTTAGAGCAACTTGGTCAAGCAAAGGATGCTTGCAAGGCTCTTAAAGTGAAGCTTGTTGATCTCTCGAATAAAGCTTCTACCTCAATCAACAACTCCAATATTTCATTACCATCAACAAGCAACGGTTGTGCTAGATGCTATAATGTTGATGTTGCTACTTGTGCTACTAACCGTGAGACTTTGAAAGTCTTGGCTCATGAAAATGAGAAGCTTAAGGTGATGCTTGAAGATGGACTTCAAAAGTCCTACAAGGCAAGCAAGGGTTTAGAGGAATATCTCGGTAAGCGCCAAGGTAATCCTAAGAGGCAAGGGCTTGGGTATGTTCCGCCAAAGGGCAAAAAGAGCAACATTGTTGTTGCTCCTTTAAGCAAGCCTATTCACTTTGTGAGAGGCGAAGGAACATCCAAGCACAAAGCTCACTCCGAGTTCTTTGCTTCTTATGTGCTTAAAAAGACTAACCTTGGTCGTGTAGTTGCTTATCATGTTGGGCGTAAGCCGAAAAATACCCCTTTTGTTCGTTCTATTTGGGTCCCAAAATCGCTTGTTACTAACGTGCGCGGACCTAACCAAGTTTGGGTACCAAAGAGCAAAAACTAAATGTCTTTTTGTAGGCCTATATCTCCAGTGGAACAAGTTGGATCTTGGATAGCGGATGCACGCATCATATGACCGAAGAAAAGGCAATGTTTGCTCATTTGGATGTGAATGGATCGAATAGTGAAAGCATTGTCTTTGGAGACAATGGAAAAGGAGAAGTAATTGGTTTGGGTAACATCTCTATCTCAAATGATTTCCACTTAAGTAATGTTTTACTTGTCGAATCATTAAGCTACAATTTGTTGTCCGTTGCACAATTGTGTGAAGCGGGCTACAATTGTTTGTTTAATGAAAAGGGTGTGGAAGTCATTAAGAGGCGTGATGGTTCAATAGCCTTTAAAGGGCGTTTGAAGGGTAAGCTCTATCTCGTAGACTTCAATACGGATAGACTTAATCTTGAAACGTGTTTAATGGCTAAATCTAGCATGGGTTGGCTTTGGCATCGCCGGTTAGCCCATGTCGGTATGAGGAACCTTCACAAACTCATAAAAGGCAACCACATCCTTGGACTAACAAATATTGTCTTTGAGAAAGATCGGGTTTGTGGCGCCTGTCAAGCAGGCAAGCAAGTTGGTGCCTCTCACCCCGCCAAGAATGTGATGATGACCTCAAGACCGTTGGAAATGCTTCATATGGATCTTTTCGGTCCGGTCGCCTACATAAGCATCGGGGGAACTAAGTATGGTCTAGTAATTGTAGATGATTTTTCTTGCTTCACTTGGGTGTTTTTCTTGCATGACAAGGGAGAAGTCCAATTGACCTTGAAGAAGTTCATGAGAAGAGCTCAAAACGAGTTTGAAGTGAAGATCAAGAGAATTCGGAGCGACAATGGTACCGAGTTCAAGAACTTTGGTGTGGAGGAGTTTCTCGATGAAGAAGGAATCAAGCATGAATTCTCGGCTCCCTATTCCCCTCAACAAAATGGGGTGGCCGAGAGGAAGAATTGAACCCTCATCGAGATGGCACGGACGATGCTTGACGAGTACAAGGTTTCCGACAGCTTTTGGGCGGAAGCCATCAATACCGCATGCCACAGCTCCAACCGCCTCTACCTCCACAAGATCTTGAAGAAGATGGCGTACGAGTTGCTCACCGGAAAGAAACCAAATATCTCCTACTTTCGAGTCTTTGGGAGTAAATGCTATATCCTTAATAAAAAGGCTAAGTCTTCTAAATTTGCTCCTAAAGTAGATGAAGGTTTCTTACTTGGTTATGGATCTAATGCTTATGCGTACCGAGTTTTCAACAATACCACCGGTGTAGTTGAAATCTCGCGTGACGTAACTTTTGATGAGACTAACGGTTCTCAAGTAGAACAAGTTGATCGTGCCGTGATTGACAGGGAAGAACCACCGTATGAAGCTATCAAGAAAATGGCAATTGGGGAGGTAAGACCTCAAAATCTGGAAACTCACCCGAGCACCCCAACCCGGAGTCTCCGGCCTGAAACCCGGAGTGTCCGGACTGGTCCGGAGTCTCCGGGTCAAAAACCGGAGTCTTCGGATGGGACAGGCTCAGGTGATGTTCCCTCCTCTTCCAAGCAAGCTCAAGATGGTTCGAACGCGTCCCAAGATGAAGAACCTATTCAAGCTTCACATTCAAACGTACCTCACCCAAGAGTTCATCAAAGCATTCAACGAGATCATCCGGTCGACAATATACTCGGAGACATTCACAAGGGAGTATCTACTAGATCTCGAGTTGCAAATTTTTGTGAATTTTACTCGTTTGTGTCTTTTCTTGAACCTCTTAAGGTAGAAGAAGCACTTGAAGATCCGGATTGGGTGATGGCTATGCAAGAGGAGCTAAACAACTTTAAGCGTAATCAAGTTTGGGAGCTTGTCGAAAGACCAAATCAAAATGTCATCGGGACAAAATGGGTCTTCCGGAACAAGCAAGATGAGAATGGAATCGTGACAAGGAACAAAGCTCGATTGGTTGCTCAAGGGTACACTCAAATCGAAGGTTTGGATTTCGATGAAACATATGCTCCAGTAGCTAGGCTTGAATCTATTAGAATATTACTTGCCTTTGCTACTCACCATGATTTCAAGCTATATCAAATGGACGTGAAGAGCGCCTTCTTAAATGGACCACTCTCCGAGATGGTCTACGTCGAGCAACCACCCGGCTTTGAAGATCCAAAACACCCGGACCACGTCTACTATCTACACAAAGCCCTTTATGGACTTAAGCAAGCACCAAGGGCTTGGTTCGAATGCTTACGAGATTTTCTTCTCGGACAAGGTTTTGTAGTCGGAAAGGCCGACCCTACTCTCTTTACTAAACATATTGATAATGTTTTATTTGTATGCTAAATTTATGTCGATGACATTATATTTGGATCTACTAATGAACATTTGTGTAAAGAGTTTAGCAAGATCATGACTAAAAGATTCGAGATGTCCATGATGGGAGAGTTGAAGTTCTTCCTCGGATTTCAAGTCAAACAACTCAAGGAAGGAACCTTCATTTGCCAAACCAAGTACATCAAGGACATGCTCAAGAAGTTCGGAATGGAGGACGCCAAGCCTATAAAGACGCCTATGCAGGCCAACGGGCATCTAGACCTCGACAAAGAAGGTAAACCGGTCATCCAAAAGGTATATCATTCGATGATCGGTTCTCTCCTTTATCTTTGTGCATCTAGGCCTGATATCATGCTTAGTGTTTGTATGTGTGCACGTTTTCAAGCCGCTCCAAAAGAGTGCCACATGGTGGCCGTTAAGAGAATCTTAAGATACTTAGTGCACACTCCTCATTTCGGACTTTGGTATCCGAAAGGATCTTCCTTTGAATTAGTTGGCTATTCCGATGCGGATTATGCCGGCTGTAAAGTGGATAGGAAGAGTACCTCGGGACTTGCCAATTCTTGGGTAGGTCTCTAGTCTCGTGGTCTTCCAAGAAACAAAATTCCGTAGCCCTATCCACTTCCGAAGCCGAGTACATAGCTGCCGGGAGTTGTTCCCAATTACTTTGGATGAGACAAACCTTGAGTGATTATGGCCTAACCTACAAAAGTGTTCCACTATTGTGTGACAATGAGAGTGCCATAAAAATTGCCAACAATCCTGTCCAACACTCCCGTACAAAACACATAGATATTCGCCATCATTTCCTAAGAGATCATGCAACCAAAGGCGAAATTGATATCCAACATGTGAGCACAAATGAACAATTAGCCGATATATTTACCAAGCCCCTTGACGAGAAAAGGTTCTGTGAATTGAGAAGTGGTCTAAATATTTTGGATTCTCGTAACGTGGCTTGATATGTGCTCACATATTGTTTGATGAATGAAAAATGGATTTCAAAATTTTATTCATCCTTTTCTCTGAATTTATCCAGTGTTTTTGGCTCTTGATCCTCTGATCTTGTCATTGATGTGTGACCATAGCTTGTTTGATTCATTGTTCGCTGGTCACATATCAAGTTGACATCATAGGGTCTCTCTCTCTCTCTCTCTCGCTCCGCCAATTTCCTTGGTTCGTCGTGCGAAATCCTTCATTCCTAACCGAGCTGGGTAACCCGGAGTATCCGGTATTTAAACCGAAGTCTCCGGATCACCCAGAGTATCCGGACTAATTGTCCGGACTCTCCGGGTTGGGCTGGAGTCTCCGGACTAAATGTCTGGAGTCTCCGGGTTGGGGCGGACGGTTTAAGTCCCCCTTATCCCGCGCGGTTTCTTTTTCCTATTCCTCCGTGCGCCTCTCCCTCTCCTGAGATCCTCTCTTGGCTTGGGTGTGCGCTCATCCTCTTCCTCATCTCCAAGGATCTTGGACCCCTCCTCTTCCTCTCTTTGGAGATCAAGGTAAGAAACCTTTGCCCTAACTCTCTCCTTTCCGAGATTGGATCCAACTTCGCGGTTCTTAGGGCTTCTCCCCGTGCTTCATCTCTTCTAGGGTGCCGATTGATTCGTCGTGGCCCTCAAGATCGGAGAATCTCGCCCCTCACTCACCCGTGTTCTTCGTTCTCAAATCCTTTGTGGTGAGTTCCAATCCGTGCCCTGTTCCCGCGAAATCTCGTGCTAGATTGTGCCCTAATCTTTACTTGAACATCCTAGAGGCAATCTAGTTTCAATTCGTATCTTTTTGCGGGTTGGATTCCTCATTTTTGGCCCGCCCGTGCGCTTGTTCTGGCGCATCCGGAGTATCCGGACTGTTGGTCCGGAGTCTCCGGGTTGGTCCGGAGTATCCGGACAATTTGTCCGGAGTCTCCGGGTTGGGTGTCTCGGCCAAAAGTGGTTTCTCGCTGAATTTCAAGTTGCCTCGTGGCTAATCTTTTTCTCTCGCTTTGTCTGGTCAGATGGATACTGCTCAGGGGTCTTCGGGTGGTGGTGATCCTCCTCCGGATACACCCCCTGGCTCTCCGTCTGGAGCACCGGCACCCAAGAGACAGAGACAGGTTGCGAAGAAGCAGCCCACTTCAAAGGGTCCACTGCTGATTGGGCCGCAGCCTCAGCCGCAGCCTCTGCCGCAGCTTCAGGCTCAGTCTCCTCCTCTGCCTCAGCCTGATCCAGATGAGCACCCGTCAGTTACTCATGCCAGGCTGAGAGATCAGAAGAGGAGAGACTACCGTGATTCTGGTCTTTTCATTGGTCCTTTGGCCAAAGCCAGGCCCGTGTGGACCTATCCTATGGGAGTCAACCCGTTGAGAGTGACTGACTACAGGACGGGTTCTGGCAAGGGTAAGGCCATAGTTGAGCACGGAAAGAAAGATCCGCTCGACTGCCATCAGGATGAGTATGTGGACCGCCGGTTTTGGAACCGGTTTCAGTCAGACTACTATGAGACGGTCCTCTACCCGCTTGAGCACCCAGTGGTCAGGATGAAGACCATTGACTGGGAGTACATGGCAGCTGCTGAGAACCCTGTGTTCGATCAGATTGTTGAGATTTGTGAGCTACATCAGATCAAGGAGATCATGTCCTTCAAGTTTGATTGGAACAATGAAGTGATCATGCAATTCTATGCCACCTTGTACTTTGACAAGACAATGGATGCTATTTGGTGGATGACTGACAGAGTCTGGTATACTGCCAACCAGAAGAGGTTTGCTAGAGTTCTTAGCCTTCGCTACAATGACAGCCCGAAGCTTCACGCGAAGAAGGTTATGACTCCTGAGCAGATCGAGTCTCTGTATGACACCTCCAGGAGCTTCACAGTGGGGACCATCAAGGGTCTGAAGGATGTGCCTGCTGTACTCAACAGGATGCTCAGGGTCACTCTTTGGCCCAAGGAGGGAGATGCTTCTGCCATCAGTTCCTATGGAAGGAACCTGCTGTATCACCTAGTCGAGCGCACTCACTCTTTTGACATTGTCGACTTCATGTGGGAGACAATGAGGCAGAATGCGCAGAGCAACATGGCCAGTTGCAGCTTCGCTCCCTTTGTGATGGCTTTGATCACTTCTGTTAGTGGTCTGAAGTTTGTCAGGGATGAGGAGCATCTTTCCTACAAGGTTCGACCTCCGACTGCTCCTGTTGCTCCAGCTGCCCCTGGTCCTACTCCTCCTAGGACTCGTAGGGGTCGCCCCTCGACTTCTACGTCTGCTCCTGCTGTGCCTTCTGCCGTTCCTTCTCAACAGACTGAGGTCCCGAGTAGCACTCTTCAGAAGATGTTGAAGCACATCTTCTGCCTTTGCCGCGACATCTCCACCAAGCAGAAGGTGATGAGTCGGCAGATCAAGAAGAATGGTCAGGACATTCACAGCATCCGCCGCCAAAATGGCGAGGCAGTATCTCCCAGTGACTCCTCCGGGTCTTCTGAGGAGAGTAGTGATGCCACCTCTGCAGATCAGCTCTTCGGCATCTCCTCCTCTGCTCCGCCTGCCGCTGGAGATGACCCTGGCAGTGAGGGCTCGGAGTATTCTGCTTCTGACGACGAAGGCAACGATGAGTGATTTCCCGTGTCCTCCTCTTTTTGGTGTCTTGATGCCAAAGGGAGAGTGATATCGTTTGTGTCGTCGTTTAGTTGTCTCAGCTTTCGTGGTGGACTCGTTCTCGTTATCTTTCCTTAGACTGTCGTTTGTGGACTTGTTATTCTTTGCTTACTTATGTTGTGAACTCTATTTTCATTATTATCCTTGTTATGACATTATGTTTATATTATGCTTGGTTTACATTCAGTTATTTGTGATGTATTCTCGGATGCAATGATTTAGGGGGAGCTCTTTGTTTTTTTCTCGTTAAATATGTGCATTTGATTCCACTCAATTCTCTTAATGCACACCTTTAGGGGGAGCTCCACCTTTTATTTAATTTGCTAAGTCTATTTCATATTATATTCCATTGCATTTAATTGTGTTGTCATCAATTCACCAAAAAGGGGGAGATTGAAAGTGCATCTAGGCCCCTCATTTTATTTTGGTGATTAATGATGACACAATTAAAGAGATCTAATGTTTCAACTAAGAATAATACAGATCTCGAGATCACATCAAGCTTGGAATGACTTTGGATGCTCCTACGTACTTCAATTTTGAAGAAAACGGCATCAAGACAAAAACTTGTACCTTTTATTTTAATTTGATTCTTAAGGATAGCCGTACTATTAAGAGGATGCGACGAAAAATCGTTTTTAGGATGTGCATGTGCTCAAGGTCAAAACTTGCATACAAACTAGCACTCAAATACTTGCAATTCCCAAAAACAGCATTTCCAACCGAGCCTACCAACTCGGAGAGTCCGGACCTTTTGTCCGGAGTATCCGGACATTTTGTCTGGAGTCTCCGGGTTAACCTTTTCGGCCACTTTGCGAATTCCAGGCAGTCCGGAGTGTCCGGACATTTTGTCCGGAGAGTCCGGACAACCCGGAGTCTCCGGGTTATTTGTCCGGAGTCTCTGGACAGTACAAAACGTGGAAAAATGGCTAGTTTTCAAAAAGACTATTTAAAGCCTCCACTCCACTCCAACGGCTAGGATCTCTATTGAGCTCATTCATAGCAGCATTCAAGCCATCTCTAACATATTCCAAGCATTCAATAGAGCCCTCTCTTCCTCCCACCTCTAGATTTGGTTGTTGATCTACTTTGGTGTGGAGAGGAAGAAGCAAGTGCTAGGTGCATTCATTTCAAGTTCTTGAGCACTAGTTCATCCTCCAAGCGATTCTTCGTGGTGTTATTGCTCTTGGAGGTTGAAGGTCTCCTAGACGGCTAGGAGTCACCGGGAGCACCCGACGCGTGTGGTGTGCCCCGGTCGTTTGTGAAGGCGAGTCTCGCCTCCGAAAGGAAAGAGACAAGAAGTGAAGCCGGCGAGTGCATTTGTGCAACATCGGGAGGAAAGCGGGTTGAAAGAGACCCCGGCTCAAGTGCTACCGAGCCACCTCAACGGAGACGTAGGATTCCCTTCAAGAATCCGAACTTCGGTGAAAAATCGTGTCTCTCTCTTTCTCCTTTACTTCCTAGTCTAGCTCTTGATCTAGGTTGTTATTGCCTTTATTATTAGTGGTATCTTGTGCTAGATAGGGTAACTTTAGTTGCGTTCCCGAGCCAGCTAACCCGGAGATTCCGAATAAAATACCGGACTCTCCGGACAAGCCGGAGTATCCGGATCAAATACCCGGAGACTCCAGGTTGACCAGTTCGGCTAGATTTAATTCCGCTGCGATTTTTTAATCCGCCTATTCACCCCCCCTCTAGGCGACATCGTTGGTACTTTCACTCTCACCCATCTGTCTCAATCTCTCTCAGCTCTCTCTCTCACCCATCTCTTTCAATCTCTCTCTCTCTCTCTTGCCCGTCTCTCAATCTCTCTAAGTGATGAGCGAGCAAGGCAGTGAGAGGAGTGGAGAGAGCGAAGAGCGCCATTGGCCGAGGAGAGATTGAGAGAGAGAGAGAGAACAGTGAGTGAGCGACCAGCGAGAGGAGTGGAGAGAGCTAGGCACGGTGCCGATTGAGGAGAGGGAGAGAGATGGATTGAGAGAGTGAGGGTCAGTGGCAAAGCCAGAATCGAAACAGTGGGTAAGCTCAAAACCTAAAAGGATCATCGTCAACTCGATGAGACGATATACTAGTATCAACTCAATATTGAAAATCTACGAATAAATATGAGTGTACAAGTATACAACTATATTATATACTAAAGTGCAATATTGTTAATTTCTCCATATTATTAAAGTGAAGTACCGGAGGAGCACCACTTAATATTGTTAAGTTCTCCATATTACATATTAAAGTGCAATAGAATTAAAGAGAAAACAAGAAATCTCATAACCTAAAATGGAACTAAATTCACTTTTGAGATCTAATTCAAATTCAGCTAATTTAATTGTTGCCTCTTCGATTCATAAATCACAAGCGTGCAAATGAGCTGGCTGGCTCGGGCAGGGTGCACCGGCGGCTTCGTGCTGGCCACGATGGCGCAACGTCTATGCAGAGCAAGGCCACCCTCATCGAGGTGCGGAGGCGCCCTTTGTAACATTCCAAATTTGAAGTTTTTGAAAATTTTGAAATCGAAATGAACCATTTGAATTTTCTCGAACTAACTTCAACTTGATTTGAATTTTTAAATCAACCAAAAGATTTTATTTAATTTATCTATGCATCAAATCTTAATTTTCAGTTTTTGTTGGGTTCCTTGTGCTTCAAGGAATTTTTCTGTAAATTTTGAGATTTTTTTCGAGTGCATTTGCTATTTATTTGCATTTATTTGAATTTCTGCTAATTTACTAAATTGGAAAATGATTCTAAATCCCTTTTTGCTCTCGGGCTGATTTAAGTCGGCCCATTTCCCGCTCCACAGCCGCTCCGGCCCACCAGCCCGTTCGCCCGGCCCACTTCGTGTCGCCTGGCCCAGCCGCTCGTCGCCGCGTCCTGAGCAAACCCTAACCCTAGCCGCGAGCTACCCTCGGCGTCCGCGCCCGCATGCCCCTAGGCTATTTAAAAGCCAGCGCTAACCCCGCCCCGAGGTTCGCCTCCTCGCCCCGCGCCCGCTGTTCTCTTTCTCCTCGTCCGAGTCACCGTCTCGCGCCCGCACACGCCGGAGTTCGCCGCCGCCTCCACCGTCTTCCTCGCGCCTGATCTCGTATTCCACCACATCCACGCCATCGCCGCTTGGTTCTTCGGGTGAGGCTCGTCGCCCTCGTTCGGATGCATGCAAAAACGGAGTGGATCCATCCCCGCAGCGCCGGCGCCCATGTCCTCTTCTTCGGCTCAGGTGAAACCACACGCGCCGCCGCCTTGCCGTGCCGACGTGGCCGTCGACCTCCGCTCCACCTCAGCCGCCTACCACCTCAGTCCTTGACTCCTCGGTGTACTCGGTCCAGGGTGAACCAAGCCACTGACATGTGGGTCCCACATGTTAGAGGAATTCCTTTTCCCTTTTTTCTAATTTCTAGAAAATCAAAAATCCAAAAAGTCCAACCAATCATAGCCTGCCACGTGTCCCCTCTCTCTCACTTTTCCTTTTCCAGCATTTTCAGACTTCCGAGAGCCCGTTCTCCTTCGTCCAAACTCCGATTTCAGTGATACAAATTTCTAAATTTTTAAATTCAAGCCATACGTTTTAGTACCATTCTTTTCAATTTTTGAATTTTATTTGTATTTGTTTTATTTATTTGTTCTCGTTTCGCGTGTAGACGACGTCGCCGGAACTCAGGAAAATCAACCGTCAGAGGTAGAACCAGTGGGAGGCAGTGAAGGCAAGTCTTCCTTGATCATGTTGAACCCATGTTTATGAAATGCTTATGTTGTTTTAAATTATGCATGCTTACTTTTGTACCAAGTAATTTCAATGTCGACCTAGGTTTAGTTAAATACCCGGACTTGTTATGACTCCTTTGACATTGATAATTGTTAACCTTTGTTACCCTAGATAATATTAGCTACTGTAATTTAGTGATAATTATTAGTGTAGCATGGTACGGTAGAATTGCTTAGTCCAGCTTAAACGTTTCGGTATATGTTATTGTGGGAATCATTTCAATTTTGATTTACACTCTTTTGCGAAATTGTGGCAATTAGTGTTGCTACTGTTATTTGAATAAAATAAAGTGTAAAAATGATTTAGACCGAGGCGGATGGATGCATGGTGGGTGCTGGATGCACGAGAATGTTTTGGTAAAGTGAATGGGCCGCTCTAGTCAATTAAGGACCGAAGCGTGTGTTACTTTGGACCGAGCAATACCGTACAACCACAAGTCTAAATGGGTATGACTTGGCTAATTAATTTGTGCATCTCATTATTGGCTTCGCCATTGGTTGGAATGCGGTGCCGGATCGAGGCATGCACAAGGCGCAAAAGGGGGCTTCTGTACTGGGTGGCTAGAACCCTAACAGCGATGAAACCTTAGCAAGCGTAGTCAATAGTGAGATCGTACATTGTAAAGGCCTTGTCATGATCTCTCTGCCGGCACACCAAAGAAAGTGTGCATGGCAACAGGGGACGATCATGTCTTGTGGGTAAAGCTGTACACACTCTGCAGAGTTAAAACTACTTAAGTAGCCGTGCCCACGGTCAAGGACATGCAAGGTACGCTTTCACATTGTAGACTTTATGGTTTTGTTTTCAAATGAAAATGATGTTTTGGGAACCTGTGAGTGGTTAGAACTCTCAGGTGACTAGTTGGTACTATGAGTGGATGGAACTCCCGGGGTGTGGTTTGGCGGATGGAGCCAGTTTAGTGATTGGAATTTGTCTAATGTTATATTAAATTTAATGTTTATAATCATATTTGCCAAATGATGCCTTATTAAATTACTATTGGTATTTACTGTTCAACATTGCTTTATGCCAAATGAGCCCTATTATGCCTTCCATTGTTCAGCTTGCATATAGTTAACATGCATTAAGTTCCCAAGACTTGCGAGTACGGTTGTGTACTCACCCTTGCAAATTATCCCCTCTTTCCACACAGAAGTGTGCAGAAGCAGAAGGTGACTACGAGTACTACGCTTGTGGTTTCAACGAAGGAGATCAAGAATTCTAGGTTACGCACCCAGTCGATTGCCTGTTGGGCATAAGGATGGGTTTTTCCACGCTACTTCTTATTTTGTTTCTGCTGCTACTTTATTGAACTCTAGCCATGTGGCTACTTTATTTGTAACTGTTGACCACAAGGTCGGTACCTTTTATTTAAGTTTATTTATTATTTGATTCGTGATACGGATGTGTTATCATCACTGTTTCTACTGTGTGCACTAACTTGATCCGGGAATAGTGTAGTTATACACAGAGGGTTCGGATTCAGAAATCCAGTCCCGACACCCTTGGAGGCCGGCGGCGCGAAGGCATCATGGAGGCCGGCCGATGACGCAGGGGCGTGCCTAGGAGGCTGGCAATGCAAAGGCGTCCATGGAGGCCGGTCAGCGGCACGTGGGTGTGCCGAGGAGGCTGGTGGCACGGAGGCATCCGTGGAGGCCGGCGGTGCGGAAGCGTCCATGGAGGCCGACGGTGCGAGGGCGTGCCGAGGAGGCCGGCAGTGCAGAGGCGTCCATGGAGGTTGGCGACGCGGAGGCGCGCTCTGCGATGGCTCGACGACGACGCGGCCAACCACTCTTCGATTGCACAGGTAACCCCCACACGGCCGCGCTACTCTCCCCCACCTCGCTGCCACGGCTGGCGTGCCCTGCTGTAGGCCTGCGGCAATGCCGCCGTGCCGCAGCTTGCTTCGTGTTGTCGCCGTGCCGTGCTGGTACGGACATGGCCCAAACGGATGTGTCGGGCCATACCACCTATTGTGACTAGTTCCCGGACCCAGCACGGCCCGAGCTATGTACTAGCATGGCCCGAGCTACTTCGTACTGGACCGGGCTTTGGGTTGAGCCATGCCCACCGTGCTTCAGATCGGCCCAAAAAATCCTAATATGATGCTTGCCTCTACCTCTCTGGATCGGATATTAGAGTCACCTCACCTTTCTCCTCAATGAGTTTGCAGCAGGCTTCCTCCTGAACACTGTGTGTGTTGCAATTAGCTTGCGCGGCTATGGCCCATTGGTTCATGCCCATGCTCTGTCTACTACCGCGATCCGGGTGCATTCAGCATGCTGCGGTGGGACAGGAGATATTTTTGCAATTTTAAATTGAAGGGAGCTACTTTTAAAAAAATAAGCATGCATGTGTCTAGCTGTAAAATGGATCTCAATTAATGAGAATTTAGCTATAGGTACCGATGGTCCTATATATTTAGACTAAACACTGTTAGATGAGATGATCCTTGATGCTCTTCTCTATACCAACTAGCTGATATCCCCTTCTCGGTCAACCCCCCGAGCAGATTGAGGACTGTGTAGATAGATGGTGATGAATTGATCAGTGGATCATAGCTAGCTAGGGGACGGAGATGGAGGCCGCCCTTCTGAGCGGATTCATGAAAGCCATCCTGCCGAAGCTTTTCTCGCTGCTCGACGAGAGGTACAGGCTGCACAAGGGTGTCAAGGGCGACATCAAGTTCCTCGTGAAGGAGCTCCGCATGATCGTCGGTGCCATCGATGATGAGCTCTCCTCGCAAAGCGAGGATCACGGAGCCGTGCCGCGGCTGTCGATCGAAGAACTGCGCGAATTGGCTCATGCCATAGAGGACTGCATCGACACCCTCATGTATCGCGCGACATGGATGCAGCAATCATCGTTGCTCCGTCGAACTGTTCGATCCCCTATGACGTTGCACACCAATCTGCAGCTAGCCCAGAAGATGCAGCGACTGAAAAAGTCAGCGGAGGAAGCAAACCAGCGGAAGCAGAGATACACGGTGCCCGGCCAGCTTTCCCCTGCTACCCAGGTGGACGAACCGTCTCCCTTTGCATCCGATCCGCGCATCCTTGAGGCGGACCTCGTGGGCTTCGACGCGCCCCGGGCGAAGCTCCTGCAGCTGCTGGCGGAGCCGGCCGACGGGCAGCCGAAGCAGCTGAAGGTGATCTCCATCGTCGGGTTTTGCGGCCTGGGGAAGACTTCCCTTGCCGCGAAGGTGTACAATCAAGAAACCGGCAGCAACAGGTTCGAGAAGCATGCTTGGGTCTGGGCCGCGCACAGGGCACCATGGGAGGTGCTGACGAACATGCTCCGGAAACTCGGCTCCGATGCCCGTTCTTGCCAGGGAACCCCCGATGTTGGCGAGGTTTGCGTACAACTCAAACAGCAGTTGGAGAAGAAGAGGTAAGGGGAACTTTCTGCTTGATTGGCTCATTCAGTTTGGCCATGTATTTTACATCAACATTTTAAGACTCCCTTGTTTAGTTGTATAAACTCGGCAACTAGAATAGAAAAAAATATACAAAGAAACAAAATTTGATATGGACCATTTCTCGTGATTGGAGGAACAAAACTAATTTCCCCCTTGTTATATATACCGCCGTTAATGGGAAATTACAGTGCTGTGAGAAAAAGGCAATGTTTGCTCGACTCGTTGATTACAGTGAGTTTAGAATGGATCTCTATTAACTGTTCTTTCTTTTATTGCCTTTCAGATATTTCATTATAATCGATGACATTCGAACAGAAGACCAGTGGAAAGCAATAAAATCAGCCCTCCCAGCAGATAAGGATGTTAGTAGCAGAGTAGTGGTGACGACGACTATTCAGTCACTAGCTAATGCTTGCAGCTCTGCTAACGGCTATGTGCACAAAATGAGCAGACTTGATAAGAACTGCTCGAAACAATTGTTCTCCAAGAAAGCTTGTCCGGACAAATATTCATGTTACAAGCAGCCCAATTCAGCAGAAATTCTGAAGAAATGTGACGGCCAGCCACTAGCTCTGGTTACCATAGGTGAATTCTTGCAAACAAAGGGCTGGCCGGTGGGACCTACCTGTGAAGATGTCTGCAACCAACTACCTTACCATCTTGAGAACAACAAGACATTCGAAAAAATGCGACGGGTGTTGATCCGTAACTACACAAATTTGCCTGGTCATGCCCTCAAAGCTTGCTTACTATATTTTGGCATGTTCCCAAGTGATCATCCCATTAGGAGGAAAAGTCTTTTGAGGCGATGGTTGGCTGAAGGATTTGTACAATCATTACCTTCACCTAGTACCCTGGATCCGGTAGCTGCTTTCGATGTGCTCATGGACAGGAACATTATTGAACCAATCAATGTAAGTAACAATGACAATGTCAAGACTTGCCAAACTTACGGTATGATGCGCGAGTTCATTTTGCACATGGCTATCTCTCAGAACTTTGTCACATTATTTTGTGATGAGAAGATAGAACCCAAATACGTTCGCCGACTTTCTCTCCATCATAGCACTACTACAGATGGTGATAGTTTCAACAGTATTGATTTATCACTTGTCCGTTCTCTGATAATCTTTGGGAAGGCTAGTGAAGCGGTATTAGACTTCAGCAAGTATCAACTGCTGCGAGTCTTGGATCTTGAAAAATGTGATGAGTTGACAGATGATCATCTCAAAGACATATGCAACCTCCTGCTTCTGAAATATCTGAGCCTTGGAGGAAATGTTACGAAACTTCCAAGGGAAATTGCGAAATTGAAAGATTTGGAGGCACTTGATGTAAGGAGAACAAAGGTAGAGATACTGCCGGTAGAAGTCTTCCAGTTGCCCTTTTTAATTCATCTGTTTGGAAAATTTAAGCTTCGGGATAAAGTCAAACCAAAGAGTGAAGTACAGGAGTTTCTTTCCAAAGGAAAAAGTAACTTACAAACGCTAGCAGGATTTGCTACTGATGGAAGTGAAGGATTTCTGCATCTTTTTATGGGTTATCTGAATAAGTTAAGAAAGGTGAAAATTTGGTGTGTGTCCTCTGCAGGTAGGACTGAGTGGACTGATCTTAAGAAAGGCATTCAACAGTTCATTCAGGACGAGAAGGAGGCAAATATTGGTACTCGCTCTTTATCGCTTCATTTTGAAGAATGCCCTGATGGCTTCCTGAATTCCTTGGAAGGACCCTGCTACCTCAGCTCACTGAAATTACATGGCAATTTTCCTGCATTGCCTCAGTTCGTGGTTGCACTTCGGGGTTTGAGGGAGTTATGCCTTTCATCTACTAAATTGACAACGGCTGTTCTTGAAGCTTTGAGTAATTTGAGCTACTTGAAGTATCTAAAACTGATTGCTGATGACCTTGGGAAGTTCATTATAAAAGATCAGTCATTCCCCAGGCTTATACGCCTTTGTTTGGTGCTGCAATGTCCGACATTCCCTACAATCGAACAAGGAGCTTTGCCGTTCCTCGTCACACTTCAGCTACTCTGTAAAGATCTAGATGGCCTTTCAGACATCAAAATCGATTGTCTCGAGCTTCTTCAGGAGGTCACTCTTGATCCTAGGGTCACAAAAGAAACAAGAGAAACATGGGAAAATGCCGCTAAGGAACATCCGAATAGGCCAAAAGTTCTTCTGTCAAAATCTGTCGATGAAGCAGAAAGTGAGCCTACATACGATTCTATTGCGTCAGAGCCAGCCGAAAGTGAGGCTACAGAAAATTCTATTGCATCGGAGGGACCAGTACAAGAGACTGAAATTCAAATGCTGCTTAACGTCGACGCATTTCAATCCTCTTCTGCGCCGAAGAAACAGGACTATTGTGCAGTCCAATCAAGTTCAAATGATCAACTGAATTGTACTTTCAATAATATGGATCTTTCAGAGGCTTCTCCTTTAAATGAGATGCCGAACGGCATGGTGCCTTCTTATACATGACAAGGATCTTGATCCTTGAAGCAGTATCTTGGTCAGTTTTTTAGACCTATTTCTCAATAAATTTGTTTCTTGCGTCAGTTATTTCTTCTTCCCGCGAACATCCAAGGTTTCCTACTTTCCATTACTCTACCCTTGATGAAATCTGTGGGGCTCATGGAATACTATAATATAGTTTTTTTTAGAATATATATACTATAATATAGTTGCAAACTTTGCATCCTACACAATGTGATGCCTGTTAGTCAGTTAACACTTGCTGTTAGACTAAAGTAAAACTTGGCCTCATTGATGAAAGCTTCCTTTTGTTATACTTTGACATTTGACCATTTATTAGTTACTTCTAAAAAATAGCAATAACATGTCAAGTGTTAACCATACATATCAAACTCAGCTAGTTTGAGAGTAGCTATCAACACAGAACTCGTGACAGGATGATAAGATGTACAGTCCTATGATAGACTAGTTCGATTATTGTTCCATAAACCCTTCTTTATTATCAGTGTTGTGCTCAATAGTAAACTTAGTCGCAAAAAATAAAATTCATTGAACTCGTTACTTCAATAGAAATTTGGTCCATCTTATTGACGTGACTCTTAAGTTTTATTAATAAAAATGGGAAAGCCTTTTATACAAAAAAAAAAATTCTTAATGATGTGAAGTTGTTAAAAAAGTGTTAACATGACTATGAAGTTATTAAAAAATTATGATATATACGAAAGAGAAATTAACGGTTAAGTACCTCTTGCTGGTGGTATGTTTATCCAAAGTTGGTGACTTATGTACATTTTGATTGTGCAGCGTACGTATGGTGAACCAACGTTGCTGGATTGTCATCTGTCGTTGGAATTCGCCACGTTGCAGCTAATATTTCCGTCCATATCGATCGGTGGCCGTCCATTGTAAATATAGTTCACCACGTTGCCCTGTTTGATTTCTACTCTGTCATCGATCGTGTCTCATTTAGTTCTTCGCTTCTTCCGCATCTTCCATGCAGCACAATGCTCTCGCACTTGCAATTGTTGTATCATGTTCTATTACATAAATAAGAACTAGTCCTGTATTGCGTGTACAAACGCTGATCTGTAATGTTGAATGAACTGGATTTTGTACGTGATCAGTTGCTACTTGCGACGAATTAGATCTATCATCTATGAGTGGACGTGGTCTTGCCATTATGAGCAAAGTTATCCTTGGTACAGAATTTGGCATGCCTCCTCCACTTCCAGGAGCTGGGAAGTTCCTGAGTGCCGAGAACACACACGAAAACCCCTAAAACAGACGGAAAGCTTGTCCAGTGTCTTGGCAGTCGGAATGCACAAGCCTACCTTGACTTGCTCTCCCTATTGTTTTCGGAAGATGCACTCGTGAAGTTTGGTTCATATATTAAGTTTACCATGCTTTGCTATAGTTTTTGCCAAACTTATCTAAAGTTATGTCATCAAAATTGAAGCCACACTTTATCTAGAAAAGTGAAGTTTACCACACTTTTTTGAGCCAATGACGTGTATAACCTAAATGGTAAGAAAGAATCTTGCCACAAGTGTGACTATAAACTAAATAGATACCTAACTTGATCAAACTTGCTTAACTCAATGTGTGGCAAATTGTAGCAATGTTTGGCTACGAACCAAACAGCCCCTCATGAAGTTTGGAATCCTCCAAATGTCTGCACTCCTTTGGCATCATTCATAATTCAACAGCTATATCCCAAAAAACAGTTATACAAAAAAAAAATTGCGATTACAATGAACACGCACACAGTTATACAAATATTTTCATTCAGATTTAGTCCAAAACATCCAAATGGCAGTCAAACATATATATCTGCATATGTCTACCCATTTATACAAACAAAATTACATCGATCAGATTTGGTCTGCGCCATTTAAGGACAGCCTACTCAATTAGCATAAGGTACGTATACATATCTCATAAAAAAAAGTAGAAAAGTAGAAGACCATAAAAAAGACAGACTTACTTCATAATTATCTAATATCACTCGCAGCTTTGTACCATAAATTGAGTACTAGTTCCAGATCAGTTGCTAGTACACACAGTCAGACAGTAATGAATCATTACCGAACAATATGAAATAAAATAATAAACATTAAGTATCAGCCACATGGCTATTTGTTACATCATAAGGTCACATTACCAGAGTTCACGGCAGCGAAAATAAAACAACAAGTAACAAAATCAAAATAACACCACAGGCGACGACTAGGAACGCGCGCTCCGTCATCTTGGCGACCTTCATCAAACTCCTCGGCATAGAACTCTTCATCTTCAATTGCATCCTGGTAGTTTTCTGAAGACAACATTTGTGTAGCATTTGAGTACAAAAGTACTCAGCAAGTCTGGGAAAGTATGCACATGTAGGGCTTTCCAAGGAAGGCTTATTATGTTTCTTTTGCATAAAGCCCAGTTTCATCAAACCATGCTTAATAATAATTTTCACAAAGCACATTTTTAACAATTATTTTAGCAATTGAATTATTTAATAGTCTAGTGAAGGTTCTATCCACCATCACCAGTATAAAGGCTCTATCCGCCACATTTTAAAAGATTATGGTAATCCAATTCATGACTCTATCTGTCATGATCAAAATAGGTTCCATCTACCTGGTTGGCTCAATCCGCCAAAGTAAACATCCGAGAGTTCTAACCACTCTCGAACCCCAAAACAAAACCTTATTTATTTTCAAAACAAAAACCAAAGTCTACCAGCATGAAAGCATTCTTCGCTTTGCCTTTGACCGCAGGCACGGCTATTCGAATAGATTTATCTCTGCAGAGGTGTACAGCTTTACCCACAAGACATGATATTCTCTTAGTGCCACACGATTAACACACTTCATTAGGTGTGCCGGCAGAGATATCATGACAAGGCATTTACAATGTATACGCCTAACCCGACCCACCAGCTGAGGTTTCACCACTGTTAGGGTTCTATCCACCCAGTACAGAAGCCCCCTCTTGCGCCGTGTGAGAAAAACAGTCTTGCCTCTATCCGGCACTCACATTCCATCATCTGGTGAGTCTAGGTTAGGTTTCTACAAATTATTCAGCCAGGTCGTACCCATAATGGACATGTGGTTGTACGGTAATGCTTAGAATGAGAACAGTCATAAGCGTCGGTCCTTAATTGACTTCGAGCGGTACTTGCACAAACCAAGACCAGTGCTCTATCTGCACCCGCCCGACATTCCATTCCGCCCAAGTCTAAACCATTTTTCATTTTATTTTCATTTTACAAAAACAGTAACAAATACTTTACAATAAGTCTCAAGTCACAATTTAAATCATCATTTTGATATAATCCGACCCGTGGGTCATTTTAATCATTTTTGCACTGAGCATATCTATCGTTCTAATCAACAAATGTCACAATATAAATTAGGCATGACATAACAAAGGGTCCTAGGGTTACAAATAAGCATGGATATCAACAATCAAGGAGATAATAGCAATTCGGAATAGCAAGAACCTATATTTGACATACGATTATGAACATAGCTATGCATGTAATAAAACGGTGTAAATCATTTGCAAACATAGGATCAAAATGCGTCAAGGAGACTTGCCTTCGTGCGCAGCGAAGGTCTCGGAACCTTGAAGTTCGGTGGCGGGGTCGGCGGACTCGGCGGGATCCTCGGCTACGCGCAAAACTGTACAACGAATAAATAACAATAAAATAAATAAAATCCAAAAATTATAAAAATCATACTGGCAGGTAGATCTTGAATTTAGATGAATTTAGGAATTTGAACGGAGTGAATCGGAGTTCGAACGCAAAAGATATAAGCGTTCGAAGTTGGATAATGATGGAAAATCAAGAAAAAAGAAAAATTACTGTAGCTACAGTAAATTGTGCTTTTTGTATCCAGAACAGAGCTCCACCAAAGCTAGGGTTTAAACAAGGGAAACTTGCAATGGAAGGGGTGGCGAGATGGAAGAAGGTAAGACCCGGAAAGGTTTCGACGATGCGAATCCAATGGTGGTGTCGGATTTTGAAGAGGATTACCGGAGACGACGAATTTGGCGATGAACGCCGGTTCGGCCGTAGCGACTCAAACTCAAAATTTGGATTCAAACTTTGAGGAAACCTGAAATTGATTGAGGGGTTATGATCTTGACATCCATACGCACACAATGGTTCAAACGGAATCGAGATTGACTCACCGGAGTGAGAGATACGATGGCAAGAACGAAGAACGGTGGTGGTGGTCGTCGGTTTTCGCAATCTTTCGGGCAAATGATGAGGAGTGGCAAAAGAAGAGTGATAGCACCGAGAAGAGGACTCCAAGACGAAGAGTTGAGAAGTGGTGGTGCGTCGATTGGAGGTGAAACGGCCAAGTTATGACCATTTTAATGGATTTCGGTTTTTGCTTGATTGTGCCATTTCCGGTGGAATTTGGAATGAATGGTGTGGGGAATGGAATCTCCTCGTCTCCCTCTTCGCAACAGATCTGGCCGTTCGTGATTTGGAGCTTTGATGAGGGAGTTATGGGTGTTTAAAGATTGCATGCCCTAATGGAGAGAGAGAGCTTCTCTGTTCGTTTCCAGCCAGCCAAGGTGGAAGACGATGAACAGTAATGCCACAAGTCAGCACCTGATTGGCCGGAGTAAGTGAAGAGTTACGTGCGAGAGAAAAAATAGCAAAAATGGTCTAAAAATCCCGAAAAAATTCTTAAAAATATTAGGAAATATTTGAAACTCAATAAAATTTGTTTCATGAAATTTGGATGAAATTTGGAATTTAGAATATTCCGGGACGAATAACGGTCATTTAAGGAAAGACCGCGAGCGATAAAATACCAGAGTGTCTCCAAAAATCTTGGGAAAATCCCCAAAATGTTTTTGGAATATTTGGAACCTAATGCAATAGGTTTCGGGATTTTTGGAGCATTTTGGAACTTGGGTGAAATTTCGGGTACGGATCGGAATTCGGGAATTTGACTTGTTCGGACGATGACGGAATGAATTATGAATTTGGAAGGATAAGGATACCAAGTTAAATATAACACCGAATAAAATCCAAATTTTGAATTTAATTAGTTTAAATTAGCTTTTGGCAAAAGACCGAAATTGGGGATGTTACAAACCTACCCCCCTTAGAGAGAATCTCGTCCCCGAGATTCGGACGGAGAAAGAAAGAAATCGGGAAACTCTACTCGAAGATCCTCTTCACGCTCCCAGGTGGCTTCCTTCTCTGAATGATTGCTCCACTGAACCTTGCAGAATTTGATCACACGACTTCTGGTTCGGCACTCAGCTTCATCCAAGATTTTGACTGGGTACTCCGGATACGACAGGTCTTCCTTCAACTCCATCTCTTCAAACGGCATCTGATGCTCGGGTACTCTGAGACACTTCTTCAACTGAGAAACATGAAAGACATCATGTACTCCTGACAGCTGAGGAGGCAGTTCCAACTTATAAGCAACTTCTCCTCTTCTGGCAACCACTGGAAAAGGTCCGATGTAGCGGGGCGCTAACTTCCCACTAACTCTGAATCGACGCATTCCCTTGAGAGGTGAAACCTTCAGGTACACATGATCACCAGGTGCAAAACTTAAATCCCGGCGATGATTGTCAGCATAACTTTTCTGCCTTGACTGGGTTGTTCTCAAATTCTCACGGATCACTCTGACTTGCTCTTCGGCTTCCTTCAGAATATTAGGTCCAATGATCTGTCCACCTTCTGTCTCCTTCCAATATAAGGGTGTTCGACACTTTCTTCCGTACAGAGCTTCAAAAGATGCTATCTTCAGACTTGACTGATAGCTGTTGTTTTACGAGAATTCTGCATAGGGCAGATTCTGATCGCATGAACCGGTATACATCAAAGCACAAGCTCTCAACATATCCTCTAGGATTTGATTTATCCTTTCTGTTTGACCATCTGTCTGAGGATGGTATGCAGTACCGAAGTTCAAGTTTGTGCCCAAAACTTTATGTAACTTCTGCCAAAATTTTGACATAAACTGATAACCTCGATCTGACACTATCTTCTTGGGCACACCGTGCAAACACGCAATTTTGGCCATATATAGCTCAGCTAGTTTATCGCCGGAATAGGTCGTCTTTACGGGAATAGAGTGTACCACTTTTGTTAATCTGTCCACAATGACACATATAGAATCATATCCGGACTTAGTCCTGGGAAGGCCGGTAATAAAATCCATTCCTATTTCCTCCCATATCCAGATGGGAACTTGCAAAGGCTGCAACAATCCGGCTGGTCTTTGATGTTCTGCTTTGACCAGCTGGCAAATATCACAACGTGTCACGAAGTCAGCAACTTCTCTTTTCATGTTGGACCACCAATACTTTTCTATCAAATCTGCGTACATCTTGGTACTTCCCGGGTGAATCGAATACACAAAATCATGAGCCTCTTTCAAAATTATATCCTTGATTTCCTGTTGGTTATTGACGACTATTCTTTTCCCAAACCAAACCGTACCTTTCTCATCCTCCGAAAATCCAAGGAATTTTCCTCTCTTCATTTCATTCTTTAGGTCTGCAATACCTTTATCATTCTTTTGAGCCTCTCGGATCTGATCTGCTAGGGTTGATTGCACTTCTATACTAAAAATACAGCCTTCATTCACCAATTCCAAGTTAAGGCGTTGGAATTCTTCATGAAGTGCTGGTTGGCTTTCCTGTACCATAATATTGTTGCAGTAGCTCTTCCTGCTCAATGCATTCACAACAACATTAGCTTTTCCGGGATGGTAATGAATTCCAATGTTATAATCTTTTACCAGTTCTAACCATCTTCTCTACCTCAAATTGAGATCTGACTGAGTGAAAATGTACTTCGAACTCTTATGATCTGTATAGATTTCACATCTATTTCCAATCAAATAGTGTCTCCAAATCTTGAGTGCATGCACAACTGCAGCTAACTCCAAGTCATGAGTTGGATAGTTTTCCTCATGGGGTCGCAGTTGTCTTGAAGCATAAGCTATTACTTTTCCTTCTTGCATCAACACACATCCAAGACCTTGTTTTGAAGCATCACAGTAAACTTCAAAATCCTTGTGAATATCCGACAAAACAAGCACTGGTGCAGAAGTTAACTTCTTCAATTCCTGGAAACTCTGTTCGCAGGACTTCGTCCATTCAAACTTCTTCTCTTTCTTCAATAGCTGGGTGAGAGGTCTTGCAATCTTCGAGAAACCTTCAATGGATCGCCGATAGTAACCTGCTAATCCTAGGAAACTTCTGATATCTGGAACCGATTTGGGTTGTTTCCAATCGATAACATCCTTTACTTTTGCAGGGTCCACCGCTACTCCTCGAGCAGAAACAACATGACCCAAGAAAGAAACTTCTTTCAACCAAAAGTCACACTTGCTGAACTTGGCATATAACTGATGCTCCCTTAGTCTTTCCAAAACTATCCTCAGATGATCTTCATGTTCTTTTCTGCTCTTGGAATAAACAAGAATGTCGTCAATGAAGACTACAACGAACTTGTCCAAAAATTCCATGAACACCTTGTTCATCAAATTCATGAAATAGGAAGGGGCATTTGTTAATCCGAAAGACATCACTGTACAGTCCATATCGGGTAGTGAAGGCTGTCTTCGGGATATCTTCTTTCCTTATCTTAAGCTGATGGTAACCCGATCTCAGGTCTATTTTCGAGAAAACTTTAGCTCCTATCTACTGATCAAACAGATCATCTATCCTTGGCAACGGGTACTTATTCTTTATGGTGACCTCATTCAAATATATGTAGTCTATGCACATTCTCAGACCACCATCCTTTTTCTTAACTAAGATTACCGGTGAACCCCAAGGTGATGAGCTGGGCCTAATGAATCCTTTCTCTTGAAGTTCCTCAATCTGCTTCTTCATCTCTGCTAACTCATTGGCAGGTAGCCGATAAGGCCTCTTTGAGATTGGAGCTGTACCAGGTACAAGCTCGATTATGAACTCAATGTCCCGGTCTGGTGGCATACCATGCAGATCCTCTGGGAACACATCCGGGTATTCATTCACTATAGGCACATTTTCCAATGATGTACCTTTCAAACGGTTTAGGGTACTACCCCCCTTAGAAGAAAGATTAGACAAGAATTCCTCTCGAATTCCCTCAGGACTAGTAAGAGAGATAGCTCTACTAGCACAGTCTATCTGACCCTTGTATTTGGTTAACCAGTCCATTCCCTAGATTACTTCTATACCCTTAGTATCCAATAAGATTAAGTTCGCTAGGAACTTTACCCCTTCTATAATTATATCCATTTTTGGGCAAACCGCAGTTGTTCTTAGTTCTTTACCAGGTGATTGAACTAATAAAGGATTTCTTAACTGAACTGTATCCCAACCATGCTTTCTAACCAAGTACTCTGATATGAAGGAATGTGTTGCACCCGAATCAAATAAGACTGAAGCAGGTACTGAGTTGACAACGAACTTACCATACACCACATCCGGTGCGTCCTGAACTTCTTCAGCTGTGACGTGGTTGACACGTCCTCTTCCAATGGTACGAGGGGTACGTGGGGTCTGTGGTGTACCTCTCCCTGGAGCTGGTGCTGGGGCACGGGCTGGTGTAGACCCCAAGTTGAACCGGACTGGGGCGACAGGCTGATGCTTCTGCGGATAGTTGCTGGCATAATGCCCCATCTCTCTGCAATTAAAGCATTGAACTCCTGCAGCTGTTGTGTTGCTCTTCAAAGCTTGATTTCCTGCATTGCCGGCAGGAGCTGGAGTGAACTGACGAGGAGTGGACATTGGGGTCCTCGAAGTGTTAGAAATTGCTGGCCTGTTGGTCTGCTGCTGAAAAGTGCGGGGCCTAGAGCTGCTAGCACCACGATGATTCTGGAACATCATCTTCCTTTTTCTTGACTCAAAGAGCTGACGCTGAGCATCTTCTTGAATCAAAGCCTTGTTCACCATATGCTGGAACGAAGGGAAGTCGTTCGAAACTAGATGCACCTTGATATTGGGATCAAGACCCTCCATAAAGCGCCATATCTTCGCCTCATCAGTGGCAACATCCTCAATGGCATAACGAGATAGCTGAGTGAAGCGGTTCAGGTACTCTGACACAGATAGATTCCCTTGCTGCAACTTGTGAAACTCACGCCTCTTCATCTCCATAATCCCTTTAGGAATATGAGTAGCCCGAAAAGCTTCAACAAACTCATTCCAAGAGATATTTTGGGCATCTTCGTGGGCGACACAGTAATTCTCCCACCAGCTAGCTGCGGTACCCATGAGTTAGTGCGACGCCAACCGCACACTCTCCACTTCATCACACTGGGCCAAGTAGAGTTTCCTCTCGATTTCCTTGAGCCAATCGTCCGCTTCTAGTGGATCAACCGATCCAGCAAAAGTTGGGGGTCTGGTCCTCATAAACTCCCCAAACTTAGATTGGGGTGGCTCAGCTGCGGCTTGAACTGGTGCAATCTGGGGCGGATTGAGTGCATTTTGTGCCAAAGCTTAAAGAAGTTGAAGTTGCATAGCCATCATTTGTCCAGGTTGGGTGGATTATTCGGGGGTGGGGGTGGCACTGGCTCTTGCTTAGATGGGGGTGGCGGCACCTGCCCACCAGGCGGGTGTTCTTCTTTGCTCCATTGGTCCTTCATCCTGAAACTGGACTCTTCCCCGTCCACGACCACAGCCTCCTCTTCTTCCTCTACCACGACCTCTACCAGGATTCTCCATCTGTACCCAAGGACGGGAAAAGCACAAGGAAAGAGGGAATATCAAAGATAAGAAGACAGAGGGGACTAAACAACACCCACCACAAAACAAGAACAACAGCACTGAAAGAAACACCGCAGAAATCTCAATTAAAACAAAATAGTTTTGATAAGATGACTATATCACAAATGCTTAAAAGCACGATACAGACCATCACACACAATTATTAACTGTTCTAACGGGAACAAAATATAGGTGCTATAGGCAAAGACTAAAACTAACTACTCCTTTCACACTACTTAGGGACACGAGAAAACGGATCCTCCTCACATGGTTCATCGCTGCTGATGTAGACTCTTCCTCTTTCTCGGCGAACGAAGTAAAGAGAAGCATCTACGAATTTTGAGACGAGACAAGAACAGCAAAATATTTTAAATAGAAGACGAGACAAGATCAAGATACTAGGATAGGAAAGATAGAAGCAAAGGAACTTAAAATTTTATAAATAGACTTTTATAAAAATAATAATCCTTAAGGTTTGCCATTCTAACTAAGTCACGTCCTACAGTCGTCCAGGCTCTAATACCACCGCTATGAGCTCCCAGGTTGGCTATCCGGAACCTCCTGTGTATTTCTATACTAGTCCCAGATCAGTTGCTAGTACACACAGTCGGACAGTGATGAATCATTTCCGAACAGTACGAAATAAAATAATAAACATTAAGTATCAGCCACATGGCTATTTGTTACATCATAAGGTCACATTACCAGAGTTCACGGCAGCGGAAATAAAACAATGAGTAACAAAATCCAAATAACACCACAGGCGACGACTAGGAACGCGCGCTCCGTCATCTTGGCGACCTTCATCAAACTCCTCGGCATAGAACTCTTCATCTTCAATTGCATCATGGTAGTTTTCTGAAGACAACATTTGTGTAGCATGTGAGTACAAAAGTACTCAGCAAGTCTGGGAAAGTATGCACATGTAGGGCTTTCCAAGGAAGGCTTATTATGGTTCTTTTGCATAAAGCCAAGTTTCATCAAACCGTGCTTAATAATAATTTTCACAAAGCACATTTTTAACAATTATTTTAGCAATTGAATTATTTAATAGTCTAGTGAAGGTTCTATCCACCATCACCAGTATAAAGGCTCAATCCGCCACATTTTAAAAGATTATGGTAATCCAATTCATGACTCTATCCGTCATGATCAAAATAGGTTCCATCTACCTGGTTGGCTCAATCCGCCAAAGTAAACATCCGAGAGTTCTAACCACTCCCGAACCCCCAAAACAAAACCTTATTTATTTTCAAAACCAAAACCAAAGTCTACCATTATGAAAGCATTCTTCGCTTTGCCTTTGACCGCAGGCACGGCTATTCGAATAGTTTTATCTCTGCAGAGGTGTACAGCTTTACCCACAAGACATGATATTCTCTTACTGCCACGCGATTAACACACTTCCTTAGGTGTGCCGGTAGAGATATCATGACAAGGCATTTACAATGTATACGCCTAACCCGACCCACCCGCTGAGGTTTCACCGCTGTTAGGGTTCTATCCACACAGTACAGAATTTCCCTCTTGCGTCGTGTGAGAAAAACAGTCTTGCCTCTATCCGGCACTCACATTCCACCATCTGGTGAGTCTAGGTTAGGTTTATACAAATTATTCAGCCAGGTCGTACCCATAATGGACATGTGGTTGTACGGTAATGCTTAGAATGAGAACAGTCATAAGCGTCGGTCCTTAATTGACTTGGGGCGGTACTTGCACAAACCAAGACCAGTGCACTATCTGCACCCGCCCGACATTCCATTCCACCCAAGTCTAAACTATTTTTCATTTTATTTTCATTTTACAAAAATAGTAACAAATACTTTACAATAAGTCTCAAGTCACAATTTAAATCATCATTTTGATATAATCCCACCAGTGGGACATTTTAATCAATTTTGCACTGAGCATATCTACCGTTCTAATCAACAAATGTCACAATATAAATTAAGCATGACATAACAGAGGGTCCTAGGGTTACAAATAAGCATGGATATCAACAATCAAGGACAAAATAGCAATTCAGAATAGCTAACAACCTATATTTGACATACGATTATGAACATAGCTATGCATGTTATAAAACGGTGTAAATCATTTGCAAACATGGGATCAAAATGCGTCAAGGAGACGGGGTCGGAACCTTGAAGTTCGGCGGCGGGGTCGGCGGACTCGGCGGGATCCTCGGCTACGGGCAAAACGGTACAACGAATAAATAAAAATAAAATAAATAAAGTCAAAAAATTATAAAAATTATACTGGCAGGTAGATCTTGAATTTAGATGAATTTAGGAATTTGAACGGAGTGAATCGGAGTTCGGACGCAAAAGATATAAGCGTTCAAAGTTGGAAAATGATGGAAAATCAAGAAAAAAGAAAAGTTACTGTAGCTACAGTAAATTGCGCTTTTTGCATCCAGAACAGAGCTCCACCAAAGCTAGGGTTTAAACAAGGGAAACTTGCAATGGAAGGGGTGGCGAGATGGAAGAACGTAAGACCCGGAAAGGTTTCGACGATGCGAATCCAATGGTGTTGTCGGATTTTGAAGAGGATTACCGAAGACGACGAATTTGGCGATGAACGCCGGTTCGGCCGTAGCGACTCAAACTCAAAATTTGGATTCAAACTTTGAGGAAACCTGAAATTGATTGAGGGGTTATGATCTTGACATCCATACGCACACAATGGTTCAAACGGAATCGAGATTGACTCACCGGAGTGAGAGATATGATGGCAAGAACGAAGAACGGTGGTGGTGGTCGTCGGTTTTCGCAATCTTTCGGGCAAATGATGAGGAGTGACAAAATAAGGGTGATAGCACCGAGAAGAGGACTCCAAGACGAAGAGTTGAGAAGTGGTGGTGTGTCGATTGGAGGTGAAACGGCCAAGTTATGACCATTTTAATGGATTTTGGTTTTTGCTTGATTGTGTCGTTTCTGTTGGAATTTGGAACGAATGGTCGTGGGGAATGGAATCTCCTCGTCTCCCTCTTCGCAGCGGATCCGGCCGTTCGTGATTTGGAGCTTTGATGAGGGAGTTGTGTGTTTAAAGATTGCATGCCCTAATGGAGAGAGAGAGAGAGCGCTTCTCTGTTCGTTTCCAGCCAGCTAAGGTAGAAGATGATGACACTACTAGAGAAATAGACATCAGTGGCGGTTCGTAACTGCCATTAGTGGCGGTTTTTCGAACCGTCACTTATATAGTGCCACTAATAATCGAAGATTATTAGTGGCGGTTTTGAACCGTCACTGATAATATTATTAGTGGCGGTTCCAAACAAAAATCGCCACTGATAACGCATTATTTGTGGCGGTTCTAAAGAAAAATCGTCACTGATAACACTGATACTTATATATAATGTTCTGACATTTTGAAACACAAAACGAAGATATTTTCTAGGAGATCACCCTCACCCATATCCTAGTTAGTACTACTCCCGCCTAAGCACGCTTAACTAGTGAGTTCTACCACTGATTTTAATGCAAATGAGCACTTCCCGGAGGTCACCCATCCTAATACTACTCTCACCCAAGCACGCTTAACTTCATAGTTCTTATATGATCTAGTACCAGAGTGTTGGTATGATCACATTTGAAATATAACGTGTCCCCCTCCTCTTAACCTCACAAAGGACCAAAACTCTAATTTTAGTATTCTTTTACTTTGAATTTACCATGGCATGGATGCTCTAAATTTCAACTAAGTGTTCAATTTTGTCACTTAGTTGAAATTTGAAGCGTCCATGTCATAGTAAACCCTAGGAAGTAAAGGCTCAAGATTCCTTGCAAACAAAATCTCAAATCTGAAACTTTGCTCTTTTTTTCGGGGAGGAAGATGATCAGGAGCTCCTGTAGAGTGCTGTAGCGACCAGTATTTATAGGGGATTTTATTTATGGCGGTTCTCAACTCAAACCGCCACAGATAATCATATTTGTGGCGGTTCTAACATACAACCGCCACCAATACTCCGATTATCAGCGACGGTTTTGTCCTCCAACCGCCACTGATAGTACCCAAGTATCAGTGGCGGTTTTTTTACTGAACCGCCACAGATAGTTGAGTATCAGTGGCGGTTCAAGGTTATAACCGCCACTGATAGTTATCTAAGTATTTGTGGTGGTTCTAACTACAAACCACCACTGATACTCAACTATCTTTGGCGGTTCTAACTCCAAACCACCACTGATACTCAACTATCTGTGGCGGTTCGGAAGAAAAACCGCCACTGATGACCCTGGCACCGGTTTGAACTCAAAAACCGCCATTGATAGTCCTATTAGTGGCGGTTCCAACCAAACCGCCACTGATAGGGCGTCTCCTATTTGCAGTTTTGTAGTAGTGTGAACAGTAACGCCACATATCAGCACCTGATTGGCCGAAGTAAGTGAAGAGTTACGGGCTAGAGAAAAAATAGCAAAAATGGTCTAGAAATCCCGAAAAAATTCCTAAAAATATTAGGGAATATTTGGAACTCAATAAAATTGGTTTCATGAAATTTGGAATTTAGAATATTCCGGGACGAATAACGGCCATTTAACGAAAGACCGCGAGCGATAAAATACCAGAGTGTCTCCAAAAATCTTGGGAAAATCCCCAAAAATGTTTTGGAATATTTGGAACCTAATGCAATAGGTTTCGGGATTTTTGGAGCATTTTGGAACCTGGGTGAAATTTCGGGTACGGACCGGAATTCGGGAATTCGACTTGTTCGGACGATGAAGGAATGAATTCTAAATTTTGAAGGATAAGGATGCCAAGTTAAATATAACACCGTATAAAATCCAAATTTTGAATTTAATTAGTTTAAATTAGCTTTTGGCAAAAGTCCGAAATTGGGGATGTTACATACAACTTGCACTAGCTTTGGAGGGGGAGTCCACTTCCTCCTCTGTTCTGTTCTTTCTGGAGGTTGATGCCCCTGTACTTGCTTCCTTGTTTTAATGGACTTGATCCACATGGAGAAGCATGAGCCAGCTCTTTTGTGTATTTAGCTCCTTCCCATTCAGCATAATAGTCCTGCGGGGAGGAGCCTGTCCTTGCTTGAGCGCACGGGTGGAGAAAGGAATTGACACCGGTAAACCAGGGAAGCTTTTCTCTCTCTTTGGTTGTAGGGCATTTCTGCAGGGCGCCCAGGTCGCATGGCACGGGCATTATGGGCATGAGGCCTGAGGACACAGGCACAACCATCGTAGCGTACTGTGTGCCCGGATGCATGGAGGTCGTGCAGAGGGCCACCGTTGCGGGCATGGGGCAAGAGGGCGCACGAACGCAGGCCATCCTGCTGCAGGGTGCCCAGTCCGCAGAGCACCCTAGATGCAGGGCGCGGGGGCCAAGGTCATCGTGCACAAGCCAGGACGAGCGGGCCGTGGGGCACTGTGATGCGCGGGTGTTGGGCTACGGGGCTCGCGAGTAGCGGAGAAGGGTGCTAGGCACATGGGAACTGAGAGCACTGGGCTCATGGGGAGCCGGGCATGCAGGTGCTGGTCACGCAGCGCATGGGAGTAGCCAGGGACGTGGGGAGTCGAGAGCACCGAATGCGGAAGGCACACATCACGCGGGGCGCATAGCCGAGAGTCGGGGGGGCAGGCGTAAGGCGTGGGGGACGAGGGCGCTAGGTGCATGGAGCACGGGAGCCGGGGCCCGGGGCACTGGGGGCGCGGCGCGCGGCACGCGGGGTGCAATTAAGTCTAGTGCAAGGTGCACAGCTGGGAGCCGGGTGGAAGGCGCGCATGAAGAGGGCTAGGGGTGGCAATCATACCCGCGGGTTCTACACCCGTCGGTTTCGGGTCCTATTTTTTACCCGTGGGTTTTTCGGGTCGGGTACCTGAGATAAAATGGATCGGATTCGGGTTTCAAAAATCACCCACGGGTATCCAAAATCCCTATCTGCCCTTGTGGCCAGTGCCATACAGCCCTTCCCAACCGGCAATTCCTAATCCCTATTCCCCATTCTCAGTTTCTCACGAGTTCGGGTCGGCGGGCTTCGGCCACTCCTGTCCGCCTCCCTCACTCGTCTCCACTCTCCAGCTGCCATCGTCGGCCGCCGATCTCCATCTCCCGTCTGGCCGTCCGGCCATCTCTAGCTGCCGACCGCCACTCGCGCCCTAGCCTCGCCAGCCCACCCACGAGTCAAGAATCGAAGAGATCTAGTCGCCGCCCAAGTTTCTTGCTCTCCGCCCGCCGCCCCACTCCCCATCTCTCCGGACTCCGGCCGCCGACCGCCGCTCGTGCCCTAGCCTTGCTGGCCCACCCACAAAGTCAACAATCGGAGCACTCCATCTCTGATCCCTCACGCCCCAGCCCCACTCCCCATCTCTTCGGCCGCCGCCCCACTCCCCATCCCTCCACCCACGCCTTGCCCACGCCCTAGCCCTGCCACTCGTCGATCTCTATGATTTGCCGCCCCACGCCCATCTCTCTGGACTCCAGCCACCACCCTAGTGCCCCACCTGCTCTGCTTGCTCTCCGGACTCCAGCCAGTTGGCCATCACCCATCTCTGTGTTTTTTGGTTGTATGAGAACTTCATTTTGTTGCTATCTTGTTTAACATCAAATTTTGCTATGTTGTTTAACATCAAATTTTGCTTTGTTTCAGCACATATTTGGTTGAAAATGTCGACTCCAGGAACCAGTGCTTCTGCTGCAGCTATGCGGTCCTCTGATGCTGCACCTGCACCTGCACCTATACCATCACAAGATACACAAGGTACTAATATGGTGACGGTAGATGATGATGATGTATGTGTTGAGAACAAGAGAAAACTAAAATCTGTTGTATGGGAAGAATTCAAAAGACTGAAAGTAGGGAACAAATGGAAAGTTGAATGCAATTGGTGTCATAAAATGCTTGGAGCGGAGACAAAAAAAATGGCACCAAATCATTACATAGCCACCTTGCAATTTGTGAATCTAGACATGTTAGAAAAGGCTTAAAACAATCCAATTTAAAGTTGTCAAAAAATCAGGATAGATCAGTTGTTGTAGAGAAATATGTCTTTGATTAAGATGTTGCAAAGAAAGAACTTGCATTAATGGTATGTGTCCATGAGTACCCACTATCTATGGTTGACCATGTTGGCTTTTGAAAGTTTTGTACCGCAATGCAACCATTGTTTAAGGCAGTGTCTAGAAACACCATTAGGAAGGATATATTGGACATGTATGAAGTGTAGAAGGTAGCTATAGTGAAGTACTTCCAACAAAGCCAATCTCGTATCGCCGTCACAAGAAATATGTGGACAGCAAATCATCAAAAAAAAGGTTACATGTTACTGACAGTACATTATATTAATAATGACTGGAAGAGGAAGAAGTGGTAGTACTATCTTGAGGATGATTGAAAAAGGGTCCCCTGTCCTTAATGCATTGATGACTTGTCTTGAGGTTGAAGAGGAAGAAGTGGTAGTACTATCTCAGTTTATACCTACAAAATACAAATTGAATGTATGATAAACTATCTTTTCTCTTTTTGCTAGCTTGATGCTGAGTCAACCGTGTAATTGATATCTTCATATGCTCCTTACATGAAAATACCTAAGAGTTTGGAGATTAAGGCATCTCCTCAGATCTCATTTGCATTTGTGTTTTTTTTTCAGAAAGTGGAAAAATGATCTCATTCTATTCTTGAACATCTGCATTTGTGCTATTTTTCAGAAAGTGGAACTAGGAAACACCATTGTCTGCCAAAGAGGAAGTTGCTTCCATCCTGGGTAGTGGCCAAGTGGGAAACTGGGAAATATGTTGGCATGGGGAAGCATCGTCTGTTTGCTCATATTGACATCAGGAATCTACTGGTTCAAGACTACAAGCAAAATGTTAGAGATTCTAATGCAAAGATCTTTAATTTAGCAAACATATGTTTGATACCCGTCGGGTTCGGATTCGGGTATATGTTTCTACCCAAAAGGTTATCCGAGTTCAAGTCGGGTATTCGGATTCGGGTGGTCCCGGCCCGACCCGTTCCATCCATACCAGACGACAATGGCGGCCACAGATCCGAGTGGTCCCCTTCGTTCCATGCAGCCGCGTACCCTGGATCCGCGGGATTGTGGTTCCCCAAGGGATAGAGATTGAAGGGATGGAGAAGAGGCTCAGGGAGCAAGGGAATCGGGCTGAACTCACTTTGGCCTCATCTTAGAGCTTGCCCACAAGTGCTCCCAAGGGGCACACCTCTAACGGGAAGGACGATTCGGGCGCTAGCATAAACACCCGATAGGTCTTGTGCTGGGGCCATTTGAGCATTCGCTCGAGTGCCCAACTAGAGGTAGGCTCGGGCGGGGGCAATAGCGCACAAGCACACGCTTGAGTGTTGAGCTCACGACAGGGCTCTTCATGGCTCCCAACTCCTTGCCTTAGCGACTTCACGGGCCAGCTAAGCGCACCCAAGAGCGCATCGTGGCCTCGTGGGCCATTGCATGCGTCGGGTGATAAGCTGAGCACTCATGACGAGTGATTTTTTTTTAAATAATCATATTTTTTTTTCGAAAAATTCAAAAATATACCCCGAAAAAAATAACAAAAGTGACCTCAGCGTCACGTGGCTGACTGGGGCCAGTCGTGACACATGGCTACGACTGAAGGGGGAATCTTGCCAACGTGGCGCGACAGGGCTCAATCGCGCCACGTGGCACCAAATGAGGCGCCAGTCGCGGCACGCTGGCGCGACTGAGCCGCGGAGCGCCACTTGGCGCGCGGCCACTGGCCGGGCCAGATCGACTAGGGTATTAAAAGGGGGGATTGTGGGGGGCGTTCGGCGGCAGAGAAGAGAAAGAAAGAAAGGGAAGAAGAAGAGAAAGAAAGGGAAGAGAAGAGGGAGAAGAAGAAAAGGAGAGGAAGAAGAAGAAGAGGAGGAGAGGAATAAGAGGAAGAAGAAGAAGAGAAGGAGAGGAAAAAGAAAAAGAAAAAGAAAAAGAGAGGAAAAAGTCAGCCGTTCGTGGTTCGTCGTTCTTCGTTCGTCGTTCATCGGTTAGTAATTTGTATAAATAATTTTTTCTCGGCATAATTGATATCTAGTTAGAAAAAATATAGGTAGTATCGGAAAAATATAAGGGTAGTCCGAAAAATGTTGTCACAGATTAATTTTGGTTTATGTAGTTGGATAATTATTTTTTGTGAGTATAATTTATTTGTAGTTAGAAAAAACATAGATAGTCTCTGAAAAATACTATGGTAGCACGGAAAATGTAGCGAAAATTACTAGGGTAGCACGGAAAATGTAGCAACCAAGTAATTTTGCGTAGTCGCCGATTAATTTTGTTTTATGTAGTTACGTAATTATTTTTTGTGAGTATAATTGATTTATAGTTACAAAAAAACATAGATAGTCTCTATAAAATACTAGGGTAGCTCAAAAAATGTAGCAACTGAGTAAATTTGTTTTGCGTATTTATATAATTCCTTGCGTAGTCGCCGATTAATTTTGTTTTATGTAGTTACATAATTATTTTTGGTGAGTATAATTGATTTGTAGTTAGAAAAAACATAGATAGTCTCTGGAAAATACTAGGGTAGCTCAAAAAATGTAGCGAAAATTACTAGGGTAGCACGGAAAATGTAGCAACTGAGTAATTTTGCGTAGTCGTCGATTAATTTTGTTTTATGTAGTTACGTAATTATTTTTTGTGAGTATAATTGATTTGTAGTTAGAAAAAACATAGATAGTCTCAGAAAAATACTAGGGTAGCTCAAAAAATGTAGCAACGGAGTAAATTTGTTTTGCGTACTTATATAATTCCTTGTGTATGTTATACAATATTATTTTCGTATTCCAGTAGGTACGTTTGTTATGGCTGCATTCAGAGTGCATTAAGGTGAAGGAGAATTTCGGGAGGGCCCATACGGGGTTGATTTGAATGGTTTTCAGCACCGTGTTTTATACCATCAGAATCCGGAGGACATGAATTTTGAAAATCTGTGTGGGTGGCTTTGTGACGGTCTTTCATTGAATCCTGCGGAGTTTGATGTCAGCGCCAAATGCTTGTGGCCGAGAGGTACACCGGAGTCGGCATGGGAACTTAGACCATTGGAGCGGTCTCAGGGTTGGAGGAACTACATCAATGCATCAAAGCGGACTGGTTGGGGTTTCATCCTCTTTGTGCAGGCGACGGTCAAAACAAACCTGCCTAGTGATGAAACCCCTATCACGGTGCAGACAGAAACTATGGCGGAAGTTCATGGCAATGTTCGGTCATGTGCTGCACCGACGGGACAAGCAGATGAAGGGGAGAAGTTGGAGGGGTTAGTTGATGTGATGGAGCAGGACGATCAGCAAGCGGCGGAGGAAGAAGAGGCACTGGACATGGAGGAACATGATGAATATTTGTCGGACGATGATGGAAATACGTCCGCAGAGGTGCTCGATTCTTGGAATAGGGGCGAGGCGGGAGCCCTAGCAGTGAACGATGCCCATGACTCGACATGTGAGTACCGACCAAATGAGGTATGCTTGCACGTAATGTACGCTGAGAAGTCCGCTTTGCAGGATGCTATAAGGGTATGGGTTATGAGCTTGCAGCGGCCGGCGAGAGTGGTCAAATCCAGCAAAGACTGTTACATGGTGAAGTGTGAAAATGCTGAATGTGGTTGGCGGGTTCATGCCCACAAGCCCAAGTACGAGATGAAATGGGTTGTCACGATGGTTGTGCAACACAGTTGTGTTCTTAGCAATGTAACATCGAGACATCGTAACCTCACATCCTCTTTCATCGCGAACGAGATGTACGGAGAGATTATCAATAAGGTTGACATGGAGGCACAGCACATAGTTCTTGCCATGAAGAACAGATATAAATACCAAATCAGCTATGCCAAAGCCTGGAGGGCGAAGCAGAAGGCATTGGAGAAGCGCTTCGGGACCTTCGAGGCATCTTATGACAACCTTCCCCGTCTTCTGGAGATCCTGAAGGAGAGAAACCCGGGGACATATACTGTTGTACACGAAAGGGAATCTAACAACCCCCCCCCCCGGCTTCCTGGTCATGGAGCGTACTTTCCTGGCACTTGGGCCATGTGTGGAGGCTTTCAAGCATTGCCGCCCGATCATGTGCGTGGACGGGACTTTCCTCACCGGCAAGTACAAGGGTCAAATCCTGATGGCCATCGGTGTGGACGGGAACAACCAAATACTTCTGATAGCCTTCGCTTTTGTGGAGGGTGAAAATTACGAGAGTTGGATGTGGTTCTTCAGGAGAATGAAGATCGGTGTTGTGAAGGATAGGCCCAATGTGTGCATAATACATGACCACCATGCTAGGACGATGAAAGCAATAAAGAAGATACAGGAAGATGTGGAAGAGCCATTTCCGTGGCCGGATTTGCAAAACCGGTGGTGCATGCGACATATGGGGGCAAACCTATTCAAATATTTCAAGAGTAAGAGGCTCATGAAACTGTTCAAGAGGTTGTGCAAGCAAAATCATCACAGGAAGTTTATTGCCATCTAGGAGAAGCTTGACGAGCTCACTACCAAGCAGATACTTTAGGATCGAAGTATACGAATATAGCAATCATAGGGGGGGGTGAATGATTGTGCGGAAGCTAAAACCAAATTCTTGATCTATTAAAAGTTCACCCCAAAACAGAACCAAATAATTGCCTCATTTTCGACAAAAATAGAATGATAGAGGTTTGGTAAAACACAAATTCCCGGAGATCCAACCGTCGGATCGATCTAAAATTTGGACACAAGAAACTAGATTCCAGTACGAATCGAACCCAAAAAGAATCAACTCGATCGGACTTACGGATCAAAAGTTATAAGCTTCGCAAGCTTGCTGTTCCAGAACTTGACGAAAATCAATCTAATCGAAACTTGTAGATTGATCAAGAACAACAAAAGATTTATCAACAAAACTTTGAGGAACACTAGATCAATACCCTAGAGAGGTTTTTGATGGATCAAATCAAGATGAAACTCAAAAAACAAAAACCAATCTAGAACTAGAACAAGTATGCAAACAAGAACCAAAAGAGAATATTGTAGCACACAAGGAACTAGAAGAATTGATCTTTATTTCTTTTGTCTAAAGTACTCCCATCAAAAGAGTACAAACCCTAAAACCAAGCTCAAGCTCCCTTGCGCCTGTTCTGCTACTTGGTTCGATTGATGCCCTTTAACTAGAGACACCCCTCCTATTTAAAGGACCAACCCACACGGAGTTCCGAATACGATTCCTATTCCCTAGAAGGAATCTGTATCCAACACAACTCTACTTGGCCCAACCTGGCCGAGTACAACTCTTGCACGCGTATGGCAACCCTACCATACTCACGTGACTAACACTTTGCACGCGTATGGCCACCTGCCATACTCACGTGACTAACACTTTGCACGCGAATGACCTCCTGCCATTCTCACGTGACTAACCATTCTTCATGTGCACCATTCTCTTAGCCCGAACGTCCCGCATGACATCCTTGACCACCAAGACCTCGGTTCCTCCTGAACCTAGTCGAACCTCAGTTCCTCCATGAACCTAGTTCCGGTCCGTCATCGACCACATTCGTCTTGAGCAATACCGCACATGAACAAACCACAAAACAAATCCGAGCACAAGTCCACGACTTGACTCAATGTCAATCCATGCAACTACTCACATGAGCATTGCATAAAGTCCACTTCAAGCATCATGAAATTCTCACAAATTTCATAATCTCAAAAACAAATCAAAATTCAAAGTCCAAATTTGCACAAACCCTAATCGAGCAAAAAGCCATTCACGACGGACCAAAAATTTGGTGCAGCGTACATGTAAAACTTCTTGTCTTTTAAGAACTTGGTCCCGCGCGTAAAAACGAAACTTACTGTTTCTTGTCAAATTGTCAAACACATGCACAAGCACATTTTGCAAAACCAATTCTAAGTTAATTTTTCAGTTCAAAGCCAATTTTTCAACACATGATTTCACAGATACGTGACGGAGAGAGGCAAGTCGGGAGGAGTAGTTCAGAGGCACCGCAGCGTTTGCAGCCCTTACCAGGCATTGACCCACCAAACATCAGAAGGAGGCCTGCAAGAAATATCAAGTGTTTCTCACACTGGATCGAGTCAGAACCACCCGAGAAGTGGGCACTGTTGTACGACATAAACGGGGCAAGGTACGGGTGATGACAACCAACCTGGCCGAGGTGTACAACTGGGTGATAAAGGGTCTTCGTGGCATGCCCCTCGTTGATATCGTCAAAGGTGTACTACACGGTACGGTGAGGTATTTCTGGAAACGGCACGCCGCGGTAGTGTTGCATGCAAGTACCATTCAGAGTCCTTACTACAGCGTCGTTACAGCTTGGTAGGCGAATAAGGTTGAGAAGGCCCTCCTACACTCAGTCGTTGTCATGGGTACCACGTAGTTACGATTTGAGGTCACACTGAGGAATAATGAGGGGCTCGGAATGGCCAGTGGAAGAATCACCCATGAAGTGAGCTTGGGGATGGCACGGACCACACCTGCACCTGCACTTGCCTAAAGACGTACCTTCTTCATAAACCATGTCCACATGTCTTGGTGTCCTGTGGCCAGATTCAGATGAGCAGTGTACAATTCGTTTCTCCGTACTACATGGCTGAGACTGTTGTTCAAACATGGTTCGGTGAACTGCATGGGTTTCGTGTCGCCGCAAACTTCACTGAAATTGATCATATCACACGTACATGGGTCCCTGACATCAGTAGAGTCAAGGGCAGGAAAGGTCGTCGCCAAACGCGCCGCATCCGCAATGATATGGACAAGTCTGAGGTGAGAGGCCCTGTCCGGAGGTGTGCCCTCTGTGGAGAGTATGGCCACAAGAAGAACAAATGTCCTGGGAAGGAAGTTTCAGGTGAAGGGGCTTAACTTTCATGACTATCAGGCATGTTGTCGTGTTGTGGAGTGCGTTCTATTTGTATGGAATGTAATAATCGTACAACTCTTATGCGTGTATGTTGCGTTATTATGGTTTTCATATTTGTGATCGGATTTCGTGTTGTTGGCACTATTATGCATGCGTTTATGTTTAAGAAAGCTGCAGTACTATGCGAATTGGTAGCTACATCCTGTAATTGTTGGAATTCCCTTACCAACTTTTTTATAGTATCGGTTTGCATCATATGTTTGGTATCTTATTGGAATTTTGTTAGTACCTCACCAATTGAAATTATTAAATTATTTGTTGTGTGCAGGTATGGCTGTTGTGGGCGACATTGGCGTTTGGCCGTATGGCCTTCTAGATCGCCACTTGGACGCACGTCACCGTGGATGGTTACACGCTACTACCGTCGATCCAGGTGTCATGTCCACACGGACTCCAGCACGTGCCTAGGGCCTCGACAGACGCTGGTTTCCCCGATATGTAAGAATACAAAGTTTTTCCTACCACTTAGTTGGTCGTGACACGTTATGGCCTTACTTGTAATGGTTTGTTGCAGGTTGGAGGTGGCAGGATTGCTCCCCCTAGCGCGGATGGTCGAGGCGACACAGGAGGACCTTGTCGATGGTTCGGATGGTGCAGCCATCTTTGTCGAGAGATCCCGACACTTTCCGTTCGACCGATCCCTCCTTACTTCCCTTGTGGACCGCTGGCGCCCGGAGACACATACGTTCCACTTGCCCTGCGGAGAGATGACACCGACTCTATAGGATGTTTTGTTCCTCACCAGCCTCCCGATCACTGGCGAAGCGGTTGTCCCACAGGAGGAGGATCACGACTGGCGCGATGACCTTGTTGGTCGGTTCGCGGCAGTGCTCCCCCTGAACCCGAAGGCCAGGCGCAGTATGCCTCGCTACACCCACGACAGAAGCACGGTCCTACTCTGTCGTGGCTACGCCAGTTCAAGGTACATGCTATCGTAGTTCATAATTGGTACGAATTAATTTACTCCTCTAACCAACTAACTATTCTTCTTGCAGGTTAGCAGGATGGCTGGGGACGTCGACGCGTACCAAGTCAGCAAGCACCTGGAGGCTTACCTTTTGTGGCTGTTCGGCTGGGTGATGTTCACCACCACTCATGGAGACAGCGTCGACGCCAGGCTCGTTCCGATCGCCATTGCCGACATCGCACCATGAGGTCCCCAAGATGCCGGGGTCTCAGACTACTTTGTGCCACCTACTGGGGGCTGTGCGACGAGTGTCTCCGACAACGCGACGGTTCGATACTCTTCGGGTGCCCACTCCTGCTCATGCTGTGGTCGTTCAAGCGCTTCCACATCGGACGACCATGGATTGGAGGGGGAGCGTACAGGCCGGACTTGTACGGTGACACCGAGGTGGATGCCCCTACGATGGGGTCCCTTTGGTGCCGCAGACGGGTACGTGAATTTTTTCCCTTTCCAATATCGCATTCCTTCCTCTATTGTATTAACTTTTTGCTAGTAACGTTTGTAGCTGCAATGGGCTGGTCTGCAGGTATGGAGTGTGTACGCACACTTCACAGGAGGCTTTCGACCTCCTGCGGCCAGAGCGGGTCCGGTGGGAGCCTTACGCACCTCAAGAGGTATAGGAGCGCGCACCCTAGGGTTTGTCTGTCCTCTGCACCCGAGATGTTCCGTACGTGCTGACACGGCGGAAGCTTATGTTTGACATGTACGTCGAGGATTACCTGGCTCACCAGGTAATGAGGCAGCTCGGACTACGACAGGAGGTGCCTGTCCCGTGCGGTGTCCCGGTCCCGGTAGAGGCTCACACGTAAGTAACTAACTATTCATGTCTTAACATTTTAAATGGCACCAAATGAACATGCTTATGGGTTGATAACTTATGCAGGTATTCGAGGAAGGGTATGCAGGGACGCCGAACTGACTGGGCCGCGAAGATGGCCCCTTGGGTGGAGCAGTGGACTCATGCACTGGAGGACGTGGCTGCAGCGGATGTCGCGTACGACATACAGAGATACCCGGGTACCTGCAATGGTACCTTGGACTTACACGGGTATGCCTTTTGCCCGCTGACGACCAGCAGGATATCCATCCTGCTACTGCCCACGACACATATGGCACGTGGGTCGCATCGGCGATCCACTTCGCGGTACGTTCACTACAAACTTGTGACACCACGGAGTGTCGTAACCTTATTTAACGTGCATGATAAGGTCAAAAACAGTATGAGATGTGAAAATAAGGTTAAAACCATAGGGTATGGTGGTCAATAACGTTTCCGGGCCGTTTCCGGGGTTTTGGGCCTTTCCGGGGGAAATTGGGCCTAAAAGAGGGGGTTGTGGGCTTTCGTGGGATGGAGTAAGAGTCCATTTAGGACTAGGATTCAGAGTAGTGGCTGGTAAAAGGGGGTCCTTGCTGCCCTTGGGCACCCACCCCCATTGTGTGCGCCCCCACCTCACCCCCTTGGCCCTAGCCGCCCCTCCCCCCCCCCTTGTGTGGCTGTGCGCCCCCCCCTTGCTCTCTCTCCTCTCCACCTCTCCACCTCTCCTCCACCCCCTTTCTTCCCTAGGGTGGCCTCCCCACCCCTGCATCCTCGTGGATCCGTCCGTGGAGTGAGGAGCGAGGAGATCTATTGGAGTTTTAGTGCGTCGGGCAAAGGTATGATCATGGGAATCCTTGGGGTTGATGTAGGTACTGTTCTTAGGGTGTTTATCAAGTTTTTAGATCAATTGGTGGTGCTGGATTTGAGTAATTTGGATTAGATCTAGATGTTGCCGCGTTACTGTTTTAGGACAGCATGAGCAGTCGACCTAGGGTTCACGTTTTCGACAATTTAGAGTTGTAATCTGGTCGTACGGATGTTGAATAAGTTGTAGATAATTTTATTATCTTTCAGTGGGTATAAAGAACGTTAAATTCCGCCCAGCCGTTTGAAAGTTATGACTGTTTTACCGAGCGTGTTAAAATCTGTGACGCGATTGGAACAGATCACGGTAATCTGTAGATTAAACAACTTTAGAGTCTGAATCAGTCTTACCTTATACCTAGATAAAGTTGGGAAATTTCCTAAGCTACGCGAGGATGTACTCGTTTAATTGCTTCGGAGTCCCAGTACTCAAGTTATGCCTTTTACAAGGCTGCTGTCCCGACGGGACAGAACCTCTGTTTTTAGGTTTTGCGAGTAGTTGGCAATGTCGGGGTAGATGAGGGTTTGCGTACTGTTTTTTGGACATGATTATGAGCGTGTGGTACCTATGTGCAGGTGGTGCGATCCCGGGAGTGCCCTCTACTTCCCGCAAATCCGTTGCCCGTGGTTGAGGCAAGTGTGTTGTGATGGATAGCGATTTGTAGGTTGCTTGTTGAGAATAGATGGAATTGACTACATGATATATGATCACTTGCCATGCTTTTATGATTGCCAATGATATGATGAGCATGTTTATTATGTTATGATGCCATGTGTTAATATGTGAGTTAAACATGATGTTGGCATAATTGCATACATGACATGTTACATGGCCCGGGCGGTGAGAAAGTCATAACTAATCCGGGAAGGTCGGTGAGAAAGATATGACTAATCCGGAGAGCCAATGAGTAAGTCCTACATCGTGATTCCATTCACCGCAGTGAACGGAAGCGAGGAGTAGGCACCCTCCATCTTCGGGATGGAAGGGGGGAGAGGGTGCACACCGACGGGTGTGTACTCAACCATACCGGTATGAGTTTCCAAGGAGACATGAGCATTGCATTACATTGCATACATAATGATGATGATATTGTTAAGTGTTCATGAATGAGATGACATACATGATGGGAGATTTTATTGCCATGATCTTGTTCTTGTTGTCCATTGCAATATGCTTGCTGAGTTTTGAACTCATGCTTGTGTTTTCTTGTTGTTTTAGGTACCATGAGAACGGCATGCGGGGAAGGGAAATAGTCACACGTCCGCACGTAGCTTCACCCATTGATTCCACAAGTCATTCTATTAGTTTTGATAATAAATTGTGTGTGATGATTATTGCTTTAAGGCTTAGCTTTGCTATTTAAGAGTTTATTGTTCGTTTGACACTTGGAGACATTAAGTGCTTGATATTAGACTTATATCGTCGTTAAGTCTTTGATTATTGCTGTTTTAGCTGTCTCTCATATTGCATTATATTGCTATACTGTTGTTGCTCCTTTAATTCATGTTAAAACAAAGGAGATGCTGCCGAAATCTCGGTTTTTAGCATATGTACCTTTGCTGGAATTTATGGTAAATTGTGGTATTTAGATGTTGTTTAGCTTATGTTTGGTAGCATTCAGGCATATTAAATGCCGGGGTGTTACAGTTGGTATCAGAGCGGGCTGTAGGTCCTTGGAATATGTATTTTTAGTGTCATACCTTAAGTTGGAACTAAAATATGATGTGGAATAACTTAGAAACATGACTTAGCTTCTAACTAAAACTTTGTTATAGGATAGCAACATTAAAACTTGCAAAAGTGGTATAACTAATCTAAAATTTGACACACTTGGTTGCACAGTAGGATGGGGTTTTGGTTCATCATTGCATCGCGCCTGATTATTTGATGAAGATTATGCCTATGATGATGGTTGATCGTTGTTCTTGATTATTTGATGTTGTGCTTTTATTTATGTGGTTGGATGGTTGTCTGTCTAAAGCAGCCATGCCGAGGGGTAGAGGCCGTGGAGGCCAGGGGCGAGGCTCCCAGGGAGTTGCGGAATCTGTTGCTGAGGGTAGCGTTTCGCTCAACGCTCATGGGCCAGCTCAGCAGGAGCTTCCAGCGGCACAGTCAGGGGCGGAGGTACCCGTCGCCAATGAGGATTTAGTTCAGGCTCTGCAGAGGGAGATTCAGGAGCTGTGCTAGCAGTTGCGGGCAGCCCCTGCTATTGTGCCTCCCCCTGCAGTGGCTCCAGTTGTTGCCCCCGCTGTGCCGGAGCCGAGGATGTGTCTTCGGGAGTGGATGTCCCTCCGTCTTGACACTTTTGATGGAACGGGCACGCCGATCCAGTCCGCAGATTGGCTGCGGTACATGGAGAGGCAATTTGAGGTCCTAGAGTTGACCTCAGTCCAGAGGGCTCACTTTGTGGCCTTTCAGCTGAAAGGCCAAGCTGATATCTGGTGGGAGGGTTACATTTGCTAGAGCCCCGATCTTGGTCGATCACTGGAGGACTTTGTGGCTCGCTTCCGAGCCAAGTTCTACCTAGAGTCTTTCCTTGAGCGGATGGAGCATACTCTGACGACTCTTTCCCAGGGAAAGAGGTCGGTGGCAGAGTATGAGGTGGAGTTCAACAGCGTGGTGCGCTTCGTGCCGGCTGTGGCAGCCGACGATCGGGAGAAGGCAAGGAGGTTCCGTAGGGGCCTCAACCAGGAGTTCTGAGTTGTCATAGGGGTGACTGTCCCTCGTGACTTCTGCTCCGTGGTGGAGCACGCGAAGGGTATGGAGCTCGAGTTGGAGCTTTCCCGGGATAAGCAACACCCGGGTGGTTCAGGGGTTCCTGCGGCCCAAGGCGGGGGCCAGAAGAGGAGTTTGGTGGAGGAGGTGGGTCTTCTCAGCGACCCACCTTCAAGAAGTTCAAGGGGGGACAGGGCTCCGCCTCAGGGGCTAAGATGAAGCCACCCCAGTCGTCTTCCTCGCGAGCGGCTGTTCGTCCTGTGCCCGGGCAGGGCATGATGTGTTTCAAGTGCGGTGGTGAGCACCGTGCTTCAGAGTGTGGTTGGACCGGGAGTTGCAACCATTGTGGCAAACCCGGCCACATGGGACGAGTCTGCCGGATGAATCCCGGTAGCATCATCAAGTGAGAGACGGTGCCTTCTCCTCCCACTCCAGCGGCGTCTTCTAGAGGATCGGTGCACATGATGGTTGCTCCTGTTTCTCAACCGCCTTTGCGTGGCACCACCGCTTATCGGTGCCCGCAGCCTGGCTTCCTCCTCGATTGCCTCCTCCGCCCCACCTTGTTGGGGATCAGCCGAGTCGGGGCTATACATCTGGCGCCACCAGGAGTGTACGCTTTGCCGATCGCCGAGTCGGTAGGGCATCCAGAGGTGGTTTCAGTACTCTGCTCGTGGATTCCGTTGATGCCTTTGTTCGCTTTGATTCCGGAGCATCCTATTCCTTTGTGTAAATGCGAGTTTGCTAGTAGAGCTAAGTTGGGAGTTCAGCGGATTTCTGAGTCTGTGTTAGTCAGTTCTCCTGGGGGTTTGATTGCTAGCTCTTTGGTTTGCCTGGGTTGCACCATCGCCATTGATGATGAGGTTTTATTTGCCAATCTTATGGTGATCCAGTTGGCTCCCTTTGATGTCATTTTGGGCATGGACTGGCTGCATCAGTACCGTGCCAAGATCTGTTGTTTCTGGAAGACGGTTGCCTTGCAGGCCCCGTCTGGGGTAGAGTTGACCTTTCAGGGTGGTATACCCTCCAGTTCCGTCTTTGCTTTGGCTAGTCTGTTTTCTGGTCGCCGTTTGAGGCAGTTGGGTTTCCTCATAGCTATGTTAGAAAAGCCATCTTCTTCAGTTTCCATTGAGGAGATTCCTGTAGTGAAGGAGTTTGTTGATGTGTTCCCTGACGAGTTGCCTGGTTTACCTCCCGTGAGGAATGTGGAGTTTCGTATTGATCTTGTTCCGGGCACTCGACCTATTTCTATCTCTCCATACCGCTTGGCTTGTCCTTTCCAAGACGAGTTGAAGAAGCAGTTGGAGGATCTGTTGGCCAAGGGCTTTATTCGGCGTAGCGTTTCGCCATGGGGAGCATCCGTTCTCTTCGTCTCGAAGAAGGATGGAAGTTGGCGCATGTGCATTGACTATCGTGCTCTTAATCAAATGACAGTCAAGAACAAGTATCCTTTGCCTCGCATTGAGGATCTGTTTGACCAACTGAAGGGAGCAAAGGTGTTCTCCAAGATTGATCTCCAGTCGGGGTACAATCAGATCCGTGTGAGGGAGCAGGACATTGAGAAGACTGCTTTCTCCACTAGGTATGGGCATTATGAATTTAAAGTTATGTCTTTTGGACTAACTAATGCTCCTGCTGTCTTTATGGAGGCGATGAACAGTATGCTACACAATTACCTTGATGAGTTTGTGGTAGTGTTCATCAATGACATTCTGGTTTACTCTAAATCAGAAGAGGAGCACGAGCGACACTTGAGGCTTGTGCTGAGCACCTTGAGGGAGAATCAGTTCTTTGCTAAGCTGAAAAAGTGCGAGTTCTGGATTTCAGAAGTGGGTTTTCTTGGCCACATCATCAATCCAGAGGGCATATCTGTAGATCCTAGCAAAGTCTCAGCAGTTATGGATTGGAAGAGGCCTTCCAATGTCAAATAGGTGCGTAGTTTCCTTGGGTTGGCTGGCTACTATCGGCGTTTTGTGCAGGATTTCTCTATCATTGCCAAGCCACTTTCGTAGCTGACTCAGAAGGGGATGAAATTCCAGTGGACTGTAGAATGTGAGCACAGTTTCTGCACTTTGAAGGAGAAGTTAGTGACTGCTCCTGTTCTTACCCTTCCCGAGCCGGAGAAGTGCTTCATTGTGTATTCTGATGCTTCTCGGTTGGGACTTGGTTGTGTGCTCATGCAAGATGGCAAGGTAATTGCTTACGCATCGAGGCAGCTGAAAAAGCATGAGCAGAACTATCCCACGCATGATCTTGAGCTAGCCGCTGTGGTGTTTGCATTGAAGATATGGAGGCATTACCTGTACGGCGAGTCTTGTGATATTTTCACTGATCACAAGAGCCTCAAGTACATCTTTACTCAGAAAGATTTGAACTTGAGGCAGAGGAGGTGGCTAGAGTTGATAAAGGACTATGACCTCACCATCCAGTATCATCCGGGGAAGGCAAATGTGGTGGCTGACGCTCTCAGTCGCAAGACAATGCCCCCTGTCGTTGATTGTCTTGTTGCTGATTTTGAGCATTTGGGAGTCTCCCTCTTGCTTTCTTTGGGACCGTGCAAGCTGAAACTCAATTGATTCTTGAGTCGGCCGATTCAGCGCAAAGTGCGAGAGGCACAAAGAAGAGACCGCTTTGCTCCAAAGCAGTGAGGAACGCCTTGAGGATGGCAAGTCTGGAGACTTTACCATTGATGATGCGGGAGCTTTGAGGTTTCAGGGTCGTCTGTGCGTACCTCAGAAATTCCAAATGAAAGAGGATATTTTGAAAGAGGCTCATCGCACCCCGTACACGGTCCATCCTGGGGAGACCAAGATGTACAGGGACTTGAAAAAGAATTTCTGGTGGAAAAGGATGAGAGTGGATATTGCCAAGTATGTGGCGTCTTGTGGGATCTGTCAGAAGATCAAGGCTGAGCATAAGCGTCCTACTGTCTGCTGCGACCACCGGAGATTCTGTGTGGCCATGGGATGACATCTCCATGGATTTCGTGGTTGGCCTACCTCGTACTCCACGAGGAAGGATCTTGTTTGGGTTGTGGTGGACCGTCTCAAAGAAGCTGCGCATTTCATTCCTATCCGCACAACCAATTCAGCGAGCGAGTTGGCTCCCATCTATGTGCGGGAGATTGTGAGACTGCATGGTGTACCCAAGACCATTATTTCTGATCGGGATGCGAAGTTTGTCTCCAAGTTTTGGGAGAGCTTGCAGAGTGCTTTGGGTACGTAGCTTCGCCTTAGTACCGCTTTTCACCCTCAGACGGATGGGCAGTCTGAGCGTACCATCCAGACTTTGGAGGACATGCTCAGGGCCTGTGTGATGGCTTGGAAAGGTAGCTGGGAAGATCATTTGCCTCTTGCAGAGTTTGCTTACAATAACAGCTATCATTCCAGCATCCGGGCTGCTCCTTATGAGGTATTATATGGCCGGAAGTGCAGATCACCACTTTGTTGGGATGCCGTGGGCGAGAGAGCAGTTCTTGGACCGGATTGGGTTCAGCATACTGTTGATCGCGTGGCGGAGGTACGGCAGAACCTTCTCGCAGCCTATGAGCGCAGAAAAGCTATGCTGATGTGAGGCGGCGAGACTTGGAGTTTGAGGTGGGTGATAGCGTACTCTTGCGAGTATCTCCCACCAAGGGTGTGGTGCGTTTTGGCACCAAAGGAAAGCTCAGTCCGAGATTTGTTGGGCCATTTCCTATCATCGCCCGAGTTGGTAGGCTGGCCTATCGTTTGGAGCTACCGGAATCCATGCAAGGTGTACATAATGTGTTCCATGTCTCGATGTTGAGGAAATACTTGCATGATCCGGAGTTGGTGGTTCCGTTGGAACCATTAGTGCTTGAGCAGGACCTCACCTTCGAGTCCCGTCCTGTGGAAATTCTGGGGACTTCGGAGCGAGTGATGAAGAACTGGACGCTCAAGTTTGTTAAAGTATTGTGGTCACATCAGACCGAGAGAGAAGCGACTTGGGAGCAGGAGTCTCGCATGCGCGAGAAGTATCCCGAGTTTTTCGCCTCAGGTATGTGATGTGAAACCTGGCTATCTTCGGTTTTGCTGGGTTGCGTGTTGGTGCGTTTTAGATTCGAGGTCGAATCCTGTTGAAGGGGGGAAGAATGTGACACCACGGAGTGTCGTAACCTTATTTAACGTGCATGGTAAGGTCAAAAATAGTATGAGATGTGGAAATAAGGTTAAAACCATAGGGTATGGTGGTCAATAACGTTTTCGGGCCGTTTCCGGGGTTTTGGGCCTTTCCGGGGGAAATTAGGCCTAAAAGAGGGGGTTGTGGGCTTTGGTGGGATGGAGTAAGAGTCCATTTAGGACTAGGATTCAGAGTAGGGGCTGGTAAAAGGGGGTCCTTGCTGCCCTTGGGCGCCCACCCCCATTGTGTGCGCCCCCACCTCACCCCCTTGGCCCTAGCCGCCCCTCCCCCCCCTTGTGTGGCCGTGCGCCCCCCCCCCCTTGCTCTCTCCTCTCCACCTCTCCTCCACCCCCATGCTGCCCTAGGGTGGCCTCCCCACCCCTGCATCCTCGTGGATCCGTCCGTGGAGCGAGGAGCGAGGAGCGAGGAGCGAGGAGATCTATTGGAGTTTTCGTGCGTCGGGCAAACGTATGATCATGGAAATCCTTGGGGTTGATCTAGGTACTGTTCTTAGGGTGTTTATCAAGTTTTTAGATCAATTGATGGTGCTGCATTTGAGTAATTTGGATTAGATCTAGATGTTGCCACGTTACTGTTTTGGGACAGTATGAGCAGTCGACATAGGGTTCACGTTTTCGCCAATTTAGAGTTGGAATCTGGTCGTACGGATGGTGAATAAGTTGTAGATAATTTCATTATCTTTCAGTGGGTATAAAGAACGTTAAATTCCGCCCAGCGGTTTGAAAGTTATGACTGTTTTACCGAGCGTGTTAAAATCTGTGACGCGATTGGAACAGATCACGGTAATCTGTAGATTAAACAACTTTATAGTCCGAATCAGTCTTTCCTTATACCTAGAGAAAGTTGGGAAATTTCCTAAGCTACGTGAGGATGTACTCGTTTAATTGATTCGGAGTCCCAGTACTCAAGTTATGCCTTTTGCAAGGCTGCTGTCCCGACGGGACAGAACCTCTGTTTTTAGGTTTTGCGAGTAGTTGGCAATGTCGGGGTAGATGAGGGTTTGCGTACTGTTTTGTTGACATGATTATGAGCGTGTGGTACCTATGTGCAGGTGGTGCGACCCCGGGAGTGCCCTCTACTTCCCGCCAATCCGTTGCCCGTGGTTGAGGCAAGTGTGTTGTGATGGATAGCGATTTGTAGGTTGCTTGTTGAGAATAGATGGAATTGACTACATGATATATGATCACTTGCCATGCTTTTATGATTGCCAATGATATGATGAGCATGTTTATTATGTTATGATGCCATGTGTTAATATGTGAGTTAAACATGATGTTGGCATAATTGCATACATGACATGTTACATGGCCCGGGCGGTGAGAAAGTCATAACTAATCCGGGAAGGTCGGTGAGAAAGATATGACTAATCTGGAGAGCCAATGAGTAAGTCCTACATCGTGATTCCATTCACCGCAGTGAACGGAAGCGAGGAGTAGGCACCCTCCATCTTCGGGATGGAAGGAGGGAGAGGGTGCACACCGACGGGTGTGTACTCAACCATACCGGTATGAGTTTCCAAGGAGACATGAGCATTGCATTACATTGCATACATAATGATGATGATATTGTTAAGTGTTCATGAATGAGATGACATACATGATGGGAGATTTTATGCCATGATCTTGTTCTTGTTGTCCATTGCAATATGATTGTTGATTTTTGAACTCACGCTTGTGTTTTCTTGTTGTTTTAGGTACCATGAGAACGGCATGCGGGGAAGGGAAATAGTCACACGTCCGCACGTAGCTTCACCCATTGATTCCACAAGTCATTCTATTAGTTTTGATAATAAATTACGTGTGATGATTATTGCTTTAAGGCTTAGCTTTGCTATTTAAGAGTTTATTGTTTGTTTGACACTTGGAGACATTAAGTGCTTGATATTAGACTTATATCGTCGTTAAGTCTTTGATTATTGTTGTTTTAGCTGTCTCTCATATTGCATTATATTGCTATACTGTTGTTGCTCCTTTAATTCATGTTAAAACAAAGGAGATGCTGCCGAAATCTCGGTTTTTAGCATATGTACCTTTGCTGGAATTTAAGGTAAATTGTGGTATTTAGATGTTGTTTAGCTTATGTTTGGTAGCATTCAGGCATATTAAATGCCGGGGTGTTACAAAACTATACTTCGATTTGTATTGAAATGCAAGTATACATATATCTCACCCAATGTTACCACTTTCAGGGCGACATGGTGATAGAGATTGACGAGGATGAGCGGTCCATGATAGGGCGTATGGGCGGGGGTTCGGAGGTCTCCCAGGAGGAGTTGACGGGACTCCTCGAGCGATTGTCCATGAAGGCGAGGAGGATTGTGCGGGCCTGCTCTTGCCGCCAGAGGACCGACACCGGTGATGCACCCTCGTGGTCGGCGAGCCGACGACAGCAGGGGGTCGGGAGCAGTACACGACCACTGGAACACCCCAAAATTTTGCTTTTCTTAAATTATTGTGTGATTTGGCACTTTGGTGAATTTTTGGAATTTATTTGGATTTATTTGGAATTTATTTGAATTTATTCCATTTTAAAATAATTAAAGAATTTAATTTTCAAATAAAGTTTTGTTGGTAATATTTTATTTGAGTCCCAAATACCCTAAAATATTTTCCAGAATTTTTCTGAGTATTTTGCTATTTTTAATGAATTAAATGAATTACTGGAAATTATTTTAAATATTAAATCGCTGGAAAATCAATCGGGTCGAGTACTGTTCATCCGACCGAGTCGGAACCCGAGTCGGACTCGAGTCCGACCCGAGCCAGCTGACTCGACCGAACCAACTCCAACTCAGATCAGATCCGAACCGTTGGATCAAGATCCAACGGTCAGGATCAATCCGCGCTAGTCACGGCCGCGCCCGAGCCAATCTCGGCCGTCGATCGCGCCACGTGGACGGCCCTCGTGCGTCCACGTCATCTCACCGTGTTCGGAACGGACTCCGCCGCCCGTACCGGCTCCGCCGCGGAAACCGAGCGAATCTCGACGTCCGCGCCGGTATTTAAGGCGTGGATCGTTGCTCGAGGATCGCCTGACCTCGGCGCATCGTCTTCCCCAACTCCGGAGCCTTATCCGCGCGTCACCTCGCAATTGCTCGCCGAGTCCTCTCTCTCCCGCGCGGTTGTTGCTTCATTCCGCCGTTCGCCTTCCTTCCGCGGTGAGCACGATTCAGAGACCCCAAGCCAAGGCGCGCAGTGGTACCTCTCACTCACGGAGAGACCGGCGCTGTCGGGCTCGTCGTCGTTTTCGTCTCCGGTGGCCCTGCTCCGCCGTGTCGCCATCGTCATCCGCGAGCGCTGTGAGCCGTTGGATCTCCATCGCACGATCCAAGATCACGCCACGCGTCACCCGATGGTGAGATCCCGTCAAAAATCTCAGATTCAATCTCGACCGTTGGATCTAGATCCACCGGTCCAAATCAAACGCTTTAACCCAACCGCGTGAGACTCAGATCTAATCTGGGCCGTTGAATTTCAAATCAACGGCCGAGATTGCGCCACATGTCCGGGAAGGCTGACCGCCGCGTGGCCCACGCCACAGCAGCGTCGTGTGACGCCGACACGCTGGGCCCGCATGTCGGCCCGACCAAATCGCACCATGACGTCACACCGACGCCATGGCGGGCTGATGTCGGCCGCCGTCTCAGCCGAGCGCCGACGTCGGCAATGACGCTACAGCCGAGTCCCACTGCCTGGGCCGGTGAGCCCCGCTGACGCCGCCAGTGGCGTCACGAGGGGGACCCACCTGTCAGTGACACAAGGAGCCGTGGACCGAGTCCACGGTAGACCCGAGCCGAGCGTGGACCAAGTCCATGGACCGGCTGACGTCAGCAGACCAATCAGAGGCTGCCACGTGTCCTTGCTGACGCAATAATTAATTTCCGAAAAACAAAATGATTTATTAATTTGAAATAATGATTTCAGATTTTGTTTCAAACTTCAAACGCTTATAACTTTTGCGTTTCAACTCCGATTTGAGTGATTCAAATTTCTAAATTTGTATAAAATTGAGATCTACCTAATTATGAATTTTATTTAATTTTTGAACTAAAGTTTTTCTCTGTAATATTATTTAATTGATTATTTAAACTTTAAATAATTATAACTTTTGCATTTTACTCCAAATTTGACGATTCCAGTTTCTAAAAATTCATAAAATTATGTTCTCTCTGTTTATGGATTTTATTTGGATGTTTGGACACTTTTTGCCTATTGTTTATTTGTGTATTGCTATTTGCACGCTTTACGAGTAGACGTTGAAGTGCCGGAGGGATTCGAAGGAGAAGTATTGACTCAGGATCCAACTCAAGACCAAGAACAAGTACTTTTTGAAGGCAAGTTATGCTTTGACCATATTGATCCCATTTTTGAAATCTATGTTGGTTCAAATTATTGCATGCTAGTTCAATTAGAAAATACTTTATTTAAATATGGGGAATTAGATAAATACCAATTTGCTGTATGACACCTTGATTACTTAAATATGTGCCATGACCCTTGTCACCCTAGTTGTGGATTACTAGTTGGACATTATTAAATTGCCAACATGGGTTTTAGACCGATGTAGTATACTGCTTAGACCTGCTACGTGCTCATGACATGATTTTGGACAATCAAATGTTAATATTGACTTAATGATATATTGAACCTGTTTTGGAAAGGTATCATGTGATGTTGATGGCACGTGGTGCATGGTAATCAACTGGGGTTTGATAAATAGTTTTTCGACCGGGGCATGTGGCAAGAATAATCAGTGGGCCGCTTGTGGCATTGGGAATGTTGGTTTGGTTCTTGGGTAGTCTTGCCTGGTCACCCTAAGGACTTCACCTTGCAAGCCTTTGAACTGGTCTAACGTGCAACCACATGTCCGTAATGGGACGGACCTAGTTGATTAAGTTGCTAATGACGCACTGTGGGACCTCGGAGGTCAACTACACCCTTTGTGTAAGTTGTACGCGGGAGCGCATCGGGCTGAGGCCAGGTACCCATCTAACGGTTGGTTGGCCTAAACTTCGCCTTAGTTAAGGGAAGGGTTAGTGTGCAACAACCGGGGAGGACCACTTGTATTGTTAGAAGTTTCCGAAAGACTTTGTTACGGGAACTCGCCTTTGTGGTGTTTGACTGTATCTTGTGGGTAAAGTGCATAACCTCTGCAGAGTGTAGAATCTATTCGAATAGCCGTGTCCGTGGTATTGGACATCGCTCGGTAATTACAGTCAAGGGTTAGATTTTCTCAAAAATAACTTGGATCTGAAAGGTTGGGTTGGATTAATAGTGATGTTGATGAAAATGTGGATTAGGATGGGAAAGATGTTTATTAAACTCCTTGGAAAGTTAGTTATACTTTACTTGTTTCTACTGCTTTCGAATCTACTTATGCTACTTTTTTTTAAATGCTGTTTACTGCAAATATGCCTTGAGCTATTCCTTTGTACCAAGCCATGCATATAGTATATTAGCTTGCATTCTGTGCATGACTTGCTGAGTACCAAGTACTCACCCTTGCCACAATACAACACCAGTTGAAGAGGAGACTACACCAGCTTTGGAGGAGGAGCTCCACGAGGAACCGTCTACTTAGGGAGCGAGCCCAGTCAGTTGCCTGTGGTATACTGGATGGCGCCACGTTGTTATCTTATTTTCCGCTGCTATTATTATCTTTCTTTTATTAAGTTTCGCCCTGCGAGGCGTATATTTGTAACTTGACCATAAGGTCGAGTAACCAGTTTGACTACTTAAATAAAGTACTTTATTAGTATCGAGTGGTATGATTGTGATATTTACCGATGTTAAGACTGTGTGCACTAGCGCGTTCCTGGACTAGTGCTGAATACACAGAGGGTCCGGATTTGCAAATTCGGGGTCCCGACAACCACCACCTCCGACACCACCGTCGGACAACCCCGCTGTCCGGCCGCTCGGACCTCCCACCTTCCAGTTCGGGCCTCCCACCTTCTCATTCGGACCTCCCACCTTGTTGAACCCTTGAGCGCCACCACAGGACCAGCCAGGGAGCTCCCAATGGCAGGTGCCCTCGTACAACACGCTAGGTACTTACTTACTTGCTCACTTAAATATGCAACGCATTTCGTGCTAAGTAATACTTCTGTATAGCAGGACACTCGTTCGTATACCCTACAGGCTCGCCGTTCCGGTACCCTCCTCCTCCTCCTGTCATGGTGCCGACCCCAGGTTTGTTCAATACCCATCATGAACTAACATTGCTTTAAACTTTACTTTGAAATACATGATTTATTCCAACATATTGTACATGCTTTCAGGTTACTCCCAAGAGGGCCCCACTACGTCGTATACACGTGCGGAGGACTTCGACATGACATCTTCCGCACTACCGCACTTGGAATTCGTGTCATACCCCTCCATCAGCCAAGACCCCATGCCTACACAGTCAATGGGCCCGAGTTCTTCATGCCATACCCCTGCAGCAGCCGAGACCCTCGGACCCCGGATCGGCCACGCACCAGAGCGGTGGACCCTTCAGTCCCAACGTCGCTCACTGCCACGACGTTGACCAATGAGGCGGACTGCACCTCGTGCACAGGCGGAGGTCAGCAGGGAGAGGGGGTTAACAGGGAGAGTAGGCATTCGAGGGCGTCGATTAAGCATTGTATTCATACGTTGTTATTTTCTGCATTGTAATGTTATGTTCTAACTTATACATTTCTACGTTGTATTTTCTGCATTTCTGCTCCCATATCACAGTCGTATCTGCTTTTCCAGTGCAAATAGACAACACACCTCTTGTCATGCAGCATCCATCACCATTCCCAGTGACTGGTCATGCAGCTTTGGCGAAGCGTGACAGCTCGTGCAGCTTTGACAAACAAAGACAGCTGCAGCTTTACCAAAGGGGTAACAGACCATGTCGTTATGTGAAGTAACACGTTACGGTCCATCGCAACGGCCACACGTCATATGATGGAACACGAGCAACACGTTCGAAGTACAGTAAGTACAACAACTACAATGGCATGACTTGTGAACAACAACTAAGATACAAAACAAATTCGTAAAATTGGGATACAACATAGATGCATGCCTTTGGTGAAGGAGTAAGTCAGAGAACCATCCATTCTATGGCCATGGTTGTTGGAATAGGTGATGGTCTAAATTACCATAGAAGTATATTGGTTCCTGCTGGGGTACTACATATGGATCCCTGAGAGGGCTTATTGGAATATCATCGTCAAGATTCGGAGGACTCATAGGACGCACGGTTCGTGTCCTAGGTGGCATGAAATCGTCATCATCATCGTCACTTGTATGGTTAGGAGCTGGCCCTCTTGCAGTGCTTGTTGAATGTCCTCTTACATTGTTGCTTGAACGGCCTATTGTAGTAGTGTTTGGATGACCTGTTATGACAGTGCTTGAACGCCGAGGTCTAGGTGACACGAAATCGTCGTCATCATCGCCATCGTCAATTGTAAAGTTAGGAGCAATCCCTCCTTCGGTGGTTGTTGACCGTCCTCTCGAAATTTCTACTGCAACAGTTCTGGGTGGACGTCTACCCCTCTGGTTATATCCTCTTCTGCGTCTTCTGAGCGAACCAGGCATAACACGCCCTCCAAAGAGCATATACATCTCATAGAAATGTGGGATATCTTTGTTCAGCAACCCTCGATCCTCCGGGAATGACTAGCACACAAGACGAGCATACGAATCAGTGAACTTATGGATAACGCTACAAATATTAGTAGGGTGAATAGATAGGAAATAACTAACACTTATATGCTATGCGTACTAATCGGGCAGCATCACTACCCTATAATTTCTCATAGAGAAACCTAGAGCAGAAGGGTGGTCGGCTAGTTCGCACACCCTGAAATACCTTTGACGCCACCCTTGCAAGTGCGCCTTAAGGTCGTCCGTGGTCACAAGGTTTAGGCCAGAGGTTGTTACATTAGCCCTCGATGATGTAGCACGCCACTCTTGCATTTTGAACAGCACTTGATGTAGGTTCTCCTCCTTGAACGGATCATCCTTTCCATGATGCGTAACCTTCAACGTGTAATGAAGGGCTACACTACTCATATCAGATGTCCACGAGAATGTTCTGGTAGAGGATCTAGCCATGCTGAAGTGTGAGTGGGAGCTGTGTATTGGTGGCTGCAGTTTGGCCTTTTATAGCCTCGAAGGGGTGGTGTATGGACTAAGTATTGGCGCGTATTATTAAGTTGGGCTGAAAAGGCAGTCATGCATGCAAGGTGTCAGTATTGATAAATATATTATGCAATGAGGGGTCACTTCGGGGTTAAATATTTTATGTATTTATCATGTCTGCCATGACCCGTCAATGTCATCTGCAAAGTTGTGTACTCCACTTCTGCCATGACCCTTCGATGTCATCTGCAAAGCTGTAAAAAGCATTCCCTGTCTAAAGCTATGGCCATAGGCAGGCTCACGTCCCATCACATGCAAAGCTGTAGAGGAATCCGATGCTCGCGAATTTCAACTTCTCTTAAGTCCCATCACATGTCGTTCAACTTTTGCCAAAGTGTGACAGGGCGTGCAGCTTTGGCAAAGCGAGACAGGCCATGCAGCTTGGCCAATATGTGCCGATCGTCCTATATAAGGGTCATCCCCTCCTACCTTCATTCTCACGAAACAAGACCCATAGCAGGGAAGAGGAAAGAAAAGAAAGAGAAGGGAAGTAGAAGGGGGGAAAACGAGGGAGGAAAAAATGCCGAGGCGTGCAAGTGGAAAGGGAAAGGAGAAAGCGAAAGAAGAGGGAGGCGCTTCGGGCTTTCTGCGCAATTTAGCTTTCCAAGACCTCTTCCTATCGCATGGGGTTGTCGCACCGATGTGTCTGTGCGGAGATCCATGCAGACTTGTCCGCTCATGGGAAGTTCCAACTTGGAAGAGGAGGCAATGGAAGTGCCGCAACTACACCTTCGACCTGCCGGAGAAGAGCCTAAGGATTCGTTAGTTGGTAATAATCATACGTCTTTCGTAATATTTCTACATGATACTTTACTAATTTATGTATATGTATTATGCAGTCGCCTCCACCACTGTGTGAATTTGAGCAGTAGTTTGACATGGACATCGACCCCGAGGACCAAAGGCTCCTAGATCAAGCCAACCGGGACGATGCTCTCAGGCGGCGGCTACAGGAGGATCGTGATGCCGCACGCAAGGAGGTACGTAGGAAAAAGGCGAAGGAGAAAGAAGCCGAGAGAGAGAGGAAGCGAGAGAGGGCACGTCGTGCCAGAGAAGCTCCACCGGAGGCATGGGAGAAGGGGAAGTGGCCTCGATGCACTCAGTAGACATCTACGTTGTTTTTTCTCCGTTGTAATGTTATGTTGTAATTGTTATTTTCCTTGTTCGTGGTACTGCTTTTAGTTTTAAGCCGTAATAAAGAGTGTGGTCTACCTTATTTTCGTCACTAACATTTTATTGCACTAGTACATTTCAGATACAAAGAAAAATGTAAATTAAATATTTTTCCATAATATGGTAATCCATATATCGAATAGCAAATCTCATCCATTATTACAAAAAATACCTTCCAACACGATATGTTACGGGCTGCCGAAAAGGCTTAAGCGTTATGGTTTGTTTCCGACTATAATACTTAAGGTTATTGCGCTAGTACATTTTACATGCAAAGAAAGGTGTAAATAAAATATTTTTCCAGAATATGGTAGTCCATACATCAAACAACAAATATGCTATATTCTTTCAAAAAATACATTCAAAGATGATATTTTACGGCCTGCCGAAAAGGCTTAAGCGTTATCGTTTTTCGTCGACTATAATAATTAGGGTTATTGTGTTGTTAGAATTTAGTTCCAGAGTAAGGTGTAAATAAATTATTTTTTTCAGAATATGGTAGTCCATATATCAAAGAGCAAATCTGCCCCATTCTTCGAAATAAATACATTCTAACAAGATATCTTAAGGGCTGCCGAAAAAGCTTTGGCGTTTTATGAAAGCGAGGCTTCTTGTAGCCATTTGGTTTTGTCAGCTGAGTTAATTCCTATATATTTTTGCAAAAATAGGACATTTAAGACCTTAAGAACAAGTGATATTTATTTCACGATTTCTGGAGCCATGGTTTATATAGTTTCTTCATAATACATAAAAGGATCTTCACCTAAATTTGATTTTAACTATTTATATTTGCATGGAACATAGTACTTGATGTGAGATATTTTGAATCCTTATGCCTTAACAAATATTTACAATTTTTTCATACTTTTTTTAGCCGTGGTTTACATAGTTTCTTCATAATCCACAAAATGGTATTTTAATAAACTTGATTTTAACATTTTTAATTTGCATAGAACATGCTACTTTTTATCATATATTATGAATGCTTAGCGTAATACAAAATTACAAAAAAAATTCATTCCATTTGGAGGTTCCTAGCATCCGATATGAATTATTACAATTAAATAGAATTAATTAAACCTAAAAATGCCGTGTTCTGCCACCGTGGCGCAATCGCGGCGATTAATCGCCGCCACATGGCGCGATCGGCTGTCGCGCCACGGTAGAAGAATCGTAGGTGTATCGTTGCCACGTGGCGCGACTGGCCCCACTCGCTGCCACGTGGCGCGACAGGATGTCACTTTTGTAAAAAAAAATTTGGAGATATATTTTTTAATTTTCCGATTAAAAAATAATTATTTAAAAAAAAATTCAATGACGAGCCATCTTCGGGTTGTCCCTGTCGCCCATCGGGCAGTTGCTGCAACGCTCTAAGCGCACTACCATCAGTGCTAACAACCCAGCTAAACCTCTGACAACTAGGGGTGAAAACGGTACGGAAACTTTCCGACCGTTCCGAAGAAAAACGGAAACGGAAGCCTTTTTTCGGAAACGGAAACGGAAAGTGTCGGAAACGGAAACGGAAACGGTAATTTTGTTCGGAAACGGAAACGGAAACGGGAGAGTCAGTTCCGACGGAAACGGAAACGGAACGGAAATTCCGTGTAAACTTACTCGGAAATTCCGAATGCAGCAGCCCAGCCCCAGGCCCAGCAGGCCCACACTCTATCGCCAGCCTGCTTCCCAACCCATCGGCCTGGAGTCTGGAGACATGGACACATACACAACACAACACAGGACAGGAGCAAGAGCAACCGAGCAACCCTAGGGCTAGGCAGCTCACAGCGTCTGCGTTGCGCCTCAGCCGCCCCCACGGGCCACGGTTCCTCCCGAGCTGGACTGGGAGAGCGCCGGCGCCGCCACGGTTCCTCCCGGCTGCATCTCGACTCAAGCGCCGGCGCCGCCACGGTTTCTCCCGGCTCCCGTCCTCTCGACTCAAGCGCCGCCACCCCAAGCCGCACCGCCGCAGTCCACCTCGGCGCCGCCTCTCCACCGGTGGCCCCCCACCGACGGCTAGTTCCGAACCGGCCGGCGTGGGGTTCTCGTACTCCAACTCGACATTGGATCTGTACACGGCAGGAGATGCGAGGACAGGTAACGGATTCATGGTAATACTACTTGTGCGAGTTGCCCACTGCCCTGCGATTAATCAGGATCCAGGTACCAACTTCTTATCACTTGCTTTTGTCTTGTAGCACTGGGTGCCTATGCTTTTCTGTTGAAGTGGTTGGAGAGATTCCCAAGATGCAGTCTGAGGAGTTTTACATTGCTGGAGAGAGCTATGCAGGTAAACTTTGTATGTGATAAGTTCTGAATTTTCAGTTCAGGCTCTTTGTTGGATGGAAGACTTAATCTGAATGGGCTGTTTGGTCTTTGATATTTGCAGGGCATTATGTTCCCCAATTAGCCCGGCTCATATACGAAAAGAACAAGGACTTTCAGAACCCCACAAATAATCTCAAAGGATTCTTGGTATATCATCGAAATCCATGTTTTGCTTGTACTAGTTTTAGTATGTGCATGCTAGTTTCTGAAGTTTTTGTGATTCTTGAAAATTAAGGTAGATTAACAGATTAGATAGATTAATGTAATTGATATTGTCATCCTAATTACAGAATTGATATTGTCATCCTAATTGGTATGCTATCTTAAACACATTGAACGAAGAGCTAGTTCAGTCTCAACTCTCAAGGTAGCTTTCAGGCTTTAGCTGTGGTGGTTAAGAAAGAAAGAGCAAAGCAGCTGCGGGTCAAACGCCAAGAAAATAACTTTTCATAAAATAAAAAGGCAATGGATGAAATAAATGGATTCTCTGTTAAGGAATTCTATAAGATATTAAGTGTAACTTTGGTATGCCATTTAAAAAAGTTGGTATGTTTGGAACTTTGGATAGATCATGTACTACTGTACTGGTGTATTACGTCCTTGTGGAATTTTCCGCTTTCGTTTTCGTATCCGTTCCGTTCCGCTTCCGTTTCCGACACTATCCGTTTCCGTATCCGTTTCCGGGGCTTCCGATTTCGTTTCCGTTACCGGTAAAAAACATGGAAACGGAAACGGGACAGCTATTTACCGACCGTTTTCGTACCGTTTTCACCCCTACTGACAACAGCGTGGAAGACTCGTGACCCCTTGCTTGCGAGCTGGCCTCACGGGTCTGTCCCATGGCCTAGACATGTGCCCACGGTGAGCGCCCGTCCTTGTACACGCATGCGCCCTCGCCCCGCTGGTGCCGACGGGCGGTAGGGGCAACTCCCGACGCAAGGACGCCCGGACGAAGAGAATACCCAGCGTACGCTATTCCCATGCGCCCATCACCCGGTTGGCTTGTCCCACACAGTGCCGCCACGGGCGTTGACCAAAACGCCCAAGCAACCCCCGGTCCTGGCCGCCCTGGCGTTTGTTACGAGATAATAACTCTAACCGTATACGGTTAGGAGTCTATCTCTAATATGTGGGCAAATCCCTAATATCTCTTTTATAAATACCGGATGCCTCCCATTGTATTGAGTGAGAGATTGATCAATAAAGAAGAGAGAGTTCCACCCATATCTTGTGTTCTTCGTTCGTGTGTTCTTTGTGTTCTTGTTGATTGCCGGTGATCGACGTAGGTGAACTACTTGATTTACAACACGTTATCAGCACAAGTTTCTACCACAAGAAGCGAAGGATCGTTAACTACAACGAACGTCTACTACCGGCGATTAATCGCCCGATCCGATCTGCAATCAACTCGTCATCAAGCCGGCATCCACTCGGATTGCCAAAAGAAAAGCCCTACGTGACTCTATCCTACGCGATAGTCTACCGGAGAATAGATTGAAAAGGTAAGATTCGGATGATTGAATCTAATCGCTCGTTTGTTCCCATGGCCCAAGCCATTGCTTGCTGTAGGTGAGCTCCATGTGGAGCTGTACGTGAGCTCCATGTGGAGAAACGAAACACTTCTTGTTTGCTGTAGGCGAAGCACTTTACACGGAGTTGCTATGCTGTACGTGAGCTCTGCGATAGCCTTGATGCCTTCAAATACTGCTTCGGCCTTGTAGGCCTTCAACTTTGCTTGCCTAGTAGTATTGTTTTCCTCCGTGTCGTTGGCTTCTGCGTCTGCACTGTAGCTCGCATCGAATGCAACGTCAAGGCTGAGACGCCCGCAGCGCCTGCGACTGGATGGCGACGGCAATTGATGGCCCACGCTCGATGCTCGAAGTGCGAGACTCGCGCGGCGCTTCGCCCGGCGCAGCGATGCCTGGTTAAGACGCTACTGTCGAGCCCGCCCCAACGGCGGCGGCGCGACGAGTGGCCAAATATTTGGCCTCGCGCAAATCGGCGTCGTGGCTTCCGCGCAACGTGGCCCGAAGCCGCGTACCCCGCCATCGGCAGCGACCATGGCGTCGGTCTCCCACACTCGCCGGTGGCAGCGCCCGTCGGTTGTGCCTAGATGGTAGTGGCGCGCCACCCTGATCGGGGTGATATGCCCCAAGGTCAATGGCAGCTAGGGCTTGGGAACCCTAGCCGCCACATTACTATAAGGCCAGCCGGATAGGTCTTTTGGGCTAAACTGGTTATGCGGCCTGTTGGGCAGGCCCAGCCTAGAGTTTTTTCTTTCTTTCTTTCTTTCAGAAATTGAATTTGTAAATTCTGTAAATTGATACAAAGTACTAGAAAATTGTTTTTTCTAGTTTTATGGACTTTCGTGAAATTGGTAAAAAAAAATTAATTTATTTAGCACACATTGGAAGCTCCATACCCTGGGTTTATTTTCTAGCATTTAACCATGTTTAATATTGGTAAATTAATTTTCTTGTTACTCGAGTAATTCTGAAAATTGCTTAAATATTAACTGAAAATTGCAAAAATTGCTAGAAAATTATTAGGGCATCTTGTTCTTGCCTTGGATCTGGTTTTATTTTCCTTAGCATTATGACATGTTGATATTTGCTGAAATTCAATTTTCTGTTGTAAAGTAATTCTGAAAATTGCTTGGAAATTAGTAGAAATTATGAAAAATGCTAGGAAAATTCCAGAATCTCATACAACAGTTTATGAGAACCTGTGTGGTTGGGATTTAATTTCGGTAATGAATAAACAGATATGAGACAATTGGTGTCTAGGAAAACACACATGAGGCTTGGTTATTTAATTGGCGCCCAGAAACGGGAAGTGCTCCCTCCCTCATGTGAGCCCTAGAGGCATGTTGACCTGGCCATGAGTCAAATTAAAGGAGATATTCATTACTCGTTTTCGCTCCCAACCAATAAGAATTACATAAGTCATAATTAGACTTATGCCACGTTTAATTGATGTTGGAATTTATTTTCTGTTATTTAGTAATGCTGAAATTTACTAAATGCTAGGAAAATTCTGGAAAAAATAATTGTGATAATTATGTACTGAATAGATATAGACCAAAACTTTATTAAATGGAGATGCATGCAATATAATGTTTTACTTGTAGTAAAATATAGTATTGCTTACGGATATGTCTGATATTGCAAAAGGGAATTTGCTGTGCTTGCCCTGGATGGCAGCAATTACCTCACCTGGGCAATGGATGCCAAAATCAACCTAACAGCTCGAGGACTTGGAGCTGCTATAGTTCGGCCTGAAGCCGGTGCAATCGAAGTGCCTGAACCCGCAAAATGTGCCACTTTACATTTCCTAAGGCACCATCTTCATTCGGATTTAAAGGCTGAATACTTGATGGAGGGTCCGCTGGTATTGTGAAATTCCCTGAAGGAACGCTACAACCAGCAAAGATCTGTGTTGTTACCAGAAGCACAACGCGAATGGACCCTCCTACGCTTTCAGGATTTCAAATATGTGGCAGCTTATAATTCTGCAATGCACAAACTTGTCGCTAAATTGACCTTTTGTAACTGGAAAGTTACTGAAGCTGAGAACATCGACAAAACCTTGTGCACTTTCCACCCCAACATGATGATACTACAACAACAGTACCATCATGCAAAGTACAAGAAGTACTCTGAGCTTATTAGTGTTCTGCTAAACATGATGAACTCCTGATGAAGAATCATCATGCAAATACTAATGGAAGTCAAGCAGTGTCTGAAGCACATGCTACCGCTCAGCAGGCTAGTAGTAGCCATGGCCGCGGAAAGGGCCAAATGTACAAGGGGAATAAATGGAAAAATGACAGAAATCAAAAGGGAAAAGGCAAATCCCAATGGAAAGGTAAAGGAAAGGGTACATGAACCTTCCAGAAGCAAGGTCCAGCCAATAAAGCACCCGACTCTCAAACATGCTTTAGGTGTGGTTGCGTTGGCCACTGGTCACGCAATTGTCGCACCCCAAAGTATTTGGCAGAACTTTACATGAAATCTGCTGTGAGATTCCAGAAGAATCAAGAAAAGAAGGTTAAGGCACACTACACCGCTCTACCAGATGTTGAGCAAGACAGTGTAAAGAAAGAAGACAATGTCACTAACTCTACAACCGAGTTCAAGGAAAGCCTTCTCGGATATGGTGACTCGTCCATGGATGAGGATGACCTCCTCGGCACTGAGTTTATGGAGCTCCAGAAAGATACCAATATTTCCTAGGAGATGGAACATGACTTGTATGGAGATATGGAATAGTCTCCCTACACCCCTTTTGCTATATGTCGCATTTCCATTAGTTGAGCCTCCTTAAGAGCCTCATCAGTTTGAATAATTATGTTCATGCATGAACATTTGGTCTATGCTCCTGTTGAGCAATTATCAATGATAATTAAATAAATTATTTTCCAGAATATTTGATATTTTGTGCTATGTTTTTCCCTGATGCAATAAATGTTATTGGTATACTATGCAACCTGAAGTTGGCATTGCAATAACCTTGAGTTGAATATTATGATAAAATAATTACTAATTCTGCTGGCCATAGCATAAAGACTTCCTTAGACCTGAAGATTTCTTATCATCTAACTTGTAGAAGAATCACTGAATTTCTTGAAGTAAATTCGAAGTGATATCTGTGGACCTTTTTCGGCCCCTGTTGGAACCATGCTTCTACCTAAATTAATTGCCCAATTTTTGTGAGCCTCTTTTCCAAAAGAAAGAATCAAGTCCATTCAAATGGACAATTCTAACGAATTTGTCTCAAAAGCATTATATGGCTTTGGGAATTAATGTAGAGTTTTTAATACCTCATGTCCACATAATAGAATGGCCCTGCAGAGTCATTATTAAGGGGATAAAATTTATTGTTTGACCACTTTGCAGAATAGTAGGCTACCCACCAGTTGTTGGGGCCACGCAAGATCTTGCACACTGCGATATTAATTCAACTCAAATCAACTGTATATAATGGAATTTCCCCGTTGCAGATAGTGCATGGAAGAGAATTAAGTATTTCCCATCTGCGAAAATCTTGGTTGTGTAGTATACATGCCAATCTCTCCACCACAGCGTACCACCATGGGACCTCACCAGAAGTTGGGGATCTGTACACAACTCGGTACACTGATTGTACTAAGGACATATCTCGACATTAGGGGAAGATAAGTACCACATTAAAGAATGTCGAGTCCTTAGATCCACGCACTAAAGAGACTGAACTTGAAGTTCGAAATAAATCTACAACAAATAAGCTAATAATCTGCCAAATGCCTTCACTGATCATAAGGTAGTGGAAAGATCTCATATACCTGTAGTATATGCACCTGAAAGAGTGGAAATATCCTAGAAGGATATTGAACCCACTCTTAACCCTCATGATAAAATGAGGGGGAGGCCTCCAGGTGCACGGGACTCAATTCCGCGGAGATGTCCGTAGAAAAGGAGAACCAAACAAATAAGAATACTAGCCATGATAGTGGAAGAAGCTCAACCTGATGTTGAGAAAATCCCTGAAGTGAGCCATCTAGGAGATGGTAACATCCCTGAAGTGATCCATCATGAAGATGATAACCCCAGCGTATATTTGTGCGCACAATCCAACGCTGGGAAGTCGGAACACCCAGACTTCATCGTTGTGGGAAATTACGAGAAGCTGGAAGAAATTGATAAAGAGACATCCCTGGAGTGATGCAGGAGAATTATATATGAAGAAAGACTACAATTGTCGACATATTTTGCCTCTAAAAATTGCTAAAATCTGGATCCAGAACCAAAGTCCATGGCAGAGTGCCAGAAGCGCTCATCTAGGTTGACCTGAAAAAGCAATTGAGGTAGCGCTCGCTTTATGAGAGGAAAGTTCTTGGTCCTTTTGACAGAACATTTCCTGAAATATTCCCTGTGGGATCAAATGGATTTTTCATCCTTAAGAGATATGAAAATATCCAGGTGGTGAGATATAAAGTGAGGCTTGTAGTACAAGGGTTTTAGCAGAGACCCATCATCGATTACGATGAAATCTGTTCTCCTGAAATGAGTGGAATGACGTTCCGAAATTTAATATTGATGGCAGCAAGCTTAAACTTTTCAATACAGTTAATGATTGTAGTGACTGCATATGTATTTGGGTCACTGAATACGGATTAAAAACAGTCGATAAGGATGTGGTACAATCGACTAAGTAGATTCCTCCTGAAAAAGGAATATGATCCCTGAAGGAATAACGTTCCTGTGCGTTCATGAAGAAATCCTAGAATGGATTTTTATTTTCCTCTATGGTGGTACAGCCACTCAGAGATTATAAAGGAAGCCTCACGGGAATATGTTTGGCTAAGACGGGTAATCAACCATGTCCAGAAGTCATATGGTATGAATACCGTCAATACCCCTACTATTATCTATGAAGATAATAATGCTTGTGTTGCACAAATGCAATTGGGTTATGTAAAGAGCAATATCACAAAGCATATTGCTCCTAAGTTCTTTTATCCTCATGAACTTCAGAAGAATGGTGAGATAAAAATAATGCAAACTAAGTCATGTGAAAATCTAGCATATTAATTCACAAAATATTTGCCAAATCCACCTTCCAAAGGTATGTTAATGGCATTGGAATGAGGCGGCTTAGAGATTTGCATAGTTCAGGGGAAGTAAACCCCTGAACCATAATCCCTTTGCATGATCCTGGAGATCATAAGTTGTACTCTTTTTTCCTTTGTGAGTTTTTCTGGTGTTTCTCACATAAAGGTTTTTAATGAGGCAACAAATGCAACATAAGGAGCGAATGCGATGTACTCTTTTCTCCATCTCTTTTTTCCCACTGGGTTTTTGAGTGGAGTTTTTAATGAGACATATGCATTATGCGGTATTTGCCCAAGGGGTGAACTACTTGATTTACAACAGCGTTAACGCCGTCTCCGGATGGTTCCCCTAAACGTCAGGTATTAACGCCGTCTCTGGATGGTTCCCTTAGGGTGCGTTTGGTTGCCTGAATGAGGTTGGATGGGATATGGCCATCCAACTTGGATGGGATGGAGCCATAGTTGTTTGGTTTGGTGGATAAAGATGAGCCAATTTTTTGTTTGGTTGGATGGATGAGGATGGATGGGATGAGCTAATTTTTTTGTTTGGTTAGATGGATGAGCTAGTTGTAATCAAGGTTTCGAATTTTGGTTTGAATTTTTTGGACAAAATTTACAAAATTTGATCACAATTTAAATTTTCTGACAAAATTTGAATTTTTGGATAAAATCTGACCAAATTTGATTTTTTTTTGACACATTTTGAATTTTTGAATAAAATTTGCATTTTCAAAAAAAAATTATTTTTGGACAATTTTTTACTAAAATTTGAATTTTCAAACAAAATTTGACCATATTTTGAGCGAAGTTTAATTTTGGCAAAGAAAACTTTGCCGAAATTTGAATTTGACCGTGTACACCTCTTCGTGCAGCAAACTGGATGAGCACATCCGGCCTTTTTATTTGGATGGCTTTATCCAGCATCTTGAGAGAATATTCCCAAAAACTGGATGACCATATCCTATTCATCCACCCATCCAAACAATTGGATGACTCCAAATCCATGGATGGCCATATCCCATCCACCCTCATCCACCCAACCAGCTGACAATACCTGGATGTGTTTAGATCATCGGATAACCTGGAATTCCAGAGTGTCCAGTAAATTCCTTGCTCCGCTCTTTTATTCGCAGAGAGCACATCACCAGCTGACAAGATGCTTACACTCTCTGTATAGAGATACCAAGCCATGCTAATCATCATAAACATAAGGTACTATTAGAGCATCACCCAAACCATACCTGGACAAGTAATTTTGCATTGTTGAATATCCATTGAAGTTATGGTTCAGGACTTATTCAAAGCAAAGCTATCATTCAGTTTATAGGCTTGAAGAATAGGCTATACAAAAAGCTATCAATTACACAGTGCCTACCTTTTCAGTTTATAGGCTATACAAAAATTTAAGAATCACTGTCATCTCAAATTCTGTTTTTGATCAAAAGCCAATAGGATCATGTGTTATTGTGTTCAGATAAAATGTGCAAGTGTTCCAATTGGCAACTACACAGTGCATACCTTTTCATGTGTTCAGAACTTCAGATCAACTACACAGTGGACTGTGGTGGTATTCAACACTTTACACAAATTCGGTTAACCGAAAAACCGAATTAACCTAATTCTGTTCGGTTTCTGTCTCTGTACTGTTTCGGTTTGGTTTGCAAATCTCAAAAACAAAAAATTTTAAAAACCAAATAACCCGAACCAAATTAACCATATAAAACCGAATGCCCAAGCCTACCATGGATGATTGTGGAGGAGCTAGAGTAGACGACGGACAGGAAGGGACTTGATGAGGCATGGCAGTAGCGACCAGATTGTTGATTGCGTAATTAATAGTAATTTACATGGTATATGAGTAATTTACATAGTTTTTCACTAAGCACAAAGGCGACAGCAGAGCAAGAAATCACCCATCGAAGACGCGACGGCCAATGAAGACACAACGCCTTGGCAGTTAGGTCGAATGAATGCATATGATTAGGTTAAGAACAATTACTTAATTACCCATCTTACAATATTTTCTCTTTCTAAGTTATTCATGTACAAATCAACATTTGATTTTTTTTAAAGACAAGGTATCAGAGGTACCTTCCAAGCACCCGAGAAAGACTCTTCTCTTATTTGTATCACGTTTGCATGTTCACTTTTCATGTTCTTCTATGTGCCTCAACATTTACATCCATGTTATCTTTGAACAGAAAGAATACACTTCCCTTCAATCCATCTTCCCTGTTCGTTATGTAATTTTTGATTCGATTCGTGGCTCTTGTTTAGCCGTCCTATAATACCGTCTTCGAAATTGCTCATTTGAGAACACCTTCAAAAAATCTTTGGTGGGATCGCCGTCTTGTTGCGATATATAGTGGCACCTCATTCCTTCCCCTACCTTTCTTCTCTTTGAAAGCTGCTCTCATCGTAACACTTGGTGGCTCCCCTTTATCCCCTTTTCGCCATTCTCTTCGCCTCAAACTCACCATTTTTTTCAAGTTCCCCCAACATTTTCAATAGTAACTATTTTTTTAATGATTTCCAATTTTTTTTATCAAAAATTTTCGAACCAAAAATATTTTTGAGTCGAAACTTTTTTGAACCAAAATTTTTTGAGTTGAAATTTCTTGAACCAAAAGTTTTTTAAATTGATATTTTTTGAACCGAAAGTTTTTGAAATTTCCCGTGCTAAAATTTCCCCACTTGAAATTTCTCAATTTGAATTTTTCTGAGTTGAAATTTCCCCTGTTGAACATTCCCGATTTGAAATTTGCTAAGTTGAAATTTTCTGTGTTGATGAAATTTGCTGATTTAAAATTTTTCGATTTGGAATTTTCCCGATTAAAAAATTTACGAGTTGAAAATTTCTGATTTGAATTTTACCTACTTAAAAATTTCTAAGTTAAATTTTTTGATTTCAATCTTCCTGTTTAAAATTTTGAAAGATAATTTTTTAAATTTGAAATTTTTGTGTTAGAGAAGAAGGAAGCAAGGTGGAGAAAGTGAGAGGGAAGAGAGTAGGGAGAACTCTATTTTTAGTGCAAAAGGTAACCTACTGTTTTTCCTCGATATATTAGGGCATGTTTATTTTTGCTTTGGATTCTGACCCCAAAAGCTGAATGAAAACAAACAACTCGATTCTAGGAATCGATTCTCACAATCCAGCCAACCCGTATACACTAAAATTTACAATCTACTTCATATATGCTTTTGGATTTCAGCTTTCAAAGAATCAGCTTCTCTACAATTACAATTCAAAATTAGTTTTTAGAAAATCCAAAGCAAAAACAAACATCCCTTAGAGTTGCATCATACCCTAAGTCGGCGTTCCAAGTTCATCCTCTCAAGTACCTCAACAGTAAAAGCTTTTATGAGCTGCTTTTACTGAGCCAAGAAGTATCGGTAGGAAATTTAGAGAGGTGTTTCTATATTTTTCTTTTTAAAAGTAGTATAAAAATTAAAGTATGAATAAAGAATAGATGATAATTACTTACTTTTTTATTTGTTTTAAGATTTATACAATTTATATTAATAGGAAAAGTATAGAAGCAGATTATTTGTGGAGTGAAAATTGGGAGAATGCAGCGGAGCGGTGGGGCCCCCGATCCCGGCGAAGCCCCGCCGCCGCTTGCACGGCAGACACGATCTAGTCTCCACTCTGCACTCGGTGGGCACGGCGCCCACGGGCCGGAGGCCCAGAGCGGTCTTGCTCGGCGGTGGAACCAAGGTCACAAATCACGATAGCAGTGTGGAATATCCTTCTGATTTGATCTAATTCGATTAAGTTCCTGACTCTTTTGAACTCTATCCTGTTCACTATTGACATTGTCTTTGTTAACTACATCTTCGTCGATGTCGTAGACCTTTCTTTTTGGGAACCATGTTTAGCTGCATTTTCATCCTTACTGCTGAAGGGCTAATCCTGAATTCCTGATCACACTGATCGTCCGGCATCTGCATTGCTGTCCAGTTCCCTAGGCCAAGTCTCCAACAGGTGAGCATTAGCTTATATGGACCATTACATTCACATGCTGCATATTCTGTTCTTCACTTGATAGCTTTGTGCCCTGTACTTGTGAATGTGATGGGTTTCAGGACAGTATCTTCTCTCCTTGCCTATTGATGATTGATTTCCTCGAATACATGTAACGTGGCTTCAACCTATCATCAAATGAAAACGATTACTCAACTTGAAAGATCATCCATAGCTGGTCCTAAAATTTCGCAAGCCATTTTTTAAAGGTAGAACGAGAGGGGAGCATACTACCAATAATATGTTCGTATGGATACTAATTGCATCAACTTGCAGTGCACTTGAGGCCTTAAGTGGCCAACACACCTTAAATCAGTTGGCCACTTAGTGCATATTGGATTAATTATATAATTGTTACTGCTTCAAGTACTTCCCCCATTGTACACTGTGCATATTGCAGTCGTACTTCATTTACAGTTCATAAGGCCTCCAAAATTTGTTAATCCTAGTTTTTTCCTCTGTATCCATCACACCCAATTTGTCTACTGAATCTAGTTAAGGGTTCAGTTCCACAGGCTGAAACATGGATGAGACTTATCTGAACCCCATGGTTTAACAGACATGTCTAGCCTCTAGGAAATGTGCAGTCAAAATAAAAACATGCTCTGGTATTTCCCGTTGCTAACATCCAGAAGGGGTTAATTAGGATCCTTTGTTCAGACTAGCATCCTTCCAATCTTTATACCACTAGCCAGTTACATTCTTACTAAACTTTTGAGGGTGGTAGGTTGTTCCAACTAAATTCAGAAAAAATTGGCTTAGGGTAAACCTCTATTAATCATACCATTTAAAGTGCTTCTATGCAAACTCAGCTACAAAGACAGGTTCTCCAAGTACCCAATATCTTCATGTAAGATATGATATAATTTTAAGTGCAAATATCCTATAAACTCCGTTGAGGCAAAAATAGAAACAAAGGGGTACCAGTGGAGAAAATTTCTCTTTATTCATGACTTAAGTTGACACCTACTAATTTTGTTGAATGTTGTTACTCTACCGTGTAACATGATCTGTGTCTACGCTGTTTAGCACAAATGGCGGAGGCGGTGCTCCTTGCTGTCAAAAAGATGGTACCGTGTTAAGGGAGGAAGCTGCCAAGGCTGTCATAGCCAAGCTGTCTGAAAAAAATTACTAATCTAAAGGAACTGCCAGAGGGTTGAAGCAATAAGGATGCAACTGATAATCATGAACAGTTTGTAGAACAGATAGGCACGACATACCTCACTGATGTTCTTGTGAAGAATTGGATTGCTGAGGTTAGGATGTTGGCCTACCATGTTGAGGATGTAATGGACAAATACTCATATCGTGCTCTTCAACTGGAGGAAGAAGGGGTCCTGAACAAGTACTTCATCAAAGGATCGCATTATGTCATGGATTTCAGTGATATTGCTGAGGAGGTAGTTAAGGTAGAGAAGGAAATCCAGCAAGTCATAAAGCTGAAAGGGCAGTGGTTGCACCCATGCCAGCTCATTCCTAACCAGCTTGCTGAGAGTGGAAGACAGCGGTCTCAAGATTGAAGGCAACAAGAGATTGCTCACCGGATGGCTGTACTCCGATGTGTTAGACAACGCCGTGATGGCGGTGTCAGGTGTGGATGGGTTGGGAAAAACCGCTCTGGTCATGAATGTTTATGAACCTGAAAAGGTCAACTTCACTGCTCATGCATGGATTGTCGTGTCACACTCACAGACCTACACTGTGGATGCTCTATTGAGGAAGCCACCAAGGAAGATTGGGTACATGGAACACGAAAACATGGTGGATATGGATGCCCATGACTTGAAAGAAAAGATAAAGTAAAAACTAAAAGATAGAAAGTGTTTGATTGTGTTGGATGATGTTTGGGAACAAAAAAGTGTACTTTCAAATGCAAGATGCATTCCAGAATATTCAAGAAACTCGCATTATCATCACAACGCGGGAAAATGATGTTGCTGCCCTTGCTACCTCAGCATGTCGCCTTTAACTCCAGCCATTGCATGGCACTGATGCATTTGAACTCTTCTGTAGAAATGCATTTTATAACAAGGAGCACAAGTCTGGAACAAGTGGTGGAATCTAGAGTCCAAGTCTGGCAGGAGGTAGTGAGAGGTAAATATATGGGAGAAAATGGCATCCAGAAATCGAAACATAAAGTAGGCGATTCAGCTTGGTGGGTAGGCTTAATATCTGTCAAACAAACTTATTTGAAGGGCAGGAAAATGGTAGTTGGTAATGGGAAGAAAGCAGATTTTTGGATAGATGGCTGGTGTGGAATGCATCCTCTGTGTATGCAGTTCCCTGATATTTATTTGCTCTGCGATGAGAAAAACATCGAAGTGCATGATATGGCTAACAGAAACTGGAATATGCATTTTAGGAGATGGCCGAATGAGCTGCAGAAGAAGCTCAATAATCTTAAGAGACATACTAGCAACTGTGGCTTTATGGGAGGAAGAGCATAATCCCCAGTGGATCTAGGAGAAATCTGGTTCCTTCTCTGTCAGATCTATGAATAAACAATCGTAGCACAATTTGAATGCACCTTTCTACTTGTTGGAGGCCATCTTGCTCCAGTGGTGGGTACATTGATTCTATGTGTCCATTTTTTATGTACCTACAAAATAGAAATAGAGTTGTTGTGATGGTCTAATGAGCAATAAACTTAACCATTGTAAAAGTACGATGCTCAATCTGCAAATAGTAAAATAAATCGATCTTACACTCTTACACTCTCAATTAGGGTTTTAAAAACCAACGAAAATCGAGCCGGTTCGAAATTTGAAACCGGTTGATAAACTGGTCCAATTCAAATTTAAAATCAAAAAATTCAGGAAATTTTAAAAAATTTATCCAAAAGTTTCATAAAATTAGTATTAATAGCTTTGTGACATCTGGGATGCGAATTTTTTTTAAAAACCAAATTTGGGAGATTTTTTAGAGCAAATTCCGAGTTTACAAAATTGAAAAGAAAAACAAATAAACAGTGCCAAGCTGCATAGCGTCTAGCCCAAAAGCCCATCCTAGGCCCATTTAACGCTAGGAACACGACCATAACACTCAATCCCTAGTTCCGATATCCATTAACCGCTCCGTCATTTGTTCTCCATCCCCAAACACCCCACGGTTCCAACAAGATCCGTCCGCCCACCGCCAACAACTTTATCGCCGCCAGACTGTCAAAAATCGCTCGGTAAGCTCATTTTTGGTTGGTCTTGTCGATTTCTGTTCAATAGATTGATATTCTGTGCATGCGTCGATTTTCTAGGGTTTCCAAGCTTTTTTCGCGTCAAATTTATCGATTTTCGGTGGAATGTTGTCGATTTTCGGGGAGTTGCTCAGCTTCAGCTCGCCGCTAGTCCTGATGAGCAGGTCAGGGTAAGGGAGGTCCTGACGAGTTCCTTGCGCTGGTCCTGATGAGTTCTTGCGCAGCTCCTCTCGAGCTCGTCCTCAAACAGCTCCTCTCGAGCAGGTCAGGGTAAGTTTGTTAACATTTCTTCCAAGGCTTAGATATTTCAGAAATAGGAGGTTGCATATCTCTTTGAGATGATCATCCCTCAACTTATTACGTTTTTTAAGATCCAAGACTCTCAACAGTTGATACTTACTGAAGTCCAATACTACTTAAGTCTTCTCGAAGATTATCAGTGAATAGTCAAGTGACAGATACTATTGAAACAATCACCATCTATATCAGTGTTATGATGGAGAGAAAGGCGGCGGATATTTGTGTTCTAACTTCTCATCAAAAAATAATGAGACGAAGTTCTAAGAGATAGACATGTGTAAAATGATTTCGCGCATTATATGGTAAGTTTAGCAAGTCTTGACATTGTCATCATTGCTTACATTTATTGGCTCAATAGTGTTCATATCCATGAGTGTATCGAAAGCAGCTACGAGATCCAGGGTACTAGGTGAAGTAATAGTTTTACAAATTTCTCAGGTACCTATCGCCTCAATAGACTTTTCCTTCTGATGGCACGATCACTTAGAAAGATGCCAAAATATAGCAAGCAGGCTTTGAGGGCATGGCTAGGAAAATCTGTGTAGTTACTGGATCGACACCGCGCATTTTTTCGAAGGTTTTGTTGTTCTCAAGATGGTAAGGTACTGGTTGCAGACATTTTCACAGGTAGGTCCTATCGGCCAACCCTTTGTTTGCCAGAATTCACCAATGGTAACTAGAGCTAGTAGTTGTCCGTCACATTTCTTCAGAATTTCTGCTGAATCGGGCTTGCTGGTAACGTGAATATTTGTCCGGACAAGCTTTCTTGAAGAACAATTATTTTGAGCATTTCTTATCAAGTCTACTCATTTTGTGCACATAACCATTAATAGAGCTGCAAGCATTAGCCAGTAACTGAATAGTCGTCATCACCACTACTCTGTTGCTAACATCCTTATCTGCTGGGAGGGCTGATTTAATTGCTTTCCACTGATCTCCTGTTCAAATGTCGTTGATTGCAATGAAATATCAGAAAAACAATTAAAGAAAGAGCAGTTAGTAAAGATCCATTCTAAATGCACTATAATCAACGAGTTGAGCAAATATTGCCTCTTTTCTCACAGCACTACAGTTTCTCATTAGCGGTATATAAAATTAAGGAAACATTAGTTTTGTTCCTCCAATCACGAGTAATGGCCCATATCAAATCATGTTTCTTCTTTGTATATTTTTTCTATTCTATTTGCCGAGTTTATACAAATAAACAAGGGAGACTCGTTTAAAATGTTGCTGATCTAAAATGCAAAGCCAAACTGAATGAGCCAATTAAACTCTCCCTTCTGAGCCAGTTCTCAAGTAATCATCCTATCAGGAGGAAAAGTCTTTTGAGATGATGGTTAGCCGAGGGATTTGTAGAACCATTACCTTTAGTACATCGGATTGTATCTTCTTTCGATGCGCTTATGGACACGAACATCATTAAGCCAATCAATATAATCAATAATGACAGTGTCAAGACTTGCCAAACTTACAGTGTGATGCAGAGTTCATTTTGCACATATCGATCTCTCAAAACTTTGTCACATTAATATAATCAATAATGACAGTGTCAAGACTTGCCAAACTTACAGTGTGATGCAGAGTTCATTTTGCACATATCGATCTCTCAAAACTTTGTCACATTATTTTGTGATAAGAAGATGAAAACCAAATACATTCGTTGGCTTTCTCTCCATCATAACACTTCTATAAATGGTGATAGTTTCAATGGTATCGATTTCTCACTTGTATTCGGGAAGGCTGGTGAAGCTGTATTGGATTTCAACAAGTATCAACTGTTACAGGTCTTGGATCTTCAAAAATGGGATGAGTTGAGGGATGATCATCTCAAAGACATATGCAACCTCCTGCTTCTGAAATATCTGAGCCATGGAGGAAATGTTACCAAACTTCCAAGGGATATTGCAAAACTGAAAAACTTGGAGACAGATGTAAGAACCAAGATAGAGAGATTGCCGGTAGAAGTCTTCCAGTTGCCTGTTTAATTCTTCTGCTTCAAAAGTTTGAGCTTATAGATAAAGTCAAGCCAAAGATTGAAGTTTAGGAGTTCCTCTCCAAAGGAAAGTGTAACTTACAAACGCTAGCAGGATTTGCTACTGAAACAAGTGAAGGGTTTCTGCATCATTTTTTGGGTTATCTGTATAAATTGAGAAAGGTGAGAGTCCTCTGCAGGTAGCACTGAGTAGACTGATCTTAATAAGGCCATTCCATAGTTCATTCAAGACGATAAGGAGGCAACTATTGGTACTTGCTCTTTATTGTTTCATTTTGACGAATGTCCCGACAGCTTCCTAAATTCCTTGGAAAGACACTGCTACCTCAGCTCGCTAAAATTACACGGTAACCTTCCTGCATTGCCTCATTTCATTGTTTCACTTTGGGGTCTGAGCGAGTTACACCTTTCATCCACTAAATTGACAACGGGTGTTCTTGAAGCTTTGAGTAATTTGAGCAACTTGAATGTCATGTGCCGGACGGTGAACAGGTAATTCACACAAGACTGAAGAGTAAGTTGAGTGTCGCTGAAGTGTAGGGGTCAGGGTTGTAATCCAATTGTGTTGTGGCTTGTTGGGTGTAGTATGGACCCACTTGTAAGAGGCTCCTGACGGTAGTATATAACCGGGTGAGTGTGACTCGTGGAAGGGGGCCAGAAACAAAATGGAAATTCTCAAATCTATCTAATTCTTGCCTTCCTTCTCCTGTGATCTTCCCCAAAATCTCCATCCTATGTCATTTATCATAACATTGAAGTATCTAAAACTAATTGCTGATAACCTTGAGAAGATCATAATAATAGATTAGTCATTCCTCAGGCTTCTATGCCTTTGTTTGGTGCTGCAATGTCCACATTCCCTACAATCGAACAAGGAGCTTTCTCGTTCCTCGTCGCACTTCAGCTGCTTTGTAAAGATTTAGATGGCCTTTTAGACATCAAAATTGAATGTCTCAAGCTACTTCAGGAGGTCATTCTTGATCCTAGGGTCACAAAAAAAACACGAGAAACATGGGGAAATGCCGTAAGGAGCATCCGAATAGGCCAAAAGTTCTTATGCCAGCTCATTCCAAACCCGACTGGCGAGAGTGGAAGACAGTCTCAAGATTGAAGGCAACAGGAGATTGCTCCTTAGGATGCATTTTGTACTCCGATGTGTTAGACAACGCCGTGATGGCGGTGTCAGGTGTGGATGGGTTGGGAAAAACCGCTCTGGTCATGAATGTTTATGAACCTGAAAAGGTCAACTTCACTGCTCATGCATGGATTGTCGTGTCACACTCACAAACCTACACTGTGGATGCTCTATTGAGGAAGCCACTAAGGAAGATTGGGTACATGGAACACGAAAACATGGTGGATATGGATGCCCATGACTTGAAAGAAAAGATAAAGTAAAAACTAAAAGATAGAAAGTGTTTGGTTGTGTTGGATGATGTTTAGGAACAAAAATGTCACGGCCTGGGAATTTCGGGAAGAACGGATGTTGTCTCGCACGGACGAAGGGAGGCGGCTGCTCTCCAATCGCCCGGGCGGTACAGAGAGGGGATAACCCTAATATTGCTTGCTTTATTTTATCCAAATGCTGCCTTTTTATAGCCGGGCCAAGGCTGTACAAGCTATTATAGGAAACTATAATATATATTTAGTATTAGGCCTTTCGTTGGCCAGGCCAAGGCTGCATGAGTCCTTATCGGAAACTACTCATCCGAGTTGGCCTTGGACTGGTGGCGGCGGCTGAAGACAACTCCAAACCGGTCATCCATGACATCTCCCCCTCCTTCAGTAAAAAGCTCGTCCTCGAGCTGAAAATCTGGGTAACGACGACGGAAGGCAGTCAAGTCTTCCCAAGAAGTAACCGATGGAGAAGCATTGGCCAATTGAATTAGCACCTGTTGGACGCCATCCTTGCGGCGACGAACACGAATAGCCTTGGCTGGTTGAGGAAGGACTCGTCCATGCAGCAGCTGAGGTAGTGAAGGGGGAGCAGATGGAGGAGAACCTTTGAATGGTTTGAGGAGACTCACGTGAAAAACATTGTGTATCTTTGTACGAGGAGGCAATTCCAAGCAATAAGCAACTGAGTCCACGCGGTGCAGAATTTTGTATGGTCCATAAAAGCGAGGAGACAACTTCATGGCGCATACCAGGAAGGGAGGCTGCGGGACGCTGGTGGATGCGCAACCAGACCCAATCACCTGGCTGAAATTCCAACGGCCGATGCTTAGCATCGTAATAAAGCTTGGCAGACTGTTGAGCCAACAGTAATCGATCTCTTATCTCCAGGAGGAACTCATCACGCTGAGAAATGCTATCTGCCACAGCTGCATTGCGGATTTCTGAAATATCATAGGATCGTAGAGAAGGTGGATCACGGCCATAAACCACTCGAAATGGAGTTTCCCGCAGCGAGTTATGATGAGAAGTATTATAGCAATATTCTGCCCAAGCGAGCCATTGGAGCCACTGACGGGGCCGAACTCCCGTGAGGCAACGAAGATACATGGAGATGACACGATTCACTGATTCGGACTGACCATCGAACTGGGGATGAAATGCCGTGCTCATATTTAAAGCTATTCCAGTAGCCCGAAAGAGTTCTTTCCAAAAGGAGGTAGTGAATACGGCGTCCCGGTCGGACACAATTGAGGAAGGAACTCCATGGAGGCGAACAATTTCATCAAAGAAGGCTCTTGCTACCGAAGAGGCAGAATACGGGTGAGCAAGTGGTATAAAATGTGCATATTTGGAGAAACGATCAACCACGGTCAAAATCACTGATTTGCCTCCAACCTTCGGCAACCCTTCAATAAAATCCATTGAAATATCCTCCCAGACCTGTACAGGAATAGGAAGAGGCTGCAAAAGGCTGGCCGGTTGTAGTTGCTCAGTCTTGTTACGTTGGCAAGTAGTACATGTTTGAACAAACTCTCGTACCAGAGTCTTATCATGGGGAATGTGAAAATCGCGATGAAGGCGATGAAGGGTCTTTTGTATTCCCTCATGACTCTCCATATGAGATGCTGCCAGTGCTATCTGAACCAATGGAGAAGAAGGGGGAAGATAGACCTTACGCTGAAAAGTGAGAATATCATCAATGATAGCCCAGGGATCCTGCAGGGCACCCTGCTGGAGCTGATCTCGAAGAGCGACAATGGCTGGATCAGCTGTGTTGGACGTCCGAATACTGGCAAAAAGATCAAAACTCAGACGGGAGATTGCTGAAAGCTTTAGCTGATCGGCATCTCTTCGAGATAAAGCATCTGCCACTAAATTCTGCTTGCCCGGTTTGAATTCCACCATAAAATCAAAACCCAATAATTTACTGACCCAATGATGTTGAGGAATTGTAGAGAGTCGCTGATCTAAGAGGAATTTGAGGGAATAGTGATCAGTGCGTACCACAAAAGATCGACCCCATAGATAAGGCCTCCAATGTTTAATTGCCTTGACTAATCCGACAAGTTCACGCTCATATGCAGCCAATGAAAGGTGGCTAGGAGCCACTGGACGGCTAAAAAAAGCAATGGGTCCGCTGCTTTTGGTGGAGAACCGATCAAACCCGCCCTAAGCATCGCACTCAACCACGAATTGTTGCTGAAAATCAGGTATCTGAAGGACAGGAGCTGATGTCAATGCTTCCTTTAAGGACTGAAAGGCTGTGGAGGCCGCGCTAGACCAACTAAAACCTTCTTTGCTCAAGAGTTTGGTAAGTGGAGCCGCTATTGCACCATAATTGTTGATGAAACGTCGATAATAGCCCGCAAGCCCTAAAAAATCCGCGCAACCCACGAACCGACAAAGGCACCGGCCATGATACAATCGCTTGAACTTTGTCGGTGTCCATGGAGACACCTGCTGCCGAAATTACATGACCGAGGTAACCGATGCTTTCAGCGCCGAATATGCATTTGGACCTTTTAAGGAACAAAAGGTGTTGTTTAAGTAAGGAACTCATCACGCTGAGAAATGCTATCTGGTCCAATTCAAATTTAAATTCAAAAAATTCAGGAAATTTTAAAAAATTTATCCAAAAGTTTCATAAAATTAGTATTAATAGCTTTGTGACATCTGGGATGCGAATTTTTTTTAAAAAAACAAATTTGGGATATTTTTTAGAGCAAATTCCGAGTTTACAAAATTGAAAAGAAAAACAAATAAACAGTGCCAAGCTGCATAGCGTCTGGCCCAAAAGCCCATCCGGCCCACGAACGCTGGGAACACAGCCATAACACTGAATCCCTAGTTCCGATATCCATTAATGGCTCATTCAGTTTGGCTTTGCATTTTGGTTAAAAAAAAATTTAAGTGAGTTTCTCTTGTTTATTTGTCTAAACTCAGCAAATAGAATAGAAAAAATATACAAAGAAACATAATTTGATATAGGCCATTACTCGTGATTGGAGGAACAAAACTTATATTTCCCTACTTATATATACCGCTAATGTGAAATTGAAGTGCTGTGAGAAAAGAGGCAATGTTTGCTCGATTCATTGATTATAATGCCTTTAGAATAGATCTCTACTAACTGTTCTTTCTTTAATTGTCTTTCTAATATTTGATTGTAATCGACGACATTTAAACAGAAGATCAGTGGAAAATAATCAAATCAGCCCTCCTAGCAGATAAGGATGTTAGCAACAGAGTAGTGATGATAACAACTATTCGATCAAGCTAATGCTGCCACTCTGGCGATGGCTATGTGCACAGAATGAGCAGACTTGACAAGAAATGCTCGAAATAATTGTTCTCTAACAAAGCTTGTCCGGACAAATATTCACGTTATAAGCAAAGCCCGATTTAGCAAAAATTCTGAAGAAATGTGACGGACAGCCACTAGCTTTAGTTACCATTGGTGAATTCTTGCAAACAAAGGGTTGGCCGATAGGACCTACTTGTGAAAATGTTTGCAATCAGTACCTTACCATCTTGAGAACAACAAGACCTTCGAAAAAAATGCGACAGGTGCTAATCCGTAACTACACAAATTTTTCTAGCCATGCCCTTGAAGCCTGCTTGCTATATTTTGGTATGTTTCCAAGTGACCATGTCATCAGAAGAAAAAGTCTGTTGAGGCGATAGTTAGATAAGGAATTTATAGAACTATTACCTTCACCTAGTACCCTAGATCCGTAGCTGCTTTCGATGCGCTCATGGATACGAACATCAATGATAACAATGTCAAGACTTGTCAAACTTACGGTATGATGCGTAAGATCATTTTGCGTGTCTATCTCTTAGAACTTTGTCACATTATTTTGTGCTGAGAAGATAGAACCCAAATACGTTGGCCAGTTTTCTCTCCATGATAACACTACTACAGATGATGACAGTTTCAACAGTATTGATTTATCACTTGCCCATCCTCTGATAATCTTCGGGGAGGCTGGTGAAGCTATATTAGACTTCAGCAAGTATCAACTGCTGCGAGTCTTAAATCTTAAAAAATATGATGAGTTGAGAGATGAACATCTCAAAGACATATACAACCTCCTGCTTCTGAAATATCGGAGCCTTGAAAGAAATGTTACCAAACTTCCAAGGGATATTGCAAAACTAAAAGATATGAATGCACTTGATGTAAGAAGAACAAATAAAGAGATATTGCCGGTAGAAGTCTTCCGATTGCCTTTTTTAATTCATCTGTTTAAAAGGTTTAAGTTTTTGTATAAACTCAAGCCAACAAGTGAAGTACAGAAGTTTCTTTCAAAAAGAAAACGGTAACTTACAAACGCTAGCAGAGGTCATAGTTATGCACAATTGAGTTTTGCGAGAGGTCATAGTTATGCACAATTGAGTTTTGAGAATGGTTTGGGGATCGAGCATGTAGTTTAACTAAAATTTGCAAAAAATAATAAATCTGATAACAAGGGTCCACATTCATAAAGTTTGTACCTTCAGCCTATATGCATTGTTTTTTTTTGCTAGAACTGCTTAGCCATCTCCAATCCATTGCAACGATGTGTTATGTTTGTACATGCATTTGCAAATTAGCTAGCTAGTGTTAGAATTAATCTTGTCACGTCGATGTGTTAAGTTTGTACATGCATTTGCACATGCCGTAGTTTGTGTTAGTCCCGTTCCATGTAGTTACTTAGCTCTGATTCAAGTGACGTGCCGTGAGTTTGTTAAATAAGCTTAGTTAGTGGAGCACTTCATCATTACATGGCAATGGTGGCCTGGAAAGCGGATCATGTAGCACAAAAATATTTACTCGCTTAATTTAACTCCATTCATTTTGTGTTAATTTGACTTTTGTGCTTACATGAGTCTTTTTAATTCCATGGTAAAGCACACGAGGCAACAAGAATTAAAATTAATGCTACAAACTGCATCGTCTTAGGCAGCGACTTAATACACGTTTTTACTAGCATACAACCGATCTTTTACTACTTATCATTATTTTACTATTAGAGTTTAATCATTTTACTATCATGCTAGAACGAACTCGTTAATTTACCAGCACGAACAGTAAGTATGGTTTACTATTATGCATGTTAGATGTTACATTATAATATGATCTACATATTTTACTATCAAATTTGGCACCTCGCTAAACACTGCGAGTTGTTTTTTTGTACCTAGTTGTTATTTTTTTATACTAATAAAGCACATGCATGATTTTAATATTTACTACATTGTAACAGTTTCATTGATAAATTGATGTTCATACAGTAGTGAATTGATGTTCATTTAGTAGTAAAATTTAATTTATACAATATTTATTAGCGAGGCTTTATCATATTGTTCATCTTGTCGTCAGTTTTCTACTAGTGAAATATGTTTGTCAATCAAAATAGTGAAAAAAGCTATGGATAAAAGAAGAAAAAACATATTCGTGTACAAACTAGTTAACGCTACAAGTTAGATGGCCATGTTCTAATTTTAGTAGAAACGTGTTTTAGCAGTAAATTATTGTTCATACAGTAGTAAATTGATGTTCATTTGGTAATAAAATTTGATTTATACGACGTTTACCAGCGAGACTTATATCATATTGTTCATCTCATCATCATTTTTCTACTGATGAAATCCGTTCGTCAATCGGAATAGGAAAAAAAAGTTATGACTAAAAAAAAAAAAAAATAGATTCATGTACAAACTAGTAAACCCTACAAGTTAGATGACCATGATTCTAAGTTTGATGGTAACGCATTTCAGCAGTAAATTATTATTTATACAATAGTGAATTGATATTCATTTGGTAAGAAAATTTATTTTATACGACGTTTATTGGCGAGACTTATTATTGTTCATCTCGTCGTCAGTTTTCTACTGATGAAATCCGTTCGTCAATCAGAACAGCGAAAAAAAGTTACAGCTAAAAGAACAACAGATTGGTGTGCAAACTAGTAAACACTACAAGCTAGATGGACATGGTTATAATTTTAGTAGTAACGTGTTTTAATAGTAAATTATTGATTCATTTGATAGTAAAATTTGAAGCATACAGTAGTAAATTGATGTTAATTTGGTAGTAAAATTTGAAACATATGCATGATTATAACATTTATCACCTTGTATCACAATATTTATGCTCGGTGTTACTGTCTAGTCTGCTCGATGTTAACCATCGAGTCTACCGATTTTTGTTTCTATCGTTTTTCAACGACTTTATCATTGCAAACACGGAGAGTACATTAGATTTACTATTATCCATTTTGCATTATACTATCTTCTCCATCATTTACTATGGATATTGCGGCTAATCGCTAGCACCTTATTAAATACTTCGGATTATTTTTTGAGCCGTCCGCTAGCTAACACTATTCTTTCTTTGGACGTTTCGACTAGCACGTGAAATAGTCTAATCTGCACGTAAGAGCAGTAGCACTACCGTTTGTGTGTGTATATATATACACCTTGAACAAAAAATAACATTTTATAACTAAACATCAGCATGTTCAAGGATCGGATTCCAATACACATATGACCACTATGGAATCAAAGACATGAACTTGTGATATTGACAAATGTATACATTCATATGTGCATCATTATCCTCAATCGGTCTGAACATAACTACCTCAATTGATAACTCAATCGGAAATTTAAACCTAATGGGGGTAGAAAGAAGTACTTAGCTTGCGGTGTAGCCATAGCCGAGGACGTTGGCCGGCGTAGGCGGCCACCGTGCCCCGTGCTTGGGGCTTCGTCGGTTCGGGCCTCCACCGCAAACATGGGAAAAGCAAAGAAAGGGATCAGTGGAGAAGATGAGAGAGAGAGGAAGGTAGAAGAGGAAGAAGGCGGAGGGGAGTTTGCTTAGCTCAGTAGGGGAGAGGAGAGTGAGGAGGAAGCTGGTGGGGAAGGCCACTGCCTGATCTGGTAGATCCAGGCGGCAGCGCGAAGTAGCAGGGCGAGCCTCGGGTGGTCGAGGAGCCGTCAGAGGCGGAGGGGAACCGGAGGGGTGACCGGCCAGGACAGCCGGATTTGGGTGGTGCTTCGGACCGGGGGTGGCGCTAGGCGATGGGAGGCGGCGCTCGACCGAGTGAAACATCGGGAGAGGGAGAGGGCGGCGGTGCCGAGAGGCCAAGAAATCGGTAGCGGCGCCGAGTGGGGGAGGCGAGGAATCGGCGATGACGGCAAGAAAGAGAAAGAGAGAGCCGAGGAGGAGCCGGTAGGGGTCGCCGACGGCGCTAGAGCCTAGAGGCCGGCAAAGTGGCGGATCTTGGCGGCTATGCCTTCGGTGGCGACGGCAGCATGGAGAGGGGAAGGCTGCGCTCGGGGCCGAGAGGGAGAGAGAAGCGGGGTCCAGAGAGGGCCCTAGAGCCGTAGATGGCACCGATGGCGAGAAGGCGACGGCGCAAGAAGGGGAGGTGGCGGCGCAAGAAGGGGGCGACGGCGGTGAGGAGAAAGGGAGGCGGCGCTCAGGTGTGGCCGCATGAAAGAGTGGAGGAAGTGAGGAGCTATGTCTATGTGGCGGCTGGGTGGAGGAAATGAGGGAGGAGAGAGAGAGTGAGGAGATGAGAGCTAAGCTAGGGATGAGGGAGGGGAAATTGGCCGAATCAAAAAAAAAAAAGGCAAACTATTGGACGAAAAACAGTAGTGTCAATCAAAATTTTACTTTCTTTTTTTTCTCTAAATTAAAATGTGAATTAATTCCTGTAATATCCTACCATACTAAATATATAAAATTTAGTAATTAGAAAGTCCCCAAATAAAATACAATCAACAACTAATAAATTAATATTCACAACTCTTGAGTAAAATATTGTATTATAACTAGAACACAATTAAGGAATATTTCAAGTATTTAAAATTTCAATACCTTCATTAAAAATCTCTCTGAGAGGCAGATTTATAGCTCAAAAGAAATAGTGCATCCTTAGATACAGCCCTGAAATAACCTTAGTTAACATAGACAAATAAAACATACCGCATAATTGCAACAAAAACCTTCACAAATTAGGGAAAAAAAATGTACAGCATACAAGAACAAGGTTTTGCACCATTAGTTAGGAACATTCATGATTAAAACTTTGCATTATGCATGGGAGGTAACAAAGGAATACCTTAAAACTTAATTTCGAAGTATTGCAAACAATCGATTTCAAGAGTTGTCTAGGACGCGTAGGAACATTTTTCAACGCCGCAAGTGGACAAAGCTCACTCAAGCAAGTCGCCCTTCAATCATGTCTTCGAACTGATTTGTGGGATGTGGATTTGTTTTGAAATCTTTGCATGTGAACCAAAAGTTTGATTTATAAAGAAAATAAAAACATGGCAAGTGGATCAGGTAGATCTAGTGAATGATTTTGAGGATGATAGACTAGAGAGGTCTAGTGGTTAAATCATAACCTAGATAGGGTTGTGGAGATATTTGATGGGTATAAGAGTTCAGGGTATAAACAACTCATGTAGGGTTGTTGTGAAAGTCAGGACTCCTCTACATAGGATATCACTTAACAACATAAGCAAACTAGCGCTTACTTCAAAAATGGCACAAACCGGCGACCAAAGACCTAGAATGAAACAGGCTAAACTAAGTAACCAACAAGTAATCGACTCTACCATGGGTGAGAAGATGACTCGCTTCTAGGTAGGGGTGGCAATTGTACCCGACACTGTGTACCGCGGTAAATACCCTAACTGAGACGGGTATGGGAGGGATTTTTGCCCACGGGTATGGAAATGAGAGTGATTTTTGCCCATCGGGTAAGCGGACACGGTATGGGTAAGCTTTACGTGCACTGCTATACCGTTGCAGTAAAATAGATTGACAAGTGGGCCATGCATATATAGTAAACCCTAGAATGATTGGTGTATCTACCATGCTCCCTGATTATGCCATTGCTTAAAGTACAAAATTAACTAGAATGATTGAGTCAATTATCAACTATCAAGAGCCATATAAATCAATCAAGAACTCACAAGTGAGAAAAGAGCCAGGATAGTGAGTAATGCCATTTACTAGATTGCATATGCGTGTAGGTATTGAGGTGTTGGTGGGTAAACGGGTATGTCCGTGGGCGGCGGGTATCCGCGGGCGATATTCTTCGCCCGCCACCCTTCGCGGGTATACCCAGGGCGAGATTTTGGGTTGCGGGTACGGGTATGGGCGAGTACTACCGTGCATTCGCCGCGATGCCACCCCTACTCCTAGAGGTGAGCAGTCACCCTAGGGAGAGACATCAAGACAGGAGTGTAGCATCCTCTAATTAGAAGAAAAAGGGAAATCAATTCAATAATTTGATTTTATGATTTTGAGCTGAATTTCTATTTATTTTTTTTTTTTTTGAAATTATGATTTCCGGAAATCTCTTTTTGTAATTCAAAACCAGTGAATTTAAAATTTGAAAAAATATTATTAAATTCCAAATCATTTATATGTCATCCCTGCAAAATTTCAGAAAAATTGGAAGTGAATAACTGCATTTAGAAAATAAAAATAGCAGCTTAATATTTGAACCTTGAGCGTGTCAGATTTTTATAGAAACTTTGGTGGATGATTTTTACTTGAAATTTTTATGGTAGCTCAACCATACTCTCAGAGATATTCACAAAAATTTCCAAAATTCTTTGATGAATTTATTACCTCAATAAAATCAAAGTGTAGCTATTGTCCAAAAAATTAGAAAATTAAAACCTAATTTCCTTGTTGTTTCACTGCCTAGTGGCCCGTCAGCTGAGTAAGCCCACCAAGAAGCACCTTGCCCCCTCTGCTCTCTACCATGTGGCCCAAACCCTAACTACCAGTTGGTCTGTGGGGGCTCCGGAATCAGATTAGCGATGCAGGTCATTACTGTTGCATCGGTCAGAAGATTAATGCAACCCGTAACGTCTCCTGACCGCTAAACCAACTCCGTACTCGGATTGGGGCCAGTGTCGGCAAAACTCGTGAGGAGTGTACATGCCAACCGATTGATCCCAACTCGAAGCTTCCCAGAATCAGCGTGCATTATCTTGGTTCCCTGGATCAGTAGCCCAGTACCCACGCGTTGTCATACAAGACAGGTCTCAACTACGCAAGAGTAAATATATTACACATGAAAGGTAACGTTATTACATTAGTTTAACTTTACAAGTCTCGGCTTACAGCCGGCACAAGTCCAAAAGAATCATCCAACGCCGGAAGCTCTAAAGAAAAACACGCAGTGTGCCTCCACCTCGTGCAACCGGAAGGAAACTCAGCTAAGCCCAGTAGAATCGAATCATCGTGACTGCGACTCAAATGCAGTACATCTTCATCATTACCTGCTTCTTCTCCTTCTGACCAAAGTCCGTTAGAGCAAACGGTGAGTACACGTATGTACTCGCAAGACTTTAGTGTATGGAATGTATACATATAAAATGTAGGTTAAATCAATGGATAATAGGTTACTACACTAGTCTTTTTGAGCACAAAGCAGATTTTGCTTGCAATATGATAATAGATTCATATTCGCATTTTTACAAAAGAAGCTGAAGAAAACATTTCAAACAATTGATAATAGATAAACCATTAACCAAATCAACCATCCAACCATTCCTTTCACCAAAACAACCAACCACCTGCACCTTATCCGAACCCAAGATCCAAACATACACCTGACCAACACAATCTAACCTCGAAACCCATTTTCCAGAAGTCAACCCAGACCCAAAATCTATACTTGATAATACTTTCCAAGCTGCTCATGACCGTGAGCACGGCTAATCGATTAGTTTATTTATCTCTGCAGAGATCTTACATCGTACCCACATGATACGTTCTAGCAATCATGTCATCCATGCCTCGCGATACAAAGTACCCGATTTGCTAGACAGTGACGGAACCTTTCGAGAGATTGGAGTTCTAATCCTCGCATCGCCGATAACGTGCATCCTAACTCTGACCACAGAGGCCGCTGGTTCCAATAGGCACCCACTAGCCCACGACCTCCTCGTAGTAGCCGTAGTAGGCATTACCGCTGTATTGGGTAAACTTTCCTTCGATGCCTCGACAAGAAAGTCCCTAGAATGCACCGACACCACAGTGCATCCAATCCTCTTGCCCTCCAATAATGCAGGTCGATCCCTTTTCCCCGTACTAGGCCGAGGCCATCCCATACCGGCACATGTGGTTGCACGAATTGTACCCAAGTAAATAGCACCAAGTTCGGTCCTTAGGGTGACTCAGCGAGATCTTCCAAACCCACTTACTATGGCCACAGAGGATCGGCACTAGCGGCCCCACCGAGCACACACTAGCCCTCAACCTCCCCATAGCAAGGGACCAACCGAGACCAATCCATTCCAAACCAGCCAACGGCCTGACAACCAATCCGAACACGAAACCGACCTACCAACCTAACCATTACAGGCCAAATACCACCAACTCCAAACCACCAAACATCTCGCCTGGCCTAAACTCTCCAAGTTTTTCCATTCTACTCACGCAACCATTCCCTTTTTCCAACAAAACCCCAAAACCTCCAATTCGGCTGACACCCTTCACTCCATCCTATAGTTCCAGGAGTTTATGAATAAGAACATCATGATCTCCTGCAACCAATTCTCTTCAATGAACTAAGCATATGCAACTATTATTCTTTAATACCCTCTGACACTTACTAACGTGTCTAAATTATTCTTTAAGTCTATCAAGGATTGCATATTCAGATTAAATTGAGGTAATCCAACAATTTTCGGCTTAACTACTGCTTCCCACAAATTATCACTTTTAATAAATTTATGAGCATGCATAATAGTTTTGGCAATCAAAATAAGAATTTGCAAATATGGGATTCAAAATGGTCAAGGAGGTGCTTGCCTGTCTGCTCTTCGGTGAAATCGGTCTCCGGGACGTAGTCGGGATCGTCGGCGATGTTCGAAGTGTCTACGTCTACACGAAAAGCAACGAGACCAAAATCATCGATCAAAATAGGCAAAGAAGCGATCAAAATCCAAAAAGAAGCGAAAACGGAAAACGAGAACCTAGACGGAAAAGAAATTCTAAACTTTCTCCCAGAGGCCGGCATCTGCTGTTGGGAGGCGGTAGTGCTCTCTGGCTCTGGCAAGACGGCCATCAGAAGCGCAGTAGTGCCACCAGTCCTCTCGGCAAAGGCCGATTGGATTTCTGGTAGTGCCGGCCTGAATCGAAAAGGATTGCTCTCGGAAAATAACTACCGACGCCTAAGTCTGTAGTGTCGGACCCCAGCGATCGCCTCACCCGGTAGTGCCGGCCACCACGAGGCCAATTTTCCAAAAATTGGGATTTTACGCATTAACCCCCGGAACTTCGACATAAGTGCATGGATAGGTCCCTGGGGACCCATGGGACTTATTCACGCAGGTTTCGTCAAGTTCCGAGCTCGTTTGCTCAAAATCTCACTTTTCGGATCCTTTCTCTCCCGATACCGGCTCGAAAATGGATTTCGACCCAGAGGGTGTCGAAACTCGAGTTTCACCGCGGCAACGGGTTCTCTACTACTCTAGGGACTTAAGTGTGCTAGACTTGCGAGCTTTGGGACTTCGGAACTTGAAATCGCTCCGAATGCCCAGAGTGCAACTTTTGCAAATCCTTCGGGAAAACGGATTTCGCAACACACGCACTAGGCCCGCTAGAACACTAAGGTCCTACGTGATCTAACTACTGATTGGAACCTCCGAAATACGCTATTCCACTTCTACTACCCGAAAACCTAAATATACTTTCCGAATCCAACTTTCGTCCCGAATCGAGTTCAAACTCGATTCTCCCACAAGAAACGACTTACGAGGCTCTAAGAAAACATCCGCAGGTCATTTCCCCGACTTCCCGGAGTTAGGGTTTCGAAAGGAAAAGGGCTCCGAGAATTCGAGAAATGGCTTCTTGCAGCGAATGAGTCCAACGAAGTGTAGATCAGGGTTACAGAAACTACTTGATCACGCGGAAGGATTCTTCTACCCTTGACCTAGGATTAACTACTCGGAACACGACTATGCACCACAAGAACTAGGGTTTCTAGAGTTTAACTATGACGTAAAGAACGATTACAAGTCAAGGAAGAGCTAGGGTTTGCATCTGCACCTAGGGTTTAGGTTTAGCTTCAAGCCCTACCTCTTGTGGAGCTCCTTGACAGCTTAGAGACGCTTCTCCACCCTTGCTCCTGCTTCTACTCGGCCTCCCGGAGCTCTAACCGGCTGGAGATGGCGAGGAGGAGGGAAGATCTCCAATGGAGAGAGAGGAGGAAGAGGAGAGGAAGAAGAAGGAAGAGAGGAGGAGAAATGAGAGAGGAGAGGGAGAGGAGGTACTCCCTGGTGCTTTTAAAGGCTGAGTCGTGCACGCAAACCGAGGCAAAGAGATAAACACGAGCACAGGACCAAAACCTGTCGCTCGGCCCAAGATCTGCTTCGGCCAGTCTTGCCCTTCGGCCAGGTAATGCAGAGGCCTAATCACAGATCGCCGTAGCCAGCCTAAAACTCGGGAAAAACTAATGACTTCGCAACGGCTCCAATTCAAACATCTAGTGGACCTCTAAAATAGGTTCGAGAAACCCTAATGAAGGTTTTAAAACTTAGGTTTGGGATCTAGCTCTCACGATTTTAAATTTCACCCGATTTCGGATTCTGAGACTCCAATCGGGGAAAACAATCAAACGAAACGACAAAACCAAATTCAAGGGCAATTAACTCCAAATTCAAATTGGAAAACTTTACAGAGCACTAATCCACACTTAGTTAGCCTAATTAAGCTTAATTACAAACACGGGCGTTACATGGTCTCCCTCTCCCTCCTCTCTTTTCCTCTGCTGCTGGGCCTAACCACCTCCCCTGGCCTGCTTGCCAGCAGCAGGAGACGCCAGAGCGCACCCCACCTAGCTTGCCTCTGTGTTGTGCATACTCTCACGAGTGCCACCGCACGCTCTGCCAGATTTTGCCATGGTGACCGTCACGCCCCATTTATTTGTCATGACCATCTCGGCGCGGCTGGCCGCCTAGCTCTCTCTCCACAACAACACCACGCCACGTTGCAGCAAACTCCTACCATAGCTAAAGCTCCGAGCCCCTTTCCATGTTGTGGCACTGAAAGCCTCTCTCCCGAGTGTCTCATGCCGCGAGACCCGCAGTTGTGCCCGTTGAACCCTGGAACTTGCACCATAAAGCCATTGAGCTCCTACTGCACCGCCTGACCCTACACTCCACTATCTCGCTACAAGGTTACCCGCGTGAGTGCCATTTTTGCTGAAAAGAATAGCTCCACTTCATCTCACCCATGACTAGGAATCAGGTCACCCCTTCCCCTTTTAAAGACGAGCTATGGCCGCTCTTTGCACCCCATGCTGCCCTGTTCTCCCTGGCCAAAGGGCTCACCACTTTCGAGCTTACCTATGTTTGGATCCACCACCTCTGCGCCACTCTTCAGCACCACCCCCGCTCCGTATCCAGCAACCACCGCTACATTGCAGCAACTAGCTCAATGTGAGGAGTTTTGGGATGACCAGAAGGAGGAGCCATTTGCCTAGGAGGTCAATGGTGAAGCGCTTACCTATGTTGGTGGCTTGTCTCTGTTCCTAGTAGGGGTGAAAACGGGACAGGAAATATCCGTCCGATCCGATACCGAATCCGTTTAAAATCCGTACCGATGTTATCCGTATCCGTATCCGGAAAATCCGGTGTAATATGGGTTAGGATATGGGAAGAGCAATATCCGATCCGTATCCGAAAAATCTCATGTAATATGGGTTAGGATATGGGAAGAGCAATATCCGACCCGATATCCGATAAATATCCGACCCGAATATCCGGATAAAATTAGTTATTCTTCCATTAATTTGGTTCATTATTGGATAGATAGAGTAGTTGTTTGATATTGGCACTAAAAAACACTACTTTGTTATTAAGAGTGAACTTCAACAAATCTATCAATAAACAAATAGAGTGATGACATAATGCTTTTACCTAAATTGATTTGTTCAACTTATTGATAAACTTCTTTTCTATTCAAATTACTGGAATTAGTTGAGTCGCTAAATTGAAGCATAGCAAACAAATCCGAGTAGTCCTCATTATGAGAGAAGTCTGTCTTCAGTTTGTTAGAATGTGACAATTCAACACTATTTAATATCTCTAGGAATTTATTCCGTAAGGTTAAGTTTGATGGAAGAGCTCCCCTTGTTCTATGTTTTCTTTATGTCTCGATCTCTCTCCTTGTATCCGACCCATTTGCACCTCTAACTATACTACTATCCTACGTTGAAATAATTATGACTTGAAGCTAATGTTGTAAGGTTAATGCTTAATTCTTTCTTTTACGTACACAATTTTGTATTATACTACTATCCGATTATGATATCCGATCCCGACCGAATCAGTCGCTGTATCCGCTCCGTATCCGAATCTGAATAATCGAGATTAGTATCCGTATCCGGGACATCCGTATCCGACTCCGAATCCGAAAAAAAAATATGGGTTAGGATACGGGACGAGCAATATCCGCCCGTATCCGACCCGGTTTCACCCCTAGTTCCTAGAGCTTGGTATGGGTGAAGCAAACAAAACATTCATTAATACAAGTGAAGAGGAGCTAGTTGACATGGTGGTATCACCGAGTCTAAAGGTACTGTTGGCGTCGAAAACGTAGCGTTGGGTCGATCGCCACCAACACACGCGAGAACGCCGGGTTCAAGGTTCGCGAGCGTGCCAGCCGATTTGATCCCGCAATCAGCAAGATGGTGTACCTTCAGACGATGATCGCTCCAAAGGAAATGATCTACGCCTTGATAGTAGGGTGATCCTCGCCGGCTCGGGAACAAACCAACTTAGATCAAATAACTGGATCTAATTGACTCTTTCGAATCAACCAGAAAGGGTAAAAGCCTGCTTCTCCGAAAAAGGCGATGCGCAACAAGATCGAAAGAAAGGAGAGCTTGGTAGGGTGTAATGCAGCAAGGATCAACAACCGGCGATGCGCAACTCGTGTTGATCAAAGTGTATTACAGAGGAAAGATTACAACGCTACGAAAACTACTCCTAGTGCAGGAAAGGTAAAGGTATTGGTAAATTGATTGGTTGTTTGGATGTGTGTCCCTTCTCTCTATGTAGCTCATCGACTTTTATAGTCGGTGTAGTCTTGATCGTGACCATCATGGACTCTCCAACTGTATCGTCTTTTATCTTGTCTTTCTATCTTGATCGCAGCCGTGTCAGATCCAAGTTGTACCGGCTTCGGTTTCTTTCCGCTTGCGCCTTACATGATCATGCACTTTTCGGTACAACCCCCATTGTTCCTTGCCAACCTGACTTGCACCACTTTTCCAACCTATGTCACGACCGGACCCGTCTCGGTCGGTCAAATTTGGGTGCCAACATAAGCCCCCCATTTTTGGGATATGTACGAACATGTCCCAAAAATCGCCCATCAGAACCTGAGCGGATTATCACTCCCATTTTCCTTCCTGATTAGCAATTATCTCCTCGAGACGCCGTGTCATAAATTTTCTACATCAAATCACCTCGTATTTCACCAGCCTCTGCTTTGAAAGACGCCTCGTTTCCCGTGCCATAGCGATTCATCTGCTCATCTTGCTCTATAAGTACCAGATGAACTGCTCTTCACCATATTATCTCGAAGTAACTTTCACAATATGTACCATGTCTTCCTCTTTTTCCAACTCCTCTTCTTGCTATTCTTCGCCATCGGACGATGATTCGGCGTTTGCCTTGGCCCTGTAGGAGGAATTATCGGCTGGGGTCCGCGCCGAAGAGGAAGTTACCGACGACGAGAACATTGCACGTGCCCTTCAAGAAGAGCTCGACACTGAAGACATGGAAGAGCCTGCAGCGGCTACCCCTCCTTCCGCAAGAGCTGGAGTATCTGATGTTGGTGCAGGCGCTGCTCCCGCGGAAGCTGCAGCAAGGGTCGTCGCCCCTCTACCAGCCGATAGTGGCCCGGTGCTCCCACTAGCACCCCGTGCTGATGCTTCCCTCCATGAATCATCGAATTCCAACAGCAGTTCCAGCGCAGGTAACGTCCCTGGCGGTGAGCGTCATCGGCTTAGACATAGGGATTTTCATTTCTTATGTACGGATGGGGCTCTTCCCCCTTCTTTTCTTCTCCTTGAGGTGGCCACGACTCCGGAGCACTTCACCTGGGTGTTGTGGTACCTCTTCTCCTTCCAGTCCCTTTTGCTTCTTTTTCTTTTTGATCTTTGTTTTCTATATCTGCCGCGAGACTTCTGTGCATCCTTTAGTCAATTCATGTAATCACTACTTTGCTGTTTAAGCCGATCATGTAAACGGCCTTCTTAATGAAGCATGTGAATATTTTGCATTTTAATCGGCTCTTGTATGTCTCTTGTTTGTTTTCATATTGACTCGCAATATCATAATATGGGACGCTCTTGTAACGGATCGGCTTCGTAACACATCGGCCGGACACGTTATCCATCGGCAGATAGGATTCTTGAACTAACCAAAACTGGTCGTTCCTTCTGCTATACGCTAACCAGCAAATGTATCGCTTTTCTCTCTCCTCATTAACTCCCTTGCAGCCTTCACGTCACATTCTGCCACTCCTCTGCGTAGTGGGTGCGCTGTTTGGGGCGCAACTCTCAGTGCCGTTTCTGAGCGAAACATACTTTCCCTTTATAAAATATTTTCTTTTCTTTCGAATACCTTCATCTTCTTCCTCTTAGCCGACCACCTAGAGCAGAAAAAATTCTCTTCCTTGGCTCGGCTATTGTTCTTTTGACGATCTGTCTTTGTATTTTCCCTCCACTGGCTTATTGCTTCTCTGCTGGATTTCCTTTTTTCACCTATTTCCGATTATCGATCTATGATTTTGATTCCGGTGCCTGAATCAGACGGTCACTTTCTACTGGGGCCAGAGGGGAATGAGGACCCAACGGATTACATCAACAAGGAGGTCATGCGGATTCCTCTGAACGCTATTGGCCATAATCTCTCTGGATGAGCGAATAGTTTCAGAGCTTGGCCTTCTGATACTGCGGGCTGGAGAAACTGGTACAATCGAGTGGTTGCCTGCAATAAGGCAGACTGGGAGGCTTGGGAGATAGCCAATTGCATCGCCCTTTCCCTATCGGGTATGTGCCGAGACGAATCCTTGATCGCCGCCGCATCTTATTTTTGGTCGAATGCCTTCAATGCTTTCTCCTTCTGGCCCGGCTTCTTTGGTCCGACTCTCATGGATGTGGTGGTACTGACCGGTCTCAAACCGACGGACCATCAATTTCATGCCTTTGACGCAGCTCACTCCCATCGACTGCCAACCAAGACTAGTTGGTCCCGTTGTCTTAATGAGTTCAGCCAATCATCAGGTCCGTTAGGGCCCCGTGAGCACGTCGCCTTCTTGACCATGTGGTTGGAGAAATTCCTCTTCTGTGGCTCTACAGTGGGTCCCACTACCAACTTCCAAGGCCTAGCAGAGGCTCTGGTCGCCGGCAAGGACATAGCCATGGGGAAGTTGTTCTTAGGTGCGGTATTCCGGACAATGCACCTTACCACTTCAAAGCTAAACAGTGCGGCTGAATTTCATACTGTCGGGCACTTGGGAGGCCCCCTTTGGTTCATTCAATTATGGCTGATGGCCCAATTTCAGACGCCTTTTGGATTCACACCTTCTCCAAACATTCGCTTTCAGCGTGAAGACGCGTTAGAGGAAGAAATGGCATCTGTGGAGCCTCCTCTCAGGCGCTGCCGCTTGTATGGGGAGGCTTTATCTCAAATTTTCCCGGGCGACCGTAAGCTAGATATGGTGGTCTTCGCCCGATACTTCACTTATTTTTATTCCACAGAGCACCTCCCTACTACGGACTTTCTCACGTATCGGCAAATCGACTTCTTGGAGTATGAGCATCCCGGCTTCTGCCGACCGGACCGTCCTGATGCCGAATGGCTCAGACATTTCATTTCCCTGGGAATTTTCTCAGTTGACCTTAGCTCTTCAAGCCGCACCCAGAAACCATCATATGAATATTATCATCTGGTGGTTTACGCCAGGCAGCTGGGGTTTGGGAAAATCCCCCCTCGGCTGGTGCTCTTCAACAGGCTTCGAGAACGGGAAGTGCTGGAGTGCCCTCTCGATATAAACATTGCATTAGACCAGAGTGGGGAGTTGTTAATTGACTTTTTGTTTGGGGTAATCATGGCGTCCCGATCTCACGCGACTTTCACTCGTTGGTGGGAAGGATGGAGTCGTCAACTATTCTTTGCTTTGCTGGACGAGATGCTCTATTGCTTCGATGAATCTCATCCATTACCTCCTTCACCCCAGGTATTTTCCGATGCACTACTCTCTCCTACCGAGCGTCTGCTGCCGATCTTCTTCCACCGTTTTTGCATTTCCAGGGCGTCGTAGATGCGCGGCCACTGTTGCCGATGCGTCTAGAGACCTACCTCCCCCAAGACCTGGGATGGTTGGCGCGATACAGCCGACGCCTTCTCAGGCTGGTATGGCTTCCGTCCAGCGGAGTAAGTACCTATTTTGTCTGTCACCCTGCGGGTTGATGGTTTACTTACGACCCCACTTTCCGTTATGTTCCAGTACGGCACAAGCAGATTACTGGTCAGAGAAGACTTACGAAGGCCTCTACTCCTTCCCCACCTGCTTTGTCGGTTCCTCAGGTATCCGCATTTTACTTTTGGCTCTTTGCTTGACTATCCCTAAGGGTCTCGCTTCTATTCAGCCGCCTGGGGGGGACATAACGTCGAAAGCTTCTACAACGGCCCATGACATGCTTACGGCCCCAGCCATTGCTGCTGATGTTGCTCCTGAGGACACCGTTTCGGAGACCATAGCGGCCGTTGTTGCGGACATTGACGGTAGCACTGCTACGACGGACATCCAACCGGTTGACGCAAGACAAGGTGCTGACGTTGTTTCTGCGGGTATTGCCGTGTAGCAGTAGGAACTGATGTGACTATTTCTGCAGGATTTGCCATGGCGATGTCTTTGCATCCCCCTATGGTCAGCCCGATGGAATCGGCCGATATCCCCCCTGCCGGGGAGCCTTCAGGCGTCGCTCTCCCTTCGAGCCCTTGCTCTGGTGAAGAGGTATCTTCTTCAGCTCGCTGCTTTTTGTTCTCTTCTGAGTGTTCTGACCTTCTGGCCGATGTCTTGCCCTTTAGCTGCTGGCGAGCACCCTTCTTGGATTCACCCCTGGGGAGCTCAGCTTCCCTCCCGACGGTGCACCTCCTGTTGTACAGCCGCTCCAAGTAGGGCTGGACCCTTTATCAGAGTCACGGCGGGGCAAGTTGAAGCAACTTCATCGGCTGTTAGTGCGATCGGGGCCGATGGTGCTGGATTCGTACCAGTTGGTCTCCGCTTTACTTGCCGAAGTCACTTCCTGCCTCCCATCACCATCTGCAGACGCGTTCTGTCGGTTGCACGGGCTTTTCTTGGATAGGGACGCTGTTCGGTCAGCGCAGGAATGACATCGGCAACGGGAAGAGGTCGCGAAGGAGCATGCGGAACTCGCTCTTCAGGCAGCCGATGTGAAAAAGGAGAAGGCAGCGTTTGACGCTGCGGTCGCTTCGGCTCAAGCTTTAGTGCCGTCGAGAACAGAGCTGGTTGATGAGATAACCAGCCTGAAGCAGGCATTAGCCGAAGCGGAGGTCTGCCTTTTCGAGATGGACCATAAGGCTGCCTTGGCAAAGGCCGATATTCAAATGCGTCGAGCCAGTCTGGTGGAATCCTTTCAGCGGATCGATGCCAGGGTCAAAGTGATCGCGCTAGTCCCAGGCAGCGCGTCAGATGATGAGGCTCTAATCTCAAGTGTGGGTCTGGCCGCACAGGAGGCCGCTGATAGCATTATCCACCTCATTTAGACGATGTACCTAAGCAACATATCGCCTTTTTCGTCTTGTAATGTTTTGACTTGCGACCGAACTTATTCCATACTGATCTTGATTCGGTCATCAGCGCTTTTCCGTTCAATGTTTTTTCTAAGCTCCGATCCATACGCTGGGGTAGTACTTCTTTAGATATTTTCCATTGATGGCCTTGACGTATGCTTCCCCTTCCAAGGTTTTGAGTATGTATGAGTTTCCTGGTATCAGCTGATTGACTTTGTATGGTCCCTCCCATGTGGGTGACCATTTTCTATACTTGCTGTCTCTCGTTCCGACTGGCAGGATAGTTTTCCATACGAGATCACCTTCCTCGAAAGACTTAGGCATGACCTTTTTGTTGTATGCTCTTTCCACCCTAGATTTATTCTTCTGGATATGTTCCATCGTCCTCAATCTCAACTCTATTAAATCCTCGAGATTATCGGCCAACGCATTCCGGTAGTCTTCAGCCGATAGAGTATCTTGCATGGTGACTCTAAGTGAGCTTATGCCGATTTCCAATGGCAATACTGCTTCTTGACCGTACACTAACTGGTATGGGGATACTTTGGTGGCCCCGTGGCTTGATACCCTGTACGCCCACAGTGCATCGGCTAACATCGTGTGCCATCCTCTGGGTTTATCGGCTATTTTTCTTTTAATCAGCTTTATCAATGTCTTGTTTGATGACTCGGCCTGCCCATTGGCCTGGGCGTAGTATGGCAAGGAATTCAGCATCCTGATCCCTAAACCTCGGGCGAAGTTTTGGAATGCTTCTGACATGAACACAGTGCCTTGATCGATCGTAATAGTTTGCGGGATCCCGAATCGATGGACAATGTGTTCTTGGACAAATGCTATTGCCTTCGTACTGGTGACTTTCTTTAGTGGTACCGCCTTGACCCATTTTGAAGTAATCTGTGGCGGCTAATATGAATTTGTGGCCTTTGTTGGAAGCTGGATAAATCTGCCCGATGATGTCGATACCCCACCCGCGGAATGGCCAGGGTTTCACGATTGGGTGTAAAGTCGCAACGGGGGCGTTTTGTATGTTTCTGAACTTCTGGCAGTCTTGGCACCCTCTGTAATATCGGAAACAGTCTTCCAGCATTGTCGGCCAATAATAACCAGTGCACCTAAGCAACCATTTCATCTTATGAGCTGATTGATGTGTTCCGCAAATTCCTTCATAGACTTCTCCCATAACCGATTTCGCTTCCTCGGTGCCGAGGCAGCGGAGAAGCAGACCCTCCATCGTCCGATAATACAGAGTATTATCGATCGTCACGTATTTCAGCGCTTGTCTTTTAGTCTTCACATCTGTCCTGGCTGAGGGGATCTGCGAGGTAAGCTATGATCTTTGTGCGCCAATCGGAGGTTGTCAGGCACAGCACCGTCTTCTCGGTTGTCTCACAATCGGTCGATTGCTCAAGGGACACATACCCTGATGCTTGCTGAGCCAAGGCATTGGCCCGGTCATTATCCTCTCTAGGGATATGGCTGATGGTGACAAAACTGAATGTCTTCATTAACTCATGGCAGCTTGTCAGATACTTGATCAATACTTCGTCATAACAATTGAATTCCCCTCGCACTTGTCGGACCACTAGCAGGGAGTCCCCGAAGGCTTCAACGGAATCCGCCCCGATATTCTGCAGCATGATTAACCCCTTGATCAGGGCTTCATACTCAGCCTGATTGATTGAGCATCGGTTGTCCAGCCTAAAGGCAAACTCGTAGTAATGCCCCTTGGGAGACACCAGGACTACTCCGATGCCATCTCCTTCCTTGCACACTGACCCATCAAAGTATAATCGCCAGGGGGCAAGGCCTACTAACCCACAAGCACGGGTGTGGTCCGTAATGAAATCGGTTATTACCTGCCCCTTCATTGCTTTAGCCGATTTGAACGTGAGGTCGAACTTTGTAAGCCTGTAAGCCCACTTCTCGAGTCGTCCTTTCATTATAGGGGCCGACAGCATGTATTTTATGGCATCCATGTTACCAATGACGGTGCATGTTGACGTTAATATGTAATGCCTCAGCTTGGTGCATGCAAAGTAGAGGGACAAGCAAAGCTTCTCGACCGACGGGTATCTGGTTTCCGCATCTATCAACCGCCGGCTTAGGTAGAATATCGGTCGTTCTTTTCCTTTGATTTCTTGCATAAGAACTGCTCCGATTGTCATCTCTTCCGCTGATCTGTACAACCTGAACGGTGTTCCTTTCTGTGGTGCTATCAACACTGGTGGTTCTGACAAATATCTCTTGATATCATCGAAAGCTTTTTGCTGCTCTTGTCCCCATATGAATTCTTGATTCTCTTTCAATCTCAACAAAGGGGTGAATGTGTTGATTCTCCCTGATAAATTCGAGATGAACCTCCTCAGATAATTAATCTTACCGACCAGCTTCTGCAGGTCCTTCTTGTTCTTTGGAGGTTTCGTATCGGCTATGGCCCTGACTCGTTCTTGGTTTACCTCTATTCCTCTTTCGTGTACCATGAACCCGAGAAACTGCCCAGCCGATACCCCAAACGCACACTTCAATGGATTCATTTTCAGACCATGCGTTCGGGTTTTATTGAGGTCTTCTTCCAAGTCGACTAAGTGATGTTGATCTCCTGCTGATTTTACCACCACATCGTCTATATAGATCTCAACAATGCGGCCAATTAACTCATGAAATATCATATTCATAGCCCTATGGTATGTAGCTCCAGCCTTTTTTAATCCGAAGGCCATAACAACCCACTCAAATAGTCCTAGTGCTCCAGAACATCTGAAGGCCGTTTTATGAACATCGGCTTCGGCCATGAATATCTGGTTGTAGCCTGCATTGCCATCAAGGAAGCTGATGATTTTGTGCCCTGATGCAGCATCGATAAGCATATCGGCTATAGGCATCAGGTACTCGTCTTTGGGGGTGGCTTTATTTATGTCCCTGAAATCAACACACACTCTAATCTTCCCATTCTTCTTCGTTACCGGAGCGATGTTGGAAACCCATTCAGCATACCGACATGGTCTGATGAATTTAGCTTCTAATAATCGCTCTATTTCCTCTTTGATCTTGTCATACATTGCCGGGTTAATACGTCTCGGTGGTTGCTTGAACGGCCGATACCCAGATTTTACTGGTAGCCGATGTTCGACAAGTTGACGATCCAAACCAGGCATCTCATGATACTCCCAAGCAAAGCAGTTGTTGTATTTTCTTAATAATTTTACAAGACTTTCCTTGTACTCGGCATGTAACCTAGCATTAATGAAGTTTGGCCTTTTCCGATCTCCGTTTCCTATGTCTACTTCCTCCAACGGATCGGCTGAGGTAAATCCTTGTCCGAGTCTCTCGTCGTCTTCAAAGTCTCCGATAGCCTCGGAACTATCGGCCACGTATTGGCAGCTTCTTGATGATCTTGTGTTCAGGTAGGCTTTCATCGTCGCAGGATTTCACTTGTCCGATCGACTGCGTTAGGCCTTATGCTAATCGGACTTATCTCTACGTTATTGATGCACACAAAGTCACAGTCTTCTAGTGCTTTACCTAAGATGCACCGGGCTCCTTCATGTGGCCAATTTGCATCGGGACTATCCATAGCAATATGAGCTGATGTGTCGGCTTCCACGACTTCGACCACATCCCCATTCCACTGTACCAATTTTTGATGCATGGTAGACGGGACGCAGCAGTTGGCGTGGATCCAGTCTCTTCCTAATAGCACGCTGTAACTGCCTTTGGCATCCACCAAAAAGAAAGCAGTCGGCAAAGTTTTGCTGCCGACAGTCAATTCCGTGACCATGACGCCTCTGGCTTCTGTGGGATCCCTGGTGAAGTCGTTGAGAACCATGTTGGTTTTGATGAGGTCTTCATCGGATTTTCCCAGCTTCTTGCACGTCAAATATGGCATCAGGTTGACAGTTGCACCTCCATCTACCAGCATCCTAGATATCGGCTTGCCATTGATATATCCTTTTAGGTACAATGGCCTCAAGTGCCGGTGATCTTCTTGTAGCTTCTCAAAAATTGCTTCTTGGGACCCCAGGCACAATTGCGCACATGATTCCAGGACCATGGTGGCCTGAGCTCTGAACTCGGCCGGTAGGGTGAACACCATGTTGATGCTTACCGGAGGAGGCATGTCGCCTTGTGCCACTGATGATCTCCCATCATCTGGTGTAGAATCATCTGCGTTACTAGCCGCAGGTGCGTTCGAACTCCCAACCGGAGATGTCTCTGCTTCTTTGGCCCCAGATCCTTCCTCGTATTCGGTCATGAAGGTTTCTATGTCCTCGTCTGTGGGTGTCTCCACATCCTCGGCAGTGGGTGTGCCCACATCTCTAACCATAGATGGGCTATTCGGGACATCTTCTTTCCTGCGCCATTCCTTCTTTGGGATCTTCACGGGGCGCAGTCTATTGAAGGTGTCGTCCCTCTGTTTTTCTTCTTTGGCCTTCCTGGATTCTTGTGTCTTGAGGCACTGGAGTCTTCGCTTTTGTGATTTCGTGAGACCAGCCTGGCACCATCGTGGTTTTGGTTCTACGGGTTGGCGGATTTTCCCGGCCAACTCGGTTGTGCCGTCCTTTTGGTCACGTCCCCCTTCTGGGGCTACCTTTTCAAGGATCCCAGATTTGGCCGATTCTAACTAATTGGCCTTGCGTTTTTCCCCGGCGTTTGTTTGGTCCTCTTTTGGCCACAGAATTCTTTCATGGACTGACTTTCTCCGATCTCCCTGCTTGGCCAATTTTGATCCTTCGGCCTTGTTTTGGTCTGTCGACCCCTCAGGTGTTCCTTCTAGTTTGCCGATTCTTTCGTGGACCGGCCTTCGATAACTTCCTGAGGGTGATTCGTATCCCCACCCCAGCTTTATTCTTGATGGAAAGCGAAGTCACTCCTCGTTTTGCCCTGGGTAATGATGCATGGGATAGGCATGGGGGAATGGTAGAACCAATCTCCTTTCCCAATAGAATCGCCAAAAAGGGCACCGCTCATGGGCTTTTTTAGCAGCCGTCAGCCGATACTGTCTTATCGGCGCCCACCGGGATATGTTGGCTATTTTCTGTCTCCTCCTCTCGTATTTAGCCAACAGTTGAGTAAAAGTTGGTCCATTCTTCATTATCAGCTTCTTTGGCGGTATTTACTTTTCAGCTTTCTGCCATTTGCTGGTTTCAGGTTTACCTTTTACTCTAACCGTCTTGGACCGCTTTCCTTCAAGATCAACCTCTATCTGGATCGAGCCGATAGTGATTTGTACTGTTTTTTCCTTGTTCACCGTCTTCCTATCGCCTTTTGTGGCCGATACCACTAGTGAACAGGCTTCGTCCCATCGTATCCCCTTTCCTTTAAGCGAGCAGCTGACCATGTTGACCGGAAAGGGGTTCTTGTCGACCTGCAAGTCTCGCTCTTCTGCGAACTTCAGTCGTTCGTCTTCTATGGCCAACTGTATCTGTTGACGAAAGATATTACAATCATTGGTGTTATGCGAGAAAGAGTTATGCCATTTGCAATATCTGCGCTTTTTTAATTCTTCAGCCGATAGTATAACATGCCCTTCTGGGACTCGCACCAGCTTTTCTTGTAAAAGCAAATCAAATATGCGGTCACATTTGGCCACATCGAATGAATATTTGACTTCCGACTTAGCTTTAGTCTGTTTTAACCAGGAGCATACCAAAGGTTTTTTATTACCCTTGACCCACTCGGCTATACAAATATCCGTCTCCTCATCGTCGGCTGAATCATCTGACTCATACTCCACAAAGTTAACCTTTGGTTTGTCCTTTTCTTTGCTATTTCTAAATTTATCTTTAAACCCCTTATTCTCATATGATCGGCCTTCCTGAGCCGATACTATGTGTACGTTATTAGCAACTTATTCAACTAGGTCCGTCCCATTACAGACATGTGGTTGCACGTTTGACCCAGTTCAAAGGCTTGCAAGGTGAAGTCCTTAGGGTGAGCAGGGCAAGACTACCCGAAGAACCAACACAACGTTCCCGGTGCCACAACTGGCCCACCCGATCATTCTTGACACATGCCCCGGTCAAAAACTATTTATCAAACCCCAGTTGATTACCAAGCACCACTTGCCATCAACATCACATGATACCTTTCCAAAACAGATTCAATATATCATTAAGTCAATATTATCATTTGATTGTCCAAAATCATGTCAAGAGCACGTAGCAGGTCTAAGCAATAACCTATGACGGTCTAAAACCCATGTTGGCAATTTAGTAATGTCCAACTAGTAAACCACAACTAGGGTGACAAGGGTCATGGCACATATTTAATTAACCAAGGTGTCATACAGCAATTAGGCATTTATCTAATTACCTATAATTAAGTAAAGTATTTTCTAATTTAAACTAGCATGCAATAATTTGAATCAAAATAGGTTTCAAATGGGATCAACATGGTCAAAGCATAACTTGCCTTCAAAAAGTACTTGCTCTTGGTCCTGAGCTGGCTCCTGGGTCAATACTTCTCCTTCGAATCCTTCCGGCACTTCAACGTCTACTCGTAACGCGTGCAAATAGCAACAAATGAATAAAACAGTAGACCAAAAGTGTCCAAACATCCAAATAAAGTTCATAAACAGAGAGAACATAATTTTATGAATTTTTAGAAACTGGAATCGTCAAATTCGGAGTTTAAATGAAAAAGATACCAGCATTTAAAGTTTAAATAATCAATTAAATAATATTATAGAGAAAAACTTTAGTCCAAAAATTAAATAAAATTCATCATTAGGTAGATCTCAATTTTATACAAATTTAGAAATTTGAATCACTCAATTCGGAGTTAAAACGCAAAAGTTATAAGCGTTTGAAGTTTGAATCTAAATCTGAAATCATTATTTCGAATTAATAAATCATTTTCTTTTTCGGAAATTAATTTATTGCGTCAGCAGTGACACATGGCAGCCTCTGATTGGTCTGCTGATGTCAGTCGGTTCATGGACGTGGTCCATGGTTTGGCTTGGGTCTACTGTGGACCCGGTCCACGGTTCCCCGAGAGACTGACAGGTGGGACCCACTGGTGACGTCATCGCTGACGTCACCGCACGGCTGGGGTGGCCGCTGACATGCGGGCCCGGCGTGTGTGAGGACCCCTCTTCCTATACCGTACTGTACGCCGTCTACTGTAGCGTATAGCACCGTATAGCAACAGGAAGCCTCGACACCGAAAATCTGAATCTAAAAATTCGATCGACGGGATCGAACCCTTAGCTGACCGGTGCCTGTGACGCATTCCGACATCGATCCCTGGATCAAGAGCTCCAAGATCGCTGCACCCACAACCCGAGTATCAATGCACTAAAAGATAAACTAATTTAATTTACATAACTGGTGTAAATCTTGTACAAGTACAATCTGAGACTCCAAAATAGAACGACAGCGAAACAAAGACAACAAAACCAAATAAGAAATGGCTCGACAACACCCACAGGCTCTTGGTGGAGGGAAGACCTCTGGCCGCAACACTCGAGAAAAGGGGCTCGCCATCATCGAGGACATCATCAATACCTTCCTCTGTGGAAAAAGGGGTTAGCAGCAACGGTGAGTACACGTATGTACTCGCAAGACTTTAGTGTATGCAAATATAATTAATATGTAGGCTGATACGATTGAAATGGCTACTACACTAAGTCTATTAAGTAAAAGCGAGGATTTGAAATAGTTCATCGAAATGTAATACATAATTTGAAAAACTGACATTTTGAATAAAACATATTTACAATATATGTAACATTTGAGTCTCTCAACTGCCACCATCCATGATCGCAGTTGAGATACGAATTGGCATCCATATATTCATAAATCCTCCAAATACCATATTCACTCATTCATAAATCCATCAAGTACCATATCGATCCATATACTTTAGATAGACTCCGAAATAGATTTTCATTTTCAAAACCGAACCAAATTTCTATACTTGATATGATTAAAGAAGATTTGCTCATAACCGTGAGCACGGCTAATCGATTAGAATTATTTGATACTCTGCAGAGTTTGCGCACTTTACCCAAACACAACTCAGACTTGCATCCCTATCATCCAGGGTACACGCGATACACGAGGTATCCGATATACAAGAATGATCTATTCTTTCCCATCGTTGAGGTTATAGCCACACCCCAGCACCGGTGACGGTAAAACCCACTGCTATGGCGATAAGAGGCCAACCACCACTCAGGCGGCCACGGAATATCCATCGTGACGACGGCGAATTGTTTGCCGCGGCATTATCCCATAGCAAGGCGTACACCGTTGTATCAACAAACATGAACTGGAGCGATTCCCCGCTGCAAAAGTACAAGCGCACTCACGAAGGTGCATACGGCGGGTCGTGAGGACACACACACCGCGCTTGACTGCTCAACACGAGAGAAAAGGTCCACACTTCGGCCTACCAACAGGCATGGCTATCCCCTCACACTTCAAGTACTAGAATAGGCTGCCCCATCCCAGCATTCTTGTGATTTGCAGTGTTCATTCAGAAACCGTCACAAGTTCGGTCCTTATATTTTTGCCTAATGACTCAAGCGGGGAACTCCACTTAACTCGCCAACCAATCGCCATCATGTTTAACTAGCACATATTATACCTCCCGCCAAGTCTAATTACCAACTAGACACTGCACATTTTTATCAAATTACCTTTACAAGTCACATTTCCAAAACATTTCCAAAACCAGTTACAATTATCATAAGTTTTGAGCATTTGGTAAATAGTGACTTTGCTCATTTCTATTGCGGTTGTCTAAGCATATGCATTTACTAAGTCGTTTATACCCAAGTGACATTTTATTAATTGTCCAACCCTACTAAGGCTATCAATGAACTCTGGGAATTTAATTGAGGAAAAACCACCAAATCAGGGTATATCTACCATTCCCACAAACTAGCACTTTACTGAATATAAACAATGCATATAGTTTGAGAAATCAAAGTAAACATCGTGAAATATAGGTTTCAAGATGGTCAAAGTTGGTGCTTGCCTTGTTGTTTCTCTTCGGTGATGTCCGGGATGATTTCAGGAGTGCTCGATGCGAATCCTGACTCGCTAGCCTCTAAACGAGCAAAAACAGGAAAAACGACGAAAGCGAAATAAATTAGCGAAAAAGAGAATTAAGTGCATAAACATCAACTTAACATCAAATAAGACTCAAACAAGTGCTCAGAGAGAAAAGAAAAGAGCAAAACGAGAAAAACGGCGAAATTGCGACAAATACGACGGTTTCTACCCTACGCGAATGAAAATATATAAACTGAAGAAAAATACAACAAAATTTGGTTAAATACCTAGAAATAGGTATAATAGACCTAAAGGAACTTAATGGAACTCGTTTGGTACTAAAACGATCAACCTGGAGCTAAAACGACAATTTTAAAGCGTAAAACGATCGTTTCGACGGAAATCCGCCAAATGGCCACTTTGCGGATTTTTGCGCGAAATGATTTTCCGACTTCGCAACAAGCTAAAGCAAGATATTTAGGACTTAGTTGGATCGGTTGCAAAGCAATTCCTAATGAAATTGACCAAAATTGAATCAAAACACAAAACCGCGGAGTAATTACCGACAAAAATCGTTTTGAGTCCGTATTGAGTCCAAACGCGATCGAATCCGGCGTGGGTTCCGATCGGATTCAAACACTCTTTACCTAACTAAAACGATTGGTATAAACGAAATTTGCTTTAAATCTTAAAAAACGGCCATAATGACCAAAAGCGGCTAAAAGCAGTAGTTTTAGCCCAAATGGCAAAAGGTGCAAAACGCAATAAATGAAGCGGCGACTTATTTAGGGCTTACTAATAGGTAGTTTAGGACATTTAGGACCTATCTAGGCCTTACCCCACTGAAATTCACTTAACCTACATTGAATTCGGATCAAAAGCGTAATTTGGCTCGATAAATGCGCCGATCGCATAAAGTCCGAACGGCTCAAACGCGATTCCACTTGGCGCGAAGCACGTTCGACTTCACTAGGCTTAAATGATCCTAAATGACTTATTAGATAGCTAGCGGCAAAGAAGCACTAAAATGTGGAAAATGGCCAAAATGGCCAAATGGCTTGAAATCGAGTCAAATCACCCAAAAGGGCCATTTTGACTAAGAATGTCACAAGCCTTGTTTTAAGCCCTCGGCTAGTTTCTTAGGGATACGTACGACCTATCGGAGCTATTCCCCAGCATAGATGACTTAATCTTCTCTGACTTTTGATCAATTGCCCGCTTAACTCCGGTAATTGCAGAAAGCGGCAAAAGTCCGAAAAGTGACTTGAATGCGATCCAAAGCACGCGGGAAGCATGCTATCGACCTTAGTGACCTTAAACGAAGTTAAAGGAAGCGAAAACGCTCTAATTGGCTTTGATCACTATGATGATTAAAACAAAATGGAAGCTAGGAAAATGCAAATCTAGCTCTTCTGAGATCATTTGCAAGCACCAGGGGGGCTAGCAGTGATGTCCATGCATGCTACAGGTCCTAGGTATCTTATAAAAATAATTGGGACCTAGAGTAATAAAATAAAATGCGGGCTAGCAAAACGCAAATCCAACGATTCTAATAATCCTTTTAGCATCTAAGAAGACTAACGGTATACTTATTACATGCCCTGGAGGTCTAGCATTTTGCAAAAATACTAGTGACCTAGAGTGACAAGTGCTAGCGAGTTTCTTGGGAATGCGATTCGATTCTTCCGATCGCGATTAATGCTATCGTAAGAGATAATGGAAATTGTCGAATTATGCTTGGACTTCTAGAATTTTGTAAAAACAATTAATGCCTAAAGGAATAAAATAAATTTCGCCAGGCGTAATTGAATTCGATTCTTCGATAGCGACTCGACTACCGAAGTGCTAACAAAAATACTACCCATGCTTTGCTCCACTAGAACTCAGACAAATCGAAAACCTAGCGATAGTTTGCTAGATTTGAAGATGGCCAAAAGCTAGGTCAACAGTAGAGTTAAATGGACCTAACGATGACTGAGTCTAGATTCTAAAGCACAAGTGCCATGCAATGCTCCGAACACATGGCACTGGACATGACCTAGGCTAGGGTTTGAGGACATGATGAAATGCAGAGCTACAGAGGAGGAAACTTCGTAGCTACGCGACGAGGATGTCCCGGAGCCAGAAATCAACTCAAACTTCGAAAACACCACGGGTACTCCAAAATCCATCCATGAAATTCGATGAGAAACTCACCGAGAGGGTCTAGAAGATGGGGATCGCGATGGAGAGGTCGATTCCAGCCTCTAGATCAATTCCCACCGGTCGGATCGCCTCCAAATGGGTGGATTGGGTGAGCTAGGGTTTTGGGAGGCTTCTCCTATGCTTGGTCGTGAGAGGGAGAGGAGAGGGAGTGAGTTGGCTGTTGGGTTGGCTTTGGAGAGGTTATAACACATGCAAAACACTATGCACTTACTCAAGGGCATTTTGGTCAAGTGTCAAGTTTTGAAGAATTAAACTTCCAAAACTGATTTTTATCGATTCTTATATATTCTGGAAGGTTCTTAGGTCGCTTTAACACTTATCCAAATAAATTTGCAATTATTTTTGAGCTAGGTTACTTAAGTTGAAGGGTTCTTTTTAATTCCCATTTAAGTATATATAGCTCAAAATGCAGAAATACACAAGAACAGTGTATTATTGAACAGTGTTTGAGTACAAATGTACAGTGACTCGAGTAAAGAAATACTCGGGATATTACAGCGTGTCATCGACACGCACGTGGTGCGTTGGCCGCGTTGACCGCGGCGGTCAGCCTTCCTGGACGCGTGGCACAATCTCGGCCGTTGATTTGAAAATCAACGGCCCAGATCAGATCTGGCTTCCACGCGTTTGGGTTAACACGTTTGATTCGGACCGTTGGATCTAGATCCAACGGTCGAGATTGGATCTGGAGTTTTGGATCAAAATCTCACCGGCGGGTGACGTGGCGCGATCTGGACCGTGCGATCTTGATCGGACTACCGAGAAGCTTCGAGGCCCTGATGGCGCGGCGGCTGGCGCCGGTCGGCCGGGAGCCGGGATCGCACCAACAACGGCGCCGACGGGCTTCTCCGGCGAGGTGAGTTCTCCCTTCGGGTGCGCCTCTGTCGCGGGAACTTCGGATTTGGGGCCAATCGGGCGGAGAACTACGGACGGCATGGATTCGACAAAAACCGCGGCGGAACCCCTAAGCAACTACGGCGAGCGATTGCGGCTGAACGGTGGCGGCTAGGGCTCGACGGGCTAGGGTTTCGGGTGCGCACAGTAAAGGGCAACCTCGGGCGATGTCCCACGCATTAAATAGCCCCAGGATGCGCGCACAAATCGGAACCCTAACGAACGCGGCGGAGAACGCGGCGGCGCAGTCCGTATCGGACTCGGCGACGACGACGACGGACAGCCGTCCACGTGTCCGATCAACGGCCACGATCGCCTAGCGCACGGATCCGAGCCGGATCCGATCGAAACGGTGCGGCCCAATCCTGACCGTTGGATCTCGATCCAACGGTCGGGATCGATTAGGTTTAGGGTTGGGTTCGGTCGAGTCACGTGGCTCGGGTCGGACTCAAGTCGACTTCGAGTTCGACTTCGGTCGGATGAGCGACTTGACCCGACTCGATTTTCCAGCGATTAATAATTCAAATTAATTCCCAAAAATTCATTTAAAACAGTAAAAATAGCAAATGACTCAGAAAAATTCCAGAAAAAATTCTGGAAAATATTTTGGAGTATTTTGGACTCAAATAAAATATTTCCAACAAAATTTTATTTGCAAAGTCAAATTCTTTAATTATTTCAAAATGGAATAAATTCAAATAAATTCCAAATAAATCCAAATAAAATTCCAGAAAATTCCAAAAATTCACCAAAGTGCCAAATCACACATGAATTTAAGAAAAGCAAAATTTTGGGGTGTTACAGTTACGCACTTCTTTGAACCTTTTGATATATTCAGCCACTGATTCTCCGAACCTTTGCCGTACAGAGCTTAAATCATAGATTCGTAGCTCTAAGCTCCCGCAAAAGAAGTACTCATGGAATCGGCTTTCTAAATCGGTCCAAGTGTTGACCGAATTAGGAGGTAGGGTGGTGAACCACGTGAACACCGCTCTAGACAGAGATAATGGGAATAGTTTTATTCTGAGCCCATCGGAATGCGCTGCTTCCCCGCATTGCACTATGAAGCGGCTGACGTGTTCCATGGTGGTGGTCGCGTCATCCCCTGAAAACTTAGCGAAGTTGGGGACCCGGTATCCATTGGGATATGGGATCCTGTCGATGTTATCGGGGTAAGGTTTTCTGTAGCCGAGATTTCATCCTCTCGGCTGGATATCGAACTGGTCTCGCAGGACATTCGTGATCGCGTCCATCCAGTCAGCTTCTCTAGGTCGTGCAACCAGTGGTGGGGGTGCTGGCCTGTCTGGTCCATGCCAATGCCCCCCGAGTGCAAACTCGGGTGCTTCACGATGCCGTCCCCTGAGTGCAAACTCGGGCGAGTCATGGTGATGCCCCCCGAGTGCAAACTCGGGTTGTGCCACCAGTCTATGCTGTAGGTGATTCTACCCGGCCTCCTGTTCGATGATCTGGTGCCGCGCAAAATCTGGCTGTGGTACGAAAGGCTCTGTGTACGCAGTCACCTGGTGTGAATGCTGTGCACTCGAGACCACGCCAACCACGGTACCCATTTTGGTGCCATCGGTGTGGGTGTAATACTGCCTGACCTCGCTTGTCCTAGGATCCCTAGGCAAGGTGACGGTCGACTATGATGGTGTAGGCGTCATAATTGCGGCCGATGGTTTGTTTTCAACCATCGGCTTTAGCCCCTGGGTACCGATACCGATTGAGTAGACCGGGTACGTAGGGAGAGCCTGTGGTGGATCAAATAGGGTTTTGGTGGTTACAAGCTCCTACGCTACTTCTTTCACGCTGTTAGATATCAATGGCCTGAGTGTGGTAACTAAAGCCGATGACTGGTTCAGCAACGCGTGATTGATAGACTGATTAATCATGTCCGATAAGTTTGCTTGTGTGGGCATGTATCGGCTTACCCCAGATTCGTCGTTGGTGTTTGGGGTGATGGCTCTAAAAGGGTTGACCGTCGGTAGCGCCGTCTTCTGGGCGACACCGCGCTGTATTTTCTGGAGACAGCTTAGCATCATCTGCTCAAACGCCGTCTTCTGATCTTCAATCTCTTGGCGTTGTTCTGGTGTCAAATCAGCCAATGTAGGCACGATTATTGCGTCTGTGTTGACGTCAGTAGGGGCGACAGCCTTTCCTAATGATGTCATTGAGATTTCCTTCGAGTCCCACCGGGCGTGCCAAAAGTATGTTGGCATCGAAAACGTAGCGTTGGGTCGATCGCCGCCAACACACGCGAGAACGCCAGGTTCAAGGTTCACGAGCGTGCCAGCCAGTTTGATCTCGCAATCGGCAAGATGATGTATCTTCAGACGATGATCGCTCCAAAGGAAACAATCTACGCCTTGATAGTAGGGTAATCATCGCCGGCTCGGGAACGAACCAACTTAGATCGGATAACTGGATCTAATTGACTCTTTCGAATCAACCAGAAAGGGTAAAATCCTGCTTCTCCAAAAAAGGCAATGCGCAACAAGATCGGAAGAAACGAGAGCTTGGTAGGGCGTAATGCAGCAAGGATCAACAACCAGCGATGCGCAACTCGTATTGATCAAAGTGTATTACAGAGGAAAGATTACAACCTACGAAAACTACTCCTAGTGCAGGAAAGGTAAAGGTATTGGTAAATTGATTGGTTGTTTGGATGTGTGTCCCTTCTCTCTATGCAGCTCGTAGCCTTTTATAGTCGGTGTAGTCTTGATCGTGACCATCACGGACTCTCCAACCGTATCGTCTTTTATCTTGTCTTTCTATCTTGATCGCAGCCGTGTCAGATCCAAGTTGTACCGACTTCGGTTTCTTTCCGCTTGCGCCTTACACGATCATGCCCTTTTTGGTACAACCCCCATTGTTCCTTGCCAACCTGACTTGCACCACTTTTCCAACCTATGTCATGACCGGACCCGTCTCGGTCGGTCAAATTTGGGTGCCAACAGGTACATGGGCTGCTTCACTCTGCCACTGGCCGCCACATACATTGTTGTGGTTCTAAGGGTGAGGTTTTCTACTCCTTCTCTTTCAATGGAGTGAGTGCTGGCCATGAGAGGAATGGTGGCAGTGAGGAATTTGTCTTCCATGGAGTAAGGCGCAGACTGGAGGGTGTTTGTTTGGTGATTGGTGAAATGCCGCCATGGAGCCAGAACGCGTTTAGCCCTGGAAATTCTCACATAAATGGTTCTCTTTGGGTGCTCCAGGAAATACCGTCATGGATGTGTAGTGGATTCAGTCCTGAAAATGAGGTTACCATGACCCAAGCCATACTACAGTTTGCTAATGAGGATATGCCCCTGATTATTTTGTCGGCAACTAAGCCGTGGGATCCTGGTGTGCCTATGCTCAAGTTCCTAATTAAGATATAAGGGGCGTACCATGTGTTTGATAAGAATTCGGGTCAGTTTAAAGTGCATGCTGAAGGACTTGTTAGCCAATTTGGTTCATCAAACAAGAGGATGATTAAGATACTCCAAGATGGCAGTGGCATTCTCAAGCCATCGAGGTTGACACTTCTCCTTGGACCTCCATCATCAGGGAAAAGCACACTTATGCGAGCACTAACTGGGAAGCATGATAAAAATCTCAAGGTGTCTAGCAAGGTCACATACTATGGTCATACATTTTCAGAGTTCTATCCTGAGTGGACTAGTGCATATGTCAGTCAGTATGATCTGCACAACCTAGAGATGACAGTAAGAGAGACATTGGACTTCTCGAGACGATGCTTAGACATCGGTGCTAGATATGATATGCTCACAGAATTAGCAAGATGGGAACGAAATGCAGTAGAAGGAAAGGAGACTAACATTATCACAGATCTTATTCTCAAGGCTCTTGGGCTTGACATTTGTGCTGATATTATTGCTCTCTTTGAGTTCCCTCTTTTGTCGAAGAGTTCCCGTTTGCAAACATTGGTGGCCTCAACAAATGAGGAAAGCAGTGATGAAGTAGACATTTCTGACATCCCTAGTGGTCCTGCTGCATTTGAAATTTGTGCCAAGTTCTGCTATGGTATGCCTGTCTGTAACATCCCAAAATTTGGGTTTTCAAAATTTTTGGTTTAGTTTAGCTTCCCAAAAATTTCCGTCGATTTTCTCGCATTTATAAAGCTTGATTTGAATTTTTTAAAAGCTAAAATAATTTAATTTGATTATTCTAAACCTCAAATAAAATAAATTTTATTTTATTTGGATTCCTTGTGCTTCAAGAAATTTTCCTGTAATTTTTGAGATTTTTCGGAGCTCGTTTGCTATTTATTGGATATTTGAATTTGATTGAATTAAGCCCTTTTAATGAAATTAATTAATTATTTGGAAAAGTTTATATAAAGTTTTGTTGCAAATATTTTATTTGAGTTTAAAATATCTCAAAATATTTTCTAGAATTTTTATAGAATTTTTCTGGTATTTTTATTGCCTCATTTGGATTAATTGAGTTTGTGGAATTACTTTTATTGCAAAATAGTTGGCAATTTCGAATTTCTCTTTTTGGGCCAAACCTCTCTCTCTCTCCCGCGCCCGGCCACCCACCTCCAAGCTCGCCTCGTGTGGCCAGCCAGCGTGGGCCTTCCGCCGCTTGCCGCCTCTCCACGCGCTAGCCTGCTTACTCGCCTCCTCACGGCAGCTTGGCGCCTCATTGGGCAGCGCCCCGGTGGCTAGGCGGCTTCCTCGCGCGGCCAGCGTCTGTGTGATGAGCTCGCGTCTGAGCAGCGCTAACGCCAACGCCCGCAGGCCGCCTCGCCCCATGGGCCAGTGCCAAGCCGCCGCACGCCCCCCCTGGGCCAAGTGTCGCCCCCACAGCCGGCCACATCACCCAGAGTCCCTCCCACGCACGCCAAGTGCTCGTTTAAATGCCAAACCGATCCAAACACCTCCAAAACTTGATTTTTCTTGACCTAGACTCTTACCCAAACATATATAAGCGCTCCTAGACCCTCCCACGCGCCCCTAGACACAGATCAATCATCCAAATAGACCGAGCCGCCGCGACAAGCTCCGGATGTCGCCCAACATCGGCCGAACTTTGGAGCCGCGTCCCGGGCATATCGTCGACTCTTTTCAAGATCCGTCTTCGCCGTGGTGTGCCACAAGGTACCATATACTTGCTGTCCAAAATTCAGCCAATTTAGCCCACGGGATCAAAAGTTATGGCTGTTTCAATCTCGAATCTTGCCGAGGCCATAACTCCCTCAATTTTTCGAGTTTGATGGTGAAATTTTTTGTGTAGACTCCTGGGGATTTCCTGTATAGGATGCACATCTTGCCCCACGGTTTTGCCCTCTGGATTTGGCGCATAAAAATAATCTCTCCGTTCAGACTGCGTTCCAAACAGCGGCAAACTTCCTTGCGCGTCCCCCGCTGTTCCAGAAGGTATTTCTTCGAGCCACCTACGTCACGGTGTGCCTCTTGGTCCCATATAGCTCTCGGTCAAATTTCGTTAAGTTCCGATCATTATTCTAGAAGTTATGGCCGTCCAAAGTTTTTATCCGAAACACGTTAATCGGCAGTTTGTGATTAATCCGGAAGGGCGCCGCAAAATCCGCCTACACCGTTGAGTTCGTCTCGCCGCGTTCTACGCAGTAGACATTCTCCCTTTGCCATCCCATCCTCCGGAATTTTTTTTATTTATTTAGGCCGCGGTTTCGCCGTCGCCGCGCGTCGCCTATTGACGCCGCATATTTTGGTTCGCTCCGGCCGTGTTGTCGCGTCCGGTGGATCATCATGTACTGTTTTGGTCCATCTTTAGAGTTCTTTTGGTCTCCGTTTGCCGAGAAGCCCGATTCCGGCCTAAAACCGTCGTTTTCGGCTTAACCCGTTGTTGCCGGTTCCCGCACCGGTTAGCCGTCCTTGGTAGCGTTCTATCGCGGCCATGTCGTTGCACCGACGGTCGCTACTTCGCTTCATGAGTATCCTATCATTGTTGACCTCCACCGTTAACATTCGCCGTTAACGATCCACCGTTAACGTTTTGCCGTTAACGTTCGCCGTTAACGTTCCACCGTTAACGTTTTGCCGTTAACGTTCCGCCGTTAACGCTCCGTCGTTAACGTTCCACCGTTAACGCTCCGTCGTTAACATTTCGCCGTTAACGTTCCATCGTTAACGCTTGGCTCTCTTCGCCTCGTTGTCATCGCATGCGTGTATTTTTGCACAAACCCTAGTGCGATGCCTTCATCTGTTCTATCATCATGACGTGAGCCTAGCCTCATCGTCATGTCATCTTCAAAGCCGAATCAAAACCCTAACCTAAGACCGGTTCGATGAACTAAGTTCATCGTGAGCCGCGTTGTTATCTTTGCAATCTTTCCCGTTGTTTCAATCGTGGTAAGACACTTGTCTTGTCTTATCCCTGAAAATCTAATCTGCCATTAATCGAGAATTCCTTCGTGGACTTGGTCGATAGACCATTGGCCATGTGCCATAACCTTGTGCCCAATCTAATCTATCCGTCTCTCTTTTGTTTGACTGTGTCCGTTCGGTCAACAAAAGTCAACTTCGAGAATCAGTTTAGTTCACTGTGAACTAACATATCCTTATGGACCCGATCTATAGATCGAGTGCCCATATGTCACTATCTGTCCAACCAAGATAATAACTTCGGAAGAAATATTTTTCGGAATATTATTCTTTCTTTCCCAGTTATTAGTCTTTCACTTTTCGGTGTTTTCCCGAAAGCCCGTTCTCTTTTGTCAACTCTTCGATCTAATTCGTTCGAGTTCCCAAATCCTTCTAAACCATTGTGCCCAATGCTATTCGTTCTTTATTTGGAGTTTATTCGATTTGTCTTTTGAATTGGTTTGTACTTGTGTTTCTTTAATCGTTAGACGTGTCGTCCGGAAGTCGTACGAGCGGTGAGGATCGAAAGTGGAAGTTGAAGATCGAGGACCAAGAATCAAGGATAAAGAGTAAAAAACAGTAAAGTTTGCAAGGGCCAGGCAAGTTGTGCTTTGACCATGTTGATCCCATTTTCGAAACTTATGTTGTTTCAAATTATTGCATGCTAGTTGGATATAAACTGATTTCAATTAATTTGGGATTAGGTATTTAACCTACTTGTTATTGCCACCTTGTCTATAATAGTTGTACGCCATGATTCATTTGTCACCCTAGATTTGTTGATTAATAGTTGGTAGCTAATAAATTGCCAACATGGGTTAGATAGAACGTATTAGTCTGCTTAGACCTGCAACGAGTCAGTGCCATCATTTTGGAATTACAAATGTCAATATTGATTAATGGAATATGCAATGTATTTTGAAATGGTGTGACGTGTTGCCAACACGATGATGTTGATATGCGGAGGCCTTAGTGCTTCTTCAAGGATGTTGAGTTGTTGTTGGCATTGTGTTGCGCAATAATCAATCGTGTGATAAAATGATTTAGGCGGGGCAAGTGGCAAGAATGAGCTGGTGGGCCATGGTTGGCACCGGGGAAATCATTTTGGTGCTTTGGGTAGTCTTGCCCTAGTAACTCTAAGGACTTAACCTTGCAAGCCTTTGAACTGAGTCAATCGTACAACCACATGTCTGTAATGGGACGGACCTAGTTGATTAAGTCGCTAATAACTTGCTTGTGGTACTGGGTGTCAACTACACCGTTTGTGTAGCTTGAAGGGGAGCGTGCGAGGCTGCGGCATGGTACCCATCCAACGGTATGTTGGTCCCATACTTCGCCTTAGCTAAGGGAAGGGATGGTGTAGGGCAAAAACCGGAGAGGTCCACTTGTGTAGTTAGAGGCTTCCGAAAGACTTTGTTATGATCACTCATTCACATACTCTTGTATGGTGATTCACGGCTGACATGGTGAGCGGATTGTATCTTGTGGGTAAAGTGTATAACCTCTGCAGAGTGTAAAACCTATTCGAATAGCCGAGTCCGCGGTAATGGACAATGCTCGGGGATTACAGTTAAGGGTTAGCTTTTCTTAAAAGTAAACTTGGGTTTGGAGGCAGTTTGCCTGTGGAAAAGTGATAACTGTTTAAGGATGTGGAATGGTTTACTTGTGAAATAACTGTGGAATCTATTATTGTTATTACTTGTTTTACTGCTTTACAATCTATTATGATTATTTGTGATTGTTGCTTTTCTGCAAAATAACCATTCAGCCTATTACTTGGAATAAGCCATGCATATAGTTATTAGACTTGCATTCTGTGCATGACTTGCTGAGTGCTTTATGTACTCACCCCTTGCAAACAAACAATCACCAGTGAGCAAAAGTCTACATCGTCGAAGAAGAAGAAGTTCCGTGAGAAGGCGATTATCTAGGAGTCGAACCCTGTCAGTTGCCTGTGGCGTATTGATGGGATTCACCGATGTTCTTCGTTCCGCTGCTGCTTATTTGGAGTCGAAGCCGTCAAGGCTTCACAAATGTAAGGTTGACCTTAAGGTCGTTCAATAGTTTATATTCTATTATTGAGTTACTTTTATTATTCCGATGCGTATGATTGTGATATTCATCTATGTTGAGACTGTGTGCACTAGCGTGATCCTGGACTAGTGCAGAATACACAGAGGGTCCGGATTTGCATATTCGGGTCCCGACACTGTCACACTCAATGCATACAACGTCCTTGCGGCCTGCTGTACTGTTGAGTATCTTGAAATTTTTGAGACAATTGACAAAGGAAACCTCATCTACAAAATCGATGTGTTCTTGTCTTCAAGCATAGTCCGCACCTGGAAGGACTTGATCATCATGCTGCAGACAACGAAATCACTTCTGCCGTGGTCAGAGAACTTGAAGGTAATCAACCACTGTGTTGATTCTATCACGTCCAAAGCTTCCGTTGATCCATCAGAGGTTGAGTGGTCATAAACCTACAACAGAAAGAAGCTTCCATCTGAGAATGGTCTGGATTCACATTGGAATGGCGTAAGGAAGCAGCAGATGGTGCCTAAAGACTGGTGGGTGGAGAACCTTCGCGACCTTGAGATGTGTTTGTACAAGAAGGTCATATTGCCCACCAAGGCTAAGGGGAGAACAACCAGCGAGGTAATTGGAGAAGCACTGAGAGCTTATGCGCGAGAAGACATTCGATTCCTAGACAAAGTGTTGTAGGCAATGGACTTGATTGCACTAGGCATTGTGCAGCTCTTGAAACCATAATCTGTCTGTTGCCGACTGAGAGAAGTTCGGTTTTGTGTGGTTTTCTTCTTAAGCTGCTGAGAGCTTCATGCATGTTGGGGGTCGATGAGACCTATCGCGACGACTTCATCAAGAGAATAGGCGCGCAGTTGGATGGAGCTTCAGTTTCAGATCTTCTGATACCTACGAATTCTGACGAAAATGCTATGTACAATGTAGACCTGAAATCAACAATACTGGAGTTCATGGTGCAGCACAGCGATGGTACCAACGCAAAATTACAAGATGACAAAGAATCCATGAATGCTGGTGGTCTTGAACATGCTCTCCTTGAGGTAATTCTATTGCTTGGGGACAAGCAACTTCTCGTGGGGGCGGTAATGTAACACCTGTGCCATTGAAGTCTTTAGATGTGTGGAGTGTGGACCCACATATAAGAGAAAGAGAGAGAAGTATAAACACTGAAAAATAGACACAGAAATGTATTGAGAAATATATGAAATAGAAACTCGTTTTCCCCTTTTGCTTTCTTCTTCTTCTGCAAGCTCCGACCCAGTTCGATTTCCACGAATCTCACGCCTCCAATCTCATCAGTGGCAAGGGGATGTGACAAGGGGGTAGGCCTGGGCCCTGGGGATGACAATAAGTGCGGTGGGCAGTTCCCGGTGGGGGGTTGCTGAGCGCTCGGTATAACTTTGAGCTACTTTGGGGCGTTGCTTATTAGTCTAGTGAATCGAGTTGCTCCTGGTGGGTTAGGGGAGGGCAAGAAGGCACTGGCATCTGCTACGCGCAATGTCACCCCAATTGTGGCGGTCCAATTGGTTGGCATGATAGATTCCCCTTTGGTTACGCGCATTGTTCTTAATCTTGGTAGCTCTCAGCTCTGCCCGTGCCTTCGTGATGGCCAGGGGGAAGTCGACACCAAGACCCCATGGGTAAGAGCATGTGCTCCTGCGCTAGCCTCATGTTTACTCCCACCTCTCAAGGTGTTTACCGTAGGCTTGCCATATTAATGCAGATGATCGTCAGCGGGATGCGCTAGCGAAGGGCAAGGGCAAGATGGATGATACCGCCCCCGTAAAGGGCAAAGGAACAAACAAGCTCTCCTGTGGAGGGGACCTGGGAGACATGGACATGATGGCTCCTGTTGAACCCGCAGTTTTCACAAAATCGACGAGAGATGAGAGGGACACCCACGAGGGGGAGAAAGTGGACCCCAAGCCATCGGAGCTCACTGATGGGGAGAAGCTCTCCTTAATCTGGCGAGAGAGCCGTCTCTTGTCCGGGGACGTGGAGTTTCAGAGCTAAGGGAGAACCCTAATCCTCCATCGGGGTTCATGGTGGCACTCAAGGCTTGGGTGGACGTCAGATTTGGGCTTCCAATTCACCCCTTTATCAACAAGTACACTTAGGTGTTCGGGGGTGGAGCTCTCCCACCTTAGCACGAACTTCTTTGTTTAGCTAATAATCTTTATGTGGCTATGTGAGATAATCATTCCAGTGACAGTAATGGAGTCTACCATCTCCCTCTTCGACTACTACTTCCGCTCCCAATGAGGGGATGCAAAGAGGGGACCTTTGGGGTCCATTTTCTTCACTTTGAAGCATGATGATGAGTTTCCTGTGCATACCATGAGAGACTGTTGGCCCTCTGCCACGAAGAAGTGGTTTTACTTGTAGGTGGGGAATGACTTTGTCTATATTAGGATGCATCCAACCTTGATGTCACGCACATACCCTAAGATTGGTCGCCTCTTTGACGAGGACTGGAAACTGTGTAACACCATCCAAGAAGTACGGGCGACGACGGGTGCTCGTGACTTAATGGAGGAGATGACCCTCCTCAACCTAAACACGCTTGCTCGATGCGCCAAGCTGGGCTTTCACGAGGATCTCTTCCCTAGTGTCACGCAGGGTAAGGATCTTTGTGCCATGCTATTTTACACACTACCCTATCTTATGCTCTATTTTGTGTGTAGTTTGCTCCATTAGAAGGCCAGGGAGGAGGCCGAGTTGATCCTGGGGAAATGGTGCATTACCGAGGTATGGGGGTACGAGACTGAGGGCCGCCCAGTGATGGTGGCGAACTTCGTGGCTGAGGTGTTCGGCCTGGACCTACCCCCACGAGGTGATCCCATCTCAGACCAAGGTAAGTGAAAGAGAGCCTGAACTTCGGTCGCTGATGATAACACATGAGCTTTTTAGGGGTAATCCGCAAAGTCCATGCGCCCTAGAGAGCTTTGCACGAATCACAAGGCTCTAACCTGTCCCCCAACAACTACGTGTTGGGGGCGGTTTATACGAATAAAACATTCGTGACATGAGACATGTAGGGATCAAGCTTGTGACTTCATTGATAACCATGGAAGGGTTTACATCATTATAAGATGGTTGCTGTCATGGCATACAAAAGATCTTAAATGTAAAATTTCTTCAGCTTGTCAGTATTCCGTGCGTGCTTGAGCGGCTTGTCCTCCATGGTGGAAAGGCGGTAGGCGCTCGAGCACAGGACCTCAGAGATGCGGTAGGGTCTTTCCCACTTGGGGTGTAGCTTCCCTTGGGCGCTTAGGTCAGTGACCATCTTCAACACCAAGTCGCCGAGGAGGAAACCGCACTCTCGCACTCATTTGTTGTAGAAACTGGCGACCTCGTTGTAACACCCCGACATTTAATATGCCTGAATGCTACCAAACATAAGCTAAACAACATCTAAATACCACATTTAACATAAAATTCCAGCAAAGGTGCATAGGCTAAAAACCGAGATTTCGGCAGCATCTCCTTTGTTTTAACATGAATTAACACAATATCAATATCATGGCAAGATATGTCATAGCACACGACAACATAAATGGATATATCATCAAATTACGCCAATAAAAGCATGCTCAACCACTTCATAAGCTATAACCAAGCAAATAAGGAATCACAAGCATGCTAAATTAAACCCTACATTAAGCTTATGGCACAACTCTTAATATCATGTCTCCAAGTGATTAATTATGGACTATGATGGTGGAGCTACGTGTAGAAGTGTAGCTAGACCCTTTTTCCCGCATGCCGATCTCAAAGTACCTAAAAACAACATAAAACACAAGCGTGAGTTCGAAAACTCAGCAAGCATATTGTAATGGACAACAAGATCATTTACAAGACAATAATACCTTACATCACATATAACATCTCATACTTGAGCACATAACAACATCATCATCATTAAATATGTATTGCAATGCAATGCAATGCAATGTTATGCTCATATCTCCTTGGAAACTCATACCGGTATGGTTGAGTACACACCCGTCGGTGTGCACCCTTTTCCCCCCTTCCATCCCGAAGATGGAGGGTGCCTACTCCTCGCTTCCATTCACCACGTGGATGGAATCACGATGTAGGTCTTACTCAATGGCGTTCCGGACTAGTCATAACTTTCTCACCGACCTTGCCGGACTAGTTATGACTTTCTCACCGCCCTCGCCCTATCTCATGACATGCATGCAACTATGCCAATTATCATATCTCATTTGTACATAAACATATGGCATCATGTCATAGTACACATAAACACATGGCATCGAATCATGATAAGTATAGACACATAGCATCATAACATCTTAAACATGCTCATAATATCATAGCAATCATTAAAACATGGCAAGTGGTCATATATCATGTAGACAATTCAATCTAATTTCAACATGCAACCTACAACTCGCTATCCATCACAACACACTTGCCTCAACCACGTGCAACGGATTGGCGGGAAGTAGAAGGCACTCCCGGGGTCACACCTCCTGCACAGGGGTATCACACAATCACAATCATAACCACAAAATAGTACGCAAACCCCCATCTAACCCGACATTGCCCCCCTACTCGCAAAACCTAAAACAGAGGTTCTGTCCCGTCGGGACAGCAGCCTTGCAAAAGGCATAACTTGAGTTCTGGGACTCCGAATGAATTAAACGAGTACACCCTCGCGTAGCTTAGGAAATTTCCCAACTTTCTCTAGGTATATGGAAAGTCTGATTCGGCCTCTAAAGTTGTTTAATCTACAGATTACCGAGATCTGTTCCAATCGCGTCACAGATTTTAACACGCTCGGTAAAACGGCCATAACTTTCAAACGGCTGATCGGATTTTAACGTGCTTTATGTCCACGGAAATATAATTAAATTATATACAACTTCTTTTAAGTCTGTACGGACAGATTCGGATTCTAAATCGATTTAAAACTTCGAACCCTAGCCCGACTGCTCAATCTGCCCGAAAACAGAAACGTGGCAACGTCTAGATCTAACCCAAAGAACTCCAACCCAGCACCACCAATTGATCTAAAAACTTCATAAACACACTAAGAACAGTACCTAGATCAAACCCAAGGATCCCCATGATCATACTTTTGCCCAACGAACGAATCTCCAATAGATCTCCTCGCTCCTCGCTCCTCGCTCCTCGTTCCTCGCTCCTCGCTCCTCGCTCCTCGGATGGATCCATGAGGATGTAGGGGTGGGGAGGCCACCCTAGGGCAGCAAGGGGGTGGAGGAGATGTGGTGTGCAATGGGGAGCAATGGGGAGCAATGGGGGAGGTGGAGGCGCAAGGAAGGGAGAGGGGAAGGTGGGGGTGGCGGCTAGGGCTTGGAGGGAGAGGTGGGGGCGCCCAAGGGCAGGGGGAGCATGCCCAAAAGGCTGGTGGGGAGCCCTTTTACCAGCCCCCACACCCAATCCTAGTCCGTTACGGAGACCTACTCCATCCCACCAAAGCCCACCAAGGCCCAAACTCCCCCGGGAAGGCCCAAAACCCCGGAAACGCCCCGGAAAAGCTATTAACCTCCATATCCTATAGTTTTAACCTTAATTCCACATCTCATAATGTTATTAACCTTATCATGCACGTTAAATAAGGTTACGACACTCCGTGGTGTCACAACGCTTCAAAAGGCCCAAAAACGCGAGTAAACCTCAAGCCGAAAGGTTTTATTCTCTGATTTCACCTTCTATAACGTCACACCAAACCGTAGTGTCACACTCGTGCTCGTAGGAGGCATGCTTGATGAGAGCATGGTCACGGATCTCCTCCGTGAGGTCTACCTCGACTTTGGTTTTCTTCGTTCACCATGAAATCGATGGGTAGGGGACCAGAGAGCATCTCCATGTGAAGGTAGCGCATGGCATATCTCTCGGGGAGGACCTCCTCCACTTCGTACACGAGCGAGAAAGGCGTCCGTCCCATGGAGCGATTGGGCATGGTGCGCATTCCCCATATCACTTTGAGGAGTTCTTTTGCCCATAGTCCTCGCCGAAGCGTACTCTTTTCAAGTCGGTGACGGATACTTTGGAGGATCATGCCATTGGCCTTTTCCACGGCCCCGTTAGACTTTGGGTGAGCCACTTATTGAGACCGAAATGTGCAAATCCGGACCCTTGGTGTTTTCCACACTAGTCCAGGATCATGCTAGTGCACACCATCCAAACACAGATGAATATCATAATCATACACAACGAAATAATAATTAAAGTCTTTATTCAATATAAAACCTATTGAGTTAACTTATGGTCAACTTACAAAGCACGCCTTGCAGGGCTAAGTCTCAAATAAATAAACAGCAGCGAAAAAGTAAAGAAGACTCGTGGTGTCCAATCAATGTGCCACAGTAACCGACAAGCGTGGCTCGCTCCCTAGTTCGCAGGCTCCTCCAGGTACTCCTCCTCCAGTGCTGGTGTTGATTCTTCCTTAGCTGATGTTTGTATTGTTGCAAGGGGTGAGTACTCACAAGCACTCAACAAGTTATGAACAGAACACAAGCTATTACTTCATGCATGGCTTATTCTGAGGGACAGGCTGAATGGTTGTTTTGCAGTAAAGTAGCATTCACAAATACTCATAATAGATTGAAAATCAGTAAAACAATAATAACTTTCATAATAAGTTCTCAAGTAAAGCATTTATCAACCTTAATCAACTTCATCATTTTCATACCAAGTGTCCACCATCCCAAGTTCAATTTTATGAAAGTCTAACCCTTGACTGTAATCCCCTAGCATTGTATAATTCCGCGGACATGGCTATCCGAATAGGTTTTACACTTTGCAGAGGTTATATAGTTTACCCACAAGATATAATCAATCACCATAAAGGCAAAGATCAAAACAAAGCCTTTACAATGCTTCTTCTAGATCCAATACTGTCCGCCAAGGTTTTAACACTGAAGGGTTACATCACAACAACAGAGCACCTCTCTTATGCCATGTGAGTTTGAAGGATCAAGATGGCGATCAGAGGGGGGGGGGGTAAATGATCCCCAAATAAAATTTCCCCCACTCAACGTACTCCAAGCAATTGTCGGGACCCGAATTTGTAAATCCAAACCCTCTGTGTATTCAGCACTAGTCAAGGATCACGCTAGTGCACACAGTCTCAACATTGGTAAATATCACAATCAAACTCAACGAAATAATAAAGTACTCAAATTAACTAATCAAACTGGTTGCTTGACCTTATGATCAAGTTACAAAGTACGCCTCGCAGGGCGGAAACTTATTGAAATAAACAACTGCAGCGGAAATAAAAGATCATTGTGGCACCACTCAGTATACCACAGGCAACTGACTGGGCTCACTCCCTAGGTAGACGGCTCCTCCTGAAGTTCTTCTTCCATAGCTGGTGTCGTCTCTTCTTCAACTGATGTTGTATGTTTGCAGGGGGGTGAGTACTTGGTACTCATCAAGTTATGCACAGAATGCAATTCTAATAGTCTACATGCATGGCTTATTACAAAGGATAGGCTCATGGTTCATTTGCAGTAAAACAACATTTATAAATACAGTAATAGATTGTAAAGCAGTAAAACACTAATAAATAGAATAATTTCACAATGATTGCACAGGTAAAGCATTTCCCAATCCTAGGTCAAGTTCACAATTCCAAACCCAAGTGTTTTCCACAAACCAAGTTATTTTCATGAAAGTCTAACCCTTGACTGTAATCCCCGAGTAGTGTCCAATACCATGGACTCGGCTATTCGAATAGATTTTACACTCTGCAGAGGTTATGCACTTTACCCACAAGATATAGTCAAATACCACAAAGGCGAGTGACCGTAACAAAGCCCTTCGGAAACTTCTACATTAACAAGTGGACCTCCCCGGTTGCCATATACTATCCCTTCCGTCAGCAGAGGCGAAGTATAGGACCGATATACCGTTGGATGGGTACCTAGCCGTAGCCTCGGTACACTCCCCCGTACAACTACACAAAGGGTGTAGTTGACACCCCGAGGTACCACATGCAAGTTATTAGCAACATACTCAACTAGGTATGTCCCATACCAGACATGTGGTGGCTTGTTTGACCCAGTTCAAAGGCTTGCAAGGTCAAGTCTGTGACACCACAGAGTGTCATAATCTTATAAGATGTGAATATGGAGGTTAAATACTTTACACTATGGAGTTTAATCGCGTTTCTGGGCCGATTTCGGGAGTTTGGGCCTCTCCGGGGGAGTTTGGGCCCAAGGGGGTTGAGTCGTGGGCTTTAGTGGGATGGGGTTTAGGCCCATGAGGGAGTGGGAGGCCTGATTTTCCAGCCTTGGGCGCCCCTCCTACCCTTTATTGCGCCCCCTCCCACTTGGGAAAAACCCTAGCTGCCTTTTTGCCCTTGCCTCCCACCTAGGGCGCCTCCCCTCTCCTCTCCACCTTCCCCATTGCGCCACCTCTCCTCCCCTCACCTCTCCACCACCCTTGCTGCCCCTAGGGGAGTTCTCCACCTCACCACCCCGAAGATCCGTCCATTGGAGTGCTCCGCGACGAGGAGATCCGGTGGATTTGGAGCGAGGAAGGAGATCGCGCGAACCGGGAGGAGATCCGTGGGTTTTTCGTTCGTCGGGCGAAGGTATGGCCACGGGGATCCTTGGGGTTGGTCTAGGTACTATTCTAAGGGTTAATATCATGTTTTAGATCAATTGGTGGTGCTGTAGTTGGGTAGATTAGATGGAATCTAGAGTTTGCCACGTTCTCTGTTTCGGGCAGCATGAGCAGTCGACCTAGGGTTTAGGTTTTCGCCAATTTAGATTCAGAATTTGGTCGGCTGCCTATTGAATAAGTTGTAGGTAACTTCAATACCTTTCAGTAGGTATAAAGAACGTCCAATTCTGCCTAACCGTTTGAAAGTTATGCTTGTTTTACCGAACGTGATAAAAACTGTGACGTGATTGGAACAGATCACGGTATTCTGTAGATTAAACCACTTTAGAGTCCGAATCAGTTTTTTCGTATACTTAGGAAAAGTTAGGAAATTTCCTAAGATACGCAAGGATGTACTCGTTTAATCAATTCGGAGTCTTAGATCCCAAGTTATGCTCGTTGCAAGTCTGCTGTCCCAGCGGAACAGAACCTCTGTTTTTGGGTTTTGCGAGTAGTTTGCAATGTCAGGGTAGAGGAGTGTTTGCGTACTGTTTTGTGGACATAATTGTGAGTGTGTGGTACCTATGTGCAGGTGGTGTGATCCTGGGAGTGCCTTCTACTTCTCGCCAACCCGTCGCCCGTGGTTGAGGCAAGTGTATTGGAATGGGTAGCGGGTTGTAGTTGGCTAGATTGATTGAGATTGAAATTGATTATATGATATGTTCACATGCCATGCTTTAATGATTGCCATTGATATGATGAATATGCTTATTATGTTATGATGCCATGTGTTAATGTACAAGTTATTTATGATGTTGGCATGTTTGCATACATGGCATGATACATGGCCCGGGCGGTGAGAAAGTCATAACTAGTCCGGGGAAGGTCGGTTAGAAAGTTATGACTATTCCGAAGAGCCAATGAGTAAGTCCTACATCGTGATTCCATCCACCGCGGTGCATGGAAGCGAGGAGTAGGCACCCTCCATCTTCGGGATGGAAGGGGGGAGAGGGTGCACACCGCCGGGTGTGTACTCAACCATACCGGTATGAGTTTCCAGGAGATACATATGTGCATCGCATTGCATTGCATTATATGAGGATGTTATATGATGATGATATATGATGATGTCAATGATATGCTTACGCTATGAATATGAGATATGTATGATGTCGTATGTGAAAAGTGGTGATGAAGGTATTAGAATGTATTTTCTTGTTCCATTGCAATATACATGTTGAGTGATGAACTCACGCGTGTGTTTATGTTGTTTTTCTTAGGTACCATGAAACCGGCATGCGGGAAAGGGAGCTAGTCACACGTCATCACTTAGCATCACACATATAAACAATGACATGTTCCTTCCTTTAAATTGTGATGGTTAATTTGTGTGCTTGGTTTCCTCATTTACTTCGTTTGGCTCATGAGTTGGTTGGAATCTTTATTCTAGTCTTATACTGCTGCTAGAACCTTTATTATTGATGATTTAGATGTCATTCTTTATACTATACCCTGTGATCCTAATGTTGTTGCTTCAATTCATGAAAAAACAAAGGAGATGCTGCCGAAATTTTCGGTTATAGCATTTACTCCTTTGCTGTAATTTATCTTAATTTATGGTATTTAGATGTTGTTTAGTCTATGTTTGGTAGCATTCGGGCATATTACATGCCGGGGTGTTACAAAGTCCTTAGGGTGACCAGGGCAAGACTACCCAAAGAACCAAAGCGACTTTCCCGGTACCAATCATGGCCCACTAGATCAATCTTGCCACTTGCCCCGGTCTAAAGCGTTTATCAAACCCCTAGTTGATTACCATGCACCACGTGCCATCAACATCATCAATAACACATCACACTTTCCAAATCATGTTCCATATCTCATTAAGTCAACATTAACATTTATTTATCCAAAACCATGTCATGACTACGTGGCAGGGCTAAGCATACTACTACAGTCTATTTAACCCATGTTGGCAAAATTATTAATGTCCAACTAAATATTCCACAACTAGGGTGACAAGGGGTTCATGGCATATAATTATCTATAACAAGGTGTCATACAGCAACTAGGCATTTATCTAACTCCCAGAAATATTTAAAGCATTTTCTAATTAAATTAGCATGCAATAACTTGAATCAAATTAATTTTCAAAAGTGGGAACAATATGATCAAAGCATAACTTGCCTTCAAAAAGTACTTGTTCAGGCTCTTGCACTTGCTCCTGGTTCCAAACTTCACCCTCGAAGCCTTCGAGCACTTCAACGTCTACTCGTAACGTGCACAAATAATAATAAATAAATAAATAGCAAGCATACAGTGCTCAAAAATTCAAATAAAATTCATAAACAGAAAGAGCTCAATTTTACAAAAATTTAGAAATTAGAATCACTCAAATCGGGGTTAAAACGCAAAAGTTATATCATTTTGAAGTTTGAAAATATATATAAAAGAATAAACCGAATTAATAGAATATTTTCCAATCGGGAAATTATTTATGACACCACCCATGCCACGTGCCAGCACCACAGAGCGACACGTCCCATGCTGACGTCATCACTGGCAGGCCCCCATGCTGACGTCTGCATGACATCAGCACGCCACGTGTCGCGCTCCGGTGCGGCCACGTGTCCGCAGATCTTGTTAGTGGGCCGACGCCGCGGCTCGGTGTCTACGGTGGACGCGGCGCATGGGGCAACAGAGGCTGACATGCGGGCCCGCTGTGTCAGTGGCTCACGTGCACGCGCACAGTGCGGCTCCATGCGCGTACGTGGCACGCTGCGATAAGTTTGGCTTTGGTGCGATTCGAATCGTTTGTTTTCAAACCAACGGCCCGGATTAGGTCTCAACGGTGGGGTTTGAAGGGGTACGTGGCATCACCCAGTGCTCAACATGTGGCACGGCCCACACCCTCGGATCGGCATCTAACGGTCCAGATCTAATCTAAACAGTAACACCCGATCCCACCACAGCCACACAATCTAAAATCTACGGTTCAGAAGAGATCTAGATCACTATTGCTACGCGATACGTGGCATACCCTGGGTTGCTAGATCCAAATCGGACGGTCTAAGTGGGTTTAGATCTACTTCCGAGGGCATGGCTACGTGGCCTTACCTTGGCCGTTGGATGGTGATCAAGCGGCTGGTGAAGCTTGCGGGAGTCGGCGGCGGCGCGGTGACTTGCGGTGGCCGGCGCTGGAGACGAGGACCTCCCGAACGGTAGTTGAATGCAATTCCGGTGAGGGAATAAGTCCCCACATGTGCGGCACAACGTGAAGACCTCGGATCCACGACCCAACACGGCGGAGAAGGCTCGACGTCGCCGAGGAAGAAGAAAGACCGTGGTGGCTCGAGCATAACTACGGCAAGCAATTATCCCCAAACGGCGGCGGATCGTCCTCGGAAACCTAGGGCAAATGAAAGAGGGCGGCGCGGTGCACATGCCCAAGGCATTTATAGTGCGCGGGTGTGTGTGCCGGGCGCTGAATCTGCGGTGGTTTGTTGCGTGGCGGCGCAGTCCGTCGGCGACCCGGACGAGTGACGCGGCTCAATCACAAACGTCCATGCGAACAAGATCAGGCAGCCCACACGCGTGCGCGACGCGGCTCACGCTCGGCCGTTGGATCGAGATCCGAAAACATGATGCTCTCCGGTCTTATTCCAGTTCAAAGGTGTACGACATGGTCTACCATACAATGCTTCAAACGGTGACATCTGTAAACTAGCCTGATAGCTGTTGTTATAGCCGAACTCGGCATACGACAAACACTTGTCCCATGAAGTAGCATAAGCCAATGCATAAGCTCTCAACATGTCATCAAAAATCTGGTTAACTCTCTTAGTCCGCCCATCCGTCTGCGGATGATAAGCTGTGCTAAAAGTTAGATGGGTTCCCATAGCTTCATGTAGCTTATTCCAAAATCTTGAGGTAAATTGGGTACCTCTGTCCGATACGATCTTCTTCGGCACCCATGTAAACAGACAATCCTGGACATATACAACTCTGCTAACTTGTCTCCCGAATAGGTGGTCTTTACAGGTATGAAGTGGGCAACCTTTGTCAAGCGGTCCACTATTACCCATATGGAGTCATATCCTCCCTGAGTCCTTGGCAAACCGGTAATGAAGTCCATACCGATTTCCTCCCACTTCCACTCAGGTATCTTCAGCGGCTGTGGCAATCCTGCTGGCCTCTGATGCATTACCTTGACTCTCTGGCATATGTCGCACAACGCAACATGCTTGGCAACTTCACGCTTCATGCTCGGCCACCAGAATCTATCCTTCAAGTCTTGATACATCTTGGCACTCCCCGGATGAATCGAGTACTTGGAGTCATGGGCTTCTTCCAGAATCAATTGCTTCAGCTCCTTCTTATTTGGCACACAGATGCGATCCTTTACCCACAACGTGCCTTGCTCATCCAATCTGAAGTCTTTTGCCTTGCCTTCCTCCATCTTGGACTTGATTTGTCTTGGCATCATCCTGCTGACCTTTGAGGATTTGATCTTCCAAAGTGGGCTTCACTTCTAAAGCGGCCAAAAATCCTTCAGGTACCACTTCCAGCTGCAACTTCTGAAATTCTTTGCATAGCTCAACCTAGTTTTCAGCTAGCAACATGTTGACGGTGTGGTTCTTCCGACTCAAGGCATCAGCTACCACATTGGCTTTACCAGGATGGTAATGTATTCCGACATTGTAGTACTTAATCAACTCCAACCATCTCCTTTGCCTCATGTTCAAGTTTGATTGGGTGAAGATATACTTTAGACTCTTGTGGTCAGTATACACCTCACATCTATTCCCAATTAGGTAGTGACGCAACAACTTCAAGGCATGCACTACAGCTGATAGCTCTAAATCATGCGTCGGATAATTCTCTTCATACGACCTCAACTGCCTTGATGCATATGCAACGACCTTCCGGTTCTGCATCAACACGCATCCAAGTCCCTAGCGCGATGCATCACAATAAATATCAAAGCTTTGGTTCATGTCCGGTAGAACAAACACCGGTGCTGAGGTCAAACGCTTCTTCAGCTCTTGAAAACTTTTCTCGCAGTTCGGCGTCCAAGTAAACTTCTTCTCTTTTTTCAACAATTGCATAAGAGGTCTCGCAATTGTCGAAAATCCTTCAATGAAGCGGCGGTAGTAACCTGCCATCCCAAGGAAACTACGTATCTGGGTCACCGTCTTCGGCTGCTCCCAAAGCAATACAGCTTCTACTTTGCTCGGGTCGACTGCGATTGCTTCAGCGGTCATAACATGTCCAAAAAAAAACTCCACCTTGTCCATCCAAAAGTCACACTTGCTGAACTTGGCGAAGAGTTGCTGTTCCCTCAACTTCTCCAGAACTAGCCTCAAATGTTCTGCATGCTCCTCTCTGGTCTTGGAGTAGACTAGAATATCATCTACGAACACCACAACAAACTTATCCAAATATTCCATGAAAATCTTATTCCTCAAGTTCATGAAATAAGCTGGCGCATTCGTCAGACCAAAGGACATAATAGTGAACTCGTAGTGTCCGTATCTTGACGAGAGCGCGATCTTCAGAATATCTTCTGTTCTGATCTTCAGCTGATGATATCCTGATCTCAGATCAATCTTGGACAAACTTTGACTCCCCTCAACAGATTACATCTCTAACTATAGACCAAAACTACGTTGCACACGAGTCACTAATTTAATTCCAGGGATAACATGACAAGCATGGGTTTCCAATATGATAAGCTTTATTAAAAACTTAATCTTAACAAGAGACAATTTAACTCTCAACATCCTTTATTACATATGATTTTTGATGAGTACATCATTTGATTCTCCTAAGCTTCATCAGTCTTGATGTGGTTGTCATGATCTTTCATTAGCGCTGCGGCATGGCTTCATCTTGAACTTCTTCACCATTCACTTTCTGGCGTAGGTGTCTCGGTAGGCGAAAGACTAGGATTGAAGTGGACAGGTATAACACCTCTTCTCCTAGGACAACTGTTGGCAAAGTGTCCCGGCTCATTGCATATGAAGCAACGCTTGACTGATGTCCGTTGGCTTCCTCCTAACATGGCACTAATCTTGCTAGGGGCAGAGCTAAGATCGATGCGACCCGAAGTGATCACCTTCTTCTGAGGGTATTGATTGACGAAATATCCTGGCTAACGACAAGCAAAGCAAACTCTAGGCAATAAGCTTCTTCCTTGAGAACTTTTCACCGAGGTGGTGGTTTGGAAACTCTGACTATCGGGGTGAGGCACAGGTGAAAGTGTCTCGAACAAGGTCTGAGCAGTATGGCAACTGAGTTGTTGAGGTGCACTCTTCATTCACTGTTGCGGTGGTCCTTCCTGACAAGCTTTCTGACGCTTGCAGTTGACTTCCAATTCCTTGCGCTCATCTTCTGGATAAAGGGTCCTGTTAACCCATTCCGCTCGCTTCAACTGACTCCTTAGACAAGTTGCTTCCATAGTCTTACCACTCACTTTTGGTGTTATAATCCTTACTGAAGTAATTTCTAGAATGATCATGGCTTCAGAGATTACTTGATCTTTCTGGGGACATTCCTTAACAAAATGACCTAACTCACCACAGTTTTCGCAGGAATGTTTGGGTCATCTTGCTGGATTGAGGGGGCATTCTCTTGCCCAGTGTCCTTGTTTATCACACAAGAAACAGTTCCATGGTGACCAAGTTTCACTGATTTCCTGAGGTAGATGGATATGGTTGACATGTTTCTTCTTCATTTCTTCACGTGGCCCAGCAAGTGCGGATGACAGTCCTTCTCTCCTTGCTAACTCTTGAGCAATGATGGCTCGAAAATCCTCTTGCCGACGCCGAGTCACAGCATTCGCTATTGGATCCAGGGGGCATTGAGCTGGACAATGATCTTGGACTTCACAAAGATAGCATGTGATGTTGTTCATGGGACATTCTCCTGGTAAGTGGCTTCCTTCACAGCTGAACAATTAATTGCATGTTCATCAGCAGTGTATCATATTTATCCACAATGAATGCATGCACGGTCTTCTGATTTGTTTGGTTGACAACACTTCAAAGAACAACGTCCAGGTATGGTATCCAGTGCGGAGGTACCATTCTTCTTTGGTTTTACTGTGGTTCCTCTGTCTTCTGACGATGTGAAGAGCCGACGAAAGGCGGTGGCAAACTCCATCCAAGTGATGGTATGTCCATCCTCAGAGGTGGCGTAGAAACCTTTCCACTAGGCTAATGCATCTCCTTCTAACTGGCAAGTAGCGTAGGGAACCTTCTCTTCATCTTCACGTTGCACCAAAGCTAGCTTCTCTTCTATGATTCGAAGCCAGATTTCTGCATCTTTGTGAGTGGCTGATCCATCGAACGTGGGTGGTTTGGTCTTCATGAACAAGGCAAACTTTGACTTTGTACAGGAGGTTGCGACTTTAGTGGTGGAGGGATTGATTTTGGCACTAACAGCATTCATCTGTTGCATCATTGTCAGCATAAGCTGAGTCTGGGCGGTGAACAATTGATCCAAGTTTTGAACTACACAGTTGGTACGGGGAACGACTGCTGGTCACTATCTGCTTTATCACTGACACCAGTAGTGCAACTGAACTGACTTGAACTGCCCCGAAGTCATTGTTGCGGTCGGTCCTTTCCATCTGCTAGCCACTCCAAGGTTTAGTTAAGAGGGAAAAGCATAGATAAGGTTTAAGAATCCTAGTGCAGGGGAGTAGGTTTAACCCAAAAACTTATACAAACATTATTAATAACTTGGTATGGTTGCTTATCCAAGCCTAAAAGCTATGCAACACATACTGCACACTCAGCAATCAAGAAAGAACCAAATTTCCTAAGCATACAATAATCTAGCGTCTAAAAGGGTAGCACTCCTATCTTAAGAGACACGACTCTCACACATGAGTCTCAACTGATTACTATAGCACTGGTTCTTCAAGCTTCTGGAACACTTCATCGATCCACTTCTCTTCGCGCTCGATGCTTCCTCACTTCACGATCTTCAGGGTTGGCAGCGACACCCAGTACTTTCTCCTTAAGTGTGAAGCATCGTTGACTATTTAGAATAACTCAGGTAAGATTTTCATTTAAACCAGTGGGGAAAGATAGAAATTTCAGCAAACGGGGAAAGAATAGAAGAATAAGATAAGTCAAGAACATATTATTCTTTCAGGTTAAATTTTCTCTTTAGAAAATAATTTTGAAGCTCCTAAAGATGGCAAATCTATCTAGGGTCAAGACCTACAGTCAGTATGGCTCTGATACCACCTCTGTCGGGACCCGAATTTGCAAATCCAGACCCTCTGTGTATTCAGCACTAGTCCAGGATCACGCTAGTGCACACAGTCTCAACATTGGTAAATATCACAACATACTCAACGAAATAATAAAGTACTCTAATTAAGTAATCAAACTGGTTGCTCGACCTTATGATCAAGTTACAAAGTACGCCTTGCAGGGCGGAAACTTATTGAAATAAATAACTGCAGCGGAAATAAAAGATCATCGTGGCCCCACTCAGTATACCACAGGCAACTGACTAGGCTCGCTCCCTAGGTAGACGACTCCTCCTGAAGTTCTTCTTCCGTAGCTAGTATCGCCTCTTCTTCAACTGATTTTGTATGTTTGCAAGGGGTGAGTATTTGGTACTCAGCAAGTCATGCACAGAATGCAATTCTAATAGTCTACATGCATGGCTTATTACAAAGGATAGGCTCATGGTTCATTTGCAGTAAAACAACATTTATAAATACAGTAATAGATTGTAAAGCAGTAAAACACTAATAAATAGAATAATTTCACAATGATTGCACAGGTAAAGCATTTCCCAATCCTAGGTCAAGTTCACAATTCCAAACCCAAGTGTTTTCCACAAACCAAGTTATTTTCATGAAAGTCTAACCCTTGACTGTAATCCCCGAGTAATGTCCAATACCGCGGACTCGGCTATTCGAATAGATTTTACACTCTGCATAGGTTATACACCTTACCCACAAGAGATAGTCAAACATCACAAAGGCGAGTGACCGTAACAAAGCCTTTCGGAAACTTCTACCTTAACAAGTGGACCTCCCTGGTTGCCATACGCTATCCCTTCCGTCAGCAGAGGCGAATTATAGGACCGACATACCGTTGGATGGGTACCTAGCCATAGCCTCGGTACGCTCCCCCGTACAACTACACAAAGGGTGTAGTTGACACCCTGAGGTACCACATGCAAGTTATTAGCAACCTACTCAACTAGGTCTGTCCCATACCAGACATGTGGTTGCATGTTTGACCCAGTTCAAAGGCTTGCAAGGTTAAGTCCTTAGGGTGACCAGGGCAAGACTACCCAAAGAACCAAAATGACTTTCCTGGTACCAATCATGGCCCACCAGATCAATCTTGCCACTTGCCCCAGTCTAAAGCGTTTATCAAACCCCCAGTTGATTACCATGCACCACGTGCCATCAATATCATCAATAATACATGACACTTTCGAAATCATGTTCCATATCTCATTAAGTCAACATTAACATTTATTTATCCAAAACCATGTCATGACTACGTAGCAGGGCTAAGCACACTACTACGGTCTATTTAACCCATGTTGGCAAAATTATTAATGTCCAACTAAATATTCCACAACTATGGTGACAAGGGGTTCATGGCATACAATTATCTATAACAAGGTGTCATACAGCAACTAGGCATTTATCTAACTCCCAGAAATATTTAAAGCATTTTCTAATTAAATTAGCATGCAATAACTTGAATCAAATTAATTTTCAAAAGTTGGAACAATATGATCAAAGCATAATTGCCTTCAAAAAGTACTTGTTCAGGCTCTTGCACTTGCTCCTGGTTCCAAACTTCACCCTCGAAGCCTTCGAGCACTTCAACGTCTACTCGTAACGTGCACAAATAACAATAAATAAATAAACATCAAGCATACAGTGCTCAAAATTTCAAATAAAATTCATAAACAAAAAGAGCTCAATTTTACAAAAATTTAGAAATTAGAATCACTCAAATCGGAGTTAAAACGCAAAAGTTATATCATTTTGAAGTTTGAAAATATATATAAAAGAATAAAACCAATTAATAAAATATTTTTCAATCGGGAAATTATTTATGACGTCACCCATGCCACGTGTCAGCACCATAGAGCGACCGTGCCCATGCTGACGTCATCACTGGCCGGCCCCCATGATGACGTCAGCACGCCACGTGTCGCGCTCCGGTGCGGCCACTTGTCACGGTACTGTTTTGTTGGCGCGGCGGCGCACGGCTCGGCTGGTCTACGGTGGACGCGGCGCACGGTGCACGGTGCGGCTCCACGCGCGTACGTGGCACGCTGTGATTGATTCGGCTTCAGTGCGATCCAAATCGTTCGTTTTCAAACCAATGGCCTGGATTAGATCTAAACGGTGGGGTTTGAAGGGCGACGTGGCATCACCCGGTGCTCAACACGCGGCACGCCCCACACCCTCGCATTGACATCTAACAGTCCAGATCTAATCTAAACGGTAACACCCGATCCCACCACAGCCGCACGATCTAAAATCTATGGTTCAGAACAGATCTAGATCACTATTGCTACGCGATACGTGGTATACCCTGGGTCGCTATCCAAATCGGACGGTCTAAGTGGGTTTAGATCTTCTGCACAGGGCATGGCTACATGGCCTAGCTTGCGGGAGTCGGCGGTTGCGCGGTGACTCTCGGTGGCTGGCGCTGGAGACGAGGACCTCCTGAACGGCGGTTGAACGCGATTCCGACGAGTGAATAAGTCCCCACAGGTGTGGCACAACGCGAGGATCTCGGATCCGCAACCCAACACGGCAGAGAAGTCTTAACGTCGGTGAGGAAGAAGAAAGACCGTGGCGGCTCGAGCGTGACTACGGCAAGCAATTATCCCCAAACGGCGGCAGCTCGTCCTCGAAAACCTAGGGCAAATGAAAGACGGCGGCGCGACGCACATGCCCAAGGCATTTATAGTGCGTGGGCATGCGTGCCGGGCGCGGAATCCGCTGCTGTTTGTTACGCGGTGGCGCAGTCCGTCGGTGACTCGGACGAGTGACGCGGCTCAATCATAGACATCCACACGGACAAGATCGGGCGGCCCACACGTGTGCGCGACGCGGCTCACACTCGGCCGTTGGATCGAGATCCAACGGCCGGCGGGCTAATGTTAGGGTTAGGGTTGCGGCTGGCGGCGCGGTGGCTGGGCTGGGCCGAACAGTGTTGGGCTTCGGCCTAGTACTGTTCCTCGGAATTCCTCGCGGATTTTTCCAATAAAAATAATTACAAAAATTAGTTTAATTCCTTTGGGGCATTAAAAATACCCAAAAAAATTCCAGAAAAATTCTATAAAATACTTTGGAACATCTGGAACTCAAATAAAATATTTTCATCAAAACTTTATTTGAAACTTTTAAATATTTAAATAATTAAGTAAAGGCTCAATTCAAAATAAATCCAAATAAATTCCAAAAATTCCTGAAAATTCACAAATACATTTTAAATATAATATAAGCAAAAATTTGCGATGTTACATGTTCCCGTTACTATGTATGAGTTGTGATACAAACTGTTATGCATTGTCACGCGTGTTGGTGAACTATCCTAGGGCCAACACGAGCATATATGCGGAACGCCCGAGGTTCCATTGATTTACTTAAATTGTATCGTGCAATTGAGTGAATCAATGGAATCCCGGGGACGGTTCCCCACATTTATATACCCCACTTCCAATTCGTAGTACACTTTAGGAAGATATTATTCCAATTCCTAGTACACCTTAGGAAGATATTATTATGGATTTTGTCTTACGATTGCCTAAAACTAAAACTAAGAGATTCTGTTTTTGTTGTAGTGGATATATTTTCAAAGATGGCATTCCCTGTCATAAGAGCAACGATGCGTCGCATGTAGCTAACCCGTTTTTCAGAGAAATTGTGAGATTGCACGTAATGCCCACTACCATTGTTTATGATCGTGATGTCAAATTTATGAGCTACTTTTGGAAGACTTTGTGGGCTAAACTTGGGACTAAGTTGCTATTTTCAACAACTTGTCACCCACAAACAGATGGACAAACTGAGGTGGTAAATATAATACTTTCCATGTTACTGCGGACAATGATAAAGAAGAACTTAAAAGAGTAGGAAGATTGTCTACCGCATGTGGAATTTGCATACAATAGGGCGATACATTCTACTACTCAACTTTGTCCATTTGAAGTGGTGTATAGTTTTAAACCAATCATGCCACTTGAGTTATTGCCTTTGCCATTTGAGGAGAGAATTAATATGGAAGCTTCAAAACGTGCCGAATATGTGAAGAAGATTCATGCAAAGACAAAAGAAGAAATTAAAAAGAAAACACGCTATTATGCTGACAAAGCAAACAAATCAAAGAAGAAAATGCTATTTGAACCAGGTGACTTAGTTTGGATGCATCTACGCAAAGAACGCTTTCTGGCAAAGCGTAAATCGAAATTGTTGCCTCGTGGTGACGGTCCTTTCAAAGTGCTAGCAAAGATCAATGACAACACATATAAAATTGAACTTCCAAGTGATGACTATGCAGTGAGTTCTACTTTTAATGTCGCTGATCTTTCTCCTTTCTTTGGTTATGATGACACTGAGTCGAGGATGACTCTCTTTCAAGAAGGAGAAGATGATGAGGACATCCCTAACCCTAGGGCAAGAACTATACAACAACAGGTGAATCTTCTCCTTCATCAATTTAATTCTTTACATGAGAATTGTATGCTACCTAATGACGAGTGTTTGCTTATTATTAGGTACGAAGGTGTTAAAGAATTTTCAATGGTGAGCCACATGCTTGCCTGTTGTGAGAAACAACTAGGAGGATCCATGCGCACAAAGAGAAGCTTCAGACCACGAGACATTACAGTATTTTTCGGCTTGCTATAGTACCACGAGGTGCTACAATATCACGTATAAACAGTACCGATCCATTGCGATAGTACTCGCGCCATGAACAGTACATGCCTATTGCTACAATACACACGTCATGAACAGCACCGTCCCAAATTGCTACAATACGGAATCGCTACAGGAAACTCGAAGCTACAGTACCAATTACTGTTTGTGCCGGGATCCTTTTTGTTTCGGTTGGTTCGGTTGGTATCAGATTAGGTGGCGTGTTCCTTTTCATCTAACTACTATATATATGGTTCCTAGGTGTAAAGAAAGGGGACTCCAGACTTGAGAATTAATAAGATAGCTATTTGCATCTGTTAAGCGTTCTTCGCTTGTTTTTTCTCATTGCATATGCATCGAGAGGGGGAATTGGGCGACTTCTACCAAAGATCGTTCTGCCTTTCCACTGGGAATTGGGAGATCGATATACTTCACTCGGAGTCTGTGAAGTTCGACGCGTGTGATCTTGGCGAATCAAAGAGTTGCAAGACCATTGCATCTGGTAGTGGGGGATCAACTAGTGTTCATCGAGAGTGCATGTAAGTATCTAAATCCTACGCCGTGAAGATCAGGCAAATCCCATATCATCCTCCTTGATAGTGTTGTTCATCTTCTTGTCAATATTTCACCAAAACATTGATAGCAATTTGTTGCCATTCATTGAGAGTGCATGCAAGTATCCAAATCCTACGCCGTGAAGATCAGACAAATCACATATCATCCTCCTTGATAGTGTTGTTCATTTTCTTGTCAATATTTCACCAAAACATTGATAGCAATTTGTTGCCAAATTTTGATAACCCCTGGAGCGGCAAATTTGTCATCAAATTAAACTGTCCCTTAGTCTCCTTGTAAGATTTGCACCAATATATAACTCTATTTTTGTCAACCTACTCGGTGCTGGTGTTACACGCTAAGGAGAAAAGGACCAATGGCCAATGGGGGACTAATCACGAAAAGAAGTACTGACTGCAATACTGCGTCAACTGTCAAGTCAACTCGCTCCTCCGTCTCGACAACGTCGGGTTTGTTTAAGAGAAGACAGAATCCCATCTCTCCGCTGCTTGCAAGCTCCAGTCCAAGCTGAGGCCAAGAGCGCGCGTAGGGAGAGGGAGGAGTGAGGGTCGCCAGTCGCCGCCGGTGGTGCGAGCTCTCCAACGTTTTCAGGTGAGTTTCCTGTAGAAGCTGAGGAGGTGTCTGGGAGAGCTTCAAATTTGTAGAGCGGAGGTATATTAAAACAGTGTTTAGCTGGATTATCTCTTTTATTTATATTTTAGAATAAAAATATAAATTTAATTTAATTTATTTTAATCTATAAATTTTAAATCCGATAGAAAGCTAAAGTCTAAAACTCTGTCAAACATGGCATTAATCAACTTTTGATCAGATAAACTTGTCCCTCTTCCTTCTGATGAAAAAATAAACTTGTTCCAGACCAGACTTTGCCGGAGTGCAAGGAGCCGCAAACCTTGGTCTGCTCCAGCCGCCACTAGCCTCCTGCAGCTCCCCCCTGGCGAGGCTGTCGAGCATCGCGTATGTGACCAGAGCACCAGACCCAGCGCACGCGTCCTGCTCGACGAATTGCCGAGCCGCCGAGCTCAGGAAAGGTGGGTACTTTGCCTGGCTCTCGCCTGTTTGTCTTTTCATTTACCCTACCAAGTTCTACAAACGCTCTCCACAAATACCGTCACTGAGAATATACTAGCGATGTTTGGACACATTAGCAATGCCTTGTTGAGTGGTGAGTACTAGTGGATGAGTATAAGACATGGTTAATCATTCATGGAAAGGATCCCTTTATACGCCGTGTGAATCACAAAGCCAAACTTATCTGATCCTCGACTGTTGAAATGGTTACGTCCTTCACCTTTTTATTTAGAGAAATTTTATAGCGTATTGTACTAGTATTATATGGTGACCAGTAGAAATTAGGTTTAGCCATTGATTTATCGAGTGTATTCCTACTAATTTACAACCAGAGAAAATATAAATAAGTAAATACTAACTAATATGATTATTGGATCAAAAAGAATGAACAGGGCAATATCGAATTCATTGTACCGTAAAAGAGCTCTTATTTATATATATTGCTGGGGTCGAATCACCCTGGGTCCTGTATATTCACAGTGGCGCCTTTCAATATGTTGTCTGATGTCTTGCAACTGACCACGGCCAACGCCAAGCTCGGCGCTTTCCTTGCTGATTGTGTTATGCAATACACCATTCTCCAATGGTCCCATGTAAACTAAATTGTGGATCCCAGTAGTATGATCTGCATGGTTATTTATGGTCATAAATGTAATGACTACAAGATTGTAAATTAATTGTGATGTTGTATTATATGTTGGGGTTCTTGCCGTATCTTTTGGGTGCAGATGTGTACTTTAAGGAATAAAAAGATAAATATAGTTATGTTTAATTCCGTACAATTAACTGTGAAGGTGTTGTTGTTTGTAAATGTGCTTCAATTGATAGTGTAGATGTGCCTCATTGGGGGAAAAAAATTTCAATATTATATTTAGAAGGGAATGTTTGCTGAATTGCTTGTTTCATTGTCCTTCCCATATATGGTATTTTGTAATCTTAAACACACTTCTGTTTATCGTTTCAGCATAGATGGCTGAAGCAGCTCTGCTTGCTCTCTCAAAGATCGGCTCTTATGTAGCAAGTGAAGCAGCCGCAGTCACCAAATCCAAACTTTTTAATCTGAAGGAGCTGCCGGACACCGTGCAACGCATACGGAGGCAACTGTTGATGATGAATCTCTTTATACAGAGGATGGGTGCAGCATACCTCAGTGACGACCTCCTCAAAGGATGGATCTCAGAAGTGCGAATGCTGGCCTATCGTGTTGAAGATGTAATGGACAGTTATTCCTATCACTCTATTCAGTTCAAGAGAGAACAGTTCCTGAATAAGCTGACCAAGGGATCATACTACGCTCTAGTTTTCAGTGGAATCGCTGATGAGCTAATTCAGATAGAGAAGGATATTGTCCATGTTTCCAAGTTGAAGGAGATGTGGGTGCAATCGGTCCATCAGCTTCTTCCTACTCAGGTTGCCAGCACTGAACAACGATTCCCTCAGTACAGTTTTCCCCGACTTATGAAGGATGTGGATCTTGTGGGCATTGAGAACAATAGGGATCAGCTAATGCAATTGTTGAGTCCCAATGTGCAAGCTCTCAGGGTGATATCTGTGTGGGGTATGGGTGGCGTGGGAAAGACCACCTTGGTCATCAATGTGTATGAGCGTCAAAAGGAGAAATTTGGCATTCACGTGTGGATCACTGTGTCACAAACATTTACTGTAGAGGAATTGCTGCGGAAGTTATACTTAGAGATAACTCGTTCCTGCGAACAGGCAACACCAGCTGATGCAATCAACATCAACAAGAAGCAGCAGACATCAGATGATATTGACAAGATGGATGTCTCGCAATTGAAGCTTGACCTAAAGGAATTATTAAAGAACAAAAGATATATGGTTGTATTTGACGATGTATGGGACCGTCGAGCATATAACGGAATAAATGATTTGTTCGAGGATTCTAAGAATGGAAGTCGCATTGTGATCACAACAAGGAAAGGTGATGTGGCTGCTATTGCTCCTCAGGGCTGTCAACTCAAGCTTAATCCATTAGACATGAATGCTTCTCTCCGCCTATTCTGTACCAGGGCTTTTCCAAATAGCAATGACTCTGAGTCCCCGTTAATGCTTCAGGAGCTAGTTACAGATCTTGTAAAGAAATGCAAAGATTTGTCCCTGGCAAAGTGCCCATCAGATCTTCAGGAGCTAGCTATAGCTATTAAAAAGAAATGCGAGGGTTTGCCACTGGCAAATTGCCCATCAGATCTTCAAGAGCTAGCTCCTAATATTGTCCAGAAATGTGATGACTTGTCACAGGCAAAGTTGCCATCAGAGTTTCAGGAGCTAGCTACTAATATTTTACAGAAATGTGAACTCTTGCCATTGGTGCGGTGCTCACCAGAGCTGCAGAATCTAGCTGTTGAGATTGTAAAGAAATGTGGGGGCTTGCCACTGGCAATAGTATCAATTGGTAGCTTGTTGTCTGCAAGGAAGCAAATAGAGCCAGTTTGGAAGCAGATTTATGATCAGCTTCCATGTGAGCTAGAGAAGGATAACCAGGTCCGAGGAATTCTAAATTTGAGCTATTATGACTTGCCTGGAGAGCTCAGAAACTGCTTTCTGTACTGCAGCATGTTCCCAGAAGATCATCTCTTGTCAAGGGAGAATCTTGTAAGGCTATGGATTGCAGAAGGTTTTGTGGTAAAGAAAGGGAACAGTACTCTGGAGGAGGTGGCTGAGGGCTATCTCATGGAGCTGATCCATCGAAACATGCTGCAACTTGTGGATAATGACGAGCTTGGCAGGGTGAGTACATGCAAGTTGCATGACATTTTAAGAGAGTTGGCTCTTTCTATCTCCGAAGCCGAGATGTTTGGTACCGCGAACGATTTTGGTAAAATGCTGCAGATGAATACAGATGTGCGTCGCCTGTCAATATGCCAATGGAGGGGGATGAAATATGATTCTTCAAAGATAAAATTCTCACATCTTCGAACCCTAATTGCACTTGAAACAACTGTGAACTCTGTACCTGCAATGTTGTCTGAATCTAAATATCTTACTGTCCTAGAGCTGCAGGACTCAGGAGTCAATCAAGTGCCTACATCTATAGGAAATTTGTTTAACTTGCAATACATTGGACTAAGGAACACAACAGTAAAATCGCTACCAGATTCTATTGAGAAGCTCTGCAATCTTCAAACTCTTGACGTCAAATCAACCAATATAGAAAAGCTACCCAATGGGATAGTGAAACTCAGTAAGCTGAGGCACCTTCTGGCTGACAGATTAATTGATGGGGCAAGGTTGGAATTCCGGTATTTCTGTGGAGTGGCAGCACCGAAAGGGTTATCGAGGTTGGAAGAACTGCAGACACTTGAGACCATCGAAGCTAGGAAGGACTTGGGGGAGCAGCTTGAGAAAATGATCCAATTAAGAAATCTATGGATTGACAACATAAGTGCTGAGCACTGTGCAGAGTTATTTGCTTCTGTGTCTAAGATGCCACTTCTTTCTAGCTTACTTCTCTGTGCAACTGATGAGAATGAGATACTTAACTTTGAAACTCTCGTACCGACATCCACAATGCTCCAAAAGCTAATTATCAGAGGACACTGTGCCGAGAAGACACTGGAGTGCCCGATATTTCGTGACTACGGTGCACGCCTCAAGTATCTAACTCTAAGCTGGTGTCACCTTGGGGAAGATCCATTGGGGGTGCTCGCGTCTTACTTGCCGAACCTGACATATCTGAGTCTTAACAGAGTGCATAGTGCACAGACTTTGGCTCTTTCTTCAGGATCCTTTCTGCAGCTGAAGACGCTCGTCTTAAAGCATATGCCTGATGTCAATGTTCTGAAAATACGAGATGGCGCCCTTCCGTGCATAGAAGGTTTATACGTTGTGTCACTATTGAAGCTGGGGTTACCTGAAGGCATTGAATCCCTTCTCTCCCTTAAGAAGCTCTGGCTTCTAGGTTTGCTCGATGACTTCAAATATCAATGGACAATGAATCGAATGCACCAGAAGATGAAGCATGTAACGGAGCTCCATGTCTAGGTGTGGCACCTCAGTATATTTTTGTATGGTGCTGAACCCTACCTTGTTTGTGCTTTTACCTCGGTTCTTCTTACAGTATATTCTATCTGTTTGGGACATTGCTGGAAACTCTGCATTTGCAGCTACATCATGATTTAGATATTGTTAATTATGGTAACTAATGTCTAGTCTTTTAGGATTTGAAAATGTGTGCTAGATGAATGCTAGTGGAATTAGGATTCCTACTTTCTTTCACAATAGTATTCCTATTTGCTTTGGAGAAGAAATAGGGAAGCTATATAAACCCATGAGATAGTCATAGAGATCCCAAGCAATCATAAAGCCACAAATTAACTCATCCAAAGCAAGAGGTGCACAAGAGGATTAGAAGCTAGGGGTGTGTTTGGTTAATGGGACGGTGTTGAATGGGATGGGATGGTCCTGTACCATTTGGTTCTATTATTTTGGATGAACGGAATAATTCATCATCTATAGGGAATATTCTTTAAATTTGTATCACTTGATTCGGGATAGGATGGTTCTATTCAAACAATCAAACACATGGATAACTTTTTTCTTGAACCATCTCATACATCATACATGTACCACTAGGTACAAGCAATCAAACACACCCTAGGTTACTCTAGCACTAGATTTTTGTATAGGGTAAGAATCCAAATGTTCTAAAAGGTTCGAGAGATTGTGAGAGAGCAATAATGCCTTATATTCTTTTGAGATTGTGCTTAAAAGAATTTACGGTTGGCTTCGTTAAATCTTTTGTCTCGTTGTAGTTACTTCAATATCATTATTTTGGTTTTCTCTACCAAATTTATCCTCTTCGTTCTTGAAACCGTGCACGCTCGTGCAGTCTCTCACAAAACTCTGATCCGATCAAGGGGCTGCTACACATAAAAGAGGCATCAGTGTAACATTAATTAAGTACTGAAACTGTAGTATCCTTGCCATCAGGAGTCCTCTCGATTTTAATTAAGTACTGAAACTGTAGTATCCTTGCCATCAGGAGTCCTCTCAATTTCTTCTGTTTTTTCAGTTGCTTAGAGATTGCCTTTTTTTTTTTAATTACATGCACCTTTGTACCGATCTTTTATGCAAATGGTGTTGTCACTGTCTTCATTTTCATATTTTCTAAACGTTTGCATTGATCTTGTAATATTCTTCCGTGTGGAACTTCCATTGCAACGGAGGAGCAGCATGATCAAGAATTCCAGATTCCAGGAGAAATTTCTCCCATATTGTCCACTGGATTTGTTGTTTCTAATTAGATTTCAACTCCAGTATGAATCAAATGAACTTCAGATCATAGGATCTGATTCAGAACCCTGCCTCGACAAGCAAGGCCAGCATCCAGAGCTTTTGTTGCACAATAAGTTTTACACCGAATGGAGACTGGTGGTTTTCCATGACGTGTAAAAATTATCAATGCATGGGCAACAAGGATTATAAGCACTTATTGAAGGTGCCACTTGCCAAATTTCCAGAATGATGTTTGACCAACACCAGACTATAGCTATATAAATCTTACACATTAAGCTGAGATCTAGTCAGAAAATTGACGACGATGACCTGTTGAGAGGTGCTTCTATGCATTTCTTGGGAGCAAAAGCATGGAAGCAATACTCCTAACTGTTTGAAACAGGAACCTACAAACGAAATAAGAATGGATAATACACGAATTCGACCTTTCCATCGAATTTGAGCTTCATCAGAGTCATCAACGAATAGATCGATGAGTTCAGTCGCATCTGGCCTTAGCAAGCTCGCTCCAAACCGCATCTTCATCAGCATGGCACCCAAATTCCACGGCTCTCTCAATGCTCTGGATGTTACCTAAGAGAACTTTGACGGCCTGCACTACTAACCTCAACTTTCTGGATATGGCAAAAGCCTCCACAAACATCCCTGCTTCAATTGGAATTTCTCCAACAGTTGCCCCATCGAAATTGTCCAGCTTATCGACGAAGTCCACGACCCTGGATAGACTGGATTGATCTACTTTGATCGCTGTTAGGATAAGCAGGTTCTGGAGATTAAGTTCCCGCTAAATAGATTCATGCGAAAGGTCAGCTTCCATGAGGGCCTTGATAGCTGAAGAAACTTGTTCAGGTCTCTGCCTTTCAGGCAGTATGCTAGTGAACACTTGATCAATGAGATTCCTTCTGTACTCATTTCCAGGATCAAGAACTTTCTTCCACAGATCACCGTTCATGCTTTCAACTGCATGCCTGTGATTGGAAGAATACAGCCATGTGATTTGAGTAGGGTGTTGAAGTTTTAACTTAACGGAACATCATACCTACTCGAGTTTGGCATTTCTAAGCATGGGTGTACCAACACCCATTAGTGGTTTGGATATTTGTGCTGTATCAAAAATTGAAAAACAAAGACAAGTGCTTGCCGTATGCCAAGTTCAACTACAATAATAGCTATCAAACTAGTTTACAGATGTCACCATTTGAGGCTCTGTATGGCCGACCTGTTGGACGCCATTGAATTGGAATAAGACTAGAGAGCGCCATGTCTTTGGGCCGGACAATCTGCAAGAAGCTGAAGAGTAGATCGCCATGATCAGGGAGAGATTGAAGATAGCCCAATCAAGACAGAAGAGTTATGCAGATAACCGTCGCAGAGAATTAAGCTTTGAACTTGAAGATTTCGTATACTTCAGAGTTACACCTCTCAAGGGAGTTAAAATGTTTCATACAAAAGGGAAACTCGTGCCACGATATGTTAGTCCATTCAAGATCTTGAGCCGCAGAGGTGAAGTCGCTTATCAGTTGGAATTGCCACAATCATTGGCAGGAGTGCATGACGTGTTCCATGTGTCCCAACTGAAGAAGTGTCTATGAGTGCTAGATGAACAAACACCTTTAGAGTTGATCGAGCTGCAAGAAGACCTGATGTACAGAGAGCATCTAGTGAAGATTTTGGACACAAGGGATCGAGAGACAAGAAACAAGTCGACCCGCTTCTGCAGAGTCCAGTGGAGCAACCATTCAGAAAGTGAAACGACATGGGAGCGCAAAGAAGACTTCAAGAAAGAGTTTCCCAACTTATTCTGTAGTTAGCCCTGAATCTCCGGGTCGAGATTCTGTTAAGGAGGGAGGTTTGTAACATCTCAATTTTTTGCTTTTATTGAATTTATTGGGTTATTTGAACTTTTAGGAATTTTCTAAAATTTATTTGTATTTAATTTGAATTAATTCCTTTCTTGAATTATTTAAATATTTAAAAATTTCAAATAAAATTTTATTAAAAATATTTTATTTGAGTCTAAAATATCTTAAAATATTTTTCTAGAATTTTCCTAGAATTTTTCTGAGCCTTTTGCTATTTTTCTCGAATTAAATGAATTTCTGGAATTATCTTAAATGGTAAAAATGAAAAGTAAAATCCGGAAAACCCTAACGGTTTCAATCCGCGCCGCCGAACTGGACCCGCTAACCCGTTAGCCCACACACCCTAAACCCTAAATCGCGCGAACGTCGGATCTCAATCCGACGATTAAGATTGCGCCACATTGCCCGGCACGATCCAGATCGGGATCAGATCCGATCGAGCCGTTGGATCGGGACCATCGATCTCGTGCACATGGGCAGCCAGGATGGAGCCACGTCACCTCTTCGTGTCCTTGTCGGTCTGCGCCACCGTGCAACGGCCGCCCACGGAATCCGGCCGGGCACGCACGCCTAGGGGCATTAAATACCCTAGTCCGGTTCACCGCGCTGCCTTCTTCATTTCACCCTTGGTCTCCTCGCTCGAGCCGCAGCCAGCCGCCACCGATTTCTCACCGAAGCTTAGGAGGAAGTCACCGCGGGTTTTTGAATTTTGGACGCCGTCAAAGCCATCCTCGCCGCTCCCGTGCCCGGATTCGATTTTGCTACGACGAGACGCTTCGGAGCCAAGGACTCACTTCACCGGAAACCTACAGGAACGCCGTTGGCAAGGTCGTCGTCTTCCTCTCCGGTGAACTGTGCCGCCGAGCTCCACCGCCAGCCTCGCGAGCTCGCTCCGCCGTCCGATCCAGATCCGACGCACGAGGTACGTGCACGTAGCCGTCTCAGTGTAACATTCAGATTAGATCTTGACCGTAGGATTTAGATCGTATGGGTTGGGTTAGATCGAGTAGCGCGGTGTATATCCATTCTCAGCCGTTGGATCATCATCGAACGCTCGAGGTTCGTTCACGTTGCCATCTCATTGTTCCGGTTTGATTAGATCTGAACCATTAGATCTAGGATAGACGGCTTAGATCGTGCCACGTACCGCGCAATCACGGTGGGTTAGAATAGATCTTGACCGTATGATTTACTTTGAATGGTGTAGATTGAATCGCATAGTCTCGGTTAGATCTGATTGTAGCCATCCGATTTACAATGTAGGGTCTAGATTGAGCCATGTGGCAACCACCAGGTCATGCCACGTCCCCCCCTAACCGCGGCGAACTCGATTGAATCTCGGCCGTTGATTTTAAGTTGAACGAACGAGATCGCGCCGCGCCGAGCCAATCTGAGCGTGCTATGTCACGTACGGGAATTGAGCCGCCAACGCCGAGCGACCGGTCGCCGCTGACGTCACCTCTGACGTTAGCCGCGGGGCCCACCTGTTAGCGGCTGTGCCCGAGTGCGCGTAACGTCAGCGATGACATCATGATGATGTCATCGGTGGGACCCACACATTAGTCGTGGGGTGCTGCGGTGCTGACGTCAGCAATGACATCATCGAGTGGGACCCATTTGTCAGCGCCTACACTGTTATGTGGACCGGGTCCACGATGGACCGAGCCGGACCGTGGACCAAGTCCATAGACCGGATGACGCAAGCATTGCGTAATAATCCAATTTTTCCTTTAGAAAAATAATTTGGCCAAAAAAGAAATTCAGTGCTGACGTCAGTTGACGTCATATTTCTGAATTTTCAATAGAAAAATAAATCGAATAATTCAGTTTATTCTTTTTAATTGATTTTCAAACTTCAAATGGCTATAACTTTTTCGTTTTAACTCTATTGAGGTGATTCGAGTTTCTAAATTTTTGTGAAATTGAGCTCTATTTAATAGTGAATTTATTTAATTTTTGGACTTGAGTTGCTCTATGTTCTTATTTATTTATTGTTTATTTATCCATTTCGCGTAGATGTTGAATTGCCTGAAGGCTTCGAATGAGAGGTTTGACCTAGGAACAAGTCCAAGACCAGGAACAGGACCTTTTCTAAGGTGAGTTATGCTTTAACCATGTTGAACCTACATTTGAAATTCTATGTTGATTTAAAGTATTGCATGCTAGTTTAATTATAAATGCTTTGAATAATTTTGGGTGTAGTTATGCAACCTGTTGATGTATGACACCTTGTCTTAAACATTTGTATGCCATGAATCTTTTGTCACCCTAGGCTATGGTTTAATAGTTGGACATCATTAATAACTACCAACATGGGGTATTAGACCGAAAGTAGAATGCTTAACTTGCAATGTAACAATATCCTAATTTTGGAATATTAAACCTAACCTCGACTTAATGAGATATGGAATGTTTTTATGAAGATTGTGACATGTGTTGTTGAGAATGCTGATGGCACGTGGTGCATAGTAAATAACTGGGGTGATAAAATGATTTAGACTGGGGCAAGTGGCAAGATTGTTTCTAGTGGGCCAAGAGTGGCACGTGGGAGGTCGTATTTGGTTTTTGCTGGTTTCGTATACTTGTGAATTTTTTTGGGTAGTCTTGCCTTGGTCAACCTAAGGACTTAACCTTGCAAGAATTTGAACTGAGTCAAACATACAACCACAAGTATGAAATGGGACAGACCTGGCTGAGTAAACTGTGATGTCTAGATTTCGGTGCTGTCATGGTGGCATGAGCCCCGGGTTTATGGTAAGACTCACAAGTGCAAGAGGGGGGCCCTGAGTGTGGTAACCAGTCCCTTCAGTGTTGAAACCTTAGCGGGCAGTATCGGGTCTAGAAGTAGCTTTGGAAAGGCTTTGTTATGGTCACTCGCCTTTGTGGTGTTTGATTGTATCTTGTGGGTAAAGTGTATAACCTCTGCAGAGTGTACAACCTATTCGAATAGCTGAGTTCACGATATTGGACATTGCTCGGGGATTACAGTCAATGGTTAGACTTTCTTGAAAATGAACTTGGAGTTTGGAAAACACTTGAGTTGGAAATATGAACTTGATTTAGGAAGAGAATGCCATACTTGTGAAACTATTGCGAAAGTTATTATCATTATTATTATTGTTTCACTGGTTTGCAATCTACTATTGTACTCCCTCCGTCCCAGTATATAGGGCATATAATTTGTTTCACCAAGACCAATACAGAGCCATGCAAACAAGTTTATACCTATGTTACCCCTATTAGTTCTCTTCGGTTACCGTGCAATTCAATGCCAACTGATTAATTACCTACAAGGCACAACAAACTAAGAGACACAATGGAGGGGTAAGTTCGGAAGATTTGGGACTAAATTGATTTGGTGCCCTATATTTTGGGACAAAATTTGAAAACTAATATGCCCTATATACTGGGACGGAGGGAGTATTTGTGAATGATTGCTTTACTGCAAATGAACCTCTTAGCCTATCCTTTGTAATAAACCATAAATGTAGAATATTAGACTGCATTCTGTGCATGACTTGCTGAGTGCTCAAAGTACTCACCCTTGCAACAACACAAACACCAGTTGAGGAAGAATCAGCGCCAGCCTTGGAAGAGGAGTTCCAAGAGGAGCCAGTGAACTAGGGAGTGAGCCCAGTCAGTTGCTTGTGGCATATTGGTGGACGCCATGAGTTTAATTATCTTTTCGCTGCAAGTTTATTTATTTAAGACTCTACCTTGCGCAGCGTACTTTTGTAACTTGACCACAAGGTCGAGCCACTGGTTATATTTCCTTTTGAATAAAGTACTTTACTATTTCATTGAGTATGATTGTGGTATTTACCAATGTTTAGACTGTAATGCGATGGCGTGATCCTGAATTAGTGTTGAATACACAGAGGGTCCGGATTTGCATATTCGAGTCCTGACAAGTAGAGAGTTGAGCATGGGCATCAAAAATACCTGATGTAGCCCCCGACTCTCAACTCGATGAGTTCATCAAGTGGAGAGTTGAGCATAAGCATCGAGTAGGTCTTTTTGACTTTCCTGTAATGTTGTGCTCAATGGTAGACTGAGCGTCGCTTCAATTTTTGCGCCCAGCTTGGTGCGTTAGTGCACACCTCGGGAATTTGGAACGACTTGATTTGACGCATCTCCAGGGCTATAAATGGATTGGACTCATAACCACTTTGCCTCAGTTTTCCTTTGTCTCTTCACTTTTCCCCTCATTCACTTCCAGAGCTCTCTGCGCGCTTATGGCTTCTACTCCACCACCTTGCCCTGCCCTTGAGATCGTTTAGGGTTCTCCTGCTCCAGCACCCCCTGTAACATCCTAAAAATTTCTTTTAATATATTTAGTGTGTTTCTGGGATTATTTGCAATTTTCCGAAATTTACTTGGAATACTCGCGAGTCATTTGTATTTAAGTTTGTTGGACTAATCGTATTAAATAAAGATGATGCATTTTTTGCATAAGCACAAAATCTAAAATTTTGTTTAAAATAAAGATAATTGGAAAATGAGAGTGTTCTCCTCAAATATTTTCAAAAAATATGTTATATAACTTAAGTCGTTGATTTTACAAAAAATATGTTATATAACTTAAGTTTGGTTAAAATAGTTGGATGATATTACTGTGCCAACTCGGGAGGCTAGACCGTGAATAGTTGCTTAGCTATGCTTCCGTGAAATGTGTTTCAAATGGCAAAATAATATTGACTAACGATATATGTCGGGACCCCGAATTTGCAAATCCGGACCCTCTGTGTATTCAGCACTAGTCCAGGAACGCGCTAGTGCACACAGTCTTAACATCGGTAAATATCACAATCATACCACTCGATACCAATAAAGTACTTTATTTAAATAGTCAAACTGGTTACTCGACCTTATGGTTAAGTTACAAATATATGCCTCGCAAGGCGAAACTTATTCAGAGAGAAATAATAATAGCAGCGGAAAAATCAAATAGCTTCGTGGCGCCATCCAGTATACCACAGGCAACTGACTGGGCTCGCTTCCCTAAGTAGACGGATCCTCTTGGAGTTCCTCCTCCAAAGCTGGCGTAGTCTCCTCTTCAACTGATATTGTGTTGAGGCAAGGGTGAGTACTTGGTACTCGGCAAGTCATGCACAGAATGCAGCTAATATACTATATGCATGGCTTGGTACAAAGGAATAGCTCAAGGTATAATTTGCAAAGAAACAAAGATTTGAAAAGTAACATAAGCATTCAAAGCGGTAGAAATAAGTAAAGCATAAATAACTTTTCAAGAAGTTTAATAAACATCTTTTCCCATCCTAAACCACATTTTCATCAACCTCGTTATTATTCCAAACCAACCTTTCAAATCCAAGTTATTTTCAGAAAGTCTATCCCTTGACTGTAATTCCCGAGCATTGTCCAGTACCGTGGACTCGGCTATTCGAACAGATTCTACACTCTGCAGAGGTTATGCACTTTACCCACAAGATACAGTCAAACACCACAAAGGCGAGTTCGTAACAAAGCCTTTCGAAGCCTCAAACAACACAGGTGGTCCTCTCTCAGGTTAGTGCTCTACACCATCCCTTCCCTTAGCCAAGGCGAAGTATGGGACCAACACACCGTTAGATGGGTATCCGGCCACGCCCACGATACGCTCCCCGTACAATCACACAAGCGGTGTAATTGACACCACTGAGGCCCCACAAGTGAGTCCTTAGTGACTTAGTCAACTAGGGCCGTCCCATTCGACCATGTGGTTGCAAGTATGACCCAGTTCAAAGGCTTGCAAGGTTAAGTCCTTAGAGTGACCAGGGCAAGACTACCCGAAGAACCAAATCAACATTCCCAATGCCACAACCGCCCACTGATTACTCTTTGCCACATGCCCTGGCCGAAATCGTTTATCAAACCCGGTTGATTACCATGCACCACGTGCCATCAACATCACATGATACTTTTCCAAAACAGGTTCAATATATCGTTAAGTCAATATTAACATTTGATTGTCCAAAATCATGTCATGAGCACGCGTGAGTCTAAGCAGTATACTACAACGTTCTAAACCCATGTTGGCAATTTTAATAATGTCCAACTAGTAATCCACAACTAGGGTGACAAGGGTCATGGCACATACTTAAATAATCAAGGTGTCATACAAAGAAATTGGTACTTATCTAACCCCATGTTTAAACCAAGTATTTTCTAATTGAACTAGCATGCAATAGTTTAAATCAAAATAGATTTGAAATAGGATCAACATGGTCAAAGCACAACTTGCCTTCAAAAAGTACTTGTTCTTGGTCTTGAGTTGGATCTGAGTCAATACTTCTCCTTGAATCCTTAAGCACTTCAACGTCTACTCGTAAAGCGTGCAAATAGCAATACACAAATAAACAATAGGCAAAAACATCCCAAAACTCCAAATAAAATCCATAAACAGAGAGAACATAATTTTCTGGATTTTTAGGAACTGGAATCGTTCAAATCGGAGTTAAAATGCAAAAGTTATGATTATTTAAAGTTTAAATAATCAATTAAATAATTTTGCAGAGAAAAACTTTAGTCCAAAAATTAAATAAAATTTATATTTAGGTAGATCTCAATTTTATATAAATTTAGAAATTTGAATCACTCAAATCGGAGTTGAAACGCAAAAGTTATAAGCGTTTGAAGTTTGAATCAAAATCTGAAATCATTATTTCGAATTAATAAATCATTTTCTTTTTCGGAAATTAATTATTGCGTCAGCATGGACACGTGGCAGCCTCGATTGGTGGCGGCGTCGGTAAGCCCATGGACTCAGTCCACGCTCGGCTCGGGTCCACCGTGGACTCGGTCCACGACTCAACGTGTCACTGACATGTGGGTCCCCCTCGGGTAGCGTCATTCTTGGCGTCGGCGGGGCTCGGCCACGCAGTGGCGACAGGTGGGACCAGCGTGGCGTCATTCTTGACGTCGGCGCTTCGGCTGAAGACGGCCCGACATGCGAGCCCGCCATGGCGTCGGCGTGGCGTCATGGTGTGGTTTGGCCGAGCGTGACCGAGCGGGCCGGCGTGTCGGCGTCCGCAGCGTCACGACGGCCGACGCGTCGGTCCAACTTCCAGGCGCGTGGCTCGATCTCGGCCGTTGATTTGAAAATCAGCGGCGCGGATTGGATCTAGTGTTGACACGTTTAGGTTAACGCATTGATTTGGATCGTTGGATCTAGATCCAGCGGCCAGATTGGATCTGGAGTTCGAAGCGTGATCTCACCGGCGGGGTGACGTGGCAAGATCCTAGCCGTGCGATCTCGATCGGACGGCTGACAGAGCTCGCGAACGGCGATGGCGACGCGGCGGAGCAGAGGCCACCGGAGATGAAGACGACGATGAGTCCAACGGCGCTTCGGGGCTTCTCCGGCGAAGTGAGGGGTACTCCCGAACGCGTCTCGTCTTGGGGAATCCGGATCTGGGCTTGATGACGGCGGAGGACGACGGACGGCGGCGGAAAACGGCGCAAACCGCGGCGGTCACCTCCTTCAACTACGGCGAGCTCGCACGGGCAAACGACGGCGGCTCAGGCGAGATGGCTCGGGGGAACGGGTGCGCAAGGATGAGGGCAACCTCGGGGGACGTCTCACGCTTTAAATAGCCTCAGCGTTTGCGCGGAACACGGAAACCTAGTTCTTCACGGCGGCGGGCGCGGCGGCGGAGTCCGGCTCGGACTCGGCGGAGACGACGACGCACAGCCGTCCACGTGGCACGATCAACGGCCACGATCGCACGGGCGCGATCGGATCCGGGCCGGATTCAGCTCGAACCGGTACGGACGGATCTCAGCCGTTGGATCTTGATCCAACGGTGGGGATCGATTAGGGTTGGGAGCTGGTTTGGTCGAGTCAACTGGCTCGGGTCGGACTCGAGTCCGACTCGGGTTCCGACTCGGTCGGATGAACAGTACTCGACCCGAGTTGATTTTCCAGCGATTTAATATTTAAAATAATTTCCAGTAATTCATTTAATTCATTAAAAATAGCAAATGACTCAGAAAAATTCCAGAAAAATTCTGGAAAATATTTTGGATCATTTTGGACTCAAATAAAATATTTCCAACAAAATTTTATTTGCACAATTAAATTCTTTAATTATTTCAAAATGGAATAAATTCAAATAAATTCCAAATAAATCCAAATAAATTCCAGAAAATTCCAAAAATTCACCAAAGTGCCAAATCACACATGAATTTAAGAAAAGCAAAATTTTGGGGTGTTACAAACCTCCCCTTAATAGAATCTCGTCCAGAGATTCAGGGCTTACTAAAGGAATAGGTTTGGAAACTCTTTCCTCAAATCCTCTTCGCGCTCCCAAGTCGCCGCTTTCTTCATGGTTGCTCCTTGAACTCTCTGAAACGGGTGGACTTGTTTCGAGTTTCTCGATCCATTGTGTCCAGAATCCTCACGGGATGCTCCTTATAAGTCAAATCCTCTTGCAACTCAATTAACTCTAGCGACGTCTGTTCCTCAGGAACTCGGAGACACTTCTTCAACTGGGACACATGGAATACGTCATGCACTCCTGCCAACGACTGTGGCAACTCCAGCTGGTAAGCAACTTCACCTCTACGACTCAAAATCTTAAATGGTCCAACATAACGGGGTGCGAGTTTCCCTTTGGCATGGAACCTCTTAACTCCCCTGAGAGGCGTAACTCTGAGGTAAACAAAGTCTTCCGGTTCAAAACTCAAGTCCCGGCGACGATTGTCAGCATAACTCTTTTGTCGTGATTGGGCTATCTTCAACCTTTCCCTAATCATGGCGATCTGCTCTTCAGCCTCTTGAAGAATATCAGGCCCAAAGACACGGCGCTCGCCGGTCTCATTCCAGTTTAATGGCGTCAGGCGAAGTCGACCATCTGAAGTGCCTCAAAGGTGACATCGTAAACTACTTTGATAACTATTGTTGTAATGGCGAACTCGGCATACGGCAAACTCTTATCCCAAGAAGTAGCATAAGCTAATGCACAAGCTCTCAACATATCCTCCGAATCTGGTTGACTCTTTCGGTCTGTCCATCCGTGCGTGGATGATAAGTCATCTTGAAGTTCAAGCGGGTTCCCATGGCTTCATGCAACTTATTCCAGAACCTTGAGGTAAATTGGGTACCTCTGTAAGATACAATCCTCTTTGGCACTCCGTGCAAGCAGACAATCTGATCATGTACAATTACGCTAATTTATCTCCCGAGTAAGTGGTCTTCACGGGGATAAAATGGGCTACTTTAGTCAAGCGATCCACTATAACCCATATGGAGTCATAACCTCCTTGAGTCTTGACAAGCCGGTAATGAAATCCATTCCGATTTCCTCCCACTTCCACTCGAGGTATTTTCAGCGGTTGTAACAATCCTCGCTGGTCTCGATGCATTGCTTTGACTCTACGGCATACGTCGCACAATGCAACATGCTCGGCAACTTCACGTTTCATACTCGGCCACGAGAATCTCTCCTTGAGATCTGATACATCTTGGCGCTTCGGGATGAATCAGTACTTGGAGTCATGGGCTTCCTCGAGAATCAGTTGCTTTAACTCCTTTTTGTTAGGCACACAAATGCGATCCTTCATCCACAACGTGCCTTGCTCATCCAACTTGAAGTCCTGCCTCGCCTTCCTCCTTGATGGACTTAATCCTGCGGATCTTGTCATCATCCTTTTGTCCTTCTCGGATCCGATCCTCTAAGGTAGGCTTTACTTCCAATGTGGCCAACAATCCGCTAGGTACAACCTCAATCTTCATTTTCGAAAGTCCTCACATAACTCATCCCGATTTGTGGCTAGCAACGTACTCACGGTATGGCTTTTAGGCTCGAGCATCGGCTACTACGTTGGCCTTCAGGGATGGTAATGGATTCCAACATTGTAGTCCTTGATTAACTCTAACCATCTCCTCTGCCTCATATTCAGATCCGACTGGGTGAATATGTACTTAAGGCTCTTATGATCCGTATACACTTCACATCTGTTTCCGATCAGATAGTGACGCCATAACTTCAAAGCATGCACTACGGACTAACTCTAGGTCATGTGTCGGATAATTTTCCTCATGCGGCCTCAAGCGCCTTGATGCATAAGCGGCGACCTTTCCATCTGCATCGACACACATCCAAGTCCTTGGCGCGATCGTCACAATAAATATCGAAGCTTTTAGCAACATCCGGTAGAACTAACACCGGTCTTGATGTCAATCGCTTCTTGACTCTGAAATCCTTTCTCACATTCCGGCGTCCATGCAAACTTCTTTTCCTTCTTCAGCAATTGCGTAAGAGGTTTCGCAATTGTCGAGAAGCCTTCGATGAAACGGCGGTAGTATCCTGCCATTCCAAGGAAACTTCTAATCTGGGTCACCGTCTTTGGCTGATCCCAATGTAACACAGCTTCTACCTTGCTCGGATCCACGGCGACTCCTTCCGCGGTCATTACATGTCCAAGAAACTCCACCTTATCCTTCCAAAAATCACACTTGCTGAACTTGGCGAAAAGTTGCTGTTCCCTCAGCTTTTCCAAAACTCGCCTTAAGTGTTCGGCATGTTCACTCTCTGTCTTGGAGTAGATTAGGATATCGTCTATGAACACGACGACAAACTTGTCCAAATATTCCATGAACACCTTATTCATCATATTCATGAAATAGGTGGCGCATTAAATCAGACCAAAGGACATAACCGTAAACTCGTAATGTCCATATCTTGGCGAGAATGCAGTCTTGAATATCTTACGATCGAATCTTCAAGCGATGGTATCCCGATCTCAGATCAATCTTGGAGAAAACTCGGCTCCTCTCAACTGATCAAACAAATCATCAATCCTAGGTAGCGGATACTTATTCTTCACGGTGACTTCATTGAGTGCACGGTAGTCAATGCACATCCTGAAACTCCCGTCCTTTTTCTTGACAAACAAAACTGGTGCTCCCCACGGCGACGAACTCGGTCTGATAAATCCTTTCTCCATTAACTCCTCCAGCTGTTTCTTCATCTCTACCAACTCCTCGGTGGACATCCGATAGGGTCTCTTTGCTATCGGTGCTGTACCAGGTACAAGCTCTATCACAAACTCTATGTCCCTGTCTGGCGGCATACCAGGTAGATCTTCCGGAAAAACATCTGGGTACTCATTCACTACCGAAACATCCTCTATGCTGATTGTCTTGGTACTGTTAACCATCAGCTGTCCATTCCTAACGGCAGTGGCTTGAAATTCTACTTTCTTCCCACTCGGGCTCTCAACTGAGATAGTCCTTCGTCCACAATCCAATACGGCCTTGTGCTTGGATAACCAATCCATTCCCAATATGACGTCTAAGGTCTGGGTCTCCAAAATTATAAGGTTTGCTAGGAACTCTATTCCATCTATTAGTATTCTCACCCCGGAACATCCTACTTTTGTTCGGAGTTCGGAACCAGGGGTTTGAACTACAAGCGTGCACTTAAGTCTTGCAATCCTCAAATCATTTTTAGCAGCAAAGCCTTGCGAAACAAACGAATGCGAAGCTCCAGAATCAAACAAAGCATCGCAGTGCTTGAGTTAACAAGTAACTTACCCAGTACGACGTCTGTAGCATTCTGAAGTGCGTCTGCGGTGACATGGTTGACTCGGCCTCTCACCACGATGCAGGGTGTGGCTCTGAGTCTTTGGCGTCCTAGCTGAGGTGGTTCCTAGATTGAAGCGGCGGGGTCACTCCTGCTGTCTTCTTTGGACAAGCTGTTGGCAAAGTGTCCTGGCTCGTTGCGATTGTAGCAGCGTCTCACTGTTCCTTCTTGTTGCTCGAGTAAGCGTTTCTAAGCGGGGCTGGGTGCAGTAGTTACGATTGACAGGTCTTGGTGCTGGGATGGTGTCCTTGTTGCATTCTGCGGTTGAAATCTGAAGAATTGATTTGGTGCAACTCTCAGACGCTATTGCGTTCCTGGCGTGATCCTTCTTTGTTGCATCTGCGCTTCTGTTCTCATCCAGTTCCTTGCGCTTGTCCTCAAGAATAAGTGCCTTATTCACCAACTCTTGGAAATCTGGAAAGGTGTGGGTGATCAATCCCACCTGTAGTCTGAGTTAAGTCCCTTCATGAAGCGAGGTATGCGGATTTATCTGTCGCTACATCCTCAGGTGCGTGGCGTGCAAGCTGCGTGAACTTATTCAGGTAGTCGGCCACCTGGTGATTACCTTGCTTGATGCTACTGAACTCCTCCTTCTTGAGATCCATGATTCCTTCAGGCACGTGATACTTGTCGAATACGGTGTGAACTCTCCCCAAGTGATATCTTGAGGGTTCTCTTGCGTGTACGAAGTTCTCCCACCATTCGTAATTTGTTCCTTCGGTGATGAGAAGCGTAGAGTACCTTCTCATTTCCTATGCATTGAGCTATGTGTAGCTTCCTCTCGATTGATCTTAACCAATCATCGGCCTCCAATGGATTGGCATTCCCAGAGAAAGTGGGTGGGTGAGTTCTCATGAATTCTGACAGCCTTGTATTCTGGCGTGGTCCCTGATTAACTTGATTAGCAGTGGCCTGAGCGGTGACGTGTTGCATCTGTTGCATCATAGCATGCATCAACTGAGTCTGGGCAGCAAGAAAAGCTCCGAAATTCTGCATGTCCACTGGCGGTGCTGGTGCTCCATCATTGGGGTTTTCTATTGGGCGAGAACCACTTCCATTGCCTCCATGGTTTCCGCGGGTGTTCACCATCTGTCGATTTGCTCTAGGCTTTTTAGAGATGAGAGGGAAACAAGAATAGACAAGTAGTATGGAACTTATGCGGGGCGAAAGGTGTAGCTTTAAGGTCCAACTTTATTATTAATAACTTGGTATGGTTGCTTACAATGCCTAGGGGCCTTGCAACACATACTGCACACTCAGCAAACAAAGCAAATCCAAATCGAACTAACTCTGGAGTTTAACGCCTAAAGGGTGACTCTTTATTCTATGACGCGACTCGGCGAAGGAGTCTCACTATAGAACCTATGCTCACTCATCGAGAAAACCTCCACGGCACGATGCGGGTCTTTGTGGCATAGGCGTAACGATCGCCATGTCCAAAGAAGCTGTGTCCTCATCGAGATCGACTCCTCTGGATCTGGCTCGTGTAGCTCGAAATCTTGGCTCTGGAGTGCAGGTCCGTACAAAGCCATCTCCAACTCGTCAATCCTTCGTAGAAGGTGTGCCACATACTCTTGAGCTTCCCGCCATCTGTTCTTCTCTCGTCGTGATCTCCTTGCGGGCCTTCTGTAGCTCCTTGCTTGTATTATCAGTACATCCTCTGGCGGCGACAAATGGTGCCAAGCGTATGTAACCGTGGCATCCTCATCTGAATCGCCTTCGGGTCAAGAAGGTTATCGCTGCTTGTGGATGATACGGAACACCGTGCTCTCCAACTCTCTGGCGTGAATACGGGTAATGTGCCGCATTGCTCGTCGTGATACTTCTTGGATACCCGTCGCATTGTAGATCTCTGGCGGTGCGGTGTATCGAGGCGATTGCCTGGGCCCTTTTTCCTAGCGGTACCTCAATCTTCACGTCACAAGCCTTGATCAATCCCGCTTGCTGATCACCTCCACTTGGTATTGGGGCTTCTCAAAATCTCCGAGAGTGCAGAGCATATGCCAAAGTTCCGCGGCGTGACCAACTCCCAGATCAACGTAGTTGAACTCTTCCTCCATCTGTCACAAGAGTGCTTTACGTAAGAACTCGGAATTTTAAATCGTGACAAGGTAAGGGAAAATTTCAGCAAGAGACAAGAAAAGAGAGAAGGGGATAAGTTGAGATGTCATTTCTTATCTTGACAACTTTTTAGCTTTAGAAAATAGGTTTTATCCCCACTACGACCATTCTATCTTAGGGTTGAGCCTACGGTCAGTATGGCTCTGATACCACCTCTGTCGGGACCCCGAATTTGCAAATCCGGACCCTCTGTGTATTCAGCACTAGTCGAGAAGCAGCGCTAGTGCACACAGTCTTAACATCGGTAAATATCACAATCATACCACTCGATACCAATAAAGTACTTTATTTAAATAGTCAAACTGGTTACTCGACCTTATGGTCAAGTTACAAATATATGCCTCGTAAGGCGAAACTTATTCAGAGAGAAATAATAATAGCAGCGGAAAAATCAAATAGCCATTGGCGCCATCCAAGATACCACGAGGCAACCGGCCGGGCTCGCTTCCCTAAGTAGGCGGATCCTCTTGGAGTTCCTCCTCCAAAGTGGCGTAGTCTCCTCTTCAAGCGATATTGTGTTGAGGCAAGGGTGAGTACTTGGTACTCGGCAAGTCATGCAAGAATGCGAGGCTAATATACTATATGCATGGCTTGGTACAAAGGAATAGCTCAAGGTATAATTTGCGATGCTTGACATTTGAAAAGTAACATAAGCGGTCAAGCAGTAGAAATAAGTAAAGCATAAATAACTTTTCAAGAAGTTTAATAAACATCTTTTTCCCATCCTAAACCACATTTTCATCAACCTCGTTATTATTCCAAACCAACCTTTCAAATCCAAGTTATTTTCAGAAAGTCTATCCCTTGACTGTAATTCCCGAGCATTGTCCAGTACCGTGGACTCGGCTATTCGAACAGATTCTACACTCTGCAGAGGTTATGCACTTTACCCACAAGATACAGTCAAACACCACAAAGGCGAGTTCCCGTAACAAAGCCTTTCGGAAGCCTCAAACAACACAGGTGGTCCTCTCCGGTTCGTGCTCTACACCATCCCTTCCCTTAGCCAAGGCGAAGTATGGGACCAACACACCGTTAGATGGGTATCTGGCCACAGCCACGATCGCTCCCGATACAATCACACAAACGGTGTAATTGACACCCTGAGGCCCCACAAGTGAGTCCTTAGCGACTTAGTCAACTAGGGCCGTCCCATTCCAGCCATGTGGTTGCAAGTATGACCCAGTTCAAAGGCTTGCAAGGTTAAGTCCTTAGAGTGACCAGGGCAAGACTACCCGAAGAACCAAATCAACATTCCCAATGCCACAACTGGCCCACCTGATTACTCTTTGCCACATGCCCCGGTCGAAAACTGTTTATCAAACCCCAGTTGATTACCATGCACCACGTGCCATCAACATCACATGATACTTTTCCAAAACAGGTTCAATATATCGTTAAGTCAATATTAACATTTGATTGTCCAAAATCATGTCATGAGCACGTAGCAGGTCTAAGCAGTATACTACAACGTTCTAAACCCATGTTGGCAATTTTAATAATGTCCAACTAGTAATCCACAACTAGGGTGACAAGGGTCATGGCACATACTTAAATAATCAAGGTGTCATACAGCAAATTGGTACTTATCTAACCCCCATGTTTAAACCAAGTATTTTTCTAATTGAACTAGCATGCAATAGTTTAAATCAAAATAGATTTCGAAATAGGATCAACATGGTCAAAGCACAACTTGCCTTCAAAAAGTACTTGTTCTTGGTCTTGAGTTGGATCCTGAGTCAATACTTCTCCTTCGAATCCTTCCGGCACTTCAACGTCTACTCGTAAAGCGTGCAAATAGCAATACACAAATAAACAATAGGCAAAAACATCCCAAAACTCCAAATAAAATCCATAAACAGAGAGAACATAATTTTCTGGATTTTTAGGAACTGGAATCGTTCAAATCGGAGTTAAAATGCAAAAGTTATGATTATTTAAAGTTTAAATAATCAATTAAATAATTTTGCAGAGAAAAACTTTAGTCCAAAAATTAAATAAAATTCATATTTAGGTAGATCTCAATTTTATACAAATTTAGAAATTTGAATCACTCAAATCGGAGTTGAAACGCAAAAGTTATAAGCGTTTGAAGTTTGAATCAAAATCTGAAATCATTATTTCGAATTAATAAATCATTTTCTTTTTCGGAAATTAATTATTGCGTCAGCATGGACACGTGGCAGCCTCTGATTGGTCTGCTGACGTCAGCCGGCCCATGGACTCAGTCCACGCTCGGCTCGGGTCCACCGTGGACTCGGTCCACGACTCAACGTGTCACTGACATGTGGGTCCCCCTCGGGTGACGTCATTCTTGGCGTCGTGAGGCTCGGCCGCAGTGGCGGCAGTGGGACCAGCTGTAGCGTCATTCTTGGCGTCGGCGCTCGGTGAGGCGACGGCCCGACATGCGGGCCCGCCATGACGTCAGCGTGATGTCATGGTGTGGTTTGGCCGAGCCGCTGACACGCGGGCCCAGCGTGTCAGCGTCACGCGCGTACGACGCTGACCGCGTCGGTCCAACTTCCCGGACGCGTGGCTCGATCTCGGCCGTTGATTTGAAAATCAACGGCGCGGATTGGATCTAGTGTTGACACGTTTAGGTTAACGCATTGATTTCGGATCGTTGGATCTAGATCCAACGGTCGGGATTGGATCTGGAGTTCGAAGCGTGATCTCACCGGCGGGGTGACGTGGTGAGATCCTAGCCGTGCGATCTGGATCGGACGGTTGACAGAGCTCGCGAACGGCGATGGCGACGCGGCGGAGCAGAGGCCACCGGAGATGAAGACGGCAGCGAGTCCAGCGGCGCCAGGCTTCTCGGCGAGGTGAGGTACTCAACGCAGCGTCGTCTTGGGGAATCGGATCTGGGCTTGATGACGGCGAGGGCGACGACGGCGGCGGAAAGCGCAAACCGCGGCGGTCACCTCCTTCAACTCTGGCGAGCTCGCCTGGTAAGCAGCAGCGGCTCGAGCGAGATGGCTCGAGAGCAGTGCGCAGGATGAGGGCAACCTCGGGGAACGTCTCACGCTTTAAATAGCCTCGGTGTTCGCGCGGAACACGGAAACCTAGTTCTTCACGGCGGCGGGCGCGGCGGCGGAGTCCGGCTCGGACTCGGCGGAGAGCAACGGCGCCGGCCGATCCACGTGGCACGATCAGCGGCCCGCGATCGCGCAGCGCGATCGGATCGGGCGGATTATTTCGAGCCGTGCGGACGGATCTCAGCCGTTGGATCTTGATCCAACGGTGGGGATCGATTAGGGTTGGGAGCTGGTTTGGTCGAGTCAACTGGCTCGGGTCGGACTCGAGTCCGACTCGGGTTCGACTTCGATCGGATGAAACGATACTCGACCGAGTTGATTTTCCAAATGATTTAATATTTAAAATAATTTCGATAATTCATTTTAATTCATTAAAAATAGCAAATGACTCGAGAAAAATTCGGAAAAATTACGGAAAATATTTTGGATCATTTTGGACTCAAATAAAATATTTCCAACAAAATTTTATTTGCACAATTAAATTCTTTAATTATTTCAAAATGGAATAAATTCAAATAAATTCCAAATAAATCCAAATAAATTCCAGAAAATTCCAAAAATTCACCAAAGTGCCAAATCACACATGAATTTAAGAAAAGCAAAATTTTGGGGTGTTACAATATATGGAATGAATTTGGAAATAGTGTAATCTTGCGACGTGATGATGTGAAGTGTAGGTACCTTTGTGGTTCTACGTGGTAATTGATATTATTGTTGGCATGTGTTGCACAATAATTAAACTGGGTTAGTTTGGGGCAAGTGGTAAGAGGCTTTATGCCAAGTGGGCCCATGTGGCATTTGGGATGATGAGTGATGTGAGGGGCTTTGTGCCAGGGTTCTGAGAGAAGGATGTCTTGCCCTGGACAGTTAAGGACTTCACCTTGCAAGCCTTTGAACTGGGCCTTTGGTGCAACCACATGACTGGAGTGGGACGGTCTTAGTGTCGGTGTTTCGAGCACCGGCCAATGAATTTGTATAGGTAAGAGGGGGGTGCACGCTCCCTCTCCTCGACGGCTTACTCGGGTGAGCACAAGATGTATACTGGTTCGGGCTGAACGTCCCTACTCCAGTTCGTGTGGGTTTGATTGTATTGACTCCTTGGTTGTCCGTCGTCCTACATGCTCGCTCCCTCCCCCTTTATATAGGCGAGGAGGGAGGTTACACTGTTGCTTGAAAAAGAGAAAAAAGCGTGCTCTTAGTAAGCGCGCAAGTAAGCGGTGATGGGATGTGCCGGCTCCCTTGCCTGCTGGCGGTCGGCGTAGTTGCTCGTAGTAAATCACGAGAGTTGGGGACTTGTGCTTGGCTGCGTCATCATTACGGCCAGACATTTAATGCGCTCGATCGCAATAAATCTTTGTCGCTTCTTGAGGATTTCGTCGATTTGGTTCTTCCTCGCCCGGTAGTGGCCGGGCCCGGCCAGGCTGGTTCGGCCCATGCGCTTTTGGGCGTAGGGGTACCCATGGCACAGGTACCGTCCAAGAGGCCCCGAGCCCCGCGGCAGGTCGGAGAGGTGCAGGGGTCTTGTTCCGTGCCGTGATGCCGTGATTCGCTTGGCTTTGATCGAGTCTCCGGCCAAGTGCTTGTGGCCTTCCGGTGAGTGTCTTGAGCCCCGAGCTGGTTGGAGAGCAGGTCGGGGTTTTCGCCGGGTTTGGTCGGGAAGAGTCTCCGGCCAAGGGTCTTGTATGGCGCACCGGTGAGTGTAACCCGAGCCCCGAAATGGTCGGAGAGCGAGTCGGGGTTTCGCTGCCTGGTCGTTGCTGCGGTATCGGGGAGGTCCGATCGCATGATATATCTGTGCCGGTCGTGCCGCCAGCGCTTCGGTGGCTGACGCATACTGGCGAACACATGGCGCCCGGAGTCGTGCCGCAGCGCGTGATGGGCCGATCGCCCTGGCGGGCACGTGGCGTGGAATTTGGTCGCCCTGGCGGGCTCTGTGGCGCCGGTCGTGCCTTTCGGTAGCCTTGATGGGCTGACATACTGGCGAGCACGTGGCGCCGGTGGTTGCCTGGCGGGCACGTGGCGCCGGTCGTGCCTTCGGGCGTGATGGGCTGACCATACTGGCGAGCACGTGGCGCCGGGTTGGCGCGCTGGTCATACTGGCGGATCTGTGGCGCCAGTCGTGCCTTGGTAGCGCTTGATGGGCTGACCGTCGGGCGCCATGGTCGATGCCGCCAGGCGCTGGTACTGGTCGCATACTGGCGAACACTGGCGCCGGTCGTGCCGCCAGCGCGATGGGCTGATTGCCACTGGCGAGCACGTGGTGCACGGGTCCGTCCCCTTTTTACGCCCGTCCGTGGTGGGGACCAGGAGGGGTGAAAGCGCGCTTGCCTTCGTTGGCTCGGCGCGCCGCTCGTGGGGCTACAAGCGAGTGATCGGGTGGAACAGAGGCCCCTCGCGAGGAGTCCCCTAGCGGACAATCCGGCGGGCGTCCGACCCCACCGGGGCGATCCATAAAGAATCTTTCCTTACTCGATCCGTATCGGACCTTGGATCGTTCGTTGATCCAAAGCGCGGTGGCTGCCACCCGTCGGCAGGTTCAGCGAGAGCGTGAGGTGTGATCCCGGGACGTGAGTTAAAGCGATTGGGTCGTCCGCCGACCCAACTAGGGGCCATTGAGGCTCGCCTTGTCCTCACCTCTTGCCCATTTTCTTTGTGGTGGATATCGTCGCCGTCTCTTGCCTTAGGGACCACAGGGTCGGGCATTGGTCGGTGTGTGTATCACAAAAGTTAGAGAGTTGGGAAATCGAGAACGCTCAACCGTGGGAGGCTGTTCTGACCGATCGTGGAGTCGACCAGCAGGCACTTCCTTTCTTCGCCAAGCACTACTTTGTAACCGTAGCCGCCGGGGCGTAGGCCGTAGTACTTTTTGGTCGAAAGTTTGGCCGTCTTGGGAGGACCCGACGATTGGTTGTGACAACCCGACCCGCGGGACTCTTGTAGCCCAGAGTGGGGCGGGGCGGTTTGTTTGTTACCGCCGGCGCGCCACTTGAAGGAGTAATAACGAGTGTGCAAGAAGAAAGTACTCACTTATCTTTCTTTATGGTCAAGCGAGGTTTTTGTTCAACGCGAGGAATTGGCGGTGCTTGGTTCCCAGCGTCGCTTGCCCGGCGGCCGGCTTCTCGCCATCGGCCGAAAAGGTGCGGTCGTCATGAATCTTTGGCGGGTATCCCGTAGCGTCGCTTCGTTGGCCGGATCGCCTATAAATAGGCGGAAGGTGGGCGCTGGGACTTCATTCGACAGCGTTGAGACGAATCGTCGACTTGCTTTTATGGCTGCCTCGCTCTCTCATTCCCGTTCTAAGGATGAGAACCCACCGTCGATGAGATCGTGGGACTCCCTTCAACGAGGCGGAGGATGAGGAGGAGTTGGGCGACAGGCTGGCCGTCTTGTAGCGGCGGCCCGTCGGACGACGGGGTTGGCCCAGGAGGCTCTTTGGAGGCGGGGCGGAGGAGGAGGCGAGAGCGGGCGCGACAAGCCGCGGTCGTCGGTGAGAACCGCCCCGCGGCGCTGAGCAATTGGGGGAGGCGGGCGCCGTCCTCCCCGCGCTCCTTCTCCTTCAGGAGCCTGGAGTCGGCCGCGACATCTAGGCTGCTTGGCGGCGACCGTCTGCCGATCGCCCGATCGTCTTTGCCGTACTCTTCTCCGGCAGCGGTCCCCTGTGTCGGACTCCAAGCTCCCGGGAACCATAGAGGTCACACAGAAGCGCGCAGGCTGCCGCTTCTTGAAGGTGCGTCGAGGCGGATCGGGGCTCTCTGCTGCGGAGTTTGGCGACCGGCTATTTTCTTTGTCGTCGCGGCAAAAATTGTGCGGAAAATTTGAAGCTGTGTTTGGAGAGGGACGATAAGTCCGGAGATCAACTGTCGTGAGGAAGACCCTTTAAGCGAGAAAAAGCTTTCTTGGTTTTAGATTTTCTTGTTTCTAAAGAATGTAAATGCCGTTGAATTGGAAGAAAATAAAGGTGTTCGGGTTTTACATGTATTTTTCGCTATTTTTCGGTTTGTTCTTTGGTAAGATATGCCGGGTCATGGTTCTTGGAGTGCGGGGACCAACCGACGATGATCGACATGTTCAGCGTTTTAGAAAAAGTAGGAAAAGCAGGTTTTAGCGCGGCGTTAGTTCCAGACAGCCAGTATACCATCCTGTTACTGTCTCTTTTTCCTTGGCGAGGTACCACTGCATAGCCGCCTTGTTGGGCGAGGCCGTGGTACTCGGGTTGGAAGAAAGAAAAGAAAACCGATTGATCAGGCGGATGACGGCGGTTGAACGGTGTCGGCAGTGGAAAAAATGCTCTGCGTAGACCGGTAAAAGGGTGAACATGGTAATGAGCGAGGTAGAAAAAAGGGCTAAGGGTAGAATCGTCTTAGCTTTTCAATGTTCGAGCGTTTGACAAGATGTTGCCATCGGGATCCTTGAGCCGGTAAGTGCCGGTCGAAGGACCTCTACTACGATGAAGGGACCCTCCCAAGGAGGGGAGAGCTTGTGCTTGCCTCTGTTGGGTGGACTGGCCTTGAGAACCAGGTCGCTGTGTTGAGCATTCGCCCTCTAACCTTGCGGTCGTGGTAGCGTCGCAGATGTCTGCTGGTATTTGGGTGAAGCGAGCAGCGGCGACATCTCGCGCTTCATCGAGCGGTCGATAGCGTCTTCTTTGGGACTCGAGCCGGGTCTCGTTGAAGGCCTGAACCTTTGGGGCGCCGTAGTCCAAGTCGGTTGGTAGGATAATACGCTCCGAATGCCAGGAAGAACGGCGTGAACCCGGTCGACCGGGTCGGGGTGGTCCGTAAGCTCCAAAGTACGGGAGGTACCTCGGCTGCCCAACGTCCCGCGTACCTCTTCAGTCGATCGAAGATTCGTGGCTTGAGCCCTTGGAGGATCATGCCGTTCGCGCGTTCGACTTGGCCGTTGCTCCGTGGGTGGGCGACGGCCGCCCAATCCACGCGGATCTTTGAAGGCTGTCGCGAGCTCGAGAAACTCCTTTCCGTGAACTGCGTTCCGTTGTCGGTGATGATGGAGTTCGGGACTCCAAACCGGTAAGCGATATTGCGGATGAAGTCCGCTGCTGTTGAAGTGATTGTTGTGATCGGCTTGGCTTCTATCCACTTGGTGAACTTGTCTATCGCAACCAGCAGGTGGGTGAAGCCCGGGCGCTTTCTTGAAGGGCCCGATCAGATCGAGTCCCCAAGCGGCGAAGGGCCATGTGATAGGGATCGTTTGGAGGGCTTGCACCGGAGGTGAGTTTCTTAGAAGCGAAGAATTGGCACCCTTCGCGCGTCCGGATGATTTGCTCGAGTCGGCCACGGCGGTCGGCCCGATAGAAACCCTGTCGGAAGGCTTTCCCGACCAGGCCGTGACCAGCGTGGTGTCCGCAAACCCCGCCGTGGATGTCGCGGAGTAGCTCTCTCCCTTGGTCGGTGGGACACATACGGAGGATCCGGAGGCTCCTTGTAGAGGTTGTTGCCGATCGATCTGAAGGATTTTGCCCGACGAGCGGCGGCGGGCCTCGATCGGTCGTCGGGAGGGAACCGTCGATCGGCCCGATCGGCGAAGGATTCCTCAATCGGTGCTGGTCATCGGGGCGTTGCAACCCGGCTCGACCAGCTCAGCCTTTGTCGGGTAAGTCGGCGATCGTCGAGGCGATCGGTCGGATGGACGCTGGTGTAGGTCGAGGGCGAAAATTCGGCGGGACCGGCCCTCTGCGGGCCGAGACCAGCCAGTGATCGGCCTCTCCGTTGTTCCGTCTGTAGCTATGATGGAGCTCAAATCCTTTGAACTTTTGCTCGGTTTGCGTACCTCTCGACAAGAGCCGCCATCCGATCGTCGCGAGGTTCTCGCAGCCTTCATGACTTGATCGGCGACCAGTTTTGAGTCGCCATGCACGCGCATAACCGCGAGCTCAGAGGTCGGCGTCACGAGACCCGATAACGAGGGCCTCATACTCGGCGGCGTTGTTGGTTGCGTCGAAAAATGGCCGGATGGCGTCTGAAGCTTGTTCCCGAGTGGTGAAAGAATAGCGACCCGGCCCGGCTCCGTTTTGGTGAAGGACCCGTCGAAGTACATCGTCGATGCTCGGGGTCTTGGCGGAGGTGGGGCACTGGCTTCGGTCCACTCGGCGGCAAGTCGGCTAGAACTTGAGATTTTATGGCAGTCAGGGACATAGGATATGTCATGCCCGTTGAGCTCGAGTGCCCACTTGGCAATTCTTCGGGCGTCGCGGTTATGGATGACCTCGCCGAGTGGTAGGGAAGTTACCACGCAGCGTGGTCTTTGGTTGAAGTAGTGTACCCGACTTCCTTTTAGTGATCGGAAGCTGCGTAGAGCATCTTACGGATCTGTGGGTACCGTGCCTTGGACTCGGAGAGTACTTCGCTAATGAAGTAGACCGGCGGCTGGATCTTAAGGACCCGCCCTTCTTACGCTCGCTCGCGACAAGTGCCGTCTTGACGACCTGGGTCGTGGCGGCAATGTAGAGTAGCAGAGGCTCTTACGGCGCCAGGCGACCCGGCCTTGGAGGGGTGGTCGGGAAAACCTTTAAGCGCGTCGAAGGCGTCTGAGCCTCGCCGTCCATCTGAAGTGGTCGGATTTCCTCGGGAGTTTGTATAGAGGCAAGCGCGTTCGCGGCGGGGCGTGAAGCGACTCGGGGCCGCTAGGCATCCCGTCAGCCTTTGGGCCCCCTGGAGGTGGCTGATCGGCTCCATCCTTAAGCTCGCGGAGATCTGGTCTCGGCTGGCTTCGATGCCGCGCTCGGAGATGATGAAGCCGAGTAGCTTCCCCTTGGGTACCCCGAAAACGCATTTCGGGGTTGAGCTTGATCTTGCGGAACCGTCGAAGGTTCGCGAAAGTCTCCTCGGATCGGCGATGATGTCATTTGGTCTTCTGGTCTTGACAGCGATGTCGTCGGCGTGCGGCCCGACATTGCGGCCGATCTGGTCGGAAAGGCGGTCTGCATACATCTACGGTATGTAGCCCCGCGTTCTTCAGGCCAAAGCGGCATTGTCACGTGCGAGCGAACCGTGCGGAGTGATGAAGGAAGTCGCGAGCTGGTCGTCTTCTTTCATCGCGATCTGGTGGTACCCTGAGTAGGCATCGAAAGGGCGAGGATTCGCACCTGCGGTGGAGTCTACCATTTGGTCGATGCGAGGCGAGAGGAATGGATCTTTCGGACATGCCTTGTTGAGGCTTGTGTAGTCGACACACATTCTCCATTTCAGTCTTCTTTTTACAAGCACAGGGTTTGCTAGCCACTCGGGGTGGCGAACTTCTTTGATGAACCTGCGGCCAAGAGCTTGGCTATTTCCTCTCCTATGGCCACGCGCTTTCCTTCGTCGAAGCGGCGCAGACGCTGGCGGCTAGTCTAGACCAGGCCGGATGTTCGAGGAGTGCTCGGCGACTTCCCTCGGGATCCCGGCATGTCGGAGGACTTCCATGCGGCGTCGGTTGGCGCGGAGGAAGTCGGCGAGCGCTTTCCTATTTGGCAGAAGCGTGGTCCCGATCCAGCGGTTTTGGTCGGGTCCTCTGGGTCGACCTCGATCGTCTTCGTGTCCTCGGCGGACTTGAAGGAGCCAGTCCGGACTTGCTAGAGTCGGGAGCGGACTCGGAGTGCTTGGCCCGAGGCCGGCGAGCTTTCGATGGATCGGCGACCGCCGAGGCCAACTTCGCAGCTGTCTTTCTCGCGTGGCGAGCTGGAAAAACGCGATTCTGATGATCACCCCATGCGGCCGGGCATCTTGACAGGTAGGTGTAGTTGGGGATCGCCATGAACCAGCGTAGCATGGTCTCCCAGGATGGCGTGGTAGGAGCCGGGAAAATCCACGACCTCGAAGGTGAGGGTCTCGGTGCGGAAGTTAACCGGGCTCCCGAGCGTGGCGAGGCAGTCGACCTGCCGGCGGGTGGGCTTTGGCTGGCGAGGCAGCGCCGTGAAAGGGTGCTCTGCTTGGTCGAAGGCTCGGCGGGAGATCCCCATAGCGTCGAACGTCTCAACGTAGAGGATGTTAAGGCCGCTGCCCCCGTCCATCAGCACCTTAGTCGGCGCTTTGTTCCCACGATGGGGTCAATGACGGCGGGTACCTCCCTGGTTGCGGGGCGTGGTCGGGGTGGTCGGCCGGTCAAAGGTGATCGGGAACTCCGACCACCGAAGGTATTTAGGAAATCGTGGGCTTGCCGCGAACACCTCTCGGCAGGCGAGCTTGAGCGCCTCCGGTCGGCGTAGCTTGCCGGTCCGCCGAAGATCATGAGGCAACCGTCGGTCTCGGGAAGCCGGCGTGCCTCTCGATCTCGGTGGTCGGCGCCGAGTCTTGCCTCTTTCCTTTGCCCGTGGCGTCGTGGGGGTTCCGGAAGAAGCGCTTGAGGACTTCGCGATCCGATACTTGTGCCTGACGGGGTATCCGTGGTTCGGACACGTACTCTCCATCGGCTTCTCGAAGTGGTCGAGGGAGTTGCCGGCCTTGCGGCTTTCCGGTAGTCGGCGGCATAACCGAGGCGGTCCTCGCGGACCTGTTTGCCGTGGCGCTTTAAACTGTCGGGCGGTCGGAGGAGGCTGGGCTCGGCGCGATCCTCGCCCGACTTCCCTTGTCGAAGATGACATCTGGCCTCCTCGCCGAGGCGTGGTTGAGTGGCAATGTCCAGGAGTTCTTTGGTGGTCTGGGCTTCGCACACCTGATTTATGGACCAGGGTCTTGGAAGTGGTGCCGTAGATGAATGCCCCCACGACATCGTCGCGGATGTCGAGAGCTCGTTACCTTTGTTGGGAAAAAGCGTCGGATGTAGTCGGAGGTTTTCACAGGCCGCTTGCGGCTTTTCAGTCCCAGGAATTCCCTGGTCGCTTGTAGGTGCCTGGAAGTTGCCAGCGAAGTGGTGCTTGAGGTCGGCCCGATCCGGATGATGTTGGCGGGCGGATATTCGAGCCATGCCGAGTGAGTCCGCCAAGTAGATGGGGAGGTATTGGATGACAAAGAGGTCGTCGTCGCTCCCGCCCGACATCTGGCCGGTAATCTTCGACCACACACTGCGGGGTTTGTAGCCCCTGTGTGCCAGCTATGTTGACCGGCGCCGGAATCTGGCGAGGAACCGGCGCTGCGAATTCCACTGACGAAACGCCAAATGGCCCGGGGCCATCGAGGCTCGGCTGCAGTCACGCTTGCGGTATTGTCGGCGACGTCTGGCCGGTCGGGTCGTTCCTCGTTCTTCGCGTTTGGAGGGTGGTGCGGCGTCGCGTTCGTCCCCAAGCGTTGGTGCACGGGTGCGCGATGCCTGGGGTTGTCGGAAGGTAGCGCTGCCCTTGTTTCGCTCGGCGGCCTCGGTTGGCGTTGCGCGCGGGCCATCGAAGGCGTCGAGCGCTGCGATCCGTGGCCATACTGGCGTCTTCTTGCGGCGCTTCGCTCCACCAGGCCGGAGGTTACGGTGGGTAGCCTTGGCTGCAGGATCGTCTGGCTCGGGAATGCCGCGGGCGGCATTCTTCTTCTTGGCGATGTTTTGGCCAGCGTGGGGAAAAAGCGATGAATCGTCCGTCCCCTAGCGGTGGTGAGTGGACTGGCGTCTTGTGGCCTTGCGCCGCCCGGCCTTGAGTGGAGCGGCGGCGAGCCTTTGCTCGAGTCGGCTGGAGCTTGTCGAGCTTCGGCCTTTTGAGCCTCGAGCTCGTCGCGTCGCCGCTGAAGGTCGGCGCGGCGGCTGAGTGATCCTCCTCGGTGTGTTGGCGGAGAGTCTTCGGCGTGGCGGGTAGCGGCGCTGCCGCGGTGTCGGGTCGCTGATAGCGTGGTGCATTCTTATCTCTTCCTCCGCTAGAGCCGTGGTGGAGGAGTTATGCAGTGGTGGTCGTCGGGTGCATGGCCGACCATTGCCCTGGCGAGTCGCGGCGGGTGCGACCGCCATCGCTCGATGCCTCCGCGGCGTCGCTTGGGGTGATCGGGCCTCTGGCGTGCCGGCGTCGGGAGTCCGTCTGGGGACCTCGGCCGGAGGTCTCTGAAAAGCGCAGTGAGGCGTCGGGGTCCTCGGTGGACACTTGGCGCCGGAGTATGGCGAGGGCGATCACTATCTGTCCCGCCGTGGTGGTAACGAAGTCGAGGAGCCGAAGCGGATCGGCGCTATCGGCATGGCGATGTCGGAGAAAGAAAGGGAACCGTCGAGGAAGCTAAGCGGGAAAATGGCGGCAACGTCGTGCCTGAGCCCCTACAGCGCGCCATGGCTAGCCGGTGTTTGAGCACCGCCAATGAATTTGTATAGGTAAGAGGGTGCACGCTCCCTCTCCTCGGCAACTTACTCGGGTGAGCACAAGATGTATCTTGGTTGGTGAGCGTCCCTACTCGATTCGTGTGGGTTTGATTGTATTGACTCCTTGGTTGTCAGTCGTCCTACATGCTCGCTCCCTCCCCCTTTATATAGGCGAGGAGGAGGTTACCTTGTTGCTTGAAAAAGAGAAAAAGCGTGCTCTTAGTCGCGCCAAGTAGCGGGTGATGGGATGGCCGTGGCTCCCCTTGCCTGCTGGCGGTCGGCGTAGTTGCTCGTAGTAAATCACGAGTTGGGGACTTGTGCCGCTGCGTCATCATTACGGCCAGCATTTAATGCGCTCGATCGCAATAAATCTTGTCGCTTCTTGAGGATTCGTCGATTTGGTTCTTCCTCGCTTGGTAGTGGCCGGGCCCGACCGGCCTGGATTCGGCCCATGCGCTTTTGGGCGGAGGGTACCCATGGCACAGGTACCGTCACTTAGTTTAGTAGGATTACGAAATCTTACCTTTGATACCTCGGTGTGATTACATCGGGAGTAGCTGCGTGGGGCGTGCGAGCTACGGCTTGGTGCCCATCCAAGCGGTGATTGTCGGTCTTACACTTTGATCTTTAGTGGGGAAGTGGTAGTGAAGGTAATGGGAGAGGGTCATAGGTGTAGAAGGAGGTTTACGAAAAACTTTATTCTGATCAATCGCCTTTGTGGTGTCATTTGTATCTCGTGGGTAAAGTGTACAACCTCTGTGAGTGTGTCAAAACTATTCGAATAGCCGAGTCCACGATCTTGGACAAAGCTCGAGGATTACAGTCAATGGGTAGATTTTCTAAAACAAAATGTGGGAAGGTTGGTGAGTGCCAGAGATGATGATAAATTGACTTAGGCTTTGTGCCATGCTTATGACATGAGATTGTGAACTTAATATAATATAATCTGATTTCACTGTCTTTGAATCTATTATAGTATATTCAATCAAAGCCAAATGCTTTTTAATGCAAAGGAACCAATTAAGCCATTCCTTTGGAAAAAAACCATGCATATAGTAATAGGATTGCACCTCTGTGCATGACTTGCTGAGTATGTTGTATACTCACCCTTGCCAATCAACAAAACATTAGAAGAAGAGTCTACACCCGCATGGGAGGAGGAGTATGTTGAGGACCAGGAGAACTAGGAAGCAACCCTCGTCAGATGCCTGTGGAGTGTGATGGATTCACCAAGACTTATATTATCTGCTGCTTATGCTTATGTTTTATGTTTATGTTTACTTGTCTTTACTTGAGTAAGCCCTGCGTGGCTGAACTTTGTAAGGTGACCTTAAGGTCTTGCAACAGTTAATTTTAATATATGAAGTACTTATTTATATTTCATTTGCGTATGGATGTGATATTCTACCTTGTTTATTTGTGTGCACTAGCGAGATCTGGACTAGTGCGGAATACCTGAGAGTCGGATTTGCGAGTTCGAGGTCCCGGCGGAGGTGGTATCGAGCCATACTGACTATAGGATTGCCCTTAGTTTAGAATGGCCGTTAGCAGGACAAACTATTTTCTAAAGTTAAAAATTGGCCAAGAAGAATTAACGGACTCTTGACTTATCCTCTCTCTTCTGATTCGTGTCTTATGCTTTGAATTTGCTTTGTCCTCACTTTGTTTATAAAATGTTGTGTTCTTACGAGTTTTGTTCTTTGGAAGATGAGGAAGTACAACACCAACGGAGAGCACCTTGGAGGGTATCTTTGCCGAGATGTGGCGCATGATGCAAGTCTTTGAGGGGGCTACGACCGTCCAGATCTACACAGGAACCACCATCGGCAAGCGGGGCCAGGTCCGAATGTGGAAGGCCAGGTGATGGTATACGCACGAGATGGGGTAGGCGAGTCGTCCCATGTACTTCAACGTTAGGAGATCTACATTTGAGGTGGGATACTGAGGAGACATCGCGTCACGGTGATGAGGAGGATTGCTCGTATGTACTCGAGGAGGCTGGAGGCCTGATCTTTGCCATCACCCACACCGAGACACCCGTGCAAGCCGGAGGCCGATTGAGGATGAAGATGTCACTTTACTCACCTGGCCAGGTTTGTGATTGCATTGTGGAGGAGCTTCAGAGGATTCGGGATGAGGTCAAGGTTTTGAAGACTCAACTACGGGAGGCCCGGGAGCTCGCAGCTCACTCCCTTACGAGGTTCATGGTGGAGGAGGCTCTATATGGAGAGGGGCCGGAACCAGTTTTGGAGCTGCCTGAGCCGGATCGGAGGAGGCCGGAAGAGGTACATGAGGCACTAGTTGAGGAGGAGGCAGCAGTGCGAGGAGGCACCCTTACAGAGCTAGAGCCACGATCCGAGAAGCGGTGTCTTAGGACTCGACGAGTCTGTTGGGTCGTTTGTCCCGATGATAGTTGGGCATGGGGATCAGTTTGCTCCGATGCCAGCTCATCCACCGGTTTATCCACCAGGAGGGCCACAACCAGGAATCATCGACGAGTGAGGGTGTTGTTGGTTCGTGTTGAGACTCAGTTGTTAGAGTCGTGTCTTTAATATTCCAATTGTTTGCCTAAGGCGTGAGTCGTTGTGAGTTGAAGTTGTCTTGTGTATGTTTGTCTGGTGTTATGGTTGTGTGCGTCAGTATGTGTTGCATTGCCCTTAGACACTTGTAAGCAACCATACTAATATTAAAATAAAGTTGTTGATTAAGAGTTTTGAGTTACACCTGTTTCCCCTGCATAAGTTTTCTTCTACTTGTCCATTCCTTTTCCCTCTCTTCTCTAACCTATTGGAGCAAACAGCAGATGGTGAACACTCATGGCAATGCCGGAGCTAGAGGAAGTGGATCGCATCAGGGAGGCAACCAGAACGATGCACCGAATGCGCCGCCCGTGGACATGCAGAATCTGGGAGCTTTCCTTGCTGCCCAGACACAACTGATGCAGACTATGTAGCAGATAGCTAATCAAGCGGTCGCCAACAATGCTAATTAGGCAGGCAATCAGGGGCCTCAGCATCAGATGAGACTGTCAGAATTTATGAGAACCCGCCCACCTACCTTCTCTGGCAATACTAACCCAATGGAGGCAGACGGTTGGCTTAGGTCAAGCGAGAGGAAGTTGCATATTACTCAGTGCCAGGGAAATGAAAGGGTACTATATGCCTCTCATCAGTTAGAGGGCACAACAGCAGAATGGTGCGAGAACTACTGCGCAACACAGGAGAATCCTCAGGAGATAACTTGGGAGGAGTTTACTATTGCTTTTCGCCAATACCATGTGCCAGAAGGTATCATGGATCTGAAGAAAGAAGAGTTAGATCCTTTGAAGCAAGGAGGCCGATCTGTGGTGATTACTTAAATAAGTTTCTGTGATTGGCACGCGCTACGCTCAGGAAGGGCGTAGCCACTAATAAAGCAAGACAATCCCTCTTCTTGAAGGGATTGAACACCGGATTATAGGTGAGATTGATATCCCACATTCCGGATTTCCGGAGCTGGTCAACAAAGCCACGATTCTTAAGGATAAGAGGCGTGGTGGATGACAATCGCAAGTGCGGGATGACAATCACAAGTGCGAGGATGGCGCAGCAGAGTGGGCCTTCGGGGACAGAGAGCTAGGGTGGTACCACGGCGATGCAAGGTTCCAACCTAGAGGCAATGTTAGTGCACGGTACCCGGACATCGCGTCGAGAAATTTCGGACCCCTCCACCGGTGGAAACCAAGGTGGAGGGAGTTCCTGAGATGTGAAAGGCGTTGCTATCACTGTCATGAAATAGGACATTTTGTGTAACACCCCAAAATTTTGCTTTTCTTAAATTCATGTGTGATTTGGCACTTTGGTGAATTTTTGGAATTTTCTGGAATTTATTTGGATTTATTTGGAATTTATTTGAATTTATTCCATTTTGAAATAATTAAAGAATCAAACTTTGCAAATAAAATTTTGTTGGAAATATTTTATTTAAGTCCAAAATGTTCCAAAATATTTTCGAAATTTTGGAATTTTAAAGTCTTTTGCTATTTTAATGAATTAAATGAATTCTGGAAATTATTTTAAATATTAAATCGCTGGAAAATCAATCGAATTGATCTTGTTCATCCGACCGAGTCGGAACCCGAGTCGGACTCGAGTCTGACCCGAGCCAAGTGACTCGACCGAACCAGCTCTAAAACCTAATCGATCCCAACCGTTGGATCAAGATCCAACGGTCAGGATTTCCCCGTACCGCTTCGACCGGATCCGGCCCGGATCCGATCTCGTGCGCGCATCGTGGCCGCTGATCGTGCCACGTGGACGGCTGTCCGTCGTCGTCTCCGCCCGAGTCCGAGCCGGACTCCGCCGCCGCGCCCGCCGCCGTGGGGAACTAGGTTTCCGTTTTAGCGAAGCGAGGCTATTTAATGCCGGATCACACCGAGGATCGCCTTGACCTTGCGCGGCCGTTGCCTAACCGTCGCCGCGCGGTACAGCGCGCGCAATCGCTCACCGGAGTCGTAGCACCCCTCCGCCAGTTACGCTTGATTCCGCCGCCGTCGCCGTCCCTGCCGCCGTTGACCCAGATCCGGACTCACCACGGCGAGGCGCACCGAAGGACCTCTCACCTCGCGGAGAAGCCATGACGCCGTTGCCGTGTCGCCGTCCCGGCTCGGCGGCCCGGCTCGCCGCCGCGCCATCGCCGTCGCTCGAAAGCTTCTCGGCCCGTCCGATCAAGATCCAGCGTCCCGAGATCACGCCCGTCATCTCACGGTGAGATTCCGTCCAAAACCACTAGATCCAATTTTGGCCGTCGATCTAGATCCAGCGGTCGAGATCAAGCGCGTTAACCCAAGCGCGTGAGACTCGAATCTAATCTGGGCCGTTGAATTTCAAAACAACGGTGAGATTGCGCCACTGTCGGGAAAGCTGACCGCGCATGATCGATGCCGTCCAGCGCGCGTGTGTGGCCCGACGAGGCCGCATGTCGGCCGGCGGCCAAAGCGCACCATGATGTCACGCAGCGTCATGGCGGGCTATGTCGTATCCCGCAGCCGACATCAGCAATGACGTCCTGAGTGGGTCCCACTGTCGGCCAGTGGTGAGCCCGGCCCGGCGTCGGCGATGGCGTCACGGCGGACCCACATGTCAGTCTCACGAGGAGCCGTGGACCGAGTCCACGGTAGACCCGAGCCGAGCGTGGACCAAGTCCATGGACCGGCTGACGTCAGCAGACCAATCAGAGGCTGACACGTGTCCCTGCTGACGCAATAATTGATTTTTCGAAAAAGAAAATGATTTAATAATTCGGTTAAATAATTGATTTGAATTTCAAAACTTCAAACGCTTATAACTTTTGCGTTTCAACTCCGATTTGAGTGATTCAAATTTCTAAATTTGTATAAAATTCAGATCTATTCAAATATGAATTTTATTTAATTTTTGGACTAAAGTTTTTCCCTGTAATATCATTTAATTGATTATTTAAGCGTTAATAAATCATAACTTTTGCATCTTAACTCCGATTTGAACGATTCCAGTTCCTAAAAATCCAGAAAATTATGTTCTCTCTGTTTATGGATTTTATTTGGATGTTTGGACACTTTTTGTCCACTGTTTTATTCATTTGTTGCTATTTGCACGCGTAACGAGTAGACGTTGAAGTGCCGGAAGGATTCGAAGGAGAAGTGTTGACTCAGGATCCAACTCAAGACCAAGAACAAGTACTCTTTGAAGGCAAGTTATGCTTTGACCATGTTGATCCCATTTTGAAATCTATTTTGGTTCAAATTATTGCATGCTAGTTCAATTAGAAAATACTTTATTAAAATATGGGAGATTAGATAAATACCAATTTGCTGTATGACACCTTGATTAATTAAATATGTGCCATGACCCCTTGTCACCCTAGTTGTGGTTTACTAGTTGGACATAATCAAATTGCCAACATGGGTTTTAGGCCGTTGTAGTATATTGCTTAGACCTGCTACGTGCTCATGATATGATTTTGGACAATCAAATGTTAATATTGACTTAATGATATATTGAACCTGTTTTGGAAAGGTATCATGTGATGTTGATAGCACGTGGTGCATGGTAATCAACTGGGGTTTTGATAAATAGTTTTAGTAGGGGCATGTGGCAAGAATGATCGGGTGGGCAGTGTGGCCTTTGGGGATGTTGATTTGGTTCTTCGGGTAGTCTTGCCCTGTTCACTCTAAGGACTTAACCTTGCAAGACTTTGAACTGAGTCATACTTGCAACCACATGGCTGGAATGGGACGGCCCTAGTTGACTAAGTCGCTAAGGACTCACTTGTGGAGCCTCAGGGTGTCAATTACACCGTTTGTGTGATTGTGCGGGGGAGCGTATCGTGGCTGTGGCGAGATACCCATCTAACGGTGTGTTGGTCCCATACTTCGCCTTGGTTAAGGAAGGGATGGTGTAGAGCACGAACCGGAGAGGACCACTGTGTTGTTTGAGGCTTAGAAAGGCTTTATTCTGAGGAACTTCGCCTTTGTGGTGTTTGGTATCTTGTGGGTAAAGTGCACAACCTCTGCGAGTATAAAATCTATTCGAATAGCCGAGTCAGCGGTATTGGACATCGCTCGGGGATTACTGATCAAGGGTTAGACTTTACGAAAATAACTTGGATTTGAAAGGTTGGTTTGGATTAAATAATGATGTTGATGGACATGTGGATTAAGATGGGAAAAGATGTTTACTAAACTCCTTGAGCGATTATTTATGCTATACTTGTTTCTCTTGCTTTCGAATCTACTTATGATACTTGTCAAATCTTGTTTCTTGCAAATATACCTTGAGCTATTCCTTTGTACCAAGCCATGCATATAGTATATTAGCTTGCATTACATGCATGACTTCTTTGAGTACCAAGTACTCACCCTTGCCACAATACAACACAGTTGAAGAAGAGACTACACCGGCTTTGGAGGAGGAGCTCCACGAGGAACCGTCTAATTAGGGAGCAAGCCCGGTCGGTTACTGTGGTATCTTGGATGGCGCCACGAAGTTATCTTATTTTCATTTGCTATTATCTCTCTTTTAATAAGTTCAGCCTGCAGTATGTGCATTGTAACTTGACCTTAAGGTCGGGTAACGATTTGATTATTTAATTAAAGTACTTTATTAGTATCGAGTGGTATGATTGTGATATTTACCGATGTTAAGACTGTGTGCACTAAGCGGCGTTCTGGACTAGTCTTTGAATACCTGAGAGGTCGGATTTGCAAATTCGGGGTCCCGACAGAGGTGGTATCAGAGCCATACTTACCGTAGGCTCAACCCTAGCTAGAATGGTCGTAGAGAGGTTAAAACATATTTTCTAAAAGCTAAAAGTTCGTCAAGATAAGAAATGATATCTCGACTTACCCCTTCTCTCTTTTCTTGTCTCTTGCTGAATTTTTCCTTACCTTGTCACGATTAAAAAAATTTCGAGTTCTTACGTGAGCATCTTGTGACAGATGGAGGGAGAGTTCAACTACGTCGATCTGGAGGTTGTACGCCAGCGGAACTTTGGCGTATGCTCTGAGACTCTCGGAGATTTTGAGAAGCCGCAATACCAAGTGGAAGTGATCGGACAAGCGAGGATTGATCAAGGCTTGTGGCGTGAAGATTGTGGTACTGCTAGGAAGAAGGGCCAGGCAATCGCCCGATACAGCACCTTTGCCGGAGAAGGTCTACAATGCAGATGGGTATCCAAGAAGTGTCACGACGAGCAATGCGGCACATTACGCATCGCCAGAGAGTTGGAAACACGGTGTTCCGTTATCATCCAGCGCGGCGATAACCTTCTTGACGAAGGCGATTCAGGATGAGAATGCCATGGTCACACGATTGGCACGACTTGTTTGTCGCCAGGAGGATGTACTCGATGATACAAGCAAGGAGCTCTGAAGGCCCGCAAGGAGATCACGGCGAGAGAAGAGCAGATGGCGGGAAGCTCAAGAGTATGTGTCACACCTTTGCGAAGGATTGGCGAGTTGGAGATGGCTTTATGCGGACGAGCCGGAGCCAATGCTCGAGCTACGAGCGAGACCGGAGGAGCCGGAGCTTGAGAGGACACTTGCATCTTCGACTACCACAGATGACCACGATTCTTTGGACATGGCAATCGTTTCGCACCTATGCCGCAGCATCCGTACCCAGGCCGTGGAGGTTTTCTCGATGAGTGAGCGTAGGTTCTATAGTGAGACTCCTTCGCCGAGTCGCGTCATAGAATAAAGAGTCACCCTTTAGGCGTTAGACTCCAGTGTTAGTTCGATTTGGATTTTCATTGCTTGCTGAGTGTGCAGTATGTGTTGCAAGGCCCCTAGGCATTGTAAGCAACCATACCAAGTTACTATTGATTAAAATAATAAAGTTGGACCTTAAAGTTACACCTTTTGCCCCGCATAAGTTCCATATCACTTGTCTATTCTTGTTTCCCTCTCATCTCTAAAGCCTAGAGCAAATCGACAGATGGTGAACACCCGCGGAAACCTTGGAGGCAATGGAAGTGGTTCTCGCCCAGCAGAAAATTCCAATGATGGAGCACCAGCACCGCCATTGGACATGCAGAATTTCGGAGCTTTCCTCGCTGCTCAGACTCAGTTGATGCATGCTATGATGCAACAGATGCAACACGTCACTGCTCAGGCCACTGCTAATCAAGTTAATCAGGGACAACGCTTGAGAATACAAGGTATCGAGTTCATGAGGACTCATCCACCCACTTTTTCTGGGAATGCCAATCCATTGGAGGCTGATGATTGGTTAAGATCAATTGAGAGGAAGCTACACATCGCTCAATGCATGGGAAATGAGAAGGTACTCTACGCTTCTCATCAGTTGGAAGGAACACGCTTGAATGGTGGGAGAACTTACATGCCACGCATAAGAGAACCCTCAAGATATCACTTGGGAAGAGTTCACAGTTGCATTCCGTCGTATCATGTGCCTGAAGGAATCATGGATCTCAAGAAGGAGGAGTTCGAGCAGAAGCAAGGTAATCGGCCAGTGGCCGACTACTGAACAAGTTCACACGGCTTGCACGCTACGCACTTTTTGAGGATGTAGCGGCAGATAAAGCAGGCAGTCTCGCTTCATGAAGGGACTTAACTCAGGACTACGAGGAGGGATTGATCACCCACACCTTTCAGATTTCGGGAATTGGTGAATAAGGCGCTTATTCTTGAGGACAAAGCGCAAGGAAGCTGGATGAAAGCAGGAAGCGCGAGGATGCGGCGAGGATCACGCCAGGGAGCTCAGCGATGTTTGAGGGTTGCGCCAAATCAATTTTTCAGATTTCAGCCACAGAACCCAACCAGGACACCGTCACCAGCACCAAGACCCGTGAATCAAAACTATCAGACCCCAGCCCCAGCCAGAAATGCCGCTCTAGGCAGTAAGCAAGGAACAGTGAGACGCTGCTACAACTGCAACGAGCCAGGACACTTTGCCAACAGTTGCCCAAAGAAGACAGCAAGAGTGACCCCAGTCCGCTTCAATCTAGGATCCACACCAGCTAGGACGCCAGCACCAGGAGTCACACCCCAGACTGTGGTGAGAGGCCGAGTCAACCATGTCACCGCGGATGCACTTCAGAATGCTACGGACGTCGTACTGGGTAAGTTACTTGTTAACTCGAGTACTGCGACGATTTTGTTTGATTACGGAGCTTCGCATTCGTTTGTTTCGCAAGAGCTTTGCTGCTAAAAATGATTTGGGGATTGCAAGGCTTAAATGCACGCTTGTAGTTCAAACCCACAGTTACGAACTCCGAACGAAAGTAGGATGTTCTGGGGTGAGAATACTAATAGATGGAATAGAGTTCCTAGCGAACCTTATTATTTTGGAGACCCAGACCTTAGATGTTATTTTGGGAATGGATTGGCTATCCAAGCACAAGGCCGTATTGGATTGTGGACGAAGGACTATCTCAGTGAAGAGCCCGTGTGGAAAGAGAGTAGAACTTCAAGCCACAGCTGTTAGGGATGGACAGTTGATGGTTAACGATACCAAGGCAATCGGCATAGAGGATGTCTCGGTAGTGAATGAGTACCCGGATGTTTTAGGAAGATCTACAGTATGCACTTGAGACAGAGACATAGAGTTTGTGATAGAGCTTGTACAGTGCAATGCCGATAGCAAAGAGACCCTATCGGATGTCCACCGAGGAGTTGGTAGAGATGAAGAAACAGCTAGAGGAGTTAATGGAGAAAGGATTTATCGAGGCCAGGAGTTAGTCGTAGTGGGGAGCACGATTTTGTTCGTCAAGAAGAAGGGCGGGAGTTTCGGGATGTGCATTGACTACCGTGCACTCAATGAAGTCACCGTGAAGAATAAGTATCCGCTACCTAGGATTGATGATTTGTTTGATTAGCTGAGAGGAGCCGGAGTTTTCTCCAAGATTGACCTAAGATCGGGATACCATCAGTTGAAGATCCGATCAGAAGATATTCCGAAAACCGCATTTTTAGTCAAGATATGGACATTACGAGTTCTGATTATGTCCTTTAGTACAACGAATGCGCCAACATATTTCATGAATATGATGAATAAGGTGTTCATGGAATATTTGGACAAGTTTGTGGTCGTGTTCATAGATGATATCTTAATCTACTCCAAGACGGAGGATGAACATGCCGAACACTTGAGGCGAGTGTTGGAAAAGCTGAGGGAACAGCAACTCTTCGCCAAGTTCAGCAAGTGTGATTTTTGGAAGGACAAGGTGGAGTTTCTTGGACATGTAATGACCGCAGAAGGAGTCGCCAGTTGATCCAAGCAAGGTAGAAGGCGTGTTACATTGGGAGGCGACCAAGGCCGTGACCCAGTTAAGTTTCCTTGGAATGGCAGGATACTATCGCGGTTCATTGAAGGCTTTTCGACAATTGCGAGACCTCTTACGCAATTGCTGAAAAAGGAGAAGAAGTTTACATGGGCTTTGGAGTGCGAGAAAGGATTCCAAGAACTGGCGAGATTGACATCGGCACAGTGTTGGTTACGGGACGTCAATCAAAGCTTTGATATCTATTGTGATGCATCACGCCAAGGACTTGGATGTGTGTTGATGCAGAACGGAAAGGTTGTTGCTTATGCATCAAGGCAGTCGAGGCCGCATGAGGAGAATTACCCGACACATGACCTAGAGTTAGCTGCCGTAGTGCATGCCTTGAAGATATGGCGTCACTATCTGATCGGGAACAGATGTGAAGTGTACACGGATCATAAGAGCCTTAAGTACATATTCACCCAATCGGATCTGAATATGAGGCAAAGGAGATGGTTGGAGTTGATCAAGGATTACAATGTTGGAATCCATTATCATCCCGGAAAGGCCAGCGTAGTGCCGATGCCTTAGTCGGAAAAGCCATCTGTGAGTGCGTTGCTAGCCACAAGTCGGGATGAGTTATGTGAGGATTTCAGAGAATGAAGATTGAGGTGGTACCTAGCGGATTCTTGGCCGCATTAGAAGTAAAGCCTACCCTAGAGGATCAGATCCGAGAAGGACAGAAGGATGATGACAAGATCCGTAGGATTCTGAAATCACATGACTTTGGTGCAACCACATGACTGGAGTGGGACGGTCTTAGTTTAGTAGGATTCTGAAATCTTACCTTTGATACCTCAGGGTGACAGTTACATCGGGGTAACTGCGTGGGGGAGCGTACCAGAGCTACGGCTTGGTGCCCATCCAACGGTGATTATCGGTCTTACACTTTGATCTTTCGTGGGGAAGTGGTAGTGAAGGTATCTGGGAGAGGGTCATAGGTGTAGAAGGAGGTTTACGAAAAACTTTATTACGGTCAATCGCCTTTGTGGTGTCTGTTGTATCTCGTGGGTAAAGTGTACAACCTCTGCAGAGTGTGTCAAAACTATTCGAATAGCCGAGTCCACGGTACTGGACAAAGCTCAGGGATTACAGTCAATGGGTAGATTTTCTAAAACAAAATGGGGGAAGGTTGGCTGAGTGCGAGATGATGATAAATTGACTTAGGCTTTGTGCCATGCTTATGACATGAGATTGTGAACTTAATATAATATAATCTGATTTCACTGTCTTTGAATCTATTTAGTATATTCAATCAAAGCCAAATGCTTTTTAATGCAAAGGAACCAATTAAGCAATTCCTTTGGAAAAAAACCATGCATATAGTAATAGGATTGCACCTCTGTGCATGACTTCTAGTATGTTGTATACTCACCCTTGCCAATCAACAAAACATTAGAAGAAGAGTCTACACCGCATGGGAGGAGGAGTATGTTGAGGACCGGGAGAACTAGGAAGCAACCCTCGTCGGATGCTGTGGAGTGTGATGGATTCACCAAGACTTATATTATCTGCTTGCTTATGCTTATGTTTTATGTTTATGTTTACTTGTCTTTACTTGAGTAAGCCTGCGTGGTGAACTTTGTAAGGTGACCTTAAGGTCTTACCTTGATTAATTTTAATATATGAAGTACTTATTTATATTTCACTTTGCGTATGGATGTGATATTCTACCTTGTTTGTTTGTGTGCACTAGCGAGATCTGGACTAGTGCGGAATACCTGAGAGAGTCGGATTTGCGAGTTCGAGGTCCGGAGGTGGTATCGAGCCATACGACTATAGGATTGCCCTTAGTTTAGAATGGCCGTTAGCGGGACAAACTATTTTCTAAAGTTAAAAATTGGCCAAGAAGAATAAGCGGACTCTTGACTTATCCTCTCTCTTACGATTCGTGTCTTATGCTGAATTTGCTTTGTCCTCACTTTGTTTATAAAATGTTGTGTTCTTACGAGTTTTGTTCTTTGGAAGATGAGGAAGTACAACACCAACGGAGAGCACCTTGGAGGGTATGCTGCCGAGATGTGGCGCATGATGCAAGTCTTTGAGGGGCTCTGACCGTCAGATCTACAGGAACCACCATCGGCCAGGCGGGACAGGTCCGAATGTGGAAGGCAGTGATGGTATCATACGAGATGGGGTAAGGCGAGTCGTCCCATGTACTTCAACGTTAGGAGATCTACATTTGAGGTGGGATCTGAGGAGACATCGCGTCTGGTGATGAGGAGGATTGCTCGTATGTACTCGGGAGGCTGGAGGCCTGATCTTTGCCATCACCCACAGAGACACCCGTGCAAACCGGAGGCCGATTGAGGATGAAGATGTCACTTTACTCACCTGGCCAGGTTTGTGATTGCCTTGTGGAGGAGCTTGAGAGGACTCGGGATGAGGTCAAGGTTTTGAAGACTCAACTACGGGAGGCAGGAGCTCGCAGCTCACTCCCTTACGAGGAGTTCATGGTGGAGGAGGCTCTATATGGAGAGGCGGAACCAGTTTTGGAGCTGCCTGGCCGGATCGGAGAGGAGCGGAAGAGGTACATGAGGCACTAGTTGAGGAGGAGGCAGCAGTGCGAGGAGGCACCCTTACGAGAGCTAGAGCCACGAGTCCGAGGCGGTGTCTTAGGACTCGGCAGTCTGTTGGAGTCGTTTGTCAGATGATAGTTGGGCATGGGGATCGGTTTGCTCCGATGCCGGCTCATCCACGGTTTATCCACCGGGAGGGCCACAACCAGGAATCATCGGCGAGTGAGGGTGTTGTTGGTTCGTGTTGAGACTTCGATTGTTAGAGTCGTGTCTTTAATATTCAATTGTTTGCCTAAGGCGTGAGTCGTTGTGAGTTGAAGTTGTCTTGTGTATGTTTATGCAGTGTTATGGTTGTGTGCGTCGGTATGTGTTGCATTGCCCTTAGACACTTGTAAGCAACCATACTAATATTAAAATAAAGTTGTTGATTAAGAGTTTTGAGTTACACTGTTTCCCTGCATAAGTTTTCTTCTACTTGTCCATTCCTTTTCCCTCTCTTCTCTAACCTATTGGAGCAAGCAGAGATGGTGAACACTCATGGCAATGCCGGAGCTAGAGGAAGTGGATCGCATCAGGGAGGCAACCAGAACGATGCACCGAATGCGCCGCCCGTGGACATGCAGAATCTGGGAGCTTTCCTTGCTGCCCAGACACAAGCGATCTGAGACTATGCAGCAGATAGCTAATCAAGCGGTCGCCAACAATGCTAATTAGGCAGGCAATCAGGGGCCTCAGCATCAGATGAGACTGTCAGAATTTATGAGAACCCGCCCACCTACCTTCTCTGGCAATGCTAACCCAATGGAGGCAGACGGTTGGCTTAGGTCAAGCGAGAGGAAGTTGCATATTACTCAGTGCCAGGGAAATGAAAGGGTACTATATGCCTCTCATCGGTTAGAGAACTGCTTAATGAGAATGGTGCGAGAACTACTGCGCAACACAGGAGAATCCTCAGGAGATAACTTGGGAGGAGTTTACTATTGCTTTTCGCCAATACCATGTGCCAGAAGGTATCATGGATCTGAAGAAAGAAGAGTTCCGATCACTGAAGCAAGGAGGCCAGTCTGTGGCTGATTACTTAAATAAGTTTACGCAGTTGGCACGCTACGCTCCAGAGGACGTAGCCACTAATAAAGCAAGACAATCCCTCTTCTTGAAGGGATTGAACACCGGATTATAGGTGAGATTGATATCCCACATTCCGGATTTCCGGAGGTGGTCAACAAAGCCACGATTCTTAAGGACAAGAGGCGTGGTGGATGATAATCGCAAGTGCGGGATGACAATCACAAGTGCGAGGATGGCGCGGCGAGTGGGCCTTCGGGGACAGCGAGAGAGCTAGGGTGGTACCACTGGCTGATGCAAGGTTCCAACCTAGAGGCAATGTTCGTGCACGATACCCGGACATCGGCGTCGGCGGGTGAAATTTCAGGACCCCTCCACGGTGGAAACCAAGGTGGAGGAGTTCCTGAGAATGTGAAAAGAGCGTTGCTATCCTTTGTCATGAAATAGGACATTTGTGTAACACCCCAAAATTTTGCTTTTCTTAAATTCATGTGTGATTTGGCACTTTGGTGAATTTTGGAATTTTCTGGAATTTATTTGGATTTATTTGGAATTTATTTGAATTTATTCCATTTTGAAATAATTAAAGAATCAAACTTTGCAAATAAAATTTTGTTGGAAATATTTTATTTAAGTCCAAAATGTTCCAAAATATTTTCGAGAATTTTACGGAATTTTAAAGTCTTTTGCTATTTTTAATGAATTAAATGAATTCTTGGAAATTATTATAAATATTAAATCGCTGAAAAATCAATCGGGTCGAAATCTTGTTCATCCGGCCAGAGTCGAACCAGTCGGACTCGAGTCGACCGAGCCAAGTGACTCGGCCAGAACCCCGGCTCTAAAACCTAATCGATCCCAGCCGTTGGATCAAGATCCAACGATCGAGGATTTCCGTCTGCTCGGCCAGGATCGGCCGGATCGATCTGCGTCTTGGCGCATCGTGGCGCTGATCGTGCCACGTGGGCGGTAATCGTCGTCGTCTCCGCCCGTCCGGCCGGACTCGCGCCCGCGCCGCGCCGCCGTGGGAACTAGGTTTCCGTTTTAGCGAAGCGAGGCTATTTAATGCCGGATCACACCGAGATCGCCTTGACCTTGCGGCCGTTGCCCTAACCGTCGCCGCGCGGTACCCACAGGCGCGCCCATAATCGCTCCGGAGTCGTAGCACCCCTCGCCGGCAGTTACGCTTGGTCGCGCCGTCGCCGTTGACGGATCCGGACTCACCGCGGCGAGGCGCACCGAAGGACCTCTCACCTCGCCGGAGAAGCCCGCGAGCCGTTGCGATGTCGCCGTCCCGGCTCCGGCGGCCCGGCTCGCGCCGCGCCATCGCCGTCGCTCGAAGCTTCTCGGCCGTCCGATCAAGATCAACGTCCCGAGATCACGCCCACGTCATCTCACGGTGAGATTAGTCCAAAACCACTAGATCAATTTTGGCCGTCCGATCTAGATCAGCGGTCGAGATCAAGCGCGTTAACCCAAGCGGCGTGAGACTCGAATCTAATCTGGCGTTGAATTTCAAAACAACGGTGAGATTGCGCCACTGTCGGGAAAGGCTGGCCGCGCTGATCGATCGAATCAGCAGCGTCGCGTGTGGCCCGACACGCAGGGCCGCATGTCGGCGGCGGCCAAAGCGCACCATGATGTCGCCCGGCGTCATGGCGGGCTACATGTCGGCGATCGGCCGGCGGCGTCGGCAATAGCGTCACTGATGGAGTCCCACAGCCGGCAGTGGTGGTGAGCCCGGCGTCGGCGGTGGCGTCACGGCGGACCCACATGTCGATCTCACGAGGCCGTGGGCCGAGTCCACGGTGAGACGGCGGCGTGGACCAAGTCCATGGGCCGGTGGCGTCGCAGACCAATCGGTGACCGCGTGTCCTAACGTAATAATTGATTTTGAAAAGAAAATGATTTAATAATTCGGTTAAATAATTGATTTGAATTTCAAAACTTCAAGCGCTTATAACTTTTGCGTTTCAACTCCGATTTGAGTGATTCAAATTTCTAAATTTGTATAAAATTCAGATCTATTCAAATATGAATTTTATTTAATTTTTGGACTAAAGTTTTTCCCTGTAATATTATTTAATTGATTATTTAGCGTTAATAAATCATAACTTTTGCATCTTAACTCGATTTGAGCGATTCCAGTTCCTAAAAATCCAGAAAATTATGTTCTCTCTGTTTATGGATTTTATTTGGATGTTTGGACACTTTTTGTCCACTGTTTTATTCATTTGTTGCTATTTGCCGCATGCGTAGCAGTAGGCGTTGAAGTCTTGGGAAGGATTCGAAGGAGAAGTGTTGACTCAGGATCCAACTCAAGACCAAGAACAAGTACTCTTTGAAGGCAAGTTATGCTTTGACCATGTTGATCCCATTTTGAAATCTATTTTGGTTCAAATTATTGCATGCTAGTTCAATTAGAAAATACTTTATTAAAATATGGGAGATTAGATAAATACCAATTTCTTTGTATGACACCTTGATTAATTAAATATGTGCCATGACCCTTGTCACCTAGTTGTGGTTTTACTAGTTGGACATAATCAAATTGCCAACATGGGTTTTAGGCCGTTGTAGTATATTGCTTAGACACACTCGTGCTCATGATATGATTTTGGACAATCAAATGTTAATATTGACTTAATGATATATTGAACCTGTTTTGGAAAGGTATCATGTGATGTTGATAGCACGTGGTGCATGGTAATCAAGCGGGGTTTTGATAAATAGTTTCGGTAGGGGCATGTGGCAAGAATGATCGGGTGGGCGGTGTGGCCTTGGGGATGTTGATTTGGTTCTTGGGTAGTCTTGCCCTGTTCACTCTAAGGACTTAACCTTGCAAGACTTTGGCTGAGTCATACTTGCAACCACATGGCTGGAATGGGGCGGCCCTAGTTGACTAAGTCGCTAAGGACTCACTTGTGGAGCCTCGGGTGTCAATTACACCGTTTGTGTGATTGTGCGGGGGGCGTGTCGTGGCTGTGGCCGGATACCCATCTAGCAGTGTGTTGGTCCCATACTTCGCCTTGGTTAAGGAAGGGATGGTGTAGAAACCTGACAGGAGAGGACCACTGTGTTGTTTGAGGCTTAGAAAGGCTTTATTCTGAGGAACTTCGCCTTTGTGGTGTTTGTTGTATCTTGTGGGTAAAGTGCACAACCTCTGCGAGTATAAAATCTATTCGAATAGCCGAGTCAGCGGTATTGGACATCGCTCGGGGATTACAGTCAAGGGTTAGACTTTACGAAAATAACTTGGATTTGAAAGGTTGGTTTGGATTAAATAATGATGTTGATGGACATGTGGATTAAGATGGGAAAAGATGTTTACTAAACTCCTTGAGCAGTTATTTATGCTATACTTGTTTCTCTTGCTTTGAATCTACTTATGATACTTGTCAAATCTTTGTTTCTTTGCAAATATACCTTGAGCTATTCCTTTGTACCAAGCCATGCATATAGTATATTAGCTTGCATTACATTGCATGACTTCTTTGAGTACCAAGTACTCACCCTTGCCACAATACAACACCAGTTGAAGAAGAGACTACACCGGCTTTGGAGGAGGAGCTCCACGAGGAACCGTCTAATTAGGGAGCAAGCCCGATCAGTTGCTGTGGTATCTTTGGATGGCGCCACGAAGTTATCTTATTTTCATTTGCTATTATCTCTCTTTTAATAAGTTCAGCCTGTAATCGTGCATTGTAACTTGACCTTAAGGTCGGGTAACTTGATTTGATTATTTAATTAAAGTACTTTATTAGTATCGAGTGGTATGATTGTGATATTTACGATGTTAAGGCTGTGTGCACTAAGCGCGTTCTGGACTAGTGCTTTGAATACCTGAAGGGTCGGATTTGCAAATTCGGGGTCCCGACAGAGGTGGTATCAGAGCCATACTTACCGTAGGCTCAACCCTAGCTAGAATGGTCGTAGAGAGGTTAAAACATATTTTCTAAAAGCTAAAAGTTCGTCAAGATAAGAAATGATATCTCGACTTACCCCTTCTCTCTTTTCTTGTCTCTTGCTGAATTTTTCCTTACCTTGTCACGATTAAAAATTTGAGTTCTTACGTGAGCATCTTGTGACGGATGGAGGGAGAGTTCAACTCGTCGATCTGGAGGTTGGCCACGCCAGCGGAACTTTGGCGTATGCTCTGAGACTCTCGGAGATTTTGAGAAGCCGCAATACCAAGTGGAAGTGATCGAGACAAGCGAGGATTGATCAAGGCTTGTGGCGTGAAGATTGTGGTACCTGCTAGGAAGAAGGGCCCAGGCAATCGCGCGATACAACTACCTTTGCCGGAAGGTCTACAATGCGAGATGGGTATCCAAGAAGTGTCACGACGAGCAATGCGGCACATTACCGCATCTCGCCAGGAGAGTTGGAAAGCACGGTGTTCCGTTATCATCAGCGCAGCGATAACCTTCTTGACCGAAAGCGATTCGAGATGAGAATGCCATGGTCACCTGATTAGCCACGACTTGTTGTCGCCCAGGAGGATGTACTCGATGATACAAGCAAGGAGCTCTGAAGGCCCGCAAAGGAGATCACGACAGAGAAGAAAGCAGATGGCGGGAAGCTCAAGAGTATGTGTCACACCTTTGCGAAGGATTGGCGAGTTGGAGATGGCTTTATGCGGACTAGAGCGAGCCAATGCTCGAGCTGCACGAGCCAGACCGGAGGGCCGGAGCTTGAGAGGACACTTGCATCTTCGACTACCACAGATGACCACGATTCTTTGGACATGGCAATCGTTTCGCACCTATGCGCGACATCCGTACCAGGCCGTGGAGGTTTTCTCGATGAGTGGCGTAGGTTCTATAGTGAGACTCCTTGGCCAGAGTCGCGTCATAGAATAAAGAGTCACCCTTTAGGCGTTAGACTCGGTGTTAGTTCGATTTGGATTTTCATTGCTTCTTTGAGTGTGCGTTATGTGTTGCAAGGCCCCTAGGCATTGTAAGCAACCATACCAAGTTACTATTGATTAAAATAATAAAGTTGGACCTTAAAGTTACACCTTTGGCCCGCATAAGTTCCATATCACTTGTCTATTCTTGTTTCCCTCTCATCTCTAAAGCCTAGAGCAAATCGGCGGATGGTGAACACCATGAAACCGTGGAGGCAATGGAAGTGGTTCTCGCCCGAGAAAATTCCAATGATGGAGCACCGGCACCGCCATTGGACATGCAGAATTTGGAGCTTTCCTCATTGCTCGGACTCGGTTGATGCATGCTATGATGCAGCAGATGCAACACATCACTTTGCTCAGGCCACTTTGCTAATCAAGTTAATCGGGGACAACGCGAGAATACAAGGCCGCCGAGTTCATGAGGACTCATCCACCCACTTTTGCAGGAATGCCAATCCATTGGAGGCGATGATTGGTTAAGATCAATTGAGAGGAAGCTACACATCGCTCAATGCATGGGAAATGAGAAGGTACTCTCGCTTCTCATCGGTTGGAAGGCATTGCTTGAATGGTGGGAGAACTTACGTGCCACGCAAGAGAACCCTCAAGATATCACTTGGGAAGAGTTCACGGCTGCATTCCGTCGATATCATGTGCTGAAGGAATCATGGATCTCAAGAAGGAGGAGTTCGAGCCTTTGAAGCAAGGTAATCGGCCCGGTGGCCGACTACGAACAAGTTCACACAGCTTGCGCTCGCTTTTTGAGGATGTAGCGACGAGATAAAGCCAGGCAGTCTCGCTTCATGAAGGGACTTAACTCAGGACTACGAGGAGGGATTGATCACCCACACCTTTCGATTTCCGGGTGGTGAATAAGGCGCTTATTCTTGAGGACAAAGCGCAAGGCTGGATGAAACGAGAGCGCGGGATGCAGCGAGGGGATCACGCCCGAGGCTCGGCAATGTTTGAGGTTGCGCCAAATCAATTTTCAGATTTCAGCCACAGAACCCAACGGACACCGTCACGGCACCAAGACCCGTGAATCAAAACTATCGGACCCGGCCCGGCCCGAAATGCGCTCTAAGCGGTAAGCAGGAAACGATGAGGCATTTGCTACAAGCTGCAACGAGCCGAGACACTTGCCATGATTGCCCAAAGAAGACAGCAGAAGTGACCCGATCCGCTTCAATCTAGGATCCACACCGGCTAGGGCGCCCGGCACGAAGTCACACCCCAGGCGTGGTGAGAGGCCGAGTCAACCATGTCACCGTGGATGCACTTGAGAATGCTACGGACGTAAATCTTTGGGTAAGTTACTTGTTAACTCAGTACCTGCGACAGTTTTGTTTGATTCTGGAGCTTCGCATTCGTTTGTTTCGCAAGGCTTTGCTGCTAAAAATGATTTGGGGATTGCAAGGCTTAAATGCACGCTTGTAGTTCAAACCCACAGTTACGAACTCCGAACGAAAGTAGGATGTTCCGGGGTGAGAATACTAATAGATGGAATAGAGTTCCTAGCGAACCTTATTATTTTGGAGACCCAGACCTTAGATGTTATTTTGGGAATGGATTGGCTATCCAAGCACAAGGCCGTATTGGATTGTGGACGAAGGACTATCTCAGTGGAGAGCCCGTGTGGAAAGAGAGTAGAACTTCAAGCCCACGTAGTTAGGGATGGGCGATTGATGGTTAACGATACCAAGGCAATCGGCATAGAGGATGTCTCGGTAGTGAATGAGTACCCAGATGTTTTTAGGAAGATCTACAGTATGCCTTGAGACGAGAGACATAGAGTTTGTGATAGAGCTTGTACCTGGTACAGCGCCGATAGCAAAGAGACCCTATCGGATGTCCACCGAGGAGTTGGTAGAGATGAAGAAACAGCTAGAGGAGTTAATGGAGAAAGGATTTATCGAGGCCAGAGTTAGTCGTAAGTAGGAGCACCGGTTTTGTTCGTCAAGAAGAAGGGCGGGAGTTTCGGGATGTGCATTGACTACCGTGCACTCAATGAAGTCACCGTGAAGAATAAGTATCCGCTACCTAGGATTGATGATTTGTTTGATTAGGTGAGAGGAGCGGAGTTTTCTCCAAGATTGACCTAAGATCGGGATACCATCGATTGAAGATCCGATCGAGAAGATATTCGAAAACGCATTTTAGTCAAGATATGGACATTCTGAGTTTCTGATTATGTCTTTTGAGTGCGACGAATGCGCCAACATATTTCATGAATATGATGAATAAGGTGTTCATGGAATATTTGGACAAGTTTGTGGTCGTGTTCATAGATGATATCTTAATCTACTCCAAGGCGGAGGATGAACATGCCCGAACACTTGAGGCGAGTGTTGGAAAAGGCGAGGAGCGACAACTCTTCGCCAAGTTCAGCAAGTGTGATTTTGGAAGGACAAGGTGGAGTTTCTTGGACATGTAATGACCCATGAAGAGTCGCCAGTTGATCCAAGCAAGGTAGAAGGCGTGTTACATTGGGAGCGACCAAAGACCTTGACCAGTTAGAAGTTTCCTTGGAATGGCGAGGATACTATCGCCGGTTCATTGAAGGCTTTTAGACAATTGCGAGACCTCTTACGCAATTGCTGAAAAAGGAGAAGAAGTTTACATGGGCGCTGGAGTGCGAAAGGATTCCAAGAAGCTGAAAGCGAGATTGACATCGGCACGGTGTTGGTTCTGGGACGTCAATCAAAGCTTTGATATCTATTGTGATGCATCACGCCAAGGACTTGGATGTGTGTTGATGCGAGCGGAAAGGTTGTTGCTTATGCATCAAAGCGATCGAGGCCGCATGAGGAGAATTACCCGACACATGACCTAGAGTTAGGCTGCCGTAGTGCATGCCTTGAAGATATGGCGTCACTATCGATCGAGAGCAGATGTGAAGTGTACACGGATCATAAGAGCCTTAAGTACATATTCACCCAATCGGATCTGAATATGAGGCAAAGGAGATGGTTGGAGTTGATCAAGGATTACAATGTTGGAATCCATTATCATCCGGAAAGGCCAGCGTAGTTGCCGATGCCTTAGTCGGAAAAGCCATCTGTGAGTGCGTTGCTAGCCACAAGTCGAGGATGAGTTATGTGAGGATTTCCGGAGAATGAAGATTGAGGTGGTACCTAAGCGGATTCTTGGCGCATTAGAAGTAAAGCCTACCCTAGAGGATCGGATCAGAGAAGGGCAGAAGGATGATGACAAGATCCGTAGGATTCTGAAATCACATGACTTTGGTGCAACCACATGGTGAGTGGGGCGGTCTTAGTTTAGTAGGATTACGAAATCTTACCTTTGATACCTCGGGGTGTGATTACATCGGGGTAGCTGCGTGGGGAGCGTGCGAGCTACGGCTTGGTGCCCATCCAGCGGTGATTATCGGTCTTACACTTTGATCTTTAGTGGGGAAGTGGTAGTGAAGGTATCTGGGAGAGGGTCATAGGTGTAGAAGGAGGTTTACGAAAAACTTTATTCACGGTCAATCGCCTTTGTGGTGTCTGTTGTATCTCGTGGGTAAAGTGTACAACCTCTGCGAGTGTGTCAAAACTATTCGAATAGCCAGGAGTCCTGATGCTTGGACAAAGCTCGGGATTACAGTCAATGGGTAGATTTTCTAAAACAAAATGTGGGAAGGTTGGTGAGTGCAGAGATGATGATAAATTGACTTAGGCTTTGTGCCATGCTTATGACATGAGATTGTGAACTTAATATAATATAATCTGATTTCACTTTGTCTTTGAATCTATTTAGTATATTCAATCAAAGCCAAATGCTTTTTAATGCAAAGGAACCAATTAAGCCATTCCTTTGGAAAAAAACCATGCATATAGTAATAGGATTGCACCTCTGTGCATGACTTGCTGAGTATGTTGTATACTCACCCTTGCCAATCAACAAAACATTAGAAGAAGAGTCTACACCCGCATGGGAGGAGGAGTATGTTGAGGACCAGGAGAACTAGGAAGCAACCCTCGTCAGATGCCTGTGGAGTGTGATGGATTCACCAAGACTTATATTATCTGCTGCTTATGCTTATGTTTTATGTTTATGTTTACTTGTCTTTACTTGAGTAAGCCCTGCGTGGCTGAACTTTGTAAGGTGACCTTAAGGTCTTGCAACAATTAATTTTAATATATGAAGTACTTATTTATATTTCCGCTGCGTATGGATGTGATATTCTACCTTGTTTATTTGTGTGTGCACTAGCGAGATCTGGACTAGTCACGGAATACCTGAGAAGTCGGGTTTGCGAGTTCGAGGTCAGCGGAGAGGTGGTATCGAGCCATGCGACTATAGGATTGCCCTTAGTTTAGAATGGCCGTTAGCGGGACAAACTATTTTCTAAAGTTAAAAATTGGCCAAGAAGAATAAACGGACTCTTGACTTATCCTCTCTCTTACGATTCGTGTCTTATCTTTGAATTTGCTTTGTCCTCACTTTGTTTATAAAATGTTGTGTTCTTACGAGTTTTGTTCTTTGGAAGATGAGGAAGTACAACACCAACGGAGAGCACCTTGGAGGGTATGCTTTGCCGAGATGTGGCGCATGATGCAGAGTCTTTGGGGGAGCTCTGACCGTCCAGATCTACAGGAACCACCATCGTGAAGCGGGGCCAGTCAGAATGTGGAAGGCCGGTGATGGTATACATACGAGATGGGGTAAGGGCGAGTCGTCCCATGTACTTCAACGTTAGGAGATCTACATTTGAGGCTGGGATCTGAGGAGACATCGCGTCTGGTGATGAGGAGGATTGCTCGTATGTACTCGAGGAGGCTGGAGGCATGATCTTTGCCATCACCCACAGAGACACCCGTGCAAACCGGAGGCCGATTGAGGATGAAGATGTCACTTTACTCACCTGGCCAGGTTTGTGATTGCCTTGTGGAGGAGCTTGAGGACTCGGGATGAGGTCAAGGTTTTGAAGACTCAACTACGGGAGGCAGGGAGCTCGCGGCTCACTCCCTTACGAGGAGTTCATGGTGGAGGAGGCTCTATATGGAGAGGGCCGGAACCAGTTTTGGAGCTGAGCCGGATCGGAGGAGCCGGGAAGAGGTACATGAGGCACTAGTTGAGGAGGAGGCAGCTGGTGCGAGGAGGCACCCTTACGGAGCTAGAGCCACCGATCCGAGGAAGCGGTTTGTCTTAGGACTCGGCGAGTCTGTTGGAGTCGTTTGTCGATGATAGTTGGGCATGGGGATCGGTTTGCTCCGATGCGGCTCATCCACGGTTTATCCACCGGGAGGCCACAACCAGGAATCATCGGCGAGTGAGGGTGTTGTTGGTTCGTGTTGAGACTTCGATTGTTAGAGTCGTGTCTTTAATATTCAATTGTTTGCCTAAGGCGTGAGTCGTTGTGAGTTGAAGTTGTCTTGTGTATGTTTATGCAGTGTTATGGTTGTGTGCGTCGGTATGTGTTGCATTGCCCTTAGACACTTGTAAGCAACCATACTAATATTAAAATAAAGTTGTTGATTAAGAGTTTTGAGTTACACTGTTTCCCTGCATAAGTTTTCTTCTACTTGTCCATTCCTTTTCCCTCTCTTCTCTAACCTATTGGAGCAAGCGGTGAGATGGTGAACACTCATGGCAATCTGGAGCTGGAGGAAGTGGATCGCATCGGGAAGGCAGCGAGCGATGCACCGAATCGCCGCGCGTGGACATGCGAGAATCTGGAGCTTTCCTTGCTGCTTGAGACACAAGCGATGCAGACTATGCGGCGAGATAGCTAATCAAGCGTGCGCCAACAATGCTAATTAGGCGAGGCAATCGAGGGGCCTCGGCATCGGATGAGGCTGTCGAGAATTTATGAGAACCCGCCCACCTACCTTCTCTGGCAATGCTAACCCAATGGAGGCGAGGCGGTTGGCTTAGGTCAAGCGAGAGGAAGTTGCATATTACTCGGTGCCGAGGAAATGAAAGGGTACTATATGCCTCTCATCAGTTAGAGGCTGTAATGAGAATGGTGCGAGAACTCTTTGCGCAACCACAGGAGAATCCTCGAGGAGATAACTTGGGAGGAGTTTACTATTGCTTTCGCCAATACCATGTGCCGGAAGGTATCATGGATCTGAAGAAAAGAAGAGTTAGATCAACTTTGAAGCAAGGAGGCGATCTGTGGTGATTACTTAAATAAGTTCTGCGATTGTACGCTCGCTCCGGAGGGCGTAGCCACTAATAAAGCAAGACAATCCCTCTTCTTGAAGGATTGAACACGGATTATAGGTGAGATTGATATCCCACACATTCCCGGATTTCCGAGGTGGTCAACAAAGCCACGATTCTTAGGACAAGAGGCGTGAAATTTGGATGATAATCGCTTAAGTGCGGGATGACAATCACAAGTGCGAGGATGGCGCGGCCAGTGGGCCTTCGGGGCCAGAGAGAGCTAGGGTGGTACCACGGCTGATGCAAGGTTCCAACCTAGAGGCAATGTTAGTGCACCGATACCCGACATCGCGTCGGCGAGCAATTTCGAGACCCCTCCACCGGTTTGGAAACCAGGTGGAGGGAGTTCTGAGAATGTGAGAAAGGCGTTGCTATCCTTTGTCATGAAATAGGACATTTTGTGTAACACCCCAAAATTTTGCTTTTCTTAAATTCATGTGTGATTTGACACTTTGGTGAATTTTGGAATTTTACGGAATTTATTTGGATTTATTTGGAATTTATTTGAATTTATTCCATTTTGAAATAATTAAAGAATCAAACTTTGCAAATAAAATTTTGTTGGAAATATTTTATTTAAGTCCAAAATGTTCCAAAATATTTTCGAATTTTACGGAATTTTAAGTCTTTTGCTATTTTTAATGAATTAAATGAATTCTTGGAAATTATTTTAAATATTAAATCGTTGGAAAATCAATCGAATTAATCTTGTTCATCCGGCCAAGTCGGAACCAGTCGGACTCGAGTCAGGCAGAGCCAAGTGACTCGGCCAGAACCCGGCTCTAAAACCTAATCGATCCCAGCCGTTGGATCAAGATCCAGCAGTCGAGATTTCCCCGTCACCGCCGGCCGGATCGGCCGGATCCGATCTCGTCTTGGCGCATCGTGGCGCTGATCGTGCCCACGTGGGCGGTGTCGTCGTCGTCTCGCCCAAGTCGAGCCGGACTCCGCGCGCGCGCCCGCGCCGTGGGGAACTAGGTTTCCGTTTACTGCGGAAGCGAGGCTATTTAATGCCGGATCACACCGAGATCGCCTTGACCTTGCGCGGCCGTTGCCTAACCGTCGCCGCGCAATGCCCACAGCCAGCGCGCAATCGCTCACCGAGTCGTAGCACCCCTCGCCGCGGATTACCGCTTGATTCGCGCCCGTCGCCGTCCTGCCCGTTGACCCCGGTCCGGACTCACCGCGCGGCGAGGCGCACCGAAGGACCTCTCACCTCGCCGGAGAAGCTTGCGACGCCGTTGCCGATGTCGCCGTCCCGGCTCCGGCCGGCCAGCTCCGCGCGCGCCATCGCCGTCGCTCGAAGCTTCTCGGCCCGTCCGATCAAGATCAACATCCCGAGATCACGCCCGTCATCTCACGGTGAGATTCGTCCAAAACCACTAGATCCAATTTTGGCCAGTCCGATCTAGATCAGCGGTCGAGATCAAGCAGCGTTAACCCAAGCGCGTGAGACTCGAATCTAATACGGGCGTTGAATTTCAAAACAACGGTGAGATTGCGCCACTGTCGGGAAAGGCTGACCGCGTGATCGATGAATCCCAGCAGCGTCGCGTGTAGGCCCGACTGCAGCGAGCCGCATGTCGGCCGGCGACCAAAGCGCACCATGATGTCGCGCAGCGTCATGGCGGGCCACATGTCGGCGTCGGCCGGCGGTAGCGTCGGCAATAGCGTCACGATGGGTCCCACATCGGCACGAGTGGTGAGCCCGGCCAGCGTCGGCGATGGCGTCACCGGCGGACCCACATGTCGATCTCACGAGGCCGTGGGCCAGAGTCCACGGTAGACAGCGGCGTGGACCAAGTCCATGGACGGCTGGCGTCAGTGAGACCAATCGAGAGGTGACACGTGTCCTATTGCGGCGCAATAATTGATTTTTCGAAAAAGAAAATGATTTAATAATTTGGTTAAATAATTGATTTGAATTTCAAAACTTCAAACGCTTATAACTTTTGCGTTTCAACTCCGATTTGAGTGATTCAAATTTCTAAATTTGTATAAAATTCAGATCTATTCAAATATGAATTTTATTTAATTTTTGGACTAAAGTTTTTCCCTGTTATATTATTTAATTGATTATTTAAGCGTTAATACATCATAACTTTTTCATCTTATCTCCGTTTTGATCGATTCGAGTTCCTATAAATCCAGAAAATTATGTTCTCTCTGTTTATGGATTTTATTTGGATGTTTGGACACTTTTTGTCCACTGTTTTATTCATTTGTTGCTATTTGCCGCGTAGCGAGTGAAGCGTTGAAGTGGGAAGGATTCGAAGGAGAAGTGTTGACTCGAGGATCCAACTCAAGACCAAGAACAAGTACTCTTTGAAGGCAAGTTATGCTTTGACCATGTTGATCCCATTTTGAAATCTATTTTGGTTCAAATTATTGCATGCTAGTTCAATTAGAAAATACTTTATTAAAATATGGGAGATTAGATAAATACCAATTTCTTTGTATGACACCTTGATTAATTAAATATGTGCCATGACCCTTGTCACCCTAGTTGTGGTTTACTAGTTGGACATAATCAAATTGCCAACATGGGTTTTAGGCCGTTTGTAGTATATTGCTTAGACACACTTTCGTGCTCATGACATGATTTTGGACAATCAAATGTTAATATTGACTTAATGATATATTGAACCTGTTTTGGAAAGGTATCATGTGATGTTGATAGCACGTGGTGCATGGTAATCAACTAGGGTTTTGATAAATAGTTTTAGTAGGGGCATGTGGCAAGAATGATCAGGTGGGCCGGTGTGGCCTTTGGGGATGTTGATTTGGTTCTTCGGGTAGTCTTGCCTGGTCACTCTAAGGACTTAACCTTGCAAGCCTTTGGGTGAGTCATACTTGCAACCACATGGCTGGAATGGGGCGGCCCTAGTTGACTAAGTCGCTAAGGACTCACTTGTGGAGCCTCGGGTGTCAATTACACCGTTTGTGTGATTGTGCGGGGAGGCGTGTCGTGGCTGTGGCCGGATACCCATCTAGCAGTGTGTTGGTCCCATACCGCCTTGGTTAAGGGAAGGGATGGTGTAGAGCCTGAGCAGGAGAGGACCACTGTGTTGTTTGAGGCTTAGAAAGGCTTTATTCTGAGGAACTTCGCCTTTGTGGTGTTTATTTGTATCTTGTGGGTAAAGTGCACAACCTCTGCAGAGTATAAAATCTATTCGAATAGCCAGGAGTCAGCGGTATTGGACATCGCTCGGGATTCTGGTCAAGGGTTAGACTTTACGAAAATAACTTGGATTTGAAAGGTTGGTTTGGATTAAATAATGATGTTGATGGACATGTGGATTAAGATGGGAAAAGATGTTTACTAAACTCCTTGAGCGATTATTTATGCTATACTTGTTTCTCTTGCTTTGAATCTACTTATGATACTTGTCAAATCTTTGTTTCTGCCAAATATACCTTGAGCTATTCCTTTGTACCAAGCCATGCATATAGTATATTAGCTTGCATTACATGCATGACTTCTTTGAGTACCAAGTACTCACCCTTGCCACAATACAACACCAGTTGAAGAAGAGACTACACCGGCTTTGGAGGAGGAGCTCCACGAGCAGTCTAATTAGGGAGCAAGCCCGGTCAGTTGCTGTGGTATCTTGGATGGCGCCACGAAGTTATCTTATTTTCATTTGCTATTATCTCTCTTTTAATAAGTTAGCCTGCCAATCATTGCATTGTAACTTGACCTTAAGGTCGGGTAACTTGATTTGATTATTTAATTAAAGTACTTTATTAGTATCGAGTGGTATGATTGTGATATTTACCGATGTTAAGGCGTATGTGCACTAAGCGGCGTTCTGGACTAGTCTTTGAATACCTGAGAGGTCGGATTTGCAAATTCGGGGTCCCGACATTTTGCCAATAACTGTCCTAAGAAAGGAGGAGTGACATCGATACGTATTAACCTAGGAAACACTCCTACGAAGACACCATTTCGAGAATGTGAGCAGCGGGGGTTGTACAAAATTTGGAACTTCAGTTCGATCGATTGCAAGGGGCGAAGTCAACCATGTCCTTCTTTGAAGGAGTGCAGAAAGGCTGCAGATGTTGTGCTAGAGTATGTTTTGGTCAACTCCGTACACACTTTCTGATTTTATTTGATTCAGGAGCATCGCACTCATTTGTTTCTCAAGAATTTCTTTGTTGAGAATGATTTGCTGTTGTGAATCTTAAGTGTGCGCTCTTGGTTCAATCCTGGATCGAACTACGATCCAAGGTAGGATGTTACGGAGTGAAACTAATAATAAGCGGAGTAGAGTTCCTAGTGAACTTGGTTATATTGGATACCCATACCCTAGATGTTATATTAGGGATGGATTGGTTGTCCAAACATAAAGTGGTGCTAGACTGTGGACGAAGGGTAGTATCAGTTGAAAAGCCAAGTATCATGCCCTTCGGCATAGATAGGCGTTCTGATCCTAGTCGAGTTACCGACCACCATGAAGGAGTCCTTCCCACTTAGGTGATAGCTTATTGCGATTGGATTGTTTACACCTTCCATAGTACTAGGTCTCTGTTGGTGAGTACTCTTTCGCTAATCAGTTGGCTGTGATATCTGCGCAAGGCTTGCTGGTACTTGGCTGCTTGGATGGAAGCTCAATCGATGTTCTTCGAGTAAGTTTATGTCATCTGCTCACATCTTCTCTTGATCCTCTTTAGAGTAGTTATCCACTCGAGGTAATCTGAACGTTAATTCCTTTGGGAGCACTGCTTCGGCTCCGTAGACCAAAAAAAACAGTGTTTCATCGGTGGTATGACTAGTCGATGTTCGAATGGCCCATAGTGCCGAAGGTAGTCATTTCACTCATTGAGTCGAGTAAGCATTGAGCCTATTGAATACGCGGGTCTTGATTCCCTGTAGGACGATGCCATTGGCGCGTTCGACTTGACCATTACTCTAAGGATGAGCTATGGAAGCGAAGTAGAGTTTGATGCCCAATTCTTCACAAACGGCCATGAAAACTTTACTTTTGAATTAGGTGCCGTTACCTGTGATTACTCGATTAGGAATGCCGAACTGAGTAATGATGCTCCTCATGAATTTCTTGGCTACTTCCAAGGTGATGCTCCTGACGGGTTCAGCCTCGATCCATTTGGTGAATGTGTCGATTGCCATGAATAGGAACTTGTAACCTCCTTGGGCTCTTAGGAAAGGTCCCAAGATATCCAAGCCAGATGGAGAAGGGCCAAGGCAGGAGGAATAGTTTGCGAGTGCTTAGAAATTTGGTCGGGTGGTATGCTTGTCGAAGAGTTGGCGGCTTTCACACTTTTTCACGACTCACAAGCATCTGGAGAGCGGTTGGCCAATAGAACCCTTGCCAGAAAACTTTTCCGATGAGAGCGCGATAAGATGCGTGGTTGCCGCAGAAGCCTCCATGGAAATTGAGCAATATTTTATTACCTTCTTCCTGAGTGATGCACTTCATCGAGACTCCCTTACTCTCCTTTCGGTAGAGCTTGCCGTCTACCAAAATGTAGAGCATGGACTTACACGCAATTTTCTCGGCTGAGGCAACATCGTCAGGGACCTCTCAACCTTCGAGATAGGCTTGGAATGGGGTCATCCAAGTCGGTTTGCATTCGAGTAGCGCAGCTTCCGTGTCTGCGGGTTCTGTCTCGCTAACTCGACCAGACTTCTGATCGAGTTGGGCAGCATCCGTTTCTATTTTGGGGGAAACAGATGGTTTGAGGAGTTTCTCGACAAAGACTCCTGTTGGGGCTAGTGAACGATATGAAGCGAGTCTAGCAAGTTCATCGGCGATGGAGTTATCGCTTCATCGGATGTACCTTACATCGAATCCTTCGAAGTTGTGCTCTAGCTTGTGAACCTCGTTCAAGTATGCTGCCATGTTGCCATTCGAGCATTGATATTCATACGTACTTGGTTTCACGACTAATTTGTGAGTCCCCCTTAACGAGCAATCGTTTTATGCCAAGTGATGCAACTATCCGAGGAATTTGTTGACCAATCCTTTGTATTACGCAGCATTATTCGAAGATGGAAAATCAAGCTAGATAACATATTTGAGTTCCTCACCTGTCGGGGACTTGAGCATGACTTGGATCGACCCTGACAGGCGTAAGTGATCCGTCGAAGAACATGGTCCAATGGTCATTGACCTCCTCGTGTCTCCTTTCCTCGACATCGTCCATTCTGCGAAAAAAATCTGCTAAGACCGGACATGGCCTTTGGTTCATGGTGCAAAATCGACTTTGAACTCATTGAGTTCATTTGCCCGTGTGTGATTCACCTGTTGCTTCTCGATTCTGAATTACCTCCTTGGCGGGTAAGTCATCGTATTTGTAATCTTGTGGGCTTGGAAGTAGTGTCGCAATTTTTGGAAGGTTATCAAGATGGCGTATAACATCTTACGTACTTGAGGATATCTTAATTTTCGTCATGTAAGACTTCACTCACATAGTACACCAGGTTTTGGACTTTGGTCTTTTCTTGAGCGATCCGTTCGACCACAGGACCATACTTTGAAAGATCGGAATGGCGATCTGAGTGAAGCTGAATGATCCCAAACTAAATTTTCCCACCTCTTGAACAAGTACTAACCAAATAAAAGCCTTTGCTTGCAAGAGCGGAAGATCAAAAAATAAAAAAATTAGCAAGCAGTGTTGAAAGCGGCACAACCTCCAAAAGCAAAATAGATGGAAATTTTTAATCTATCGATCTAGTGATCATGCAACTAGGTAGATATCCTCTGAAGGATGTCAGGAACTTGTTCCAGCAGTCAATAGAAAAGATTGACACCAAAGTTCCAACCTTTAACCATCGAGGAGGAAATCCACCAAGAACAAGCAAAAGGAAAATCTGTAATCTAGGCTTGCTCGTGGGATTTTAATGATCAAGATTGACTTGAATGCCTTCCACACATCACGACAAGCTAGAAGACACAAAGATAACCCGACAAAATTCAATCAACCAAGAATTCATCATGAAGGAACACAAGATCACATTTCACGCATAAAAACTTGAACCAAGATTGCCTAAAGTTGGGAGATGATCTAAGCGATGACTCATCCAATCAATCTCATCATTGGCAACAAGAACCAGAAGCAAGTAGAAGGAGAGGAGGCAAATTCAACTTGCATAAAGTAAATGCGAGAATGTAAATACTAAATTTAAATTGCATAAAGTAAAGACATAATGTAAGTGTTGAATTTAAATTCAAAAATATAAGGAAGATCTTTGTATTTCTGGATGGAAGTTTTACAAAGCCTCACAACATGTGGGCAAAACCTCCCGAGAGCCACCAAAACTTCTCACAAAACTTCCACACCAACTCCCCTAAAACAGTTAAGGGGAAGGCTACCCCTACCCTCTATTTATAGTGTTCTAGGATTAATTCTCACCCTTGGATGTGTTGCTTAAACCCTAAGCTAACATCAAGAGCCAGGATTTGATCACACACTTTCACTTTCAACCACTCTTGGGCTAACCCGAAACCCACTAACAAACTGGTTTTTACCAACTAGCTAATTTGTGCTTCTCCAACTCACGAAAACCAATAACTCATTGGTTTTCTAGGCCTAATAGCTTCAAGCCAGCATCCACAAGGTTCCTTGCCTCCTTGGACTGCACCCACTTCATCTCGACCATCCTCCGGTGAACTTAGGCCAATTTGAACCTCCGGCAATCCCGTGCCTAGTTCGACCATCCTCTGCCTCACCCACGACCACCAAGCGAAGCTCTGCATCCACAAAGACAAGAAAACACTTCTTGGTTCCATCATGAACCCAACGCATCAATTCAATCACTAATTGGTGTTAGCCACGACTGTAACGGACCAAAACAAATCAGCAGAGTACAAATGCCTGTATGCAATATAGCAGAAATATTCCTTATTTTTAGGATTTTTTTGTTACTCAAATGAAAAACTTGTCAACCTAAAAAAGATGTGTCTCGAAATTCTCTACAACTATTATGTAGAGCACACAATTTTTCGAGCAAGGGAAGACCTCCAAAAATGCGAATTACTGCAAGCTCTCAAAGAGGTCCGTCATAAAAGTGAAAGCATTGTTCCTCGGTCCATCGCAAACGTGAAAGATTCCCTTTCTATGATTTTTTCTATTACTCAAACGAAAAACTTCTCAACATGAAAAATATGCGTATCGAAATTCTCTAATACTTTCATATAGAACACATAATTTTTCGAGCACAGGAAGGCCACCAATAACGTCAATTACTGCAATCTGTCAAAGTTGGTCCGTCGCTGTAACATCCTCAATTTCGGCTTTTTGGAAAAATCTAATTCAAATTAAGTAAATTCAAAATTTGGATTTTTCTTGGTGTTTAATTTAACCTGGCATCCTTTCCCTTCCAAAATCGGAATTCAATTCCCCTCCGTTCGAAAAATCAAATTTCCAGATTCTAGTCCGTACCCGAAATTCCGCCCGAGTTCGAAAATGCTCCAAAAATCTCGGAACCTATTGCATTAGGTCCCAAATAGTCTAAAAACATTTTGGGAATTTTTTGAAGATTTTTGGAAGCCCTCTGGTATTTTATCTCGCGCGGCTTTCGTTTAATGCTCGCTATTCGCTCCAAAAGATTCAAAACTACAAATTTCATCCAAATTCCGTGAAACCAATTTTATTGGGTTCAAATATTACCTAATGGTTCTAGGATTTTTTCCGGAATTTTTAGACCATTTTTGCTAATTTTTCTCTAGGGCGTTGCATTCACGTAATCCTCGACCAATGAGGAAGTGACATGTGGTAGGCACTATTCATCATCCTCAACCTCACGTTGGCATGATTTCTGGGAAGAACATCATCTCTCCATACTTGGCTCCAAGCAATCAAATCATCATAACTTTCCCTTCAATGCTCCAAATCACAAGCAGTGGATCCATTGGATTCGCGTGGCGAAACCTTTCCATCCCCACGATCTTGACCGGAATCACAGGAATTTGAATGGCAATGCAAAAACCGAAATCCACCATTATGGCCATAACTTGGCCATTTCTTCTAAATCGCGCACATCCACCTCTCATTACTTCGTGTTAGAGTGCTCTTCCTGGTGGTACCACCCTTCTTTAGCCTCTCCTCGCCATTCGTCCACTAGATCGAAAGCGAAGCGAGGAGCGTCATTTTTAAGTGTTCTTCGTGTTCATCGTCATATCTTCTTCTCCGATGAGCGAATCCAATTCCGTTCGTTCCCTCATGTTAGTATGGATGTGTAGATTGTAACCCATCAACTAATTTTAGGTTTCCTCAACTTTTGGCGACAATTTTTGAGTTGAGTAAACCCGGCCCAACCTCAGTTCATCGCTAAATTCATCTTCTCAGGTGAGTTTTGGTTCGATTCCTTAGTACCATGAGTCCCTCTAGATGTGCTTTAGATGATCCATCATCAAGTGTTGCAAGGTCATATGTTAATTGTTGCAAATTTTTGAATTTTGGCATTTCGGGCTTCTCTGTTCCTTGGCCTTGCCGTGCGTGGCGCTTGACCATGCCGCCGCACTTTGAGCCCCGCCGGTCCAGCGTTGCCCCGCCGCCTCGGCGCCCAGCGCCGGCCGAGCCATTGGCAAACGCTGCCGCTTCAGCGCTGCTCCCAGCTTCGTCGGCCCGGCATACCGGACCCCACGCTTGCCGGCGCCTGCCACTTCAGCGCCATCGCGTGGCCCAGGTGGCCTCTGAGTCCCTCACGGCGCCCAAGAGCCCATGGCTCCTCTATTTTCTTATGGCTAGGGGCTTGGGAAGAACCTCAAGTCTATGACAATGGGGTCCCACATGCAAGTGACTAAAGAAAATCGAAAAATCGATAAAAAAGAAGATTCAAGGAATATTCCTCGTTTTCTATTTTCCAACCGGAGGCTCATAACTTTTCCGTCAGAACTCCGATTGACTCCGTTAAAATTCTAAATTCATTTTAAATTTAAGATCTACTTGCCAGTATAAGTTTGGTAATTTTTAGATTTTATTAATTTTATTGTTATTTATTGGGTGTCTTAGTTTTGCGTGTGGCCAGGATCATTGAGTCCGCCAACCCCGCCGCCGGACTTCAAGAATTTGACCTCCTCGCTGCGACTGAAGGCAAGTCCCTTGACGCATTTTGATCCCATGTTTGCAAATGTGTTTACAATGCTTTATAAACATGCATCGCTACTTGTATCATCGTTATGTCAAATATAGATGATTAGTTAATCAAATGCGATTACCTCCTTGATGATTGTTAACCATGCTTAATTGTATGCCTAGGACTCTTGCTATGTCATGTCTATCGTATATTGTGACATTTGTTGACTAGAATGGTAGATATGCTTAGTACCCGAATTGATGAAAATGACCCATGGGTGGGATTATACAAAAGTTATGACTTAAAGTGTGATTTGGAAATTATTATAAAGTATTTGGTACAGTTTTCTAAAATAAAAACAAAATGAAAAAGGATTTGGACTTGGGAGGATTGGAATGTCGGGTGGAGTGCGGATTGAGCACTAGTTTCCAATGTGCAAGCCTTGCCCCAAGTCAATTAAGGATCGGCGCTTATATTTGTCCATTCTAAGCATTACCATACTACCATATGTCTATAATGGTACAACCTGGCTAAATAATTTGTAGAAACCTAACTTAGACTCACCAAATCTTTGGAATGTGAGTCTGGGATAGAGGCAAGGCTGTTTTTCTCACACAGGCGCAAGAGGGGCTTACATCTTGGGTGGATTGAACCTAACGGCGGTGAAACCTCGGCGAGGTGAGTTGGGTTAGGCGTATACATTGTAAAGGCCTTGTCATGATCTCTCTGCCGAGCACACCAAAGGAAGTGTGTTAATTGCATGGCATCAAGAGATGATCATGTCTTGTGGAGTAAAGTTGTACACCTCTCTGATTTAAAACTAGTGCCTATGATCAAGGGCAAAGCAAAGAATGCTTTCATACTTGTAGACTTTGGTTTTGGTTTGAAAATAAATAAGGTTTTGTTTTGGGGTTCGGGAGTGGTTAGAACTATCGGGTGTTTAATTGGCGGATTGAGCCAACCGGTAGATGGAACCTGTTTTTATTTCATGACGGATCGAGTCATGTGTGGATAGTCTTGATCTTTTAAAAGATGGCGGATAGAGTCCTTATACTTGTGTTGGTGGAAAGAACCTTCACTAGACTATTAAATAATTCAATTGTTAAAATAATTGTTAAAATGTGCTTTGTGAAAACTATTAATAAGTATGATTTGTTGAAACTTGGCTTTATGCAAATAAACCATATTAAACCTTTCCTTGGAAAGCCCCACATGTGCATACTTTCCCAGACTTGCTGAGTACTTTTGTACTCACATGCTACATAAATTGTTGTCATCGAGAAAACTATCGGGGCGCCATTGAAGGCCGGTGAGTTCTCTGGCAGGAGTTCGAGGAAGATCGCCAGGAGAACTAGTCACGTGTCTTGTCGTCACCTATGGTGTCATTTGGGTTTCGCTTTTTGTTGTCTTGTTTCCGCTGTCGTGAACTCTGGTCATGTGACCACGTGATGTAATAAGTAGCCATGTGGCTAATACTTTATATTTATGTTACAATTTCGTTACGTTCGGCAATGATACTTCCTTTGTTGTATGTGTGCTAGCTACTGATCTGGGACTAGTACAGAAATACACAGGAGATTTCGGATAGCCGATCCGGGGTCTCACAGTGGTGGTATCAGAGCCTGGACGACTGTAGGACGTGACTTAGTTAGAATGGCAAGCCTTAAGGATGATTATTTTTATAAAAATCTATCTATAAAAGTTTAAGTTCTGTAGGATCGAAAGACACGAATATAGCAATCAGAGGGGGGTGAATGATTGTGCGGAAGCTAAAACCAAATTCTTGATCTATTAAAAGTTCACCCCAAAACAGAACCAAATAATTGCCTCGTTTTCGACAAAAACAGAATGATAGAGGTTCGGTAAAACACGAATTCCCGGAGATCCAACCATCGGATCGATCTGAAATTTGGACACAAGAAACTAGATTCGATCTGAATCGAACCCAAAAGAATCAGCTCGATCGGACTTACGGATCGAAAGTTATAAGCGCATAAGCTTGCTGATCGAGAACTTGCGAGAATCAATCTAATAAAAACTTCAAGATTAAACAAGAACGAAAAAAGATTGATCAACTAGACTTTGAGAAACACTAGATCAATACCCTAGAGAGGTTTTTGATGGATCAAATCAAGATAAAACTTAAAGAACAAAAACCAATCTAGAACTAGAACAAGCATGCAAACAAGAACCAAAAGAGAGCGTTGAAGCAATGCGGGAACTAGAAGAATTGATCTTTATTTCTTTTGTCTAAAGTACTCCCATCAAAGAGTACAAACCTAAACTTTGAGCCCAAGGCTCTATCGCCTAGCTCTCCTCAATTCGATGCTCTTCAACGAGGAGACAACCCTCCTATTTAAAGCACCAACCCACAAGGAGTTAAGAATACGATTCCTATTCCTAGAAGGAATGCGTATCCAACACAACTCTACTTGGCCCAACCTGGCGAGTACAACTCTTACTGGCGTATGGCAACCCTACCATACTCACGTGACTAACACTTTGCCGCAGCGTATGGCCACACCTTGCCATACTCACGTGACTAACACTTTGCGAATGACCTCCTGCCATTCTCACGTGACTAACCATTCTTCATGTGCACCATTCTCTTAGCGAGCGTCCCGCATGACATCGCTTGACCACCAAGACCTCGGTTCCTCCTGAACCTAGTCTCGAACCTCGGTTCCTCCACGAACCTAGTTCGATCCGTCATCGACCACGTTAGTCCTCGAGCAATACTGCACATGAACAAAACACAAAGCGAATCCGAGCACAAGTCACGACTTGACTCAATGTCAATCCATCCAACTACTCACATGAGTATTGCATAAAGTCCACTTCAAAACAAGTATCATGAAATTATCACAAATTTCATAATCTCAAAATCAAATTCAAAATTCAATCTAAAATCGCTCAAAACCCTAATTGAGCAAATCCCATTCCTGACGGACAACAAAACGATCCGGCGCAAATGTAAGTGAAATCCTAGAAAGCAGTTCACGAAGGACCAACAAAATCTGTCCGTTGTACAAGAAACTCGATTCCAAAAGAAAACATTCGGCGAAAACATGTTTCTGACGGACAACCATCGGTCCGTCGTACATGCAAAAGTCTCGGTTCAAAAGCGCTTTCAAATTCATGTTCACGGCGGACCAAAAATCTTATGCAGCGCCAAGCGTGCTACGCTCGGTTTCAAAAACAACATGGTCGAGCGAAACCTAAAGCAAACACGTTCACGGCGGACGAAAGAAAACTTGTCGGTGTAGATGTGGAACTTCTTGGTTTCTTGGAAAGAAAGAGTTTGGCTCAAGCGCACAAAATCATGTTCACGACAGACAAACAAAATCGGTCAGTCGTGCATGGGAAAGTGAGGTTGCCAAAGCATGTTTTAAACCAGGACCAACAAAGTTTGTCGTCGTAGATGGAAAACTTCTTGTTTTCTTTAAGTTTGGTCAGCGCCAAAGCGAAACTTACTGTTTCTTGTCAAATTGATAAAACACATGAACAAACACATTTTGCAAATTCAATTCTAAGCCAATTTTTCAACACATGATTTCACAAGTTCCTTTGCTTCTATCTCTCCTATCTTAGTGTCTTGAGCTTAGCTTATCTATTATTTAAAACTGGTTACTAATCTCAACTTGTTTCAAAATTTGTAGATGTCGACTTACACTACCTTTGCATCGTTGGCGGGAGGCTTTTGTGCAGAGCTGTCCTTGATGCTCCAGGAGCTGGAGTTTCCCCATCGCCCAGAGTACCCTTTGTACCTCTATGCCTAGCATTAGCCACAACACGTGGAAGGTCGGTGTTGGTGTGCGCTTGAGAGTCGAGTCTAGCGAGAGGATCGTCCATTCTAATTCACCTCGGAGAGGCTGAAGATGGGAGATCTTGTTGCAAGATGCGGCAAGACAGGCCATTATCCACAGGTAGCGATTCTGATGTGAGGTTGGAGGATTCGCCGTATCGCCTTTTTCCTTGCCGTGAGGAAGGAAGGTACCACAGCAGGTTTTGGAGTTTGGATCGCGAGGAGGATCCAACGATTATTCATATGGGATCGCTCATCAGGAGGCCCGAGGATGAGGCTTACTGTCGGCCACCACCCATGAGCTCCGGGGCGTATCGAGAGAGGTTAGGCTGCGGCTCGGGAGGAGATTCGCCCGGTGAAGGAGACTCGGCGAGCATCTGCTCTTCCTCCACGGCCCTGTGCGAGCGGACGGCCAGTAGCACCCCTTGCCACCAGCGTCGATCCGGAGGATCTGCCTATGAGAGGTTGGCCTTGGCGCCCCGCTTGCCAAGCGTCATCAAGGCCGAAGCCGTGTCACGTAGCGCCAAGTCTGTTTCATCGCGATCGCCCTGAGGGTTTCCTGAGTTTCTTGGCTGCCCCTAGAGGTGCGGGACCTTCGTCGGCTGACCACCCCTTCCCGGAAGGAGGCGAGGAGGAGGAGGACCCGTCCCAGCGTGTCTTGAGAGTGATCACGAGTACTTAGATGCTTTAGTCTGGAGGCCCTAATTTTGGTTCGCTATACGTTGAATAATCGCTTGTGTTAGTGCGGATCGTGCCTTGGGCGGTTGTGATCCGACCATCGTTATCAAACTATTTTGATTTGAATAAAGAGTTTTGTTGGTTTTCTTCTTTGTGGTGTGCTTTTGTCCTTGTGGATGTTGTGTAGTACCTGTTCCTTATCTTTGCTTTTCCCTCTTTCCTTGTGCTTTGGTGGCCCTTGTTTGAGATGGAGAACCCGAGGCGAGGCCGTGGTCGTGGAAGAGGAAGAGGTAGAGGCCGTGGGCCAGCGGTCGTGGACAAGTGTAATTTCGGGAAGAAGAACATCACGGAGCAACAACGGCAGGAACAAGAACATGTGCAACCACTGTAGCCCAACAAGAGCCGATACCACCTCCACTGCTTCATCCACCCAATATGGAACAAATGATGGCAATGCGGCTTGGTCTGCAAGCTTTAGCGCGAATGCTCTCCAACCCACCTCAGGTGCACCGGTCAAGTCGCGGTGAGCAGCCCCAATCCAAGTTTGGGGAGTTCATGAGGACTCGACCCCAACCTTTCTTTGGATCGGTGGATCCATTGGAAGTGATGGTGGTTGAAGGAAGTTGAGAAAACTCTACTTAGCCCGGTGTGACGAGGCAGAGAGTGTGCGGTTCGCTTCGCACCAACTGAAGGGTACAGCAGCGAGTTGGTGGGAGAATTATTGTGCTGCTCATGAGGATGCCCAGAATATTGCTTGGAATGAGTTTACTGAGGCTTTTAGGGCTACTCACATCCCTAAAGGGATCATGGAGATGAAAAGGAGGGAGTTTCCCAAACTGCAGCAAGGAAATCTATACGTAATGCGAATATAAGAATCGCTTCACCCAACTTTCATGCTATCACATTTCTTGATGTATCATGGCTGATGGGGCAAGATTTGGCGCTGTATGGAGGTCTTGACCCCAATCTTAAGGTTAATTTGGTATCCAACGACTTCCCGTCTTTCCAGCACATGGTGAACAAGGCGTTAATTCAAGAAGATGCTCAGCGTCGGTGTTCGAGTCAGGAAGAGGAAGATGATGTTTGAGTCGGCGAGGTGCTAGCGACTCTAGGCCCTACACTTTCGATAGCAGACTAGCGGGCCGTGGTTCCCAACCCGTCTAGGACTCCAATGCCCACCCCTCGCCGGTTGGTCAAGCTCCTCACGGCAATGCGAACAACCAAGCCCGGAAGAGCAATATCATAGCTAGCAGGAGTGCAATGCTTCAATTGCGGAGAAATGGGACATTATGCCAACAATTGTCCTCGAAGCGTCGATCGGTCACCTAGTCGGTTTAATCTGGGATCTACACGGCTGTGCCCGACACCGGCTCAAGGAAGAGGTACACCGAGACTCGCGTACCCCTCGGACCGTTGGAAGAGGGCGTGTGAATCACGTCATAAGCGGAGGAAGTGCGGGGCGCACGAGATGTGGTCTATGGTAAGTTCTTCGTCAACTTCGGTGCATACTTGATTTTGTTTGATTCGGGTGCAACGCATTCCTTTATATCAGAATATTTGGTTAGAAAGCATGGTTGGGAAAGCTTGATTCGATTAAGAAATCCTTTATTTGTTCAATCCCACAGTAGCGAGTTAAGGACAAGCGCCATTTGCCCAAAAATGGATATAGTGATAAAAGGGAGTAAAGTTCTAAGCGAACTTAATATTATTGGATACTAAGGGTATAGAAGTAATCATTGGAATGGATTGGTTAACCAAGTACAAAGGTCGAGATAGATTGTGCCAGTAGAGCCATTTCTCCTACCCGACCACGAGGAAGTCGAGTGGAATTCTTATCTAATCTTTCCTCTAAGGGGTTAGTACCTGAACCGTCTGAAAGGTACATCATTGGAAAATGTGCCTATAGTTGAGCGAATACCGGATATGTTCACTGAAGATCTGCTGGTATGCCACGGATCGGGATATTGAGTTTGTCATCGAGCTTGTACACAGTATCGCTCAGATCTCGAAAAGGCCTTACAGGCTACTGCCAATGAGTTAGTAAAGATGAAGAAAGCAGTTGCGGAATTACAGGAGAAAGGGTTTATTCGACCAAGTTCTTCGCCTTAGGGATCACGTAATCTTTGTCACGAAAAGGATGGTAGTCTAAGGATGTGCATAGATTCTGAGATCTTTGAATGAGGTTACCATCAAGAATAAGTATCCGTTGCCTCGGATAGATGATCTGTTTGATCAGTTGAAAGGAGCCCAAGTGTTCTCAAAAATAGATCTGAGGTCAGGATATCATCAGGTTAAGATAAGGAAAGAAGATATTCGAAGAGCGACCTTCACTACGGATATGGACTGTATGAGTTCTGATAATGTCATTTGGATTAACAAATGCCCCTTCTTATTTCATGAATTTAATGAATAATGTGTTCATGGAGTATTTGGACAAGTTCGTGGTAGTTTTCATTGGCGACATTCTTGTCTATTCCAAGCGAGAAAGAACACGAGGATCATTTGAGGATAGTTTTGAAAGGTTAAGAGAGCATCGACTTTATGCTAAATTGATTAAGTGTGATTTACGGTTGAAGTTTCTTTCTGGGTCATGTCATTTCTGCTTGGAGGGTAGCTTGATGGATCCGAAAGTGAATGATGTTTTGGAGTTGGAGAGCAACCCAAGTCGATTCCGGATATCAGAAGTTTTCTTGGATTAGTTGGATACTATCGGCGATTCATTGAAGGATTCTCGAGGATAGCGATACCTCTCACTCAACTGAAAATGGAGAAGAAGTTTGAATGGACAAAGTCTTGTGAGAAGAGTTTTCAGGAACTAAAGAAAAGGTTAACTTCAGCCCTAGTTCTGGTCTTACCAGATATTCATAAGGATTTCGAAGTTTACTGTGATGCGTCAAAACAAGGTCTTGGATGTGTTTTGATGCAGAAGGAAAGGTCATAGCTTACGCTTCCACGACAATTGCGACCCCATGAAGAAAACTACTCAACTCATGATTTAGAGTTAGGCTGCGATTGTACGCACTCAAGATTTGGAGGCACTATTTGATCGGCAACAAATGTGAAATCTATCACGGATCATAAGAGTTTAAAGTACATTTCACCCAATCCGATCTCAATTCTGGCGAGAGAAGATGGTTGGAGTTAGTCAAGAATTACAATATTGGGATTCATTATCATCTGGAAAGGCTAATGTTGTTGCGGATGCATTGGCGGAAAGGCTCACTGCAACAACGTTATGATCTGAGGAAGACCAACCCGACCCTTCATGAAGAATTCCGATGCCTTAATTTAGAGTTAGTGAATGAAGGTTGCATTTTCAATATAGAAGTCTGATCAACTCTAGAAGATCGGATCGAGAGAGGCTCAAAGAAGGATAAAGGTATTGCGGATCTAAAGGAGGAGTTAAAAGGGAACCACCCTGGATTTTCGAGGATGAGAAAGGTGCGGTTTGGTTCGGGAAAAGAATAGTCGTCCCTAACCAACAAGAAATCAAGGATATAAATTTGAAAGAGGCTCATGATTACTGTCTATTCCATTCATCCAGGAAATGCGAAGATGTACTCAGATTTGAAAGAAAAGTATTGGTGGTCTAATATGAAGAAAGAAGTTGCGGAACTCGTTGGCTCGTTGTGATGTTTGCCGGTGGTAAGCGAACATCGAGAGGCCGGCGGATTGTTACAGCGTTTGCAAGTTCGGTTTGGAAATGGGAAGAAATCGGAATGGATTTTATCCTTTGGACTACCCGAGAACGAGGTCGATTATGATTCTATTTGGGTCATTGTGGATAGGTTAACAAAAGTAGCACACTTTATACCGGTGAAGACAAAATATTCTGGTGATAAGCTCGCGAGCTTTATATAGCCAAAATTGTGTGTTTGCATGGTGTACCAAAGAAGATCATGTCGATCGAGGTTCTCGATTCACCTCGAGGTTTTGGCAAAAATTGCATGAAGTTTTGGGCCACGAATCTGAATTTGATCTTGCTTACCATCCCAGGACCGATGGTCAAGCGGAAAGAATAAATCAAATCATAGAAGATATGTTAAGAGCTTGTGCGTTGACTTATAAGGGTTAGTGGGATCGAGAATTTACCCTATGCGAGAATTCTCTTACAATAATAGCTATCAGTCTAGTCTAAAGATGGCACCTTTGAAGCTGCATGCAGGAGAAAATGCGAGAACACCGTTGTATTGGAAAGAGACGAAGGTGGGCGAGATCATTGGACAAGATATTCTAAAGGAAGTTGAAGAGCAAGTCAGGCCAGTTAGTGCGAATTTGAGGGCGGCCAGTCAAGATAGAAGAGTTATCTTGATAATCGTCGGCGGGAATTAAGTTTGCACTGGTGATCATGTGTATTTGAAAGTTTTGCCTCTCAAGGGAATCGTCGGTTCAAAGTCGTGAAAAGTTAAGCGCCCGCTACATTGGTCCATTTCCAACGATTTGCTAGAAGAAGCGAGAAGTCGCATACAAGTTGGAGTTGCCTCCTCGGTGTCGAGGAGTACATGATGTCTTTCATGTTTCTCGATTGAAGAAATGTTTGAGTACCAGAGCATCGAAGCCGTATGAAGAGATGGAATTGAAAGAAGATTTGTCGTGTCAGGAATATCCGTCAAAATCTTAGATGAAGCCAGAGCATCGAACCCAAAGCCGTGTGATCAAGTTTTGCAAGGTTCGAGTGGAGCAACCATTCAGAGAAGGAAGCTACCTTGGAGGCGAGAAGAGGATCATAAAGCGAGTTTCCGATCTTTTTCTTTCTCCATCAGAATCTAGGGATGAGATTCTCTCTAAGGGAGTAGGTTTGTAACATCCTCAACCCGACTTTACGGAAAAATTTAATTCAAATTAAGTAAATTCAAAATTTGGATTTTTCTTGGTGTTTAATTTAATCTAGCATCCTTTCCCTTCCAAAATCGGAATTCAATTCCCCTCTGTTCAAAAAATCGAATTTCCAGATTCCAGTCCGTACCCGAAATTTTGCCTGAGTTCAAAAATGCTCCACAAATCCCGGAACCTATTGCGTTAGGTCCCAAATAGTCTAAAAACATTTTGGGAATATTTCAAAGATTTTTGGAAGCCCTGCAGTATTATTTTATCTCATGTGACTTTAGTTTAATGCCATTATTAAACTCGAGAATATTCAAAACTACAAATTTCATCCAAATGCCGCGAAACCAATTTTATTGGGTTCCAATTATTCCCTAATGGTTCTAGGAATTTTTCCGAAATTTTTAGACCATTTTTGCTAATTTTTCTCTCGGGCGTTGCATTCACGTAATCCTCGACCAATGAGGAAGTGACATGTGGCAGGCACTATTCATCAACCTCAACCTCACGTTTGCATGATTTCCAAGGAAGAACATCTTCTCTCTACTTCGCTCCAAGCAATCAAACCATCATAACTTTCCCTTCAATGCTCCAAATCACGAACGGCTGGATCCGTTGGATTCATGACGACGAAACCTTTCCATCCCCACGATCTTGACCGGAATCACGCCAGAATTTGAATGGCAGCAAAAGCGAAACCCACCATTATGGCCATAACTTAGCCATTTCTTCACCAAATCGCGCACTTCCACCTTTCATTACTTAGTGTTGGAGTGTTCTTCTGGTGGTAGCACCCTTCTTTAGTCTCTCCTGCGCCATTCGTCCACTAGATCGAAAGCGAAGCGAGGAGCGTCGTTTTCGTGTTCTTCGTGTTTATCGTCATATCATCTTCTCCGGTGAGCGAATCCAATTCGATCGTTCCCTCATGTTAGTATGGATGTCTAGATTCTAACCCATCAACTAATTTTAGGTTTCCTCAAGTTTTGACAACGAATTTTGGAGTTGAGCAGCTTGGTGAACCTTTGTGCATCGCAAAATTCATCTTCTTCGGTGAGTTTTGGTTCGATTCCTTGCTACCATGTGTCCCTCTAGATGTGCTTTAGATGATCCATCATCAAGTGTTGCAAGGTCATATGTTAATTGTTGTAAATTTTGAATTTTTGGCGTTTCGGGCTTCTCTGTTCCTTGGCCTTGCCGTGCGTATTGCCGACCAACGCCACCGCCCGCCGCCTGCGCCCGCCATCCAGCGCCGCCGCCGGTCGCGTTGCCACGCCGCCTCGGGCGTCAGCGCTTGAGCCAAGCCCGCAGCCTCCATAGTCGCTCCTAGCCCCATGACCCGGCTGCCAAGACCCCACGCCGCCGGCGCCCCGTGCCGCTCATGTCCTTGCCGTGGCTGCCATGCCATGTGGCCAGCAGGTCCTTTCTGCCGGCGCCAAAGAGCCCATGGCTCCTCTGTTTTTCTTATAGCTAGAGGCTTAGGGAAGAACCTCAAGTCTATGACAATGGGGTCCCACATGAAAGTGACTAAAAGAAAATCGAGAGAATCGGTAAAAGAAGATTAGAGAATATTCCTTGATTTTCTATTTTCCAGCTTTTTCCAACTTCGGAGGCTCATAACTTTTCCGTCCGAACTCCGATTGATTCCGTTCAAATTCCGAAATTCATTTAAATTCACGATCTACCGTCCAGTATAAGTTTGTAATTTTTAGATTTTATTGATTTTATTGTTATTTATTGGGTGTACCGTTTTGCGCGTAGCCGAGGATCCCGTCGAGTCCGCCGACCCCGCCGCCGGACTTCAAGAATTTGACCTCCTCCATTTGCGTGAAGGCAAGTCCCTTGAAGCATTTTGATCCCATGTTTGCAAATGTGTTTACAATGCTTTATAAACATGCAACGCTACTTCTATCATCGTATGTCAAATATAGATGCTTTATAAACATGCAACGCTACTTCTATCATGTCTTGTGGGTAAAGTTGTACACCTCTCTGAGTTAAAACTATTGAATAGCCGTGCCTACGGTCAAGGGTAAAGCAAAGAATGCTTTCATACTTGTAGACTTTGGTTTTGGTTTGAAAATAAGTAAGGTTTTGTTTTGGGGTTGGGAGTGGTTTGAACTCACGGGTGTTTAATTGGCAGATTGAGCCAATCCGGTAGATGGAACCTATTTTTATTTCATGACGGATTGAGTCATGTGTGGATAGTCTTGATCTTTTAAAAGATGGCGGATAGAGCCCTTATACTTCTTTCCCAGACTTGCTGAGTACTGTTGTACTCACATGCTACATAAATTCTTTGTCATCGAGAAAACTATCGGAGGCGCCTTGGGTTGAAGGCGGTGAGTTCTCTGTAGGAGTTCGAGGAAGATCGCCGAGAGAACAAGTCAGCGTGTCTTGTAAATGCTTTGTGGTGTCATTTGGGTTTCGCTTTTTGTTGTTTTGTTTCCGCTGTCGTGAACTCTGGTCATGTGACCACGTGATGTAATAAGTAGCCATGTGGCTAATACTTTATATTTATGTTACAATTTCGTTATGTTCGGCAATGATACTTCAGCTTTGTTGTTGTGTGTGCTAGCTCTTGATCTGGGACTAATGCGAGAAATACGAGGAGATTCGGATAGTCGATCAGGGAGTCTCCTGATCGTAGCGTGAAAGCACTTGTTCCTTGGTTCATTGCAAATGTGAAAACCTCGATAGGTCCATCGTAAATGTGAAACTCTCTTTTTCTTGGTCACGTTGCAACATGGAAGGTCGTCGCAAATGTGAAACTCTCTATTTGCATCATCACTTTTCGGCGCAAAGAAAAACCAATTACCCTCGATCAGGTGCATACCCAAGTCATCTCTAACCCAGTCTAGTGCAAAAGTGAAACTCTCTATTTCAAAAACTCCCTTGATGGCGCAAACACTTCCTGTAGGACCTAAGTTCAGCAAGTAGCCTATCATCTTTGACACAAATCAAAATGCTTCCAATTTGAAATCAATTTCAAATCCAAACTCAAATCTGAGCAAACCTAGCTCAAATAAAGTCAAACACTCATCACAAACATGGATGGATCTCCACATGGTCCTTCATACTTCTTGCAAGGGGTGGTTGCAATGTACATGAAAAGGTCCACTTTTTTGTTAGGTGAAATTAGAATTAAGGGAGGCGATAAGTACCTTTTAAATCCTAAAATGCTTCACCCACCTCCGTGGTCACTTGAAGACTTCTTGTTTCTTGAGTAATTTTAAAAGGGTAGCCCTCGCTCGCCCATCAGGAGATGAATCGACTAAGTGCTGCAATAGAGCGGGTAAGTTTTTGTACATCCCTTAGCGTCTGTGGGCGGCGCATTTGGTTGATAGCTGCGATCTTATGCGGGTTAGCCTCGATGCCTCAACGAGACACGAAGCACGAGAAGCTTGCCGGATGGAACACGAGCGTGCACTTCTCGGGGTTAAGCATCATTCATACTTCACGAGGTTGTAGAATCCTCAAGGTCGTGACCTAGATAGCTCTTGGTTTTATTTTACTACAATACTCGTCCAACATATGCTTCTACATTGCGCCCGATCTGGGGCTTGAGATAATTTTGGATGCATCGCGTAATCGTAGCACCGGCATTCTTTAAACCAAAGGCATCTTAACATAACAAAATACACCCAAAGGGGTAGTAAGCAGTTTTCTCCTCATCTTCTGCTGCCATGCTAATTTGGTGATACCAGAACAAGCATCTAGAAAACTTAGCAATTCACAACCCATGATCGAGTCCACTATTTGATCGATGCGGGGAGAGAAAAGGATCTTTGGGACATGCTTTATTTGGAGTCGGTGTAGTCGATCACGCATCCTCTACTTCTTTGTTGGGTTTTTACTAGGGCGAGGTTTGCCGGCCACATTAGGTGGCGAACCTTGTGGATGAAGCTTTGCCTTTAGGAGCTTGCCAACCTCCTCTTGCATAGCTTGCTTGCGGTCCTCCAGCGAATCTGTGGCTATACGTACCATAGGTTTGGTGCTAGGTTCTATAGCGGTCGATGCTCGATCACCTCCTGAGGGACCCAGGCATGTCGGAGAGGTTGCCATGTAAACACTTCGGCGGTTTGCCTGGAGGAAGTTGATGAGCTTGAGTTCCTATTTGGGGTCGAGTCGGTGCCCACCTTGATCGCCTTAGACAACTCGGATAAATCCCAAGGGACCGTCTTGACTCCCCTATCAATCTTCTTGTCCTTTTTGCCATTGATGGCGGTGTTGTCGGACATCAAAGTGATGTTAGTGTCCTTGGAGTTTTGATGTTTGATTCCTTCATCGTTAAGCCAAGGGGTAGCATCGAGGCGAACATCCTCGACCATCTTTAGGTTTCTTTTGTCTCATTCGGACCACATTTCGCCGATCTCCCTTAATCATGAGGACTCCCTTTGTTCTTTGGTATCTTGATGACCTGGTAGGCATAGTGCATACGCCATGAATTTGGCCAACATTGGGCAGCCTAGGATCATGTTGTATGTTGTTTCAAAATCTGTCACATCAAAAGGATCTTTCGGTCTGGAAATTATCCAGCGTGCCAAAGCGTATTGGCGGCTCGATTTGGCCAAGGAGTATTGATGATGAATGCAAGGTTATACCGTCGAATGGCTTGGCCCTATCTTTTATCTCTATCAAGGGATTCCCATGTTATCAACGTCTTTGCGAAGATGAGGTTCGATGAGCTGCCCCCATCGACTAGGAGTTCGGGCGACCACGGCGTTAAGGATGGTGCGTTCAACCACCACGGGATATCGTCTTGGTATGGCGAGGACCATTTGGGTGGTCGGTTTGTTCAAAGGTGATCGGCACCTCGGGCCACTTGAGGAGTCGGGAAGAATTTGGCGTGACCATCGCGATCACCCTCTCGATCCTTGACGCCGTTCTCAAAAACCATTATAACGGCTTCATTTGAGATGTCGGGTATCAAGTTGCGTTTAATGCTGAAGCACTGGATGAAATCGTGTAGCAATTCCGCTGGCTCCTGTATCACCCGATGGAGGTCGCTACGAGTTGCGAGGCATTCGTATGTGCCTTGGAAATTAGCAATGAAGCTGGGCGTAACCGCCCATGATGACATAGAGTGAGGTGGGAGGTTGAGCAACCAAGATCTAGGCTGCGCCATCCAGGTAATGCTTGAGATAGTTGGCCATCACCTTCTCGTTTCCTCATTTGCCCTCATGGCCAAGGTGTAAATTTGCAGCTATTCAATTAGATTGATTTTTCTGAATATTTCTCAAGTGGGCCGAGGTTTGAACTTGTCCGACCATCTAACGGCATGTAGTTGATTGTGAAGGCCTTGCATCCTTCGTCGATGTCTTTGGGGCTCTTTGGCACAGTGGTAGCCGTCCCTTGCCAGGAGGAACTTATCTTTGTATCGACAAGCGGCCCCTCGAGGAGGAGGAATCGCCCCTTGAGCCGATGCTTAAGAGACTAGACCCTTGGAGGAAGACTCCCTTTATCATCACTTGTGCTCTCATTCCTCTCTTCGGTGCGTGGAAGACAAGGCATAGATCCATCGATCGTGAGGATGCAATCCGGAGATCACTATGATGTCTTTAGTGCGAGTTGGGATGATGTGTCCTGAAACTCTTGTGAGCAGAGCTAGCTCTTGCTGACCCATTGCCCGATGGCTCGATCGAGATAGTCTGGCCTCTTCTTTGGTGTCCCCTTGTTGGTGGAATGCCCGAACCTCGAGTTAGCGACCAGGCGGCTTGGGCCTATCTTTGCATCGGCGGTGTCCTCATCTGGTTGATCTTGGCATCATCGAGTTGTTTATTTCGATGGTGGGAGTGATCTACGGCAACATGTGTGCTCAGCGGACCTTAACCAGGTGTCTTGAAGATGTCACCATTGTCTTTGTTGCCAAGACATTATACGGAGCATGGCCAAGACTTGTTGTTGTGGTCACGTTGTCAAGATTCTTCTACCCTTGAAATCCATCACACTCGGGTGGGGTGTTATTGGATTATTATGGTCAAATCGCCCGACAAGTTGGCCATGGTTCTGCTTGTAGCCCACGATGGTTGGATCTCATTGATGATCTACGATATGGGAAATATTGCGTTAGGGGCTACTTGCCTTTGGGTTAAACACGATTCACCGGGCCTTGAAAGTGTACCGAGAGAAATCTGGTGTTCCTGGCTATCCATGGTATACGCTCTGAAACTCTCTCTTGAGAGTTTTCGGCGATGTGTACTATTGTGTAGGCCCCATCCATGAACACGTGGCGATCTTAGGCGCTCTGGTGACTTCTTGACATCAGCGCTATCAACTGTCGTTATCGGTGTCGGTGTCAATGTACTTGAGACCTTTGGGCTCCTTTGGGTGAAGTCAATAAAGGACACTTCATGGCATGCATTCCAAGAGTGGGGCTCAATGGAGCCGATGTGCTCGAGCCCCCATCGGGTCTCAACGAGGAAGAGCATAGTCTGAAGGCGATCTTGGATCCGATTGTAGAGTGCGGTCGATGAGAGACACAGGCCAGGCGTTGTTCGCGGTGATCGATCTTTGGAGAGTCCGTTGTAGATGCTCATCGAGAGACATGGTTGATTTGCAAAAGCAATTTGTAAGCCCCATACCTAAGCGCGCCAACTATCGAAGGTTAGGAATTGACAATAAACTTATACTCGGGTACCTTTGTGATCTTGGTCTCATTTGATCATTCTCTAGAAATGGAGTTGAAATTTGCAAAGAAAATGGTAAATCCTAGATTTCAAATGATTTTGGTTTGAAAATCTTTATTTAGTTGACTTCTCAAATGAGTCTTGTCTTCAAACTTGCTTAATTGCAAAAATATCATTAGGATGGTTATGGCATAGAAGACTAGCTCATGTTGGGATGATTCAAATCAAAAGCTTTTCAAAAATAATTTAGTTATGGGCTTGAAAGATGTAAAGTTTGAGAAAAACAAGCTTTGTAGTGCTTGTCAAGCCCGTGAAACAAGTTGTTAGCTCTCATCCTTCAAAGAGTATCATGTCCACTTCTAGATCATTAGAGCTCTTACATATGGATTTGTTTGGCCTAACAACCTAAAAAGCATTGAAATTCTTATTGTTTAGTAATTGTAGATAACTACTCGATATTTACTTGAGTGTTCTTTCTTCATGAAAAATCGAAGCCCCGATGTTTTCAAAAGCTTTGCAAAAGGGCTCAAAATGAATTTGATTTCAAAATCAAGAAAATCCGTAGTGACAATGATTCTGAATTGAAAAATACAAAAATCGATGAACTTGGAGATAAAACATGAATTTTTAGCCACCTACACTCAGAATCAAAATGGAGTAGTCGGCGAAAAAATCGAACGATTAATCGAAATGGCAAGAATAATGCTTGATGAGTATAATACTTCAGACAATTTTTGGATGAAAGCTATTAATATCGCTTGCCATGCTACAAGCCGTCTCTATTTGCATCGATTATTGAAAAGACATCTTATGAGCTTCTTGTTGGTTGGAGACCGAACATCTCTTATTTTTGAGTTTTAGGTTGTAAAGTGTTTTATTTTGAAGAAGGGTGTTTGACTCTAAATTTCCAAATCGATTGTGATGAAGGTTTTCTTCTTGATTACTCTTCAAATAGTAAGGCTTATCGTGCCTTCAACAAAAACTCAATTTAGTTGAAGAATCTTGTGATGATGAATTTGAAAAAACTAACGACTCTCAAGAAGAGCAAGAGAATTTGGATGATGTAGGTGAGGAAAGATTGAGGAAAGCAATGAAAATATGAAAATTAGAGATATCAAGCCAAAGGAGGAAGATCATGAGGCTCAACCATCATCTACTCAAGTTGAACCTTCTACGTCGGTCACACCAAGTCAAGTTGAACCAATTGAGATAGAAGAAGATGTTTGCAGATCAAGCTCAAGGTATACCTCCAAGGATCCTAGCGAAATCTCCAAAGATCGGCCAATTGATCAAATCTTATGTCACGTTAGTAAGAGAGTTTCTAACTCATTCTCGTGTTGCTTCATTTTTGAGTATTACTCATTTGTGTCTTCTTTTAAACCCACTCATATAGACGAAGCTTTAAAAGATCCAAATTGGGTGAACTCCATGCATGAAGAACTAAATAATTTTGCTTACAGCGATGTTTGGGCGCTTGTTGAAAGACCCAAGAGTACAACATCATTGGCACCAAATGGGTTTCGAAACAAGCAAGATGAAAGCTTGAGATTATGGTAAGAAACAAAGTAATGCTAATTGCACAAGGTGTTACCCAAATTGAAGGTTTGGATTTTGGCGAAACTTTTGCACCCATAGCAAGATTAGAAGCTATTCATATCTTGCTAGCTTTCTTCTTGCTTTGATATCAAACTATTCCAAATGGATGTCTGAGTGCCTTCTTGAATGGACAAATATCCAAGTTGGTATTTGTAGAACAACCTCTCGAGTTTGAGGATCCAAAAATCCTAATCATGTCTACAAACTCTCTAAAGCATTATACGGACTCAAACAAGCACCTAGAGCATGGCATCAATGACTAAAATTATTGATGGAGAATTAGGAAGGATTGATACTACACTCTTTACTAAAATTATTGATGGAGGAATTCTTTGTATGGCAAATTTATGTTGATGATATCATTTTTGTTCTACTAATGAAGATTTTTGCAAAGAATTCGGTGATATGATGTCTAGGGAGTTTGAGATGTCCATGATCGGTGAGTTAAGTTACTTCCTTGAACTTCAAATTAAACAAATAAAATGGGACATTCGTGTTGCCAAACAAAATGCGTGAAGGATCTCCTCAAGAGGTTTGGCATGGAGGATGCAAAGCCCATCAAGACTCAGTGGCATCAAATAGACATTTGGATCTCAATGAGGAGAGTAAACCGGTAGACTTCAAGCTTTATCGTTCTATGAATGGTAGTTTGCTTTATCTTACGCATCAAAACTTCGATATCATGTTTAGTGTTTGAATTAGTGTACGATTTCAAGCCTCTCAAAAGAGTGCCACCTTATGGTACATTAAGAGAATTCTTAGATATTTAAAGCATTCCTCAAATATAGGGCTATGGTATCCTAAAGGTGCAAAATTTGAATTAATTAGTTATTCGAATTTGAATTATGCGAGTTGCAAAGTGGATAGGAAAGCGCGCTCGAAAAGTTGTCAATTCATTGGTGTCGGCGATCGATTTAGTCGGCAATGAGATTTGTGATTCTAGGGATTAGTGCGGGATCGAGCAAGATGGTAACACGGGATCACGAGGGCAATCTCTTTTTAGAAGCAGGTTCGGGCTCTCGCGAAGGAGATAATACCCTAGTCCGTGTTCTTGGATATACAGGTGTAGTCTCCCTTTTTCTCCTTTTTCTCCCCTCTTTCTTTCTGAGTTGTTCCCTCCTCCTTATATCTTGGGGAGGGTACACATTAGAAATGGGCACCACGGCCTGAACATGGTGGCTTTATGAGTATGTAATTTGTCTCTGGCGGTGAGCCCTACTACGTCCGAGGGGTGTAGTCGTTCCTTTCGACCACGCTGCCACTCAGCCATGTTACGGTGCTGCGGGCTCTGTAGATGCAGGTCGCGAGCTTTGCTTTTCATGGGGTTGTGCACCGGGCGTGGCACGAAGCTTTGAGGATCAACCAGTACCTTGGGGAAGAAGTCGGGCCATGCTATGGGCTCCTCTTGGCGCTCCTAGGCTGCAGGCCTCTTGCTCCATCCTTAGCCCGATCGGATGTAGACTCCCACTTGCGGGACCCTATCTCGGGCATCCATAGCAGCCCCAAGTGCTTTAGGATCGGATTTCCCCCTTGTCTGTCATAGAGGTTTTGTGGGAAAAAAGATTGTAAAGGACTTGTTAATTAAATCCACCGTGGTTGATTGGCTCGTGGCAGTGGTACCCTTTGTTTACAATGTGCGGCAATTGGCCTCCTTGAGCTCAATCGACCCTCATGGGGCATACAAATGAGTCGGCTCGTGGCGAGTGGCTTGTGGCAGGTGGTACCCGCACCCATTTACGGTGTCGCGGCAGCGGCTTATGAAGCTCAATTGACCCTCATGGGGCATACGGAAATGGAGTCGGCTCGTTGGCCAAGTGGCTCGTGGCAGCGGTACCACTTTGTTTACGGTGTGCGGCCCGGTTATGAAGCTCAATCGACCCTCATAGGGCATACTTGAAATGAGTCGGCTCGTGGCGGCGGTACCGCACCCGTTACGGTGTGCGACAGCGGCTATATGAAGCTCAATCGACCCTCATGGGGCATACGAAAGTGAGTTGGCTCGTGGCGAGAGCGGTACCGCTTGCCGTTTACGGTGTCGACAGCGTAACCCGCTTATGAAGCTCAATCGACCCTCATGGGGCATACGAAATGAGTCGGCGGCGTGGCGAGTGGCTCGTGGCGAGGCGGTACCCGCCACCCGTTCACGATTGTGCGGCAGCGCTTATGAAGCTCAATCGACCCTCATGGGGCATACCTTGGTCGTTGAGTGATGCGTGCCGCTTACGGCGCCGCGACTTGGACTCTCATGGAAGCGCATTCTCAAGACCGTGTCGGTAAATCCTCCCACGGTACCCAATCACGCTAAGCGCGGTGACTAGCAATTGACCCCAAATCATGGGCGTACAGGCGGGGCGTTCGGAAAGTGCCCGGCCCCAATCTTAGTGGCGGCGGCGTTCGAGGCCATCGTGGGCGCACTTTATCCCAAACCTCGGACGGACTTGACACTGGTGGCGTTTTGCTATAAAAGCGACTCGGCCCAGCGTGGGCGTGCCTAGATCGGCCGAGAATTAAGCAAGGAAGCCCTCGCTATTTCCCGCCGTGGCGGTGAACTCATTCCTTATAAATGAGGAAAACCTTGTTGAGGTAAAGACATCTTGCCCCTCCCCACCCACGGAAGAAATCTTTGTACCTCCTTTGGCGATCTTGGCGACCTAGGGTTTTGGTTTCGCGCCCAAGACTGTGGCGGTTCCTCACGGGGTTTTCTTCTTGAGATGTCTTCTTCTTGGACTCTCCATCGTCATCGGAGGATAACGGCTTTGGGCCGGCGGCCGTGGGTGGGAGAGCCTCCATCCTCACGAGTCTCGCTGGAGGAGCTGAGTCGGCTGGCGTTCTTCCTCATTGGAGTTGATCTCACTTGATCCCTTGCGCAGTGATCCTTATCCCATACCTCTAGAGAACGAGATTGTGGTGTTTGAGTCCTTCTTTTGGCGGGGTTTAATGTCCGGGGAGGCGCCTTTCGAGGCTCCTCCACTTCTCTGAAAATTGAGCTAATCAACTTGAATCCCAACTCCATTCTTCATTGCTCTCTTCGTCCAACTTTGTGGCGTATCTTGGGATCCGTCCTCACTTTGACTGTTCCGTTCCCTCTTCTTGCTCAAGCCTCATCAAGACAGGTTGCTCCCAGCGTCATTGGGGCGCCAGGACTTCAGGCTGAGAGGGCTTGAAGAAACATTGCCGCCATCCCCCTCAAGACTTCCCTCAAGGTTAGGCGGGAGTGGTTCTATTGTCGCGAATGTTGATCCTTTTCTTGCCCCTTTTTGGCTGGCCGTGCCTAAGGCCTCGATCTTTGAGGTGATGCCCCGAGATGGCGGCCAGTTAAACCAAGTCTCGACCTTACGGCATTGATCGATGATCTGGCAGGGAGCTAAGCGGCCCCAGGATCGCGATCAATTTTGTCAAGCGCCGGTGCAACAATTAAAGGCGGGTTCATTTGGGGTTCGGTATGGCGGGACTTCGGGATGTTGTCCACTCCGGGGGAGACAAGTGCGTCTCTTTTCGAGGAGCCAGCGTTGGCGGTCAATGGTGCGTTTGAGATGTTCTTTCGCGCTGGCACCCGAAAGAGATCCTGCATGAGGTTGTCCCCACAAGTTTTGACTGTGCGAGGCCCCTCCTCCTCCTGTGCAAGTGTCCCTCTCTCTCGAGAAGTCGTTCCATAATGTTAAAGCTTGATTGGTGATTACGACAATGTGCAATCTATTCACTTCCCGGGAAGCGTGAGTCCTTCAGCACTTTTACGGCCGCTCGTGCGTCGGCCTCTCTCGGCTGAGTAGAATGTTCGAGGCCAAGCGGCCGGTGACATTTCGTACCACGATGAGGCTGCGCCAGACCCAATCGGCGGAGGAAGGCTGCTAACCCCTCACGCCGGTAGGGCATTCGTCCTCTAAGCACGTCCGGGCCATTAGGCCTGAGCCCGGCCCTCGACCCGGGGCATCCCCTACTGCTTTGGCATCGGGTCGAACCCTCCCTCCGAGTGGTGCCGGCTTACCGGATGAAAGCTTAGAGATGAAGTTTAAGAAATCCGAGAGAGTACTCTCTCGGGTAATCCTTGTCTTTTGTTCTTACACATCTTTGAGATGTTTCCCCTTTTTATCAACTCCAGGACTCCTACTATGGATGTCGGTGGAGAGGTCTCTGACAAGGAGAAACCCCGGAGTCGCCTTCTCCTGAGGACCCCCTCTCACTCGCCCGGCTAGGCCGCCTAAGTCGGCTTCGGCGGCCGAGTAGCGCCTCCTCCTCTTCTTAATGGGTCGGCCGTAGAGGCCGTCGAGGAGATCTGGCGGCGGCGAACGAACTGACACAGCTTCGACTCCGGCGAAGGGAGGTCCATCCGAGAACCACGCAGCGGCTTGGCCCTCTCCCGAAGCCCGAACCGGACCATGTAGTGCGAAGGGGTTCCGGCTGAAAGGGATGGAGGAGGGCGAGGAAAGCCGAGGAGGTTGCGACTTCGGATGGAGCTATCACTGAGCTGCACCGTCGAGTCGCGGCTAGCTTCGTCGAGTAGTGAGTCTTGTTTTTCCTTGGTTTGTTAACATCCACGGGATCATGACCCTCACGAGACTTTGCCATGTCCCTAGGACATGGGGGGCAGCTTCGGAGAAGAGAGTCACATGATTTTTCGGAAGAGTGCTCCCCAAGCTCAAGGAGCACCAAAAGTATGAAGACAAGATCGAATCGCGAGATCGCCCGAGCCGGAGAGGTTGAGAGAGGAGTCCATGGGGTTGGAGGCCCGGTTGCTGTGACTTACTCAGAGAGGAGAAGGTGAAGCTTGGCGTGTATGTGCTCAAGGTGGAATTCTCCCACAGGGTTTGGTTTAGGACACTTTTCTTGGACCAATTGGGAAGAGTAATGACATGTATACCGTGTTTCGAGGCGCGATTTGACCATCGCTGGCGAGAGGCAGCGACGGAGGCTTGGAGTTCTAATCTCGAAACTTCGATTTGGCTTGGAGAAGAACCACGACAAGAGAGTGGAGGGTAAGCTTCTTTGACTTGAGTTGAGCGTAGTTGGCGCATTTTGAGGTGTGTTTTCGGCGGCGGCTTAGCTTTGGTCGCCAGGATTCAAGGAGAAGATAAGCATTTGCCCGAAAAGGCCGTCTGCGAGCTCGCGTGGCCTTTAGAACCGATTCTGCACCTTTATGGCGTATCGAAGGAGCCGAACCAAGCGAGAGGCGATGTCGATTCCGGCTTCAGCGGGAGGAGCCGGCGGGGATCAAGGCTTGCGAAGAAGGTCGGCGACCATGAGGTGCTAACTGGCGTTGGCGGTGGTCAAAATCTCACTATCCAGAAGTTGACCTTGGAAGGCGTTGTCAAAGAGGGTTTTGCACTGTGAAGCGAAGACAAAGCCAATGCACTCCACGAAAAGGTCTCCGATACATCGCGGGCTTTGTTAGAGAATCTTGAATTTCGACTCCGGCGTGGACCTTCGCTTGAATCTGCGGCCCTCGCTTTGTTTGGTGCATTGTATTTCTTTACTTGGATATGACTTATGCACCTTGACGCTCTCCAGGTAAGTGAGCTCAAAGGCGACTGAGTACGGCCCCAAAGCGTCGGGACTTCTGGCTCGTGGCCTTTTCATCCCGAGGCATGCTTTTCCGAGTGGTCGTGGAGTTTATCCGACCCCAGTCAGGACTTAGATTACGTAACCTTCTTGCTTGAGCACACTTTTTCAGTGGGTGAGTTTGTCCAGCCCTGAGCGTCGAGGACTTGGCAGTAGGCACTCGAGGACAGCGCTTGTCACCCTTCACCGGCCGAAAGCGATGGATTGACCCTCAAGTTTGCGTCGATACCTTCAAAAGCTTAATTGGGCCAACTTGGCGGGAAGGGAAAAATTAATTTGAACGGCGCACGACACGTGTCACGACGATATGTCCCGCCGCTCCGTTCGATTACGTTGGAGGCGCTGCGACACGTGTTGATCTTCTTTGTGTTAAGAGGATATCGAAAGCGGCGTCGTAGCGTCAAGAAAAAGCCTTCTAAATGTCCTTGAATGGTGTCATCTAGAACTCAGGGGCCATGCATGGCTTATAAATGGCACGTCCACGCTCTACGGCGATTGCCCCTTTCCTCGAAGTCTTCTTCCCCTCCTTCCTCCTAGCTTTCCTCCATGTGTCTAATATGAGGAGATTTGTTGGCCCTTATCACGGCGTTTTTAGCAATGATTCTTTACAGGCTGCTCTTGGTGAGGAGGAAACAAAGATTGCAGGAGGAGCGCGAGCTTCACTTGGGTCACGGAGGTGGAGGAAGAGGCCGGGAGCCGCCCGGGGGGCGCCCTTGGCAGAGTGGCCGCCTTCTTTGGAGTGTTGGCGCCGGAGGCTCTTCGAGGTGGCGAGATTATTACGGAGATGGTTGGCGCGACGCCCGCGGCGACCCTAGCGAATCCGTCCGGCCCCTCGTCCACCTTATACCACCACCCTTTGGGTGGTTGAGGGATGAATCACAGGCAACTGCCCCGGGCGTAGCCAGCTTGCTTGCTCACTGCTGACCTTTCGGCCCCGATCTAGCCCCGAAGCCCTCCGGCAACGGCGGCAGACTTTCTCGGCGTCTCCCACTTGCTTGGCAGCGACACCGGCGTCTCCCCTTTTTGCGGCGAGAAAATGAAAAAAGTTAGCAATGTAAATTACCGTTATTATGGAATATAAAATCGGTGCCCTTTTACTCACGGGTTTGTTCAAGCTTTTCCCTTTGAGTAGTTTGCTACATTAGTAGACAGCCCAGCCCCATGGCGATGGTCTTTGAGGCCGAGGGCAGAATCTTCTCGACTTCTGGTCTAATTGGGCCCCAATCTCTGCCTTCGGTAGAAATTTCTTGAACTATCGATCGTTATTCTCGAGTGCGGTTAGTTGCTATTCTAGCTTAGTCTTTTCTATCTCGTGCGCTTAGATGCAGGCGTTCGGATATGCGCCGCTCGTCGCGATCTCATCTCGAACATGCATTTCCGCATATTACGTGATCGTCATGGCCTCGGGACTGAAGCGATCGCTGGCAGGGTGATAAATCCACTAAAGATTAACAGTCACTAGTCAAGCCCGATCAAAAGAAACCGAGATAAGTCGAAAGCTTTATTTAATGCATGGGAAGCGGGATCGTTAGCTTAAGCGTGAAAGCGGACGTACTGCTCTATTCGGCGTTCAGGTGTTCACACACTACAAGGCTGCATCGTCTCTCATGCCTCGAGTCGATAGGCGCGCAGATCGGCTTGTCTTTCCTCTACAATGTATGGTCCTTCCCAAATCGGAGAGAGTTTGTGCTCACTTTTACGGCTCCTTCTGAGGACCAGATCTCCCTTTCGAAAACCGCGACTTGGTTCATTGCGTAAATTAGTAGCGTCGAAGTCCTCGGAAGTCACTTGGCAGCGGATCGGATAGCCTATAGCGTTCCGAGCCTCCTCGAGTTACGGATCAAGCTCTTCACCACTCATTTCCTCGGACACGGCTTCCTTGTAGTGGGACCCTCGAGGATCCAAATTCTAGCTCGGTCGACCAAAACCGCCTCTGCCCACAGTCAAACACTAGGACAAAGGGAGTTTGTCGCCGATTAAACAGCTAGGAGTTGGTTACGAGTCCCGAGTAGCTTCGATGGTAACTTCTTTCACCCATCGGGTCACGCATATGGTTTGAGGCGATCGAAGATTAAGCCCTTGAGGCCACAGAGGACCAAGCCATTAGCCCACTCCACACCGCCCATTGCTTAGCCCGTGGATGAGCCTACGGCGAAGCAAATCTTAATTCGGCAGCCCTCGCAC